>CM034240.1:38141060-39453560 GCA_019916065.1 Vitellaria paradoxa
GTGACCAGTTGAGATTGTTTCAACTGGGATAATTGGAAGAAGAAGGCTCTCATCAAGAGTGGATTGAGGCTGAGGTTGAGAAAAGAATAGGGTAGACTCAAAGAATGTGACATTGACACAAACAAAGAATCGGTTAAGAATAGGACTATAACAACGATAAAGCTTCTGTAACCTAGAATACCCAAGGAAGATGCACTTATGGACTCGAGCATCTAGTTTATCAATTTTAGGAGCCAATTGATGAACAATGGAAATGCACCCAAAAACTTGAGGTGGAAGAGAAAACAAGAGTTTGTTAGGGAACAACACAGAATGAGGGGTTACTCCTTTGAGAACTGAAGAAGGCATGCGATTAATTAAATAACATGTAGTTAAAATAGCATCACTTTGGAAGGTTTTGGGGACATTCATTTGAAAGAGTAGACATCTAGTTGTTTTAATGAGATGCAATTCTTTCGTTCAGTAACCCCATTTTGTTGTGGTGTATTTGAACAAGAAGACTGGTGAAGCATACCATAAGAGGTCATGAAGTCAACAAAAGGTTTAGAAAAATACTCTTTGGCATTGTCACTGCGAAGAATTCGCACAGGTGAATCAAAAATTTG
Organism: Vitellaria paradoxa; assembly: GCA_019916065.1. Taxonomy (NCBI): domain Eukaryota; kingdom Viridiplantae; phylum Streptophyta; class Magnoliopsida; order Ericales; family Sapotaceae; genus Vitellaria; species Vitellaria paradoxa. The sequence goes on from CM034240.1 coordinate 38,141,666, forward strand.
GTTTTTATTTCAACATAGAAAGCTTGATAGAAAATAGGTTGGAGTAATCTTTCATTAAATAAATCCATGACATTCTTGAAAAATCATCCACAAAGGTGACAAAATACCGAAACTCAACTTTGAAGTAACCTAACCAGGACCCTAAATATCTGAATGAACTAATAAAAACAGACTCAATGACCTTTTATTAATTCGGGAAGCAAAGGGCACATGATGATGTTCTTCCAATTGACAAGACTCACAATTCCAAGATTGTAAATGATGTAGACTAGGAACCATACGGTTTAGCCTCTTCGAGGATGGATGACAAGACGACAGTGAGCCTCTATAGGAGAGGTTATTGTAGGACAAGCTTGAGGTGTATCAAGATAGTAAACTCCTCTACCTTCATGCCCTCCACCAATCTTCTCCCATGTTGTCATATCCTAAATAATAACAAATTAAGAAAGAAGGTTACTGAACAATGATAATGTTTGGTAAGTTGACTAACAGACATCAAATTGAAGGGAAAAGAGGGAACATAGAATATTGAGTTTAAAAAAGAGGAGAGAGAGAAGTTATTGTACCAACACCATTGATAGAGGTGGTTGACCCATTGGCTAAAGTCACTGCTGGAAGGGACGAAAAATATTAAATACCAGAAAATAATGTAGATTTTACACATGTTTAGATACACTAGAATCTATAATCTAAGAGGTAGAACAATGAGTAGAAAGGCATGAAATGGAATTACCTTGACAAGCAAGGGAAGCAATAAGAAGAGAGGCCTGATGAGTTATCTGATACTGAAAGAGTCTTGAATACTCTTCTTTAGAAAGGGTGATAGTCTGTGGATGCTCATCAGTAGTAGAAGTGGTTGCGGGAGCATTAGATGAAGTTGTATTCACCATGTGTAGGGGTTTGCCTATTGAATCCCAACATCTCTCACGGGTATGCCCAGGTTTTTCACAATTAGTATAAAGAGGCCGAGATCCTTTCCCACATCCCCTTCGTCCACGTTCACCCCCTCTATGACCACCATGATTACTATGATTTTCAGCATAAGATGGGAGTGTATGACTGACAAGTGATTGAGAGGGATCTAACTGTTTTGAAGAATCTCGAGATACAACTTGCATAGCTCTTAAGTAGGTCTTAGCAAATGTAGCGAGAGAGGCTCCACTAAGTATCTGAGCCTTCACATGTTCAAATTCTAAGTTAAGGCCGCCTACAAGGAATCGTAGTACCACCATCTACTCATGTTGCTTTTGCATTTCACGAATATCCATTATCAACAGTTGAATTGAGTTTAACTCATCATAAACTTGTTTTAGGGAAGCAAAATAGTCTATGATAGACTTACCAGATTGCTGTAACTAAAAGAACTCACGAGATAAATCGTACATACGAGTCAAGTCACTAGAGAATAACAGACGAATATAGTTCGAAATCTCCTTACAATTATCTAAGTACACATATCAGCAACCTTTGGTTCTATAGAATTCCATAAAACACTAACAATATGTGCATCCTCTTGAATCCATGTATCATACTCTTTTTCAGTTGGGGTAAGGGCCAACTCAGTAAGATGCTTTTGCTTACCATAACTTATCAAAGCAATCTTGACAGTCTTAGAACACTGATTGTAATTAGTTCCATTCAGTTTTCGTGTAGTCAACTAAAAAGAAAGAGTTTTGGATTCCATGAGGATAGCAAAAGGACTAAATCAACACTGAGATTCTTGGAATTTTGTAGGAAACCAGACGAGATGACAGAAGAAACCAGACAAACAGTGGAGAAAAATCTCGGATTTTACACACATCTTATGAGTTGATCTGGATACAACACATGTTAAAGGAATTGGGAGTTCATCATTCATAGCCTATGAGATTACTGTGATAATCAAGCTGCAATTCATGTTACCTTTCATCCGGTATTTCATAAGAAGACTAAACATATTGAGGTGGATTGTCATTTTCTAGGAAAGAAGATTCTACAGAATGTAATCAAAAGCAAACAGTAGTAGCATGGTCAAGTACTGAGTCAGAATATAGAGTTATAGCACACACATCTTATGAGTTGATCTGGATACAACACATGTTAAAGGAATTGGGAGTTCATCATTCACAGCCTATGGAATTAGTGTGATAATCAAACTGCAATTCATATTGCCTCTAATCTGGTATTTCATGAGAGGATTAAACATATTGAGATTGATTGCCATTTTGTAAGCGAGAAAATTCTACAGAATGTGATCAAAAGTAGATAGTAGTAGCACGGTCAAGTGTTGAGTCAGAATATAGAGTTATAGCACATATGTCTTATGAGTTGATCTGGATAAAACATATGTTAGAGGAATTAGGAGTTCATCATTCACAGCCCATGGAATTATTTTGATAATCAAGCTGCAATTCATATTGCCTCTACTCCGGTATTTCATGAGAAGACTAAACATATTGAGATCGATTGTCATTTTGTAAGAGAGAAGATTCTACAGAATGTGATCAAAACTAACCATGTAAAGTCTGAAAACTAATTTGCAGATTTGTTTACCAAAGCTCTTGGAGGCCTTAGAGTAAAGTTTATTTGTAACAAACTTGGAATATATGACATATGTGCTCCAGCTTGAAGGGGTATGTTGATGAATGTATATTTATGTTCTCAGGAGAGTATATTCATGTACCTAGGAAAATGTAGCTAGTATAGGTTCTTTGATTTGAATTTATTGTATCTGTATGGTTGTATATAAATACAAAGACTGACAACCCTTTGAGTTTTATAACAGAGGGCTCTAATATAAAAATAGTTTTTCTTGCATGCTTGCTGGGCTGGATTACATTGACTTAATTATGAAAGTTGGAGGGCTCTAATATAAAAATTAAAAGGCCAGGGATGGCATTATAAAATGAAGCGAAGTTTAAGACTTCTTGAAAATCAGGAGTTGAGCATCAATATAGCTCTATCTGTGACAAATCTGAACACAAACTCTATTGGTACGGCCTGATCATTGTGGTTAACTGCTATCTTTAAAACCAGTGTTTGTCTTGCTGAACTTTTTATATTTTGTTGGTTATGACATAGTTTGATTGAAGAAGGCGAAAGAATTTTTATTTTAATCATTTCATATGCTTTTGATATTTATGTTTCGGGAAGACCTATCTGCAATCTGCAACAGCTAGACTTGAAGAATGGAGGATCAAACGAAGAGATACAGAGGAATGGATGGGCATCGACAACTACCACCAGATCTTCAAGATCGTGTTCGTCACTTTGTTCAATATAAATGGATTGCTACAAGAGAAGTAGATGAGGAAGAAATATTGCGGTCTTTGCCTTTGGACATCCGACGGCAAATCCAAAGGCATCTTTGTCTTGGCCTTGTTCGATGCATAAGTTCTCCCTTACCCCCCCCCCCAACAAAAAAAAAAAAAAGATTCTGTTAGAAATTTGTGTGTGATGACATGTCAATTTCACAAGCTTCACTATTTGAAATTTCAATTAACTCATCATTTGGCATGGCACTTATTTCAATTACAAGAAGTGCATAAATTTGGAAGTAATGGAGCTTCATTCGATAGTAGACAAATTGCTGTAGATTATTTATCCAGACATCATAGAAGAAACATAGAATATGCTATCTCAAATGGATGCATCTTATTTGACTTCAACAGTAGATAGCTTCAATTGGCTATTTTATTTTACTAGTTACTACACAAGTACATGGTACATCAAGTCGTAGTTCAAGCTGCAGTCTGGCAACTATTGAAGTTATCCCTGGGCTAAGCAAATGAGACTTTCCTTTTTATTTTTTTTATCTTTTCTTCCCTTTGAGAAGTTAAAGGGGACCAGTTCTTCAAGATGCATGATGTTGCCTCCTCCTGAGTTTGAGCCACAGAAAGCTTTCTCGTGTTTATTGGCTCTGAGTTGATTCAAGCCATATGCTTCACATTTTTGAGATATCCTGTAGATTAAGCAGCTGAACTTGCTTGATTTTAAGCCTAGTCATGGTTTTACATAAAACCAGGCAATTAAATGTGTTCAAGTTTGCTATTTAGAGACAAAAACCTGAGTAACTAGAGACTGTTTCTGAGTGTTGAATCTACAACCTCCAGGTTGCAAAGGAATAACTTTACTGGGCGCAAAGACTCACAACCTCAGTTTGCTATTTAAAGATACTATTTTAGAACACATGTTCAACTGAGTTATTTGAAGTTACATCATTATTGAGATTTTATTTGGCTCGGTTTTTGGTTAATCTTCCCTTTTTCTTTCAAAGTTAATTACCTTAGAAGATGAAATTGGACCTTGATAAATATTTCTAGTTGCTTTCTGACAGGCTAACTTTGTCAAGAATATCTTCTGTTCTAATTTGATTTACTGAACATACTACTTTGTCTCATTTGCAGGTTCCTTTCTTCTCACAAATGGATGATCAGCTTTTGGAGGCGATATGTGAACGTCTTGTCTCATATTTGAGCACCAAAGACAGCTACATTGTTCGGGAAGACGATCCAGTCAACAAGATGCTTTTCATCATTAGAGGACAGCTCGAGAGCTCCACAACCACGGTGGCCGCTCTGGATTCTTCAACTCCATTACTCTCAAACCTGGTGACTTCTGTGGCAAAGAATTGCTGACATGGGCTTTAATGCCATCCTCAAACCTAAACCTTCGATCCTCGACTCGAACGGTCAAATCCCTTACTGAAGTCGAAGCATTTGCACTTAGAGCCGAAGACCTCAAGTTTGTCGCAAATCAGTTTAAATGTCTTCACAGTAAGAAATTACAGCTTGCTTTTCGATACTATTCCCACCAATGGAGAACTTGGGGGGCTTGTTTCATGCAAGCTGCTTGGAGACGACTTAAAAGGAAGAAGCCGCAAGAAGAATTGTCGAGACACGAGAACTTGTTATACGCATCCTCTTCGAGAGAGTGATTACGATGGCAGTGTTTATGAGGTGGATGGTGGTGATGACAACCCCACCACAGACAATAGTGCACAGCACCTTAGCGCTACCATTTTGGCCTCAAAATTTGCTGCAAATAATAGAAGGGGGTTGCACAGAAGGTCTCACTGGTTGAGCCTGCTGCCTCCAACTTAAAGATGCCAAAGCTGTTTAAGCCTGTGGAACCCGATTTCTCTTCCGAGTAGGAATGTTATGATGATCAGCTAATCTCTGAAGGACCATTGATGCATTGGGTAGGGTTCCTTTAATATAGTTACGCAGATAAATAAAAGATTTTTCAATTGATACGTGCCTTGAAGTTTCTGAAGAACTATAGCTGAGTTTTTACAGCCTATGAACTAGTGTCGCCTCAAAGTTGGACTCATGAGAGACTTGACACGTCGGGGACTCATTTTCAATTCTCAAGACTCATCTTAAGAAAATTATTATTATTATTTATAATCTTTTGTTGGCTTTTAAGTTATGAAATATAGTTTATTATCTTTTAGATGGAATGTAATCATTATTTAACTTTTTTATTGACTTTTAAATTATGAAATATATGATTTTTATTTAGTTAGTGCTATAATATATTGTTTCTGTTTTTCTTAATAAAATATTAATATTTGAGACATAAAAATATATATAATATATTATCACCAAGTTCTCGTTGTGTTGGGTCTTGTACGTCGAGTAGGTACATCTGTATCATGTCATGCATTATTTGAAGTTGGTGTCTGTACTTCTTATATAGCCAATGGAGGAAGCCAAGTGTAATTTGTGGACTGTTGATGGTGCATCACCGGTGTTCTAATACTAGAAGTTGTACGGAATAAAATTCGAAGTCATGTTGACAATGTCCAAAATTTCTTTTCAATCCGTATTATTTTTCATTATATGCCAACCCAAATATATGCATTATATTAGTATTCTATAATTAGATTTTTAATCTCATGGTGGTATTAGATACAGGGCTTGGTGTAGCAGTAAAATTAATTATTATATTAGTGATTCACAACATTTCCTAGTGCTTGAATTTTGCTTTGGATTAAGATTCATTACTGGAAAAGCACTTTTTAGTGATTGTAAAGTGTCAGTTAATTATACATGTAAAAGTAGTCGTTAATGGCGACAGATTCTTGACAATCACTAATTTGAAAGTGATAAAAGGTTTTAGCAATCGTTTGGTGGCAATCACTAGATATAGTGACGGGTTCTAGCGGTTGCAAAAAATGAGTTTTAATGGGATTCAAAACTATTGTGAAAAGACAATAGCTAAAGGTATAATGACGGTCGTTACAAAAAGTCTCTAGAACTATTAGGTAATTGCTAAAGATATAATGATGGTAGCTAAAGATGTCTACTTTTACATATAATCATTAAAGCCTTGTATATATTTGTGCATAACCTGTATTACTTATCAATCACATTCACAAAGCTAAATCTATACTCAAATTCACAAGACAAATCTAACTAAAAGTTAATAATTGAAACAAATATTTATTGTACAAGAACAAAATTTATAATTTTACAAGTAGAAAATTTATCCACGTACAAAATATTAGAAATACAATTGAAAAAACAATCTCTGCTTCTGAAAGTGTAGCTGGCGCAGATCAAACTTGAAAATTTAATATATAATTAGTCTTGAAATTATCATTAATAAAACTTAAATTTAATAATGAAATATGTCGACTACAGGCACCTCATGAATTAGAACCCTGCATCATTCATTCCGACAAGTTTCTAACATTTAGGAGGTGTTGCGTGTGTCATCTTGAATCAACTAAGTTCATACACTCAGTTTTATTTATTAACTCAAAATATGATTGTACAAAGTTTAACTAAACTTGAAACTATAGTTGTCGACCATAGGCATGCCAGGACTCATAATCACACATCGTTCATTCCTACAAATTTCTAGTGTCTAGAAGCCGCTGCGCATTGTTGAGTCAAAATACGAATGCATAAAGTTTCGAGTTTAAACTTGAAACTACAATTATTAACTACGGGTAACACGTTACTTAGAATTCTGCGTCATTTGTTCCTGCTAGTCCTTAGTGCCTAAGAAGCTTCTTGTGTCGAGTCTAGCGATAACTTATATCCGTTTACTTGGTTTGGGCTGTTAACTCAATATATGAACTTCCTAAGTTTCATGTTTAAACTTGAAGGTACAATTGTTGACTACGAGTATCTCGAGACTCAAAATCCTACACCTTTTATTCCCACAAATAACTAGTGCATAGGAGTTGCTATCGAAAATCCGTATACTATATATCCTAAATATTATACAAAAAAAAAAAAAGAAAAAAAATGAATAACAAAATGAAGATAAAAGAGACATAAAATTTTAACTAGAAAATCTAAATCGAAAAAAACCTTGAATTTTTCACTATAAACACAATTTTGGCTACAAACACTCTCAATTGGAGGATAGTTTCAAATCCATGAATGTATATCGTTGACTCCTTACTCAAATCCTTAATGCCCCAAACATAAGCAAAAGTCACAATCTTCAAATTTTTGAAGAACAACTGTATCCTTAGCGATTTGGTGAATTTATAGCACACACGATCTAACATCATTCGAATTACTGCATAAAATAAAATAAAATAAAATAAAATTAATTTGAACACGATTTGTATGATGAGAGGAAAATTTAATATATATTTTCTTTATTTTTAGTTACTAGCCTATTTATTTTTATTATTTTTATTTTTCAAAAATATTCCAATTTATATTAATAAAAAATTATAATTAAAAAATAATTTTAAGTGTTAACAAAATATAGTGTGAGAGAGGATCAATGAGAAAGAGTTAAAGAAATAAGCAAAAAAAAAAAAAATGAATTTAAATGAGAGTCGTTAGATTTCTTCCAAAAACTCCAACAGCTCACATTGTAATGGGCCATAATCCGGTGAACAGTGCACCAACATAATCTCAACCCAAGTATACCTAGCTAATTCTTAAGGATTCATGCCACTAAGACAATATTTGACGCGTAAGAATAAATAGAATAGAATAAAATGAGATGAGAATGAAATTAAATGCTCATTCTACTTTTTTTTTTTAGTTGCTGATATAAAAAACATGAGAACGGAATAGACGTTCATGTTTTTATAATTTGATTATAGATTTTAAATACAATGAAATAAAATAAAAAGTAACAAAAATTACTAACATCAATTTTTTAAAAATTATAAATAAATTTAATTTTTTTACGCTTTTAACAATCAAAAAATTATGTTGAAGAATATTTCTCATCTTTTGAGAAGCACAAAATACAAATTTAAGCAAAAAAAGACTTAAGGATAAAATGATAATTTTTTGGCCCAAATGGAATTCGTTTGAAATTTGCTTGACTGATAAAAATATGTAAGAAATTTTTTTCAACAACTTAAAAAGCACATATTATGAATTCAGCCTAAAACCAGGGCAAGGGGTAACATGATATATATATATATATATATATATATTTTGGCCCATGGAATCGACACAAAAATTTGCTATGTAAATAAGAAACTTATTTAAGAATATTTCTCAAATTTTTAAGAATCCCAAATGTGGTTGAAAATGGCTCAAGTGTAAATCATCATTTCTAGTTTGTGTTTAGATTGGATAAAAAATTTCTTAACTAATAATCTAAAGAATTCGTCATGATATATTTGATCCATGCATAATATCATGAAAACTGGATACAAATTTTTGACTTCAACAAATAAGTACTTGGGCCAATAAAATGCTACTTAATGGAGAGATCGTTGGAGAGGTGACAAAACCTTATACTTTTCATTCAAAACCAATAAACTGGAAAAAGATGGATTATTTATGACATGTCAATGGCATTTATTAGCCTTTAGGAAGTTCAAAATACGAATCTGGGTCAAAAATAGGCTTAAGGGTAAAATAATTATTTTATACTTCAAATTCAGATCGAGTCAAAATTTATATTATTATTAAGAAATATGTAAATAATATTTTTTAACCTTTTGGGCAGCTTGCAATATGATTTAATCCAGAAAGGGAGCAAAGGTAAAATTATCATTTTACAGTTGAGTTTGGATGAGCCAAATTTACTTATCTATTAAAAAATATATCAATGAATATATTTTTAGCCTTTTGGGAAGTGTAGAAGACAAATCTAAACCAAAAACGGGTCTAGAGGTTATATGGTCATTTTATGACCCCAATTCGAGTCAACTAAAATTTACTTAACTATTAGAAATTATGTATGGATATTTTTATCCTTTGGGTAGCCTAGAATGTGAAATCTGAGTAAAAATAATGCTCAGGGCTAAAATCATCATTTTACACCTCGAGTTCGATTGGGTTAAAATTACTTAACTATTAAGAAACATGCCAATAAATATTTTTTTTACCTTTACGAGAAGTCCAAAATACTAATCTAGGCCGAAAATGACTAAAGTATAAAATGATCATTTATGACCTAGTGTTAGATGAGTATGAGAGATGAAATGATTGAGTAGTAATGGACCTTAAAAATGATCATTTTATGACCCAAGTTTAGATTAGTATGACAGATGAAATGCTTGAGTGGTAATGGACCTTCTCTTTTTCCAAAAGAAATGAAAATTAGGTAATAAAATGGAATATAGTTCTTACTGAATGATCATTCTTGTTCTAAAAAATTGTGCCAAATGTGGTAATAGAATGAAAGTATAAAAATGATCATTCCATTTCATTGTAAACTAACCCTAGTTATGTGTCCAACCTCGACAATAATCACTTTTTTTGTTTTTTTCTTTTTTTTTTTAACAACTTCTAAATGATGGTTTATAACTATCACATTCGAGCACCTCAAGTTTTAACTTATTCGAACCTAACTCAAGCAATTTATTCCAAACTCAAGCTTTAAATTCGATTCGAATTTTTATACAGGCTCGAATTCGGCTCGATAAAGAAAAATTTCGACTCGAACTCGGCTAAAAAATAACTCGATTAAACTAAAACGATGCCCTTTTAGTTTAAAATATAATAAATAAAATATTATAAAAAATATAATAAAAATATGATTAAAAATTATAAAAATATTATTTTATATATATTATTTTATTGAACTGGCTCGTGAGCTTTCAAGCCGAACTTTTTCAAACTTGAATTTGAGTTCTAATATAAAACGAGTTATAAAACAGGCTTAATTCGAGTTTATTTTAGTTATGAACCGAACTCAAGCCAAGTATTTTTTTAGCCAAGTTCAAATAGTCCACAAATAACTCGATTCGTTTTCACTCTTAGTCATAACCACATGCTACGATGATTTGATAGTGAAATAAAACCTTGCAAGCCTGCCGGTGCCGTTAATTATATTGCTTTGGAAGTAATTTACGTAAAAACATAAAGACAAGTTACTTTTTTATGACTGCGAAAAATTGAGGGCTGTTGCCTTCTCAAAAATCAGAGTTAGTTTACTTAGAAGTTCAAAATTATCGAGCATAACAAATTTAATAAAATTGGTAGAGTAAATCCCTTTTACTTGTAACAAATCTTTAAATGCCGAGTCAAATTCTATTACTAGTTAAGTAGGTAACTTTTTGTCAAACATGTTGAGAAATTAATATATATAATACGAATAAATGGAATTTAATTTCTTTCTTAAGTTGATTTAATTGTCATAGGTGCCAAGAAAATCAGTGCACATTATAATAATTAAATAAAATTATCATTAATTAATCTGACAATCAATCCACTTGGCTGATTAAAAAAATTTATAATTGAAGAAAAATTTTTGATCTCCTGCTCCTACGTCCTCGTAACGAACATGCATCCAACTGGTGGCTTTCCACTATTGAAAAAAGTTAAAAAAAAAAAAAGTTAGAGATTTGTTTTTGAAGAAAATTAAACAAAATTAAAAAAATTAACAAATTTGTTAGAGAAATTTGAAAACTCCAAATAACATTTAACAAAAAATGTTAAAATAACTAAAATTTTAGGTATTTTTTCTATTTTATATTCCTCCCTCTCACATTTTCATCTTTTTTTTTTCACAAAAATCTCTAAAATAAATAAAAATATACGATTTTTGAGCATTTTGTAAAGAAAATTGATAAAATATGTGCGCATGCGTGAGTGAGAGAGAGAGAGAGAGAGAGAGGAGTAAAATAAGAAAAATAACTAAAATTTTGGTTAGTTTGACATTTTATGTTAAATTTTAACAGCTGATTTTATGAGTAGGGGTAAACTTTCAGAATATAGGAGACAAGTGTAATTTTTAAATGTTATAGGTGCTAAGTACAATTACCTAAATATTAAAGAAAGATGGATATAATTTACCCTAAAAAATGATGAAATTTTAGATTAGAAGCCAAATTAGTATTCCGTTCCTTTATATATAAAGTTAGTTTAAATGGGTTAGGATTTTAAGTACTCTTGAACTCTTATTTTCAAGTGAATTATGTGAAACTTTTTTTCTTCTTTATTGGAGTCATACTTAACCTTTATTAAGAATATTACAATGGAGTACTCAATCCACGTTATTTTGAAAAAGTGAAGACCTGACATACAGGTAGATGTCAGCTTGGTGACATCAAATTTATAGGATTGGTTCGAATAAATTTATTCTTTTTTAATTTAAAAGAAAAAATAAGTGTATTTGAACTATTAAATTTTAATTCAATGATTAATAATTTCACTGTCACTAAACTAACAGCTCAACTATATTAACCCCGAGTCCCGATACCTTTACCTTTTGCGGAGCTTGAGGAAAATATGTATTGTTACAATTGATCAAAAGTAATCAACAGTCTTATCAAACAAGAAAAAGGATGATCAACAAAATTAGAAAGTAATCAATAACCTTTTATGATACGTGCAAGTCGCTTTCCCAACCACTGGCAAGAAAATTCAACCCTTTCCATCGTGCGATGCTGCAACTCTTTTTTTTTAAGCAGCTGGTTTGGCATGGAGTTGAAATAAAGTAAACGTTATCTTATAAAAATTTACCTCTTTTAATCTTAATTAATATACTTTATTAAAATTTAAATGAGTTAATATTTAGCACTGTTGAGAGATTAATTACTAATCTTTTAGAGAATGAATAAAAAATATAAAATTACAAGAATAAAATGTTAACGAAATTATATTATTAATTTTTAATTTTATACTGAAGACATTCTAAGACTAAGTTTGATTAGAAAATTAAATGATAGGAAATAAATAATATCATGGGATACTGTTTTGAATTAAATATAACATAGGATTGTTTTTTTTAATATGAAATTATTTTTTTTATTATTTGATTAACGGGATATAAAATTCAATAAGGAATGTGATTTTATAGATGATGTAACAAAAAAAATTTCCTTTAAATTTTGGTAGAAAACTAATCCAACCATGAGATATTAAATACCATACCCGGTGTTGTATATCTCCTACTTGAAGGCATATGAAATTTAGAGTAAATTCTACATCAGGTATGCATCTTTTTACAAGCACAAAATGAGCTGAATCCTACAAATGGATAATCTAATTCCCCACCTCATATCTCACGAACTAATATTGCCTTGCGGTTTCTCCTAATTTACCAACTAGCCTTATATCTTTTTAACAAGCACAAGATGAGCTGAATCCTACAAATAAGTAATCTAATTCCTCACCTCATATCTCACGAACTAACATTGCCTAGCGGTTTCTCCTAATTTACCAACTAGCCTTATATCTTTTTAACAAGCACAAGATGAGTTGAATCCTACAAATGAGTAATCTAATTCCCCACCTCATATCTCACGAACTAACATTGCCTAACGATTTCTCCTAATTTACCAACTAGCCTCGTGTGCTTTGTCTACCATTCTAATAGTCTTTCCTAATTTGTCAACTAGCCTCGTTTGTGTATGTCGACTTTCCTTCCTTCACTTTGTCTTTAACTAAACCCTTCCAACGGTCTTCGACCACACCACAGTCAGACCAATCAAAATATAGATCGATGGATTCAGAATTAGACAATTCAAATACTTAAATAACTGATGAAAAAAAAAAAAAAAAAAAAAACAGCATCATTGCATAAAAATAGAATCTAACTCTATATATGTCCAAGTCCCCTCCATCCATGTAAAAAAAAATAAATAAATAAATAAAATATGATAAAGCCTCTACATAAAATTAAAATAAAAAATGAATATAATTATATAATCAGAATTCAATTAATTCTATCTTTTTAAAATTAGAAAAAAATAATAGAATTTATTTTTATAATTTTAATTTACACCATAATAATGGGGTATGATTGTGGGTCTCTTATTTTGAAACAAACAACACTTGATAATAAATTTTTATTATAACAATGGCACTAAAACTAGTTTTACTAATTTTTGGATAAAACAAATTTTCATAAAATAATTTTTTATTTTTTATTTTTTTAACCTGAGTAAAAAAAAAATGTATGCAGAAAAAGAAAAAAAAAAAGGCAATTATTTTTACAAAAGTGTTGGCTTAAGGTCCATAGATTTTGTAGTTAGCTCCGAAAGCGATATTTCATTATGAATTAAGGAAAGGGACATAGCTTAAATTTACAATTCAATGAAAGAATTCGCGGTCGGACATCCCACACCACAAAAATCAATAGGACTATTCGTGAAGCCATTGACGATACAAATGGAAGTCGAATGAAGATTCCTTTGTCTTTTCGTAATTATTTACGAGATTTTGACATTATTTAGAAGAGAGAAAAAAAAAAAAAGAAAAAAGGAAAAACGATTAAAGTGCGTTTGGGTGCCTCAAAAGTTGAGCCTCTTCAAATTGGTTTTTAAAGGGCTGTTTAAACACCACATATTGTAATAAAATATAATTTGGTAAATTTTGTTGACTTTTGAAGTGCAACAAATAAATCATAAAAATATAAAAATGTAGCGATGAACAATGAAAAATTCATTCGAATGGTCCCGTTCGAAACAAATTTTGACATAAGAGTTTTGGAATTTTGTTAAGAACTTTTTTTCGAGATCTGTAAAAAATTATTAGAATTTGTAAAGATTTGTATATAACTTCATAGTTAGAGATTTATAAAAATTTGTAGAAATTTTTGTAATTTTTTTCAGAGTTGGTCCCCAAGTTAATTCTATCATGTTATATTTGTTTGGTTTACTAGGTTTTACCAAAAGGGAAAAAAATAACTTTTATTAATTTTTTTTAACTTTTCACTAAATACATAATCAATTTTTACTAATTTTTATAAAATTTTACCAAACACCTAACACCCAAAAAGTAATGACACGTATCAATTTGATGTGTAAAATTGATAAAATTTTACACACCAAACAACCCATGAAATACTATTTTCCCCATGAAATACTATTTTCCTAATCTTAATTGAAAAAAGAAAATATTGTTTATCAAATTAAATTTTATATACTATAACTTACTTAAAACAATAATTAAATATCATAATATTAAATAACCATTATCCTTTTCCCTAATTCATTTGGTGAAGTGAAGGGACGTTGATTCATCGGGGGTTACTTCCAAAATTACAATAATGCCAATATAACTATAAAATATTAAGATAAATTATAAAAATCTTCCTTATGGTTTATAATATATTTTACTTTAATCAACATCGAAAGTTACTTAACTGGTAAAACATTGGGTTTGTTATGTAGTGGTCACTAAGTTTGAGTCTCTTCAGAACCACTAGAAGATTTACTTGGTTGTTAACTTTAGGACCCTTAGATTAGTTGAGATGCATGCAAGTTGGCTCGAGCATCTTAGTTATAAAAAAATAATAAATAAACTACAGATAATAAATTAAATTTTTATTTAATTCTAATAAATTAAATTTTATTTAACTCCACCCTTATCTTAAACTGAATCTGAATTTGTTATGAAAAAAAACACTCAATTTGCATCGATGACTTGCTGCTAGTAGCGACCACAAATAAAAAAAAAAAAGAAAAACTTAACTTGTTGCCTTCAACGTCTCCTGGCCGCTGGTATGGTTTCTGTTTTCTCGTCTCTTTTTCTATCTCTCTCTCTCTCTCTTTTTTCCCCTAGCCTTTCTCTACCAGGCTACTAACTGCTTCCTATGTGTTTACATATATACACTATACATGCTAGCAGATATACTCACACGCGCATAAGGCTAGTCATTACCAAGTCATTGGAATCCTAAAAGGTTTAGAATTCAACTACATTCTGTAACTAGCAGTCTATGATGCAATATATTATTAATATTATTTATTATTATTTAATAAATACTTAATATTATATCGGCATATATATAGATACGTATATATTAGCATTACGAATTATATGTTTTTAAAGAAATAATTGGTATTTTATTTAATTAAAATTATACCATTATTTAAAATTCACAAACATTTCTAAATAAAAAAAAATATCATCCAACCTCTGTTCACAATAAAATTGACATTTGATTAATGTCTTAAAAATTTAAACCAAATCCAATTCAAAAATCGACATTTAATTAATGCCTCAAAAATTTAAACCAAATCAAATTCAATGTTATCAAGTATTAATTAAATTCATCAAAGTAAGGATTAAAATTCTAGGTCATCACAATAGGGTAGTTGGTCCTATCCCATTCGAGAATGTACGATCCAAATTATACTCAACAATTCGATGCCTTCGTCTCCTAGTTAAAAAAAATTTCGGCAGTATGTTCGTGTAGTTCTCCAAGTGCACGACACAGAAACGATATTAGTCGTACTCTGTGTATGCACTTGGAGAACAATAAGACGTCAATTGAAATACGTCTAACATCAGACATTATATGAGTTATTGTAGACAAGATGGATAGTTGCTTTCCCAAACTGTCCGAACTGGACAATTCAAGTACCGTGTAAGTCAATGCTCTCGTGTTCATTCACAAGAACGATGAACCTAGTTGAAGACCAAAACTATTGCCTAATGATGACCAAATGGATGGCTACAAGATTCTCGAACGGATCTAAGTTTTACAAATGCATGAAAATGAATAAAGTAAAGCAGTTCTAATTTGTTTTATGTTTGATGTCATTGGTAACTCGTATCGACTATCTAATTAATAACACAAATACTAAATTAAATCTAAGTAACAGATATATTGAATTGAATTGGATTGGGCCTAAGAAAAAAGATATTAGATTGGGCCCAAATAAGAATAGGAATTTGTGTATTAGTTATTAATTTAACTAATTAAATATTATTAACTAACTATTATTAATTACCTAATTACAATATAATAATATTATTATTTTACTTAATTTCTTATATTATTAATATGAGATTAGACTGGACCCAAAATAGATATTAGATTGGGCCTAAGTAAGATTAGGAGTTTGTGTATTAGTTATTAATTTAACTAATTAAATATTATTAATTAACTATTATTAATTACTTAATTATAATATTATTAATTAACTTTATTTTACCAATATCCTTATATCATTAATATTAGATAAGATTGGACCCAAGAAAGATATTGAATTGGGCCTAAGTAAAATTAGGGGTTTATGTATTAGTTATTAATTTAACTAATTAAATATTATTAATTAACTTTGTTTTGCCTAATTTTCTTATATTACTAATATTAGATTGGATTGGGTCCAAGAAAGATATTAAATTAATTCCAAGTAAGATTTGGGGCCTATGTATTAGTTATTAATTTAACTAATTAAATATTACTAATTAACTATTATAATTACCTAATTATAATATTTTCAATCAACTTTATTTTACTTAATTTCCTTATATTATTAATATTAGATTCGATTAGGCCTAAGAAAGATATTACATTGGACCCAAGTAAGATTAGGGGTTTGTGTATTAGTTATTAATTTAACTAATCAAATATTATTAATTAACTATTGTTAATTACCTAATTATAATATTATTAATTAACTTTATTTTACCTAATTTCTGTATATTATTGCTAGATTGGATTGGGCCCATGACAGATATTAGATTGGGCCCAAGTAAGATTAGAAGTTTGTGTATTAGTTATTAATTTAACTAATTAAATATTATTAATTAATTATTATTAATTACCTAATTATAATATTATTAATTAACTTTATTTTACTTAATTTCTTTATATTATTAATATTAGATTAGATTGAGCCCAAGAAAGATATTAGACTGACTCCAAGTAAGATTAGGAGTTTGTGTATTAGTTATTAATTTGACTAATTAAATATTAATTAATTATTATTAATTACCTAATTATAATATTATAATATTGTTATTTTACCTAATTTCTTTATATTATCAATATTAGATTGGATTAGGTCTAAGTATTAGAGTAGACTGGATCCAAGCAAGATTTTTTTATTTGTGTATTAATTATTAATTTAACTAAGTAAATATTGTAAGGTAATAAAATTAATTAACTAATTTTATTATAATATCATTAATTTAACTAATTTTCTTATAGTATTAATATTATAATCTAATATAATTATTATAATTAATTAATTAATTAATTATAATTTAGTTAATATTATTATTACGATATTATTATAATTTAACTACTTTAATGTTACTATCATTAATATCATTTAATACGATAGGTTAAATTATAATATTATTGGATTAATTGGACTAATTTATTATTATTATTATTATTAGGGGTTTGTGGATTATTATTATTTGAATAATTTAATATTATTAATTAGTACTAATGTTATTATAATTTAATTTACTTATTAAATTAATTTGATTTGATCTACTATAATTTTATTTAATTAATTAACTAAGTTAAATTAATTTACTGCTTTATATTCATAATTAAAAGTAATTTAACTTAATAAATAAAAATATTTTGAATTTAATTTAACTACTCAAATTTTTTAAAAATTTAAATAAATTATCTTTAATATTAAATTAATTAAATTTATATTTCATATTAAAATGATTTGCATATTTCATAATAAAATTTCATATATGATGTTAAGTACTTAATTCTATATTTAATATTAATTGAATTCATTTACTTATAATTCATTGTTACTTTAATCAATGATATTTATTTAATTCAATTAAAATTTGTTCTTAAGTTATATTATTTATTAAATTTTATTTAAGTCAATAAATGTAAAAATACTAAATATAATTTACAACAATAAAAACCTAAATAACACAACATATGCAAATATAAAAACCTAATTTACAACATAAAAAATCAACGTATTTACGACAAATATAACCCAACATATTTCCAGCAAAAATAACACAACATATTTAAAACAAAAAAATCCAACAATATTTACGATGAAAAAACCCAAAACAAAAAAATCCAACAATAAACATAATCTGTAAAGTATATAAAAATAAAAATAAAGTTTACAAAAACAAAAGAAGAAAAAAATAGTTTGCAAAAAAAAAAAAAAACCAACATATTTGCAACAACATATTTATTTAACGCAAAAAAAAAAAAAAATCCAACAATAATCATAAACCCAACAATAACCACAATCTCTAGAGTACATATAAAAATAAAAATAAAAACAGTTTACAGCCTAAAAAAGGTAAAAAACCATTTACAAATAAAAAAAATAAAAAAAGCATATTATTAAAAAAAACATACTTGAAACTGGAGAGAGAACGAGAGCAAGAGGGAGAGAGAATGAGCTGGGAAGAGGAGGGAGGAGAGAGAAGGGAGGTTACCATGGCAGAGGGTGGCGGCGGCGACGGGAGGCAAAAAGGCAGAAGTAGCGTAGGAAGAGGGTGTGGGATGGAGGGAAAAAGAGAAAATGAGTGGAAAAAAGAAAGAGAGAGAGGGAGAGCGGAGGGAAGAAAAAGAGGTTGTGGCGTAGATTATAATGGCACTATTACCGATCGCCAACTGTCGCGATTATATCTTTAGTGACCGCTCGTGAGTTATTTCGTCGCCAATAACCCTACCAAATATTATTTGCGACCAATAGATCAGCGACTGTTTTTTCCTAGCGCCATTATTTATATTTCTAGTAGTGAAATATAGGAAAATGAATTCATGTAAATAACTTCATAATAATAGTTACACAGGATCTCAGATCGAGCAAAACACGAATAACTTGACTGCATTCTAAACTAGCTTGTACAAAAACTAAGACCTATTAATATTTTGGCAAATCTTGATTTGGCCAAATTCTAAAAATTAAAATTCACTATAGAATATATATTAAATCTCAAACTTATCTAATCAACCTAATATTTTTTTATTTCAAACTATTTGCTAATTTTAATATACATTTTTATTTTTTAATTCTTGACTAATTTTGCAAAATTTGCTTGAGTTACAAATACAATTAATCTTAATTGTATTAAAATGATTTTTTGATTGATTCTATAAAAATAACTTGAACTAAAAATGTTATTTTTATTAATTATTTGTTGTAGAAAACTGTTGACATGATCAATTTTAAATTTTAAAACATTAATGAACCAATAAACAAGTAAGTCCATTTCAAAAACTCATTAATTCACTTTATATTACTCATATATATATATATA
This sequence comes from Vitellaria paradoxa, assembly GCA_019916065.1. NCBI lineage: Eukaryota > Viridiplantae > Streptophyta > Magnoliopsida > Ericales > Sapotaceae > Vitellaria > Vitellaria paradoxa. The sequence goes on from CM034240.1 coordinate 38,161,036, forward strand.
TATACATCTATATTATAGCTCTAGTTGCTATACAAACAAAAGAAAAAAAAAAGTGGTAATGGTCATGTATCGATATGGGATAAAAAGAAATAAAAAAAGTTAGTTAATTTTATATTCCAATCAATTTTCCCAAAAATTTCAATTTTAATCATGAATTTACATTAAAACCAAAAATTTCAAACTGCAATCAACAAAAAAGATAAAATGCAATTGAATAGATGAATTAACAAAAAATCATTAAAATACAATCAAACCCAAAACTAGAGAAGAACCCAACTTTTTAACATTAATTTCAATACCATTGCTTGCAAAACAGCAAAAGAGTCAAAGATGGCATACTTGCTTTTGAGTTCATGGTCAAGCGACTGTTAATAGGCATTGACAATAAACACGTAAAAAAGACAATCTTTCACGGTCACCGAGTGTTGAAAATAATACTAACCTTTATTTGTTGACTTTTTCTTTTGATGGCCAACTTTTTTCTTCCGTAGAAAATGCAAAAAAAAAAAAAAAAAAAAAAGAAAAAGAAAACCGTTGAAAAAAGTATTTTTCATGGTCAAGCAACCATCGATAGGCGTTAAAATTGAATCCATAACCAAAAAAGACAATCTTTCATGGTCACCGGACGGTAAAAATAATATGCCTATTTTCTACGATTATGGTTGTTGAAAAAGATGTCTATTTTCAACAATTATGAAAGCTAATACTAATCTTTAATTGGTAATCTTTTTTCTTTGAACAACTAGTTTTTACTACAAATTTTGTTATTTTTTCACGAGTAAGGCTGTTGAAAATGGTGCCTATTTTTAATGATTATGACTGTCAATACTAACCTTTATTTGCTGACTTTTTTCTCTCGATGGCAAGTTTTTGCTATAGATATTGTTATTTTTTTTCACGAGTAAGGCCATTGATAATAATTCTTTTTTTCTATGATAGTAATAGTTGAAAATTTTATTTCATTTTTTTAAAAATATTATAATTATAATATAAAAATTATCCTCAATTTTTAAAAAATTATAATCATAATATAAAAAATCTCTTTTTTGTGAATTGGCCAATTGCAATATTTCACCACATTCAAGTCAATAAATTTAAAATTTCAAACTTTTCAAATGAATATTAAGCTTATAAACCTAGCTAGCTAAGAAAAAAAAAAAAGAAAAATGAAACAAACACATTTATCTTAAATTTAAGTTAAAATTACATAGTCAATCTTTGAACCAATTTTTAACTTGTTCCAAAATAACATTTTACAAGTCAAGTTTGCCAAAAAATAAAAAAATAAAACAACGTTGAAAAAGCTCCAAACTAGTCCATTATACTATTTCTAAACTTGTTCCAAAATAACATATCAACCAAACTATCATGACTACTCATCTTTACTTCCAAAGTCCGCAATTCCTTCATCTCCGTTCTACAAAAAAAAAAAACAAAGTCATATCAAATAAACTTAAAAGTACAATCCATAAAGCATATTCTAAGCTTTTCATTCATATATAAAATTATGCCCATTTACATTGTTGCAAAAACAACATTCTAAGTTAATGCTTTTGAACGTAACAAGCAAAAACTAACTAGCAAAAAATTAACTAGTATATGAATTAAAGTTTGTCATGAACTTACCAAACTTGATTCATTTATAAAGGCCGAATTATTACTTTCAGTTTGAAAGGCATGTGATCTCGACCTTATCAATTGCGCTTTCCTTCAAATCTTTTCATTCTATCTTCTAATGTCTTTCTTTTTGCCTTCTCTTCTTGAAGTTCAGCCCGAAGATTACTAACAATTATAGATTTAGTGCTCCATATATTAGTTGAGGTTGCACCATTCCCATATCCACGAACTCATCCATGTTGTTTAGGTCCAAATACTCTAACAAATATCTCATATTCATTCATTTGTAGAGAACCTTGATTTACTTCATTTGCAAGTCTCTTAAGCTCATCTTAAATTACCAAATCTCATTAGATTTTATGCATTTAAATTATAAAAACTAAACTCATATATGTTTTTGTACTTTAAGGAATATAAGCCCTATGAAAAAAAATACATACAAGTTTTTTTGGGATTCTTGATCTACTGTTTGTCCATTGTTTCTTGTGTGAGTGATCTCCCATAATTCTATCTGACTAATTTCTTTTCCCCTATTCTCTTCCTACGAATGAATAATAATAGAAAAAATCTTAATTGAGTAATAACTACAGTCTCATAGTAAATAAAGAAGATTATTAAATCAAACTAAAACAAAATGATGCTCATTCACATCACACATACCTCATCCATTTGTTTTTGCATGAGACTTTTTCAACCAGTGATATGGATGATTGTGTTCGCAGCTTGTTGGGACTTGTGGCTTATACAGAAAGGAACCAAGTTTTAGGAAAGAGGGGGTAGATGCGAAGTGGAGCGAGGGAAGCGAAGCGACTGAGCAGAACGGAGCGGAGCATCCACCTTTATCTCAGATTCAATATGTAGTGGGCTGGGCCGTAGGCCCGAAGGTTTAGGTTGCCCCCCCCGGCAATATGGTACGGTGTAATTAAGGGTATTTTGGGAATCAAACTATGTAATCCTATTAGGGTTGGGAATCAGACCATGTAATCCTATTAGAGTTAGGAATAGAGTTAGTTATAAATATTTTTTATGTAACCCTATAATAAATAAGAAATAACTCTCGCTCATGCTCCCGTGAATGTACCCAGATTTTGGAAAACCACGTATATCCACTACAAGAAAAAGCATTTTTAGCGATTATTTTTCACGACCAAAACTAAATTTGGTCGCTAATAATTTATATTTAGCGACCAATTGGTTGCTAAAAGTTAACTTTTACCGACCAAATATTAATTTAGTCACTAAAGAGTTCTAAAACATTTCCCTCCATCTTTGGACACCAACAATGGCTTTTGGCGACCAAAACATTTGATCGCAGAATATTTTCATAATTTTTGACATTTATTTTTAGCGACCAAATAAGTTTGGTAGCTAAATTCCAGGCATTTGGCGACCAATTGGTCACTAAAAGTTAACCTTTACCGACCAAATATTAATTTAGTCGCTAAAGAGTTCTAAAACATTTCCCTCCATCTTTGGACACCAACAATGGCTTTTGGCTACCAAAACATTTGATCGCGGAATATTTTCATAATTTTTGACATTTATTTTTAGCGACCAAATAAGTTTGGTAGCTAAATTCCAGGCATTTGGCGACCAATTGGTCGCTAAAAGTTAACCTTTACCGACAAAATATTAATTTAGTCGCTAAAGAGTTCTAAAATATTTCCCTCCATTGGCGCCAACAATGGCTTTTGGCTACCAAACCATTTGGTCGCCGAATATTTTCATAATTTTTGACATTCATTTTTAGCGACGTTTGGTGGCTAAATTCCAAGCATTTGGCGACCAATTGGTCACTAAAAAATTCTCTTCATCGACCAAATATTAATTTAGTCACTAAAAAAATGAAATGGATAAATAAAAATAATAAAATTATATTTCTTTCTCTCTCTTTCTCTCAAACAAATTTATTTATCTCTTTGTATGATTTAAATTAGATTTCATAAATTTTATTTTAATGTTTACTTATTAATTTTAATTAATTTATAAAAATTATCAAAAATTATAATCATAGATTAGTAAAAGAATGTTACCAGATTAATGCTAAAACTAAATTCACCAAATCAAATTTAGATAATTTGAATGTATAATCATTTTTTTTTCAAAGTAAATATGTTGGAGTAACCTTTATAGTTTGTATGACTTATAATCAGGTGAATATTAAATGTTTTAATATCTAATAATTGTTTAGTGTAATTTAATATTAATTATATTGAAGTGACATTATTTTAAATTTTAAAATAAAAATAACAAATATTATTTATTAATTTTAAGTAACTTCATTTCTTTATCTTTTTAGAATTTATTTCCAAATATAATCACCTAAAATATTTTTTATTAGAAATAAATTCTTAAAATAGTTTTCAAAAATTTTGCTTTTTAAAAATAATTTTCTAAAACTAAAACTAAATGCGATCAAATTATTTTCAAAAATATAAATACAAAATGAAGAAAAAAATATATATAGTGAGCCATGGTATTACTAAATTAAAGATATGTATTAAATATGTGCTACACATATGAATTAGAGGAAAATAAAAAAAATATTTAAAATTATTTTTAGTTAAATATAATAGTTATTCATAAATTATTTACTAAATATCTATATAGTTTCATATATTGTTTATGATTTCAAATTATTGAAACAAAAGTTAAAATAATTAAATAAAAATAATAAATTTTTTACCACTTTTGCTAACTAATTAGTCTATAAAGGGACACTTCTTACAACTAATTGGTTGGCAAAAGTGTTAAAAAATTATTACAAAAAAGTTAAAGTAATTAAATAAAAATCATAAATTTTTTTTATCATTTTTGGCGACCAATTGGTTGCTAAAAGGGTACATTTGCCAACCAATTGGTCGCCAAAAGTGATAAAGGTTTGTTTATATATACAAAAAGTGTAAAATATATATACAAATAATAGGTTAGCCTAGTGGCCAACCACGTGAACTTCCAAAAAATGGTACGAGTTCGAATCTCAGCAACAACAACAAAAATCTCAAAAATATAGATTCAACACGTGGTGCAATAGTAGGCTGACACATGGCGGAATCATAGGTCGACACGTGGCATAACACAAGTTGTCATGTGGCATGATAACAGGTCAGCAAATGATGCCACGTGGCACCACATTTGAATTTTTATTTTTATTTTAAATTACACGTGGTGCAATAGTAGGCTGACACGTGGTAGAATCATAGGTTGACACGTGGCATAACACAAGTTGTCATGTGGCATGATAACAGGTCAGCAAATGATGCCACGTGGCACCACATTTGAATTTCTATTTTTATTTTAAATTAATTCAAAATTTCAATTAAAGACCATTTTAGCGACCAATTGGTCACAAAAAAACTAACCTTTGGCGACCAAAGGGTAAACTTTTGCTGATCAAATATATGTTGGTCGCCAAAGCCGTACCTTTTAGCAACCAAAGTTAGGTCGACAAAACTTTCTGCCACTAGCCTTTGCTGACCAATGGGCGACCGAATTATATTTGGTCGGCAAAAGTTTTAGTGACCAAAAAGTAACTTTTCGTGACTAAATTTTGGGTTGCTAAAAGTTTTTATTGTTGTAGTGATCTGTGTGTTGATTTTTTACTATTTTCTTCCATATATCGTGAGTGTATGTGAATCGATTCAACATAGCTCTATTTTCACTATTTTGCTTGCTTATTTTCTGTGTTTAAATAAAAATAAAATTGGTAAAAAGTATAGACTAATTGAAATGAAACAAATAAAAAAGTTATTCGTAGAGACTTGAAATTCTTCAGAAGACCGCAGGTCGAAAAAGATAAATCTAATCTTCCTTGAAAATCATATTTGGTGCATTTTGGCGTGCCACAATGGCATCCTTACATAGGTTAAAATATTTTCTCTTTAACCAACTTCTAAAATCCTTGTAAGACCTATTGAGTTGGGCATATACCAAAGATTTTGGTTGGCAACATTAAACACGTTTCTGCAATAAAAAAATGTATTAGTTATATGTTTTATCATATCAATAAAAAAATAGAAATAAAAAAAATATATAAAAAAGCAATTCATTGAAATACTAACAGTATATTTTTAAATATTTGCATGGTTGAACATCTACTTGCACCAACACGAATACTTAGTGGGAATAGTAATGGATTTGCCTCTTCCTCTCCCAAACATTTTTGAATTTCTTATCGATAGTTTAATTTATGGAGTAGTAATTACCCAGAAATGCAACGATTAAAAGAAATTTAATAAATTTTTTATTTTTTAAAAAACCACCTAAGAAAAAAAAACAAGTACAGCTTGTGAGTGTATGTATGCTTGTCAGTGTATCTATTTAAATAAAAATACTTACAAAAATACATTATAATTATAAAAATATATATATACACACATTTATATTAATGTAAGACCCTAATAAAGAACAATACCGGAAGAATCGGACAGAATTCGATTTCGCGAATAAGTGCAGCTTTTAATTTCAAAAAGCTTTTAGAAATAAGTTAAAACAAAACATATATGTATCCAGTTCTTTAGAAAGAAGTTAAACTATCTATAGATACACATAACGGCATTAGAGAGACATTAATCAAAGGATGAAATAAACAAAAAATAATAATAATAATAAATAATAACTAGTTCTGGGAAGTCTCTGCTCCATAAATCAAAGGATTAAAATAAAATAAATAAATAAATTTAAAAATAATATCCAATTCTAATGTAACCTATGTATATATATGAAACATAGAAGAACCCTTTTCTAGTACTGCAAAACCCTAAATTTAAAGAAAAGTATTAATAGTATTAGAGATTGACAATTCAAATATATAATTGCGATATAATATAATATTGACACTAATATACCTTCTCGAAAATGAGAGAAAAAAATATATGGATAAGTTGAGAAGGCACATAGAAGATTAGAAAAAGTGTGTAGGGTTTTGTATGTTCTGTATAAATTCTTACTTTTTTTTAAGGGTTTGGTATTATTCATAGGCTTGGTTTGTCAATTAAACAACTCTTTTATCAACGGTTAATTTAAAGTTGAATATATGGTATTATTTTCAACGCCTCTAGACCGTGGAAATGTTTTTATTGATTTTCAACAAAGATTTTTCATGCGTCATTGAGATTTCTTACAATTTTAGAGCTAATGCGAAATATTATTTTCAACTTATTATTTTCTGCGGTCACCTTATGTGTTGAAATAAAAAGGTAATATCAAGCACATTTTTTTCACGATTAACTTTTGGCATTGAAAAAAAAAATACTTGTTTCAACGATTATTAACAACCATGGAGAATTAAGCGTCACATTTAACTCATTTTATTGTAGTGATGATATACCTATGTGCATGCTCATACCCATGCCCAACCCAAGCTGTGTGCAGGGGATGACCCACTGCTTGCACACGCCAAACCATAGATCACCATGTGTGCAAACTCTAAAAATGAGTTAAGTATTGAGTCAAAACTAAATCATGAGCACCCCAAACAATACATAAACCCCAAAAATATAGTACATAAATAGGTACAAAAACTCGAGTCATTACACATGCTGAACAAGAGGTGTGCCATGCCTTAGTAGTTGGAACAGTACCGAGGGCATGCCTTGAGCGCCAAGACGATGGAGTGGGGACTCTCTAGGCACAAGGACGGTGGAGATATTGGGACGATGGCATCGTTAGCACTATCTAGCCTTCCTTTTTACAGCCTCCACTGCGACACAAATAAGGCTATACATATACAAGTTAAGGGCCTGTTTGATAAAATTGTCAATTTTTAGTTTTCGTGATCAATTTTTATGTTCAGTTTTCAGTTTCTATATTCAGTTTTCTATTTTTAGTTTTTATTTTTATAGCAAAAAATAAAAAATAAAAACTTAAAAGTGCGTTTGGTAATGATAGTTAATAGTTGATAGTTATAGTAGTTAATTAATTAAATTAATTAATTTAATTAACCTAAACTAATTTGATTTAATTAATTAATTAATTTTTTATTAATAATAATTTAAATCAATAAAAATAAAATATATTAAATATAATTTAATTATATTATGTATTAAAAATAATAAAATAAAATATTGTTTCAATTAAAAACAAAACTAAAAACAAATTTGTCAAACGAGTTTTTATATTTAGTTTTCAAAAAAATAAAAATAAAAACTAAAAACTAAAAAAAAAAAGTTGCCAAACGGGTCTAAACAATTAACAAATTACTAAGGACTCATTTTCTTTCCAAATGTTTGCAACTTTTGATCATTTTAATATGAAATTTATAATTAGAACCTTGTATTAATCGAATGGATTTTATTAAGTTAAAAGGTGTGATTTACTCTAAAATTGACCATCCATATATATGATTGACTGTGTGTTAAAAAGCAAAGTGGGTGTTAAAAATTCATGGATGTGCTTAGGAAAATTAAATACCTCCGTCTAGCCAGGCTTCTTCAAATTGGATGGAAGGAATGTGACGAACTTTGTCAAAATCCACTCCCCTCGTTCCATCTTGCAATCTAAGCCTGTTTACGAATGCTTGAGGCATTCTATAGATAGACAATTCCCGCAGAGTAGTGATATATCTCAGTCCATCCGGAACCATTTTCAATTTGTCACAGGCAGAAATTGTCAAAGAAAAAAGATTGGGCATAGCTCCTTCATCCACCCTCCAATCTTCTAAGGCGGGCAAACCTGTGACGCCTAAAACTTTTAGGCGAGGGAAACCTTGAACTGAGCAAACCATTTCTTTACCCAAAAAGGCATCCACCTGCAACTGTAGGCGAACCAAGTTAGGCAACTTTTCAAGTACTGCAAACGGGTCTTCCCTGAGTTGAGAGCCACGCAAAAACAAACGTGTGAGGTTTGAATGGAAGCCCGGCCCCTGTTGGTATTCTGGCAATGTAAGTATACGTCCATGTATGTCCAGCTCGTGAAGAAGATGAAATTCAAAAAATATTTGTTTCAGTCGAATTAGTGCCTCCTCGGTGCAAAAATCAATTTTGTCGATAGAAAGGGTACAGTATCGGAGGGAGAGCTCTTTTTGGGTGGTGCTGATCCTGAGGTAGCGAACGAATGCCTCCAAGTCTAGTTCATTCTCCACTATTTCCACTTGTGTCAGTGTTTGAAGATTGGTCAATTTCTCCAGATCTCCAAAATTGCAACTCTTTGAGAAGAAGTTCTCGAGCAGCTCTAAATTGTCCAAGCCATCCAATCGCAATTTGTAGCATTTTTCTACTGGTTCCCACTGAAACGGAAGGTAAAGATGTCTCAATTGTTTCAACTTCCACAGTACATTTGGTATAATTGCGTCACCAAGTGTGAATAAATCAAGGGTTTGCAAATACTTCAAATTACCGATAGACGATGGCAACTCGAAGTTAGTCCTTCTCAAGCTGAGATATTGCAAATGGATTAAATCTCCTGCTGCTTTTGGTAATTTTACTCTCTCCTTTTCGTTTGAACCAAATTCTTCAAGATGCAGAGCTTTGACCAACTTAAAATCCTTGCGCAAACGAGATACAATTGTTTTACGGAATGAACGGGTGCACTTCCTTCCATTAAAGAACAAAGCCGACCGAATGTTTTTTTCCTGGTCAATGCAGAGGTCTGATGGATCAATATTCTTGTTCCCATGTATGGCTAACCTATGCAGATGTCTGATGAATGATGATGATGATGACGATGACGTTGCCAAGAATGAGCTAGAAGACGAGCGCAATTGTTGTTCGTTGCTTTGCCCATGATCAATCACCTTAACAAAATTTTCCTCTTTCGCCATCGATAAACACATGTCTCGCATGAGGTCATGAAGCCGGCAGGTTTGGAATCTTCTTCCGATACTTGTTCCAGGCTGAAATATTTGTACTTCAACCATTGATCTCCGTGCAAGTTCAGCCAAATAACGTTCTGCGACCTCCATCAATGTTTCTTCTTGTCCTCTTTGCTCTTCTTCTAGATATATAAAGCCTTCTGCTATCCATAACTGATATAATGTATGGGTCCAGATGATGTAATCTTTTGGATAACTCCCCAAATGAAGAAAACATGATTTCAACCAATATGGTAAGTCATGGTAACTTAAAGCCAATATCTCTGTTACTCCCTTACCCTGTCCTCCAAAGCCTTTTTTATCTCCCTTTAAATATGAATTTATATTTTTATGCACGGCCTTCCACTCCTCCAATGTATTTTTCCTTGCCAAAAGTCCCCCTAGCACCACAATGGCTAATGGTAAACCCCCACAACTTTTTAACATATGCCATATTAACTCATTTTGATCTTCTGTAGTTATTGATCCTGCAAAAAATAAGAAAAAAAATAATAAATAAATCAATCAAAGAGAACATTGTACAAATTCTTCAACATATAAAGAACAAACAAAACAAGTTAAACTAAACAATTTACTTGTTTATATAGAAAAATAAAAACCAAAAGTGTAATTACGGGCATTGTAATGCAAGAACATTTTACACGTCCAGTTAATTTCTTTGTGCATATTGGTGGCCTTTATAAATTGAATTTAGTTTTACCATATGTAGTATTTCAAATTATTGTCATAATTACTTGGCCCGTGATTGTGAAGGAAATTGTTGAGGTATGAGTTGTCAATCCCATGTTGGGAAAAGACAACCCATTTCAGCCGAAAATACTAATAAAAGGAAAGGTGACTTTGTCTCAACCTTCCATTCTTTGAATGTCCAATTCATCATCCAAGACTGGATTGGCTATTTCGGTTTAGTTTTCAAGTATAAAAGGGGGAATTTAGAGAACGGAAAGTGTGCAAATAGAAAAGAAAAAGTGTAGAGAAAAAAAAGGAAAAAATAAATAAAAGATTAAAGTGTGGATAGGTGCGAGAGAATTTAAGTGTATAGGATGAGATATATTTCGGGTACTTTTTTGTCTTAGTTTTGGTACTGAAATATTTTGTATCTATTTCTTTTTTGTATTCTCCTTTTGTGGTAGTAAAAATACCTCTCCTATCTTCGCCTATGAATGTAGGCATTATGTCGAATCAAGTAATTCATTATGCCTTTGTGTGTTGCAAGTCAAGGTGATGAATGCTACGGTCAGCGATGACTGACTCAGATGAGTACACCGCCTTAGACTCTTCAAAAAACGAGGTAATTTTGTTACCTTTTTAGCTTCTCATTCTTCTTTTACAGGAACACTCTCTAGATCCCTGAGTGACACTGAGCTGTCAAATCATGAGAATGATGATTGAATTTGACAACAACCTTAAAGAACTTACAATTAACTTTCCAAGGAATGTTGTGGGCTGAAGAAACACAGAAAAGCCCAGAATCAAAAGAATGGTATGCTGAGGAATGAGAGAGGTGCATTGAAAATTGAGAATGAAAAACACATATGTAAGTTATCTTTGATTACACTAGAAAAGTGTAATTAATCATTTAGCTATAACTTAGATTTATATCATGCAATTTTATTTTATTTATATATATTTGAAGTTTAATTTTATTTATATTTGAAAATACAGAAAAAGCATGAAAGAGAGTGAAGATAGCAGAAAAGTAGATGAGGAACAGTAGCTTGAACGAGAGGAAAAAAAAATAGAAAAGGTGCAGAATTTCTTTGCCCAGCATAGCAACTTTAAACAGCAATTGCACGACGACCAACCGTTGGATCGGCCTCAAATTTTAACAGTAGCTTACAGACACAAAGATCTTCATTCTGAACGTCGGAGTTGAAGTTCTGACCCCTCTTTAATTCACAGATTTGACAAGAATGGGATTGTTGTGTTTTTTGAATAAAATGACAAAACAGTAGCAAGACGTGCGGTCCCAACCGCAACCCATGCTGTCTCGACCCTCTCTCGCGCGATGCCAACCACCTAACCCTTGGTCCGGACCACCTCTACATACAGATCCAAAATCATAGCTTTGTGAATGGCAGTTTCGAATGGAAAAATGCAGTAATTGTTTTATTTTTGGCAATGCTACGGAATGCCATATGGAAAAATGATCTGATGTAATGTATATATATATATAGACAGAGATTGACAAGAGGAGGGGGGATTTCGACAGAAAATGTTTTATTACAGAAGTTTTTTGTTTCTTTTTTATAGTTTAGTTTTAGTTTTATTTTCTGAATAGAGATTTTTAGAGAGGGAGAGTTTCTGTACATTCAAGGTTGTGGATTGAAGTTTGCATATTTATTTTCATGAGTTCATCTATGAAGTATATATCTCTTCCTTTACTTTTTCATTATTTTGTTTATTTGATTGTTATAATGTTAGATTAAGAGTTTGTATTGATTTAGCTCATCAAAGATGGGCGGATCCAAAACTAGGGTTGAATACATTTATACGGATTCAATTTTCATTTATACAAAAGCTTTTGAAAACTTATAAAATTGATCACATTCTCTGAAATCCCTGATAATTTTATAAGATTAAAACTTTCTTAATACTTTTGAAATAAATAAAAATTAATCCGAATCAAATGAGTTTTTGTTGAATATTCTTACCAATCCGTTTATCCTAAACGCGATTTCGGATTGAGCTAAACTAATTTTCAAATGGATTTTTATTGAAGATCTTTACCAACCTATTTATCCTAAATGTGATTTTGGGTTGAGGGAACTTTTTATTTAAATAATCTCTATTGAAAATCTTTACCGGGTTGTTAATCCTAAATGTGATTTCAATCTGAGGTAAACTTTGTTATTCAACCTAAAAATTGGATCCGCCCTAATTTGTAAGCTAAATCAATACGCGTTCATTAGACTTGTTGAAACTGAATTTAAATTCTGCTTTTAGTATTTTATTAGTTTTCAATAATTAATTTGTTGGTATTGAATTATTTAGTTTAAATTTATGTTTTATTGAGTTGTCATGTTTAGTTTATTAGCCTTATTTTATTTTGTAAACAATTTTTCAAAACCAATTCAAACCTTTTATCTTTTCGTTTAATAAATTAAAATAGTAAATTAATTAAACCGAAATAACTTAGAAAAGAATTAACATTAGGTTTCCTGTGGATTCGACCTCGGACTCACCGAATTTAAAGCTATACCACACACCCTTATACTTGGGGGTTATTTAGATGCACTAATTAGAAGCGGTCAATCTTCATTGGAATCTAATAAAAATTCTTAGTCTCAAAGTGCAAAGAAGTTTAAAGCAAAAATTGACGAGACCGTCGAGAAAAGCAGGAAGATTGAAGAAAAAGAAAAAGTCATTGTGGAACTACAACCAAAATCTAGAAACTAGAAGAGAAGATAAACCATGATGGTAAGATTCTTGAGAAGAAGAACTCTGGTTCAAACGAAATTGACGAGATTTGAAACAAACAGAGGCCACATGGAGACAAATCTAGCCTTGGATATACTGGAAAGAAGATCACACCTGTAGCATTTCCCTCTTCTCTAGAAGTTCCAAAGATTGCCCTAAAGCGTGCAGAAGCTTTAAAGACCTTCCCAAAGCACGTAGCACCACCAAAGAGGAGTCCTCCAAAATTTAAACTGCAACAATTTTCTCCTCCTATGGTGAAAAGTACACGCTTTACTAGACCCTAGCCCTTTGCACTTGTATGCCATCATTTTAGGATCAGAGGTCATATCCACCCTAATTGCCACAAACTCTATAGATTTCCTTTGAATTATGTGAAAAATTTTTCTAAAAGTCAAAATCCTAAAGTTTCCAAGACAAATAGTTTTCAGGTTTTTTTTTTTATTTTTCCAAAAATAATTTTGAAAATCCACACTAATTTCAAAAATAAAAAAATGAAATTTTCAAAATGTAAACATGAAAAGCATTAATAGAAAAAGAATTCAAATAAAAAGCAAAGGCAAGAGAAAAATATTGTCAAGACCACTATTCCAAAAACTAGGGCTATTTGAGTTCAAAAATGTAATTTAAATTATTTTATTTCTCAAACCACCTTGAAAGCTTTAAAATCTAACAGGTAGTATCTTAACAGTGGATGTTCAAACCACATGTGTGGAAATAAAACTTTATTTTCAAAACTTGAATCCTATGAGGGTGGTATGGTAACTTTTGGTGATGGTAGCACATCACAAGTAAAAGGTAAAGGTATGACTAAGTCCATAGTTTTCAAATGCTTGAAAAATATTTTATATATTGAGGGACTTAAAGCAAACCTAATTAGCACAAGTCAATTGTATGATAAGCATTTTGTCCAGTTTTCTAAATCTGAATGTAATACTTTTAACAAAAAGGAACAATAAGTTTTGTATGGTGTTCACACAACTGATAATTGCTATGGGGTAGCAAACTCTGAAAGTTCTATTTGTAATAATGCCACCCTAGATGAGATAGAGTTGTCGCACCAAAGACTCACCACATAAACTTTAATGATTTAAATCAACTATCCAAATCTAAACTCATCAAGGGTCTACCTAAATTACAAAAGCATAAAAGTGGTGTGTGGGGTCCTTGTCAATTAAGTAAACAAGTTCATAGTCCACATAAAAAGATTACATTTATTAGAACTTCTCAACCTTTCGAACTTGTTCACATGGATTTAATGGCACCCACACACGTACGCCAAGAGTCTTGGTGGTAGGCAGTATATCTTTGTTGCCGTAGATGACTACACTAGATTTTCTTAGGCTAATTTTTTGTGTGAGAAATTTGATACTTTGAAGATTTCAAAGTTTCATGTTTCAAGCTATAGCAAGAGAAGCAACATGTAATTGGACGTATCACCAGATCAGAACTGATCATGGAAGGGAATTTAAGAATTAAAAGTATGCTGATTTTTGTGATGAAAATGGAATAAAGCATGAATTTTCAGCGCTAAAAACACCCTACCAGAATGGTATCATGGAGAGAAGAAATCATGTTTCATTCTCAAGGATAAAGAAGACCTTGGAAAATTTAACTCCCAAAGCGATGAAGGAATCTTCTTGGACTATTCTTCTAATAGTCGTGCTTTTTAGGTTTTTAATTTAAAAACTTCTTCTATTATGAAATCTATTAATGTAGTTGTTGATGATCATATTGATTCCACTATTTTTAAATAGGTTGAAGAAGATGATGCTCCTATATATGAGTTTACTAAGGCAAGTGAGAAAATTGAAGAAGAAAAAGTTAAGCTAAAAGAGGAAGAGACTCATGCTCTAGTGAAGAGTTCCACTCAACTGGAACCATCTCAATGATAGGTAATTGATAGAATGAAAATATGCATGCAATTAAGGAAGAAGTAATTTTTGTGTGTTATGTTTTATTAGTTGAACCTAAAAATATTAAAGAAGCTTTACTTAATGATAATTGGGTGAATTCCATGCATGAAAAGTTAAATTGATTTGTTAGGAATGATGTATGGACCTTAGTGCCTAGATCTACTCACACTAATGTTATTGGAACTAAATAGATATTTAAAAACAAAAGTGATGAGTTTGGTAATGTCATTAGAAACAAGGCTAAGCTAGTTGCTCAAGGTTACACTCAAGTAAGGGTTTTGACTTTGATGAGACCTTTGCACCTATTGCTTGACTTGAATCCATTAGGTTACTTTTTGGCCATTGCATGCTTTCTAAAATTTAAATTGCATCAAATGGATGTCAAGGGTGTGTTTTTGAATGGCATTCTTCAAGAAAAAGCCTATGTAGAGCAGCCAAATGGTTTGAGGACCCAAAATTTCCTAACCATGTGTTTAAACTGAAAAAGCTCCTTATGGTTTGAAACAAGTACCACGTGCTTGGTATGAGAAACTCACGACCTTCTTACTTGAGTTTGGTTTTGTGCATGGGAATGTAGACAAAACACTATTTATTTGCATTGATTCTATGCATATCTTAATTGCATAGATTTAAGTTGATGATATTATGTGTAGATTTATGTGTGATAAATATGCTCCTGAATTTAATGTCTACACAATTTGAAATGAGCATGATGTGTGAATTAAATTATTTCCTAGGTTTTTAAAATAAACAGGATGATGAAGGAATTTTTATTTCTCAATCCAAATAGGCTAAAGACTTAAGGAAAATGTTTGGTCTCTCAAATGATAAACATACTAGAACTCTCATGAGCACAAGTACTAAACTTGACAAGGACTCGAGTGGTAAGAGAGTTGACCAGACCATATATAGGAGTATGATAGGGAATCTATTATATCTCACATCTAGTAGACCTGATATTACATTTAGTGTAGGTGTGAGTGTTAGATATCAGTCTGATCCTAAAAGTCACATTTGCATGTTATTAAAATAATTTTAAAATATGTCAGTGGTACACTAGACTTTATGATTTGGTTTACTTGTGACACCAAATCTGATCTTGTGGGATACTCTAACACTGATTGGACGGGTAGTGTAGATGATCGTAAGAGTACTTTTGGCAAATGTTTATACATTAGTAATAATTTAGTCTCATGACATAGCAAAAGGAAAAATGCCACATCATTATCTCCTACTAAGGCTAAATATATTACTGCTAGTTGTTGTAACCAACTCCTATGGATGAAGCAAATGCTTGCTGACTATGGGTTAGACCAGGGCATTATTACTTTGTTTTGTTATAACATGACAGACATTAGTATTTCTAGGGATCCAGTCTTACATTTTTGCACCAAACATATTGATATTAGATATCATTTCATTAGAGAGTTGGTCGAGGAAAACGTGATTTCCCTGGAGCATGTGCAAACTGAAAATTAATTAGTTGACCTATTCACTAAACCTTTGGATGCCCTTCACTTTGATCACTAGGGAAATCTTTGAATATTTGCGCATATCCTTAATTTCAAAAAAATAAAAATAAAAAGAGAGATAGGATTTCATTATTTGTTTTGAAAAATATTTTATGACTTCTATCTCCTTATATGTGCATCAATCATTCAAGAAAATTCTAGAGAGGTTCGCAAGGAAGAAGTAGGGAGGCGAAGCCTCGAGCCCCATCTAGTGTACATTGCAGGGAGGTTGTTGGGAGCACACCCCTTCAGGTAAGCCGTGCACCTTGCACGAAGGGAGCTCGAGGGGTTAACCCCTAATATATATAACCCGGTTAGCATTTGGTATTCATTTCGCAAAGTCCTCTCTTCAATCCCGTGACTATCCAACTTCCATCCCTCGTGCCCAATGTCTTGCATGCGTCTTAGGTAATTTTCTTTTGTCTTTTTCTTTAGTTGCTGCATTCAATCTATTTTTGCATTATTTGCATCACTGCTGTGATGATTTTTAGTCTTTAAAATATCTAAGAAAAATGCATCTTTGTCCTCATTTGGGAACCATTTCCTTAATCAAAATGAGTTTAGAAATCTGTTTACAAAACGGCCCGTGCTAATTTAAAGAAAACTAAACCTAATCGATTTTCCACTACTCTGCCTTCTATTTTTAGAATTGGGTTAGGAGCCTATCACAGACATTTCTGCGTCTATGCAAGTAAAACTAGTTTAGGAATTTTATGCTAACTTTCATGACATTGATTTTGAAACTACTATCATTCACACCACTGTGAAGGGTCCCCATCCTAGTCACTCCAGACATCATTGCATCCATTTTAGGCATTGAGAGACCTAGCCCTGCTGAGAGATTCATCTTGTTTTATCTTACCTAAGATAGTGTCTCTCCTACTAAGGAAGAGTTGGTGTGTTTAATGGGTCACTACCTTGGAGGGGTTAGACATATGTGCATGGACATTTGAAAACTGACCACGACATGCTTAATCTATTTGTGTCTGCATTCATTGAACCCATTTCACATTATTCTGACGTCACTTTGAGAAGTGTTGTGTCATGTATGCCATTTTGATGGGTTTAAAATTTGACCTTACCCTGTTTATTTTTAAACTCATGTTCATTGCCCAGCAACAAAAATATGCTAAGGACTCATTACCTTTTGGCTTATTAGTCACCAATATCATTAGGGTAAACCAAATTGAGCTACCATCTTCTGATCTTACACCTTAGCCCATACCCATTACACGCTTTATTGCACGCAAATTCGTTAGCCAAGTAGTTGACAATACACTTGACGAGCCTAAGCTTGCTGAGTCTGGTAGGAGCACTCATCCTTTCACACTGAATTCCATGTCCCTGGCTATGTTTAAACTTGAGGGGGAGGTTGAAGGCATTCGAGGTCATCAAGAAGTTATGGGTGGATGGCTGGAAACTACTGAGAGCAGCGTAAAAAGTTTGACAAAACTGTGCACTGTCAAGTTCCCATCCCTGCACCAACATATTAACAATTTTGATGCTTTCCGAGATGAGCTCCCACAGGATTATGTTGAAGATGACACAAGCTTTGGTGGTGGCAACTATAGAGGTAGTGATGCGAGTGGTGGCAAAGGTGATTTTAATCGTGGTGCTTTCTTTTGATGTACTTATCTATTTTTGCCTATTATTGTTCCCTCTATTTTGTGTTCTGGTCATTTTCCATATCAAAAATAGGGAGTAAAAATTCCTACAATTCTTACAGCTTAGCTTTTATATGAACTTGGGTTTGTAATAATTATTTTGACTTGTGATGTGTTGAAACTTGAAGCTGGTATTGATAATAGTACATGAATGTTATTTTTTATTTTTTTTGGCCATAGGATGCCTTGATGTGTTTGTTCAAGTGTTGCAGATTTATTTTGAAGTTTAATTTAAGCTTTGGTATAGAATTACTAAGTGGGAGATTGTAAAGTTAATGGCAAATCTATATAAAATTTTAAATCAAATATGGAAGATTTGTATGTTTCCTAATTTGAAAAGAGAAAATGATTTCTTTAAAGATTAAAATATTTGCACACTGCCAAAAAGAGATAGAATTCTAATCCAAGTTCAAGAAGGAGAAAAAAAGACATCTGCATAGACCAGGATTCATCCATACGTGTCTAAAGAAATATAGTAGGGGTCGCAGCTTACACACAGAGAGCACACAGCTGCACTATAGGTGCGAGGAGCCTGTAAGATGCTCAAGATAGCGAGCCTATTGATACAAAGGCTGATTCCAGTACACCTAGCAGCCTGAACAATTAGAGTGCAAGGTTTCGAGTAATAGGTGTTAGCATGGTGCAGGAAGCGTGATGGTTCAAGCTTTTTATTATTTGGACAATTCTGTTTCCTATTCTGCCATTCTAGGACAATATCTTGTAACTTTATATATATATATATATATATATGTACCTGATCTTAATATATGTACACACTTGAGGATATATTATATAAACTTGAGAGACAGATTTTCATCTTGAGAGCTTAACAGTCTTTCGCATGCTTTTCTTTTATTCTTTCTTAACTGTTTGTGTGACTTAGAAAGTCTGTTTGTCTAGGTTTATCGAGTGATTTGAACAAAAGTGATGAAAAAATTTGTGCGAATAAGTCATAATAAGTTCGAGTAAAGTCTTATAACCTATTGATAATGGAATTGTTTTTGAATTTTTCCTATGATAGAGTTTCCTGCTTAATCCTCTAGTGTTACTTTCTTAATTCTATGTGTGATTGGTTGATTTAGAAATTTCAAAATTTAACAAACATGTTTTTCTTACTAGTTTTCAAAACCTGTAAACATAAACAGAAAAATAGTAAATATATTTTAGCAAACAGGGCTTAAGAGTCTAAAAATGTTTATAGACCTCATCATATTAAATTCTCAATCTTGCCAATCATGATTTATCAAAAAATTTTTGCTATTTGTACATATATATAATAGATTTTGAATAAAATATATTGTTTATTTTTATGAAATGATGATTTAGAAAAATTATTTTTCAAAATAAGTTGGATTTGCTAGTATATGATATGGACTAGATCTTATAAATCAGATCCGATTACTTTTAGATTTAGATTAAATCCATATTGTAATTGGATCTGTATCAGGTCTAGATCTGACATAACTGATTTAGATCCACCTCATTGACAGGCCCATCTATTAGCTCTTGAATGTAAAATTCATTTGGTTTTGTTTTAACTTCTAACCTTTTTGTTAGTATTTTTTTGTCTTATATAACTCTTTTTTACCAAAATTTATTTTTTTTTAAAAGATGCAAGTTTTAGGCATTAATTACATTCATAAAAAAAAAAAAAAAAAATTCACGTCCATTTAAGTAAAAATTAAAAAAAAAATCAATTTTTTCTTTACCTTTATAACCTAAAAACGGATAGTTTTTACTCAAACGGATGTGAATTTTTCAGTTTTTTATTTTTTATTTTTTTACTAATGTGATTAACACACCTAAAATCTACATATTCTAAAAAAAAACAAGTTTTGATGAAAAAAATAACCCAAAAAAAAAAAAAAAAAAAAGCTAGAACTTAAAAGCGGAAGTACCAAACGAAATAATCCCAATCTAATCCTACTTTTTATGTCCCAATCATTAATAACCGGCGAACAAGAAAAAGAGTGGGCTTAAGATTTTAGAAGGGGGGGATCAAAACTAACCTGGATGGACGCCTCCTTTAAATGCTTTCTTGTTAAACAATTCCCAACTCTCTTCATCGTTTAGCAACTGTGGCTCATTGGGGTTGTGAGATGGATCTACATAGATAGCCACGTCTTTATTACGGCTAGTGAGCAATATTTTACTTCCGTTCTTCCCGGTGGGAAAGGCTGCTTTCATAGCATCCCAATCTTCAGTTGACCACATATCATCAAGAACCACTAAACATTTTTTCTTTTCTAGTATTTGAAAGATTTGCTTGACTAGGTTTTCGTGTAGCACCGTCCGGATATCATTCCTCTTCTCCGGCATAAGGCTGATAAGGATCCCTAGCAAAATATCATCTTTTTTCGGTTGCTGTGATACGCAAACCCACGCAAATCCATCAAAATGGCGCCTAACAGTTTCATGATGGTAAACCTGCTTGGCCAAGGTAGTCTTTCCCAAACCACCAATCCCACAGATTGAAGTAACTCGAAGTTCCTTCTCTTCATCCACCAAATCTCTCACCAGTTTAGCTGCGAAATTACGAAAATCAACGAAATCCTCTTCAATGACGTGCGAATAAGTTCGCCTATGCATCTGGAGTTTCTCGTGGGCATTAGAACTCGAGCCGCCTTGATCTCCACTCAGATCTTTAATTCCATAGATCTGAAGTCTTGTAGAGAATTCAGCAATCTTATTCTTGATGCTATCGATCTGCGATCCAACCTTGTGCAGAGCTTTTCCTTCGTTGAAGAAGGATGCAAATCTACGGAAGCCGCCTCTTCTCCTCTTCGATTCAACTTCAGAGATGAAAGTGTCGAGGACAGTCTCTGCTTCGTAAGCGAGTTCTCTGATTTCAGCAACCCAATTGCGGACCCTCTTGTTCTTGTCTTGGACGGCGTCTGCATCCTCCAAGAAACACTGCATTCGAATCAGCTCTGTTCGAAGATCCATAACTTGACCTTCCACACCATGTAGGAACTTTGCTTCCTCGATCAACAGATCACCAAGTCTTTCGACAGCAAAGGACACAACCGACTCTGCCATTTTCAGTTGCCAAATAGGGAAGTTAGTTAATTGCCCTTCCTAAAATTTTCCGTTTGCCGGATTTTCTGTGATCTTATAGCAAATATATACAGTGAACTCACTATATTACAACAGTTCATAACAAAGTTGCTTCCAGGGTGTGAATGGTTGTCGGGTTTGGTGTAGCTGACTTCAATAGCGTATCGCGTTATTCTATGTAAATTGTTATATATATACAAAATTGAGCGAGTTAATTGGTCAGTTAAGAATTTAAATAAATATATACCCAGACCGCGTTTTGGTAGTTGTGATTATCAAACTAATCATAAATTTTAAATATTTTCTTATTTTACCTCCCTCTCTCCCGCATCTCGCCAACTTCTTTTACAAAAATTCTCAAAAATTTATTTATTTTTATTATTTTTGAAAATTTTTTTAAAAAGAATTAATAAAAATATAAAAGAATAAGTGATAAAATAGGAAAAATATTTGCTATTGAAATAGGTTGCGTTAATGGTTGATTTTATTAGAAATGGTTAATATCAACAACTTTTCAAAATAAGAAAGGTAAGTATAATTTATAAATGTTGCGAGTGTTAAATGTAAATACATAAATGTTAAGAGGAGGCATATGTAATCATAGAACCCTTCGTTTGCAAGATTTTATGTAATCTTGTTTTATTTACAGATTATATGATATTTCTTCTATTCTTAATAATATCCTTGCTTGGAAGTCTTTACACAACTAGTTTTTTTTTTTTTTTTTTTTTTTTTTTTTTTTTTTTTGTGGTAATAGGATAGCAAATGGAGGTGCCCATAACTTAGCTTCAAATTGTTTAAAGGGTTTTTTTTCCTTCTCAGAATTCTCTTTTCATTTTCCCTCAGCATTTGACCAATATCGTAACGAGGGAATAATTTGTATCTAGATAATTTTAATACAATTTCTCTTGAGTTTCAAAAAAATAATAATAAATAAATGAATAATTGCCCTTTCTAAAATTTTCCATTTGCAGGATTTTCTGCCATCTTGTAACAAATTTATATACTGCAATAGTTCATAAGAAAGTTGCTTCTAGGGTGTGAATGCGGGTTGGATTTGGTTTGAATTGACTTCGATAGCATATTGGCTTATTCTATGTAAATTTTATGTATAAAAAATTGAGTGAGTTGAATTGGTTAGACAAAAAAAATTTAAAGGTTAAAGTATAAAAATCACTCCTACAGTTTACTTTCAATGTTAATTTAATCCCACACATATTAATTGCAACAGTCAAATTCTTACATTTTTGGTCAAGTAGCAGTTCAGTCATTCTGTTAGTTAACCGTTAAATACAACCATTAGATTAATGATAAAAAGGTAATTTTGTCTATACTTTACCCTCAGTATCACTTTAACCCCGCACATTTCAATTGTAATAGTTAAATCCCTATACTTTCGTTGGATATTTAAAATATATTTTATCAAATTATTTTTAATAAATGATATAATCGTAAATATATTTTATTAAATTACATAACATATTATAATTTGAAATGTATTTTATTAAATATTTAGTAAATAATAAAATTAAAAAATATTGAATATGTTTTCTTTTTATTGAATAAATTATTTTTAATAAATAATATAACTAAATTAATACTTAATTTAGTTTAATTAATATGAAATATATTTATTAAATTCAAATAATTTTTTAAAAATAATAAAATTAAATATTTTATTAAAGGTGATTTGTAATAACCCCAACATTTTAAGTTTTAATATACGTATTATTTTAATTTATATTATTTATAAAAAAAAAGGAAAAAAAGGGTCAAAAGTGGCCTAAAGCCACGTAGAGTTTTAGGGATTTGTTTTTTTCTTTGTCGGTTTTTCTTCCGTGGCCTCCAAGTTCGCATCTAATATATATACATATATGCAAGTGGGTATGGCGAGAGCTAAGAAGGGGAAAAAATAAATAAATAAAATAAAAAAAGGAAGGAGAAAAAAAGAGGAGAGAGAAAGTGATGGCTTAACTTGAACTTTGGTATTTCCAACGTTATGATCGTCATGGCAGTGTCAGATTGTAGTGATTTGGCACGAGGTGAGAGATATGAAGGAGATAATTTTTAAACTTTTGAAATTTCTTTATTTTTCTTCAAATCTGAAGTAGGGATTTGATACATTTTAATTATGTATATGAGATGAAGAAATATTTTGATAAATTTTTATATGTTTATTTTACATAAATATAATTAAATTTAGACTACAAGATATGAATTCAGTCCCAAGTAAAATGCCAGATCGTGCTGGACAAAATAAGCTTGCTGGTAAAACATATAAGGGAATATGCTTGGCATATTCCATGAAAGTTCTTAGAATTATTATTTAGCCTCGACAATTTTATATAATTATGAAGTGGTCCCAAAATTTTTTAAAAAACTCAGTTTGATCCCATAATTACTGAAAATTTCAAATTTGACCCCAAGGTTTTAGATAAGTACATAGTGACCCTAAAAGTTTTTTGAATAATTACAAAATGGCATTAAGTTTTTAGTAAATTACAATTTTATCCCTAGAATTGTGGGGAATTATAGTTTGTCTCATAAAATAATTCTAATATTTTTATTTTAGTGATGTCCTTTGGTAAATAATTTCTTAATATAAATAGATCTAATAGAGAGAAGTATTTTTTTTAAATAAATGAAAAAAATGTGCAATTTTAAAATATTCAGATGTTTTTTTTTTTTGAAAAATGCCTTATGAAAGAGTTTCATATTAAATGAAAAAAATATTGATGTGATAACTGTATATAATAATGATTTGTTGTGATTTGGATTCGTATGAGATGATATTATTAGTGGATTATGATAAAATATTAACTTGTTATAAGATGATGAGATAATTTGGTTATGGTAATTGTTCTAATGAGATGATATTGTTTGTGATAGATTGTTCATGATAAATGATTCTAAGGATGATATTAATGATGATGACAATGATTATGATAAATTGTTATGATAAGATGATGTTGTGTGTGATGGATTGCCTAATTTAAAATATTTGAGTAATTTATTTTATTAAAGAAAAGTGTTTTATTGAAGTGATGATGTGATGTTAATGGTAAATTTTAATGATTGTTTTGTTGAGCCGATAATAATGAAGATAGAAGAAAACGTGAATGATGTTGTGATTGCGGAGCTGAAAGTACTAAAAAATAGGAAAGGTATAGAGATTACCCTTGGGTTCGTATTCATTTTTTGAGATTTATGTTGATATATGTTTTCATGTTGGAACATGTGATGACTTGTAATTTATGAGTTATTGATATGAAATTATTGGTAATCTAATTTTTGTGCATATATATATTTTTGTTATATATTGTGGGAACAAGTAGATTAGTGCTCATGTCCCTACATATTCTTTTGTAGGTCATGAATCTAAGACTTAGGTGGACCATTGTTGGATTTACTTTTGCGTCGCTGTAATATTGTTCAAGACTATAATATTATTAATTTGAGAATTTATTTGATATGATTGTAAAGGTCTTGAGGCCTAGGTCTCTGTTATTATTTGGGATTGTGGTTGTAGCACTATTGCCTAGTTACACCGAGACTTAGTTGTTATTAACTAATTTTAGTTTATTAATAAAATTATTATCTACTATGGACGTTTGCTACAAGGTGGTTGTGTGGCTCTAATTAGGATGATAGATATTTTAGTACATGTCGTGTATGACTTATTCACTCACTCCATTAGTTCGGAAACTCAGAGTGTGACAGATTAGTATTAGAGCCTAAGTTAGAATACCTAAGGGACAGTGAGAGTCTAGCATTATATGTTGTATACTTATGTGTTATAACCGACATTTAGTTATTTTTGAAAATGGGTTCATTGGTATTTTATAGTATAGTTGGTAGTGTAAGCGGATATATTTGGGAATATTACTAGAATAGTGACCTTATTGGTAAGGAACATGAAAACTTATGAAACATCCTTAACTAATCGTAAGTAAAACTAGTATACAAGCAGGTGGTGTAACCGGCGGTGGTTTGTTAGGCTTAGGCATATGGTGTGAAAGACGTTTTGGTGGTAGTTCTAACATTAAGAATGATGATTAGCTGTGGATGTGAATATAATAAAAAAGATTTTAAATTTAAAGTTCAAAAGGCTTAAAAAGTTTAAGTTAGTGATTTAAAGATTTATTGATATTGCATTTTATTGTTGAGTGATGTATAATTGTGAGATGGTTTTAAAGTAGTGATGGCAATGGTAGAGATTAAAATTTTAAAATGAATTAATTACTAACTTGATAATTGGTGATTGATTGTTACTATGGATTAGTGACGACAATTTTGTTTGATGACATTGTAATTCAGATTTGAGATAAGACAATAATAATGTTATCTTCTTCACTAATGATATTAAGTGTATTGAAAAATTTTGCGTTCAGATGGTTAGTCGGAACTTGAATGCGAAGGAGTCTCAATTTTGTTTTCGTGAATGATGTGTGGATTGTGGACGAATTTCTTATTGAAGAGTGAGGTTAATCTTCTTAGAGCTAGATTGGCTTTTTTCTAGATTCTATGTCGAGCGTCTCTCCTCTTTTATTGTGTCACATTCTACGGTATTGTTTAAGTTTTGAGAATTCAGAGTTTAATCAAATGGTTTGTGGGCCTAAAGTATTAACTAATATAATATTTTGCTGTGGAGCCATTGGAAATTCTCGTGAAAGAGGGATGGTAGTGGTGAATAAATTAAAGGTTATTAAACCTAGAGATAATTGAGGAAGCATCTTGGTTACCGTGCTTTGGGTGGGGCGAGCTAGCTAGGTAAGTGTGGGTGGTCACCTAGATTATTAAAATAAAATAGACCTGAGAGGCATCCATATCGATCACTTTTTAATATACTTCATTAATAATTCTCCATCTTCTATTGACTGGCATTCGCATCGAGATCTCTCCGGATCGGATCAAACCAAACTTAATGGACCACTAGTACAATATTAATTGCAGTCAGGATATATACATAATTATATGCCACGCCTTGCTGACAAGTGCCCATATAGATATTTATATTGTTTTCTCCTAGATTTTGAAGACAGCATTGACCAAAAATTTTACCAAATTAATTAAATAAACATATCGGTGCTGGATTAATAGGAAGAAGACTGCCAAACTTTAAGAAATTCAAAAAAGTAGATGAAAATTTATTAATTAAGAAAAGATGTCGATGCATGGGAAGTAATTTGGATTCAACCAAGCATGGATATCCATGCCAAAAGACTCCGCTCCCCAGCAATTTCTGGATATATATTCCTAATTGTTAGTTATTTTGTCTCTCTTAATTTTATCATAAAACATCGTACTTCTTAAAACCTTCGACTGGGAATTAAATTCATTTAATAGTAAATTAAAATCTTTTTAAGATTCAAAATATTTCCAACATTTCTTTCACACTATTAAACATGTAAATTTTGATATTACCACGTTATAAGATGTACATTATAAATGAATCAGTTGATGTACGTCAGAATTTTTTTTTTTTTTTTGAACTACCGGTGTAAAAATAAAAAAAAAATGTTTAAGAGTGAGCCACTTAAAAAAATAAAATAAAATAGAGAAAATGTTTAAGACTGGGCCAGTTGCATATAAAAAAATAAAATAAAATAGAGTGATGGAAAAAAAAGAAAAATTAGTGGAGTGCAGCTCAATTCACCGAAGATTTAAATACAATATTTTGACTTTGATCTTTATAAACTAGTGGACATAGGCAGAAACTGAGTTACGTAGCCGCCTTACAATAAAAATGTAGGCGTCCTTGTATTGCAGGGTCGCGATCGTGATTATTGTGATGTTTGTCTCCTCTCCCACTAGCACAGCATTAAAAGAAAAGTGATTCCCGAGGCATCATCCGCAACAAAATGCATTAAAATTAAACCCGATACCGAACACGCACTTAAAGTTTGTGCTATATATTATGCATCGGCACTCTAACTTAAAATTTTCTAGTAACCCATTACAATATTCATAAGATATTGTGATCAGGATAATGAATATTTTAGTATATGTTATGTATAGTTCATTCAGCCATTGCATGAGTTTTGAAATTTCAAGTATGAAATAATTCGATGGTAAAATATATTTTATTAAAATATTTTTAGTAAGTAATATAATTAAATTATATTTAATATATTTTACTTTTATTGAATTAAATTTTTTAATAAAAGTATAATTAAATTAGTAATATATTTAAATTAATACTTAATTTAGTTTAATTAATATGAAATATATTTTATTAAATTCAAATGATTTTTAAAAAATTAATAAAATTAAATAAATTAAAAAATTAATTTATGTAAATAAAATTACATTTTTAAACGCAGTTTGAATTTCTATTTTAGAATAAATTGATAACAAAAAATAATATCAGAAAATAAAGAGTTAAACTAAACAATTCTAATTTTTCTATTTTGTTTAACTCTTTATTTTCTGATTTTTTTTGTTATCATTTTTTTTTGACATATAAGTGAAACTACATATAGAAATGCAATTTTATTTACATAAATTAATTTTTTGACAAAATATTTTATTATTTTTTAAAAAATTATTTGAATTTAATAAAATATATTTCATATTTATTAAACCAAATTAAGTATTAATTTAAATATATTACTAATTTAATTATATTATTTTTTAGTAATAATTTAATTAAATAAAAATAGAATATATTAAATATAATTTAATTATATATTTACTAAAAATATTTTAATAAAATATACTTTACTGCCGAATCACATTTAATAAAATATTTAATTTTATCATTTTTTTAAAATTATTTGAATTTAATAATATATTTCATATTAATTAAACTAATTAATTTAATCATACTATTTATTGAAAACAATTTTATTCAATAAAAAGAAAAGATATTAAATATTTTTTAATTTTATTATTTACTATAATTTAATAAAATATATTTCAAATTATAATATGTTATATAATTTAATAAAATATATTTCAAATATATACCGAAAGTGTAGGGATTTGGCTATTACAATTAAAACGTGAGGGAATTAAAGTGATACTGAGAGTAAACTGTAGAAAGAATTACTTTGTTATTCTTAGTTTAACTAGTTGTATTTAACGGTCAACTAACAGAAGAACCAAATTATTACTTGATCAAAAGTATCGGGTTTTGACTGTTATAATTGAAACGTATGGAACTTAAGTGACATTGAGGGTAAACTATAGGGTAGTTTTTATACCTTACCCAAATTTAAATATACCCATCTAGGGTGCATTTAAGGAGTTGTGCCAACCGGTAGTTAAATCAATATTTATTTGACATTTTACAATTCTCATATTTAATAATATGGATTGTAATTAATTTTAAATAATAGGTGGTGTTTGGTTTCCAAAAAAAAAATAATAATAAATAAATAAAAATTGGTGTAAAAACCAGTAGTTAAATCAATAATTATTTGACTTTTTAGAACTCTCGTATTTAATAAAATGGATTGTAATTAATTTTATATAACAGGTGGTGTTTCATTTGTCACAAAAGAAAGAAAGAAAATTTGGTGTAAAAAAGATACATGACAAAATTTGATTATAAAAATTAGTAAAAATTAGAGTTTTTTAAATATTTTTTGGGGTCAGAACACCATCATATTTTAATAATTATTCAAATTCTTGATTCTTAATTGCTCAAATTAAGATGATGAGAAGATAATCTTTACTAGTTATTCTTATAATTACTTTTAGTTTCTCAATTTACCTTATAAATGTCACACCTTGGGTTTCACAACCCGAGTATGTAAACAAAAAACACACATCACAACATTTAATACCTTTTCCTATCTCGCATCAGAGCCATACACACACACTATGGAGCAAGAATATAAAAATAAATAAAACTAAACTTTAAATTTAAATAAATGCCTTAGTCAAAGTCAACCGGGCAATAAGTTTAAAAGCTAAGCTCAAATATTCTTCCAAAGCTAAATAAAATAACTAATAATAACCTCACAAATAGAGGCTTTTTACAATTCACTAAAAACAATTCTCTAAAGAAAATTCTAATGTAATTAAATAAAAACAAATAAATAAATTCCTAACTTCCAAGGTGAGTAGGTCCTGCTGCGTGACTCAAATTCATTACCTGCATCGCAAGCTGTAAGGGGTTTAGCACTAATACCACGTGTGCTCAGAACTCTAATAATAATAATATAAATGCAGTATGCCCTAACATGCTACTAGGTGAAACAATTATGCACAAGTAGCAATTTCAAACAGGAACTTAAATTTATTTATCAATCTATCTTCGTTACAATTTAATTGTGTTTCAGCACCACACAACACATCGAAGAAAAACAATTAAATTTCAAGGTACCACTGCTTGGTTGTCTCGTAGAAACAAGACCCAACCAATATACATCATTCATTGATGTCTGCTTGGTTGTCCCGTAGAAACAGGACCCAACCAATATACACCATCCTTCGGTGTCTGCTTCCTAGGCTAAAGCCTTAGGAATATAATATGCCACCCTTAGGCATCTGCATCGTTCGTAGGTTACTAGCCTACTGGACTCGATTACTACCCCTGCACGAGGTTTCGGAACTCTCAACCCTTGGGTACGTATACCCGATATTTTCAGTACCCCTCAATCCAAACAAGACACAAAATTAAATCTTACTTTACTTTATAGATAAATCCAATTTTTTTGTTTTCCACTGTTCATGCTCAAAATTTCCTAATAATTAAATAAAATAAATTAATGAATATATTTGTACGAAAATATTACTTATCGCATTGCGGGTGATAAAAAAAAACAATCTGTCCAAAAAAACAAGTCAATGTAGTCTCACTATTAATGCGATGTTCCAGCAAACTTCATACAAGGAGTTTAATGCATATATCCATATATAATAAATATATATTAATAGTACAACAAATCATAATTCTTTGTCCTTTTGTACCTATATATACACACATGCATTAATTATAAGGTTTCAATTTCAACCCAATCACACCCAAGACTTTAAAGTAGAAAAAAAAAATTTAATTTGCTCAAGCATCAATTGAGAATTTGGTGGTCCAATACATCCATATATATATAATTACAATCATATATATATAACTAAATCAATCACCCGTGCCAACTAATCAAGTAAAGGACTTTAATAATTAATAAAAATCCCACTAAGCAAGCCTATTGCACGGCCTGAGAAGGTTTTCCATAACTTCGTGCGTATATATATATATATCTTTATATACAGAGACCTAAGGCTAGCAACAAGACAAAAAAATTCCCACACGTCCAATGGTTTGCAAATTTAAAACTTTAAGTATCAAGTTTAACCAACCACATGAGCCACTATCTAATATGCAAACATATATATATATATATATAATAGAGGTTCGCCCCTTACCTTATTTAATTCGGCAATTGGAACAAAAGCAGTTCGGCAATGAAAGAAAACTAAGTCGCTGTTCTTGTACTTCTTCTCCTTCTCCCTCTCTCTCTCTCTTCTCTCTAGGGTTTTATTTATTATAAAAAATTACAGTATTATATATATAATAGCAGAATTTTAACTTAACCAATTTAATTATTTACCTACTCCCCATAGGTTTAGGAAAATTACACCATTCTTTCTAAAATTAAAAAATCTTTTCAAATATAACAAAAAATTAATCTTTTTTTTCATAAAAATTCAAAAAATTCAAATATTAAATTTAATAGCAAATTAAATTTATCGAGTAAAATTTTCAAATTAAATTAAATTATAAAAGAAATCTGGGTTGTTATATCCTACCCCCCTTATAAAAATTTCATCCTCGAAATTTAGGAAGTAAATAAAAAGAAAATTAAGGAAACAATTCAGGGTGTCTACTACGCATATCTGCCTCTCGCTCCCAAGTCGACTTCTCAATACCATGGTGCTTCCATAACACCCTAACTAAGCGGATAGTTTTCCCTCGTAACACTTGCTCTCGAGAATCCAAATTTTCCACTGGTTTCACTTCATATGTCACATCTGAGTCAACATCTATCTCAGTCCAATCTAATACATGCGAAGGGTCCAGGTTATACTTCCTGAGCATAGACAGGTGAAACACCTCATGAACTCCTAAAAGCTGTGGTGACAAAGCAAGACGATAAGCCACCTCTCCAACCCTAGCTAAAACTTCAAATAGCCCAATATATCTTGGGGACAACTTCCCCTGCGCCCAAAACGAAACTGACCCTTCCGCGGTGAAACCTTTAGGAACACATGATCTCCTACTTCAAACTCCAATGGTCTTCGCCTCTTATCAGCATAACTCTTTTGGCGACTCTGTGCTGTCTCAAGTCTTTGTTGAATCGCTTTGACCTTCTCAATCGTCTCCTGCACAAACTCAGGCCCAACAATTGCAGTTTCTCCAATCTCAGCCCAACAAATAGGAGATCTGCACGACCTACCATACAAAGCTTCAAAAGGAGCCATCCTAATGCTCGACTGGTAACTATTATTATATGCAAATTCAATCAAAGGAAGATGGTTCTCCCAGCTGCCACGGAAATCAAGCACACATGCCCTGAGCATATCCTCCAAAATCTGAATTGTACGTTCTAACTGTCCATCGATCCGAGGATGAAAGGTAGTACTAAACAACAATTCTGTCCCTATAGCCACCTGAAGACTCTGCCAAAATCGAGAAGCAAAACGTGGGTCCCTGTCTGAGACAATGGATACAGGGTCTCCATGAAGCCTCACGATTTCCTTAACATATAATTTAGCCAAGACATCCATAGAGTTGATCAATCGAATCGACAAGAAGTGAGCTGACTTCGTCAACCTATCCACTATCACCCAAATAGTGTCGTGACCCTTTAGAGATCTCGGCAAGCCAGAAACAAAATCAATTATAATGTTCTCCCACTTCCACTCTTACACTGGTAGAGGCTGCAAAAGACCCGCCGATTTTTTATGCTCAGCCTTAACTTGCTGACAAGTAAGGCATCTACTCACAAACTCTGCCACATCCTTCTTCATACCTGCCCAAAAGAACTGACGGCGCAGGTCGTGATACATCTCAGTACCTCCAGGATGTACTGCAAATTTAGAGTGATGGAACTCCTTTAAAACTATATCTCGAGTAGAGATGGGCACGAAAAGTCTCCCCAAATACCTCAAACCGTTATCGTCACCAATCACCCATCCTGGCATCTCATCAGGACTCGACAACTTAGCTTGAATCGCCTCACATTCAACATCAGTCCCCTGAGCTTCTATCACACGACTCAATAGAATTGGTTGAGTAGCCATGGCACACAAGATAGCATGACCCTCATCTTTCTGCAACTCCATATCAAACTTACTAATGCTTCTCATCATTTCCCATTCTCGAATGAAAAGACCCGCTATAGTACTACGAGTCTTTCAACTGAGTGCGTTAGCAACCACATTTGCCTTACCAACGTGATATTGGAGCTCAAAATCGTAATCCTTCATGTACTCCATCTATTCCTTTGCCTCAGATTCAAATCCTTCTAAGTGAAAAGATACTTCAAACTCTTGTCGTCAGAAAACACCTCAAATTTCTCACCATACAAATAGTGTCTCCAATTTTTCAGAGCAAAGATAATTGCTGCCAACTCGAAATTGTGCACTAGGTAGTTACGCTCGTGAGTCTTCAATTGCCTAGACCCATAAGCTACTACTTTGTCACCCTGCATCAGCACACAGCCTAAACCTTCCTTGGATGCGTCACAATAAACTGAATAACCCAATCTTCTCTTAGGAATCACAAGCACTGGTGCAGTAGTTAGCCTCTTCTTTAGCTCCTGAAAAGACTGCTCACACTTCTCATCCCAAAGAAACTTGACCCCTTTTGAGTCAACCTAGTTATCGACCCAGCTAATCTTGAGAAATCACAGACAAATCTTCGGTAATATCTTACCAAACCTAGAAAACTCTGAATCTCAAAAATTATCTTCGGTCTTTCGCCAATCCATAACTGCCTCAACCTTAGACGGATCAACTGCAACTCCTTCCTCAAGAACAACATGCCTGAGAAATTTCACCTCTTTGAGCCAGAACTCACACTTGCTCAATTTAGCATAGAGCTAGTGATCTCTCAAGGTCTGAAGTACAACTCTCAAATGTTCTTACGTTCCTCCTCTGATCGGGAATAAACCAGAATATCATCAATAAACACAACTACAAACCTATCCAAATATCTTCTGAACACCCGATTTATTAAGTCCATGAACACTACAGAGCATTGGTTAGTCCAAACGGCATCACTAAGAACTTGTAGTGCCCATACCTAGTCCTGAATGCTGTCTTAGAAATGTCCTCCTGCTTCACTCCTCAACTGGTGGTAACCAGATCTCAAATCAATCTTTGAGAAAATGACCGAACCTTTCAGTTGGTCAAACAGATAGTCAATCCTCGGTAAAGGATACCGATTCTTGATCATGACCCGGTTCAACCTTTAGTAATCTATACACATCCTGAGGGTTCCATCATTTTTAGCTACAAATAGTATTGGTGCACCCCAAGGTGAAGTGCTAGGGCGGATAAATCCCTTAGAACTCAACTCCTTTATCTGGGATCTTAACTCCACCAACTCTGCAGGTGCCAATCTATATGTGGCTATAGAAATTGGTTCTGTGCCAGGAATCAGATCAATCCCAAATTCAACCTTCCGTTAAGACGGTAATTCAGATACTTCTGAAAACACTTCTGAAAATTTACAAATGACTCGTGGTAACTCAATCTTATCACCATCATTGTCCTTCAAAGCAATACAAGCAAATAAACTGTACAAGTCTACTCGTCCCTACCCATCGAGAGAAGGCAAGAGCTGAGGGCTACAACGATCACCCGAAAATCGTATTCGATCTTCCTCCGTAGTAAATAAGGTCACCCAACTCTTAGCACAATCTATCATCGCCCGAAAGACCAGTTCATGCCAAGAATCACATCAAAGCTTCCCATGTCTTTCACAATCAGATCAAAAACTGACAAGTGCTCCCGTCCCGAAGTCTCATCCCTGATAGTGATCTCACAATTCTTACAGACTCGATTCAACACAGAATGACCCCCTATCGGTGTTTCAACGTGCAATGATGGAATTTAACTCGTCCACAGATAAATTCAATGTAGATGTAAATGATGCAGCAATAAATGAATGAGATGCTCCTATGTCCACAAGAACTGTGGATTTAGTAGCATAAATGAGAAAGGTATCTCTCGTCACTATAGGCTCTACACGTCCATTATTCTGGGCCACAGTGAAAACTCGTCCCTAAACTGGTGCCGTTGGTGGTCTACCCTCCTTTTGTCCCTGTTAGGATCCACTCTGAACTTCTTGATGCTGTTGAACACCACTTAGAACACCCATCTGATACTGTGGTACCCCACCTTGAGTACCTCTTTGAAAACGAGTCTGTACTGATTGTGATCCTGCTGGCCTGCTACTTTGTACTGACTGAAGCTGGCTCTGGAGGTCTCATAACATTTCCATTACCTTGCCTCTGCGGACAACGCTTCTGCACATGACCCGGTAGGCCACACATGTAACAAGTCTTTTACCTCGGCCCTATTTTAGATCCACCTGAGACACCCTTATAAGGACAATGAAATTGACGATGCCCAGGTTGTTTGCAATTATGACAGATAACAGATCTTTGTGCAGGAACCCCTGCTGCTATTGACTGACTTGGAGCTGTACCCCTTGCTGAAACTGCTGAGTCTATGTCCCATGTAAATTTTCTCTTTGTCTTTTAGTGGGTCTGTTCTCTTGGTGTTGAGTCTTTCCTTACCTAGCTTCAGTTTGTGCCCTGGTATCTATCAAATTCTTCTCCACTGCCATTGCTCGATCAACCAAGGTCTTATATTCATTAAGCCCCAAAGGCACTATCTGATCTCTAACAGCAGACCTCAATCCCTTCTCAAACCGTCTACACTTGGTGCATTCAGTGGACACCAATTCCTTAGCATATTTGACCAATGAGGTAAATCTACGCCCATACTTCAACACAGTCATTGGCCTTTGAGTCAAATTCAGAAATTCGTCAAGCTTGACATCTCTCAGAGACTGTAGGAAGAAGTAGTCTCTGAAACGCTCCTTAAAATCATCCCAAGTAAGTGCAGACGCCCCACGAGACCCCTTCACAGTACTCCACTAATCCACTACAGTACCCTCCAACTGAAAAGTAGCATGCAAGACTCTGGTCTTATCCTCATTTAACTGCATCACTTTAAATATTTTCTCATTCTCGTGTAAAAACTTCTTAACCTCTTCAGTGTCTGCTGTGCCTGAGTAAGTAGGAGGTTTCATTCTCCTAAACTTCTCATACGGAGCTGTAGGCTGACTCGCTTGCATTCCTCTAGCAAACATTGTATCCATTTGTTGCATCCATATCTGTGGGTCCACCATTCCTAGCTGCGGCACACTTGGTGCTTCAGATTGCACCTCAGCCACGTGAGACACCCCTAATGGAACCTCTACTCCAACCCCAGCATATGACCCCTGCTTTTGTGACACTCCCGTAGCAACATGAACATCATCAACTGGAGCCTCATAGCCCCGCCCAGCCTGAATCCCTTGCCCTCGGCCCCTACCACGACCACGGTCCATGGCCCCTGCCTCAACCTCTAGCACTCGGAGCTACACGTGGCGGCATTCTCTAAAACCACAAAAATATACTAAGGTTAACGCCTTCCTAACAATCTAAATCCAATAAAATATCAAATTCACATATCATAATTAAATAAACTATCATGTAAACACATAGCACCTAGAAAAATAAAAGGCCCACTATCCCTAGGTATTCTAAACCTAGGCTCTGATACAAAGTTGTCACGCCCTGAGTTTCACACCTCGAGTATGTAAATAAAAAACACACATCACAACATTTAATACCTTTCCCTGTCTCACATTAGAGCCATTCACACACACTATGGAGCAAGGAATATAAAAATAAATAAAACTAAACTTTAAATTTAAATAAATGCCTTAGTCAAAGTCAATCAGGCAATAAGCTCTAAAAGTTAAGCCCAAATATTCT
Source organism: Vitellaria paradoxa (assembly GCA_019916065.1). Lineage (NCBI taxonomy): Eukaryota > Viridiplantae > Streptophyta > Magnoliopsida > Ericales > Sapotaceae > Vitellaria > Vitellaria paradoxa. The sequence goes on from CM034240.1 coordinate 38,197,030, forward strand.
TCCAAAGCTAAATAAAATAATTAGTAATAACCTCACAAATAGATGCTGATTACAATTCACTAAAAACAATTCTCTAAAGAAAATTATAATGTAATTGAATAAAAACAAATAAATAAATTCCTAATTTCCAAGGTTAGTAGGTCCTGCGCATGACTCAAATTCATTACCTGCATCGCCAGCTAGTAAGAGGTTTAGCACTAATACCATGTGTGCTCGGAACCCTAATAATAATAATATAAATGCAGTATGCCCTAACATGCTACTAGGTGAAACAATTATGCACAGGTAGCAATTTCAAACAGGAACTTAAATTTATTTATCAATCTATCTTCGTTACAATTTAATTGTGTTTCAGCACCACACAACACATCAAAGAAAAACAATTAAATTTCAAGGTACCACTGCTTGGTTGTCTCGTAAAAACAAGACCCAACCAATATACATCATTCATTGATGTCTGCTTGGTTGTCCCGTAGAAACAGGACCCAACCAATATACACCATCCTTCGGTATCTGCTTCCTAGGCTAAAGCCTTAGGAATATAATATGCCACCCTTAGGCATCTGCATCGTTCGTAGGTTACTAGCCTACTGGACTCGATTACCACCCCTGCGGGGTTTCGGACTCTCAACCCTTGGGTTCGTATACTCGATATTTTCAGTATCCCTCAATCCAAACAAGACACAAAATCAAATCTTACTTTACTTTATAGATAAATCCAATTTTTTTGTTTTCCACTGTTCACAGCTCAAAATTTCCTAATAATTAAATAAAAAAATTAATGAATATATTCGTACGGAAATATTACTTATCGCATTGCGGGTGATAAAAAAAAAAAAACAATCTGTCAAAAAAAACAAGTCAATGTAGTCTCACCATTAATGGGATGTTCTAAGCAAACTTCATACAAGGAGTTTAATGCATATATCCACATATAATAAATATATATTAATAGTACAATAAATCATGATTCTTGGTCCTTTTGTACCTATATATATACACATATGCATTAATTATAGGTTTCAATTTCAATCCAATCACACCCAAGACTTTAGAGTAGAAAAAAAAATTTTAATTTGCTCAAGCATCAATTGTAGAATCTGGTTGTCCATCACTTCCTATATATTATAATTACAATCATATATGTATAACTAAATCAATCACCCGTGCCAACTAATCAAGTAAAGGACCTTAATAATTAATAAAAATCCCACTAAGCAAGCCTATTGCACGGCCTGAGAAGGTTTTTCATAACTTCGTGCGTATATATATATCTTTATATACAGAGACCTAAGGCTAGCAACAAGACAAAAAAATTCCCACACGTCCAATGGTTTGCAAATTTAAAACTTTAAGTATCAAGTTTAACCGACCACGTGAGCCACTATCTGATATGCAAACATATATATATATATATATATATATAATAGAGGTTCGCCCCTTACCTTATTTAATTCGGCAATTGGAGCAAAAGCAATTCGGCAATGAAAGAAAACTAAGTCGCCGTTCTTCTACTTCTTCTCCTTCTCCTCTCTCTCTCTCTCTCTCTAGAGTTTTATTTATTATAAAAAAAATTTCAGCATTATATATATATAATAGCAGAATTTTAACTTAACCAATTTAATTATTTACCTACTCCCCATAAGTTTAGGAAAATTACTACCATTCTCTCTAAAATTAAAAAATCTTTTCAAATATAACAAAAAATAAATCTTTTTTTATAAAAATTCAAATATTAAATTTAAATAGCAAATTAAATTTATCGAGTAAAAATTTTCAAATTAAATTAAATTATAAAAGAAATCTGGGTTGTTACATAAAAATCAAATTTAAAATCTATTTTTTCCATCTAACTCCCCCCTCTCAAAATAATAATTAAATGAATAATTGTCATTATGAGGCTATGTGTTACATGTCCAAACCCTCTCTCAAATTTAATTCTCTATCTAGCTCTTAGCTCTTAAAAACAAAATGCCAATGTTCTTATTTAAAAATAATTTCCCATATCTGTACTATAATAATTATTAACTCCTTCCATAATGTTATTTTTTTCACATGTGCAAACAAATATATATATATATATATAAAAGGATTGACGTTTGAACTTACTTTTCTAATATATAATTAATAAACGTTATCTTATAATATCTCCAAATTTAGATTGATTTTGTTGAATTGAATTAGCTGCAAAAAAAAAAATAAATAAACAATTCATTTAATTATAATCTAAAATGTACAAAATATATGTATTAAAAATATATATGCAAATAAACTTAACTCAATTTTTTCAATTATCTATAATCTAATAAGTTCCCCTCTTCATATAAAATACTAAACAAAATATCTAAACAAATAATGTAACACCAGTTATTTATTTTTCTATAAATACTTTAAATTTGGGCCATTTAAATATTAGACCTAAAATTTAGTCTAAATTGCTGTGTTTTATTTTATTTTCCTATGCCGGGTTTGGCTCGGATTTACGTTTGAGTTGAGAATTAAGTCAAGGGCCTAGCCCTAGGCCATCTTCTCTTTTTCTTCTCCTTTTGTAGCGAGCGGAAGAGAGAGAGAGAGAGAGAAAGATAAATGAGAGAGAAGAAATAAAGTGAAGACTAGAGAGTGAAACCGGGTGAATAAGTTATTCACATGGTGATCATTATGGTGGTGCTTGTTTGTGTTAGTTTAGCTTGAGATGAGATTTTCAAGCCATTGAAGTTTGGAGGGCTTTGAAAATTTGCCTCCATTTCCCCTCTATTCTACGGTTTTGAGGTAGATAGGTAAGCGTATATATTTATGCTTGTCATTAACAAGATTTTGATATATTATATGTATAATTTGGTTGAGAATTGAGATATATATACATATAAATGTTGATATATATATGTATGAGGGTGTATATATATGCACATATGTTGAATTTATACAAATTCCATGAGCTTTTTAGTTAGATTTTTAGTATATTAGCATGTTTTGAATGTTATTACATGTCTATATGATGAGTTGCATTATTGATTTGGTGGCTTGATTTGGGGAATCTAGGCTTAGGGTTCAAGAAGAACACGAACCCAGTATCTATTTTTGGTCTATTTCAGTTTGAACAGCGTTTGGATTCCTGATAGCACTCGAACTCCTAATATTGCTTGGACTAGGTTTGAACGCTGACACCATTTGAATGGGGTTTGGAGGTTGACATCGTCCGAATGACATGCAAATGCTTGCTAATGTTCGAACGAGGTCTTGACGCCAGGTTGCTAAGTAGGCTAAAAATGTTGATTTCTTAAAACATAGTACCACTTTCTTTTAGAAAGCCTCTACCCCTAGTTATGATATTGATATGGTTTTACTCCAAATCTTCAAGACTTATAGAACTATAGAATTAAATAGTAAATGCTTGAGAATAACATACTTTATTTATGTTGAGAATTATTATTTATTGATGATTATGCATGATTAAGCATATCGCGTGCTTGAGGCTGGGATTACATCATCAGGTCATGTTATGATATTGATTAATTTGGTCTAGAATTCCATCTGGTTATTATTGATTTGCTGAGACACGATCATATGTATAGGCTAGATCTAATGTTTTAAGAAAATGATAAAATGAGATTTTATAGAATATCAGATGATTCCTAGTAGATATATACGACTAAAGATTAGTCATTAGAGTTGGGTCATTAATCTTAAGTTATTATGATGTGATTTATCTGGATTGCAATTGGAACCTACTTGGATACAAAAGATACTTGTCTAGGGTGTAAACAGTTTCCTAATAGAATGGCTAAGAAGTGTAACATGGTTCCTTGAGTTGTATACTAGTGGAGGGGTAATATAATTCTCCATTAGTGATATGTTGAGATATATGTCTGCTGCGAGCATAAAATAGTGTGGTTGGTGATCTCATATAATTTGCTAAGTGTCACCCGTCCCAAAATAAAGTTGAGGGTAGATGAAGATTAGAGAAAACATTAGTCATTACATCACACTTGCATTGAATATATTGTATTTTGTTGAGATTTTTGTGAATTATTATGTGTACATGGAGTTATGTATACTCGTGCATGCTAGCACAGTCCTACCTATTGAACAGTGGTGCTCACCCATTCTATATTATAAGTGACCTATCGAGAACTGGGCGTAGTCATCGTGAGTTAAGCTAGATTAAAGGTTTACTTAGATTTATATTATTGTAATTAGATAATTGTATCTTTATTTATGCAACTCAGAGTGTGGCTCTCAAACTTGATGATTATATTTTAAGATTTGTATTATTATCATGATTTATGTTATGGTCTTGTAGACTTTTGAATTTAGTTACCAGGTTATGACATTTAAGTTATGGTGATGTGGTTAAATATTATTTCTATATGGAATTTGGGGACGAATTTAGATTCTCTGGTTGAATTAATTTTACTTTAACCTTGGTTTATACTTTTGTTTGATTTAAATTTAGTGCACACATTCATATGCCATCCGTCTTAAACTACAAATTAGAGGTGTGACAAATAATATGTAATATTTTATTTTTATTTTTTTTTTTTGAGAAAATAAAAAAGTATGAAAATCTTGTATCATTTAGTGTGTATATTTTAGAAAATATACTTGCATTTTATTCTAAAATACAAAATAAAAAAACAATAAAATGTCAGTCTTTCGGAAAAAATAAAAAAAATGTTAACAAACCAGTGGGGCCTTCGTTTTCTTTCAAAAGACATGGACTATCGACAAACATAGTAGGTAGAATTAAAATATTGTTCGTATGATTATAATATTTTAAACTTAATCCATTTTTTATCATATGAGCTTTGCAAAGGACAAGTTTATTGGTTGAATTCAAGGCCTGTGTTGGTATTATATTTTGGATATCAAAAGATTCTTTTGACTAGACCACCTAATCAAATGATAATTATTAAATATTTAATAATATATATATATATAGTTTGTGAGCGAATAAAGATGGTCTACCTAACCGTATTGATCTGGTTACATTTTTATAAATAAAAAATGGGACCCAATTGGTGGAATTCATGGTGTTTAAACTGCGACTATTCTTACCAAGAAAAAGGGCAAATAGTAGCAAAGTATTTAATTTTTTTTTTCATTTTTTTTCCTTCAATGTTGATTTACAAAAAATTTTTGTCCAACATTAGGAGAGAAAAATCTCGAAATCTTAAACCAATTGGGGGGAAACGAACCGAGTTTTTTTTTAAACTATTCAAAATCGACTCTAAAAAAATTTAATTCGAACTCAATTCGTGATTGAAAAAAGTTCAAATCAAACTTGATTTATGACTCATTTGAAATCGAGTTTAAGCTTGAATCTAGAAAGTTAGACTCAAAAACTCAAGAGCTACTTAGACAAAATAATATACATATTTTATAATATTTTTATATTTGTTTATAATAATTTATTATAATATAATATTTATTATATTTTAGACTAAAATTACATCACTTTGGTTTAATCTAGTTATTCATGAGTTTGATCTTGAATCTAAATTCCTTTTTTATCAAGCTGAGCTCGAGACTATATAAAAGTTTGATATCTCAAGTTCAACTCAAATAAGTTAAAGTTTGATTTGACTCAATTTAACTCATTTTCACCCCTATAGACGGAGGACAAACCAAGCTTTTCCTATTATAAAGACATAGTTAAAAGTTTCAACCACAAAATTTCACAATTGCATGCACAATCCCTAATGAATAATACTTTGCTTGCATCCACAAATTATCAAAACAAAACATAAGATCAATATTAAAGTTTATCATGATCAACATTGAATTTGTATTAAACACACTTTTGGACTAAGCTGTTGAGAGGTACTTATTTGACAAATAATATATATAGAATAAAGTCTTCTCTCAACGTAGAGATATTAAAATAATGTGATGGAATGAGTTTAGGATTAAGGTATTTGGTGACATGATATGCAAAATGTTAGAGTTGTAACTCATTTTGACTCACGAAAATACATAAAATATTGGGACTTGCAGGGTTTACCCCAGTGGTATGGAACCACCGTTTCAGTAGCTCAATGGCAAGCTAGCTAGAAGCAACTAAGGTCGATGACAAAAGTAGTTTAGATGTACAAGTGAAAATAAGCTTGTTGGATCACTGCTGGAAAGTTTGCTGGGAAAAGTAAGGGCTATGCTCTGCGACAGGGACACTCGTTGGGAAGCTCATCCTAGCAAGAGCGAGCGACACAAGATGTTTTATTCCAAATAAGTTTCTGAGTCTTATTTTGATCGAGTTTCTTATTCTTATATATTTAGAACGTATCGTACATCAATTTTAAGTTTAAATTAAGATTTTCAGAGGTTAGGATTGAGACAAAAACTAATAAAAAAGTAAAAATTCCATCAGAGCAGCAGTTTATTTTTCTTTTTTCCCAACATAGAAAGACTTTATTAAGAATTTTGGTACGTATATTATAATATTATTTGGATGATCGTAGTGATTAAGTTCTAGACTTGATTTTTATTTAGTATGTGATATTAACCACGTGATTGAGATGATTTGATGGATCCGTAAATCCCATTTTAACGTATATTGTTTTGTATCCTGTAGTTGTATTCCACCATTAACTAAGGGTTGGTTTAAAGCTGATTTTGATTTTTGTAGTTTTTATTCGGTCTTATATGACTTTTTCATTAAAATTTGATTTTTAGAAGTTGTAGATTTTAACCATGTTTATCGCATTCGTAAAAAAATTAAAAAAAAAAATCACAAAATTCACTACAATTTGTGTAAACAGATCCCAAAAAGAGCTCCCCCTCTGATACTCTTCCCTTTCTATCGACAAAATTGATTTTTGCACCGAGGAGGAACTAATTGGACTGAAACAAATATTTTTTGAATGTCATCTTCTTCACAAACTGGACATACATGGTGGATGTATAATTGAATTGCCAGAATACCAACAGGGTTTCCATTCAAACCTCACACGTTTGTTGTTGTCTGTCTGTCTCTCAACTCACGGAACAAGACCCATTGGCAGTACTTGAGAAGTTGCCTAACTTGGTTCGCCTACGATTGCAGAATGCCTTTTTGGGTAAACAAATGGTTTGCCCAGTTCAAGGTTTCCGTCGCCTAAAACTTTTAGGCCTCGCAGGTTTGCCCAACTTAGAAGATCGGAGGGTGGATGAAGGAACCATGCCCAATCTTTTTTCTTTGACAATTTCTGTCTGCGACAAATTGAAAATGGTTGACCCAGGTATTTAATTTTCCTAAGCATATATCCGTCAAATTTTAACACCCACTTAATTTGCTTTTTTTTTTTATAAATAACACATAGTCATCATATGCATGGTCCATTTGCACCTGCACCAGAGATCCTTAGCCCAATTATTGGTTACTATGCCTTGTATAGCAAACCAACCGTATGCAATTGAGATGGGCTAGTATTGTAGTAGCGAAAATTTTGTCCAAAAAAATTAGTTACTAAAAATTTAAATCAATTTTAGAGTAAATCATACTTTTTAATTTAATAAAATGCATTTGATTAATATAAGGTTCTAATTATAAATTTCTACCACTACAAAAATGTATAAACATCATAACTTTTTAGGTGTGATATTTTACTTTCCATCTTGGTCACAAAACAAAAAGATGATTAATTTAGGTGAGATCATGAGTTCCCTATTTTCGATTACAGTTGTACAATCGTGATCGAAAACTTATAATAATTACACACTAAAAGTGTAATACTTTATGGTAAAAACCGATATGAAAAAAAAAATCGTGCGTGATCATTTATGGGTCTTGATCTTACTTTCTTTGAAAAAACGTGCACTACTAGAAGAATAATTATCCGCGCTGATAGAATTCGAACGTCCGCTTACAGTAGTCGCTATTAAAGGGTAATAGCGACCGCCTACGGCCGTCGCTAATACTCATTTAAACACAAATCCTGGCCCCTCTTTTTCTTATTTCGCTCAGCCGCTCCCTCGCTCTTATTTCACTCTCGCGTGCACCGCTGTTGGTTCCCGCTGCATCTTGTTGCCATTGCCCCACCACCGGTTCCCACCTCCGCTGCAGGTATCTTCTTTCTCTCTCTCGTGCCCGTGCACTCACTCCCTCTGTGTATTTGTTTTTCTATCTCCCTTTTTCTTATTTGATTTCTTTGTTCTATGAAGGTCACCAAGAGTTCTTGTGCGAAATTGATCTTGAGTGATTGATCTCCTTTCTATTGATTCATTGAGGTAAGTATTCTATCCATTTTTTTATAATTTTTTTCTTGTTTGGATGAACATTTCTGTCCGTTTGCATTTTGGGTGGATTTTTTTCCGAACCACACACAAGTATATATATATATATATATGGATGTTAAATATAGTTGTGCATGTGCTATTCGAGTAAAATCACAAGGCTTTCTTTGCAGAAATCTTCAGGTTGTTTCAATGTCTTTTTTTTTTAGGTAATTTTGTTCCCAAATTATTAATCATTCGTTTCAATTTTATTATTTTCAGATATCTATGTACCTAATAAGCTCTTAATTATATGTTTATATATATATATTTGCAACTTTTCTAGACGGTATGTAGCTTTAATTTCAAAAGCTTCATCTATATATAAAAAAAGAAAAGAAATAATAAAAAAAAAGTAGATAAGGTAAGGGAGGTGTTTATGTTAGAATGTGCGTTGATTAATTAGGATTTATGTAGAATTAAGGGGTAAGTCTGTTTATATACGGCAAGATGAGAGGGCCATGTATGTATTTATACACAAAAACAAGCACAGGTGAAGGAGAGGAGAGGAGCTGGTCCAAGGGCATTTGATGCTAACAGCCCACACGCGAATCGAACCTTTTCTTTTACCTTCTTGCCCTTTGCCTTTTCTTTGCCTCCCGCTCTTAGTATTCCCCTTTTCCCTTTTGTGATTTTTCCCCCCAATCCCCCTCTTTTCATTTCTCGTAACTTTGTTTTGGATCTAAGTATTTTTTTATTTTAATTTTTATTTGGATTTTACTAGAAAATGAAAGTTAAAAGGACATTGGATTAGAAAAATTAAAAATAATATATTTATGAATAATATTTTAAACTAAAATAACATCATTGTAATTAGTCATTCGTCTTGTAATTAATTTTTATTATTTTAATCTTGTATATATGCAGGTAATAAAAGTGGAAGCAGAGCACAGAATTTCCTAGAACAATATTTGTTACTGGTTTATAATTCAAACCTTGCAAGCACTAAATCATTGTTGAGCAATATCTACAATCAAGCTACTGGTGAGTTTCCTTTTTCTTTCATGTTTCATTTTCCAATGCATGATAAGGTAATAAGGTAAGAATTCAGTTAGAAGGACAAAATGATTACTTTTGGTTTTCTTTTTTCTTTATAATTATGTATAAACTTTTGTTTCTTATATATACTAGTGAGAGGGGCGTGCCATGTTTTTTTGAGAAAAATGAAAATTTATAAAAAGTGTATTTGAAGTAATAATTTGATAAGAAATAAGAATGAAGATAAAATAAAAGGAAAAAGATAAGAAAAATAAGAGAAACATGACGTCTTAAATATATATTCTTATTTAAATATATTAAAAATAAAATAAAATAAAAAGTATTTATCAGTGTATTGATTTTTTAATGTAATTAATTTAATTTTTTAAATTTCATGCATTTTTCTTTACATTTTTATCACAACCCAAAAGTTTTGAGTACCTTATCCCTTTCTATTTTCCTTTCCATAAAAAGATAAAAAAAAAAAGTATTTCTTATTGATCTTCCTCTGAATTATCAACTGAAATTTAGTTGATTAAGAAAAATTGAGACGGTAAAGATTGTGTAGCCTACTGATGCTGTTTAATCATGTTTTTGATTATGGAGAATTCTCAAGATTTTCATACTCATTTTTTAGTTTTTACTGGTTGTTTCAGGAAAGAAATTTTCACGCTTATGTATTTCTTCTGGGCTCGAAAGCTTCATTTCGATTGTCACGATCTAATTAACAAGCTGTTGTATTTAGTCTTCAATCAAAGGATTTTGTTTGGAAAAAATTTAAGTCACCATTGGTGAAGGTGGGTACCTAGATTTGGATTACCAATTAATTTTATATTCAGGTTTACATTTATGTTTCTGAGTTGCTTCTTACATTTCTTGTGGGATTTTTGTCAAAATTCATAAATTATGTGACGTATTGATATTTTCCCACCATTACCTGGGATTTTTTTTTTGAGTTTATTTATTTGTTTTTTTTTCCAAAGTAAAAAAAGAACATCGAATATAACTTTATTCATAAAACAGGTTTTGTTCATTAGTTTGTTTGTTCTTATTCTCAGGGTTTTATATTTCTTTGAATTTGTTATTTTATTTGACAGAAATCATATTTTGTATTTGTAGCAATCACAAAATATACAAGTCTTCCTATTTCTTTGCATTTATCAATCACAAGTACAGCATAATTGATTGAAAGAGCAGAATTTAAAAAAGTCTTAGGATCACTTTGTGACTAACTAGAAGTGGATATAAACGCTTTAAGGTCACGTTTAATTAGGGGAATTGCATGATGGGTAATACATAATACCATAAGATAAATAATAACATTTTATGAGATTGGATGTAACATAATATTAATTTTTTACGTAAAATTACTTTTTTGATATTTAGTTTATGAGATATGATGAAATAGGATAAAATCATAAAAAAAACCGTTTCAGTCACCATTTGCCCTACTCATGTTGACCAATCTGACTCAAAGTGTCTCTAGCCACAAGATTTCTGAACCACGTGGTCAAATATAGACAAATGATCACACTAAAAAAATGGGTTAATTTTAAAAATAAGAAAAATTTATATGGCAACCTATTATCATACCATCATGGCCCAATATGGCGCCTTGTTTTTTTTTTTTTTTTTTTTTTTTGCTGCTAAAAATCAAACTCGTGCCACTCCTTTGAAAGTTAGTGTGGTAAGCTATCATTTGCATATACATTTTACATATTAATATATATAAATAAATTTTTATCACTTTTGACAACCAAAAGAAATAATATTATATTATTTTTTTAATTATTTTAAATTTTTTACGATAATTTATTAATAGTAACTAAAAGTGATACTTTTCCCGACCACTTGGTTGGAAAAAATGAAAAAAAAATATTTTTATTTAGTTATTTTCACTTTTTGCAATAATTTAAAATTATAACTAATATATAGAACCATACGAATATTTAATAAATGATTTATGAGTATCTATCATATTTAATTAAACATGATCTTAAATCGTTTTTATTTTTATTTTCCTTTAATCCTTGTGTATAACACATATTTAATCATGAGTCACTATTTGTAATATATTTTCCTTCATTCTGTATTATATTTTTAAAAGTAATTAAGCTGCGTTTTGTTTAGTTTTAGAAAATTATTGTTCAAAACAAAATTTTTGAAAACTATTTTAAGAATTGATTTGTAATACAAAAAATATTTACAATGATTATATTCAAAAAATAGTCCTAAAAAGACAAAGAAATGAAAATTTTTATTATTTTTATTTCCAAATTTTTATCACTTCCAACAAAATACAAAATAATGTCACATTTAATATAATTAATATTAAAGATATACTAAACAATTGTTAGATATTAAAATTTAATATTCACCTGATTATAAGTCATACTAACTATAAAGGCTTCTCCCATATATTCACTAGAAAAAAATGATTACATATAGTATTATTTAAATTTGATTTAGCAAATTTAATTTTGACATTAGTCTAAAAATATTTTTGTTTGTTGATCTATGATTATTTAATAAATGTTACGATAAAATTTATGAAATTTAATTTAAATCATATAAAGTGATAAACTAATTTGTTTAAGAGAGATATAAGGAAAAAATATCAGTTAATTATTTTTATTTAATTATCTCATTTTTTATAATAAAATTTTGTCAATTTTGCTGACTAATTGTTAGTCAAAAGTGACGCCTTTTATCTTACTTTAAAATATGATTTTCCTTACTCTTTTGTCTCGGGTTTTTTTTTTTAGAGATGGTTTTCACTAGTCTTTTATTTAAAAAAAAAAAAAAGTGCACAAGATATATGAAATAAAATCACGGTTTTAACAAAATTAAGATAAAAAAATATTTAAAGTAACTTTTTATCTCAATTTTTTGATTAAACTGAGATAAAAAGTTTTAGCTTACAAATATTTATCAAACTTTTTCTAAAACTGTGTTATTTATAAACTTTCTAGTGTGTCCTTTATCAATAATTGCAGTAGTGTTCATTTTAAAATGATCAAAGTAGCATACATTTAGAAATAAATTGAGTCCTTGGTAATTTGTTAATTATTTAACTAATATATGTTTAATCTTCTTTTTGTTTAATTTTAACTAGGTGAAGCAATTGAGGCTGCAAGAAGAAAGGCTAGACAGTGCTAATGCCACCACCATCCTAACATATGTACCATCCTTGTGCCTACAGAGTCCTTGCTCCACCATCCTTGTGCTTAAGGCGTGCCCACAATACTATCCCCACAGCTAAGGCGTGGGCCTACCTCTTGTTCTACATGTGTAATGACATGAGTTTTTGAACTTATTTTTGTATTATATTTTTGAAATTTGTGTATTGTTTGGGGTGCTTATGATTGAGTTTTGACTTAACACTTAGGCATTTTTATGACAATCTTTCATGGTCACCAGACAGTAAAAGTAATATGCCTATTTTCTACGATTATGGTTGTTGAAAAAGATGTCTATTTTCAACAATTATGGCAGCTAATACTAACCTTTAATTGCTGATCTTTTTTCTTTCAACAGCCAATTTTTACTACAAATTTTGTTATTTTTTCACAAGTAAGGTTGTTGAAAATGGTGTCTATTTTTAATGATTATGACCGTTAATACTAACCATTATTTGTTGACTTTTTTCTCTCGATGGCAAGTTTTTGCTATAGATATTGTTATTTTTTTCACGAGTAAGGCCATTGATAATAATTTTTTTTTCAATGATAGTAATAGTTGAAAATTTTATTTCATTTTTTAAATTATTATAATTATAATATAAAAATTATCCTTAATTTTGAAAAAATTCTAATTATAATATAAAAAATATTTTTTTTTTGAATTGGCCAATTGCAATATTTCACCACAGTCAAGTCAATAAACTTAAAATTTCAAACTTTTCAAATGAATATTAAGCTTATAAACTAAGCTAGCCAAGAAAAAAAAAATGAAACAAACACATTTATCTTAAATTTAAGTTAAAATTACTTAGTCAATCTTTGTACCAATTTTTAACTTGTTCCAAAATAACATTTTACAAATCAAGTTTGCCAAAAAATAAAATAACATCGAAAAAGCTCCAAACTAGTCCATTATATTATCTCTAAACTTGTTCCAAAATAACATATCAACCAAACTATTCTGACTACTCATCTTTACTTCCAAAGTCTGCAATTCCTTCATCTCCGTTCCACAAAACAAACAAAGTCATATCAAATAAACTTAAATATACAATCCATAAAGCATATTCTAAGCTTTTCATTCATATATAAAATTATGCCCATTTACATTGTTGCAAAAGCAACATTCTAAGTTAATGCTTTTGAACATAACAAGCAAAAACTAACTAGCAAATAATTAACTAGTATATGAATTAAAGTTTGTCATGAACTTACCAAACTTGATTCATTTATAGAGGCTGAATTATTACTTTCAGTTTGAAAGACATGTGTTCTCGGCCTCATCAATTGCGCTTTCCTTCAAATCTTTTCATTCTATCTTCTAATGTCTTTCTTTTTGCCTTCTCTTCTTGAAGTTCAGCCCGAAGATTACTAACAATTATAGATTTAGTGCTCCATATATTAGTTGAGGTTGCACCATCCCCATATCCACGAACTCATCCATGTTGTTTAGGTCCAAATACTCTAACAAATATCTCATCTTCATTCATTTGTAGAGAACCTTGATTTACTTCATTTGAAAGTCTCTTAAGCTCATCTTAAATTACCAAATCTCATTAGATTTTATTCATTTAAATTATAAAAACTAAACTTATATATGTTTTTGTACTTTAAGGAATATAAGCTCTATGAAAAAAAATACATACAAGTTTTTTTGGGATTTGTGATCTATTGTTTGTCCATTGCTTCTTGTGTGAGTGATCTCCCATAATTCTATCCGACTAATTTCTTTTCCCCTATTCTCTTCCTATGAATGAATAATAATAGAAAAAATCATAATTGAGTAATAACTACAGTCTCATAGTAAATAAAGAAGATTATTGAATCAAACTAAAACAAAATGATGCTCATTCACATCACAAAGAAACACATACCTCATCCATTTGTTTTTGCCTGGGACTTTCTGGGCAGTAGGCCCGAAGGTTTTGGTTTGCCCCCCGCGGTACAGTACGGTGTAATTAAGGGTATTTTGAGAATCAGACCATGTAATCCTATTAGGGTTGGAAATCAGACCATATAATCCTATTAGGGTTAGGAATAGAGTTGGCTATAAATATTCTCTATGTAACCCTATGATAAATAAAAAATAACTCTCGCTCATGCTCCCGTGGACGTACCCAAATTTTGGGGAACCATGTATATCTGTGTGTTGATCTTTTACTATTTTCTTCCATATATCGTGAGTGTGTGTGAATCAATCCAACATAGCTCTATTTTCACTATTTTGCTTGCTTAATTTCTGTGTTTAAATAAAAAAAAATATTGGTAAAAAGTATAGACTAATTGAAGTGAAACAAAAAAAAAGTTATTCGTGGAGACCTGAAATTCTTCAGAAGACCGCAGGTCGAAAAGATAAATCTAATCTTCCTTGAAAATCATATTTGGTGCATTTTGGCGTGCCACAATGGGATCCTTGCATAGGTTAAAATATTTTCTCTTTAACCAACTTCTAGAATCCTTGTAAGACCTATTGAGTTGGGCATATACCAAAGATTTTGATTGGCAACATTAAACACGTTTCTGCAATAAAAAAAAATTGTATTAGTTATATGTTTTATCATATCAATAAAAAAATAGAAATAAAAAATATATATAAAAAAACAATTCATTGAAATACTAACAGTATATTTTTAAATATTTGCATGGTTGAACATCTACTTGCACCAACACGAATACTTGTGGGACTAGCTAGTAATGGATTTGCCTCTTCCTCTCCCTAACATTTTTGAATTTCTTACCGATAGTTTAATTTATGGAGTAGTAATTACCCAAAAAAGCAACGATTAAAAGAAGTTTAATAAATTTTTTATTTTTTATTTTTTAAAAAACCACCTAAGAAAAAAAAAACAAGTACAGCTTGTGAGTGTATCTATGCTTGTCAGTGTATCTATTTAAATAAAAATACTTACAAAAATACATTATAATTATAAAAATATATATGTACACACATTTATATTACTGTAAGACCCTAATAAAGAACAATACCGGAAGAATCGGACAGAATTCGATTTCGCGAATAAGTGCAGCTTTTAATTTCAAAAAGCTTTTAGAAATAAGTTAAAACAATATATATATGTATCCAGTTCTTTAGAAACAAGATAAACTATCTATAGATACACATAACGGCATCAGAGTGACATTAATCAAAGGAAGAAATAAACAAATAATAATAATAATAATAAATAATAACTAGTTCTGGGAAGTCTCTTTTCCATAAATCAAAGGATTAAAATAAAATAAATAAATAAATTTAAAAATAATATCCAGTTCTAATGTAACCTATGTATATATATGAAACATACCTAGAATCAATGCTGGTCGGCTGCCCTTGATTTGAAATAAAAAAAAAAAAAAAACCTTTTCTAGTACTGCAAAACCCTAAATTTAAAGAAGAGTATTAATAGTATTAGAGATTGATAATTCAAATATATAATTGCGATATAATATAATATTGACACTAATATACCTTCTCGAAAATGAGAGAAAAAAATCTATGAATAAGTTGAGAAGGCACATAGAAGGTTAGAAAAAGTGTGTAGGGTTTTGTATGTTCTGTTTAAGTTTTTACTTTTTTTTTGAAGGGTTTGGTATTATTCATAGGCTTGGTCTGTCAATTAAACAAATCTTTTATCAACGATTAATTTAAAGTTAAAATATAGTATTATTTTCAACGCCTCTAGACCGTGGAAATGTTTTTACTAATTTTCAACAAAGATTTTTCATGTGTCATTGAGATTTCTTAAAATTTTAGCGCTAATGCGAAATAATATTTTCAACTTATTATTTTCTGCGATCATCTTATGTGTTGAAGTAAAAAGGTAATATCAAGCACAATTTTTTCACGATTAACTTCTGGCGTTGAAAAAAAAATACTTGTTTCAACGATTATTAACAACCGTGGAGAATTAAGCGTCACATTTAACTCATTTTATTGTAGTGATGAAATACCTGTGTGCATGCTCATACCCATGCCCAACCCAAGCTATGTGCATGGGATGTCCCACTGCTTGCGCACGCCAAACCACAGATCACCATGTGTGAAAACTCTAAAAATGGGTTAAGTATTGAGTCAAAACTAAATCATGAGCACCCCAAATAATACATAAACCCCAAAAATAGAGTACATAAATAGGTACAAAAACTCGAGTCATTACACATATAGAACAAGAGGTGTGCCAATGCCTTAGCTGTCGGAACAGTACCGTGGGCATGCCTTGAGCGCCAAGAAGATGGAGTGGGGACTCTCTAGGCACAAGGATGGTAGAGATATTGGGACGATGGCATCGTTAGCACTGCCTAGCCTTCCTTTTTACAGCCTCAACTGCTGACAAAAATAAAGCTATACATATACAAGTTAAGGGCATATTTGATAAAATTATCAATTTTTAGTTTTCGTGATTAGTTTTTACGTTCAATTTTTAGTTTCTATATTCAGTTTTCTATTTTTAGTTTTTATTTTCATAGCAAAAAAAAAAAGAAAATTAAAACTTAAAAGTGCGTTTGATAATGATAGTTGATAGTTATAGTAGTTAATTAATTAAAATAATTAATTTAATTAACATAAACTAATTTGATTTAATTAATTAATTACTTTTTTTAATAATAATTTAAATCAATAAAATAAAATATATTAAATATAATTTAATTATATTATGTATTAAAATAATAAAATAAAATATTGTTTCAATTATTTAATTAATTAAATTTAATTACAATTAATTCAATTTGGTTAATTATTAATTATTAATTGTATCGTATTTAAATTGTATTTAAATATATAATTTAATATACATAATTTGATATATTAAATTAATTATTAGTGAAATTAATTATTAATTACACTATATTTAATATATTTTTATCATATTTAATATATTAATGTAACTTATATAAAATAATATATATATATATTTACATTGGCAGTGGTCGGAGGTGGGTGGTGGTGGCGGTAGTCGATGATAACCGAATGTGGGTGACGATTAATGGACGGTAATGGTTGATTGTGAGTGATGGTTGTGATTAGGAGTGATTATAGAAGAAAATGAAAACTGAAAATAAAAACTTGAGAAAACACATTTTTCGTATTTTCATAATTTTTAAAAGTTTTGAAAATGATTTTCATTTTTTTTCAAACTGAAAAATAAAAATAAATTTGCCAAACGAGTTTTTATATTTAGTTTTCAAAAAATTAAAAATAAAAACTAAAAAAAAAAAAAAAAAGTTGCCAAACGGGTCTAAACAATTAACAAATTACTAAGGACTCATTTTATTTTCAAATGTACGCAACTTTCGATCATTTTAATATGAAATTTATAATTAGAACCTTGTATTAATCGAATGGATTTTATTAAGTTAAAAGGTGTGATTTACTCTAAAATTGACCATCCATATATATGATTGACTATGTGTTAAAAAGCAAAGTGGGTGTTAAAAATTCATGGATATGCTTAGGAAAATTAAATACCTGCGTCTAGCCAGGCTTCTTCAAATTGGATGGAAGGAATGTGACGGACTTTGTCAAAATCCACTCCCCTCGTTCCATCTTGCAATCTAAGCCTGTTTACGAATGCTTGAGGCATTCTATAGATAGACAATTCCTGCAGAGTAGTGATATATCTCAGTCCATCCGGAACCATTTTCAATTTGTCACAGGCAGAAATTGTCAAAGAAAAAAGATTGGGCATAGCTCCTTCATCCACCCTCCAATCTTCTAAGGCGGGCAAACCTGTGACGCCTAAAACTTTTAGGCGAGGGAAACCTTGAACTGAGCAAACCATTTCTTTACCCAAAAAGGCATCCACCTGCAACTGTAGGCGAACCAAGTTAGGCAACTTTTCAAGTACTGCAAACGGGTCTTCCCTGAGTTGAGAGCCACGCAAAAACAAACGTGTGAGGTTTGAATGGAAGCCCGGCCCCTGTTGGTATTCTGGCAATGTAAGTATACGTCCATGTATGTCCAGCTCGTGAAGAAGATGAAATTCAAAAAATATTTGTTTCAGTCGAATTAGTGCCTCCTCGGTGCAAAAATCAATTTTGTCGATAGAAAGGGTACAGTATCGGAGGGAGAGCTCTTTTTGGGTGGTGCTGATCCTGAGGTAGCGAACGAATGCCTCCAAGTCTAGTTCATTCTCCACTATTTCCACTTGTGTCAGTGTTTGAAGATTGGTCAATTTCTCCAGATCTCCAAAATTGCAACTCTTTGAGAAGAAGTTCTCGAGCAGCTCTAAATTGTCCAAGCCATCCAATCGCAATTTGTAGCATTTTTCTACTGGTTCCCACCGAAACGGAAGGTAAAGATGTCTCAATTGTTTCAACTTCCACAGTACATTTGGTATAATTGCGTCACCAATTGTGAATAAATCAAGGGTTTGCAAATACCTCAAATTACCGATAGACGGTGGCAACTTGAAGTTAGTCCTTCTCAAGCTAAGATATCGCAAATGGATTAAATCTCCTGCTGCTTTTGGTAATTTTACTCTCTCCTTTTCATTTGAACCAAATTCTTCAAGATGCAAAGCTCTGACCAATTTAAAATCCTTGGGCAAACGTGATACGATTGTGTTACGGAATGAACGGGTGTACTTCCTTCCATTAATGAACAAAGCCGACCGAATGTTTTTTTCCTGGTCAATGCAGAGGTCTGATGGATCAATATTCTCGTTTCCATGTATGGCTAACCTATGCAGAGGTCTGATGAATGATGATGATGATGACGACGTAGCCAAGAATGAGCTAGAAGACGAGCGAAATTGTTGTTTGTTGCTTTGCCCATGATCAATCACCTTAACAAAATTTTCCTCTTTGGCCATTGATAAACACATGTCTCGCATGAGGTCATGAAGCCGGCACGTTTGGAATCTTCTACCAATACTTGTTCCAGGCTGAAATATTTGTACTTCAACCATTGATCTTTGTGCAAGTTCAGCCAAATAACGTTCTGCGACCTCCATCAATGTTTCTTCTTGTCCTCTTTGCTCTTCTTCTAGATATATAAAGCCTTCAGCTATCCATAACTGATATAATGTATGGGTCCAGATGATGTAATCTTTTGGATAACCCCCCAAATGAAGAAAACATGATTTCAACCAATATGGTAAGTCATGGTAACTTAAAGCCAATATCTCTGTTACTTCCTTACCCTGTTCTCCAAAGCCTTTATTATCTCCCTTTACATATGAATTTATATTTTTATGCACGGCCTTCCACTCCTCCAATGTATTTTTCCTTACCAAAAGTCCCCCTAGCACCACAATGGCTAATGGTAAACCACCACAATGTTTTAACATACGCCTTCTTAACTCATTTTGCTCTTCTGTAGTTGTTGATCCTTCAAAAAATAAGGAAAAAAATAATAAATAAATAAATCAAAGAGAACATTGTACAAATTCTTCAACATATAAGGAACAAACAAAACAAGTTAAACTAAACAATTTACTTGTTTATATAGAAGAATAAAAACCAAAAGTGTAATTACGGGCATTGTAATGCAAGAACATTTTACACGCCCAGTTAATTTCTTTGTGCAAAATTTTTCACTCGGGGAAAAAAATGATTTTTCACTAACTCTATTGAAACAAATATCAGTGGCCTTTATAAATTGAATTTAGTTTTACCATATGTAGTATTTCAAATTATTGTCATAATTACCTAGCCCGTGATTGTGAAGGAAATTGTTGAGATATGCGTTGTCAATCCCATGTTGGGAAAAGACAACCCATTTCAGCTGAAAAGACTAATAAAAGGAGAGGTGACTTTGTCTCAACCTTCCATTCTTTGAATGTCTAATTCATCATCCAAGATTGGATTGGCTATTTCGGTTTAGTTTTCAAGTATAAAAGGGGGAGTTTAGAGAACGGAAAGTGTGCAAAAGGAAAAGAAAAAGTGTAGAGAAAAAAAAAAGAAAAAATAAATAAAAGATTAAAGTGTAGGGGGGTGCGAGAGAATTTAAGTGTATAGGATGAGATATATTTCGGGTACCTTTTTTGTCTTAGTTTTAATACCGAAATATTTTGTATCTATTTCTTTTTTGTATTCTCCTTTTGTGGTAGTAAAAATACTTCTTCTATCTTCACCCGTGAACGTAGGCATTATGCCGAATCACATAATTCATTGTGCCTTTGTGTGTTGCAAGTCAAGGTGATTGATTACACTTGAAAAGTGTAATTACAAACTCCATACTTTGATATTTATTGATGCATTTAAATAGTTAAAATTGAAGTTTTGTCGTTATTTTGTCATTTATAGTTTTATTTTCTCAATTGCAGGGAAAACGGTGAAATAATTGAAGTTTATAGCGATGAAAATGACTTAGAAGACGAAGGAAAAGTTATGGTTTAGACCTCACCTTGGATGGCCCGGACCAACCCAAAGATCCAGTATAGATGAGGAAGAGAAATGGAGCAATCGCCATTCTGTGGTCCGGACCCCCAAATCAAATGGTTCGGACCATAGTAAGCTTGTTTGGCCGAATCTGTGAAGGTGACCATTCTGTGGTCCGAACCCCCTCCCAGATGGTCGGGACCACAGTAACTAGGTATGTGCGTGTTAATTCTCACATTTTAGGGTTTCTTTGCAACCCTTTTATGTACACAACCGAACTAAAGGAAAACTTTTCATATTTTGCACACTTTAGAGAGTTTTTTTAATATTATCGTGGAGTTCATGGATTTTCTAGAAGTCAGTTTGTTCATCGCTGCAGTTTCATTCCATTACTTTCTTTTAGTACTGTTTACCATGTAAGTTTGATTTCGTTTCACTCTTTAATAATATGATTTATTCATTTCAAGTCGTAGATCTATTGATTATGTGCATGTTTGTTGCTTTCGTTTCATTTAAGATAATGCTATCGTAAGAACCCTAGTTCTTGATTCAATGAATCAAGCAAGGGTGTTCATGACACACTATGGGATGAGCGTAGACCCTTCACATGGGTTGCAAAAACTCATGCGTAGGGATCTACCATTTTTAAACCTATTTTAACTTGTTTCGAAAACATTCGAAAATGAAAACCTTTAACCACATTCGCTGAAATCACTGGTATGGGTTTTAGATTGCAATTGGTTAACCATTTTTGGACAAATTAGAAATAGGATTCGAATTCAAATCAAATTTCGGTTGTTTGAAAAACTTTTGAAAACAAAAGTCTTTAACCATATTCGTTGAAATCACTAGTACTAATTTTTGATTAAAATGTTCTCAATATTTTTTAAACAAACCCCTAATTCAGATTTAAACCCAAACATCCTATAGTGAAGTAGTGAACTACCCGGATTTGAAAGTTGAATCAAGAACCACTTTAATATTAAGTTTGCTATTTAATTTAATTTTTGCAATAATTAAATTGCTTTGAAATTTAGAGTAGCTTTCTAAAAACTAGATTGAATTCCTTTAATTAATATTTAATTTGTTTAGAACCTAAACAAAAATTTGAATTGTTGAATCCCTTAAGTAGTGTTAATTTAATTTTTAGTTTGAATATTAATTTTGCAAACCCTAGGATTTAGTTTCAACTGAACATCAGACCTTGCTTGCAATTAAACTTTGAATTTCCCTTATAACCTAGAAACTGAATAACATAGGCTCCTTGTGAATTTGACCTTGGACTCACCAAGTTGAAACTACGACGGCCCTCTTACACTTGAGAGGTAGAACCCAAACATATTTTAGGGTTGGTCAATGATGAATGCTACGGTCGGCGATGACTGACTCAGATGAGTCCACTACCTTATACTCTTCAGAAAACGAAGGTAATTTTGTTACCTTTTTAGCTTCTCATTCTTCTTTTACAGGAACACTCTCTAGATCCTTGAGTGACACTGAGTTGTCAAATCATGAGAATGAAGACTGAATTTGACAACAACCTTTAAGAACCTACAATTAACTTTCCAAGGAATGCTGTGGGCTGAAGAAACACCAAAAAGCCCAGAATCAAAAGAATGGTATGCTGAGGAATAAGAGAGATGCATTGAAAATTAAGAATGAAAAACACATATGTAAATTATCTTCATTGGAATCTAATAAAAATTCTCAGTCTCAAAGTGCAAAGAAGTTTAAAGCAAAAATTGACGAGACCATCGAGAAAAGTAGGAAGATTAAAGAAAAGAAAAAAGTCATTGTGGAACTACAACCAAAAATCTAGAAACTAGAAGAGAAGATAAACCATGATGGTAAGATTCTTGAGAAGAAGAACTCTGGTTCAAACGAAATTGACGAGATTTGAAACAAGCAGAGGCCATGTGGAGACAAATCTGGCCTTGGCTACACTAGAGAAAAGATCACACCTGCAGCATCTCCATCTTCTCTAGAAGTTCCAAAGATTCCCTAAAGCGTGCAAAATCTTTAAAGACCTTCCCAAAGCATGTAGCACCACCAAAAAGGAGTCCTCCAAAGTTTAAACTGCAATAGTTTTCTCCTCCTATGGTGAAAGGTACACACTTTACTAGACCCTAGCCCTTTGTACTTATATGCCATCATTGTGGGATCAAAGGTGATATCCACTCTAATTGCCATAAACGCTATAGATTTCCTTTGAATTATGTGAAAAATTTTTCTAAAAGTCAAAATCCAAAAGTTTCCATGACAAATAGTTTTCAAGTTTTTTTTTTTTTTATTTTTCCAAAAATAATTTTGAAAATCCACGCTAATTTTAAAAATAAAAAAAAAAATTTCAAAACGTAAACATGAAAAGCATTCATAGAAAAAGAATTCAAATAAAAAAGCAAAAGCATGAGAAAAATATTGTCAAGACCACTATTCCAAAAACTAAGGCCATTTGAGTTTGAAAATCTAATTTAAATTATTTTATTTCGCAAACCGCCCTGAAGCTTTAAAATCTAATAGGTGGTACCTTGACAGTGGATGTTCAAACCATGTGTGGAAATAAAACTTTATTTTCAAAACTTGAATCCTATTAGGGTGGTATGGTGACTTTTGGTGATGGTAGCACATCACAAGTAAAAGGTAAAGGTAAGATTAAGTCCACAGTTTTCAAATACTTGAAAAATATTTTATATATTGAGGGACTTAAAGCAAACCTAATTAGTAAAAGTCAATTGTATGATAAGCATTTTGTCCTGTTTTCTAAATCTGAATTTAATATTTTTAACAAAAAGGAACAATAAGTTTTGCATGGTGTTCACACAACTGACAATTGCTATGGGGTAGTAAACTCTGAAAGTTCTATTTGTAATAATGCCACCCTAGATGAGATAGAATTGTCGCACCAAAGACTCAGCACATAAACTTTAATGATTTAAATAAACTATCTAAATCTAAACTCATCAAGGGTCTACTTAAATTACAAAAGCATAAAACTGGTGTGTGCGGTCCTTGTCAATTAAGTAAACAAGTTCGTAGTCCACATAAAAAGATTACATCTATTAGAACTTCTCAACCTTTCAAACTTGTTCACATGGATTTAATGGCACCCACACACATACGCCAAGAGTCTTGGTGGTAGGCAGTATATCTTTGTTGCCATAGATGACTACACTAGATTTTCTTAGGTTAATTTTTTGTGTGAGAAATCTGATACTTTGAAGCATTCAAAGCTTTATGTTTCAAGCTACAGCAAGAGAAGCAGCATATAATTGGATGCATCACGAGAATCAGAATTGATCATCGAAGGGAATTTAAGAATTAAAAGTATGCTAATTTTTGTGATGAAAATTGAATAAAGCATGAATTTTCAGCGCCAAAAACACCCTACCAGAATGGTGTCATGGAGAGAAGAAATCATGTCCTACAAGAGATGGCGCATTCTATGCTGCATGAAAAGTAACTTCCAAAAAAGTTTTGCGCTAAAGTTGTACACACTCCATGTTACACAGTAAATAGGGTGTATTTTTGTCCTAGTATAAAAAAAAATACCCTATGAATTATGGAATGGTAAGAAGCTCAATGTTAAGTATTTCAAAGTTTTTAGGAGTAAGTGTTTCATTCTCAAGGATAGAGAAGACCTTGGAAAATTTAAATCCTGAAGCGATGAAGGAATCTTCTTGCGATATTCTTCTAATAGTCGTGATTTCTAGGTTTTTAATTTAAAAACTTCTTCTATTATGGAATCTATTAATGTAGTTGTTGATGATCATATTGATTTCACTATTTTTAAATAGGTTGAAGAAGATGATGGTCCTATATATGAGTCTACTGAGGCAAGAGAGAAAATTGAAGAAGAAAAAGTTGAGCTAAAAGAAAAAGAGACTCATGCTCTAGTGAAGACTTCCACTCAACTGGAACCATCTTCAAGAGTGAAGTTGAACCACCTAGTAAATCATGTCATTGGAGAGGTAACTGATAGAATGAAAATATGCAGGCAATTAAGGAATAAGTAATTTTTGTGTGTTATGTTTTATCAGTTGAACCAAAAAATATTAAAGAAGCTTTACTTAATGATAATTCGGAGAATTCCATGCATGCAAAGTTAAATCGATTTGTTAGAAATGATGTATGGACCTTAGTGCCTAGATCTACTCACACTAATGTTATTGGAACTAAATAGATATTTAAAAACAAAAGTTTGGTAATGTCATTAGAAACAAGGCTAGGCTAGTTGCTTAAGGTTATACTCAAGTAAGGGTTTTGACTTTGATGAGACCTTTGCACCTATTGCTTGACTTGAATCCATTAGTTTACTTTTTGGCCATTGCATGCTTTCTAAAATTTAAATTGCATCAAATGGATGTTAAGGGTGTGTTTTTGAATGGCATTCTTCAAGAATAAGCCTATGTAGAGCAGCCAAATGGTTTGAGGACCCAAAATTTCCTAACCATGTGTTTAAACTGAAAAAAGCTCCTTATGGCTTGAAACAAGCACCATGTGCTTGGTATGAGAAGCTCACGACCTTCTTACATAAGTTTGGTTTTGTGCGTGGGGAATGTAGACAAAACACTATTTATTTACACTGACTCTATGCATATATTAATTGCACAGATTTAAGTTGATGATATTCTGTGTAGATTTATGTGTGATAAATATGCTCTTGAATTTAATGTCTACACAATTTGAAATAAGCATGATGTGTGAATTAAATTATTTCCCAGATTTTTAAGATAAACAGGATGATGAAGGAATTTTTATTTCTCAATCCAAATATGCTAAAGACTTAAAGAAAACGTTAGGTCTCTCAAATGATAAACATGCTAGAACTCCCATGAGCACAAGTACTAAACTTGACAAGGACCCGAGTGGTGAGAGAGTTGACCAGACCATATATAGGAGTATGATAGGGAATATATTATATCTCACATCTAGTAGACCTGATATTACATTTAGTGTAGGTGTGAGTGCTAGATATCAATCTAATCCTAAAAGTCACATTTGCATGTTATTAAAAGAATTTTAAAATATGTTAGTGGTAAACTAGACTTTGTGATTTGATTCACTTGTGACACTAATTTTGATCTTGTGGGATACTCTGACACTAATTGGACGGGTAGTGTAGATGATCGTAAGAGTACTTTTAGATGTTTATACATTAGTAATAATTTAGTCTCATGACATAGCAAAAAGAAAAATGCCACATCATTATCTACTACTAAGGCTAAATATATTACTGTTGGAAGTTGTTGTAACCAACTCCTATGGATGAAGCAAATGTTTGCTGACTATGTGTTGGACCAAGGCATTATTACTTTGTTTTGTTATAACATGATAGACATTAGTATTTCTAGGGATCAAGTCTTACATTTTTACACCAAACATATTGATATTAGATATCATTTCATTAGAGAGTTGGTCAAGAAGAATGTGATTTCCCTAGAGCATGTGCAAACTGAAAATTAATTAGCTGACCTATTCACTAAACCTTTGGACGCCCTTCGCTTTAATCTCTAGGGAAATCTTTGAGTATTTGCGCATATCCATAATTTCTTTAAAAAAATAAAAAGAGAGATAGGAGTTCATTATTTGTTTTGAAAATATTTTATGACTTCTATCTCGTTTTATGTGCATCAATCATTCAGGAAAATTCTAGAGAGGTTCGCAAGGAAGGAGTAGGGAGGTGAAGCCTCAAGCCCCATCCAGTGTACATTGCAGGGAGGTCATTGGGAGCACACCCCTTCGGGTAAGCCGTGCACCTTGCACGAAGGGAGCTCGAGGGGTCGACCCCTAATATATATAACCCGATTAGCATTTGGTCTTCATTTTGCAAAGTCCTCTCTTCAATCCCGTGACTATCCAGCTTCCATCCCTCATGCCCAATGTCTTGCATGCATCTTAGGTAATTTTCTTTTGTCTTTTTCTTTAGTTGCTGCGTTTAGTCTATTTTTGCATTATCTGAATCACTACTCATTCAATCTATTTTTGCATTATCTGCATCACTGCTGTGATGATTTTCAGTCTTTAAAATATCTAAGAAAAAAGCATCTTTGTCCTCATTTGGGAACCATTTCCTTAATCAAAATGAGTTTAGCAATCTTTTTTCAAAACGGCCCGTGCTAATTTAAAGAAAACTAAACCTAATCAATTTTCCACTGCTTTGCCTTCTATTTTCAGAATTGGGTTAGGAGCCTATCACAGACATTTTTGCGTCTATGCAAGTAAAACTAGTTCAGGAATTTTATGCTAACTTTCATGACATTGATTTTGAAAATACTATCATTCACACCACTGTGAATAGGGTCCCCATCCTAGTCACTCTAGACATCATTGCATCCATTTTAGGCATTGAGAGACCTAGCCCTGTTGAGAGATTCATCTTGTTTTATCCTACCTAAGATAGTGTCTCTCCTACTAAGAAAGAGTTGATAAATATTTTTAGTGTGCTTAATGGGTCACTTGGAGGGGTCAGACATATGTTCATAGACATTTGAAAACTGACCACCGCATGCTTAATCTGTTTGTGTTTGCATTCACTGAACCCACTTCACATTATTCTGACGTCACTCTGAGAAAGGCTTGTGTCATGTATGCCATTTTGATGGCTTTAAAGTTTGACCCTGCCCTGTTTATTTTTAGACTCATTTTCACTGTCCAGCAACAAAAACATGCCAAGGACTCATTACCTTTTGGCATATTAGTCACCAATATCATTAGGGTAAACCAAATTGAGCTACCATCTTCTGATCTTACACCTTAGCCCATACCCATTACATGCTTTATTGCACGCAAATTCGTTAGCCAAGTAGTCGACAATACACTTAACGAGCCTGAGCTTGCTGAGTCTGGCAGGAGCACTCATCCCTTCACACTGAATTCCATGTCCTTGGCTATCTTTAAACTTGAAGGGGAGGTTGAAGGCATTCGAACTCATCAAGAAGTTATAGGTGGATGGTTGGAAACTACTTAGAGCATCGTAAAAAGTTTGACAGAACTGTGCACTATCAACTTCCCATCCCTGCACCAACATATTAACAATTTTGATGCTTTCCAAGATGAGCTCCCACAGGATTATGTTGAAGATGACACAGGTTTTGGTGGTGGCAACTATAGAGGTAGCAATACGGGTGGTGGCAAAAGTGGTTTTAATGGTGGTGGTTTCTTTTGATGTACTTATCTATTTTTGCTTGTTATTATTCCCTCTATTTTGTGTGCTGGTCATTTTCCATATCAAAAATAGGGACTAAAATTTCCTACAATTCTTGTAGCTTAGCTTTTATAGGAACTTGGGTTTGTAATAATTATTTTGACTTGTGATGTTTTAAAACTTGAACTTGGTATTGATAATAGTACATGAATGTTATTTATTATTATTATTATTATTGGCCATAGGATGCCTTGATGTGTTTGTTCAAGTGTTGCAGATTTATTTTGAAATTTAATTTAAGCTTTGGTATAGAATTACCAAGGGGGAGATTGTAAAGTTAATGGCAAATCTATATAAAATCTTAAATCAAATATGGAAGATTTGAATGTTTCCTAATTTGAAAAGAGAAAATGATTTCTTTAAAGATTAAAATATTTGTACACTGCCAAAAAGAGATAGAATTCCAATCCAAGTTCAAGAAGGAGAAAAGAAGACATCTACACAGACCAGGATTCATCCATAAATGTCTAAAGAAATACAGTAGGGGTTGAAGCTTACACGCAAAGAGCACACAGCTGCGGTATAAGCGCTAGGAGCCTGTAAGATGCTCGAAACAGCGAGCCTATTGATACAAAGGCTGGAATTAATTCCAGTACACCTCGCAGTCTGGACGATTAGAGTGCAAGGTTTCGAGTAACAGGTGATAGCATAGTGCAGGGAGCGTGATGGTTCGTGCTTTTTATTATTTGGACAATTCTGTTTCCTATTCTGCCATTTTAGGACAATACTTGTAACTTTATATATATATATGTAACTGATATATATATGTACCTGATCTTAATATATATACACACTTGAGGATATATTATATAAACTTAGAGAGAGAGATTTTCATCTTGAGAGCTTAACAGTCTTTCTCATGCCGTTCTTTTATTCTTTCTTGACTTTTTGTGTGACTTAGAAAGTCCACTTGTCTAGGTTTATCGAGTGATTCGAACAAAAGTGACGAAAAAATTTGCGCGAATGAGTCATAATTAGTTCGAGTAAAGTCTTATAACCTATTGATAATGAAATTGTTTTTGAGTTTTTCCTATGATAGAGTTTCCACCTTAATCCTCCAGTGTTACTTTCTTGATTCTGTGTACGATTGGTTGATTTAGAAATTTCAAATTTTAACAAACATGTTTTTCTTACTAGTTTTCAAAACCTGTAAACATAAATAGAAAAACAGTAAATATATTTTAGCAAACGAGGCTTAAGAGTCTAAAAATGTTTATAGAACTGATCATATTAAATTCTTAATCTTGCCAATCATGATTTATCAAAAAAAAATTTTCTATTTGTACATATATATAATATGTTTTGAATAAAATATATTGTTTATTTTTATGAAATGATGATTTAGAAAAATTATTTTTCAAAATAAGTTGGACTTGCAAGTGTATGATGTGGACTGGATTTTACAAATCAGATCCGATTACTTTTAGATTTAGATCAGATCCATTATAATTGGATCTGGATTAGGTTTAGATATGACATAACTGATTTAGATCCACCCCATTGACAGGCCTATCTATTAGCTCTTGAATGTAAAATTCGTTTGGTTTTGTTTTAACTTGTAACTTTTTTGTTAATATTTTTTTGTCTCATATGACTTTTTTTTACCAAAATTTAATTTTTTTTTTTAAGATGTAGGTTTTAGGCATTAATTACATTCATAAAAAAATCAAAAAATTCATGTTCATTTAAGTAAAAGTTAAAAAAAGAAATCAATTTTTTCTCTACCTTTATAACCTAAAAACGGATAGTTTTTACCCAAACGGATGTGAATTTTTCAGTTTTTTATTTTTCATTTTTTTTTTACAAATGTGATTAACAAACCTAAAATCCACATATTCTAAAAACAAAAAAAATTAAGTTTTGATGAAAAAAATAACCCAAAAAAAATCTAGTGCTTAAAAGCGGAAGTACCAAACGAAATAATCCCAATCTGATCCTACTTTTTATGTCCCAATCATTAATAACCGGCGAACAAGAAAAAGAGTGGGCTTGAGATTTTAGAAGGGGGGGATCAAAACTGAAGAAAATGATAGAAAGATTGAAGGTGTACAGACTCAAATCGTTATGTAATTCCTCATTCGAAAAAATTGAAAGAAAGCCAAAATAAATAGAGTACGAAAGCGAGACAATTCCGGATGGAATTTCTCTATCAAGGAAATAAAATAACAAAATCACAGGAATTAGGAAATCAGACAACTAATCCCGCTCCTAATAGGAATGAAACAGCTAATTATACAGAGGAATATCAAGCTATCCTAAAATGACCATTTAGCCAATTGTTCAGAATAATCTTTTAAGGCTTGCATTTCCACACTCCACCTCAAGCCGCACTGTAAATATTGATCATGCCCAGTTTTCTTGACAAATCATCGAAGTTTACTCGAGCAAGAGCCTTCGTGAGGATATCAGCTATTTGACACTTTGATGGAATGTAACTAACTATGAATATTCCAGAATCAATTTTTTCTTTAATGAAATTACGATCAATCTCAACATGTTTTGTCCTGTCGTGATGAACTGGGTTCTTGGCAATGTTGATTGCAGCTTGATTGTCACAAAATAATTCCATTGGTTGATTTGAAGTCACTTTTAATTCAGATAGTAGTCTCTGCAACCAAATGCCTTCACAAATGCCTTGTGCCATGGCATGAAATTCTGCTTCTGCACTACTGTGAGCTACAACGGATTGTTTCTTGCTCCTCCAAGTGACCAAGTTGCCCCATACATAAGAGCAATAGCCTGAAGTTGATCTCCGATCCGTCACTGAACCAGCCCAGTCTGCATCTGAAAACACTTTGATGTTTCTTTTAGAAGTTCTAGAGAAAAATAGACCCTTGCCCGGTGTCATCTTGAGATATCTCAGAACTCTATATACAGCAGTCATATGTCGCTCAGTTGGGCAATTCATGAACTGACTAACAACACTGATTGAAAAACCAATGTCAGGCCTTGTGTGAGAGAGATAAATAAGCTTCCCCACGAGGTGTTGGTAACGCCCTTTGTCGACAAGAGCACTTCCATCATTAGCTTCTAGCTTAACTGTTGAGTCCATAAGAGTTTCAGCAGGCTTGCAACCAAGTATTCCTGTTTCATTTAACAAATCTAGGATATACTTACGTTGGGAGATAGAAATACCTTTTCTTGACCGACCAATTTCCATCCCAAGGAAGTACTTTAGATACCCTAGGTCCTTGATCTCAAACTCTTTTTTTTCCGTTTGGGAAGTGCTTCACAAATAGAGTATGATCCGCCTGACATTGAGAATATTTGTACATTTTAACCACTTTTGTGAATCGTTCAAACCAAGCCCGGGGAGATTGCTTGAGTCCATACAAGGATTTTCGAAGTCTGCAAACCTTGTTAGAATTAGATGTTGACTCAAGCCCAGCAGGAATATCCATGTAGACTTCTTCCTCTAAATCTCCATTAAGGAAGGCGTTCTTCACATCTAGTTGGTGGAGTGGCCAGTCGAGATTGGCTGCAAAGGATAAAAGAACACGAATGGTGTTGAGCTTGGCCACTGGAGCAAAAGTTTCCAGATAGTCAATGCCATAGGATTGGGTGAATCCTTTGGCCACAAGCCGAGCCTTATACCTATCAATACTCCCATCTGCCTTATATTTAACTGAAAAAATCCATTTACATCCCATAGATTTCTTACCATGTGGCAGTTCAGTAATCTCCCATGTATCATTCTTTTTTAGTGCCTAAATTTCCTCATTAACAGCGGCTTTCCACTTTGGACACTCGAACGCTTCCTGAATATTCCGTGGAACTTGTATCTCTGTAATGCTAGTAGTGAATGCACGGAAAAAAGGAGATAGTTTCCCATAAGAAATAAAATTCCCAATGGGGTACTGTGTACAAGATCTAACTCCTTTCCTCCAAGCGATGGGCATATTCAGAATATCATTTTCTAACTCAGTATCAATAGTATCATCAGAGTCAGAAATAACATTACCAGAAGTATTGCTAGGATTAGGACCTGGTTCAGTTTCATGGTTTTGCCGAGGAAGTACTTCTTCCTCTGTTTCCTCTTGGATGAGATCCTTATCCTGCAAGTCAACAATGAACTCGGTGTTTTCGGCAGATAGATGATGACTAGAAGACTCTGGAGGAATGAACTCGGTGTTTTCGGTAGGTAGGGGATGACTAGAAGACTTGATGAAAGACTCAAAGTCCCAAAACTGATAGTCTTGAGTAGAATTCTCCCCCTGAATATCAGTTTTGGTGTAATATGATTGGTTTTCGAAGAAGGTGACATCCATCGAATTGTAGATTTTTCTAGTGACCGGGGAGTAACACTTATACCCTTTTTGGTGGGAAGAATACCCAAGAAAGATGCACTTGAGTGACCTAGGATCTAGTTTACTCTTTTGAAGATTTTGATGGAAATGAACAAAGACAGTGCACCCGAAAATTTTGGGTGGGATGATGGAAATGAGGCGAGTAGTAGGAAAGGATTTTAGGAGGATTTGACAAGGTGTATTGAATTTAAGAACCCTAGACGGCATTCTATTTATTAGGTAAGTTGCCGTAAGGACAGCTTCCCCCCAGAATAATTTCGGAACATTGGTAGAGAACATAAGTGATCTAGCCACTTCAAGTAAGTGTCTATTTTTTCTTTTAGCGATTCCATTTTGTTGCGGGGTATCAACACATGAACTTAAATGAACTATCCCTTCCTTTGTTAGAAATTCTCCTAGGGTGGAGTTGAAGTAATCCCTAGCATTATCAGACTTTAGGATTTGTATTTTTGATTGGAACTGGGTCTGAATCATATTTTTGAAATTTTTGAAAATTTCACTCGTTTCAGATTTATCTTTCATAAGAAACACCCAGGTTAGTCTAGTATGATCATCTATGAATGAGACAAACCACCTAGCACCTGTTATATTTGTTATTTTTGACGGGCCCCAGATATCGCTGTGGATCATAGAGAATGGTCTAGAAGCTTTGTAGGCTTGAATGGGAAAATGAGACCGAACATGTTTCGACAATTGACAAATTTCACACTTAAAGGAATTAGGATTTTTATTAAATAACGATGGAAACAAATGTTTTAGATACATGAAACTTGGATGACCTAAGCGATAGTGCCATAACATGATTGCACTATCATTATTTTTACTGGAAATAGAAAAAGAACTACCACTAATTGCCACTTGAGGTTGTTCTTGTGGATAATGACCCTCTTTGAGGATGTAGAGTCTGGAGCATTCCTCAGCATTGCCAATCGTCTTCCCCGAATCCAAATCCTGAAATTCACAATGGGAGGAGGAAAAATTAGCAACACACCCCTTTTCCTTAGTGAATTTACTGATTGACTATAGGTTACAATCCAAATTAGGAACAAGTAGAACAGAATCAAGAGTAATGTCCTTTGATAGCACAACTGAACCTGTACCAGTCACCTTTGAAAGTGAACCATCAGCCATTCGGACGGTTAAGTTATTTGTACAAGGACTATATGAATCAAATATCGTAGTGTCTCCCGTCATGTGATCAGAAGCTCCTGAGTCTATGATCCAAGGTTTTTTCCTTTTCTTTCTCACAATCAAAGCATTGAAAGAATTACATTTGTGAGCTAGGTTTCCTGAACCAATGACATGATTGGACGATGAGTCGTGTTGAGGTTGGGCTAACAGAAGAGGAGACAACCATTGTTGAAGCATCTCCATTTGCTCCTTGTTAAATGGGCTTGCTTTAGGTGATGATTGCTCCTCAATAGTGACGTGATTTCCTCGGCTTTCTTTTTCCATCTTACGAGTTGGCTTCCAATCAACTGGCTTCTCATGAATTTTCCAACAAGTTTCTCGTAGGTGGCCTGGTTTCCTGCAATGATCACACCAAGGCCTACCTCCCTTCTTCTGACGGTTGTCATAGGCAGCAAATTGGGTTTTTAGTGCCGAACTTTCTACGGGGTTTAGTTGTTGATGAGACTCCATCATGAGTTTCTTCCGATTTTCTTCTCGGCTAACTTCAGAAAATGCCTCTCTGAGGTTAGGTAGAGGTTTAATTCCCATGATTCTCCCTCTGATTTCATCCAGGTTTTGGTTCAAGCCTAACTAAAATTTATAAACACATTTCCCTTCGACAATCTTTTTGTACAATAAGCCATCACTAGCACAAGACCAGTTATGAACTGCAAACATATCAAGCTGCCGCCATAGATGAGTAAGGGCATTGAAGTATTCAGTTACCGTTTGATGGCCTTGACGCAAGTCATGGAGGGTGCCTTCGATCTGTACAATTTCTGATGTGTTTTCTTTGTCGGAGAATGTTTCTTTCGCCATGTCCCAGATTTCCTTGGCTGTGCCCAATGACAGGAAATTTTCGCCAATGTCAGGGGTCATCGAATTGACAAGCCATGACATGACCATATTGTTTTCTGCCATCCATTTCTTGTAGGTTGGCTCAGTGATTTCTGGTGCGGTTAAAGCTCCAGTGATGTAGTCGTCTTTCTCCTTCCATTGTAAATAATTTTGCCCATTCAATTTATGAGTAGTAATTGGAAAATGGGAAGTTTCTATCTGATGCGAGGTAGAAGAAGAAGAGATGATTATGCCTGAAGATGATGAAGATGATGAGTTGGTATTCAATCCGAAAGAGGAGCTGTATTTAGTCATGATTCTGAAAGAGAGAAGATGAAGGTATACAACAGAATAAGAGATTCGAGCAGAGAAAAACTCGATGATAATGAAGAGACAGTATTAAACCGGCTCTGATACCATGAAAAAAATGATAGAAAGATTGAAGGTGTACAGACTCAAATCGTTCTGTAATTCCTCCTTGGAAAAAATTGAAAGAAAGCCAAAATAAATAGAGTACAAAAGCGAGACAATTCCGGACGGAATTTCTCTATCAAGGAAATAAAACAACAAAATCACAGGAATTAGGAAATCAGACAACTAATCCCGCTCCTAATAGAAATGAAACAGCTAATTATACAGAGGAATATCAAGCCATCCTAAAATGACCATTTAGTCAACTGTTCAGAACAATCTTTTAAGGCTTGCATTTCCACAAAAACTAACCTGGATGGACGCCTCCTTTAAATGCCTTCTTGTTAAACAATTCCCAACTCTCTTCATCATTTAGCAACTGTGGCTCATTGGGGGTGTGAGATGGATCTACATAGATAGCCACGTCTTTATTACGGCTAGTGAGCAATATTTTACTTCCGTTCTTCCCGGTGGGAAAGGCTGCTTTTATAGCATCCCAATCTTCAGTTGACCATATATCATCAAGAACCACTAAACATTTTTTCTTTTCTAGTATCTGAAAGATTTGCTGTCTCATCGTGCCAACATCATTCCTCTTCTCCTCTGGCATAAGGTTGGTAAGGATCCCTCGCAAAATATCATCTTTTTTCGGTTGCTGTGATACGCAAACCCACGCAAATCCATCAAAATGGCGCCTAACAGTTTCATGATGGTAAACCTGCTTGGCGAGGGTAGTCTTTCCCAAACCACCAATCCCACAGATTGAAGTAACTCGAAATTCCTTCTCTTCATCCACCAAATCTCTCACCAGTTTAGCCGCGAAATTACGAAAATCAACGAAATCCTCTTCAACGCCGTGCGAATAAGTTCGCCTAAGCATCTGGAGTTTCTCGTGGGCATAAGAACTCGAGCCGCCTTGATCTCTACTCAGATCCCTAATTCCATAGATCTGAAGTCTTGTAGAGAAATCAGCAATCTTATTCTTGATGCTATCGATCTGCGATCCAACCTTGTGCAGAGCTTTTCCTTCGTTGAAGAAGCATGCAAATCTACGGAAGCTGCCTCTTCTCCTCTTCGATTCAACTTCAGAGATGAAAGTGTCGAGGACAGTCTCTGCTTCGTAAGCGAGTTCTCTGATTTCAGCAACCCAATTGCGGACCCTCTTGTTCTTGTCTTGGACGGCGTCTGCATCCTCCAAGAAACACTGCATTCGAATCAGCTCTGTTCGAAGATCCATAACTTGACCTTCCACTCCATGTAGGAACTTTGCTTCCTCGATCAACAGATCACCAAGTCTTTCGACAGCAAAG
This sequence comes from Vitellaria paradoxa, assembly GCA_019916065.1. Classification (NCBI taxonomy): domain Eukaryota; kingdom Viridiplantae; phylum Streptophyta; class Magnoliopsida; order Ericales; family Sapotaceae; genus Vitellaria; species Vitellaria paradoxa. The sequence continues at coordinate 38,232,995 of CM034240.1, forward strand.
GACACAACCGACTCTGCCATTTTCAGTTGCCAAATAGGGAAGTAGTAATTGCCCTTCCTAAAATTTTCCGTTTGCCGGATTTTCTGTGATCTTATAGCAAATATATACAGTGAACTCACTATATTGCAACAGTACATAACAAAGTTGCTTCCAGGGTGTGAATGCTTGTTGGGTTTGGTGGAGCTGACTTCAATAGCGTATCGGGTTATTCTATGTAAATTGTGTATATATATACAAAATTGAGCGAGTTAATTGGTCAGTTAAGAATTTAAATAAATATATACCCAGACCGCGTTTTGGATAGTTGTGATTATCAAACTAATCAAAAATTTTAAATATTTTCTTATTTTACCTCCCTCTCTCTCACATCTCGCCAACTTTTTTTACAAAAATTTTCAAAAATTTATTTATTTTTATTATTTTTGAGAATTTTAAAAAAAATAATAAAATGTAAAAGAATAAGTGATAAAATAGAAAAAATATTTGCTAAAAAAATTTAATAAAAATGTAAAAGAATAAGTGATAAAATAGGAAAAATATTTGCTATTGAAGTAGGGTGCGTTAATGGTTGATTTTATTAGAAATTGGTTAATATCAACAACTTTTCAAAATAAGGAAAGTAAGTATAATTTATAAATGTTGCGAGTATTAAGTGTATATACATAAATGTTAAGGGGAGGCATATATAATCCGTTTGCCAGATTTTATGTAATCTTGTTTTATTTACAGATTATATGAGGTTTCCTCTATTCTTAATAATATCCTTGCTTGGAAGTCTTTACACAACTAGTTTTTTTTGGTTGTGGTAATAGGATAGCAAATGGAGGTGCCCATTACTTAGCTTCAAATTGTTTAAAGGGTTTTTTTTTCCTTCTCAGAATTTTCTTTTCATTTCCCTCAACATTTGACCAATATCTTAACGAGGGAACAATTTGTATCTAGATAATTTTAATACAATTTCTCTTGAGTTTCAAAAAAATAATAATAAATAAATGAATAATTGCCCTTTCTCAAATTTTCCATTTGCAGGATTTTCTGTGATCTTGTAACAAATTTATATACTGCAATAGTTCATAAGAAAGTTGTTTCTAGGGTGTGAATGCGTGTTGGATTTGGTTGGAATTGACTTCAATAGCATATTGGCTTATTCTATGTAAATTTTATGTATAAAAAATTGAGTGCGTTGAATTGGTCAGAAAAAAATTTAAATATTAAAGTATAAAAATCACGCCTACAATTTATTTTAGTGTCAATTTAATCCCACACATTTCAATTGCAACAGTTAAATCCTTACACTTTTGGTCAAGCAACAGTTCAGTCCTTCCGTTAGTTAACCATTAAATAGAACTGTTAGATTAATGATAAAAAAGTAATTTTTTTACACTTTACTCTCAGTATCACTTTAGTCCCTCACATTTCAATTGTAATAGTCAAAATCCCTACACTTTCGTTGTATATTTAAAACATATTTTATCAAATTATTTTTAATAAATGATATAATCGAAAATATATTTTATTAAATTACATAACATATTATAATTTGAAATGTATTTTATTAAATATTTAGTAAATAAAAAAATTAAAAAATATTAAATATGTTTTCTTTTTATTGAATAAATTATTTTTAATAAATAATATAACTAAATTAATACTTAATTTAGTTTAATTAATATGAAATATATTTATTAAATTCAAATAATTTTTAAAAAATAATAAAATTAACTATTTTATTAAAGGTGATTTGTAATAACCCCAACATTTTAGTTTTAATATACATATTATTTTAATTTATATTATTTAAAAAAAAAAAGGAAAAAAGGGTCAAAAGTGGTCCAAAGCCACGTAGAGTTTTAGGGATTTGTTTTGTTTTTTTTTTCTTTGTCGGTTTTTCTTCCGTGGCCTTCAAGTTAGCATCTAATATATATACATAAAGTAATTTTTTCTACACTTTACCTTCAGTATCACTTTAGTCTCTCACATTTCAATTGTAATAGTCAAAATCTCTACACTTTCGTTGTATATTTAAAACATATTTTATCAAATTATTTTTAATAAATGATATAATCGAAAATATATTTTATTAAATTACATAACATATTATAATTTGAAATGTATTTTATTAAATATTTAGTAAATAAAAAAATTAAAAAATATTGAATATGTTTTCTTTTTATTGAATAAATTATTTTTAATAAATAATATAACTAAATTAATACTTAATTTAGTTTAATTAGTATGAAATATATTTATTAAATTCAAATAATTTTTAAAAAATAATAAAATTAACTATTTTATTAAAGGTGATTTGTAATAACCCCAACATTTTAGTTTTAATACGCATATTATTTTAATTTATATTATTTAAAAAAAAAGGAAAAAAGGGTCAAAAGTGGTCTAAAGCCACGTAGAGAAAGAGAGAGCTAGGAAGAGGAAAAAATAAATAAATAAAATAAACAATAAAAAAGCGAAAGAGAAAAAAATAGGAGAGAGAAAGAAGAAAGAGAAAGTGATGGCTTAACTTGGACTTTGGTATTTTCAACGTCATGATCGTCGTGACGGTGTCAGATCGTAATGTTTTGGCACGAGGTGAGAGATACGAAGAAGATAAGTTTTAAAGTTTTGAAATTTCTTCATTTTTCTTCAAATTTGAAGTAAGGATTTGATACATTTTAATTACGTATATGAGATGAAAAAATATTTTGATAAATTTTTATGTGTTTATTTTTTATAAATGTGATTAAATTTAGACTATACAATGTGAATTCAGTCTGAAGCAAAATGCCAGATCGTGCTGGCCAAAATAAGTTTGCTAGTAAAACATATAAGGGAATATGCTAGGCATATTCGATGAAAGTTCTTGGAATTATTATTTAGCCTCAACAATTTTATATAATTATGAAGTAGTCCCAAAAAATTTTTAAAAATCTCAGTTTGATCCTATAATTACTTAAAATTTCAGATTTGACCCCAAAATTTTTTTGAATAAAATGGCCCTAAGTTTTTGGTAAATTACAATTTTATCCCTAGAATTGTGGGGAATTATAGTTTGGCTTATGAAATAATTCTAATATTTTTATTTTAGTGTTGTCCTTTAGTAAATAATTTCTTAATATAAATAGATCGAATAGAGAGAAGTATTTTTTTAATAAATGAAAAAATGTGTGATTTTAAAATATTCGGATGATTTTTTTTTTTTTTTGGAAAAATGCCTTATGAAAGAGTTTTATATTAAATGAAAAATATATTGATGTGATAATTGTAGATAATAATGATTTGTTGTGATTTGGATTAGTATGAGATGATATTATTAGTAGATTATGATAAAATATTAACTTGTTATAAGAAGATGAGATAATTTGGTTATGGTAATTGTTCTAATGAGATGATATTGTTTGTGATAGATTGTTCATGATAAATGATTCTAAGGATGATATTAATGATGATGACAATGATTATGATAAATTGTTACGATGAGATGATGTTGTGTGTGATGGATTGCCTAATTTAAAATATTTGAGTAATTTATTTTATTAAAGGAAAGTGTTTTATTGAAGTGATGATGTGATGTTAATGGTTGATTTTAATGAGTTATTTTTTTGAGCCGATAATAATGAAGATAGAAGGAAACGTGAATGATGTTGTGATTGCGGAGCTGAAAGTACTAAAAAAATAGGAAAAATATAGAGATTACCCTTGGGTTCGTATTTATTTTTTGAGATTTATGTTGATATATGTTTTCATGTTGGAATATGTGATGACTTGTAATTTATGAGTTATTGATATGAAATTATTGGTAATCTAATTTTTGCACATATCATATATGTTTTTATTATGTATCGTGGGAACAAGTAGATTAGTGCTCATATCCCTACATATTTTTTTGTAAGTTATGAATCTAAGATTTAGGTGGGCCATTGTTGGATTTACTTTTGCGTCACTATAATATTGTTCAAGACTATAATATTATTAATTTGGGAATTTATTTGATATGATTGTAAAGATCTTGAGGCTTAGATCTTTGTTATTATTTGGGATTGTGGTTGTAGCACTGTTACCTGGTTACACCGAGACTTAGTTATTATTAATTACTTTCAGTTTATTAATAAAATTATTATATATTATGGATGTTTGCTAAAAGGTGGTTGTGTGGCTCTAATTAGGATGATAGATATTTTAGTACATGTTGTGTATGACTCATTCACTCATTCCACCAGTTCGGAAACTCGGAGCGTGACAGATTGGTATCAGAGCCCAAGTTAGAATACCTAAGGGACAGTGAGATTCTAGTATTATATGTTGTATACTTATGTGTTATAACCGATATTTAGTTATTTTTGAAAATTGACTCATTGGTATTTTATAGTATAGTTGGTAGTGTAAGCGGATAAAATTAGGAATATTACTAGAGTGGTAACCTTATTGGTAAAGGATACAAAAACTTATGAAACATCTTTAACTAATGGTAAGTAAAACTGGTATACGAGCAGGTGGTATAACTGGCGGTGGTTTGTTAGGCTTAGGCATATGGTGTGAAAGACGTTTCGGTCGTAGATCTAACATCAAGAATGATGGTTAGCTGTGGATGTGAATATAATAAAAAGAAGTTTTAAATTTAAAGTTCACAAGGCTTAAAAAGTTTAAGTTAGTGATTCAATGATTTATTGATATTGCATTTTATTGTTGAGTGATATTTAATTGTGAGATGATTTTAAAGTAGTGATGACAATGGTGGAGATTAAAATTTTAAAATAGATGAGTTACCAACTTGATAATTGGTGATAGATTGTTACTATGGATTAGTGACGACAATTTTGTTTGAAGACATTGTAATTCAGATTCGAGATGAGACAATAGTAATGTTATCTTCTTCACTAATGATATTAAGTGTATTGAAAAACTTTGTACTCAGATGATTAGTTGGAAGTTGAATGCGAAGGAGTCTCAATTTTGTTTTCATGAATAATGTGTGGTTTGTGGACGAATTTCTTGTTGAAGAGGGGGGGTTAATCTTCTTAGAGCTAGATTGGTTTTTTTTTAGATTTTATGTCGAGCGTCTCTCTTCTTTTATTGTGCCACATTTTACGGTATTGTTTAAATTTTGAAAATTCAGAGTTTAATCAAGTGATTTGTGGGCCTATAGCACTAACTAATATAATATTTTGCTGTAGAGCCATTGAAAATTCTCGTGAAAGAGGGATGATAGTGGTGAATAAATTAAAGGTTATTAAACCTAGAAGTAATTGAGGAAGCATCTTGGTTACCGTGCTTTGGGTGGGCGAGCTAGCTAGGTAAGTGTGGGAGGTCACCTAGATTATTAAAATAAAATAGACCTGAGAGGCATCCACATCGATCACTTTTTAATATCTTTCATTAATAATTCTCCATCTTCTATTGACTGGCATTCGCATCGAGATCTCTCCGGATCGGATCAAACCAAACTTAATGGACCACTAGTACAATATTAATTGCAGTCAGGATATATACATAATTATATGCCACGCCTTGCTGACAAATATTGTTTTCCCCTAGATTTTGGAGACAGCAATGACCAAAAATTTTAACAAATTAATTAAATAAACATATCAGTGCTGGATTAATAGGAAGAAAGACTGCCAACTTTAAGAAATTCAAAAAAGTAGATGAAAATTTATTAATTAAGAAAAGATGTCGATGCATGGGAAGTAATTTGGATTCAACCAAGCATGGATATCCATGCCAAAAGACTCCGCTCCCCAGCAATTTCTGGATATATATTCCAAATTGTTAGTTATTTTGTCTCTCTTAATTTTATCATAAAACATCGCACTTCTTAAAACCTTCGATTCGGAATTAAATTCATTTATTGGTAAATCAAAATTTTTTTAAGATTCAAAATATTTCTAACATTTCTTTCACACTATTAAACATGTAAATTTTGATATTACCACGTTATAAGATGCACGTTATAAATGAATCAGTTGACAAAGTTAGAATTTTTTCTTTTTTCTTTTTTAACTACCAGTGTAAAAACAAAAAGAAAATGTTTACGAGTGAGCCACTTAAAAAATAAAATAGAATAGAGAAAATGTTTAAGACTGAGCCAGTTACATATTGTTGGGGATCCTCACCCATTAATGTTATGTTGTTTACTAGATGGTCTTCCCTCATTTATTAAGTGTATTGTTATCAGCCGAATCACATTTATACCTACCTACCCTCCTTTAACCAGTATTGATAAAAAGAGAGAGATGTTCTGCATGAGAAGAGAACTATCTGTCCAGATTCATGAGATACTCTGGTTCAAATAATCCACAGAGAGAGAGAGAGAGGGAATGGCAGAATTTTGTATTCACTATTGTGATTATACAGTAGATTTTGTTCCCTGCCCGTACATGTAGGCCAAGAGTGCCGAATAACGTTAATTTGTGTGTGTTATTTTTATTATTTTGCTTTAATTTTGTTTCCCTTACAAGTAGTATCAAAGCCGGATTGGGGTTGTTTTGGTGTAAAACAATCTTATTTTCTTTTTTTTTGTAAAAAAAAAAAAATTAATTTGTTCCGATTTGAGTTTGGGGGTCATCTGGTTGTAGAGTTCGTGAAAACGAATTCAACTGATTCAAACCGTGTTAAATCGAAGCTTGGACGTGCCCATAATCACTTGTCGAAGTTCGCCGAAATTTTTCACTGTGGCCAAAGAAGACAGTCTACGGGTTGTAGGAGAAGGTAATACAAATAAATACCTTATATTTATCTTTTTTTGGTGGAAGCCCATCAAAAGGTGTCTCTAGTCCAATTGGTTCTACACCATTTATTCTACCTAAGAGGTTGGGTGTTTGAATCCCTTTTGCTACAAAATTTTTTTGTGAGAAAAGAAATCCAGGGGCCACGTCAGCCACCAGATCTGACGCCATATCAGTTGACACGTCATCAGATCAGAAGCCGCATCATCTACCATGGCATCGGAGTAGACTGCCACATCATCTGACACATCATCCGCTAGTCTCACATCCCATTCAGGGCCCACAGACACATCATCTGACACATCATCCGCTAGTCTCACATCCTATTCAGGGCCCACAGACACATCATCTGCCACATCAATATCATACCATCCAGTAAGGAGGCCACATCAGCATCCAGCGTTGCACGCCACATCAGCATCATAACTGCGGGCCACACTCCACATCAACCACCAGATCAGATTACCATATCAGTTGCCACGTCATCAAATCACATTGCCACATCATCATATCACACTGCCACATCAGCATCTGGGGCCCACTTCCACATCAGCCTGTACAATTTGGCCCAATCAGAAATAGCCACGTGGGATTGTGTATTTGTAAGATTTGTGATATTTGTATTCTGACACGTGGAAAAAGTATTGTAATCACCCAGTAATAAAAAGACACGTGGCACACACACGAATACAATTTTCTAAGTCAGCCAATAACTGGCTGACACGTATCCCCCATTTGATTGTGTGTGACTGTTTTATCCCTCGGCTGGAGAAAAATTTTTTGAAACTGCAGAAAGCCCTAGAAAATTTGAAAAAATTTTCAAAGAACCCCTATATAATTACTGATTTGCCCCTGTTTTCTTGAAATTTGTGCATTTGGGTCCTTTTAAAGTTTTTTGCTCTCCCAGACACTTCTGTAAAGTCTATTTTAGTAAATTCCAACCCTAAATTGGTGAAATGGAGGACTCACATAGTGGCATACCTAAATTAAACTCATCCAATTACCCAATTTGGAAGCCACTGATGGAGGACTTACTTTATTGTAAGGATTTGGCTGACCCAATTGAAAATAAAAGGGTTAAACCGGCTAATAGAAAGGATGAAGAATGGGTTAAGATAAATAGAAAAGCAGTAGGGATGATAAGACAACAAATTGATATAAGCATTTTTCATCATGTGGCTAAAGAAACTGATGCTTATGAAATTTGGAAGAAGTTAGAAAATATGTATAAACATAAAACTAGTAGAAACAAAGCATTGTTAATGCAAAGGCTCACAAATCAAAAATACAAGGATGGCAACTCCATGGCAGAACACATGAGCAATTTCCAGAGTCTGGTAAATCAGCTTGCTTCTGTGAATAAAGTATTGGATGATGAAATGCAGGCTCTTCTTTTAATAGGTACTTTGCCTGATAGCTAGGAGACTCTAGTTATATCTCTTAGTAACTTAGCTCCTGGAGGATTAATGACCATGAAAATGGTTCAGGATGCTTTATTGAATGAAGAGGTAAGAAGAAAGAAAATGGGCTCTCAGTCATCTCAAGCCCTTATCACAGAGAACAGAAATCAAGGGCGAGGCAGGAGTAAGAGTAGACACCACAGAAATAATTTTAACCGAATCAAGTCCAGAAAACGTGGCCAATCCAAAAACCACAGCCAGTCTAGACCCAGGTATAGATGCTACCACTGTGGTGAGAAGGGTCATATGAAGAGAAATTGCTAGGAAACTGAAAAGTGAACAAAGACAAGGAGGCAACATGGAGAAGAAAAAAGACAACAATACTGCGGTGACGGCTAAAGATATTGTCTTATTATCACTTGAAGAGGATTAGTGCCTTCAAGTGATAGATTTAATAGTGGAATAGATTGTGGACATTACAGCTTTATTTAATACAACTCCTGACAAGAACTTCTTCATCTCTTATACAGATGGAGACTTCGGTGTTGTGAAAATGGGTAACACCAGCTATTCCAAGATTGTTGGAATAAGGAATGTTCTTGTTCACACCAATTCAGGTTGTTTAGTACTAGTGAAGGATGTGAGGCATGTTCCAGACTTGCGCCTAAATCTAATTTCTGGAGTTGCTTTGGATCGTTAGAGGTTCACTAAACATTTTACAGATGGAAAATGGAAGTTGACCAAGGGAGCTTTAGTTGTTGCTCGAGAACTGATTTCAGGAAATTTGTACAAAACCCAAGTAAAAGTTTGCCCAAATAATTTGAATGCTGCTGAGGGGGAGTCTTCCCCTAACTTATGGCATAGAAGGCTTGCTCATATGAGTGAGAAAGGTTTGCAGATGTTGGCCAAGAGGTCTCTTATACCTCTTGAGAGCTCTATAGGCCTAAGTCCTTGTGAGCACTATTTGTTTGGTAAGCAACATAGGGTGTCCTTCAGTTTTTCTTCCAAAAGAAAGTCTAATGTGTTAGACATGGTGTACTCGGACGTCTGTGGTCTGATTGAGGTTGAGTCTATTGGTGGCAATAAATATTTCCTGACCTTCATTGATGATAGGTCTAGGAAAGTTTGGGTGTATTTTCTGAAGTCTAAGGATGAAGTTTTTCATTATTTTCGGTTATTTCATGCTATGGTTGAAAGGGAGACCAGTAAACAGTTGAAATGTCTCCGAACAGATAATGGTGGTGAGTATACTTCTCGTGAATTTGAGGAGTATTGCTCCAACCATGGAATTCAGGCATGAAACTACAGTACCAGGAACTCCACAACACAATGGCGTAGCTGAAAGAATGAACAGAACCATTGTAGAAAGAGTTAGATGTATGCTTAGGATGTCTACACTACCTAAGTCATTTTGGGGGGAAGCTGTTCATACTGCTTGTTATGTTATTAACAGATCACGTTCAGCACCACTTGGATTTGATATTCCAGAAAGGGTGTGGACAGATTAGAAGGTGTCGTACTCACATCTGCGAGTATTTGGTTGCAAGGCCTTTGTACATGTGCCTAAGGAACAAAGAGCCAAACTTGATGATGAATCTCAGCCTCGTGTCTTCATTGGTTATGGAGATAAGCAATTTGGGTATAGACTATGGGATCTAGTAAAGAAGAAAGTCATTAGGAGTGGGGATGTGATCTTCTATGAAAATCAAGTTATTGAAAAGGCTCCACAGTGAAAGTCATTTAGTGTTCCAAATTTAGTTTCAGATCCTTCTTCCTCGGGTTCAAATGAGGAAGAAGCAACAGAAAAGGTTTAAGAATCTCAGTTTTCGGACTCTGATGATACTGTGGATGAGCAGGATACTGAGAATGTTGATCAGGGGGAGACTTTTACTCCACCAGAAACAAAAGTTGAAAGACCAGCCAGGGAATGCAGGCCAAATGTTCGATATCCAGAATCTGAGTATGTTTTGCTTACTAATGAGGGGGAGCCTGAAAACTATAAGGAAGCCAGAATACACAATGACAAAGATAACTGGATAAAAGCCATTGAAGAAGAGATGAGTTCATTACTTCAGAATAAAACGTATGAGTTGGTCAAACTCCCTTCAGGAAGAAAAGCTTTATAGAAAAAATGGATTTATAAGCTTAAGAAGGATGCAACTGGGAAATTGACAAGGTATAAGACTTGCTTAGTTGTCAAAGGATTCAGTCAACAAAAAGGGATAGACTTTGATGAGATATTTTCTCCAGTTGTGAAGATGACTTCAGTCAAGATGGTGCTTGCTTTAGCTGCTGGGATGGATCTTAAGCTCGAACAGATGGATGTTGAGACTGCCTTCCTTCATGGTGACTTAGAGGAAGAAATCTATATGGTGTAACCAGAAGGTTTTGAAGTCAAAGGTAAAGAACATCTGGTTTGCAAGTTGAAAAAGAGTCTATATGGTTTAAAACAGGCACCCAGGCAGTGGTACAAGAAATTTGACTCTTTTATGATGAGTCATAGATTCAGAAGGACAGATTCAGATCCATGTGTCTACATCCAGAGATTTTCAGATGGCAAGTTTGTCATTTTGCTGCTATATGTTGATGATATACTCATAGTTGGCTAGAGTTCAGGGATGATTAAAAGGTTGAAGTTGGAGTTGTCAAAGTTCTTTGAGATGAAAGATTTGGGTCCTGCACAGTAGATTCTGGGTATGCAGATAATCCGTGATAGAAAAGAAAGGAAAATTTGGTTGTCACAGGAAAAATATGTTAAACGGGTGATTGATAGGTTCAACATGAAGGGTGCTAAGCCTATAAGCACTCCTCTTGCAGACCATTTCAAATTGAGCAAGAAGTCATGTCCAAATGATCAGAAAACCAGAGATGAGATAGACCGTATTCCCTATTCTTCAACAGTAGAAAGTTTGATGTATGCTATAGTTTGCACTCGACCTGACATTGCTAATGCTGTTGGTCTTGTTAGCAGGTTTCTTTCAAATCCAGGAAAGCTACACTAAGAAGCTGTGAAATAGATACTGAGGTATCTTAAGGGTACTTCAAAGTTGTACTTGTGCTTTGGGGGTTCAATACCAGTTTTGGAAGGCTACATAGATGTAGATATGGCAGGAGACCTTGATCATAGGAAGAGCACTTTAGGCTTTGTGTTTACTTTTGCAGAGGGAGCTGTCTCATGGCAGTCCAAGTTGCAGAAATGTATAGCTCTATCTACTATAGAGGCTGAGTATATTGTTATGGCAGAAGCAGGTAAAGAAATGCTTTGGTTGAAGAGAATTCTACAAGAACTGGGCCAAGAACAGAATCAGTATGTGGTTTACTGTGATAGTCAGAGTGCACTAGATTTGAGCAAGAATGCCATATATCATTCCCGAACAAAGCACATTGACATCCGTTATCACTGGATACGTGAGGTTATGGAAAAACAGTTCTTAAAGCTTGAGAAGATTCACACAGATCAGAATCCTGCTGATATGTTGACCAAAGTTGTCACCAGAGAGAAGTCTGAATTTTGCTGAGACAGGATCGGTATGGGTACCAGATGATGCTGATCAGATAGTATTTCCTCTCTCTATGGGTTCGGAGGGGGAGATTTATTGGGGATCCTCACCCATTAATGTTATGTTGTTTACTAGATGGTTTTCCCTCATTTATTAAGTGTATTGTTATTAGCCGAATCACATTTAAACCTACCTACCCTCCTTTGACCACTATTGATAAAAAGATAGAGATGTTATGCATGAAAGGAGAACTGTGTGTCCGAATTTATGAGATACTCTGGTTTAGATAATCCAGAGAGAGAGGAAAAGGCAGAATTTTGTATTCACTATTGTGATTATATAGTAGATTTTATTTTCTGCCCATGGATGTAGGCCAAGAGTGTCGAATCACATTAATTTGTGTGTGTTATTTTTATTATTTTGCTTTAATTTCTTTTCCCTTACACATATAAAAAATAAAATAAAATAAAATAGAGTAACGGAAAAAAAGAAAAATTAGTGGAGGGTAGCTCAATTCACCGAAGATTTAAATACAAAATTTTGACTTTGATCTTTATAAACTAGTGGACATGGGCAGAAACTGAGTTACGTAGCCGCCTTATAATAAAAATGTAGGGGTCCTTGTATTGTGGGTCGTGTGATCGTGATTATTGTGATGTTTGTCTCCCCTCCCACTAGCTCAAACATTAAAAGAAAAGGGATTCCCGTGGCATCATCCGCAACAAAATGTATTAAAATTAAACCCGATACCAAACACACACTTAAAGTTTTTGCCATTATGCATTAGCACTTAACTTAAAATTTTCTAGTAACTCATTACAAAATTCATAAGATGCTATGATTAGGGTAATAAATATTTTATCACATGTTATGTATAACTCATTCACCCACTGCATGAGTTCTGAAATTTCAAGTATGAAATAATTCGATGGTAAAATATATTTTATTAAAATATTTTTAGTAAGTAATATAATTAAATTATATTTAACATATTTTACTTTTATTGAATTAAATTTTTTAATAAAAATATAATTAAATTAATAATATATTTAAATTAATACTTAATTTAGTTTAATTAATATGAAATATATTTTATTAAATTCAAATAATTTTTTAAAAATTAATAAAATTAAATAAATTAAAAAATTAATTTATGTAAATAAAATTACATTTTTAAACGCAGTTTGAGTTTCTATTTCAGAAAAAATTGATAACAAAAAATAATATCAAAAAATAAAGAGTCAAACTAAATAATTCTAGTTTTCTATTTGATTTAACTCTTTATATTCTGATTTTTTTATCATTTTTTCTGACATATAAGTGAAATTACATTTAGAAATGTAATTTTATTTACATAAATTAATTTTTTAACAAAATATTTTATTATTTCTTAAAAAATTATTTGAATTTAATAAAATATATTTTATATTTATTAAACTAAATTAAGTATTAATTTAAATATATTACTAATTTAATTATATTATTTTTTAGTAATAATTTAATTAAATAAAAATAGAATATATTAAATATAATTTAATTATATATTTACTAAAAATATTTTAATAAAATATACTTTACCGCCAAATCACATTTAATAAAATATTTAATTTTATCATTTTTAAAATTATTTGAATTTAATAAATATATTTCATATTAATTAAACTAATTAATTTAATCATATTATTTTTTGAAAATAATTTTATTCAATAAAAAGAAAAGATATTAAATTTTTTAATTTTATTATTTACTATAATTTAATAAAATATATTTCAAATTATAATATGTTATATAATTTAATAAAATATATTTCAAATATATATCGAAAGTGTAGGGATTTGACTATTACAGTTGAAACATGTGAGATTAAAGCGATACTGAGAGTAAACTGTAGAAAAAATTACTTTTTATTCTTAGTTTAACAATTGTATTTAACGGTCAACTAACGGAAGAAGCAAATTATTGATCGAAAGTGTAGGGGTAATTTTTATACTTTACCCAAATTTAAATATATACCCATCTATGGTACATTTTAGGAGTTGTGCCAACCGATAGTTAAATCAATATTTATTTGACATTTTACAATTCTCATATTTAATAATATGGATTGTAATTAATTTTAAATAATAGGTGGTGTTTGGTTTGCAAAAAAATAATAATAAATGAATAAATAAATAAAAATTGGTGTAAAAACCAGTAGTTAAATCAATAATTATTTTAACTTTTTAGAACTCTCGTATTTAATAAAATGGATTGTAATTAATTTTTTGTAACATGTGGTGTTTCATTTGTCCCAAAAGAAAAAAGGAAAAAAAAGAAAATTTGGTGTAAAAAATGATACATGACAAAATTTGATTAAAAAAATTAATAAAAATCAAAATTTTTTAAATATTTTTTGGGATCAAAACACCCTCATATTTTAATAATTATTCAAATTCTTGATTCTTAATTGCTCAAATTAAGATGATGAAAAAATAATCTTTACTAGTTATTCTTATAATTACTTTAGTTTCTCAATTTACCTTATAAAAATCAAATTTAAAATCTATTTTTCCCATCTAACTCCCCCCTCTCAAAATAAATAATTAAATAAATAATTGTCATTATGAGGCTATGTGTTACATGTCCAAACCTTCTCTCAAATTTAATTCTCTATCTAGCTCTTAGTTCTTAAAAAAAAAAGTGCCAATGTTCTTATTTAAAAATAATTTCCCATATCTCTACTATAATAATAATTAACTCCCTCCATAATGTTATTTTTCCACATGCGCGAACAAAAATATATATATATATATATAAGGATTGACGTTTGAACTTACTTTTCTAATTTATAATTAATAAACGTTATCTTAGAATATCTCCAAATTTAGATTGATTTTGTTGAATTGAATTAGCCGTAAAAAAAAAAAAATAAATAAATAATTCATTTAATTATAATCTAAAATGTACAAAATATATGTATTAAAAATATATATGCAAATAAACTTAACTCAATTTTTTCAATTTTCTATAATCTAATAAGTTCCCCTCTTCATATAAAATATTAAAACAAAATATCTAAACAAATAATGTAACACCAGATATTTATTTTTCTATAAATACTTTAAATTTGGGCCATTTAAATATTAGACCTAAAATTTGGTCTAAATTGCCGCGTTTTATTTTATTTTCCTATGCCGGGTTTGGCTCAGATTTACATTTGAGTTGAGAATTGAGTCAAGGGCCTAGCCCTAGGCCCTCTTTTCTTTTTCTTTCCTTTCCTTATTTCTTTTTTTTCTCATTCTGTTGCTAGCAGAAGAGAGAGAGAGAGAGATAAATGAGAGAGAAGAAATAAAGTGAAGACTAGAGAGTGAAACTGGGTGAATGAGTTATTCACATGGTGATCATTATGGTGATGCTCGTTTGTGTTGGTTTAGCTTGAGATGAAATTTTCAAGCCATTGAAGTTTGGAGGGCTTTGAAAATTTGTCTCCATTTCCCCTCCATTCTACAGTTTTGAGGTAGATAGGTAAACATATATATTTATGCTTGTCATTAACAAGATTTTGATATATTATATGAATAATTTGGTTGAGAATTGAGATATATATACATATAAATGTTGATATATATATGTATGAGGGTGTATATATATGCACATATATTGAATTTATACGAATTCCATGAGCTTTTTAGTTAGATTTTTAGTATATTAGCATGTTGTGAATGTTATTACATGTCTATTTGATGAGTTGCATTATTGATTTGGTGGCTTGATTTGGGGAATCTAGGCTTAGGGTTCAGGAAGAACACGAACCCAGTATCTGTTTTTGGTCTATTTCAGTTTGAATAGCATTTAGATTCCTGATAGCACTCGAACTCCTAATATTGCTTGGACTAGGTTTGAATGCTGACGCCATTTGAATGGGGTTTGGAGGTTGACATCGTCCGAACGACATTCAAATGCTTGCTAATGTTTGAACGAGGTCTTGACGCCAAGCTGCTAAGTAGGCTAAAAATGTTGATTTCTTAAAACATAGTACCACTTTCTTTTGGAAAGCCTCTACTCCTAGTTATGATATTGATATGGTTTTACTCCAAATCTTCAAGACTTATAAAACTATAGAATTAAATAGTAAATGCTTGAGAATAACATGCTTTATTCATGTTAAGAATTATTATTTATTGATGATTATCATGACTAAGCATATCGCGTGCTTGAGGTTGGGATTACATCATCAGGTCATGTTATGATATTGATTTGGTCTAGAATTCCATCTAGTTATTATTGATTTGCTGAGACACGATCATATATATAGGCGAGATCCAATGTTTTAAGAAAATAATAAGATGAGATTTTATAGAATATCAAATGATTCCTAGTAGATATATAAGACTAAGGGTCCATTTGGGAGACCTGGCTAGTAGCCGGCTTTTTTTAGCTTCAACAGTGCTTGGCCAATAACACATAGTCATCTTATGCATGGTCCATTTGCACCTGCACGAGAGATCCTTAGCCCAATTATTGGTTACTATACCTTGTATAGCAAACCAACTGCATGCAATTGAGATGGGCTAGTATTGTAGTAGCGAAAATTTTGTCCAAAAAAATTAGTTACTAAAAATGATATAGTAAATTTGTAAACTTATCACTTAAAAAATAACTTACTAGAAAAAATTTTATTACATAAATAACATCATCACATCATTCTAATACCATTTATTAACAAGGAAAAAAAAAGAGTGGTATTTATTAATTATTGTTGTTGTTGGAAGAGTTTCTAAGCAAAGTTATCAAGTGCTAGGTTGCTAGCTAAAATATTGTAATGAACTAGAAAAACAAAATATCAAGTCATTAATTCTACATGTTCCTTCCACATGGAACAATGAAGAACATTGATAGTGTTGTAGAAATACTATTTATAAGAGAATTTTATGATTAATTTAAATCAATTTTAGAGTAAATCATACTTTTTAACTTAATAAAATGCATTTGATTAACATAAGGTTCTAATTATAAATTTCTACTAATACAAAAATGTATAAACATCATAGTTTTTTAGGTGTGATATTTTACTTTCCATCTCGGTTACAAAACAAAAGCATGATTAATTTAGGTGAGATCATGAATTCCCTATTTTCGATCACAGTTGTACAATCGTGATTGAAAACTTATAATAATCACGCACTAAAAGTGTAATCTTTTATGATAAAAACCAAGATGAAAAGAAATCACACATGATCATTTATGGGTCTTGATCTCACTTTCTTTGAAAAACTGTGGTCAAATATAGACAAATAATCGCACTGAAAAAATGGGTTAATTTTAAAAATAACAAAAATTTACGTGGCAACCTACTATCATACCATCATGGCACCATATGGCGCCTTGTTTTTTTTTTTTTTTGGCTACTAAGAATCAGACTCATGTCATTCCTTTGGAAGTTAGTGTGGTAAGCTATCATTTGCATATACATTTTACATATTAATATATATAAATAAATTTTTATCACTTTTGGCAACCAAAATAAATAATATTATATTATTTTTTAATTATTTTAAGTTTTTTACGATAATAAATTATCACTTTTGCTGAACAATTAGTAGCTAAAATTGATACTTTTCCTGATCAATTGATTGGAAAAAATGATAAAAAAAAATTATTTTGATTTAGTTATTTTCACTTTTTGCAATAATTTGAAATTATAACCAATATATAAAACCATACGAATATTTAATAAATGATTCATGAATATCTATCATATTTAATTAAAAATGATCTTAAATCATTTTTTTATTTTCCTTTAATCCCTGTGTATAACACATATTTAATCATGAGTCACTATTTGTAATATATTTTCCTTCATTCTGCATTATATTTTGAAAAGTAATTAAGCTTCATTTTGTTCTAGTTTTAGAAAATTATTGTTCAAAACAAAATTTTTGAAAACTATTTTAAGAATTGATTTGTAATACAAAAAATATTTTTAGTGATTATATTCAAAAATTAGTCCTAAAAAGACAAAGAAATGAAAATTTTTATTATTTTTATTTCCAAATTTTTATCACTTCCAACAAAATACAAAATAATGTCACATTTAATATAATTAATATTAAAGATATACTAATCAATTATTAGATATTAAAATTTAATATTCACCTGATTATAAGTCATACTAACTATAAAGGCTTCTCCCATATATTCACTGGAAAAAATGATTATACATATAGCATTATTTAAATTTGATTTAGCAAATTTAATTTTGACATTAATCTAAAAATATTTTTGTTTGTTGATCTATGATTATTTAATAAATGTTATGATAAAATTTATGAAATTTAATTTAAATCATATAAAGTGATAAACTAATTTATTTAAGAGAGATATAAAGAAAAAATAACAGTTAATTATTTTTATTTAATTGTCTCATTTTTTATAATAAAATTTTGTCAATTTTGCCGACCAATTGATAGTCAAAAGTGACGCATTTTATCTTACTTTTTTATCTCTCCTTTTTTAAAATATGATTTTCTTCACTCTTTTGTCTCGGGTTTTTTTTTTTTCAGAGATGGTTTTCACTAGTCTTTTATTTTTTTTTAAAAAAGTGTACAAGATATATGAAATAAATCACAATTTTAACAAAATTAAGATAAAAAAATATTAAAAGTAACTTTTTATCTCAATTTTTTAATTAAACTAAGATAAAAAGTTTTAGCTTACAAATATTTATCACGCTTTTTCTAAAACCGTGATATTTATAAACTTTCTAGTGTGACCTTTATCAATAATTGCAGTAGTGTTCATTTTAAAATTATCAAAATAGCATACATTTAGAAATAAATTAAGTCCTTAGTAATTTGTTAATTATTTAACTAATATATGTTTAATCTTATTTTTGTTTAATTTTAAGGTGAAGCAGTTGAGGCTGCAAGAAGAAAGGCTAAACAGTGCTAATGCAACCACCATCCTAACATATGCACCATCCTTGTGCCTACAGAGTCCTTGCTCCACCGTCCTTGCGTTTAAGGTGTGCCCACAATATTGTCCCTACATCTAAGGCGTGGGCATACCTCTTATTCTACATGTGTAATGACTTGAGTTTTTGAACTTATTTTTGTATTATATTTTTGGAATTTGTGTATTGTTTGGGGTGCGTATGATTGAGTTTAACTCAACACTTAGGCATTTTTATGGTTTGAGGGCTCATGCGTATGGGGTGATTTGTGATCTGGTGTGTGCAAGCAACGGGTCTTCTTGTGCGCACAAATGAGTTTGGCATGGGTATGAGCATGCACATGGGTATATCATGTCATGCGCATTGGCCTGCATAGGTGTGTCCTGTGCGCATATACCTCTTCTTTCGTGTACACAATGCCTGTATCTGTCTTTTCTTGTTGATCAGTCCATCCTCATTATTTCTGTATAGCGGTCCAATGGAATTCATTTCTTCCCTATGAAGCTCTTCCATCATCGACTTAACTTCTTTTTTCTTTTTTCTCCTTTATATTACTTGCCTTGTGTTGGGTGGGAAGGGAAGATATTTTACCGGTGCTATGTCTCCACATAGAGAGACGAAGAGAAGGGCAGAGTAAAGGGAGAGCTGAGGTTGTGTGAGTTTAGGGTCTGGTTTAGTAAGTGTGCAACAGTGTGTGGTGGTGGTTGCCTTTTGGTGGCTAGTGACAGCTAAGGTGGTGGTGGTGATCCCGACTCATGCTTTATTCTAGTTGAGCTTAGGTTCTAGCTAGTTCATTTTTCTCCTTTGTTTTTCTTCTTCCAACTTTAGGTAGGGTATTCTTGGCTTGTGTTAGATATAAATTTCGCTTGTGCATACGTGGATTTGAATGCATTGATAAAAGACGAAGCGTAAGAGGTGTATATATATGCGTGTGTATATGTATGTCAATATATGTGTTATATATGCAGATGTTGTGCTTGGATTATAGGTTACTTGATGAGTTGTGATGAGTTAGTAATTTCGTAACCTCTAGATGATCCGATCCAAGTCTAGGAAACTGTCTAGAACACCAATGTGGTGCCTATCAAAAAGTCTCTGATGCTTAAGTTAACAAAAAAGTTCAAAAAGTATTTTGGCAAAGTTTTGATAAGGTAAGAATGTTGTACCTGTGTTGCTGTGAAGTGTTTGTTTAAATATGCGAGAACCTTGACGTGGAATAATGTGCATGCAGTTACATGTAACTGCATGTAATGTGTTTTTTCTCTTTCCAATAGGATGATACCACCTGTATTATAAATCCTAAGGTTGGTTCCTTAATTCGTTAGCCAATATGTTTTATCTGATACAGTTTGTGGCAGTGCCTTTACAAGCGTATCTGTAGGAACTATTAAAAGAGTGTTATACATATGACTCATAACGTAAGCTACTTTGGGGTGACTAGTCGGGAATATCCTCACTCGAGCCTCCATTTGGGTAGTCCAGGCCATTACTGACCGGGTGGCCCAGACAGATTGAGAGAACACTTACTCTAATTGACTCAATCGAGTATGGATCAAGTAAGAAACTTGCCGATGTCCCTAGACATATATGGGACCTCCCTATATCAGATGCTCCCAATTCCCCTAGTCTTCCGAGTGAGATTAGGGGAATTTGACGATTTTTGGTTTTCTCATTTTATGTGCTCAATTAATGTGTCACAGGCTGTAATACCCCGAATTTTCATGTTAATATAATTTGATGGTTTTAACATATTTTGGGCTATTAGTATGTTAATTAAGTAAGTTTAGTCATTAAAGATGACTTGGGCAAAATAGCTCAAAAGTCAACATTTTGACTCGGGGCATGCAGAGGGCCGCCCAAGGTAGTGGAGGGGCGCCCATGGGTCTAGGACGGGTGCCCATGGTCCATGAGGGGCGCCCCACTTGTGCAGAAAATCAACAGTAAGTTGACCTCTGCATTTTTCCAACCGAGACTTAACCCTATTGACACCTATACTAGCTAGGGGTGAGGGGAGACCTGAAGATTACTATTTGGGGATTAAAAATATTGTTATATAATATATATGATGGATTTGATGCAAGAGAGAGAGAGAGAAGTGGCTTGAAAGAGATAGAATCGGGTGAGAAGAACAAAGGAGAAGAAGAAGACCACCGGTTAGGTTTTCAAAGGTAGGTCTTCCAAACCTTCATGGAATTCAAATTCCTTTTACAAGATTGAAATTAGGACCTTAAGAAACCTTCCTATGTTATTCATTTTTAGTTTTGATCAAGGAGGGAGAAGATTGGAGCCATCAAAGTTTGAGGGTTTGGAAGCTCAAGACACCTCCATTTTGATCTATCTTTTACCACTCAAGGTAGGGATTTCTAGTCTCATTTTAGCATATATGGGATGTATTTGAGCTAGTAAACACTTCTGTGAAATTTATTTAAGATTTGGAAACCTTAGAAGTGGAGTTTGTGTGGATGAATGGTTGTGTGTATATATATGTATAGGTTGGAGCAAGATTTTTGTATGAAGAAATGAATGGATTAAAATTTGTTTTGATGGACTTTTTGGAGTCTTCTAGGTCCTAGACAACTCAAGAAAATAAGGTATTAGGTTAGATATTGGATTGGGTAAAGTTTGGAACCTAAAAACATGGCTTAAAGCTTGAACTGGAGCAAAGTGACTTTCTGGACAACAGAGGGGCGCCCATGGGTTTTGGTGGGGTGCCCATGGCCCTTGAGGGGTGCCATGATCTTATGTGGGGCGCCCATGATCTTATGTAGGGTGCCCATGACCCCTTAGGGGCACCCATGAACTTTTGGAGGGGCGCCCACAGAGACCAAAACACCTTTCCTGATTTTTCTTAACTTGACTTCCTACCTTAGGATTATGAAGGGGTTAGGAATATGTTTGTATGTGAGACTTTATTTGATTAATTGTATGGATTTCAAAATGGTAATGAGCTCTTAAAAGTGATTAAGGGTTGATTATCTTAAAGCCTATGGGATTAAGCTTGTAAGGGGAATGCTTGCTACCATGAATGAAATGATTGGAAGCCTACTTTGAGATAAGGGTCTTAAACAAATAGAATTGTGAATATGCCTTAATGTAAACTAAATGTTAAAGCGTATGAACTTGTGATTGCTTTAATGAATTGTGATTTGGCAAAAGGGAGCTCATGTTCATGACATTGAAAGAGGTCAAATGTTTAATGATGCTTAATAAATGTTGTTATGTAATGAATCCTAGAATGAACCGGAATGTGGATTTGTGTTGTGGAAAAGTATATGATGTTGAATGTGGACTTATGAATGATGAGATGTGATATGATGAATGATTGTTTGTGTGACGGGGGCCGTGGTGGGGTGTGGTAAACAGGAAGGGTTTGAGATTACCCTCGGGTTGAGAGTCCTGGAAGCCTGCGCAGGGTTTGGTGTCAATGCCAGTGGGTTAGTAGCCCACAACATTGTGAGTGTATGGGTTACCCGTGACCTTGGATTGTGATCCTAAATGATGGTGTTTGGTTTGCCAGTTTCCGTTGGGTCTGGACCCATAAAAGACGGTTGTGTTGCGTATACACCCAACCCCCGATGAATTGTGTGACTATGGTTGTGTGATGGATTGTTGGAATGTGATAATATGGATGTGAATACATGATTAAATGTTGAATTTGTGATATGTGGTTGGGAATGTGACTAGATGTAATGTTAGGAAATTCAATAATGAAAATTGTTTGGAATTGGATGCCACATTGTGATGTCATTGAGTGTCAATAGGTATTGTAAATATGTGTGTGTGGTCAACTTTGATTAAAACATTAAAAAGAGGATTGAAACTGTGGATTGAAACTTAAGAATGAGAATCTAAAGATTAAGTATTGGTTGGAATTGAATTGCATTTTTTACAATATTGTTGTGTATAAAGGTGCATAGTCTAAATTGGTGATGTCACATGAATGATTTTGATTTTAGAGTATAGGTGGTAACTAGATACATCATAAAATGCTTGACATGTGTGAATACATATCATATATATTTGTTTGAGACTTGTGGGTACAAGTGGACCCGTGCTCACATCCCTACAAACTTTGATGCAAGTACAAGCAATACAATCAAGTGGGTTGATGTGTTGGGACTAGGAGGTTTATGCATGAGCCTTACCAAGCTTATCAAAGCTCTTGGTCATCTAGTTTAAATTTCTTTGGGAATTGTAATGTTGTACATTTATGAACTCTTTCAATTTGGTTGTAATGGCCATAAGGCCTAAGTTATGTAATTTGGGAATGGTGTATGTAGTTGGTGACATAGCAATAGTCAAGGTTAAACTTATGTTATTCTATCTTATGTCTTGGGCTCACTAGCTTATGTTGCGTTGCTCTGATTACGGGATTGGTTATATTAGTGCATGTTATGTGTGTTTTATCACTCATCCCCTCGGTCATGAGATTCAGGGCGTGACACAGGCAGCGTAATGCAGGTGTGGCATTGGTGAGACACATTTTTATCTCTCCTACCACATGTCTGCTAAATACAAGTTAGAAAAGTTCAAAAACATTCGGATTGATCCTGTCCGTTTATTGAATTTAATCACGGCCGTTGAAAGTGAAGCGGGATTTTATATTTTATTCTCTAATCTTAACCTTTTAGCTCCACTGTTGTTACAGCTATATCTTCAGCTTCACATTTTTTGTTTTCTCACCATCCATCCTCTTTTCTCTTAAGCAATTCTTTTGGTTGCTTTGGTAAGTTTGGTCTAGCCTCCGAATTTTCCTCCATCACTCTTTCCTTTGTATGCACTGAGTTGCCCATTGTGGCATTTAGTTCTATCATAGACTCCGTTGAATCCCTTATTTTAGAGGATTCATAGGAAAACCCTAGGTTCTTAGAGTAATTTTGAGATTTTACTTTCGATTCTTAAACCACCACATTGAGAGAGGTAATAGCTAATTTGGAAGACACCACTGCTGGCGATCTAGTTAGGGTTAGGCAAACTGTGTACTGCATCTTACTCGCCTGCTGCAGTCGAAGGTCCCAAGGTGAGAATCTTGAGCCCAATAGTGGATCCTTCAGTTCCTGAGGTCACTTGATTCTAGGTCATTATTTAGGGAACCGTTTTGTGCCAAAGATAGACATCCTCTATGGATGCGGCGAAGATTCAGCATCTTTGTTCTGTGATTGGACATCAATTGTTACATATATATATTCAAATTACACTTGCACACATCATAAAAAGATATAAAATCTATGTTTTGTGCAGATTTCATCCCCATATCTCCAAAGTGGAATATGTGTTGATTTCCATCACAAAAACAAGAAATTGAGCTACATTGAGGGTGTTGAGAAGAAAGCATGCTGCACAACACATCAAAGGATTGAAGCTATTTCAGAATAAGAAAAATTCAGTTGAAATCAGTGCAAAGAGATCAGAATCACTGTTCTGGAAATTTCTGCAGCAGGGGATCATATTCGAATATGGTTTTACTGTATTCGAATATAAGCTTCTTCACAGCAACGAATTTCATGTGACCCCAACTTCCCCATGTGATGTAACCTGCAATCCAGGGAGGGCAAATCAGGAAAAAAAGATATAGGAGAGAGAAGAAGCCATCATGAGGAGAACATTCGGTTAGAGGAGAGAGAAAAAAGGAGGAGAGAGAAGGAAGAAATAAGGGGAGTGAGACCCACGCGGAAAAACAGAGAACATTTGGCTGGGAAGAAATTCAGATTTCGTAGGGAGTTTTTTGGAGAGTTTTTCATTGAGAGTTCATAGTTTTACATTGGAATTTCAATTCAGCATTGGAGTTTTTGAGATTTACACTTTGAATTCATTCCAATTTCTGTAATCAGATTTTCAAGTCTAAATCCATTAAACTTTCAATTTCAGATTGTAATGTCTTTGAATCAGATTTGCACTTCTGTTTTTCTTCTTTTTAACATGCTCGGCTAAGATTTCTTGAGCCAAGGCAAGGGTAATGCCCTTCCAATGAATCTCAAGTGGCCGAACTTCATGAATTTACCTTGAGTTTTTATGGTTATTAAGTCAATTTGCAGCTGGGTGTCTTAGAACTCATTGATTCAAGACCCGATTAATCCAACTTTGTATATCCTATTGATGAGTTCATAGGTGTTGCTTAACTTAGAACTCTCATGACATTGTTGTATGTGGGTTGCTAGAATTAGAACTCCTATTGTCCTTAAAATAGGTTATGCACATTGAGTGTTTAATCCATGGTTTGTTTCAATTGAAATTAATTTTCTCAAAAATCAATACAAATTGATTTGGTAATTTATAAACTCTTGGCACTTGAAATTCATTCGAATTGGTATTAAACTTGCCTTGCTCAACCTTTTCATCACTTAATCTTTTAGTTTAAATTCACTTTGCTTTTGGAAAGTTAGTTCAAAATCATCAACCAACCAAATCAGATTTTAATTTTCCATTTTGCATTTTTCTGTGAGTTGTGTTTTGCCAAATTAATCTCCATTAGAGTCATTCACTTCATTACTCCCTAGATCCCTGTGGAAATGACCTGGGACTTACCAGTTATTTTGTGCTTCAACCACACCTTGCACTTGGGGGAAAACTTGTCTTGATTTACCTCACTGAACATTCTCTTTAAATTTGAATTTATAATCTGAATTTTCATTTGAGCTTTTATCTTGGAGTGAGGTAATTAAACAAGAACAAGCATTCTACTTTCCAATTTCCTCAAACCCTGTCCTTTCGGGCCCTTGAGGAAGGTGATAGGGCTTTCAGCCTTTCAGCTGTCCAAGTCCTGAGGCAATGGGGTTGCCCGCTCGATGGAGAGAGGTATACCATATTCTGCTTTCATTTCTATGGATTTCCCTTAATTCACTACTTTAGTTATTATACCTATTGTTGATTTTTCCTTTCCTTTACGTATAGCTCGAACCCAACTGATTACACTTGAAAAGTGTAATTACAAACTCTATATTTGATACTCATTGATGCATTTAAGTAATTAATTTTGAAGTTTTATCATTATTTCATTATTTAAAGTGTTTATTTTCTTAATTACAGGCAAAAGGGCGAGATAATTGAGATTTAAAATGAGAAAAGTGGCCTGAAGGATGAAGGAAAAGCTGTGGTTCAGACCCCACCTAGGATAGTCCGGACCAGCCCAAAGATCCAGCATGGAGGAGGAAGCAAAATCTGAAGAACCATGATTCTATGGTTTGGACCCCCACCCAAATTGTCCGGACCACCCAAATGGTCCAGACCACAGTGTTAGGTGCACATCTTTAATTTATCTTTTCTAAGGTTTCCTTATTACCCCTTTAAAAACCCTGATGTATGGCCGAACCAGAGAGAGCCTACTTTACTTTCTGCATATTTTGAGAGTTTTTGATTGTTCATAGGATGTTTTTCTGGATTTTCGAAGCGTGTGTAGTCTTTGTTGCAACAGTAATAGTTCATTATTCAGTTTCAATGTTGATTTCAGAGTACGTTTGCTTTCACTTTTCATTTTAATAATATTGTCTCTTGTCTTATTCTTTAGAATCATTAGTTATGTTTGTTGATTTTTTATTTCGTTTAAAAGCATGTTAACGTAAAACCCTTGTTCTTGATTCAACGAATCAAGGAAGGGTAGGTTACTACGATCTATAGGATGTGCGTAGACCCTTCACATGGTTTACGAGAACCCATGCGTAAGGATCTACGATTTTCAAATCTATTTTAGTTTGTTTCAAAAGCTTTCGAAAACGAAAACCTTTGATTATATTTTTTGTAATCACTGGTAAAGGTTTTTTATTATAACTTTCTTAATATTTTTGAACAAACCCTAAATCAGATTTGAACCCAAGTGTTTTCATTGAAGATCTTTCTGGTTTTATAATCCTAAATGAGATTTTAAAACTGAGTATTGGGAGATTTGTAAACACTAACGAAGACATCCTTCCAATCTATTGTTCCTTTCACGTGAACTTTAGATTGTAGTTTAAACACATCCCACAGTGAAGTAGTAAACTACCCAGAATTGAAAGTTGGATCAAGAATCATTTTAATATTGTGATTGTCATTTAATTTAATTCGTGAAGTTGATTAAATTTTTGATTTGAAATTTTAGAGTAGATTGTTTGCTTGCAATTTAAGATTAAAATTGAATTTATTTAGTTACTGCTTTAATTTCATTAAAACCCAAAAATGAAATTTTATTTGCTGAAATTCTTTAAGGAGTTGTTAATTTATTCTTTAATTTTAATTTTAAACTTGCAAAAACCCTAGAGTTTAGCTCTGAGTAAACATTAAACTTTGTTTATGTTTAAATTTAGAATTCCCATTATAACCTAGAAACTAAAAAACATAGGCTCCCTATGAATTTGACCTCGGACTCACCAAGTTAAAACTACACCATACACCCTTGCACTTGGGGTTAATTAGACGCACTTTCTAGAAGCGGTCAAGTTTTTGGCACTGTTGCCAGGGAGCCAAATTTTAGTTTTTAAGTTATTTTATTTTTTTAAGTTAGTTTGTTATTCCATAAAAAATCCCAAAATTAGAAAATTCTAAATCCTTTTCATTTAAACCTTTCATTAAGTCCCAGAGTAGTACTCTGTGGTCCGGACCCCTAGACCTCTGGTCTGGACTACAGTATCCTTTCCAGGATAGTTTCTTAGCTTATGAGTAGTTGGATTCGAGGGGAAGACGGTAGATTAAGGCGTCCTGAACCCTTAGCTTTTCCTTTAGAATTTGAAAATCCTTTAGAAGAAATTCAAAACCCTAGACTTCTTATTCCACATTTAGAAATGGCTGAAGAATGAGCTGTTGTTGCTAGACATTCCATGAGGGATATCTTGTAGCAAGATAGGCATACTCCTGAGTCTTGCATAGTTTGGCCAAAAAACCAAAGAACTTTCAATTTCAAACCTGGCATGATACAATTGTTGCCTACCTTCCATGGTATGGATTTTGAAAATCCATCGATAACTTAACTCGGTTTGGGAATATCTGCGTCACTATTAAAGATCAGGGATGCCCTATAAAGTTAGTATTTCTTAAGCTTTTTCCATTTTCCCTAAAAGATAAGGCTGTAAGATAGTTTGAATTTCTACCATCTAATTCCACTCGCACATGGGATGAAATACAAGCCAAATTTCTTAAGAAATTCTTTCCTCACAATAGAACTGATGCTATACAGCATCAAATCCTAAATTTTGCTCCACAACATAGTGAAACATTTTATCAAAGTTAGGAGAGGTTTAAAACTCTCTTGCATTTTGTCCACACCATGGATTTGAAGTTTGGCGTCTTGCTAGTATCTTCTATGGTTCACTGATGCCACAACTAAAACAATTTGTGATAAAACGCCTGTAGAAGCTTTTGAATATTTTGAATTCTTAGCTGAAAATGTACAAACCTGGGATATCACAAGATCTCAAAGCCAAAATGCTAGTGTTGCCCCAGCTAGACGTATGTACCATTTAAGTGAAACTGATGACCTCAAAGCAAAATTAGCAACACTTACTAGGGAAATTGAGATCCTGAAAATCAAAAAGGACACAACCTATCAAAAAACCAGTGACAAATGTCTATTGTCTAGTGTGTGATAGCCAAACCCATAGGACAGACGATTGCCCTAGTATCCCTATTTGTAGAGAAGTTGTGCAAGGCCAACCATCTAGTGAACTCCCAATCCATGCCATAAATCAATACCACCTATCATATAGAGGACAAGCTTTAGGACGAAATCCTTATTCTGAGACGTATAATCCAGCAGTAAGGAACCACCCTAATTTTAGTTGGAGAAATAAGGGAACTCAAATTCAACAACCTTATCATGCCCCTCATCCTCTAGTTCCTCAAGTCCCAATGCTAATCCAGGATTGTAAGAATCTAGGACCTTCACATGCCCCATACATTCCCCCAAATAAAAGATCCACAGAAGAAACACTTCAACAATCCATGAATACTTAATCTTCGCTTTAGGCACAAAATAATAGAAATTTGGATGATATCAAGAGTCAGTTGACCTTTTTAACTCAAACCTTAACCACACAACCAAAGGGTCAATTTCCTACTCAACCTCATCCAAACCCAGTAGCCCAAGCTAAGCAATTGAAGGATCTTCTAATATGCCTGGGAATATGGAACAAGTCCAGAACATCACAACACTTAGGAGTGAAAATTGTAGATAAAACCATCTCCTAGGAAGAATGAAACTAGAGAAGAATTGAAACCTAAGTGTATGGTGGATGATAGCAAAAGGCGGGGAAACAACCAATCATAGTTGAAGAGTCCACTAAAGAAGATAGAAAGCAAAAGGAAGAAAGAAAGGAGGAAGAAAATGAGGAGGAGCCAATGATAGTGCCTAGGGAATATGTTCCTAAAGCACCCTTTCCCCAAAGATTCTTGAAAGCTAGGAAAGAAGCCCAAGTAGTTGAGTTGCTAGACGTATTCAAACAAGTGAAAATTAACATACCTCTTCTTGATGTAATTAAGCAAATCCCTTCTTATGCTAAATTCCTTAAGTAACTATGCATTGTGAAAAGGGATTGAATGTGAAGGAGAAGGCATTTCTCATTGAGCAGGCAAGTATTATAGTACAATGTCATACTCTCCCTAGATATAAGGACCTTGGATGTCCTATATCTTACTATATAGAGAAGTACTATATTAGTAAACACTGCTTGACTTAGGAGCACGTGTGAATTTGCTTCCTTACTTAGTGAATGAGCAACTGGGCTTAGGTGAAATAAAACCTACTCGTGTGACTTTGCAACTTGCAGATAGATCAATTAAAGTCTTACAAGGTATAGTTGAAGATGTACTGGTGCAAATGAAAATTTCTATTTCCCAGTGGATTTCATAATCCTATATACTCAACCACTTACTAGTATATCTGCACCTAACAAACACTAGTGATTCTAGGACGACCATATCTTAACAACCTCAATGCTTTAATCAACTGTAGGAATGGCTCATGAAACATGTCTTTTGGTAATATTGAGTTTGGAAACGAATATATTTCATGCTGCCAAATAACCAAAAGAGGTGGCCTGATATACAAAAATGGACTTAGTGGAAGCTATGTCCAAGATTACGTGGATCGTGACTTTGTTGAGGATCCTCTAGAGAAAGCCATTTACTTTAGTGAAGAGAAATTGAATTCCATGACGTCAAACCAGGATTAGGCGCAGTGATTGATTGGTTGGAAATATGCCCAATCATGTCAGTAGGGAATTAGATACCAGCTTTTGAAAGTCTAGGACTACTTTAAATAAAATAGATTCATCAGGAGGTAAAAGCTCCTAATCCTGATAGAAAACCTTTACCCCATATCTAAAATATACTTTTCTAGGTGAGGAAGAGACCTACCCCTGTAGTTATTTATTCAGAACTTGACTATCCATCAAGAGCATATGTTAATTAAACTTTTGAAAAGTCATAAGAAAGCTCTGGGATGGTCAGTAGCCTGACCTAAACGGTATAAGTCACTCTCCCTTTGTACACATCATATATATTTATAAGAGGATTCCAAACCGGCTCGTCAATGCAAAACGACTCAATCTAAACATGAAGGAATACTTAAAGCTAAAGTTTTGAAACTACTAGTGTAGGAATAATATTATCCCATCTCTGATCTAAGTAGGTAAGTCCTACACAGGAGTTTCCTAAGAAATCAGGATTACAGTAGTTCAGAATGAGAATAATGAGTTGGTTCCAACTAGAATACAAATGTTGGCAAGTATGCATTGACTACAGAAAGCTTAATGCAGTTTACACGGAAAGATCATTTTCTCCTTCCTTCTTAGATCAAGATCTAGAAAGAGTAGCCGGACATGCTTACTATTGCTTTTTAGATGGTTATTCAGGGTGATAATCAAATAGAGGTAGCCTTAGCGGATCAAGCTAAAAAGCCATTTTACTTGTCCTTTTGGTACCTTTGCATACAAGAAATTCCTTTGCCTTTGTAATGCTTCTGCTAACCTTTTAACACTGTATGATAAGTATCTTAGTTAAGATGGTAGAAGAAATCGTTGAGTATTCAGGGGACCCAATTTCTCTGTTTATGGAGATTCATTTTGAGCAGTGCCTAAAGAACCTTCGATCGAGTTTTGACATGATGTGAGGAAGAGAACCTAGGAGCTAAATTGGGAAAAGTGCCATTTATGGGTCACCCAAGGAATTGGTACTAGGGCACATATATCATAAAAGAATGCATCCAAGTAGATCAAGCTAAGGTAGAACTAATTCAAAAGCTTTTCAAATCCTCAATCTGTGAGGGACTCTTAGATCATTTTTAGGGTACGCTTGGTTTTATCAGAAGGTATCTTCATCTTTTTAGTGAAATTTCAAAGCACTTAGGTGTCATTATTGATGCAAGCAATACCCAATTCGAATGGACTCCCCAGTGTCCAAAACACTTTTGATAAGCTTAAGGGTTGTCTAACCTCAGCTCCTATTTTTCAACCTCCAGATTAGTTCACTTCCCTTTGACTTATGTATGACGCAAGTGACCATGCTATTGGAGCTATGTTAGGACAAAGGAGAGATAAAAAGGTGCATGTTATATCATATGCAAGTAAAACCTTAATGATACGCAGAAAAAATTACACGACAACTGAAAAGAGTTGCTAGCAGTTATCTTTGCCTTGCGCATTTCGTTCTTATCTCATTGGTTCAATAGTTATAGTATTCACTGATCATTTCAGCTCTTAAATACTCGTTGACCAAGTAAGGAGCCAACCAGGTTAAATTCATTGGATTTGCTTTTGCACGAGTTTTGACCCTTGAAATAAGAGATAAAAAAAGGCACTAGAGAATGTAGTAGTAGACCATTTGTCACATTTACGGTAGAAGAGTTACCCCCATGATGAAACTCACATAAATGATAGCTTTCCCCTCCCGGATGAAACAACTATTTAACATGAAGCAATAATAGCCTTTAAACCTCCTTGGTATGTGATATTGCTAACTATTTAGTACAGGACAAATCTCAAAAGAATGGAGCTATAAGGATGGAAAGAAATTCTTACGGACTGTTAGAGTTTTCTTTTGGGATGATCTCTACTTATTCAAGTATTGCACTGACCAAGTAATTAGGCGTTGTATCCCTGAGTGGGAAGTTCCCAGTATACTTGAGTTTCACCACACCAAGCTTGTGGAGGTCATTTTTCCAGAAACAAAACAGTTGCAAAAATCTTTCAATGCAGATTTTATTGGCCTTCTTTGTTTAAAGATGTGCATCATTTTTGCACCACATGTGATAGATGCCAACGTTTAGGGAGTTTAACATGTAGAAACATGATGCCCCTATCCTCTGTTCTTGTTTTAGAGGTCTTTGATTGTTGGGAAATAGATTTCATGGTCCCTTCCTAATTTCGTAAGGGTATGAATATATCTTAGTCGGGGTTGATTATGTTTCTAAATGGGTTGAAGCAATTGCCGCTAGAAATAATGATTATAAATTCATGCTTAAATTCCTCCACGAGAACATATTCTCATGTTTTGGAGTGCCTAGAGTAATTATTAGCGATGGAGGAAAACATTTCTACAATCGTCCTGTGGGAACATTAATACTTAAATATGGCATAGTTCATAAAGTTGGTAACTCTTACCACCCACAGACGAGTGGCCAAGTCGAACTTGCTAATGGGGAGATAAAACAAATCCTCGAGAAAATAGTTAACCCTAATCGCAAGGATTGGGCACTATGATTGGTTGACTCTCTATGGGCATATCGAATAGTTTATAAAATAACCCTAGGGATGTCACTATATAGATTGGTTTATAGGAAGCCATGCCACTTACTTGTTGAGTTAGAATATAAGGCATATTGGGCCATTAAACAATTCAATGCTACTATTGATGAGGCCGGGCTCCGCCATAAACTTCAGATTGTAGAAATGAGGAATTAAGAAATGATGCGTATGAGAATGCTCGAATTTACAAGGAAAAGATGAAGAAAGTACATGCCCAACATATTTCGAGATGTTCTTTTCATAAGGGTCAAAAAGTACTTCTTTATCGATCATGACTTCATCTATTTCCTGGCAAATTGCAATCTAAGTGGTCTGGCCTATTTATTATGAAACATGTTTCTGAACATGGAGCAGTTGAAATAGAAAATCCGAAAAATAGGAATAGGTTTAAAGTTTATGGGCATAGACTTAAACCTTATTTAGACAATTTCGTTGGTTTAATTGAATTGTGGGATATTCTAGATCCTCACCTTACGAGTAATCTGGATTAGCACGTTGTTGTAATTCTATCATATTTAGGGTTAGGATGATTTTAATTTTTACCTTATTTTAGGATTTTAATTTTGAGTTTAGGTCTTTTTCAATTTTTCAAAACAAAACAAAAATAGTTTTTGGGTATCCAATTCTGTGGTCCGGACCCCTAGACCAAATGGTCCGGACCACAGTGTGCTGAGGATAAATTCTGGAAGTGACCATTCGGTGGTCCGGACCCTGCAACTCATTAAAAGGGCTTTTCGGCCATTCAAAAACCAAACCTTTCGCATTCAACTCCACTTTCTCTCATCTCTCTCTGCATATTTGTGAATTTCTTCAAGATTATACTTTCCCGAAGCTTGTTTAGCAACATTCCACTCCAATCTTCTCATCTAAGCGACTTAAGGTAAGTTTCTTCTATATTTCAAGCCCTAGGTTGCTATTTCTCAACTCTTCTTTGACCCGAGCTTAATAGCCTCAAGGATTCCCCAATTTCTTGCAAGTTTGAATCCTATTTGGATTTCAAACAATGGGTAGAAGGAATTACTCTTTGTGAGTGAATTTCTTCACACCCTAACACTTTTTTCAACATAGGTCAAAAATTGGGTTCGAGGGTTCAACAAACCCCAAGGTTTAGGTTGTTTTTAAATTATCAATTTTAAAAAGTCTTCTTTTGCAACGTGTGTTGAGAATTTCTTGTTCAATTTGTTGTTTTGTGCAAAGGGACCATCTATGGTGGATGTTGTATGGCCATCTAGATTAACAAATAGACCCATCTATGGTGGATGTTGTATGCCACCTGGACTATCTCTATTAAACACATTCACTTTGGTTTCAATTTACATTTTTAACAATAGAAGCTGGCCACTGAAACTTGTGTGGACATAGGGGTTGCATAGTTGATTAATTCAATAATTCTCTTTGTTTTGTAGCTACCATGGCCCCACGAGTCAAAGAACTACAAATAAACAACTAGGTCCAACTCCTTTGATAGAAGTAGATTCCGAGGGGAAGGATGCTGAAAGAAAGTATGATTGAGACTTGGGGAAATAAACCGGTGGTACTAGAATGTTTCTGGCAAATCAACCAATAAAAGCGTGAAGAGTTTATGTTAGAATAGAACTTTGAGGGGTGACGTGGCTCCACATTGCTAGGTTCCACGCCTATTGCATAGTTGACATAGTTAAGGAGTTCTTTGCCAACTTTGGAGAAGGGTCCATCATCAAGAAGAAAAGGTAAAGTAAGACTCATTAGCTGGGTCCGGGGGGCTAAGAGTACAATACACCTGAGGATTTTGCTCACGTATTTCAGTTACCTCGAGTTCAAAACCTAGAATTCACCTATCCTGTTGAGGCCACCACCATTTCCCCTCGTAGTTTTAGAAGTTCTATTAGAATACCAATAGTAGACTGGGGAATATAGAAAGCCGGGGTGTCAGTACTAAAGATAAATATTGGGCATTTCATGTGTTTTCGTGCACAAATCTATTGCCACGAACAGGAACTCAGATTGTACTCCCCTTAGAGCTCGTCTGATTTATGCTATTGGGACAGAGATGTCGATTGATTTGCCCTCGTATATCTGGCACCAAGTGGCTTATACCTATGAAATCCCGGAGCCCTAGCTGCCCTACCATTTGGAGGAGCTCTCACAGAGATATTTAGGAGAAAGGGGCCCACATCACAGATGACATGCCCATAGCCTCAGGATTACAGCCTTTTAACATCACATCTTACGTCAAATCTCGAGGGTTAATATCAAAAAAGAAAAGGAAGACAGAGGAGTCAGAGGAGGAGGTTGAATCATCCTAGGCCCTAGAGGAGCCAGAGGAGGATGACTAAGAGGTCACTACTACAAAGTTAGCTGCTCATATTGGACCTTTGGCTAAGCATCTTAGTCACAGGAGCAGAACCAAGAAGACGATCACCAGCTCCTACTGCATATTCATCAGACCCAGCAAACTCAAGGCCACCTCCTGCATAGCATTTTGGATTACATCAGAGAGTCCCATCCACCTCCACCTCCTCAGTGATTGGATACATACTTATTTCTTTTCCTTTTAATAGTTTAGGCTTGAGTTTCATTGTTTCATTTGTTAGTCCTAAAACTCTGTACCTAATTTAGTAGTTTGGATTGATGTATAAAGATTTTGACTATTTTAATTTGATATTTTAGTGTTTCTTAATTGCTTTTGCTTTTATTTTCTGTGTGTTATTCTTCTTAACTTCTTTCTATTCATATATGTGTGTATGTTGCTATTACCTTATGTTTGGATGCATTATCAGTTATGTTCTTAAGCTTTATTTCTATATTTTTTTGTAAAGAACAAGTACATCATGTCTGGTCCTAACGAAAATAACCATAATCAGGAGGAAATATTAAAACTTTAATTGGTAGAAAACGTAAGTGGGAAGACACATCTTATATGTCCAGTGAGAAGAATGATTCCGAGCATTCAGAGGTCGATTGGGAAGTATGGCTTGATGAGTATTTTCTAGAGAGTAATTCATTACCCTTGCATTAATTTATCCTCCCCTAGTTCACATAACACCTGACCAATTACTTGAGGGGCAGTGGTGGAATGAAATTGACCTTGAAATCCTTTTAGAGATAGAATGGGCTGAGATAAATGTATCTACTGAATGGTCTAACGCACCCAGTTATGACACGGACACTGAAACTATAATAGGATATGAAATGAGTCACCCTTCTGATTATCAAGATATGCCGCCACTGGAAGACATCCCCGACACTGAGAGCACTGACACTGAGTCTAAGGAGAGTGCTGACAGTTCTAGTGAGTTGGACCAAGATGATGATTTTGGTATTTCATTGCAATTTCTTTTTGAGTTTCGTCGTGTATTAGCTCCATTTGAAGCCAACAAGTGGTAATTCTTAACCCTTTTAATTTTTTATGCTACTTTTATTATTTTACTTTTATTTTTGCTATTTCATTAATGTCATTAGTCACTTGCACCTAAGTTGGGTGGAATCATGACATATGCACACCGTACCTTTACCTTATTTTCTTTTCACCATTGTTCCTTTTCACACATTGGGGATAATGTGCATCTTAAGTTGGGGGGTGGTTATGTGTTTTTGTTACCCATGGAACATTAGTAACTAGTGAATGATTTAGGATTTAAACCAAGGATGGTATAATTCACGTAAACAACAAATGGTTTGATTTCAATTTTGAATGAGGAACTTAATTTAAAAATTGATTGTGAAATTTTCTAATGTGTTGCAAACCTGTCACTTAAATCGTTGAGTTGAAAATATGTCAAGGATTAGAATTTATGAGATTTAGTAACTCAAATATGCCAAGACATAGGTGGAGACTTAAAACCCTACATTATGTGAGCTTTTGAGCCTAATCTTTTATTCTTGAGGGTTTTATATTAATCTTTTTACATTCCTTTGTCTCACTTCCTTTGAATAGCTTCATTTCATTAACTTGCTTTGGTATTGAATGCACAAGACACTATTTGTTGATTTACATGTGTAGATTAGTGCTTCTAATAAGGTGTTATTAACCTAGAGAGTGATATTAGGCCCTCGTTCTTATATTTGAAGGCCTAAAACTTTACTTTGATTGACATAACCCTTGGAGCCATTTTGAAGCCTTTAAATAAATGGAATAGTAAATAAAGTTTTTCTTTCTTGTTTAGCCACATATATGACCCTTTTAACCTTAGATTTATAGGTAAATCAACCTTGGCATCTCTTAGGAGTTTGGTGCAATTTTATAAAGGTTAGAAAAAGGGGAAGTTGTGATGGAAGTTATTCGAAAAAAAAAAAAAAAAAAAAGAGATCTATTAGTTCAAAGTTTATTATTGATCGCATTAAATATATATATATATATAGAAAAAAATGATTGGCCTTCATTGTTGGGTTCTCAAGAAATATAGAAAGGAAAAGTTGGGGGGAGGGCAATATTGCACTACACTATCCTTAAACATGCACTTTGATTTTCCTTATCCTTTATTTGTCTAACAATACCCCTTTGGCCAAGTTACAACCTAGTAAAGACCTAATGGAGTTTAGGTGAAAGACACTTAGAAGGACATTAATTTATTTCATTTGATTGATGGTAGTTGTCTTGTAAAGCATTAATACATTCCATTCATGAAGCTATAACACACTCTGCTTAAATTCTTTCAGTCACTTTTGATTGGGTTCATTACATTTACTTGATATTGCAATCTTGCATGAACCATGAGAGTAACCCCTCTTGAGTGATTTTATTCTAATTGAGTGAATAACATGGTGAGATTTGAAGTCAAGACCGTAGTCTTTTAAGTGTGTTTAATGACTATTTTGATTGAATGATATGAATTGACATGTTTGAGATGAGATGATTGAATAGTAGCTGAGTTAAATACACATTGGGAGATTTTATATGACATTTTAAAATTTTGTTGCTTAATTCATATTGAACTTAAATCAGGAGTTGTTGAAATGATGTTTACCATCCATTAGAGTAGTTTTAGGAATTTTGTGGGTAAATTCACTACAAACCCTCACGTGACCTTACTCGTCCACTAGGGGGAACCTAGGAGTTTAAAGGGCTTGCTGCACGTAGCTAAGTGTAGCTGTGTTTCCAAGGAAAAGAGAAATATGATGGTAGTTGCATTTTATTTTAATAAAGGGCATTGCTAGGGACTAGAAACACTTAAGTTGGGGGGTGTGATTACACTTGTAATCACAAACTCTACATTTTGATACTCATTGATGCATTTAAGTAATTAATTTTGAAGTTTTATCATTATTTTATTATTTATAGTTTTTATTTTCTTAATTGCAGGGAAAAGGGCGAGATAATTGAGATTTATAGCGAGGAAAGTGGCCTAGAGGATGAAGGAAAAGCTGTGGTTCAGACCCCACCTAGGTTGGTCCGGACCAGCCCAAGATCCAGCATAGAAGAGGAAGCAGAATCTGAAGAACCATGATTCTGTGGACCGAACCCCCACCCAAATGGTCCAGACCACAATGTGTTGGGTGCGCGCCTTTAATTTATCCCTTCTAGGGTTTCCTTGTTACCCCTTTAAAAACCATGATGTATGGCTGAACCAGAGAGAGCCTACTTTACTTTCTACATATTTTTGAGAGTTTTAGAATATTTTTTGGGAGTTTTTGATTGTTCGTGGGATGTTTTTATGGATTTTCAAAGCATGTGTAGTCTTCGTTGCAGTAGTAATAGTTCATTATTCAGTTTCGGAGTTGATTTCAGAGTACGTTTGCTTTCACTTTTCATTTTAATAATATTATCTCTTCATCTTATTCTTTAGAATCATTACTTATGTGTTTGATGATTGTTTTTATTTCGTTTAAAAGCATGTTAGCGTAAAACCCTTGTTCTTGATTCAATAAATCAAGGAAAGGTAGGTTACTACGACCTATGGGATGTGCGTAGACCCTTCACATGGTTTGCGAGAACCCATGCATAGGGATCTACAATTTTCAAATCTATTTTAGTTTGTTTCAAAAGCTTTCGAAAACGAAAACCATTGACTATATTCTCTGTAATCACTGGTAAAGGTTTTCGATTATAACTTTCTTAATATTTTTGAACAAACCCTAAACCAGATTTAAACCCAAGTGTTTTCATTGAAGATCTTTCTAGTTTTATAATCATAAATGAGTTTTTAAAACTGAGTATTGGGAGATTTGTAAATGCTAACAAACACATCCTTCCAATCTATCGTTCCTTTCACGTGAACTTTAGATTGTAGTTTAAACACATCCCACAGTGAAGTAGTAAACTACTTGTAATTGAAAGTTGGATCAAGAATCATTTTAATATAGTGATTATCATTTAATTTAATTCGTGAAGTTGATTAAATTGTTTGATTTGAAATTTTAGAGTAGATTGTTTGCTTGTAATTTAAGATTAAATTGAATTTATTTAGTTACTACTTTAATTTCATTAAAACCCAAAAATGAAATTTTATTTGCTAAAATTCTTTAAGGAGTTGTTAATTTATTCTTTAGTTTTAATTTTAAACTTGCAAAAACCCTAGAGTTTAGCTCTGAGTAAACATTAAACTTTGTTTATTTTTAAATTTAGAATTCCCATTATAACCTAGAAACTGAAAAACATAGGCTTCCTATGAATTCGACCTCGAACTCACCGAGTTAAAACTACACCGCACACCCTTACACTTGGGGGTTAATTAGACGTACTTTCTAGAATGGTCACCAGCCAAGGTTGTTTGAGGAACTCAAGGCTTAGGTCAAGCTTGTACAGGACCATGATGTCTATAAAGCCGACATTCTAGTCAATGTCAAATCATCAACCACCTACATATTCGACCCCAAGCTGAGGAGAGAGGCCCTAACCGCTGAACGTGTGCAAAGTGAGTCCACATTCTGCATATTTTCCTTTTGTCTTCCTCGAAACTAATCTGAATTGTTATTCGACTTGTGTAGATAACCCTTCTCAGTCACCTTCTTCAAACGCCATGAAGTTCGACCTCAACTACCTAAAGAGGAAAAATAAGAAAGCTGGTAAGAGAAGAAGCTTGAAAAAGGCCAAAGGCAAGGCCACTGAAGGCTCAAGTGCTAAGGATAGCTTATAGCACCCCGAGTGGCTCAAGATCCATCTGCAATCGCTCTTTCTCCTCCTCCTCCTCCTCAGGGCAGTACTGAAAGATCTAGACCTCAATCTGACGCGCTAATTATGACTCAAGGTTTCACTAGCCTCATCGACGATTCTAACTTGGCTTGGGACACGATCACAAAGACGTTAAGTAACAACAAGCTTGACTGGCTATCCAGTGTCACCACTTACCGACTTGCTCGTGACATGAATCACGATCTTATGAGGGTAAGTTTTGTTTTTATTGCCTTATGCTAGCTTTTGCTAAGTCTTTTTCTTCTTCGTCTTCTTCTTCTTCTTCTTTTTCTTCCTCTTCTTTATTTATTTAATTTTTTTTTACTTATGCTTTTCCTTTTCTTTTGCAGGCCATTACCCGAGTAATCGTGCTGGCCATTCGACTCTGTTTGTATGAAAAGTAGATGCTCTTAGACGAATTAAGAAAAAACGAAACTGGAGGCCAAAGTCAACTTTCACAAGGCTCATAACCTTGTCGTTGCTAAGGAGAAGGAGGCTGCAGTGCTAGAAAAAGAGGCCGCCAAGAAGGAAAAACGCTGACTCGCTTCTCAACTAGAAGAGTTAAAGAAAAATCATGAGGCTGAGAAAGCAAAGTTGCTCAAGATGTGTCACAAAGTTGAGGAAGATGCTTCTACTGCAATTAAAAGATACAAGAAAAGTGAAACCTTCCAGGAAAATTTCGAGCTAGCTTTTTTCTAAGCCTTTGAGGTGGCTTAGCAAAGGGCCGGCTTGTTGTATCCTGATCGCGATTTTCCCAATCTTTAACCAGTCGATCAGGACACTACGGTGGTGGACGAGGGCAGCAAGTAAGAATATGAAGTTGAAAATATCCAATCGAAAGATCCTCTTGCCTAAGTCCCAGTTTCCACTATTTGGAAAACTTCTTTGTAGTAGACAACTATTTTTCTCTTCTTTTTTTTTAATCATGTAATTGAACTCCTTTTTCTTTTTTGAATGAATGAACAAGTTGTTTTTCTTACTTTATCCTGAATTTTGAATGAATATTTAAGTTTTGGGTTCTAAATGTGTGAATGCCTTTTATTTCTTCTTTCTTTCTGAGTGAAAACATGCTTAGTTTCTTTTGTTTACACATATATTTGATAAGAAATACTTACCATTTTTATTTGCTTACCAATTCGGCTGAGCTCTCGAGTGGGATTTTGACTCTACTCGGCCACATGAGTTAAGTAAGATTTCCTTACTACTCAGCCTCGTGAGCCGAGCAAGGTCTTTATGCTACTCGACTACGTGAGTCAAGTAGAATTTTTTGCCATTTTACGGTATTTAGCCTCATGGGCTAACTTTGCACTGCTCGGCCACTTGAGCCAAACAGGATCTCCACACTACTTTGCCATTTTATAGCATTTGGCCTTGTGGGATAACTTTGTGCTGCTCGGTCATGTGAGCTGAGCAGGATCTCTGCACTACTTGGTCACATGAGCCGAGTAAGATTTCTTGCATTTTTATGACATTTCGCCTCGTAGGCTAACTTTGTGCTGCTCGGCTACGTGAGCCAAGCAGAATCTCTGTACTACTTGGTCACATGAGTCGAGTAGGACACCTTGCTATTTTATAGCATTTGGCCTCGTGGGTTAACTTTGCATTGCTCGGCCGCATGAATCAAGCAGGATCTCTATAATACTTAACCAAGTGAGCCAAGTAGGACACCTTATATGGTCAAGTCATTCATCATAGTAGAGCTATATTCTGTGGGATCCTGCAAAGATTTTACATTTTATTGACAATTGAATAAAATTACTAAGGTAACTTTTCATACATAATATTTCTTTAAGTGCTCTGTGTGCCATAGGTGGGGTAATTTCTTACCCCCAAGTGTCTTTAGTCGGTAAGTCCCCTTCTGAGTAAAGCCCAGTACCCCATACGGTCCTTCCCAATTCGAGCCAAGTTTTCCCTCCTGAGAATTCCTTGGTGAATTAACTAATTCACCTTCTTGTGCACCAAATCTCTAGGTCTGAATTCCCTTAGTCGAGGTCTGGAGTTGTGATATTAACGTATTCTCTACTGATAGGATGCCATTCTAATCACAGCCTATAATCTCTTTTCCTCAAGCAGGTCAATTTCCTCCTCCATCATCCTATTGTTTTCTTTTAGATCAAAATTCTACATTCTTACACTAGGAATTCCAATCTCCACCAGGATCACTGCTTCAGCTCTATATATGAAAGAAAATGGCGTCTGACTAGTTGCTACCCTTTCAGTCATCCGATAAGCCCACAAAATGTTGGGTAGTTCCTCTACCCATAGGCCCTTAGCTTTGTCCATCTTCATTTTAATGATTCTGAGAAGAAGCCAGTTAGTGACTTCCACTTGGTTGTTAGCTTGAGGGTGCTAAAGAAATGAATAATGGTGGCTAATGCCCAGCTCTTCTCACAACCCATTAAATTGCTTTCATTCAAATTGCTCGTCGTTATCTGTGATAACCATTCTGGGGATGCTGAATCGACACACTATGTTTTGCCATTAGAATTTTTCATATTCTGCTCAATGATAGTTGGTAAGGCTTTAGCTTCAGCCCATTTAGTGAAATAATTGATTGCTACTATTGCAAACTTCCTTTGTCCTCTTCTTACTGGAAAAGGCCCAACAATGTCAATTCTCCATTGGGCGAATGGCCAAGGACTATGGATAGGTGTCAGCTCCTGAGCAAGCTACTTTGGAATGTTAGCGAATCTTTGGCACTTGTCACACTTTCTAATAAATTTCTGACCATCCTTCTCCATGGTAGGCTAATAATAGCCAGCTCTCAAAACCTTCTTAGATAAAGCTCTGCCCCCTGAATAATTTCTACAAACACCTTCATGTATCTCCCTCATGACATAGTCAACTTCTCTTTTATTTATGCATCTGAGTAGTGGACAATTGTGCCCCCTTTTGTAAAGAATCCCATTCATAATTAGGTATCTACTTGATCAATACTAGATCCTTCTCCCTTCGTTCTTGTCATCTGGCAAAACTCTCGTTTCCAAGTACTTCATGATCGGTCTACCCCATTCAACATCTTCCTCCACTTGGTTGACTTCTAGGGTCCGGATGCTCGGGGAATCCAATGTTTCAAATGGAACGTCAAAGTTTTTCTCCCCAAAAGATGTAATTCTCACCAACTAGTCGGTCTTCTCATTTTATAGTCTTGGAACCCACTACAATTGAAACATTGAAAATTTCCTGGCCAGAGTTTTACCACCTGACAATGCTCGATCATGTTATCCCCTTTCGCTTTATAGTCTCCTTGAACTTGCTTTATCACCAATTGTGAGTCGTTCTAGGCTGTAATCTGTTTTGCCTCTATTCTCTAAGCCATCTGGAGACCAGCAATTAATGTCTCGTATTCAGCTTCATTGTTTGAGGCAAGGAACCTGAAACATAAAGCATATTCTATCTTATACGAGACTTTGTTGTTTGAGGTAGGGAACCTAAAACATAGAGCATATTCTATCTTATGACCATCAGGTGTTACAAGAACAATACCTACACCACTTTCTATTTGGGTGGACAAGCCATCGACATTAACCACCTAAGTGAACTCGTTGTTATCTTCTTCGGGTGGGCTGCCTGGGTAGGTTGTGAATTCAACAATGAAATCTGCTACCACTTGACCCTTAATTACCAATCGTGGCCGGTACTAAATATCAAATTGGCTAAGCTCAATTGACCACTTGACTAATTTGCCAAGGATTTCTGGCTTGTGAAGGACATTTTTCAAGGGCTGGTCAGT
The DNA here is from genome assembly GCA_019916065.1 of Vitellaria paradoxa. Classification (NCBI taxonomy): domain Eukaryota; kingdom Viridiplantae; phylum Streptophyta; class Magnoliopsida; order Ericales; family Sapotaceae; genus Vitellaria; species Vitellaria paradoxa. The sequence continues at coordinate 38,276,077 of CM034240.1, forward strand.
GAAAACAATAATTGTGCGGGCCTGTAAATAAGCTCTGAGTCACCGAGCCACCGTAACAAGAATAAGGGCCATCAATTCCATTTTAGGATAATGCTTTTCTGTCCCCCGAAGGGCCTTGCTCCTCTAATAGACTGGCTTTTGCAACCTATTTTCTTCCCCAATGAGGGCTGAACTCATTGCTACTGAACTCATTACTGTTGATGACACTAGGAGTACAAGTATAGTTCTTCCCCCAGGGTGGTTCTACTGAGTAGTGGGACAAATCCCAAATATTCTTTCAATTGTTGAAATGCCATGTCATACTCCTTTGTCCATTCAAATGCTCTCCTCAAGATCTTGAAGAAAGAATATCATTTGTCAGTTGATTGGGAAATAAATTTGTTCAGTGCCACCACACGACTAGCCAGCTTATATATTTCCTTAGTTGTCCTCGGTGGTTACATCTCCATAACTGCTTTGACTTTATCTAGGTTGACCTCAACTCCCCAACTGGACACCATGAAGTCAAGGAACTTTCCTGAAGCAACTCCGAATATGCATTTAGCCAAGTTCAACCTCATCCCGTACTTTCTCAGAGTATCAAAGGTTCTTTCAGGTCTGTTACGTGGGAGTGAGTTTTTTTGCTTTTAACAAGCACGTCATCCATGTACACTTCCACATTCCTCCCAATCAGGTTTTTAAACATTCTATTCATTAACCTTTGATAGGTGGTGCTGATGTTTTTTAGACTAAATGGCATTACTTTATAACAATATAGACCTCGGTCTGTGATAAATGCTATATGCCCCTAGTCATGTTCTTCCATTCTGATCTGATTGTATCCTCAGAAAGCATCCATAAATGGTAGCAGCTCATGACCAAGCATAAAGTCTACTAGCAAATCAATAGCGAGCAAAGGGAAACTATTCTTCGGGCACGCTTTATTCAAGTCTGTAAAATCCACACACATTTGCCACTTTCTGTTTGACTTCTTCACCATGACCACATTTGACAACATGTAGGATAATGGACTTCCTGAATAAATTTCGCCTTCAGGAGTTTGTCAACTTCCTACTCAATTGTTTCATTTCGCTTGAGAGCAAATATCCTTCTCTTCTGCTTCACTAGCCTGGCAGTTGGGAAGATGCTCAGGTGATGGGCCATCACCTTAGTGTCAATGCCAAGCGTTTCTTCATGTGACCAAGCAAAGACATCTACATTCTTTACCAAATATTTCTTCAACTCATTCTTCAGGTCGTCTGGGGTTGCTGAGCCAATTTTGATAGTCCTCCCTTGGTTGGGAGCATTAATCATAACATCCTCTAATTCTCCCTATGGCTTCTCCTTCTCAACTCCTCATTATCCCTTACCTCTAGTTCTTCTACCATCAGGGTCTCCCAACCTGTATATTCTTTCAATGAGGACATATAGTACTCTCGAGCAACTCTCTGGTTACCCTTGACGCACCGCACACCAGCGTTAGTCAGGAACTTAGCCCTTAAATGATAAATGGATATAACTACCCTGAACTGGTTCAACGAGGTTCTTCCCAAAATAACATTATATGCTGAAAGGCAATCCACCACCAAAAAAAAAACCATCCTGGTGGCCTGGTGTGGTCCTTCCCCCAACGTGACTATTAGCACGATGGATCCAAGTGAAGCTACTCCGTCTCCGGTGAAGCCAACTAAGGGAGAAGAAACTGGTTACATCTTCTCCTTGCCAATTTTTATTTTTTCAAAGGCTCCCTAATACAAAATATTGACTGAACTCTCACTATCCACCAAAATCCTTCAAATTTTAAAATTCATAATTACTGATAAAATAACGAATGGATCATCGTGGGGTTGGCATACCTCATTAGCCTCCTCCTCAGTGAAGGTGATTGGGTGGGATTTTGCTTTAGGCTTCTTGCTCGGTCGATCTACAGTCAAAACTTCTCTCAGTCTACCTGCTTACGAGGTGTACTTCTTCTATGCAGTCGAGGACTCATCCCTAGCCGTAAATCTTCCTAAAATAACCCTTATCTTTCCAATCAGTTATTAATTTTGTGTGATCCGATCAGGGCTTCTTCGATTAGGACTCCTTCTCTTTGGGCTTGTCTGATCTAGACTCCTTCGGTCAGCTCTTCTATTACTGTCTTGTCCAGCTATAAATTGACCAAGCCTTCTCCTTCTAATCAGCTCCTCAACCTGCTTTTTCAGATCGATGTAATCATCTGTATCTTGTCCATGGTCTCAATGAAATCGGTAATACTTCGCCCAGGACCTCTTGTTAGCTAGGGTCCTCATCTTTTCGGGCCATTTCAAGGCTAGGTCACGTTGAATCTCATAAAGGATGTTCTCCAATCTAGTATTCAGTGGAGTGAAATTACGGTTAAGATCATCACATCGTCATCTACCCCAATCAAATCTATCTTCGAATCTTTGGTTTTTGGAATTTCGAGAATCTTGACCACTTCTAGAGTCATTTAGGCATTTCTTGTCTACTCTAGAGCTTCTTACTCCATCACTTTCCCTTTTTACCCTGAGGCTATCCTTAACATTTAAGTGGCTCTATGTCCTAAGCATCAATTCCGCCATGTTAACGGGAGCCTTCTCAAAGAGCCAAGCCATAAATCTAGGCGTCCTCAATCCACTCATGAAGGCTGTAACTGCCACCTTATCATCAACCTCATCCACTTCTAAGATCTCCTTGTTGAATCTCCTAACATAATCTCTGTCTCTTCCAAGATCTCCTTGCCCTGTTTAATCGTTAGGAGGTGGGTGGCTAGTCTCCTCCGTCTCTTTTCTCCAATAAATTGACCCACGAACAGCTTGCTAAGCTATGAAAAACTGGAGATGGTGCCTTGCTTGATCTTATTGAACCATAGGTGAGTAGGACCTTTGAGCATTGCTAGGAATACCTGACACAGGATCTCGTCAGGATATACGTTTATATGTATCAAAGTTTTGTATGTCTCCAAATGGTCGAAAGGGTCCTTCGAACCATCGAAAGAGTCAAGTGCTGGCATCTTAAATTTTGGCGGTAAAAGACAGGCCATCACCGCTTCAGAGAATGTTGAGTTGCCATCAACATCCACATTGTCAATTGCATTTGAGCCTTTAACAATAGTTAGAACACCACAAAGCTAAGCTTATATGGCCCTCATGGGCTCCTCCCACGGATTAGCACTCGTATCCTTATACTAGCTCCTTCTGTGCGGGATGGTTTTGGTCATTCGCCAACTCCCAAGTCAACTCTAATGGTCCTCTCTTGCCTCCTAGACTTTTCTAGTTGTCTAATGGGGATTTCATTTTGCCCTACAACACCTACTCCATTGCCTCCATGAGCACCTCCATTTTGGCTGCTATTCACTTTAACCACCCCTCCATCATGTGCCCCATTTGCAGGGGGTATCCGCTGGAAGAAGTGGGATGTGAATAGGGGCGGGCTGTTGCCACTGAAGCAGCGCCTGATTCTGAGCCATGAGAGTCTACATGATGGCCATCTCAATGGCATTGATCCTTTTGTTGTTCTGGTTCTCTATCGTTTCTGCGGGTTGTAAATGAGGTTGAGTGTTTGTGCCGGACCTAATTTGGACCATAAAAACTGCGACAAGATGTTGTTTCCCATAGACGGCGCCTATTAATGAATCATTAACTTCATAACCTCCAGATGATCCAATCCAAGTCCGAGAAATTGTCTAGAACACTGATGCGGTGCCTACCAAAAAGTCTTCAGTGCTTAAGCTAGCAAAAGAATTTAAAAAATATTTTGGCACAGTTTCAGTAAGGTAAGAATGTTGTACCTATGTTGTTATGAAACATTGGTTTAAATATGTGAGACCTTTACGTGGAATGATATGCATGCAATTACATGTAACTGCATGTCACGTGTTCTTTCTCTTTCCAATAGAATGATGCCACTTGTTTTGTAAATCCTAAGGTTGGTTCCTTAATCCGTTGGCCAATGTGTTTCATCTGATACGATTTGTGGTAGCACTTTTACAGGCGTATCTATAGGAACTGTTAAAAGAGGGTTGTATGCATGACTCATGATGTAAGCTACTTTGGGGTGACTGGTCAGGAATATCCTCACTCGGGCCTCCATTCAGGTAGTCCAGGCCAACCAGTAGAATCTTTGCTCGGGAGTACTCGACCAGGTGATTGAGATAAATTGAGAGAACATTTACTCGGATCAATCAATCGGGTGCAGATCGAGTAGGAAACCTGCTCGATGCCCTCAGACGAGTATAGGACCTCCCTATATCAAGTTGTTTATAAATTTGAAAACTAAAATGATGTAGGAAGTGATGATCAGTATATTTATATTCTTATTATCCTTTAAATATTGGTTATTGATACAATGTACTAAGAATTTGGATTGAGCTTGGGTATAATGATACTGCAACTCTATTTTTGAGTTTTTGGAACATAGTTCAATTATACGCACGAGACCTTGTCAAGCGTGAGCATAAAGCTAACTGGGGAAGGGCGTGTGCACTAGGTGTGTTTGATTGGATCAAGCGTGTGCATGAATCTATTTAATGGGCTTCCAATTAACATAGGTATAATTTGGGTAGTTTTTAAGCACCACTTCAAGACTGTAGTATCAAAATCTGTAAAAGTATGTGAATCTCTTCAAGAATATCCAAAGCCCTAGAAAAAGAAATAAACAAATGATTTTATTTTCTGTTGCCTTGAATTACACTGATGATCCTGCCTTTATATACAACACAGTATCTAATCACATGACAACACCTATACCCATTGCAAACAACCACTAACTTTAACCACTACAGTTACAACTAATTAACCCACTTAACAAACTCCTAATTGATTCTTAATCCCCTTCTCTAATATCTAGCACTATTGTGAATTTCTTACATATTTAATTATATTATTCATGGTTTGCTTAATAAAATGCTTAAACAATTTTAGTGAAAATAAAGTTGCCATAAACACTGGTTGTTTAATAAAATGCTTAAACAAAACATTCAACCTTATTTTCCCCTTAATTGGACTCTTAAATAATTTTTGCTCAATTTAATGAGATTAAATTTGATAAAATGTTTATTTGTTCAATAAAATATTTATTTGAATAGATTGAACATTTTCTTATGCTTTAATTTCTTGGATGATGTTGAAATATTTTTCATAAAATATATCGATATCTTGAAGTCTAGGAATTTATTCAAATAAGATATTGTGATTTAATATTGAATTAGGGGTTTGGCTATAATTAATATTTTGGTTGGAAATGATCCAAACTATTATTGTAATTAAGGATATTGTTCCACTGAAATTAATTCCAAATTTAAGATTTGGTTCTTAATAATGGATATATTTGATATGAAATTTCTCGAAAACCCAAATATCCAATTTTATATACTTTACTATCGATCTTGGGATAAAATAAAACTTAGATAATTTTTCAAATTTAATAGAAGTTCCAAGGATCTAATATTATTTTATATTTTGAAAAAATAAAATAAAAATAAAATTAGGCAAAATAAGATCAGGGCTAACAAGGTTCAACCTTGCAAGAGCTCTCTACAAATGATTCACAAGTTGGTGACATCTATTGAAATGCAATGGATACGGAGCCTATAAAGTCACTAGCTAGTTCCCAAAGCTAAAGGTAGAGGAGGATAAGAATATGATTAACCTAAGGAAATTCCAAATAAAACTCTTTATCTAATTTTATCATGATTGGCAAGTTTTTTTGCTCATGATTTGATGATTGTGCTTTTGATTTCTTTATTTATATATAATTCCTTCTGATAACTATTGAGTGTTAAAGTGTAAAAATACATGAAACCAGTACCACTATAGACTTTCATCCTAGGTCCTTAAAGATTTGAATCTGAGATCTCTATCGTTACGACATTGATTTTATTATGGTACAAAACTATAATATCAAATTATTTAATGTGTAGGTGAAATAATAGTTGCAATGACAGACTATTCTAGATTGTTGTAAGTATAATTTACATTGTTCAATTATGATCCTTTGAATTATTTGTTGCATAATGACATGCCACTTAATTACGGTCACTGTATTGGGTCGCATACTATAGTGTGGTATTATGATCACTGCATATTACCACCTAGGAGATTTTAACTACTAGGGTTTAATAAGTCACCCTTCCATAGCAAAATTTTTTAGGACAATAGCATATGGATACAAAAGAAAACTAGAGAGAATTAATCTCTCCTGGAATTTTGTTAGATCAGTATTTTATTATTATTAAATTTTTGCTCATCGCAGAAGAATCTATTAAGAACTTTGATTTGTATAATATTTATTAAATGATTATAATTAAGTTTTAGAATAATAATTAACTTTAGACTTGATTTTTTTTATTTGGTATGTAATATTACAAGCTTTTACTGAAAATGTTAGATATATTTTCTAACCAAATTGCTAAAGGAAGACAGTTGAAGCAAAATATCCATGCTTATAATCAAGTTTTCTCATTCACTTCGATGGGAGTTCGTGTTGGTGCTAGTTTAGTAACTCGGTCTCGTGGCATTTACACATTTCGTGCACAAGGAGCAATATGTCACAAAATTGAAAGTCTTTTACCAAATACAAGTGATAGCCCGAGATATTTTCAGTTGTACATATACAACGCTAAACATGCAACTGGCAATAGAATGAAAGAAATTGAATACTTGCATAGAGAATTGGTTGAAAAGATAAAATCCATTTTAGATGCCTATAATCCTTTTGTGCATACATTTTATCATTTTGCCGAATGTGAAGATATTCATGATTGTAGGGTTCTTACTAAAAAGTAATTTTCAGATTATCGCCAATATAATCTTCTAATTGTCCCTCCAGTTACTGCAGTTTTTGTAGGCGGAGAATAAGCTGCAAATATCAAGGAAAAAGAATTCATTGTTCAATCAACAAGTGGTCATCTACATAATGTTCAAGAATGTTCATGATCCGTTATAATATCCATTATTGTTACCATATGGTACATATGGATGGGATATCAACAGTCAAAATGATAATGGTGGAAAATTGACACGTCAAGACTATCACTAATATGTGTTACATATTATAAAGCTAACCTATTTTTCATTGTTTTTGCGTCCAAAAATCATATCAAGATCAACTATAATAACTACTCCAAAAATTATAAACTTCATATTTACCCCAATGAGCATTTGCTTCTCCTTCAAAGAGGGTCAACTCTTATAACAGGATATAATAGACAACTATGTGAAGGTTGAATCTAACAATCTTAGATGGATTGTACTCATCATATTGATCTACATGCTAAATTGTATCAAGGTCTTCAAGATTTAGTAAATGCTGGTGAATTTTACAGAGGTGTTATTAGTCTATTAAATAATTAATATTGTTAACTTAAATTTTTGTAACATTATTATTTGTATAAGTATATTATCAAACCATATTTAGGTAATACTAGTCGCCATACCATACTACCATCATCATTTGTTGGGAGACCCAAAGGTATGTATCAAAGATATCAAGATGCAATGGCCTTGGTTTAAAAGTATGGCAAAGCTAATCTTTTTCTCATAATGACATGTAATTCAAATTGGATGTTAGAAATCATATCTCAATTGCTACCAGAAAATTCACCTTATGACTTTCCAGACCTTCTTACAAGAATATTTCAATCTAAATTTGAGGAGTTTAAGAATGACATTTTGACTAAATGTATATTTGGAAAATTGGTTGCATACGTATATGTTTTTGAGTACTACAAAGAAAGGACTCCCGCATATGCATATGCGTCGTATCTTAGATGAAAATGACAAACTAAACTCAAATAGACAAGAATTTTCGATTTTTTTTTTTTTTTTACGAATGCGATTAACATGCCTAAAAATTTACATCTTTTAAAAAGAAAAATCAAATTTTAATTAAAAAAAACCATATAAGACCAAAAAAACGGTCCTTCTTTTTTGAATCTAAACTAACCTTAAGTAAGCCAGATGATTATGATAGTATTGTGTGAGTTGAAATTCCAAACAAAGAAGAAGAACCCGAACTATAAAGTGCAGTACTCAAGCATATGATACTTGGTGCATGTGGAATATGTTTGATTGAAATGATTGGATGATGGGAAAGAATAATACCATGGGATAAGATATGTGAATAGATATAACATGTGATTAAAATTTTTACGCGAGATCAATTTTTTAGTTGGGTTGGTGGAATATAAAATAGTATAAGAGATGCAATTTGACAAGAAGTAATTTTAGATCTTTGGATCTTAGCGGGAAACAATCAAAAGAATTATGGATACATAATGCCACCTCCTCCAAATATTATATATTCCCATTTTAGGGGTTTGCAATCTAAACTAAACTATATTTTTAGAATTATTCTTACCAATCGAATATGGGATTAGGTGGGGTCCATAGATTGACAATCTAATATCTCATCCCATATCCCACAGTCAAACACACTCATAATTTTTCATCTATATAATAGTATGAATAATGAATTAATGTTTTAATTATATAATATATTAAAAATAAAAAAAATTCAAAACGAATTCCAAAATTTTGAAAAATTTAAGTATGTTTGAAAGTTAATATCACTTTTAATATTAATCTTGTAACATTGAGTTGTTGGAATAAAATTCATTCGACAGACCAACATTAGAAGTGATGCTAGTTACTTTCCCTTTGAGATGGCAGCTGCTGACCAGCCGGCAAAGATACCGATTTTCTGGGTAGGATATTATTAACTATGGTTTATATGGTAATAATTTGGCACCCAATTACAACCGACTTAACTAACGGCCAGGACAATCCTCCGAAAACCCCGCCTAATGTTAAGGCTAACCGTCAAAATCTTTTTCGAAAGCCCAAAAATTCAAACCCCTGCCCCCTCTCTCTCTCTCTCTCTCTCACATTCTCTGCTGCAACACATTTCTTCCTTTTGTCTTTTTCGTGGTGAAACACTCTCTCTCCTAGTTTTTTTTTTTTTTTTTTTTTTTAATGTAAATCCCAACAAAACTCGGGCAATGGAAGATGAATAACCTGGAACACTATTCGTCGTCAAAACTCCGCAATTTCCCCAAATCCCTCCCTCTCCCTTTCATCTACAATCATCAACAGCCATGGTGGCACCAAATTCTCGACCCCGGAAGCGAGTTCGTCGACCAGTGGAACCGCATCTTCATGGTGACCTGTCTCATTGCCGTCTTCATCGACCCTCTCTACTTCTTCCTCCCCGAAATCGGCGACGAGGTTTGCATTAAGACCGATATAGCGTTGGGCGTCTTCGTCACCGTCTTGCGCTGCGTCGTCGACCTCTTCTCCATTTTGCATATGGCGATGAAGTTCCGGACCGCTTACGTGGCGCCCAGCTCCCGGATTTTTGGGCGCGGAGAGCTGGTTACCGATCCGGGGTTGATCGCATTGCATTACTTGAAATCTGATTTCGTGATCGATCTTGCGGCAACACTTCCGCTCCCACATGTAAATTCTTTAAATTAATTTTATTTTATTTATTTTGGGGGGTTGGTCGGAATTTTGTTAGGGTTTGCCATATTGCAATTGCTAATCTATTCGTCCACCAACGGTTAATTTTCCGAGCCACATTCATCTCTTTTTGCGAACTTATTGAAGATTTAAAGATGGGTTTCAAGACGAACTTGAGAGTTCTAACACAGAAGATTATGTCGGATTTGAGATAGCAACGTAAAAGCTGTCATTTCAAATTCTTCATAGAGTTGTATAAAAAATTCTAATGCAAAATTTTTCTTGCATCTCTATGGCAAGCAGATTCATATTTTTGTTAAGAATTTGGTCAAATCCATCCATTTCGAACTTTTCCATCCAAACAGAGCATTAAATTTAGACCCTTTTTAGAGAGGATTTCAGTTTTAACTTCTGTGTAACTGTGCGTTGAAAATGCCCTTGATTGATAGTCTACTGAAAGTTTTCAGATTTAACCCTGTAATTAAATAATTAGATGACTCTTTGATGTTTATTTTCTAGTTCTTAAGTTCTTTTGTTTGTTGTTGACTCTTGAATGATATCTTAGATTAAAGCAGTTAATTTGGTGGGCTAATTGTTGATGGTCGATTGAGATAGTAGGGGTGAGGATGATATTGTTCAGATTCATCAACATTTTTTCTTGCATATGTTTTGTTTGTTGATATGAAGAGAGTTCATGCGATCTTTTCCCGTTATGGTCCTGCAGTTTTTATTGATGTCATTTTATTTTGTTGATAGTTTAGTTTTTTCTGTTTGGTATTGGCAGATTCTCATCTGGTTTGTAATCCCAGCTGTGAAAGCCCCTGCAGCGGCTCATGCTAACCATACCCTGTCTCTCATTATTATCTTTCAGTATATTCCACGGTTGTTTGTTATTTTTCCTTTGAACCAGAGAATTATTAAAACTACAGGGGTTGTGGCTAAGACTGCTTGGGCAGGAGCAGCATACAATCTCCTTCTCTATCTGCTAGCAAGTCATGTAAGCACCCACACCTTACTGCTTTTTCTTGTTACTTTATATTGTCTGGCTGACTCATTCCTCAATGTTGAAACTTATACAATGTTGCAAGTCTTGCAAAAAAATTTATCAGTTCATTATTATAATTAGTGTTATTGTGGATTGTCAGTGCAGGTTTTAGGAGCATCATGGTATGTGCTATCCATTGAGAGACAGTATTCGTGTTGGAGATATGAATGCTCGAAGGAGGAGAATTTAACACACTCTCCATCTTGTAATCCTGTGTTTCTGGATTGTAGCACTGTAGACAAGCCTGAACGCCAGTTTTGGTTTAACTTCACTAAAGTGCTTACAGAATGTGATGCTGGAGGTAGTCATGATTTTCAGTTTGGAATGTTTGCTGATGCCTTCACTGATGATGTTGCTTCTTCAAATTTCATTGCCAAATACTTTTACTGCCTTTGGTGGGGTTTGAAGAGTCTAAGGTATGCTCTATTTCATAAAAAAATGTCCATTGTCCTTTTTGTTCAATTTCAATTACCCTTTATCAATGGAGATGCTCCGCTGCATGTATGTGTGTGTGTGGGTGGATGGGTGGTTGCAAAGCTTTACAGTAAATTTTACCAAAATTGTTTTTAAGATTCTTAGTTTGGTATATGAGACAGTTCATGGTTGCATTTATGAGATAGTTATCATGGAGAATATATAATTTTCACCCATCTCTTTTCATAACTGCTAATACCTTCATAGTTTCTTTCGTGAGTAAACTCCAGTCAGCACATTTAGTTTGTCTCCAAACTCAGTTACGCATTTCCACAAACAGGGATTTATTGTAGAAAAGAGGACATGGGAACCAAACCAAGGCTGATGGAAACGCATTCTTGCTTATATAGATTGTATAGCTAAGATATAAAAATTGGAAGCTAAATATTATGCTTACTACTATTTAGTGAATTTAATAAGATTTAATTTTAATGTTGAAATTACAGTGACGTGCTAGCTTGCTTTCTAAGTATAATTAGTCGAACATGGAATAAACAGAGTGATGACTACACGGAAACCTGAAAGCTGGAAAAAGACCACGCACTTGCAATGCAATCAACCAGTCTGCACTATTGGACAAATGGTTTACAGGACAATCCTTTGACAGAGTTTGGATTGAACACCACAAACTAACCCAAGTTGCTTGCTGAGTCCACTTTCACCCATGCATAACTGACGATGCTTTAGTTCACCACACTATGATGTTGAACTCCACAGCATAAAAGCTCTGTATTCAGACCTTACCAAAAGCTCTTAAGTCAATGTACGAGAGTAATATAGGGTCAAAGAAGACGATGAAACTCTCTCTGAAAATATCATCCAAGAGTTGTTGACTAGGGCTAAAGACTCCCTTTATATTAGTAAGGTTTTACCCTGACAACTTCAGGGTTTTATGCTCAATAGCGATTAGGGGATTTCCAAAATTGAATTTAACCCTATCATTCAAGCTCCATAGCCATTGTTGGATCGGTCTAATGTATATCAAAAAACAGCTCTCAGAGCTGAAGAAAATTTCCTTGGATCTAAGAAACATGCCTTCAGTTTGAATCCCTGCATTCAAACAGACTGAATTCTTTGACAAGAAAACTGCTGCCAGATGAATAGATGAACTCTGCTGCCTTTAGTTTTGCACCATTTGCACTTTAAACAAAGATACAATGACTAATGACTTAAATTCAACCTGCTGTTTCTGTCCTTAAATTGCACCATTAGAAACCTAATGCCTGCAAGTTATTTTACGACATATTGAGGGGCACAATATGATAATATTTGAGTCTTAGAGACAAAGCGCTTACTTGGGCACAGAACATGTGACATAGAATAAGATTGGATATGAAATTTCACAAGACCTTCTTGGGACTTTTGATAGTTCAGTTTAGGTTAATATTGAGTCTAAATTTTATTTTCTACTAGTCAATTTGTTTGCTGATTGTATTTGTTTATATTTTACTAGGTTTTAGAGTCAATTGCTATTTTGGTAACTTCCAGAATTGTTGGACATGGACTGATGATGGATGTAAAGATCATATTCCAGGAAAGTTCTATTTTTTTATTCAAGCCACTGTTTGATACTGTAATTTAATAAAAGCTGCTAACCCAAGTCAATTTAAATCCATTAAAACTTAGAAAGTTTAATCAAAATATGACCTGGGGAACTTGCATAGTACAAGGGCAATAGCTCAGACTAACTAGCGTAAGAATGCAAGTTCTAGAATGAGAGCAGCCACTTTATGCAGTAGTATATGGGTTAGGTTTATAACTTTATGTCCATTCTTAACACCCTTGACGATGGCAGACCAACATTGGGTGACTTCCTTAATCAATATCTAAAACAAAATATAAAAGCCTCTATAAAAATTTCCAGCTATTGAAGGCATTCTAACCTCCTGATTGATTGAGCCATTTTCATGTTGCCAGATTGATATAACCCAAGGATTCAATAGTTTTCAAAAAAAAAAAAAAAAAACACAGGAAACAGGTAAATAAGGTCCGAATCTGAAAATTTTCATTAATAAAGAAATACATAGGATGGAGATAAGAGGAGATAGACAGAAAGAGAAGGTAGAGAAACCCTAAATTAGGGTGCCTTGAGTGCACAAAAAGGAGGAGGAGGAGGAGGAGAAGAAGAAGAAGAAGAAGAAGATAGGGGAAAGGAAGAGGGAAAGGAGCTGCACTCCCACACAAACCCCAATGCCTCACACATTTTCATTTCAATTCCCCACCTAATTGTTTATTTATAGACAATACTCCCAAATGCAAGAGGTCATTGTCTAGGAATCGTCTAGTGCAAGTTCCAAGTCGAATCCACGTGGAACGTGTATCAGTGTTTGTCAACAATAGATAGAAACTGAATGTCTGGGATGCTTGTGATTTTAGGATAAAGTCAACACTATATCTTTCAACCTCACCTAGCTCTCTCTCACTCTGGAGTAAGACACACACAACCAGCCAACTCCTAAATTCCTCACCAAGTAAGAAAGTGATGGAGACGGCGGTAGGTGAGAAACTCAGAAGCCACATGGGAAAGATAAGAAAAGAACCACGTGGAATTCTGGTGACTCAATCATCCCTTAGTCACACAAACACCCATACATCCACATATTTGTAAATATGTTTAACACCAAATATCTAGGGATTTAAATCCAAACAAATAACCATGGCTCAAATAATGGCTAAAACCAAACAATAAAATTTAAATAAAAATTCTACTAAATCCAATAAAATAAATATACCACCGCTACTACAAAAATAAGTACAATACAAAACACCGAGTCATCACATAATCCATGTAAATCCTTTGTGAGAAAAGGTACATAGAATGCTTCTCAAGGTTCTCTACCCAAGAATGGAATGTATAGAATTATTTTTGATCTTCCAAAGCTTCCTATTTCTAACAAATTCATTAATAACTAAAAATAACTATTCTAACATTTCAAAGACTTCTTTGAACATCCGGAGCTTAGAAGGAAGTCTTCAAATTACTAGCTTTGCAATGCTGAGAATGCCCCACCATCTTGACCATAAGTTTGACTATCCAAATGGTTGTGTGCATTGTGATTGAATATTTTTCGAAAGTTCAGAACATCCTGGTTTCTGTCCAGACCATAAGATGCAAGTTCTATGTGGTTTAGACCATAGCTCCCAATCGTCCGAATCATTCTCTGATTTCTGCACTTTTTGCTTTCTTCCATTTTGGATTTTCCTTGATACTTTTTTTTCCCTATTTTTTTTAGAACCTTAGATACAAAGTACAATAGTCGGGGAGAGGAGTGGTTGGGGGACCCCATGATCGATCCTAGGTCACAAGCCGGCGACAATAATGCTATACCACACAAGCTACAGCCGCACTCAATTTGTGGATTCTTCTTGATACTTTTGTTCATCCTTTGGCTTGTTTTACCTAAACACCCTATCTGGCTCTTTGTGACCTATAAGAGTGAACAAATGCACATAAATTGGGATATTATTATAAAAGTGAACTTTAAAGCATAAAATGCATGCAATGAACATAACTTAATGCGTCAAGATGCAATTTGTGATGTTTATCTATCCCTTTTTAAATTGCTTGTGATATATCTGTAGTTAATATTATAGAAATGTCATTCAATATGTTAGTGCTAAAACACTTTTCATTCATTTCTTGATATACAGTTCATATGGACAGAATTTGAATGCAAGCACACATGTTGGAGAAACACTATTTTGTAGTCTCATTTGTCTTGCGGGTTTGGTTTTGTTCTCACAGCTGATTGGCAAAATGCAGGTATTATCTATTATCAGATAAATGCACGCAAAATATGCATATTGTTCTTGTACCAGATACTTTGACATGATTTGGAGGGAATTTTTCCAGGAGACTTACCCATGTTCAAAATGTGAAAAATTAAAACTGCAAAAGGGATCGTAAACTTAACTTAGATGCAAACAACTAGGCTGGTTAAAATTCCATTCCAACAGCTTGACTGTTTAGCTTTTAAATTAGAAGTTTGATTATGCTACCATTGACCATATTTTGACTTGTGATCAAATCCACATTTTTTTAGATCTTCTTGGTATCAAGTTTTCCCCCTTATATATGGTTCTTTTCTCCCTTTATATGCATGTTGTTTCTTTCAAGCTGATGTTGTTTTCTGGCAGTCTGGTAGGTGGAGAAATTAGGTGTTTCTGCTTCTATGATTATTAAATTGCTGAAGAAAGACGTTGAAAAGAAAATGGGAATATATACCTTTATGGTGTAGAAAGACCATGGGGTAAATATAACATAATAGATCAATTAGAGGGAAAGAAATGGCGGAAAGTGACTTTTCGGGCACTTGCAGACATATGATGGCATATCTCTAATTTGTTAGTAGCCACTAGTTATACCAAATTTGCACTCTTCTCCAACACCCTCCTTCCCTCGGAAGGTAAAAAAAATGGCTTGTTGAAATGATATGAACAATGCATCTTATATTAGATGCTGTTGTTAGTCCTGAAATCATGAATAAGACAAGAAGGAGAAAAGGTTATAGAGTAGTTTAAAGATTTAGTTAATTGACCACCACATAATAAATTAAAAGAAAATTTAGATATAAAAAGACTCAAGGATAAGATTAAGGAGGGAGAAGGGTGAAGATGTCCTTCACTAGCAATAGGCTGGAAGGACCATCAATGAAGGTAATACTGTGAGTGGTAGCTAAATTAGAAAATAAGGAAGGATTACCTAAGATGTGCACAATAGCACCAGAGTCTAATTCATTAAGGGGCATATGGAGAAGTAAAGCACGCGGTACTATTTGAATGTGCCAAAGTGGCAGTAGAGTTGGAAGAACGAAAGACGCGAAGAGCCTGCATAATAGTGTCTAACTTAATAGAGGTGAAAGGCTTGGTCAAGGCAAAAAAGAGTCACTCAAACTAGAAGTAATTTGTGTAGAAAAAGAGTTAGTGCCAATGGACTCAGTAGTAACATGATGGGCTTGATTAGGCCAACCATATTTTTTTCCAGCAATAATAATGATCACATTTCTTAGTGCCAAGTCCAAAGCTACGACCACTATCACGAGAGCCACGGCCTCCAAAGCCACTAACTAGGGTAGCAAAATTAGAACAACTAGGCAAAGGAGTTGTTTGAGAGTGATGGCCTAAAGAGAAACGTTGAAGACAAGAGTAAGCATTGGCCATGGTAGTATAGTCTCACCCGCTAGAAGTTGATCGTAATAAATTACAAAGATTATCATTGAGGCTCAAAATTGTCATGAGCTCATCCCTCTATTGCATCATCTTAGTCTTAATTTCTGGAAAGGGGCGAAATTGTAGAAAACAATCACCTAGAGCTTTAAGAGTGTTGTACTACTCGGACCACGATTGAGCACCTTGTCAAAAAGAGAAAATTTTCTCGCATACCTCAAAAATCTCCGAAATATTACTCCTTTAGAGGAGTCTACTAATGAATCTCGTAAGGCTAATGAATCCCAAATGGCTTTAGAAAAATCACACGAAACAACAATGCAAAAAACTAAAGGCTACAAGCTATGCCATATCCAACTCATAACAATAGCATCCGAAACCTTCCACTGTGGAAAAAAAAAAAAAAAAAAAGAAAACTATGAATCTGGTGGAGGATATGTAATAGATTTTTTCAATTAGCGGCCAATCAAGAATATACGAACAGTATGAGATCATGTCAAATAATTTGTTCCATTTAGCTTTTCACAAGAGATGGATTTAGGAAGATTGTCAACTAGTACAACAGATATAATAAGAGAAGACTCGGTATCAGTAGTTTTAATCTTAGTGGGATTGATAGTTATAATAAACAAAAGCAAGAGATAAATTAAGTAATGAGTAGAAACAGAGGCTTCAAACCTAGGCAATGAACAAGGGGAAATTTATCGGTCTCAGCAAGAAGCACAAAGAAATCAAAGCAAGTGAAGACGAGTGAAGAGGAATCAAAACATTAAGCAAAGGGCTACTAGAGGCCGCTTACATTAGGCGACCACTTTCAGGTGTTATAGGAAGGCAACTGATGAACGCGAGCCAACAGGTGCCCCCAGAAGCTCTGCGAGTGAGATCTGGTACAGGAAGCTCCTATAGCACGTGGGAGCGCGTGACTGAGCCGCTGATGGTCGGCCTTCCCCTAACACAGTCGCTGGTGGTGGACGACCTCTACGGTGGTGGTTGTCGACCTTTACAATGGTTGAGTAAAGGAGCTACGGTGACGACTAGGGTTTGTTCTCCACTATTTGTTTGGTTTCTTCTGTCATCTGTCTCTCTGCAAAATTCCAAGAATCTCAGTGTTGATTCTGTCCTTTTGCTATCCGCATGGAGTCCAAAACTCTCTCTCTTCAGTTGACTACACGAAAACTGAATGGATCTAATTAGAATCAGTGGTCTAAGACTGTTAAGATTGCTTTAATAGGTCATGGTAAGCAAAAGCATCTTACCGAGTTGGCCCCTACCCCCTGAAAAAGAGTATGATGCGTGGATTCAAGAGGATGCACATATTGTTAGTCTCTTATGGAATTCCATGGAACCACAGGTTGCTAATATGTGTACTCACTTAGATACTTGTAAGAAGATTTGGGACTATATCCGTCTGTTATTCTCCAATGACTTGGCTCGTATATACGATTTATCTCATAAGTTCTTTCAATTACAGCAATCTGGTAAGTTTGTTACAGATTATTTTGCTTCCCTAAAACAAGTTTATGAGGAGTTAAACTCAATTTAACCGTTGATAACGGATATCCGTGAAATGTAAAAGCAACGTGAGCAGATGGTGGTACTACAGTTCCTTGCAGGCCTTAACCCAGAATTTGAACCTATGAAAGCTCAAATATTTAGTGGAGTCTCTTTCCCTACATTTGCTGAGACCACCTCAAGAGTTATGGGAGTTGTATCTCGAGATTCTACAAAACAGTCAGATCCCTTTCAATCTGCACTTGTCAGTCATACACCCCCATCTCATGTTGAAAATCGTGGCAATCTTAGTGGTCGTGGAGGGGGTGGACGTGGACGAGGGGGACATGGGAAAGGATCTCTGCCTCGTTGCACCAATTGTGGAAAACCTAGGCATACCCATGAGAGATGTTGGGATTTAATAGGCAGACCCCCATACATGGCGAATACAACTTCATTTGATGCTCTTGTAGCCACTTCTACTACTGATGAGCAGTCACAGACTATTACCTTTTCTAAAGAAGAGTATCCAAGGCTCTCACAGTACCAGATAGCTCATTAGGCCTCTCTTCCTACTACTTCTCTTACTCGTGAAGGTAATTCCATTTCAAGCCTTTCCACTCATTGTTCTCCTTCTTGGATTATAGATTCTGGTGTGTCTAACCATATGTATGGAAAATCTACATTGTTTTCTAGTATTCAATATTCTTCTTCCCTTCCAGTAGTGACTTTCGCCTATGGGTCAACCACCATTGTCAATGGTGTTGGTACAGTAACTCCTTCATCTTCTCTTTCTTTAAATTTAATATTTTATGTTCCCTTTTTTCCTTTCAATTTGATATCTGTTAGTCTACTTACCAAACATCATCATTGTTCAATAACCTTCTTTTCTGATTCTGTTGTTATTCAGTATACGATGACATGGGAGAAGATTGGCGGAGGACATGAAGCTGAAGCAGTCTACTATCTTGATACGCCTCGAGCTTGTCCTACAATAACCTCTTCTATAGAGGTTCACTGTCGTCTTAGTCATCCATTCTTGGATAGGCTAAAGCGTATGGTTCCTAGTTTACATAATTTACAGTTTTTGAATTGTGAGTCTTATCAATTGGGAAAACATCATTGTGTGCCTTTTACTTCTCAAATCAATAAAAGGTCATTGAGTCTGTTTTTATTAGTTCATTCAGATGTTTGGGGTCCTAGTCGGGTTACTTCAAAGTTTAGATTTCAGTATTTTGTCATATTTGTGGATGATTTTTCAAGAATGACATGGATTTATTTAACGAAAGATCGTTCTAAGCTGTTCTCTATTTTTCAAGCTTTTTGTGCTAAAATAAAAACCTAATTTTATTTACCTGTGCGAATTCTTCGCAGTGACAATGCCAAAGAGTATTTTTTCTAATCCTTTTGCTAACTTCATGACCTCTTATGGTATGCTTCACCAGTCTTCTTGTTCAAATACACCACAACAAAATAGGGTTGCTGAACGAAAAAATTTGCATTTCATTAAAATAGCCAGATGTCTACTCCTTCAAATGAATGTCCCCAAAACCGTCTGGAGTGATACTGTTTTAACTACATGTTATTTAATTAATCGCATGCCTTCTTCAGTTCTCAAAGGAGGAATCCCTCAGTCTATGTTGTTCCCTAATTGTTTTCCCTTCCACCTCAAATTTCTAGGTGCAATTCCTTTGTTCATCAAGTAGCTCCTAAAATTGATAAACTAGATGCCCGAGCCCATAAGTACATCCTTCTAGGGTATTCCAGGTTGTAGAAGAGTTATCGTTGCTATAG
Source organism: Vitellaria paradoxa (assembly GCA_019916065.1). Lineage (NCBI taxonomy): Eukaryota > Viridiplantae > Streptophyta > Magnoliopsida > Ericales > Sapotaceae > Vitellaria > Vitellaria paradoxa. Next base: position 38,295,484 of record CM034240.1, read on the forward strand.
TCCTACTCTTAACCGATTCTTTGTTTGTCCCAATGTCACATTCTTTGAGTCTACCTCATTCTTTTCTTAACCTCAGTCTCAATCTACTCTCGATGAGAGTCTTCCTCTTCCAATTCTCCCAGTTGAAACAATCTCAGCTAGTCACCTTACCCCTTTAACTCCATCTAGTCATTTGTCTTGTCCTGATTTGCAGATATATACTCGGCTTCAAGAAGTGACTGCTCTGCCTTCTGCTTCCATTGCTCCACCATTAGCTTCTCTTGTGCCGCCTGCACTTATAAGTGATTTAAATGTTCCTATTGCTCTTCGGAAAGATATACATTCTTGCACTTCTCATCCCATCTCTCGTTTTGTATCTTATAATGCTTTGCCATCTTCCCATCGATCATCTGTTACATCTTATCTTCTGTTTCTGTTCCTAATACTGTTTCTGAAGCACTTTCTCACCCTAGATTGCATTCTGCCATGAACAGTGAGATGTTTGTTCTTCGAGGTAATGATACTTGGGATATCATTACTCTTTCACCTGGTAAGTCTATGGTCGGGTGTCACTAGATATATACTGTCAAAGTTCATCCTAACAGTAATGTGGACAGGTCAAAGACGCGCCTAGTCACGAAAGGGTATTACACAAGTTTATGGTTTGGACTTCTCTAAGACTTTTTCTCCTGTTGCAAAGATTACCTCTATTCATCTTCTTATCTCTTTGACTGCATTTTGTCATTGGTCTCTACACCAACTAGATGTGAAAAATACATTTTGCATGGTGATCTTGCTAAGGAATTGTATATAGAGCAACCTCCTGGGTATGTTGCTCAGGAGGAGTCTAGGTTGTTGTGCAAACTAAAGAAATCCTTATATGGCCTGGAATAATCTCCTCGGGTATGATTTAGCTGATTTAGTACTGTTGTCACTGAATTTAGTCTAATTCGTTGTGGAGTTGATCACTCAGTTTTTTATCAACATTCTTCTAAAGGGAAGATTTGGCTCCTCATGTATGTAAATGACATTATAATCACAGATGATGATTCACAAGGAATTGCGATCTGAAACTGTTCCTTCAAAGTAAGTTTAGCACCAAAGATTTGAGACCATTAAAATGCTTCTTAGGAATTGAGGTTACTTGATCGTGTATGGGTATTTCTCTCTCTCAAAGAAAATATGTCCTTGATCTATTGACAGAGACAGGTATGTTAGGTTCTAAACATGTGGACACTCCAATGGATCCAACTATCATGTTAGTTGCTGATCAAGAAGAGTTGTTACATGATCGTAGCCAATTAAAGGTTAGTTGGGAAGCTAAACTATTTGACAATCATTAGACCATTGACATCATAGTACAATACACATTTGACATCATAGTACAATATGACATCTTAGTACAATACATGTATTATTACGATCATAGTACAATACATATTGTACTATGATGACAATTACCTCGGTGCATGATATAGAATCACCTCTTAAAGGTTAGGTATTGTATGATCGTAATAATACATATTTGACAATCACAATACCTAAACTTTACGAGGTGAATCACCTCGTAATAATACATGATTCTACATCACTAGACCATTTGTCTAGATTCTGAGATACCTAAAAAATACACCGGGTACAGGTTTATTGTACAGGGATAATAGGCACACTTTAATTCAGGAATACACTGATGTCAACTGGGCTGGGTCACCATCAGATAAACGGTCTACTACCAGGTATTGTGTTTTTGTTGGAGGAAATTTAGTACTCTGAAAGAGTAAAAAGCAAACAGTAGTAGCACGATCAAGTACTGAGTCAGAATATAAAGTTATGGCACACACATCTTGTGAGTTGATTTGGATACAATACATATTAAAAGAATTGGGAGTTCATCATTCACAGCACATGGAATTACTATGTGATAATCAAGCTGCAATTCATATTGCCTCTAATTCGGTATTTCATGAGAGGACTAAATATATTAAGGTCGATTGCCATTTTGTAAGAAAAAAGATTTTACAGAATGTGATCAAAACTAACCATGCGAAGTCTAAAGGCCAACTTGTAGATTTGTTTACCAAAACTCTTGGAGGCCCTAGAGTGAATTGAAGTTTATTTATAACAAGCTTAGAATATATGACATATATGCTCTAACTTGAGGGGGAGTGCTAATGAATGTTTATTCATGTACCTAGGAAAATGTAACTAGTCTAGGTTCTTGATTTGAATTTATTGTATCTGTATAGTTGTGCATAAATACAAAGACTAACAACCCATGTTGGGAGTGTCAAGAACCTTCAGTCCTTTGAGTTTATAACAGAGGGCTCTAACATAAAAATAGTTTTTCTTGCATGCTTACTGGGCTGGATTACATTGACTTAATTATGAAAGTTGGATGGCTCTAATATAAAAATTAAAAGGCCAGGGATGGCATTATAAAATGAAGCGAAGTTTAAGACTTCTTGAAAATCAGAAGTTGAGCATTAGTATAGCTCTATCTATGACAAATCTGAACACAAACTCTATTGGTATGGCCTGATCATCCTGGTTAACTGCTATCTCTAAAAACAGTGTTTGTCTTGCTGAATTTTGTATTTTTTGTTGTTTATGACATAGTTTGATTGAAGAAGGTGAAAGAATTTTGATTTTAATCATTTCATATGCTTTTGATATTTATGTTTTGGGAAGACCTATCTGCAATCTACAACAGCGAGACTTGAAGAATGGAGGATCAAACGAAGAGATACGGAGGAATGGATGAGGCATCGACAACTACCACCAGATCTTCAAGATCGTGTTCGTCGGTTTGTTCAATATAAATGGATTGCTACAAGGGGAGTAGATGAGGAAGAAATATTGCGGTCTTTGCCTTTGGACATCCGACGTCAAATCCAAAGGCATCTTTGTCTTGGCCTTGTTCGACGCGTAAGTTCTCCCCTCCTTCCCCCCCTCCAAAAAAAAAAAAAATTATTCTGTTGGAAATTTGTGTGTGATGACATGTCAACTTTACAAGCTTCACATATTTGAAATTTCAATTTGCTCATCATTTGGTATGGCACTTATTTGAATTACAAGAAGTGCATAAATTTGGAAGTAATGGAGCTTCATTCGATAGTAGACAAATTGCTGTAGATTATCTATCCAGAGATCACAGAAGAAACATAGAATATGCTATCTCAAATGTATGCATCTTATTTGACTTCAACAGTAGATAGCTTCAATTGGCTATTTTATGTTACTAGTTACCACACAAGTACATGGTATATCAAGTTGTAGTTCAAGCTGCAGTCTGGCAACCATTGAAGTTATTCCTGGAATAAGCAGATGAGACTTTCCTTTTTTTTTTTTTGCCTTCCCCTTGAGAAGTTAAAGGGGACCAGTTCTGCATGATGCATGATGTTGCCTCCTCCTGAGTTTGAGCCACAGATAGCTCTCTCGAGTTTATTGGCTCTGAGTTGATTCAAGCCATATGCTTCACATTTTTGAGATATCCTGGTAGATTAAGCAGCTGAACTTGCTTGATTTTAAGCCAAGTCATGGTTTTACATAAAACCAGGCAATTAAATGTGTTCAAGTTTGCTATTTGGAGACAAAAACCTGAGTAACTAGAGATTGTTTCAGAGTGTTGAATCTACAACCTCCAGGTTGCAAAGAAATAACTTTACCGGGCGCAAAGACTCACCCCTCAGTTTGCTATTTAAAGATACTATTTTAAAACACATGTTTAACTGAGTTATTTGAAGTTACATCATTATTGAGATTTTATTTGGCTTGGTTTTTGGTTTATCTGCCCTTTTTCTTTCAAAGTCAATTACCTTAGAAGACGAAATTGGACCTTGATAAATATTTCTAGTTTCTTTCTAACAGGCTAATTTTGTCAAGAATATCTTCTGTTCTAATTTGATTTACTGAACATACTACTTTGTCTCATTTCCAGGTTCCTTTCTTCTCACAAATGGATGATCAGCTTTTGGATGCGATATGTGAACGTCTTGTCTCATCTTTGAGCACCAAAGACAGCTACATTGTTCGGGAAGATGATCCAGTCAACGAGATGCTTTTCATCATTAGAGGACAGCTTGAGAGCTCCACAACCAACGGTGGCCGCTCTGGATTCTTCAACTCCATTACTCTCAAACCCGGTGACTTCTGCGGCGAAGAATTGCTGACATGGGCTTTAATGCCATCCTCAAACCTAAACCTTCCATCCTCAACTCGAACGGTCAAATCCCTTACTGAAGTCGAAGCATTTGCACTTAGAGCCGAAGACCTCAAGTTTGTCGCGAATCAGTTTAAACGTCTTCACAGTAAGAAATTACAGCATGCTTTTCGATACTATTCCCACCAATGGAGAACTTGGGGGGCTTGTTTCATACAAGCTGCATGGAGACGACTTAAAAGGAAGAAGCTGCAAGAAGAATTGTTGAGACAGGAGAACCTGTATTATACGCATCCTTTTCGAGAGAGCGATTACGATGGCAGTGTTTATGAGGTGGATGGTGGTGATGGCAACCCCGCCACAGATAATGGTGCACAGCACCTTAGCGCTACCATTTTGGCCTCAAAATTTGCTGCAAATACTAGAAGGGGGGTTGCCCAGAAGGTCTCACTGGTGGAGCCTGCTGCCTCCAACTTAAAGATGCCAAAGCTGTTTAAGCCTGTGGAACCTGATTTCTCTTCCGAGTAGGAACGTTATGATGATCAGCTAATCTCGGAAGGAGCATCGATGTATTGGGTAGGGTTCCTTTTATATATATACACAGATAAATAAAAGATTTTTCAATTGATACGTACATTGTGGTTTCTGAAGAACTATAGCTGAGTTTGTAACCATAATAGCTACCTAGTAGTTATGAACTAGTGTCGACTTCAAGTTAGACTCACGAGAGACTTAACACGTCAGGACCTCGTTTTCAATTGTCAGACCCATCTTAAGAAAATTATTATTATTATTATTTATATTCTTTTGTTGACTTTTAAATTATAAAATATAATTTATTATCATTTTAAATAGAATGTAATCATTATTTAATTATTTTATTAACTTTTAATTTATGAAATACATAATTTTTTATTTTAATTAATGTTATAATATATTATTTCTATTGTTTTTTAATAAAATATTAATATTTGAGACATAAACATATATATATATATATATTATTGCCAAGATCTCATTATATTGGGACTTGTATGTCGAGTAGGCACATTTGTATCATCTCATGCCATTATTTGAAGTTGGTGCCTATACTTCTTTTGTAGCCAATGGAGGGAGCCAAGAGTAATTTGTGGCTGTTGATGGTGCATCACTACTATTCTAATACTGGAAGTTGTACGGTTGATGTCATGTTGATAGTGTCCACAATTTCTTTTCAATCCGTATGATTTTCATTTATATGCCAACCCAAATATGTGCATTATATTAGTATTCTACAATTAAATTTTTAATCTCATGATGGTATCAGATGCGAGTGTTGGTGTAGCAGTAAAATTAATTATTATATTAGTGATTCACAACTTTTCCTAGTGCTTGAATTTTACTTTGGATTAAGATTCGTTATTGGAAAAAGTACTTTTAATGATTGTAAAAAGTTTCGTTAATTATACATGTAAAAGTAGTCACTAATTGCGGTAGATTCTTGACAATCATTGATTTAGAAGTGATAAAAGGTTTTAGCAACCGTTTAGTAGCAATCGCTAGATATTTAGCGTTGAATTCTAGCAATTGCCAAAAATGAGCTTTTATGTAATTCAAAACCACCGCAAAAGGACAATAGCTAAAGGTATAATGACGGTTGTTACAGAAAAGTCTCTATGACTAATTAAGTAATTGTTAAAGATATAATGATGGTCGTTAATGATATCTATTTGTACATACAATCATTAAATCCTTGTATATATATTTGTACATAATTTGTATTATTTATCAATCACATTCACAAAGTTAAATTTATACTCAAATTCACAACATAAATCTAATTAAAAGCTAATAACTGAAACAAATATTATTGTACAAGAACAAAATTTATAATTTTACAAGTAAAAAATTTATCCGATTTACAAAATATTACAAATACAATTGAAAAAACAATCTCTGCATCTAGAAGTGTAGCTGGCGCAGATCAAACTTGAAAATCTAATATACAATTAGTCTTGAAATTATCATTAAGAAAGCTTAAATTTAATAAGTGAAATATGTCGACTACAGGCGCCTCCTAAATCAGAACCTGCATCATTTGTTCCAACAATTTTCTAGCACTAAGGAGGTGTTACGTGTGTCATCTCGAGTCAACTAAGTTCGTGTACTCAGTTTTAGTTATTAACTCAAAATATGATTATACAAAGTTTAAGTAAACTTGAAACTATAATTGTCAACCATAGGCATGCCAGGACTCAAAATCACACATCATTCATTCCTACAAATCTCTAGTACTTAGAAGCCACTGCGCATTGTTGACTTAAAATACGAATGCATAAAGTTTCAAGTTTAAACTTGAAACTACAATTGTTAAATACGAGTAACACGTTACTTAGAATTCTGCGCCATTTGTTCCTGCTAATCCTTAGTGCCTAAGAAGCTTCATGGGTCGAGTCTCATAGATAACCGAGACCATTTAATTGGTTTGGGCTGTTAACTCAATATATGAACTATCTAAGTTTCGTGTTTAAATTTGAAGGTACAATTATTGACTACGAGCACCTTGAGACTCAAAATCCCACACCTTTTATTCTTACAAATAACTAGTGCATAGAAATTGCTATCAAAAATCTATATGCTATATACCCTAAATACTATACCACAAAAAAAAAAAAAAGGAATAACAAAATGAAGGTAAAAGAGGCATAAAATTTTACCAAGAAAAAATCTAAATCAAAAAAAACCTTGAGTATTTCACTATAAACACATTTTTGACTACAAACACTCTCAACTTGATGATAGTTTCAAATCCGCGAATGTGTATCATTGACTCTTTACTCGAATCCTTAATGCCCCAAACACAAGCAAAAACCATAATCTTCAAATTCTTGAAGAACAACTATATCCTCAGCGACTGGTGAATTTATAGCACACAAAATCTGACATCATTCGAATTACCACATAAAATAAAATAAAATAAAATTAATTTGCATGCGATTTGTTTGATGAGAAGCAAATTTACTATATATTTTCTTTATTTTTAGTAACTAGTCTATTTATTTTTATTATTTTTATTTTTCAAAAAATATTCAAATTTATATTAATAAAAAATTATAATTTAAAAAAATAATTTTTAAGTGTTAACAGAATATAGTGTGAGAAAGGAGATCAATGAGAAAGAGAAAAAGAAATAAGCGAAAAAAATGAATTTAAATGAGAGCCATTAGATTTCGTCCAAAAAATTCAACGGTTCACATTGCAATGGACCATAATCTGGTGAACTGCACACCAAACATACCCTCAACCGAAGTATACCTAGCTAATTCTTAAAGATTCACACTACAAAGACAATATTTGACAGATAGGAATAAAATAGAATAGAATAAAATGAGAGGTGAGAATGAAATTAAATGCTCGTTCTATTCCTTTATTTAGTTTATTTAGTTGCCAATATGAAAAACATGAGAATGGAATAGAGATTCATGTTTCTATAATTTGATTACATATTTTAAATATGATAAAATAAAATGAAAAATAATAAAAATTACTAACATCAATTTTTTAAAAATTATAAATAAATTTAATTTGTTTACATTTTTAACAATTATAAAAAATAATGTTGATGAATACTTCTCATCTTTTGATAAGCACATAATACAAATTTAAGCGAAAAGAGACTCAATGATAAAATGATAATTTTTTTGGTACAAATTGGAATTGGTTTGAAATTTGCTTGATTGATAAAAATATGTTAAGAAATTTTTTTCAACCATTTAAAAAGCCCATAATGTGTATTTAGGCCTAAAACCAAGGCTAGGGTTAAAATGATATATATATATATATATATATATTTTTTGGCCGATGGAATTGACACAAAATTTGCGATGTAAATAAGAAACTTATTTTAGAATATTTCTCAGTTCTTTAAGAATCTCAAAATGTGAATGTGGGTTGTAAATGGCTCAAGTGTAAGACCATCATTTTCTAGTTCGCGTTTAGATCGGATAAAAAAATTTTTTAACTATTAAGAAACATATCAATGCATTTTATTAGTCTTTTAGGAAGTTCAGAATACGAATCTGGGCCAAAAATAAATTTAGGGGTAAAATAGTCATTTTATACTTCGAATTCAAATCAAGTCAAAATTTGTTTAATTATTAAGAAATATGTAGATAAATATTATTTAACTTTTGGGTAGCTAGCAATACAATTTTAATCCAAAAAAAGGTAAAAGGTAAAATCATCATTTTACAGCTTGGGCTTGGATTGAGCTAAAATTTACTTATTTATTTAAAGAATATGTCAATGAATATATTTTTAGCCTTTTGGGAAGCCCAGAAGACGAATCTAAGCAAAAAATAGGTATAGAGATTAAATAGTCATTTTACGACCCTAATTTGAGTCGGACTAAAATTTACTTAACTATTAGAAATTATGTTGATGGATTTTTTTTTTTATCCTTTTGGGTTGCTTAAAATGCGAATTTGGATAAAAATAATGTCCAGAGCTAAAATATCATCATTTTACACCTTGAGAGTTCGGATTGGGTTAAAATTGTTTAACTATTAAGAAACATATCAATAAATATTTTTTTTACCTTTAGGAGAAGTCTAAAATACCAGTCACGACCTTCTCTTTTTCTAAAAAGAAATGAAAATTAGGTAATGAAATGGAATAGAGTTTTTTAGGGAATGATCATTCTTGCTCTAAAAAATTGTTCCAAACGGGATAATAGAATAAAAGTATAAAAATGATCATTCCATTTCAATATAAACTAACCCCAGCTATATGTGTCCAACCTCGACTATAATCATTTTTTTTCCTTTTTTAACAACTTGCAAATGATGGTTTATGACTACCACATTTAAACACCTTAAGTTTTAAGTTATTCGAGTTTCGAGCCTGACTTGAGCAATTAATCCAACCTCAAGCTTAAACTCAATTTGAACTTTGATATGAAAAATATAGAATTGAGCTCGACTCAAAAATAGTTCAATTAAACCAAAAATGATGCCCTTTTATTCTAAAATATAATAAATAAGATATTATAAAAATATAATAAAATATTATTAAAAATATAAAAATATTATATATGTATATTATTTTATCGAGTTGACTCACAAGCTTTCAAGCTCAACTTTTCTAAACTCGAATTCGAGCTCGAATCTAAAACGAATTACAAATAAAACTTGATTCGAGTTCGTTTTTAATTCGTTTTAATTATGAACCAAACTCAAGCCAAGTTTTATTTTTGACGAGTTTAAATAACTCACGAATAATTCGATTCGTTTTTACTCCTAACCATAACCACCTACTATATATGACTATATACGATATATGATGATTTGATAGTGAAATAAGACCAATTGGAAGCTTGCCGGTGCCGTTAATTATATTGCTTTGGAAGTAATTTACGTAAAAACATAAAGACAAATTACTTTTTTGTGACTACGAAAAAATGAGGGCTGTTAACTTTTCAAAAATCAGAGTTAGTTTACCTACAAGTTCAAAATTATCGAGCATGGTAAATTTATTAATTTAATAAGATTGATAAAGTAAATCTCTTTTTACTTGTTGAATTGTAACAAATTTTTAAATGGAGAGTCAACATTCTATTTCTATTTAAGCAGGTAAATTTTAGTGAAATATGTTGAGAAATTAATAAATATAATACCAATTAAATGGAATTTGATTCCCTTCTTAAGTTGATTTAATTATCATAGGTGTCAAGACAACCAACGCGCATTATTATAATTAAATAAAATTATCATTAATTAATCTAACAAGCAATCCACTTGCCTGATTAACTTTTAAAAAATCATTCCCTTTCCTGAATTCATAATGAAATCTCGCTTTCGGAGCTAACTACAAAATCTGTGGACCTTAAGCCAAGACTTTTGTAAAAATAATTACCTTTTTTTTTTCTTTTTTAACATACATTTTTTACTCAGGTTAAAAAAATAAAAAATAAAAACTAATTTATGACAATTCTTTTTATCAAAAAATTAATAGAAAAGTTTCGGTGCCACTTTTATAATAAAAATGTATTGTCGCGGGTTATTTGTTTCAAAATAAGAGACCCACAATCGTACCCCATTATTGTGGTGTAAATTAAATTATATATATAAATTCTATTTTTTTCTAATTTGGAAGAAAGATAGAATTAATTGAATTCTGATTATATAATTATATTCATTTTTTATTTTAAATTTGTGTAAAGGCTTTATCGTGTATATATATATATATATATATATATATATATATATATATATATTTTAATTACGATTGCTTCATGGATGGAGGGGACTTGGACATAGATAGAGTTAGATTTTATTTTTATGCAATGATGCTTTTTTTTTAAAATTATTTAAGTATTTGAATTGTCTAATTCTAAATCAACATCTATTTGAATGGTCTAAGACTGCTGGTTTAGGCAAAGACAAGTGAAGGAAGGAAAGTCAGCACACACATGCGATCGAGGCTAGTTGACAAATTAGGAAAGACTACTAGACTAGTGGACAAAGCGCACGAGGCCAGTTGGCAAATTAGGAGAAACCTCTAGGCAATGTTTGCTCGTGAGATATGTGGTGGGGATTGAATTATCAATTTGTAGAGTCTACCTCATCCCGTGTTTGGTAAAAAAGATGAATATTTGATATGGAGTTCACTCTTAATTTCATATGCCTCAAAGTAGGAGATATGTAAATAATGTAATACCGGGTTTGATATTGTATATTAGCATAATCGGATTAGTTTCTCACCAAAATTTAAAAGTTTAAAATTATTTCTTATTATGTCGTTTATTAAATCGTATATTTTATCTAACTTTATATCCCATTAATCAAATACTGAAAACATGATTCCATATTAAAAGAAAACCATCATATGATATATTCAATCCAATACATTATCTCATAGTATTACTTATTCCTTCTTATTCATCCCTGCAAGCAAACGTAACCTTATAACACTTTTAGTATGGAATTAAAAATTAATAAAGAAAATATTACGAATATAATTTCATTAACATTTTACTCTTGTAATTTTATATTTTTTTATTCACTCTCTAAAAAGTTAATACGTAATCTCTCAAGAATGATAAATATTAACTCATTTAAATTTTAATAAAGTATATTAATTAAAATTAAACGAGGTAAACTTTTATAAGGGTAACATTTACTTAATTTTAACGCCATACCAAACAAGCTGCTTGGAAGAAGATCGGAAAGAAAGGAAACAAAGAAGAAGTGGCACCAGGGCATGATGGAGAAGGTTGAATTTTCTTTGTCAGTGGTTGGGAAAGTGACTTGCACGTATCATAAAAGGTTATTGATTACTTTCCAATTTTGTTGATCACACTTTTTCTTGTTTGATAAGATTGTTGATTACTTTTGATCAATTGTAACAATTTGGCGTGGTTCAATCATTTTCGATCTAATTAAGTAGTATCCCTAGGGTGCAGTATATATATTATTTTTCATCGACCTCCACGGAAGGTAAATATATTAGGATTTTGCGGACTAACATAGTTGAGCTGTCAGTTCGGCGACAGTAAAATTACGAACCGTTAGATTAAAATTCAACGGTTCAAACATAATTATTTTTTTAAAATAAAAAAATAAATTTATCCAGACCAACTCATAAATTTGATGTCACTAAACTGACATATGACCGTATGTCAACCTTTGCTTTTTCAAAATATCGTGGATTGTGTACCCCATTGTAATATTTTTAGTAAAGATTAAATATGACTTCAATAAAAAGAAAAAGAAAAAAGAAAAAATGTTTCATGTAAGTTAATTACTTGAAAATAAGAGTTCAAGATTATTATTTTTTTTTACCTCCCCTTAATATTTGGGTGATTGCACTAATCGCCTATAATATTTAAAAGTTACACTTGTCTCTTTTATTCTAAAATGTTATTAACATTAACCTTCTTCTGATAATCATTAAAACTTAATATAAAATGTTAAACTAATCAAAACTTTGGTTATTTTTCTTATTTTACTCCCCTCTCTTGCACATTTCATTAGTTTTTTTTCCAAAAATCCTCAAAAGTTTTATATTTTTACTTATTTTTATTTATTTTTGGAGATTTTTGTAAAAAAAAAATTGATGAAAATGTGAGAGGGGAGATAAAATAAAAAAATTTAAAATTTTAATTATTTTAATATTTTATGCTAAATTTTAACAGTTAATTTTATTGAAAGGAGGTTAATATTAACAATATTTTAAAATAAGACAGCAAAGTATATTTCAAAATTTTCACAATTGAATGAAAGAATTCGCGGTTGGAAATCACACACCACAAAAATCAATGGGAATATCCGTGTGAAACCATGGATAATACCAACGGAAGTCAGAATGGGGTTTCCTCTGTCTATTCGTAATTATTTACGGGATTTTGACATTATTCAGAGGGGGAGAGCCCCCCCCCCCCCCCCCCCCCCCCGGGGGGGGAATGATTAAAGTATGTTTGGCTACCTCAAGAGTTGAGCCTCTTTAAATTGGTTTTTAAAGAGCTGTTTAACGCCGTTTGGAGTAAAGAAAAATTAAAAGTGAAATTTTTTTTAAATTTAGAGTATAGAAAATTATTTTAAAATAATAGTTAGATATTTGTGTTTGATTTAATATAAAATTATTAAAAATTATATAAAATGACACATGGTAATATTTTAGTAAAGAATCTTGAAAATTTTTTAAATTTTATGAAACTTTTTGGTACAACTATCAGTTTAACTTTTAAAAAAATCTGGTAAAATTTATTGAAACGCACCAGTTTGATTCGTTTTAATGGATTTTGATAATTTTTTTTAAAAATTTGAAATTTTTTAGAATTTGAAAAAGTTATAACTTTTTGGAGTTTAAAAAAGTTAAAACTTTTGAAGTTTTTTAAAATTTTTTGAACTTCGTTAGTGCTCCAAACGGCACCTTAATCTATACGTATTGTAATAAAGGGGTATTTCTAATTACAAAAGGTGAAATAATTTAAAATAATTTGTGAATTTATAATTTATATAATGAGATAAAAAGTGAATAATTTTTAAAAATTTTTAGAAATTTTTAAATTTTTTCAGTATTTTTCAGCACAGCAAATCAAATGGACTCAAAATATAGTTTAGTATTTTTTTTTTTTTATACTTAGAATGTAGTCAACGAACCATAAAAATATAAAGATTAACAGTGAAAATTTAATTCAAATGGCATGTTAGAACAAATTTTGGTTGAGGATTTTTGAAATTTTGTGAAGAACTTTTTTTTTTATTTAGATTTGTAAAGATTTATAAGAATTTGTAAAAATTTGTATATAATTTCATAATTCAAGATATGTAAAAATTTTTTGAGTTTCTTCAGAGCTGGCCCTCTAAGTTAGTTTTATCATGTTATATGAAAAAAGGGAAAGTTGACATCGCGTATGATGTCAACCACGTAATATCAAGTTACAGGATTGTTAAATTAAAATTTAACAGTTCAGATTTATTCAAATATTCTTAAATTAAAAATATATGAATGAATTTAAATTATTAAATTTTAATACAACAGTTTAAATTTGATGTATAGGTGACATCAAGGAAGAGCGATGTCATCTTTCCCGAATCTATTATATTTGCTTGGCTTAGTAGCTTTTACACCCAAAAAAAAAAAACTAACTTTTGCTAATTTTTTTAAAATTTTCTACTAAATGCAAAATTAATTTTTACCAACTTTATTTAACTTTTATTAACACCAATTTTTTTTAACTTTTATCAATTTTTACTAATTCTTATAAATTTTTACCAAACACCTAACACCTAAAAAGCAGTGACACATGCCAATTTGGTGCGCAAAGTTGATAAAATTTTGCACACCAAACGACCCCTATGAAATACTATTTTCTTAATCTTAATTGAAAAAAGAAAATATTGTTTATAAAATTAAACTTTATATAATATAACTTGCTTAAAACAATAATTAAATATCATAATATTAAATAACCATTATCTTTTTCCCTAATTCATTTGATGAAGTGAAGGGACGTTGATTCACTGGGGGGGGGTTGCTTCCAAAATTATAATAATATCAGTAGTTATATAAAATATTAAGATAAATCATAAAAACCATCCCAATAGTTTATAATAAAATTTTCCTATAGGTCTAATTGTAGCAATCAATTTAATAAATTTTATTTTGACGCTTTTCTTAATAATTTTTGAAAAAATTAATATAAAAACGTCACGTATCATCAAATATTATAGACATGAGCTATTTTTCGTTAAACTTATTAATGAAAAACAATACATGTCCATCATATGTTATCAATACGTGATATTTTTTGTTAATAAATTTATTAAAAGGACAAAAGTGAAATTTAAATATAAAAGGTTAATTATTACAATTAGAATAAGAGAAGTTAAAGTGAGATTCATTGTAAAACATAAGGACGATTTTTGTAATTTATTCTAAAAGTTTTCAATTAAGGTATGATTAGGGTAATCAAAAGTGAGATAAACTTATGAGTTCATAATTTGTGTAATGGAACAAATATTGAATAACTTTTAGAGATTTTAAGAGATATTAAGAGAATTTTAGAGATTTGTAATAAACCAAATGGAGCTTAACTTCCGCGCACACGCGCACGCACATATATGTATATATATATATCCATTAGTATAATTTTTTTTTTTTTTTTTTGAAAGTATCCGTTAGTATAGTAAAAAAGCGTTATTCCTGAATACTTATTCTTTTTGTGTGAAATTTCATTTTTGCCCTCCAATGCAACGCCTTCCGACTATCCCCTTTGTTATTCGGGGGTGCTTAGATGGCATAAAAAAAATTACAGAAAAATATAAAAAAAAATTGATATAAAGTTGATATGTGATAAAATTTAATTGAAAATTTTAATAATTTTTTATAACTTTTGATAAAATTTGATAAACCACACACCACTCTATCTGTCATTTTTGTATATATGCATTGATCACAGGGTTGATGTAAAATTACATATTGATAAAAAAATAAATTTAATCTATAATATATATGAATTATTTTAATTAATTTATTTTAAATATATAGTTTATCAAAAATTAAATATGATATTCCAAATTATATGTAAAGTTTTTTATTGGTAAAATAACAACATATCTATATTATATATGGTATTAAGGGCGGAGTCATGTCGCCTCAAGAAAAGCAAGTGACCCCCTTGATTTTGGATATATTGTTATCAAAATATTTTTGGTATTTTAGCTTTATTAAAAAATAAAT
This sequence comes from Vitellaria paradoxa, assembly GCA_019916065.1. NCBI lineage: Eukaryota > Viridiplantae > Streptophyta > Magnoliopsida > Ericales > Sapotaceae > Vitellaria > Vitellaria paradoxa. The sequence continues at coordinate 38,310,845 of CM034240.1, forward strand.
TTTAGTTTTATTAAAAAATTGAATTAATTCAAAATTAAGATATTTTGACTTTATTAAAATATCAAAGTTAACTCACAATGTTCTGACTTAAAAGCAGTTTATAAGAATCAAATTTAAGTATTTTTTGTGAAATAAAATGCAGTCTTCTACTATATTATTAAATACTTTTGAGTATAATATCAAGAAATATAACATATAAAATATAATAAATTTTATAAACAATAAAACTTATTAATAGTAATTATATTTTATTTATCATAATGAAGGACATCCCTATTAAATCTTAAGCATTACTAAAAGGACTAGTTGAATCATTAAACTATGAAAAATATATTTACCAGTTTAATGTTTAAGAATAATTTTTTTTTTCTAAAAATAAGATTATTTATTTCCTATTCTTAATCTTGACATAACTCTTTATTCTCTACTTAGATACTTGATACTTTCCTTTAGTAAAAATTCTGAACCTGCTCCTGTATGATAAAATAAAACTAATTAATCAATCCAGTTAATCCATTTTAAAGTTATATTAGCTTATGTGGAATCTATTTTCTTTTTAGAAATTTAGAAATATGTTAAAACTTTGAAAGCACAAAATTTTCGCTAATTAAAATATAAAAATAAATTTTTATGCTTTAAACATTTAATTAAAATTAAAAATTAAAATATTGTGTTAAAATTTTAAATAGATGGTCACTTGATCTCGTAACCGTTGGAGTAATTTCACGGACTAAATTATGACAAAACATAAAATTAAGAAAAAAAAAAAACAGCAATAAAAAGATTTCTTTTCAATTTAAATTTAGTTGAGTATTTGGAGGCCTATGAGCCTCACTATACTTTTATGGTATAAAAAGGCAGCATAGTGCACGAATCTTCCGTCTTGGACAGGGTCCGAAGAAGGGTCGGACCACAAGAGTCTACTATACTCTTATGGTATAGATGTTCATAATAGTACGCCTATTAGGGTCTGTTTGGCCACACCAAAAGTCACAAACTTTAACTAATTTTTGTATTTTTTTTTCAATCAAAATTTTTCACATATCACCTTTATGTCATATCTTTCTACTTTTATTATACTTTTTCCTCTATTTTTTGTCTACCAGACATGCCTTACATATACATACACACGTTTAAACTTCATATTTTAACAAAAAAAATTTTTCCCAAATTATGATATATTTTCGAACAATGTTATAGATATGATATAGTGCGCCTAAATATATTAAAATTTTTATTCAGGTTACCATGTGTTATTTAATTTATTTATTTTATATATATATGATTCTTATTTATTTCTCTTAAAAATGCTTAAATTTATTATTTTTATTTTTTGTTGATACCATGAACTCTCTCTTAGGTGGAATTTCAATACAGGAGGGGTGCTTTCATTACAGCAGAGTTCACTGTGACATCTATTAAATAATTTAAAAGAAAAAGAAAAAGTAGCTGAAATACTAAATACTAAACTAATAAATTAATTAATTAATTTTCAACCAATACTGGAATTGGAATATAAAATCAAAATAAATTGATTTTAAGATTCTTTAATTTCATTATCGTTGAACTGCAAATATTGATACATACTGAATAAAAGATGCAGAGGAAACACCAACCGTAGTACAAATTTTGTTGGACTTTAATACCCTCCGAATATTTTTAAGAATATTAAATTTAATTTCACAATTAATTTTCTACAAATAATGAATCATGTTTAATAAAAAGGATAAATTACATTTGTTAATTATCCTAAGTTTTAATGAAAGTATACAAAATGCCCTTGTGATTTCATATTTTATACTCAAGGAGCGTTTGGTTGAACAAAATCAACCAAAATTCCATAATTTGTACAAATTTATGTACTTTCTTCCAATAAAAAATTTTCGCATATCACTTTACATTAAATCTTTATTTTTTTATTGTACTTTTTTGCCCTCCAAGCAACACTTTATTATTTTTTTTGGTAAGTAAGATAATTTGAATTAAATGGAGAATAAATACCTTATTACTTATACTTTTTAGATCATATGACAAATTCTCCCCTTGTTTGGACTGATTTTCTTAATTGGTGCCTGCTTTATATTTGATTGATAATTAAAGTTTAGATATGTGTTATTTCAACAATTTTAAACTATTCTGAGTATTTGATGATTTGTTTGAGTTTACGTAGTACTTAATCACTGTTTAAAATTTATAAATTATGATAAAATTTGGTTATATTATGTAATTGAGCATCTATATCTTCAATCGGGACATATTTGAGAATTTTAAAATGATAAGATCTATTTAGATCATCTTTAGAGTGTATTAGTGTTGACTTAATATTTAGAAAATCTTTTGGTATAATTTTTAATGGTAAAATATTTAATTTTTTATTACCAAATGATCAAAAAGTTCTTATTTAAGACTTTTTGAGTTTGTCAGCAAGCTAAGCATCCTAATGATGGGAAGATTTGTAACAAAATTTAAAAAGTTGGTATAGTAAGTTTAATTTTTTGGAAATCAGGGAGGTATTTTATTTTCATAAAAAATCCAGGATAGATAATCCATGTAATTCATCCTGGAAAAGAAAAATTAGAAAATGCAAATATGGCATGAACTTTATTGAATAAGGCCCTCCAAATATTTAGGGACCGTGACTGCTCCTCTACATGCACGTCTAGAGAGAGAGTGAGAGGGTGTTTGGAGAGAGGGAAAGTTGGATTATGTAGAGACGGAAAGCTATTGGCTGGATTCGGCAAAGCGACACTATTCTCATCTCTCAAAAAAGGAGCTTTGGAGTGGATAACAGATAAGGCCATCCATGGCTGCTGCTCGCAGAATCTCCTCTTTGCTCTCTCGTTCTCTCTCTCTCCCTCCTGCTTCTGCTTCTTCCCTTCTCTCTCTAGGACTAGGTGACTACTCCCCATCCTTTCATCTCTGTTCTCTATATGTACTTAAACTTGTGTATACACAGATACCCACTTGTTTGTTTTTGTGTGTAAGTATATATATAAGCTTGTAGCTTTGAATCTTTGAAGCTCTGATGATGTTCTTCATTTGCAGTTGTGTTACTCCCCTAGTATTTTACTTGCTTATCTGTTCTCTTTCTCTCTCTCTCTCTCTCTACAGACACATACCCCTCGATTTTGATAGGTCCAATATATCTGATCTTGAGTTGTTTGTCTTATTTTAAGATCTGTAAAAATTTATAGTTTGTCCTTCAAAATTTAGTTCATTTTGATCAATTTGGGAATTCAGTGAACGAAGTTTTTGGATCAGTTGCACTTTGTTCAGTATATTTTGAGCATCTGGCCTCATGAAAACCAAGAGTGGGAAATAATTTATAGAAATGTTAATAGAATCAATCGTGATTTGAGATATAGAATCACAAGCTATATCCACTGAATCTGGATTGAAAATTGTGGATGAGAATCTGTACATTATATATTTATATATAATTTATATGTATGTATCTATGTATGAGAACCTGAGAATAAAAACTATGTATGGTCATGAAAAAAGTGGAAAGGCCTATCAGAGTTAAAAAAAAAAGGGGGGGGGGGTGGAAACAGAGGATCTTTTGAAAGTCCGAAAAGATAGGAATTTGAAATTAATGCTTTTCTCTGAGTGATGATCACGTGAAGAAATAGGATGTTTTTCTGAATGTTTAAAGATTGACCTTAGTGTCACGGACCTAGTTGTCTTAAACGTTACAAAGAGAACTCAAATTTAGCGCAGAAAAAGTTAGTAGGAATTGCGACTTATTCACGGATTCATTTCAATGACTATATTACTAGATCATTACATCCTAGTACAATATTATAGTACTCTCTGCATGTGACTGACTATATGAAGTGCATTCATGCCCGGATAAAAATCTCAACCCCCTTTTGCAAATGTTTCCGATTGTTTGTTGCCGCATGATGTAAAGTAGCTTTCCTTGATTTCTCTCTTATTTTCCACACTGTATTCTTTCTTAAATGTGTTAAAATAAATTGATCTTCATGATATGAATTTCAGGAAGAAATTCTAGCTTTGGAAGTGGTGTTCAGAGGTTTAGCACTGCTGCAGTGACAGAGGAGCCAATCACCCCTCCTGTTCAAATCAATTACACCCAGCTTCTAATCAATGGCCACTTTGTGGATTCAGCATCTGGTATTTCTTTGCTGATATATTTAGAGACAAGTCTCTCAATGGGACTACTTACCATATGATTTTTAAGTATCATATATCATTTATCAATGCATGAATTGATGTTGGGAAATTATATATATCTCAGGAAAAACATTTCCAGCCCTTGACCCTCGGACAGGAGATGTAATTGCTCATGTTGCTGAGGGCGATACAGAAGATATAAACCGTGCTGTATCTGCTGCTCGTAAAGCATTTGATGAGGGACCATGGCCAAAAATGACCGCTTATGTGAGATCTTTTCTATTTTTAGTTTTCCCCTCATGTTTGCTTTGCTGAAGCTTTTGTCTGCGAGTTTAAATTTGATTTTGATGGTGTTCTGTGGATCTTTACTAAATGCCTTCTCATTTTGGTTTTCAGGAGAGGTCACGGATACTGCTTCGTTTTGCTGACTTGGTTGAGAAACACAGCGATGAGCTCGCAGCTCTTGAGACATGGAATAATGGGAAGCCCTATGAACAGGCTGCCAAATCCGAATTACCTTTGTTTGTTCGTTTATTTCATTATTATGCTGGTATGAGCATTAAAACGAACTGCATGGCATGTGCTGTTGTTTTGATTGCTTCAAATGTTAAATAGAGTTCAGCTTTTTCATGAATTTTCTAAAAAGTTTCTGTAATCTAATGCAGGTTGGGCAGATAAAATCCACGGTCTAACAGTCCCAGCTGATGGGCCGCACCACGTGCAGACGTTGCACGAACCAATCGGTGTTGCCGGACAGATTATTCCCTGGAACTTTCCACTTATGATGTTTGCTTGGAAAGTTGGGCCTGCACTTGCATGTGGTAACACCATTGTCCTGAAGACTGCAGAGCAAACCCCATTAACTGCTCTTTATGTGGCAAAGCTATTCCATGAGGTAGTTCTTGTATTCAGCTTCACTGGTATTCCTTATTTTTCCTCTTTTCAATTTGTTTGACTTTATCCAAAGGCTCGCATCTGTATTAGTGGTATGTGTGTTTTAATTTTTGGTCGGTGTCATAGATTCATAGTATGGATATCACTCAAAGGATAGATATTTTTTATATATCACCTTTCAGTTGCTACCTTTTGCATTTTGTCTTCACTATAATTAATAATGTGTTTGTGTGATTGACTGCTTTGAAATCAGAATATTACAAGATTTTGTAAGCACCATTTGGAGTATGAGTTTAGTATTGAAATAGGGATTTTGTGGGCCCTCTATATTGAGTTGAGAATCACAGAACTCCAGAAAACAGAGAATCTTGAAAAAAAAAAAAAAAAAGAAGGTATTCTTGCATATGTCAAAAGCCTTTGGACAATGATTGTGTACTGCACTGGACTAAGTCTTCACAGAAAGATAGTACGATGAAAAATTCCTAACTGAAGGAGGAAAGATCCACTCTAATACTGATACTAAAACTACAAGGATGATGTCCATGTAATATATGTTTCAAGTAGACTGTGAATTGGAATATGCTTATTTCGTGCATTCAGCAAACAGAGACAAGTAACCAATTCAAGGAAATGATTATGCAATTTCAGATACAATTTGAAACCTGCGGTAATGCAATCATCTTGTAAGCAAAAAAATGAGTTTTTTTTATTATTTGGGTTTATCTTAATGTGTCATAGTTTAGACTGCTGAGAAAAGCTTATATATTGCAGTGTTTTCTCTCTCTTACCTATCATTTTTGTAATTTGAGGCGCACTCTTTATGGCAGGCTGGCCTCCCTCCAGGTGTTCTAAATATAGTTTCTGGATATGGTCCTACAGCTGGTGCAGCTCTTGCTAGTCATATGGATGTGGATAAGGTGCGTATGATGTTTCCTAGTATTTGCTATGGTTTCTCTTTTTATTTGATGATGGATGTTTGTTGTGATCAACATGAGCCTATACATATATATACATACATTGTCCTGAAGTATGTCCAATACCATCAAACTATTGTAAAGTTCTAGTCATAAAATCCCAAAAAGATGACAACCGTGAGCAAGGATTTTTTTTCTAATTTTTTTTATTAATTGTTCCCCCTAAAGAAAAACGTATAATATGGGAGCATTACGAGTTACAATGGGGACTCAGATTTTATCTACTCTTTTTAGTGCAATCACACTGGTCCATATGTCTCTGTGCATGAAGCCAAAGGCCAAAAAGTTTGTTCATTTAATTGATCTACTAGCATAAGAATGGGTGGATTTAACTACTAATTTTGTTGATTAATTTGTTCTGCTATTGAATCCTTTGCCATGCTCCTTGCAGCTTGCTTTTACCGGATCAACTGAGACTGGTAAGATTGTACTCGAATTGGCTGCAAGAAGCAACCTTAAGCCAGTGACATTAGAACTAGGAGGGAAATCTCCGTTCATTGTATGCGAGGATGCTGATGTTGACAAGGCTGTGGAGGATGCACACTTTGCTTTGTTCTTTAATCAGGTTTGATCAATAATTTTGCCTCAAAGCCGGTGTTCTTGGACTAAAAGCATCTGCCTCAAATGCGAAGCTATTTTACAGGGACAATGTTGCTGTGCGGGTTCGCGTACATATGTGCATGAACGCATATATGATGAGTTCCTGGAGAAAGCAAAGGCACGCGCTATGAGACGTATAGTTGGTGATCCCTTCAAGAAGGGCGTTGAACAAGGTCCTCAGGTAATCTCCTCTCCCTGTCTCGCTTTCTTTTCCATGTCTTGATTGGCAAAAATTCATGCACCCTATCAGCACTCTATGCATTTCTCTGCTTGTGTCAATTCCTGAACCTCAAATTTCCCTTTAGTAGTGAACTTCATTTTTAGCTCCAATTTAAATTGCACTTCCAGACTTGAAAACCTCCCCCCCCCCCCCAAAAAAAAAGGAGGAAAAATATATATGAAATGCCTGTACAGTGTATACCAATTTCTTGAGATGGCAAGGTGCCTCGTATACCATTGTGAACTATTGAAATTGCTGAGCAAAGTTAAATGTTGTGAGCCCTATTGTTTGAAAAAATTGATATGGGATAAGTCCTTAAATTTTATTCTCATGTACTAAAAATTGAATCAAAGTCTTCGAGGATATCAAGTGAATTTTTTCCTTTTTTTTGGGTCAATCTTGCTTTAATGTTTTAATCTCAGATCGACTCGGAGCAATTTGAGAAGGTCCTCAGGTACATAAGATCTGGTACGGAAAGCAAAGCCACCCTTGAATGTGGTGGTGGAAGGCTTGGCTCCAAAGGTTTCTACATCCAGCCAACTGTTTTCTCAAATGTTCAGGTCTTATATTCTTTATGTATCATTTCTTCTTGGGTAACTGTGTTAATATCAGTGGAAGTAACATTTTTGACAATTTTTTTTTTCTTTTAATTAGGATGACATGTTGATAGCACAAGATGAAATCTTTGGCCCGGTTCAGTCCATCTTGAAATTCAAGTAAGTTGCATAACTTCCAGTGTGTTAAAGTTATCGGATTTAGTTTTTGACTTCTTTCCTTTTACCTTGCTTTATCAAGCATCTGGACATTTCTTAAATACAAAGTGCTCTAAAGAAAGTCCTTCTGCGTATTTAATCTTAAAATGATTCAATGTCATCTTCTATAGTTGTTCAGGTTACACGTTGACCATGTCAAAGTAGAGTCATGAGCAATGTTAGAATAGTCTAGGTTATTCTAGAACGTTCTATGTATCTTCCTCGTTAATCTTGATTGATACTGTATATCCTCAATGAGCTTCCCGACTGATTTGTGATTGATTGTATTACCAAACTTATGCTACATAAAGGCTGCTTCTGTACATTGTAAGACACAACAGAAATACAATTCTCTTCTCCTTTCTTCTTTCTTAACAAGCAAAGTGCATCGACTTCCTTTCCCACGTAAAGAAACTGTAATGAGAACAAAAGATGATTTGTCGAATTGCTTATTACTAATCAGCCTACATTAGGATCGATGTCGAGTCCTGAAAGCCTAAAAAAATGTATAATTTAAATGGCAAAAAATGCCCAAGTTGTGAAACTCATTACAAAATATCATTGGGAAGAGATATTATTATTTCACCCTCATTGTGAAAATTTCTCCGTATGTTTTGTTCAATACCAGCGACCTGGACGATGTGATTAGGAGGGCAAATACGACGCGATATGGTCTAGCTGCCGGAGTTTTCACGAAGAACGTGGACACTGCAAACACATTGGCTCGGGCACTGAGGGCAGGGACTGTGTGGGTTAATTGCTTTGATGTCTTCGACGCTGCAATTCCTTTCGGTGGCTACAAGATGAGCGGCATTGGCAGGGAGAAGGGAATCTACAGTCTCCATAACTATTTGCAGGTGAAAGCTGTGGTTACTCCTTTGAAGAATCCGGCGTGGTTGTAGATCTACTTGTGTTGTGCCCACCTTGTTCTGGTTTGAAAGTGCTATTTATGAATAAATATGCAGCAAATGCAATAAGTTTGGGATTGAACAGAGTAAATTTACACGATAAAATGCTTGATTTGTGCTTGAATGCTTGTGTGTTGGTGATAACTCGGGTGGTGTTTTTACAATCCCATGTGATGGCATTTTGAAGGATGGGATTAGTACATCTCTTTGAACGTGGGCTCCGTTTGGAGCAAACTAAAATAAAATAAAATCTTACAAATCTCTACAAACACGAATTACGAGACAGTAAAATTTAAATTCTTCACTCACTATACGAATTACGAGATATTTACTTTTATAATTTTATTTTATTTTATACACTTTTATACAACTCTAAACACACCCATGATTTGGTTTATTAATCAAATGGACGAATTATGAAAATCAACAAAACAATAAGCATATTAATTAGGGTAAATTACATCTAGACCTCCTGTGCATTAGACTAATTACACCTGGATTCCCTGAACATTTGAACCTTACATCTAGACTCTTTATTGCCAAATGTTTATAACACTTAAGTCCATCAGTTAATTGATTCCGTTAACTACGTTGTAAATGATAAAAAGTTCCTATCCATTAGTAACTCTTATTCTCTTGCTCTCTCTGTGTGTACAGCTCTTGTGCTCTCTCTCTCTCTCTCTCTCTCTCTCAGAGTTTTTCTTATTAGTAAAATGATTTATTTTATTAAATATTCCATTAAATTATATTAATTTTATTAAATCTAATAATAATTTATTATTAAATTAAGTTGTAATGATACATTTTATTAAAACTAATTATTATTAAAAATAAATATTTATAACATTAAATTAATTAATTTAAATATATTTTATTAAATTAATTAATCAAATAAATTTTAAATATATTTAGTGAATTCAATTAATTTTATAATTTTTACCTAAATATTTATTATTTTTAATTGCCTCTAAAATTTTATCATTTTTAATTACACCCTTAATTACTTAATTACATATTTTTTCTTGTTTTAATTTTATTTTTAATTATATGATTAAAACTGTGTTAAATGAAAAATTAAATCAAATTAAAAAAAACTTTGCATTTAAAAAATTTAAAATAATTAATTCTTTCAATTTTTACATAATTTCCTTCGTCCAAACATTTCCTCTGATAATATATATATAAGTATATGTATATATATATTCACGCAGATAAAGAATTAGATTCGACTACATCGTCGCAGCTCAATCTCCTCTACTTTTCATCCTCCTCCTTCCCAGATATTTTATATAAATTAAATTACAAATAATTTAATTTAATTATAATATTTATTTAAAATAATTTAATAATAATTAATTATTAAATTAAATTAAGTTTATTATTATATTAATAACTAATTATTTTACATAAGTTAAATTAATTATGATATTTATTTCAAATAATTTAATAATAATGAATTATTAAATTGAATTAAATTGATTATTATATTAAAATTAATTAATTAATTTAATTTTATTATTTATTAAAAGTAATTTAATAATATACATTACATATTAATTTATGAAATTAATTTAATTCAATAATTTTAATTTTATTATTTATTAGAATAATTTATTTTAATAAAATATTTGAATAAAATAATTTATTTTAATATGATGTAAAAAATGAATAAAGTTTTAAAGTTGATAAAATGTTTGCAGTAAAAAAATAGACTAAAAATACTTTTTTTGTTTATATTTTTTTGTTTATGTTTTCATTTTTATGGAAACAAAAAAAAATATAAACAGATTTAATAAATATATTTCTTTTGTGAGTTTATAAAATTTTAAAAATATAAGCAGAAAAATAAAAAATAAAAAGTTACCAAATGGGATCTTAGTGTAAAATTAGAATTGTTAATTATTTGATATTATACATAGATATATAGTTATGATGGTTTTATTAAGGGAAAAATATATAATTAATTTTATTTATACAAAATATATGATTTGATTAAAAATATAAAATTAATTGAATTCAATAAAATATATTTAAAATTTATTTGATTAATTAATTTAATAAAATATATTTAAATTAATTAATTTAATGTTATAAGTATTTATTTTTAATAATAATTAGTGTTAATAGAATGTATTATTATTACTTAATTTAATAATAAATTATTATTAGATTTAATAAAATTAATATAATTTAATAAAATATTTTAATAAAATGAACTATTTTCAATAATAAGAGATAGAGCTGTGCAACGAGAGAGAGAGAAAGGGAAGTGTAACTGAGTTAGGAGCATTCTCATCATTTTACAGTGCAGTTAACAGAGTCAATTAACTGATGAACTTAAGTACTACAAGCATTTGGCAATAAGGGGTCTAGGTGTAAGATTCAAATGTTCAGGAGGTCCAAATGTAATTAGCTTAATGTACAGAAAGTCTAGGTGTAATTTATCCTATTAATTATTATATGGCCTGCTGTGTCGTAAACAAAAGCTAAAGCTTTGATCGATCAGTGGTCCTACAAAGGTGCAAAAACATGACGAGAGAATTTGTTTTCTGAGTACAAAGTGATATTAACCTATCACATTCACACGTATTCACTCGTATTAACACCTTGTCACATGAGCTCTGCAATTATTTGTCGTGAGATTAGTACCTTGAAAAACCCATTTGGTGGATGGCAGTGTATCATATTGAGATATCTTTCAATTAACTACAGTCATTTCTTAACTTTTGAATGTAGCATAATTTTCATATATATACCAAACAATAGATTTTTATTAAATGAATGCAAAAATGAGATGGGTAAATGTAGTTTTAGGAAATAAAATCTGAAACTGAAAACTAATCCAAACTTAAAAGCCATTTTGGGGTAATTTGATTGAAAACTATGCCAAAAAATTTTGAAAACTTGCAGATCCTGATATCAAACCTCGATGGCTAAAAACTAACCAAATCACTCATAACTTGCTTTAGTTTGATTCAATAATATGTTTATTTTTATTTGACTCGATAAATTAATATTTGGTAAATATAGTATAGAATAATAAATTATTTTATCTTGATTCGAAATTGGTTCAATTAGAGACGTACTCGAATTTGACTTGAATGACAAACGCAACAAAGGTGAACTAATTTTTCAAACTTACTAAATTTAACCATCCTAATTAAAACACCCATTCCTCGATTCAATTGAATTCATTTATACCCTACAGATTATCAATTGGTCTTATGAAAAGCCTGCTAGCGCGCTTAAAACTCAATAATGCTAGCTGCACATATTCTAATATTTAACAAATATGATAGAGGTCTATTTCATTTACACCTTTTGTGGCTTTGTACACTTAAATTTCATAGGTTTTATAAATATCCACTTAAATTCTTAAAATTTATATTACATTCACTCAAATCTACTGTGTTAGATTTTTCATGGATTTATTTCATATATATTCCTGTGGTTTTGGCTTTATACACCTTGTTACACCACTAACTTAAATATCTGGGACGGACAACATAAGAACATGAGAATTAATTAAAATAAATAAAAACCTGTCCCAAATTCAAGTCATAATTTAATAATAACAATCAGAGTATCTAATATTAACTCTTATTCCCATATAAAATAATAGAAACAATATTATAATAATAAAATCTAATGTCACACCCCGGTGACATAATCCAAGACTTATACAACCATCTTGACATCTTCATAATATAATCTTAAATGTAAATAAGTCTAGGACTGTAACACCCTTAATTTTGATAGAAAGATCGGAGTATCATAACTAAAATTATTACACAAGTTCTTCCTTACTTTAATTGTTTAAAAATATTACATATGTGCCAAACTTTATGCTAACAATTAATCATCGATTTCGGTTGATTGCTAACATCTGCTAGTCTCACTTTTTACAATCAAACGGCTTTTCTGTATCAAAACCCATGAAACAGGGTGAGCTACTAAGCCCAGTAGGAAAAATATTCAAATAATATCAACAAGCATTTTTATATAAAGATAGAAAGTAGATGTTTAAAGTAGCAGTTATTATCATATAAAACAAACGATAACAATGCAAATCAAATAAATAAGTAGTAAGATTCCCATGTGAAGCCATTTCCTTTCCACCCTTATAACGCCTTACTTCCTTTACAACGTCTCAATATGCCCACACAAGGCCATTCCCTTTCCATTCTTATAATACCTTGCCACCCTTATAACACATCAACATGCTTGCGCAAGCCATCCCCTTTCTACCCTTATAACGCCTCAACATGCCCATGCAAGCCATTTTCTTTCAACCCTTATAACATCTTACCACCCTTATAACGCCTTAACATGCCCACGTAAAGTCATTCCCTTTTCGCCTTTATAACGTCTTACTGCTCTTATAACGCCTCTACATATTTTAATGAAAGTGCGCAAAATGATAATATCACATTCTCCCGTAGTATCATAATAATCATACAATGAAATTATATATTTTTATTATGCCTTTATATAAAATACTAAATTTCAATTATAAAAACAAATCCCCTACCTCAAATCCAAAAAAAAGAAGAAGAAATTGTGAAAGAATCCCAAAGATTTGAAACTTTGCTCCTTCGTATTTTTCATTTTAGGCTGAATTACCATGATCCGACACTGCCACGATAATCACAATGTTGAGAATACCAAAGTCTCGCTGTTCTAAACGTAAGTCCTCACTTTCTCCTTCCTCTCTCTCTCCCTTCTTTTTTTTTTTTCATCTCTCTTTTCTTTCTCTTTTTTCTCTTTCTCCATTTTTGGCTTCTCATAGACCTATGACATGTATCGTGTATATATATAACTCGTATGCTTGGTGACCAAGTCACGTTAAGAAGAAAAAACCAAAATGACTTTCCTAAGTTCTACGTGACTTCAAGCCATTTTGCCACTTTTTTTTTTCTTCCTTCTTCTTAAGCTTCCAAGTGTTCTCCCATTATCATTATCCTCCTCCACCTATACACCATGTGCCTCAATCCATCCCATACATATGTCATCTTTATAATTTTTTTACTATTTTATTTAAATTAAAATTTAACTAATTATAAAAGTATTATATTGTTTCAATTAAAGCTAAAAAAATTTAAAATAATGTCAAACTAATGTAATTAATCTTTTTATAATATAAATTAAAGTAATATGTATATTAAAAATTAAAATTTTGGGGTTATTACAGAAATCCACATTCCGAATCGCACAAATAAATGTACATTCATCCAATGATGAAATAAAATAATATGCTAAGTCAATTCATTAGTCTCAGCTAAGCTCCGTGTGGCTACTCCTTGGTCTCATGGGATCACCTGAAATAAGGATGAGGTGAGCACTATTGCCCAGTAGGTAGGATCGTGTAAGTGTGCACGAGTAAACAATAATTAAGCATATTGCATAACTCATAACAACATCCATAAAAATATAATAAACTATGCACATATGATGCAATACAATGGCCAATGCATTCTCTGCTCTCCATCTACCCTTAACCTTATCCTGAGATGGGTGATATTTAGCAAAGTACGTGAGGTTGTCAACCACACCGTTTATGCTTACGACGAACGTATATCTCAATATATATCACAAGTGAGAAATCAAGTTACCCTCCATTAGTGTAAAACTCAAGGGAACCGAGTTACACCACTAGTCATGCATCTGCTTAGCTCAAGTAAGGTCCGGCTGCAGTCCAGAAAAAATTTCATAATGATATAATCTCTCAAGATTAACGTTCTAACTCCAACGACTAATATCTAGTCACATATATTGATCGAGAATCATCTAGTATTTTTAAAATTTTATTTTATTATTTTTCTCAAAATCAAGGATATTGTCCATATATATGAATCGTGCCTTGACACGTAAATAATATACACATGGCGGTCTCAGCCAATTAATAATCACAATATCAAATCAGATGATGCCACCCCAGTCCCATGTACATAATATACTCAATCATGTAAATAAATATCCCTTTAATATAAAAATGCATTCCCATAAGACTTGATGATGATTTAGGTTTCATTTTACCTTTAAAAATGAATAATAATTAGGTTTGGGCACAAAACAAGTGTTTAAAAAATCAAACTTTTTCATTTTTGGACATTTTGCCTGACGTTGTCTAAACGTCAACACAAATGCCAGCATTTAGCCGTACTACCCAATGCCGTTTGGACGTCAGCACTCAATTTTTGGGTTCATTTTCAACGAAACCCAACCCTAAAACATCCCCAAATCACTTATTTAAGTCCCAAACTCAACAATAAATCATGTATAAACACTTAAAACCTAAACCACATGTTTTTACAACATTTGATTCAAGAATAACTCAAATATGTACAAAATTTCTGCATATATATCCATATATATATACACATTCATATATATATATATATATATATATATATATATATCACATGTCCTACAATGCTTAACCAAATCAAGCATATAATATATCAAAATGATCCTAAGAATGTCTAGAGCACAAATGTAAGTTCCACCTAGCTACCTCAGGTTTGAAGAGAAAAGAAGAAATGAGAAGATTTGAGTTTTGACTCCCAAACTTTCAGCATTAATTTCTCCTACTTCGAGCGAAACCACAGAAAACGAACATGACCATGATATTCATATATGGCGTCAAACACTATCCTGATCCATCAATCTTCCTTCTCAGAACTCACTTCCTTTCTCTCTATTCTCTCTCTTTCCTTTCTCTCTATTCTCTCTCTTTCCTTTCTCTTCTCTCTCTCTCTTTCTCTCACGTTCTGAAAAAACCGCAGGGGAAAAAAGAAGAAAAGAAAGAAAGAGAAAGACAAACGAATGGTCGGGCCATTAGCCTAGTTATCCAATCCGATATCAATTTAGGCCAAACTTGGCCTAGGAAAAATGAAATAAACTGGCCCAATCTTAGTGTACATATTTTGTTGACCCAAAATTAATAATACATAAGTGGCAAAAAATAAATCTCGGGTATTATATGCCTAAACCTCACAGGTTTTATAAATATATGCCTGTACCACCTGAAATTTGTTTTATATTCACTTAGACCCCTTATATTAGATTTTTCATCCAAAAATTAACTTTTGACCAATTTAACGTGTAAAATTACCTTTATACCCTTAGTATTAATAAAAGTAATATTTATATTATGATATGGTTTATATTTTTTATATAAAAATTACAATATTATTGATTTATTAAAATTTTTTGGTGAACTTTTTCTATATTAGTACTTTAAATTATTATACTTTATATTAATATTTTAAATCTATATTATATATAAATTAAATAAGTAATTGGGCACAATAAATTATCATTAGTTTTTTCTATTAATAATCTAATAAACTAGCATGGAAATAGAAATTACACTATAATAAATTTATTAGAATTTTTTTGAACCTTTTCTGTATTAGTATTTTAAATTATTATGCTTCTCATTAGTATGTTAAATTTGTATTACATATAAATTGGTAATTATGCATGTATATAAATTATCATTATTTTTCTATTAATAATCTAATAAATTAAACATAGAAAATAGAAAATTTTATTTTTTCATTTTCTTTCACTTTCTTTCCATTAGTATCAAACAATAACGGATGAACCTTACTCTCAATTTTATTTTTTATGCTTTTTTTATATTAGAAGCAAGGGTATAAAGATAATCTATAGTATTGAATTGGTCAATAATTATTTTTTGAAGGAAAAATCTAATAGAAAAGATTCCAATGAATGTAATACAAATCTCAAGAGATTTAATTGTACATTTATAAAATGTGTACAAAGTCGAAACCACAAGAGCTTAGGTGAAATAAATCCCATTTTCAATTCAAAAAGTAGATTTTTACTAATTTATTAATATAAAATTACCTTTATACCCTTATTATTAATATAAAAAAATACATGAAAAAGAAAATTGAGAATAAAGTTCTTCCGTTATTGTTTGATACTAATAAGAAGAAAGTGGAATAAAAGGAGAAATTAAAATTTTCACTCTTCCATGTTTAGCTTATTAGATTAATAATAGAAAAAAATAATGGTAATTTATAGACATGTATAATTACTAATTTATATATAATATAAATTTGAAATATCAATGAAAAGCATAATAATTTAAAGTACTATATACAAAAAGTACGGAAAAATTTAGTAAATGAATTATAATATATTTTTTATTAAAAAAAGTATATACATAACATAATATAATTTTTTTATTAATACTAGTAATTTCATAGCATTCATGAACTGGTCAAAATTTAATTTTTGAATGAAAAAAATTTAACGAAAGAGTATAAGTGAATGACGTATGACAAATCTTGAAGGATTTAAGTATATATTTATAAAATTTAAGGGTCCAAATATGCAAAATTAAAACAACAAAGGGTATAGGCCAAATGACTCTCTCTCATGCCCAACACACTTTTCTCTCACAATTGCTTTTGTCTCGCAATCTCATGCAAATGACTCTCTCTCTCCCTCTCTCTCTCTCACTTTAGCCATCGCCTCATGTTCAAATCTTAAGGAATACTCGAGCTCGGCAACTATATCTAAATATACATATATATTGCAAACAAAACTTGTATTGCAAGACTGCATAGACAAAAATTAAGAAACCCATAAATATAAGAATTCAGAAAGGAAAATATTCAATGACAAAATGAGACGATAGCTTCCGAGGAAAGCGTGTTTCCAAATTCATAGAAATAACAACTCTCATTAATTAACTAATTTATAATTCCAAAGTAAAATATTTAAATTTTAAAAATATAAAATTTTAAAAATTTTGAATTATCATTTAAAGGTTAGAGAAGTTGCCATACAAACCTTGCGATTCTCAAAGCCTCGACATGAAATTTTAAGATTGAGAGGCGGTTGGAGGTACAATTTCTAATAACTTTTAGTATTTTTTTGTCAAAAGTTATTAGTTGTAATTTTTAATATGTTTGATGAAGTAAATAGTAATTTTTAATAATTTTTTACCACTTTTGAATATCTAGTAAAATTTTTAGTAAATTTTGGCCACTTTTAATAACTTTTAGCAATTTTTAACAATTTTTGGTAACTATTGAGTTAAAAAATTATTATTATAGAATAGAAAAGTGACAAAATTTAGTTACTTATTAAATACTTAAAAATCAAAAGTTGATAGTCTTTTGTCAAAAATTTTGCTACCCAACACCCCTTGAGCTTTTGAAATAACCATTAGAAACAAACTTAATATCTTACCAATTTAACAATCACTCAATTTTTTTTTTCATGAAATGATAAAAAATAAGACACTATTAGAGTAATAAATCTAATATTTTATTGATTAGAATAATAAGTTTGATATTTTTATTGAAACACAACAAACATATTAAAGTGTAGATAATCTACTAATATAAAAGTTATTTAATTAATTTGTTGTTATTTTCCATACATTTAATTAAATTTTAATTTATACTCCAAAATATTTCTATATACTTCAATAATTTTTGTGCCACTTTCAAATTATTTTTGTTTTAATGCGGGCCAAAAAACATTTGTTGAAATGAAATTTTGACTCTTTTTCTTGGGGTTATGATTTATCGAATTGGGTACAAATTATGCGGGTTAATTTTTGATAAATTTTATTTTAATTAAAATAAAATTACAAAAAAATTAGCAAAAGTGCCTCAAATATAAAAAATAAGTAATTAAAGATATTTTAGTAGATAGTAACTAATTAAGGAGTATATAAAGAAAAGAAAAAAAAAACCTACAAAAATAGTGGATAGTTAAAAGATGTTTAAGGAATTAGATAAAAATATAAATGAATGAAATTATTTAATTATGTGGTAGTTATAATTTTTTTCTTAAATTATTGAAGTTGTAAGTAGTTATGACAAATGTAAAGGTTTTATAAAGATACGGAAAAAAAAATAGTTTCATGAAAATAAAATTTTATCAATTTTAATGTCTCGCCATTATTTTTTATGTTTACTTTATATAATAATATATATGGATATAGATGCAATAGTAATTCCAGTTAAGTTTAACCTTGAAAGGAGTATGATAACAGTTATTAGTGTTTATTTTTAATTTTATTGGGTTTGGTTTCTGTATCTTCCTAATGTTATGATTACTATTATTTATTTTTGTATGAGTAATGTTATGATTAATTATGAACTATTCACATTAATAGTTATTGAAAATATTATTTTTTTTTCACATCTATACCACACATAAAATGTCACACTCTAAAATTAAAATTAATGTTTAGGACGGATCGATGGGATGAGTAAATAAAAACTAACTTCAATTGAAAAAATCCTAATTTAAGGTTTAATAATATTAATAAACAGTGACTATACATCACTATTAGAGTCAATATCAACCTGTTTAGCTAACTTCAGAGGATTCCAGTCACCAGGGACAATATATTTATTCTCGGCGGTGATTACAATCTGTTTCCCAAGGTCAGACTACTCCAAAAAATTAGCAGTCTAGCCCAATTGATCAATACAATAAACGAAAAATCCCCCAATGTTGCTTCATTGAAGCCCCTCGTGGAAGAAGAATTGGCTGATGCATACAATGTGCATCACAATATTGTACAAAACTCTACTTGCATCTCTCATTTCTATTATTAAAATATAGCTATATAGTTCAAAGTGTTGTCATCCAGGCAATTATCAAATTAATAACACCTATTCACTATAACATTTCATGTATCATACCAAAATATAATATTCAACATTGAGCACATATATCATATCTCAAATAACATAATAATATACTTATAAGTTCAGACCTATACCCTAAGTCACATAAATAATCATACAATAAAATAAAGATAGAGAAAGAACAAATCTTTCGATTAAAATAACAGTTAACTATTTCCAACTCTCGAGGAGTCACCTAATATTAAGCTCCAAGTGAACCAGGGACGCGACCTAAAATCATACAATCACGTCACATACACACACGTCTCATACAGTAGAGCCATGTAACAAATGAGATCAAGGTAAACAAGATATACCGACAGAACAAAAGTAAAGTCTCAAGAGTATAGTTCTTCAAATCACAATATACTGGGCTCACTCGATCCGTGCAATCCAATCGAATGGATAAAAGAATGGTATATGCACCATATACCTCACTCGGAGGCCCGCCGTGAAGCAAGTCTCCTGTTGCTCACCATCGAGGAATGACACAGAGCTCCCTTCAAGAGCATCAACGTCAAATCCCTTCCGCCTGCAAAATTTGAAATAAGCAGTTAAGCAACTTAACAAAATGTATATATATATATATATCAATTCATGCCAAAACCAAATAAGAGAATGTAAGGCGACAAACCAGAAATTTTCAACCAAAAGTGCCCAATTTGCAAGGCCCTTTCGTCTTCGGTAACTCTTGTAGATTTTCTGGAGCTTAGCCGCAACAACATCAACCTCACTGGCTAACAGCTCTTGGTGAAAACAATATTGCAGCCTTTGCAGGTTCAGCAAGTGAAATTGAGCGCGCTGATTTTTGAATAAACTCATCAACTTTTTTTCCTTTGGGCAGTTCAAATCCAAATTCCCTGTCTCTTGAACCAAATCCTTGGATGGAAGAGTAGTTTCAAGCATTAATTTCAGGGGGCTTAGATGTCAAGGTTATAGAATTCTCAGTACTTCTCTTATCAAATCCACTGGACTCGGTATTGGTTTCTGAATCTGTCTGCTTAAAGCTGTCATCTTTCGAGGCCATCTCTCTTTCGCTTTACAAGTGAAATTGGTGCTGCCACCCAAGTAGAAATAAACAAAGATTCACGATTTCTTCCCAAACCCAACAGACTTCATTATCTGAAAGCAAATCTCCACTTGAACATTATGATCAACAGAATTATGTAAAATTAGGAAATGGTTGAAGAGGATTGAAGGAAAGTGTCATGAACTTTGTCCTCCAAGATTTCCATAAATTCAGCCCAGAAAAGAAGAGTGAAATGTACTGTTGCTATGCAGTTTTTCCCTTCCACCCCAGATATATATATATATATAATTATTTATAACATATGTAGGTGAATCTATATACACACACACACACTTTAATACAGATCAAAAGAGAGAGAGGAAATTCTTTAGTTTTTGGATTCACCAATCAAAAAATGCAAGCTTCCATAGTTTTTCTAATTACAAGCCCTACTACAAGGCGTATCCTTAACCTTTATCTCTTGTTTTCTCCTGGGTACCGACCCTTCCCACCCAACTGAAATGGTCGAGGTAATTTTTTAACAATATTAAAAAAAAAAAATTTCCAATTTCTATCATCAAGAACCAAAACCCATCTCCAAAGAAACGATGGAGAAAGGATAGGAGACCTAGGAGATCAAGTTCAACAAGGAGACTTGAACATCATCCTACATTTTTTTTTTTTTTTTTTTATCATTCATCATGATCAAATATTCTTTTTTTTTTTTTTCCGATCAATTAAGTATTGTAGATAAATTTGGCTACCCAGAATGCTGTTGTTCCGAGTTGATTTAATTGGCATTTTGCTTGAGCAAAGACCACAAAACTTCAGAATTCTATAATTGAGCAATGGCAGCCTGCAAGAAACCATGAACGTACACGTACGTTGATATAAAAAAATGAAATCAAAGTCTTTATTTTATTCGTACCAAATCAATAATGGAGTAAGCAACGCGTAATTGAACTTTATATATATATATATATAATTAATTGTGATTATGAGTCGCGAGACAAAGCTTGTGCCATTAGTCACGAAAGCATTGGTCCACGCTAACACATAGGCCTAATCCATTAGTCACTTTCTACGTAGGTTTCAGACCAAACTATTCTCGCATTTGTACGTTTCTTGGCATCTTCACATTCGTTATGCTTTGAATATTTGCCTAATGAATGATCTATAATAACTATAATATAAATGCTAGGTGTTGATTAATCAGTGGTTAATTAATATTTGAGATGGTTGTGAATTTGAATAGGTCGTGATTGGACGCGCATGAGGTGCCTCACGACTCGTAACTTGAATGAGTCGCCACCTTAATTTGATGGAAATTAATCCAATGGGATTCCGTAGATTCTTGCTTACAAAGTGCAAGCTGCTAGGTCGGTCATTGAATAGCTCTCTAGAAAGGTTTTTCTTTTCCTTTTCTTTTCTTTTCTTTTCTTTTTTTTTTTTCTTTTTCTCTTTCTTTTTCTCTTAAATTTTACTTTAGGGCATAGAGTGTTTTTTTTTTTTTTTTTCAAACAATTAAAGGACTGACCTTTTAATTAGAAAACAATGCTCCTTCAATAACTATTTTGCCTTAAAAGTTGAACAACTAATGGTAAAAGTGTAAGGATAAATTAGTCATCGATGGAGAGATTACAACTCATTAAAACTTCATTTGGTTTACTGTAAACCTTTAAAAATTTTTAAAAATTATTAAAAATTATTTATTTTTTATCTCAATGTATGAATTACTAACCCACAATTTATCTCCCTTTATCTTAATTTTTTTTTCACTCCAAACACATTATAAAAATTCATACCCTTAATTGTTAAAAATAAAAAAGAAATAATTAGGACCTAAAATAAAATTTCATGTAAAGCTCCGGAGTGTAAATTGAAATTTATCCTATTTTAGGAGTATTGCTGCATAATCAATATAATATGCCAAATAATTAAATAGAAAATGGGGTGTACCACTTGAAAATAAAAAAATAATAATTTATATGAATATATTTTAATTACAACTCTACAACCACAATACATCATTTTAGTTCTATTTTCTACTATATCTTTATGGTCCAATAGTGTTTTTTTAGTACTTTTTGAATCTTATACAGTTGTTTGAAATTGTAAAAAATTAGTATAAATTTTCAAATGTTATAGTTTCGTAATTCATATAATGAGTAAAAAATTTAAATTTTGTAGCAACTTGTAGAGATTTTAAAATTTTTTAGAGCTCCAAACACATCAAAAGTGAAAAAAAAAAAAAGAAGAATTGAAATAAAAAATAATATTTGCTATTTGCTTTGTTGGATCAAGAAAACGAGAAAAAGAATAAATATTTTTATTTTTTTGTTTCAATAGAGCAAATAATTTTGTTTCTTCTAAGTTTATATCAATTGAAAAATTAGAAGTTCAAAACCTAAAAGAAAAATGATGTAAAAATGACAAAAAAATTTAAAAATATTAATAACTTTTTGTATTTTTTGGTGTGCAAAACACCACCTAAAAGTTCAAAATATCAATGGAAAAATTAGAAGTTCAAAACCTTTAAAAAAAATTTGATGTAAAAATGATAGAAATTCCAAGTTTGTATCAATTGAAAAATTAAAAGTTCAAAACATTAAAAAAAATTAATGTAAAAATGATAAAAATAATTTTAAAAAATTAATAACTTTTTGTATTTCTTGGTGTGCAAAACACCAGCTAATGATGTAAGAAATGATCATGTTGGCACCAAATTCATGCCAAGGACATCTCTGTCAACTCCTTTTCGTCCATAAATGATGCGCATACAAAAGTCTCTCATTAGGCTTAACATTTCTCAATGTGGGCACCAAATTTATAATAATGCTTAAAATTGTTAATTAAGGAAAGAAAAATGAAACTTTCTAAATAAAAATACAAATAAATAATAAACAAACGAAAGGAAGAAATTTATTTATGATAGAAAACATAAAATAATATTTATTTTTTATTTCTTATTTTTTTCTCTTCGCAAATTCAAGATTAATAGCAGCCAGAGATATAAATGTTTCTTCGATTTTGTGATAGGCAAGAATTCTTCAATTTTTTTTAATAAAATTACCAGTAAATAATATTAAGAAGTATTGTGTCCCTTTTTGGTGGGGCTTCAAGCGAAAATGAGTGCTCTAGAAATGAAATTATTTTGACCGGAACCTAAGAATTCCACCTAATTTATCAAATGTAACGTGGACTTTTTTTAGCCACCAGAAGGCAGCTTAACATAATAAATCAACACAAAATCACAATTAAAAATAAAAAAATATTTTTATATAATTGATACATTATGATAATGCAATTTTCAAAGCATTTTCTAAAAAAATAAATGCAAGAACTTTAAAATCGAGCCTAAATCGAATTTTAATTTTAACTTGTTTAAGTTTGTCAGGAGTCAAGCAAACTTTCAAAATTATAGAAGTTTAACAATAATCTTTTATTTACATAAGATTAAAAGGTAAGCCATTTTAGAATGATTTATTCTTAATTAATATTTAATTTTATTGTACAAGACTCACAATTTTAGAAATGTAAAGTTTTTTTTTTTTTTTTTTAAGGGGGAGGGAAAGACTCGAACTCAAGTCATGAACAAACAGGAGAGATTCTTAACTATTTGAGTTACAGGCCACACTCTATAAGGCTTACAATTGAAATTTGTATGTTTCAGTCAATTGGAAGATCCTCTTTTATGAGAGATAAAACCTAAATTTTTATACGCAATTAAGCGATGAGGGACAAATGTAAAATGAAATATCCTCTTTCAAAATAGGCAAAACTTGAAATTTTATAAATAATTGAGTGATAATATAGGACAAATGTAAAATAGAACTGATCGGAGAAGTGTTAAAATATTTTTTAAGGTAACTCAGTAAACTTTCGAGTTTAATTTGACATTTAATTGAATCAAAATTAAATCTTAAATTTAATTTGAATAGAGTTTGAATGAGTCAAGCCGAACTTGAATAAGTCACGAATAACTTAATTTTGTTACACTTTTAATGGAACCCGTGATACCAAGTGAAAATGGTACTCCATAGTTTTACCTAGACGGAGCAATCCCAACATTATCAACCTACTTTTTATACATAAGAGATTCCAAGATTAAGTTCAAAGTGGATTAGAGCGTTCCTTTTTTTTTTTCCTCTCTCTCTTCTTCTTCTTCTTTTTTTTTTTTTTTTTTTTTTTTTTTTTTTTTTTGAGAAGAGAGAAGAAACGTAAAATTGTGGGTAAGAAGAATTCAAAGATTAAAAAAAATTATTCTAATTCTTTATTTTGTATGTTTGTTAAATCATTTAAATAAATAACAACAATTGAATTAAGAGAATTAAGCTGTTGCGGTAGCAATGATCATTCACATCGTTGGAAATGCCAATTAATGAATTATATGAAAAGTTCTAGAAATAATAAAAATAAATATATCTAAATAAATTCAATTATGTTTATACAATTAAGCTCGTTCACGTTGATCGTTCTTGTGAAGAAAACCCAAAATTGCCCCGTCAAGAAAGAGAATTTTTGTATTTACATCCTGGCTAGTGCTATGAGTTGTTGGTTAACAGGTTCGGACTCATTTTGTTAAAAGTTTCGATTTATTGATTTAATAAATAAGTCTGGTATAAATAAAAAATTTAATTCGTTTAATAAATGAATTGAGTTTAAATAATGTCTTACTCAATTAAGGGTATAAATAAAAAATTTAATTCGTTTAAAAATGAATTGAGTTTAAATGATATCTTGCTCAATTAATTCATTAAAGGATTAAATTATTTAATAGTTATATATATTATTTAATAATATACATCTAAAATATGATGTAATTTTCATTTACATTACAATTTATTAAATTCTTAGCCTAACCATTTTTTTACATTATTAATTGTACTTTGAACTATCAAGCATATCTCACAATAATTTTTTGTTAGTAATTGCACATATGTAATATTCTTATATATGTTAATATTTGTCACGCCTCTAACTTAATTGTTTGGGATAGACAGCATGAGAATATGAAAACTAAATAAATTAAATAAAAACCTGTACTAAGGTCAAGTCATAATATAATAAAATTCATCAAAACCACTAAATACGTCCCTCATTCTCATATTAAAATAAAATAACATCACTGGTAATTATACAGTTTCATATATAATCAAGTCGAGACTTACACCCCGAGTCGCACTAATAAAAATACAATCATCAAATATAATTAAATCATAAACTAAATCTATCCATCAATCTCAACTCAGCTCTGGATGGTTGCTTCCTGACCTCACCGGATCACCTGTAATATAGATGGAATGAGCAAATTTGCTCAGTTGGTAGGACCGTGCAAGTGTGCACGAGTGAATATAATCAAACACATAATATAACTCACAATAATATCAGCCAAATATAATATAAAAATGCATATGTAATGCAATGCAATGCAATTCTCTAATCGTCATTTAACCCCAATCTTAACTTAGAACGGGTGACACTTAGCACCTCACACAGGATCACTAACTGTATACACCAAATGAAGAACCATGTTACACCCCCAATTGGCTATTACTCAGTAGAACTGTGTTACACCCCTGACCCTTCTGCTAGGTAACCGTGTTACACTCCTAGTTAGGCATCCGCTTAACTCAAGCAGGAAATCAATATAAATAGCAGTTGGAGAATCGTGTTACACCACCAATTAGCTAAGACTCAGGGGAACCATGTTACACCCCCTGCCCTTTCTGCTAGGTAACCGTATTACACCCTTAGTCAGGCATTCGTTTAGCTCAACCAGGAAATCAATATAAATCTCTTATCTCAATATTAATATCCCAACTCCAAATGACTAAATTTTAGTCATATATATACTCAATCATATTAAATAACCATAACATTTTAACATATAACCAATATGTATGATATACCATTCAAACCGAGTCAAAAACACCCCACTCGATTTCTCGACCACACAGCTCGGTCGGCAACCTTACTGGGTTGCTTAGCCACACTGCTAGGTTGGCAACCTCACTCAATCGCTCGACCATGCTGCTCGGTTGGCAACTTTACTTGGTCGCTAGACCACACTGCTAGGTTGGCAACCTTACTCAGTCGCTTGGCCACACTGTTGATCGCTCAACCACACTGCTTGGTAGGTAACCTTACTTGGTCACTCGGCCAAACTGCTCGATCGGTAACCTTACTCGATGGCTCAGCCACACTGCTCGGTCGGCAACCTTACTCAGTCGCTCAACCACACTAATCGATTAGCAACTTTACTCGGTTGCTCGGCCACACTGATCGGTCAGCAACCTTACTCAGTCACTCTACTGCTCTGCTCAGTCGGCAACCTTTTGAGAGCCCACCTTTCTATGGTCCGGAGTCCAGTTTTAGGGTTTGTCCTCAATAGAACCCAGTCCAAATCAATCCTCAAATCATCCGTTTCAAGCATTAATCTCCACAATAAATTATGCATAAGCACTTATTCACATGAATCACATGTTCCTTCATCGTTTAATCAAGGAATAACTCGGATATATGGAGGATCCTCACGTTTATATGCATATACACAACCACATTCATATATTCATATATATACATGCACAAATCTCCAAAAATTTTGACTAAATCAAGCAAGTAACATATCAAAATCCTCCTAACAACGTCTAGAACTCAAATATGAGTCCCACCTACCTTGAATCCAAAGAGAATCGAAGGAAATCGAAGAAAATTGGTTGAGCTCCCCAAACTTCAAGAGCCGATTTCTCCTACCTCAAGCCAAATCACTGGAAACAAGCATCACCACGATGTTCACAACGTCGAATACTACCAGATCGGCTGATCCTCTGTTCTGGATCGCATTTTCTCTCTCTACTCTCTCTCTCTCCCCTTCCCTTTTCTCTTTTTGTCCCTCTCTCTCTCTTTTCTTTCTTCTCCGTGTCACTCCCCCAAAAACAAAGAAAGGCAAAGAAAGAAAAAGAAAAGAAAAAAGGAAAAAAAAAACAAAGGAAAATGGGAGTTAGGACTTTGGCCTAGTTGTCCAACCCATTACTAATTCGGACCACACACGGCCCAAGAAAAATAAAATAAAATGAAATAAATAAATTAAATCTCATAATAAATATTTATTGGCCTAAGATAGCACATAAATAACCAAAAATAAATACTGGTTATTATAGTATGTATGTTAGAAATATATAGATGTGACATATAAATTAATATAAATCAAAACTTATTTATTATAATGGCTGCATTTGGTGCGGCGAAAAACAATGAAAAATAACAGAAAATGTGGTTTGAGGAACTTTTAGATGTTCGGTGCACACATCTCAAACTGTATTTTTTGGAGAGAAACAGTAGGATTTCCATTTCGATTGATTGAATTCCCATTTGGATAGTTTCAAATTTTTATATCAGTTATAGTTTATACGGAAAGTCCTCTGCTTTGACAAGTTACCAAAAAAATAAAACAACAAACCATAGCCATTTGCGAACAATTTACACACAATTACACAAGTAGAATATATATATATATATATAAAGGAAATCCAAAGTCCAAGCAGAGCAGAGAAGAAAGTGATTAAGAGATATTTTGCCTAATGTTAATGCTATTGTGGTTGGACGATCTTGTTTCAATGGGTCCTGTGGCCCCCCATTTTTTTTTTCAATATTTCGCACTGTGTAAAGAGAAAAGGCCTGTCAATACCAGTATCATTTGATGTGACATGGCTGATAATTTTTTGTCGATTATTGCTGCCAAGTGAAGCTCGTCCAAACGATATTTGGCTTAATGTCGGGATGGTTTCGAGCAAAACTAGGTACGTAGGAAAAAAAATGCAAAGCATCCAAACAATTATTACAAATCTGTCTGAACGACCCTAAAAAAATTGGTTACAGTAAATGTCATTTGATAGTTTGAGAGTCCATGGTGAGAATAATAATTTTTTTTTCTATTTAATTAACTAAGTTCTAATTATTGACTTTTTTTAAGAAAGTATTGAGTTTTTTTTTTCGAAATTCGAGAAGGTAAAAAAGTAAAAAAAATTTAATAGATATTTTTAGAAAATTTCAGAAATTTTCAACAAAATTTGTTCTGCTAAACGAGCCCAATATATATAAAATATAACTAATAAAGAGTTTTTCATGAACAATTTTAACTTGACATAAGAATTGTCTAGGCTCGACTATTTATAATAAGCTAACCTTGAAAAAGAAAATAGCCTTGTTTAGTAAATGAGTTAAATCCAGCATCTGCTCATTTACAACTTTAATCTAACACTATTTGAATAAAATATATATCAAATTCATAAGGACAAATATATAAACTGAACCAAAAAAAAAAAAAGGAAAAAAACATTAACTCCACACGTGTTTAACTTGCTAAAATTATTCACTACGTACTAACCAAGTATATATCATAAGTTAAAATTAATTTGATTTTTGAACTTTGATTTTACTTGTTTTAATAAACTTAAATATGAGTAAATATTAAACTATTTGAACTTATATATATACATATATTAAAACTTGTTTAAAATTGACTAAAAAAATTAAGTAGTAAAATTTGAACATATTTTTAAACTGCATAATATTTTCACATTAAGGTTTCATTTCTTCTAACATAAACTTTTCGCAAATGTTTTTACAAAAATTAATTTCATTCACCTTGCTATCTATGTGTGTGTTTTTCTCAACACTACTCTCTTCCCTTCCCAGTTTCTTTGTTAGGCAAAATTGTAATTTTGTCCATTTTGAGAGCCAAATAAAAGTGTAACCCACTCTTCAATTGGGCCATCAATTTTTATGAACACGATCTACTCCATTAGGAGATTAACGTGGTATATTCAATTGCTCAAAATGAGTAAATAATGAATGAAACAAATGGCTCCAAAGTGACACACTTGAATAAGTATTCTCATATTCTACTATAAAGAAATTTACTAAAACGACGTAATTTTGATAAATAGTTTTAATGTTCAAAACTACGTCATTTTGAATAAGGGTTTTTCTTCAAACATATCTGCTCAAGAATAGGGAACAGACGTATATGTTCGTGAATGGAGGTGACTATTTTAATGGTATCTTTGCTAATAGGCACTTAGTTTCTATAAAATTCATCCTTTCACATCAAATTTTTTCTTTTTCTTTTCCTTCCAGTTAAAAGTTTGTTTTCCTCTACATTATAGCATTAGAAAAAATTCGAGAGTACAAAACATTGTTTTAGTTCATTGGGCAAATATATTACCGTGTTGCTTGTATTTTACGTTTAATCATTGTATCATGTGAGGTAAATGTCTAAGAAATCTAACAGCACCAATGTAGAAGTTGAAATTTGTTTTAACAATATAATATCTAATACTAGTCTTGATCAATTAATCATATTCATTCCATCTAGGTTTTTCTAAATTCACTATTTTTTGTTTTCCTTTTAACTATGACACAGTAGACACAAGCATAATAGGAATCACATCTTTTTTTACCCACCGTCACATTCTCAAACAAAATGCCTCTTCAATTATTTTCAATTAATACAAATTGTTTTTATTTACACATAAACACACATATTTAGACCATAATAACCCACATTTATTTCATATTTTTGCAGCCCTTGATGATCTATTGGTAAAGGTGATGTCGTCGAATCTACTAGATTGAAAATGCTCTACCACTAGGGGTGAAAACGAGCTAAATCCAGTTGAGTTTTAACTTATTTAAGCTCGGTTTGAATTATTTATATTGAACTCGAACTTGAATCGATATTTTATACAGGCTCAAACTTGGTTTGATAAAGAAAATTTTAAACTTGAGATTAGCTAGCAAATAACTCGATTAAACTAAAACAACATCGTTTTAGTCTAAAATATAAAAAATAAAATAGTGTAAAAATTGAACTGGCTTGCGAGCTTTTGAGTCAAGTTTTTCTAAGTTCGAACTCGAGCAGAACTAAAACAACTCAAAAAAAAAAAAAAAAAATACTCAGCTCATTTTGGCCTTTATCTGCCGCCTCCTTCCTTACCTCTATCAATTTGTCGTCCAACTGCCATTTATCATGGATCCCGCCTTGTTCTAGTAATAAGTAGGGTTTAAATTCAACATAAAATATTATGAATAGTAAAGAAATCCAACTTATATTTACTTGTTCCCATAAATAATTTATTAATTTTAAATAGGTAAATTATTTTTTGATAATTAATGTAAAATGTTTTTACTAGTAAAAAATTTTATCAAAATTTTAAATACCCAAACGCTAAAATATTATAAAATTTTTTTTTTTTTAAAGAGTTAAAACAAATGGTATCAAAGGCAATGTTTATTTTAGTAAAAAATTGAAAGGATAGAAAAAAGCGAAGGGAAAAGGTTAGGTCATAATATTCTACTTTTGGTTTTGAAGGAAAAGAGGGACGGAAAAAAAATGAATTAAAAAATTTTCAATTCAAAAGTAATTGGCTCACCTAGAGACAAATTTTGCTCCGAATGCCATTTTAGGGCACTTTGCTGATCTTAACTTCGCACTTTAGGATTCTCACATCAACTGTGAAAGAAGTTGGTGATCAGTGTATAAGTACAGGGGAAAATCTCACTCTGTGTGTTAATTTTTAGAGATAAGAGAGACTCAAGACTATCCATCATAAATTAAAAATGTTTTTACTAACTTTTCTCTGTGATAAATACTTTTTTAATTTTAGCATCTTATAAATTTTTGCTGTATCATATTAAAATCATTTATTTTATTTAACTATTTTATTAAAATAAAATTATTTTTAATAAATAATATAACTAAATTATTAACTAATTAATTTAATTAACTAAATTATAATCCATTAAATAAAATTAATTAACTATAATTTATTAAATTAATTAATAATTAATAAAATATATTATTTAATAGTTAGTAATTTAATTAATTTCATAATTTAATAGAATACATTTATTTGATTACCTAATATTAATAAAATATATTAATTAATAATTTAATTAAGTTAATTAATGATAAAATTAATTAAAATAAATTAACTAAATTAATATAAAATATATTTTATTAAATTAATTATAATATATAATATAATTAAATTAATATGAAATATATTTTAATGACTTATTTGAGTACAATAATATAATTAGACTAAATTATGAAAACCTCCCTAAATATTAAGCTAATTACAAGAGCCTCTCTCAGGCATTTGAATTTACCATGTATATTTATGTCATTTTATTATAACATTCCAACGACGTTAAGGGAAAAAATTAACGGAGGGGGTTTAAGTGTTACAAATATTAGGGAATAGCAGATGTAAGTGTAAGGTTCAAGATTATTGTAATTAGCCTAAAGTTTAGCGGATCTAGGTATAATTTACTCTTTTTAATAATTTAGGGTGCGTTTGGTTTGTTAAAACTACTGAAAAACTCTAAGGGCCTGTTTGGCCACACCAAATTTCACCAAAAATCACCAACTTTAATTAATTTTTGTACTGTTCTCCAATCAAAATTTTCTATCTATCACCTTTATGTCACATCTTTCTACTTTTATTATACTTTTTCCTCAATTTTTTGTTTACCAAATGGGCCCTGAAATTTTTTAAAAATCTCTAAAAATTATTCACTTTTTATTTTATTATACGAATTACGAACTTACCAATTATCTCACGTTATTTCATTTTATCTTACTTTTATTATTCTAAATACATCCTTAATAATTTCTGAAAATTATAAATTTAATTAATTTTCGTCCGCACATCATTGCATAAAGTACACGTAATTATCCCTTCAAAGCAATTTAATCATCATCCTCCGGTCCATGTCGGCTAAGTCGCTTCAAACCTGTCTCCGTCACATCACCACGCACGCGAGCTCTCACCACGTTCCACCGGTAACATGTCACCACGGAAATCCTTCCACGTGTCACCGTCGGCCACTGGTCCCCACATGCCTCACCCTCCTCAAGCCGATAAATGCCCCCCTCCTCCTCACACCCCCAGGTAATATTAAATTATTCATAAATTAAATCAAACCCGGGGTTGCCTGAGATCCAGAAACCGCTTCACCCAACTCTAACCCGCCACGTGTCGCACGGAGTTGCATGCCAAATGCATCAGTCTGACGTAGGAATCGAAACGCTCATGGGTTCGCGCCACGTTTCATCCAAGATCTTCCTTGTCAGTGGAAACCCGTTTTATAGATACGCCAAGAATGTGATTCTCAATTTCTAATAACGAAAACAGAGTAATTTACTGTAAACTTGGTTTGATTATAGTTTCTCTCGTCCTAATTAACTTCAATGATTCAAAAATCAGACCGATATGATCGCCGGTTTCTGACATTTCCGGCGGTTCATCCTTGCGAGGGAATATCGCCGGCGACCCTCCTCGACTCCCTAATCGCTCTGTCTCGGAACATAAGCAGCTACCAATCCAAATTCTTCGCAACCCAGAGAAGAAACTCCCGCGAAACGCTTCGTCAAATCGGAATTCTTCTGATATTCTTCGAGGAAATCAGAGACCGCGGGCCCAATTTATCCGACTCGATGGTGCTCTGTTTCACGGAGCTCCACCTCGCTTTCCAGAAAATTCTCTTCTTGTTCGAAGACTGCACCAGCGAAGGTGTTCGGCTGTGGGTTCTCATGAAGTCTCATTTTGTGGCCACACAGTTTCGGGTGTTGATTCGGACCGTCGCAACTGCACTGGACGTTCTTCCATTGGGTTCAATTGATGTCTCGTGCGAGATCAAAGAGCTAGTCGAGTTGGTGGCGAAGCAAGCCCGGAAGGTGAAATTGGACCTCCACCCGGACGATGAAAGGGCGATGAATAGAGTAATTTTGATACTGAATCAATTCGAGAACAGGTTTGAACCAGACCGGAGTTTCATCAAGCGAGTTCTGGACTATCTCGAGATTCGAAGTTGGAGTGTCTGTCACAGAGAGATCAAGTTTTTAGAGGAGGAGATGAGCTTAGAGAGCTTGGATGGTACTAATGGGAGGGAGCTGCCTTTATTGAGCAGTTTAGTTGGGTTCACGAGCTACTGCAGGGGGATCCTGTTTGAAACAAGCGACTACGGGAACCTTGATCAAACAGATGGTAGGTGCAATCTGGAAACGCTCAGCTGCTTGAATCCCGAGGACTTCCGATGCCCCATTTCACTTGAGCTCATGACTGATCCGGTAACTGTATCCACCGGCCAGACTTACGATCGTGCTTCGATTCAAAAATGGCTGAAATCAGGGAACCTCCTCTGTCCCAAAACAGGGGAGAAGTTGACGAACACAGAGTTAGTCCCCAACTCAACTCTCCGGAAGCTGATCCATCAGTTCTGCGCAGACAATGGGATTTCCCTTTCAAAATCCAGAAAGAAGAATAGCGATATAACGAGGACGATCGTCGCGGGAAGTCCAGCAGCAGAAGAAGCTATCAAATTCCTGTCCGAGTTCCTCTCCAACAGACTCTACTGCGGAAAAGATGAGCAACAAAACAAGGCAGCTTACGAGATTCGTCTCCTCGCAAAATCAAACATTTTCAACCGCTCTTGCTTGATCGAATCGGGCACCGTCCCCCCTCTCTTGAAGTTGCTCGAATCGACCGACCCAGTAACCCAAGAGAATGCAATTGCAGCTCTTTTGAAGCTCTCAAAACACACAACCGGAAAGAAAGCGATTATCGAAAACGGGGGCTTGAAGCCGATTCTGAAAGTTCTGAGAAAGGGACTAAAATTGGAAGCCAAGCAGACCGCGGCGGCGATAATCTTCTACCTGTCTTCGGTTCACGAGTACCGGAAACTTATCGGAGGATCGCCGGAAGCAATCCCATCTGTGGTTGAGCTGATCAAAGACGGCACACCCTGCGGAAGAAAGAACGCGGTGGTGGCGATTTTCGGGCTCCTCTTCCACCATCAAAACCATCAGAGAGTGCTTGAATCAGGGGCAGTCCCTCCGTTGATTGCCATTTTAGCTTCATCAAACAGAGACGAGCTCGTCGCGGATTCGTTAGCGGTTCTTTCGAGTCTGGCAGAGAAGCCAGAAGGGTCGATGGCAATACTGCGGGCCTCCCCCTCTGCTTTGCCTATGCTCGTAGGGATTTTGCGGTCTTCAACCTCGCGGGCGGCGAAAGAGTACTCTGTTTCGCTATTGCTGTCTCTGTGCAACAACTGCTGCGGAGTAGATGTTAATGTCGTAGCTGTTTTGGGTAAAGACCCTTCGCTCATGCCTCTGCTCTATTCGCTACTGACCGATGGGACTGCTCATGCGGGCAAGAAAGCGAGGTCTCTCATGAAAATCCTCCATAGGTTCCATGAAACGAGTTCTTCTGGCTTTGCAGCGAATGCACTTGCTGGAGAGAGGTTTATCAATGTCCGTTAAACCATTAATTTGTTTTTTTGTGAATTCTTGTATACAGATAGATTCTTGAGTGTGGGCTTGAAATTTTTTTTTTTCCTCTCTCTTGATACTGTTCGATTTTCTTGAAATTGGCTCGGGTTTTTTTCAAGAGCTACTGTATCAGACACTACTGTTGGAGGTAGAATTAATACACCGTGATTTTTTGTAATGATAAAAGAGGACAATGTGGGCGCATTTTTCCGTCATGGAGTGTGTGTATATATATTTATGAAAATATATACTCGACGCAATATGCAATATAAAACGTAAAAAATTTTTAAAAATTTATAAAAATTTTTAAAAATTATTCACTTTTATTTTACTATATGAATTTTAAATTAATAAATTATTTCATTTTATTTTTTTTTTATCACTCTAAACATCCATTCAATTGATTTTTGAATTAGTTGATAGAGCAAGAAAAAAGCATCAAGTAAAACTTCGCTTTTTTTGGTTTTTTTTTGGGGGGGGGGGGGTTGGAGAACTTGCATGAATACCCACTTTGTTTCCCGAAATAGGAAAGGAGAAGTTGAAAATTAATTGAAATTTAATAATTGAGGGATTGTTTTGATAGCGTTTTTATTTTTTGTTATTTTGTGTTTGTTTTCAAAATTTTGAAATTTAAAAACAAAAAATATGATTGGTAACATTTTTGTTGTCACATTTTTTAAATAGTTTTCAGAACTTCTAAAATAATGAAAAAAAAATGTAATTTCACTTGTTTTTTAAAGTTTGCTTTTCATTTTTGTCAGCCGCCATCACTCAATGCTCGCATGCTCATTTTTTTTTACCTTAATTTGCATTATAAACCTCACTCGCCTCTATGAATTGAAATTATATATCCCCAATCAATTGAAATTATATACATCCACAAGCACGAGCGTGGATTTATATAAATATTCTTGCCTTTCATACTATGGAAGTTGGGGGTACTAGTGGGACGGATATATGAGAGTATGCGATTCGACTAAATCTGGTAAAAATTCATTGAGAAATATTTTAATGGGATTGGAATGAATTTGAGATTTATCTGTAAAATACCCAATACTAATATCCTATATCCATTTATAAGGTAACTTTTAAATACTTGTTTAATAAAATAAAATATCTATTTATATATTTACAATTTTATCTCTAAAATAAAAAAAAGTATAGTAGCACTGTTAACCTTGTTGGAATACTTTATTTGGACTTGTTTAATTTATGATTTGTTATATATTATTTTCACTTGTCATGAATTGTTCCATATTGGGTTTGAATGTCCTTTATGAATTGTGATTCCTATTATACTATTTCAAATAAATGGGCTTATGTATTTTGTACATTTATTTCTATTATTTATAATAAATTTCTTTTATCTTTCAAAAAAAAAAAAAAAAAACTTGGAAGTTCTTTCACTTATAAATTTGTTCAAGTTAATAAATTTAACTTTTTTGTTACTTACGATTTTTTTTTATTTTTTATCTCAAATTGGGTTTTTAATAGGTGCTTAATAAGTAATTTGACCAGTTGAACATAAATAGGTTTCCGGGTTTGGGACAAGTTTCGCAGGTTTAGGATGGGATGGTTTTGGAATTCCAACTAAAATAATAAATAAGTTTGAAACGCAATGATAAACAAAAAAAAAAAAGAATTTAATAATGAAATTGACTAATTAAGCAGGTTCCTTACTCGTTTACATCTCTAATGAAAGCCTCATATGGGGCTTGGATGGAAATAGGTTCATGAATTTGGTTGGGTTGTGCAATAAGGTTAAAAAATTTGGGTTGATAAAATGGGTAAATTGATTAGGTGTTGTTTGGTTCCAAGTATAGCATATTCATAATAAGTTTCCAATATTCTAAGTAAAATCCTAGGCTGAGTTTTAAATATTTAAATTATTTCTTTACATTTTTTAATATCCAAATAAATTTTAATTTCAATTCAAGTCACCCAAATTACCAAAATGAAATTTAATTTTTAAAATTTAATGTGCCATTTAGTGTATCTGTTTTGAACCTATTTCAATCTTACGTTTTTTAAAATAAAGAAAACAATTCAATATATATTTGGTTACTTGTATTTTCAAAATCTGTTTTAGAAAATATAAAAATGGGTCTATACATGAAATTTAAAATGGCAAAAAGTCGTTTTGAACATTTTCAACTCAAAATAAGAAAAATCTTAAAATACAAAAAATAAAAAATGTCAAATCAAATACGTTTTCTGTTTTTCTTATTTTAAGATTTTCAAAATATAAAACACATAAAACAAAAAAATATAAAATAGAAACAAAAAAAAAATACAAACCAAATTATTTTCGGGCATTACACAACTTTTTTTTAATAAAATTAAGTATATTTGTGAATTTTACTTATAATATATAGATATAAAAATAATTACCCTTTTAACTTATGTGTGTGTGTTTGTGTGTGGATATGTAGTCCTTCAACATTTTCTTTTTTATTTTTTATTTTTTTTGGTACAAATCATTTTTACGAAACTTCTCATTTGTTACATTTCAATAAAGGGTGTGTTTAGAGTTGTATAAAAATGTATAAAATAAAATAAAATTATAAAAGTAAATGTCTCGTAATTCATATAGTGAATGAAGAATTTAAATCTTGTTATCTCGTAATTCGTGTTTGTAGAGATTTGTAGAATTTTATTTTATTTTGGAGAGTTCGTAATGGAGCCAAAGTACAATTTCGAATATTTGTACTAGCAACTGTTTTATTTTAAATAAAAATAATTTTTAGTTTTTAAAAAACTAATTACTGACGTATAAAAAAATATAAAGAGATAGAAACGTGAATACTAAATGTAAAACAAATTATAGTTAGTAGCACATGTTG
Organism: Vitellaria paradoxa; assembly: GCA_019916065.1. Taxonomy (NCBI): domain Eukaryota; kingdom Viridiplantae; phylum Streptophyta; class Magnoliopsida; order Ericales; family Sapotaceae; genus Vitellaria; species Vitellaria paradoxa. The sequence continues at coordinate 38,348,208 of CM034240.1, forward strand.
GCTCCTATTTATTAAAACACCTTTACTTAATTAGATTTTCAATCAATAAAGATCTAAAAACTTTAACTCTTAAAACTTATCGATTCGTAAAAGATAAAAAATGCATAAAATAAATAATATTTATGTTGATTTATGTTGATTTAAATGAATGTATCTATTAAAATTATTTTAAGATATCAAAACAATTACTTCATAGTGAGGCATGGTTTGAAAACCATTAACACTTATTTTTTTTACGTTTGGAAAGTATACTTTTTTATATATTGACATTTTTGTCGTCGTTACTTTATATTATTTTCTAAAATTATCTTGAAGACACAAATACTGAATAAAAAGATAATTTCATAATTTTAAATTTAGTCATTAGTACATGCTCCTGTAAACTAAAAAAAATATACTTTTAGTATGGTTCCCAAACCATGCCTGAGTCTAACTTAACATAAAAGTTAGAGCGATGCATTCATTTGTTTCATTTCAATAATGTACAAATATCCAAGCGTAAAAAGAAGTTTTAAAAAGTTTAAATTATCAAAAAAAAAAAAAAATTAGAATGTCGGTTTGAGAATGTGTTTAAAATTATATAAAATTATAAAAATTAATGTCTCGTATTTTCTATAATGAGTAAAAAATTTAAATTTTACTATCTCATAATTCGTATTTATCGAGATTTAGAAAATTTTATATTATTTTGTTTTAATTCCAAACAGCCCAAAAAACTTATTGCGTGAAGAATAAAGAAATAAGGGCAAATAAAGATTAGTGGCCGAAAAGTAAAAAGTTTTGAATTGAATCCGCGCAAGTTAAAACGACGTCGGTTAATTTTAATTTTTATTTATTTATTTATTATTATTATTATTATTTATTATTATTTTTTATTTTTTTTTCTGGGAGATTGCCTGCGTCCCCTTCCATGCCAGGGCTTTCTTCTTCGCCGCTCATCAGAAACCTATTCACGGTTTTTCCGAAGAATCGACAGCGAATCGTTCACTGATTTTCTACGGTATCTCTGTTAGTTCTAAGTGGATTCTTGTATCATCGTCAATTAAGAGTTTGTTTTACATGTGCGTGCGCACGCTTTTTTCTACAGAAATTAGGGTTTTTGTCTCCAAATTTAAGGTGTTAAAGCTATATATACATATATATGTATATGTATATCTCAATATATGCAGGTTTTTTGAGAGATCAAATGGCGACTGAACCTAAGGCAGCTACTGAAGAGTCAAAAATCGACTTGTTCGAAGACGATGACGAGTTTGAGGAGTTCGAAATTAATGAAGGTAGATCTTTTTATTTTAACTAATAGGCCTATATTCTGGCAATGATGTGCTTTGTTTCAATTTTTTTTTTTTTACTATGTTTTCTCCCTAAATTTGTGTCTGTAATAGCAGAAAGCATAAAAGGGCTACAAATTGAGCTTGTCTAAAAGGCCTTGTTGTGTTGGTTGTTTGATAAGAATTGTATCCTAGCTACTTACTGTTGTTAATTCCTTTGAATTTTCGTATTAATTGTGGGTCTGGTAGCAAGGAATCTATTTCCCGGAGTTGAAATTGGGGTTCTTTTAGTTTAAAATTTGGACAGTTATGGCCTTGGGGAGGATAAATAGCTAATTAGTCTGTGCAGTTCAGTCAAGGGATATGTCTTCATGCTTTGCTTATTTTACTCTAATTCCACAGTTGATGTCGCTCTCTTTTCTTTCTCCTAAGCTGTGTTTGGCTTAAAGATGTTAAGGGTAAAGGAAAAGGATAGGAATTCAAAATCACTTCTCATGTTTGGTTTTCAATGGACAATTGAAGGGAAAAATCATGGGATTTGAGAAATTAAAAATACTTAAATTAGAGAATTAGTTTATTGATAAATGCCTTTTATTTGTTTTATGTTTTTTAATCTACTCGAATAAAATCATGCATTTGGGATTTTATATTTTCTTTCTCTTTTTCTTTCCCTTTTCCCACCTTTTTTCTTATCTCTCCCCAAATCCCTAATCCAAATAGACCCTTAATGATTCGATATTTTTAAATTCATACTTCTATTTCATACCATACAATATAGATATCACTGTGGATTTGTTGCTTGCCTGAGTGTGGAGCAAGGTTAGCATGCTTTAGGAATCTTTCTATTGGAGACAATCCGTCACATTAGTTGCGTCATCAAAATTGAAGTTAGGTTGAGTGTGATTATAGATATTTGTTTAAGATTATCTGCATCAGCCTAAGGTATAAATATTGGCAAATGAAGAAAATTATTAAAGAACCTGTGTGTCTAATGGTCAGAAACTGTGTGTGTGAAAGAAGCATTGCAAGTTGTAAGAATATAAGATGCAAATTGTGGTTCAATGGCACACTCTTGTGGTTGGTATAAAACATTTGGAAGATGGAATTTTAAAGGAAACTTGGGAGAAATCGGGTGTTTTACCATTGACCAATGTTTGTTAGATGTATGCATTATTAGATAGATGGGAGTACAATGTGCATTTTCTGCAAACTTCTTTAAAGATTATTTTAGAAGAGTGAAACTCTGGATTCTCTTAAAGGATTGCATGATATATATGAATAAGGATTTTAATATATATTTAGATTGAGAAATCAATACTATAGGGTTAAGTTAATTGATTGCATTAAGGGGCTGCAATGAGGTATTTATAAAGCTGAAGGTGATCATTAAACTTTGGTCTACCTGTCTGCCGTTATTTGTTGATATGAGGATACTATCCTAGCTTGACATTTAAGATAAGTTTGATTTTGTCCCTAGATGAACCATCCTTGTGTGGTATTCACATGTTTCGGACTTTGATTTTAATTTCAAAACTAAGTTTTTATTCTTATGCAAACACAAATCTAAGGCATATTAACCCTATAATCCTTCCTTAGCCTCATTGTAACTGGACTTTTTAAACCTGAAAAGCCTCATCGTAACTGTGGACATTTTAAACCTGAAAAGACTCATCGTAACTGTGGACATTTTAAACCTGAATTTTAACCTTTAATGTCAATCAAGCTTGTGAACATATTGGGCCCAACTTAAAAATATCATTGAGCTTGGCTTGTTAAATGATAATATAAAACTAAATGAATCGGGCTCCAATGTGCTGAAATTGAACCTAGAAGTGCAGGTTGTTCTGTAGCGAAACTGCATCATGTTCACTATGGTCACCTTGTAAAATGTTTCGATTAGTAAAATCTGGTGCAGAGCTGTTTGGAGTTAAAACTTAATAAGCTGTCTCTGAAGGATCAATTTGAAATTCTAACGTAGCACAATGCTGGGGAAAGTAACTTGTAGTAACTTGTTCTGAACCCTTCTTGGTAAGTGAGATATGTTTATGGTTTCGAGAGTGAAAAATCATGATATTTTTGGATAACTAGATTGGTAATGCTGAATGCACTCTATTGTAACTTCTCACACCTCTAAAAAATACTAATCATTGTGGGAGGCGGCGGAGTGCGGGAAGCCAAAGTGGGAGTGCATTTAACATTTCCCTCACTTGAAACTTTTTTTTTTTTGGGGGGGGGGGGGGGAAGAAAAGAAGTTAGGAGAATGAAAGATGATGAAGTTCTGGTTGATTTTAACCTAATGATGAAGCATAATCTACATAGGCAACAGGAACTATGAGCCTTGAGTATGTCCATTAGATATTTAGATTGAGGCAACAAAGTGTTTGAACTATTTATGGTAACTTTAAGAAGGTAGTTTTTTCGGTCATTCCAACTATCCAATTTGGATGATGAACTGCAATAGAGGCATATTGCTTCGACAGTCTCTTTCTCCATTTAGAAGGGATCAATACAGAGGATGAGAAATTGAATCCAGGATAACCATTACAAAACGAGGGAGGAGATTAAGGAAATAGTTTTGACATGGACGGATGCTATGCTCTAGTTTCCTTAACCTCTGCTGCGAACTGATGCGGGATTCCTGCTTGGATGGATGACGGATTATGCTTGAATGTTCGTTATACAGAGTGACAGTGCAATAAGTGGGATTATATCAGTTGGGTAACTAGTTCAATTGCCGTGCTTGGTCTTATTTAGTGCTGCAGAAATTCTATTGTTCACGTTAAGTGTACATCTATTGCGTGAGGGTAAGATATGTGCCCTGCAGTGTTTTTTTTTTTTTTTGGGGGGGGGGGGTGTTAGGTTTGGCAGTATTGGTATTCTTAGGAAGAGTAGATGGAACTCATGTTATCGTTGTGACTGGTTTGTGCTACATAAGGTGCACAGCTTTGGCCAGTGCTTCTATTTCGCTTTTATTTGTTGCAACATTTATGATTCTTGTTTTGGTGTCGAAACTGCAGAGCTTCCTGAATTTCTGTTTAGATCTCTTCGTTACCTTGGGATGTCTCATGCTATGTTTTTTTACTTTTTATTATTGAATCGGATAACTTAGGGTTCAGGATGTGTTTTGAATTATTTCTTTTCTAAAATCAATGACAATGGCAGAGTGGGAGGACAAGGAAGAAGGAAAGGAGGCAACGCAGCAGTGGGAAGATGACTGGGATGATGATGATGTCAACGATGACTTCTCTCTGCAGCTGAAGAGGGAGCTGGAGAACAACGCCTAGGACTAGTCTACCTACTCTATTGTCTGTCGTTTCTCATGCTGTGCACAATGGAATCATATCATTCACACTTACTGTTTTGTCTATGAAACCTTCCATTGTACGAATTTTATTTTTAGACGCATCGTAAAACATTGAAATCCAGAAATTTGAAACTTCCCTTTTGAGGTGCACCTTATTCTACCTTGTTGTATGGATTAGGTTCTGTGCTTGGCAGTAATAATTTTTGATTGGTAATATTGCAAATAAACAACTGTGACTTTGTGGGTGTGAGGTGAGGTGGGAAAACTGGAAAAGGGTATTTTTTTGGAAAAAATTATTTGTGCCGTCGCTGCTAAAAACCAAACCCCCCCTCCCCCGGGGGGCGGGGGGTTGGGTTGGGAATGAAAAGTGTTCTGGAAGGAAAAGAGAGTTAAAAAAAAAAAAAATTGAGGTGACTTGGTTAGCCGCAAATGCCACTTGCTGCTTCTGATGCATGCATATTGGTTTATTTTCTCAAATTTTTATATTTGTTGATTGCTTGTACGAAAATAATCCAGTTCAGCAATGTACCGCGGCGGCAGTCATTCACGAATCCAATTAGGGATGGTAATTTTAACTTGTCCGATTGATGCCTTTTTTCAATGGATTCGGGGTAAAATCGGTGCTTTTTAAGTATCGGCGCATATTCAAGGTGTGTTAAGTATAATTTTTAACTGGTAATAACATGTGATAACGGGTGTGATTTATTTAAATCATTGGAGCCGTTGAATCACCGTATTTTGTTTTGAAATTAATGACTGATATTTGCACCGATTTTGTCCGGTGCATTAAATGTACCGGTTCTATCCCCAATCCTATTCCGATTAGATAAGTGTAAATATTTTTAAATTTTATGAGTAGTAGAACATGTTAGTATATAAAAGTAAAATATCTATTAGAATATGAAAATAAAATATTTGTTGGGTACAAGAATGATATATTTAGTGTATTTGACCAATATTACTTGAATTTATCTTGATTTTTTGAGATTATAAAATATTTGATGGGCATTATTTAATTATCCGTTCAAATTAGTCAATTATTTGTCAAATTATTGAATATCTGAATTTATTATCTAATCAATTATTTTATATTCAAAGGTAATGGGTTCTCGATTATTTAATGAATATTTAATTTTTTGATAAATTAGGAGATGATAATTGTTTAGTTCAGGTATTTTCTTTACCTGACAAATTTGAAAATAGCGGAGATAATATCTTATCTCGATCGGACCATTGTCATTCTTAAATCTAATTCAATTTTTTAGAAGTTGTTTCTTACCGTTTGAAACTCAATTTAGAAAAATCTTTAAAAGTTATTTTTTAAAGTAATTTTTTTATTTTATACAATTTTTTAATTTTTATTTATTTATTTCGATTTCATGAAACGCATATTATTTAAGTATTTTTAAAAAATTGCAGAAAAAATAATTACAAATACAAAAACTATAAAGGGGTGTGGCTTTTTTTATTTTGTGAAAAAATTTCTATCAAAAACGCTAGTTTCCGGGTGTTAGCCAACCAAACTCGCTCCGCACAGCACAAATATCTGGTGAGATTGCTGACTCAAAAATATTATTATTAATTTTTTTAGATGGAAAACATTTTTTCGAATATTTTATTAGCTTCTTGTGTTATCAAATAACACAAAATGTGTAAATATATTTTTTTGTTAAAAATCTTAATTAAATAATTTTACATTGGGAATAATTTTAGTTGTGAAAATATTTTTAGGCAAATTTCTCACATTACTATTATTACAATTTGATGAACAAATTTTATTGAGGAAATTTGTATTTGTGACTTTTACTTTAATTAATAAGATCTTATAAGTGAACTACCGTGTAGTCAAACAATTTCTGTCAACTCATCTAGGCTTCAAAGGGAAAAGGAAAATGCTTAGTCTGGTATAGAAAGTTGCATTACTTTTTTTTTTTCCCCCAATAATAAGCACACAATTAGGTGCAATATTCACTATTTTTCATAATTTTGGTACATTATTCTATATATACATGTGTTTGTATATATATATATATATGCTTTTTTTGGATATATATCGATACCATTTGGTTTGCTAAATACTAATAAAAATTTTTAAAAATTTTTAAAAATCTATAAAACTCTCGAACACATTTTAGTCATCTTGTATTTCGTAAAATCTCTATAAATTTTTATATATATCTACGTATTTCAACAAATTTATAAAAACGTCAATACTTTTTTTATAAATCTTAATAACTTTTCAACAAATTTCAACAAATATGACATAAATACGTGGAAACGAACCAAAAAAAACTATTCTCATTATTTCTTTCTATAACTTTTTTGCACAGAAATCAAGAAAGTTCAACAATTTTTAAAAAATTCTGACATAAATTCATAGGAACATTTCTAAAAAACCGTTCTTACAGTTTATCTCTCCAACTTTTTACTGCAAAAAACTAAAAGTTACATTATTCATCTAAAAAAAAAAAACGTGATTTTAATGAGAAATATCAAACGCAAAAAATTAACCTAAACCATATTTTTTTATATTTTATTATTTTTTACCACTCCAAATACTACTATCATTATTTATTACTTTATAATAAAAGCACCAAATAAGTAATGAAAAGCCAAACTTGGTGTTTAGATCACCTTTGTTGTACTTTCCTCTCATTGAACAGATGTTGAATGACATGTTATCTTGTTTGAACTCAGGGTGTGAACCACCTTGCTTAATCTTTCTTCCCACTTGTACGATCTTTACTACCATGCTCACTTTGCCTTCCTACTTGTTCCATGCAGGAACGTGATGACATATTCACTCATCCAAACCTTATGTCCGGATCCACTCTGCTCATTCTTTTCCTCCAAGCATTAGCACAGAATTAAATTTGAGTTGAGCTGCTCCGTTACCACCTTATAGTGTGTTTCAGTTTAATTGGTTAATTCATTATGTGAAGCAATCGTCTTGATTCATATAAACTGAAAACTCTCTTCCCAGTTATATCTTTTAGGGAGTGACAAGAGTTGATAACTTCAGAAAAAACCGCCCTAGTTATGGGTTGGAGTCATACACTGGTTGGTAAATTTATTTCCCACACAACTGACTGATGGTTGGTAAATTTATTCCCCACCCAAGTTCGTTATCTTTCACTCTCTCTTCAAACCCCTTCCAAGAACCCCAATCCTTTTCATCTCAGCACCCACCAGTAGCCAACCTTTATTATTTGACATTCAGCTAGTCTCTATGCAATATTGCAACCTTCTATAATCATCGCCCTAGGAAATTTTATCCAAATCTAGTGACATTACAAGAATTCACATGGATTTCTGAAATGGATGGTCATTGGTATAGAAGTTCAGCTGATTCACTGTTCAAATCTTCGAAGAGGGAAAGCTCTTTAGCCGCAAGACCTGCATAATTTCATTTGACATTCATTATTGGCATGTTTCAAACCCACTTATAACACACACACACACTATTCAGAGGGGGTCGTTTAGCATCAGTTGTGACATTAGTCACGTGACATGCATCTGCTTTGTGAGCCATTGGATCAAAATTGGACGGCTTATAGTAAAAATAAATTTAAAAATTTTAAGCGAGAATTTTAAATTTACTTTTATTGTGAAATCAAACAACTTATAAGGCCGATGTCAAGACTATCGCAGCTGATGTTAGTCCCCTCTTTCAAATTATTTTGTGCCAAGTGATTTGCATACTCTTTCTTTGTCTAAAAAGTTACAACTACTTACTTCTTCCTGTGTCAATGCCACTCCCATTTCTTAAATTGGTGTTTCTGTCAGTTCCAGAAGATGTGTAAATATGAAGCTTCAAATTTGGTCACTATGCATATTGTGATGAACTCATAAAAACCACATCTTCATTGCATTTCCACATATATTGGAATAATTGGCTGTTTGGTTTGGAAAATATTTCATGTGCAAAATGCTATTTTTTGTTATTTTCTCTATAAAAAAAAAAGGCAAGCATGTTTCATTTCCGTAAAAAAATAAAATTGAAAGACAAGTGAAAAACAGTCAAACCAAATAACCAATGTCAAATTGTTCTTGGTTTATACAACCAAGTCCTTGAGAGTTACGGGAGGAGCACACCAGCCATATGAATAAATGCATTCACAGAGATGATGAATTTGTTTATGTGTCCCCAAAACTAAATTTTGTACTAAATTGGACTGTCCCCAAAACTAAATTTTGTACTAATTTGGTTGTCCAACTCTCCAACAGCAAACAAAATCCCCATAAAAATTACTGTATATATTTGTACATATACACATCTATACAACATACTTGCATATGTGCATTATGACCTTGGTGAGAGTTCTGTCCCTAGAACCTGAAACCGGGGATCCAAACAAAATTCCCACAATTGCTACTTTTGCTATCTTTTCCATGGACCAAAAGAAGGGGTCAAAAAAAAAAAAAAAAAAAAAAAAAAACATACCTGCTTTTCAAGTTGTATAACCAACTGCAAATAAGAAGATCATTTCAACATGTTAGTGAAATTCACCAGCGCAAACAACAAGCTGAAGATGGACCTAGTTAAATTCAGTCCAAATAAAAGAGTGAGTCTTGGCACCTCCACTTACTGAGGTAAAAACTCTCTCCTCGGACCTTGTATGTGCCTCTCATCTCTATACCAACTCAACTCCAACTCCCCCTGAATTGCTATTTGCCTCACCAATCTCCGGTGAATTAGCAAATGTTCGACAAATTGGACAAGCAGCTGTCTTCAACAGCCATGAATCTATGCATTGGGCATGGAAGCTGTGCTTGCAATTAGGCAGCAACCTGCAGATATCACCCACCTTGAAACTCTCCAAGCACACAGCACATTCCACGGGACTATTATTGTTGTTGTTGTTGTTGCCTCTCTCTTCTTCCACTTTGTAGTCAAAACAAGGCAGGTTCTTTATGTCTTCTTGGGTCATGCTTGGGCATCTGTTGGCAATCCTTTGAACAACAGAAATAGTACTACTGCCATTTTCGTAGTCCCCCCCGAAAGCCCTACCAACGATACATACATGAATTGTGACCAAAGCTACGATACCCAAAATCAGTAAAATCGCTGACACCACCATTTCCATAACCATAGCCTTTGTTTAGTCTCAAAACCCACAAAAAAGTATATCACCTCTAAACACCCAGATTTCTTCTCTCTCATTCCAAGCAAAAACCAAGACCCAGATCTTATTTTCCCTTTCTGTGACAAGAGATCGTATCAGTGACATTGGTTTTAGCAAGCTACATTTACAAGGGTTTTATGAGAAGTTCGGTGAATTGGGCAATCAGAAACTGGAAATGGAATTTTTTTTTAAGCAAGTGGGGTTGATTTGTATTGTAGTGTTATTATTTTACACCTTTTTTTTTTTTAAGGGAAAGCATCTTCAGCTGAAGCTGACCAATAATGCTGAATGTCTTTTATAGAAATGTACAATATTTAATAGAATAACACACAAAACTAAGCAGCTACTTCATGTGGCATTTGCTCAAGGTATCTCAAATTTACTTCTGTCAACAACTACAAGTCGTTGACCCACACAAACAGCTTAGCCAAGGTTTCAGCTGCCATTCTTATTATGGAGTTTCCAAGCTCAAGGATGCTGGTCATTGTCTAGTCGCGATTGATAAATTTTAACTAGTGAACGTGAGTCTCGCATAGATCAACGATTTAAGATTTCAAGATTAATATCAGCAGAATCTTGATGGTACCTCAGGTTTATTCCAGCCAAAATTGGAAACAAAATTGAAAACCATGGGCAGATATAACCCATGATAACCAAAAACTCAAAGCCAACTGAAAATTTCTTGAAATTTTGGCAGTTGACTTAATGATGTTTCCAACTCACAAATGGTTAGGTGTTACTTATTGGAAGACAATGCTAGAATAAAAGATGAAGACTATATATATATATATATATATGTACATTATATATGTTTATTTTTGCACGCTTTAATAATCTATTCCTTTCTGTAAAATTGGAGATGAGGGATCACCATCATTGATATGTTATTACGGCGCGGCGGCCAGCGATGTTAGTCCGCTGCCAGCACAATTCTGACCGCACGTTGCACTTTCCTTTTTTTTTTTTTTTTTCTCTTTTCTCCTTCTGTTTGGTTCAAATCCGCACGCATGTTTTAATTTTTGTTCAAACCGGCCAATAAGGCGGAGATTCGAAAGAAGAAAAAAATTGCAACCGATTTTTTTTTCATAGTTGATTATTAATTATTCAATAAAAAGTTAACTTTTTTTTTTTTTTTTAATGTTCGGAAAGAAAAAAATTAACTTTTTAGAATATCTATATATCTCATTGAACCAATATAATATACTAACAAATTACTTTTCTAAATTTTTTAACAATTGTTACTTAAATTATTATAAAAAATTAGATAATTGTGAAAATATTTTTTATTATAAAAAATTAAATTATAACAATAAATTATTATTTTTTAAATATTTTAACAAGCAAACAAACATTGTTACTTGAATTAATTTTTATTATAATATTTTAAATTATTTTGATAAATTATATTTTTAAATATTTTAAAAATATTTATTTAAAAATATTTTTAAAAATATATTGATAACTAAGTTTTTATTATAATATTTTAAATTATATTAGTAAATTTTATTTTTATATATTTTAGTATTCAATATAATTAATATATCACTCAATAATTCAAAAATATTTCTATCATGTTAATTATTTAATCTTTTATAATAATTCAAGGAACAATTGTTAAAAAAATTTAGAAAAGTAATTTATCAATATAATTTATTTGTTATAGCAGAAAATATTGTTTATATGGATTCAATAAAATATATGTAGATACTCTGATTTTTACGTTATATTGATATATTATATAGATAAATTATTTTAAATTATATTGATAAATTTTATTTTTAAATATTTTAAAAATATTCATTTAAAAATTTTGTAAAATTATATTGCTAACTAAATTTTTATTATAGTATTTTTATGTATATTAAAAAATTTTATTTTTAAATATTTAATATTCAATATAATTAGCATATTATCCAATAACTCAAAAATATTTTTATTATTTGAATCACGTTCTTAAAAAAAAAATTATTGGGTTAATTGATATTGGGGGTCATGTCTGGGAAAAAAAGATAGTAGCTCGGCTATCAATTATTAGTTTTTTTTTAAATGATCAAATTTACCATCTTATATGTTAAATTTGTTTTAAACATTGAAAGACAAAAATATCAAATTAACAAAAAATTAAAAAGATAATTATTAAAAAAATTAATTTTTTTCTTTTTCAAACACAAAAAGAGTTAAAATTTTAATAGTTAGTTGGTAGCTAATTGTAAAAAAAAAAAAAAAAAAAGGAAAAAGTAAATTTTTTTTCTTCTGAAACTCAGTCTTATTGGCCGGTTCGAACTAAACTGAAAGGGAAAAAAAAAAAATTGATGTGCGTGGATTTGAACCGAAGTGAAGAAGAAGAATAAGAAGAAAGAAGAGAGGAAAAAAGAGTGTAACGTGCGGTGACGATTGCGCTGGCAACGGGCTAACATTGCCCCCGCTCCGTGTTATTGCTTGTACTGAACAAAAATGTCAAAATTACTGAGTCGTAAAGGTTGTTTGTGGTACAAGGCCAGGGAAGCCTAAATGAACACGGATTTGAGGCAGTAAGAAGTGTAAAAATCTCATCAACTGAATCTTCATTTACATACATATATATATATATATATGATCATATTTTTCAGATTTTCTATTTTACATGGTCAGGGAGGGTTTTTAAGTCATTGTCAGAGCTCCCATCGTCCAATCAATAGAGGCAAATTATTGCGGACCTAATGTCAAATATGGCTTGCAGATTCAGACAAGAAAAATTATTTATAAGAAAATGAGTATATATATATATATATATATATATGTTTAATTGATTAAAATTAATCAAAATTTGTCAAATTTTATTAATTTTTTTATATTTACATTCAATTAAATTTTATCACACGTTACTCTTATATCAAATTTTTATATATATTTTTTTATTTTTATTTAAATTTTTACCAATCAAACACTTCCATAAACAGATGATTGAGATGTCAAATTCAGAACCAAAAAGTCCTTGGATATTGTCCATACATGCCTGTTACATGACACTAATTAATAAATAATAAATTCAATACTTTCACTAATGTTCTTCTTCCACTAAGTGTATATATATTTATATAATAAAACAGTACAAATTTTTAAAATATCTCCTTCACGTAATAAATTTAACATTTAAGATTTAATTATCAAAAAAAATTTTAAATTTATTTTTTATTTCATTCAGCAATGGAAATCATTTTTTTATTTTTAATTTTTCGCTTAATTTTTATTTTAATTGACTCTATTATTGTTTATCTCACAAAACAATTTGACAATTTTAAATTTCACCATATTTCAAGAATAGAGATCATATACAAATTAAAATTACCAACTTAAATTTTACTTAATTATAATTTTTAAAAAGTTGAACATTTTAAATTAAAATACTATAATTTGTATTTTTTATAGTATTTATCAAAAATTAATTGAAGAAAGAGATCAAAACATATATAATAATTGCTAAGACCTAAAATTTTGTAAAAAAAATTAAGACTAATGAATTATTATAATTTTTTTGATTTAAATTTTTTCTTTAAAATTGTAATTATATAAAAAATTTAATACTAATTTTGTCGGTAAACACACGTTACTACTAGTATTTATATATATTACAAGACTTGGACTTTGCATGCATACTTTTGAATCTATTTCTAGTAGACTTGACTATACAAAGTTTTCTTGTGCAACTTGCCAACACAATGGCAGAGAACAACTGAGATCATTACGTGGCACCCACCCATTATTGAGTTCTACCATTTAGATAATCCAGGCATTACCCGTACATGCCGAAATAGGACTTGTTTGGATCGCTAATATTTAAAAAAAAAATTTTTAAAATTTTAAATTCTTTTAATTAAATTTCATTCCGTGTCTGCAGCACATCAACATTAATTTTTAATTTTTTTTTTATTTTTCTCAATCCAAACGCCCCTGGAATCTGTCATGGTCAAGATGATAAATATTAAATAATAATAATTTCAGTAAATGTTCTGGCATGCAGCACGGGAAAGACTGCCAGAAACATGCAAGTTACGGGTCATCCATTTGATCAGAATCTGACATTTTTTTTTTCCCTTAAAATTGGTCACGAGAAAATCTAATATTATTTTTCTTAGGAAATTCCTTTTGCAAATGACTGCAAAGTCCACACATTTGTTAGATCCCACCAATTAAGGACCCAAAAAAAAAAAAAAAAATACTAATTACGCGTTCTAGGAGTAACAAGGATTGATTTTGTTGGGCCTATACTTATTTGGGCTAACCCCATGACAAGTCCTAGCTATATTGGGCTTGGCCTTGGTCTTGCCAGGCATATATACACTAGTTGCTTGTTTCAAGATGTAAAGAGGTTAGGAGAGACGAATACAGGATTTAGAGTTTGTCTAGCTGATACAAAATTTTGTTATATATATATATATATATAAATTCTAGTTTTTGTTCATATAAAAATAATAACAAAAATAGAAGATATAAACATTTATAATAAGCATAGTAGTCTAAATTACAAAAATTTAAGATAGACTAAATTTAAAAAAAAAAAAAAATTGGACCTAACCACCTAAGTTACAACCCAAGACAGCTCAAGCCTTGGTCAACTCCTAGGAGAGACGATGGTTTGCTTTTAGGGGTTCAAGTGACAATGGTTTTTTTCAATCTCCATCTACAAGGGTGATCCTTTTCCATGTTGGAGTTTCTTTTCTAGTTGGAAGGTTGTTAATGTATTTTTTTTTTTTTTTTTAGTGGTTTCTTGTGCTCTTGAAGTGTTTGGTGTGGAAAGCTCTTTTTAACACTATATTTCATTGATTAATGAATTCTATTGGCGCCCACTTTTACCTCTCATTTGAAGGGGTTTTCTATGTAAATCTGGGTGTCACACACTCTTGAATGTTTGATTTTGTTACTTCCATTATCTTGTTGGTGGTTATTATTTATTCTATTTGTAGTGGTGATATATTACTTGCTTAAATAGATTGGAGTTATTTATTCTATTTGTAGTGGAAAGCTCTTATAAGATTGGAGTTTTTTTTTTTTTTTTTTCATATAAGGACAGTAAAGGCATTTAATTCATGTATAGTAAATGCAGAAGAAAAAGTGGGTAATTGAATAATTTCATTCAAACAAAAAAAAAAAAAAAAAAGTAAAGATAGAGCATAAAAAAATTAAATATGGAGTGCAAATAATGCTATCATAAATATATATAGAATTATATATATATTAATTTATGGACAAAGGTTTGGTTGTTAGTAGGAGTGAACCCAGAATTTTTAGTGGGGGAAGCATTGGGCACTAAACATTTAAGAATAGGATAGCGACTAAGGATAACAAGTTATATCGGGATTAAGAATAAGAGATAAATAATGTTATTTTTATGAAGAGACAAAATTACTCTTTGATACTAAACCAATAAATATACTTTTCACAGTTTAATAATTAATTGGTCATTTTAGCAGTACCTAAAATTTATTAAGGATATCTCTTATTAGTTAAAAAAAATTATTATTTAGTTTTTACAATTTATAGAATTTATTATTTTATATGTTATATGTTCTATTTCTTGATAATATTTACAAAAATATTTAATAGGAGAAGGAAAATACATTTTATTTTATAAAAAAATCCTTAGGTTTGATTCTTATAAACTCCATTTATGCTAACAAAATTTTGAGTTAATCTTAATTTTTTAATAAAGACAAAATACTCCAATTTTGAGTTAGTTTAATTTCTTTATAAAATTAAAATATCAAAAATATTTTTATAATTTTAAATCTAAAACTAAGGAGGTCAATTCCTTCCTGTCTCAAGGTAATTCAGCCCTTGGTTGTTAGTCAAAAAAATAAAACTAGGAAAAAGGAGAGAGGTCGGCTTATATACGTACACACAAGAAAAATAAACACTCTTGTCCATATTAATTAAGCAATAAAAGGGGGAAGGACGGGGTAAAATTAGGACAATATTAGAGTCAAACGATGAGAATTTTGCGTTAAAGACATCGAGGGCGAAAATTTTGTGTTACTACATAGTTAACTAAAATTACGGGTTAACTCGGATTATAAAGAAGTTGCCTTCATTGATGTTTGTAATAAACGAAAATTTTGGAATAGTCTCTGATCGTTACAGGCATTGCCGATTACTTCTGAACTATAGACAAGTCGAATTTTACTGCAAAGGACTCCATGGCCGCTGGAAAGTAAAATTTAGGCCTTGTGGAACAACGGAACCCTTGGATCCTTCTTTCTTTTGTCTTAATTAAGGTGAATTCAGCATGGTCGACACTGCAACAGTGAGAACCGTTGTGGGAGTCATCGGTTAGTCGACCCTCCAACGTTATTCTTTTATTATTACTAGCTTCTTCATTTTTTCTAAATCTCTTTTTATTGTTTCAAAAAAAAAAAAAAAAAAAAACACATCATTCTGATTTGATCATCTCTAAAAAGAAAAAAAAAATTAATTACGTAATATTACACGAATAAAGAATACTTGCTTATCAAAAAATATACCTAGAATGTCGAAGTAATGTCAATTGTTTAAATAAAGTTTTAATTGCATATAGCAATACTCTTTGTTAATTTGCAATTCCTCTCTATCACATGAACTGCTTATAGCCTCTTAATTTTCGATTAGAAGAGTTAACATTACAATTTATATGTCAGTTCGATAACTTATGATTGAAGATCGTTAATTTAGATACATTTATCTTTTTTTGTGATTAAAAAGTGTAAATGTGTCTACACCATTAGATGTTAATCTAATAATCCATGCCTTCAATGTTATCGAGCTGATATAGTTTCCTATATTATCCTTCCTCACTCTCTTAGTTTCTAAGGCAAAGATGTGTGAAATTTTTTATGTTAGCATGCAATCTCATTTCATGCAATCCCTCCGTTTACTAACTTCAATTCCAATATCTATGCAGGGAATGTCATATCTTTCTTCCTATTCCTCTCACCAGTGTAAGTACATATTATATCTTCTATCAAGTTCTTGTTCTTAGCCAGCTATAAAATTTTTGTATGGCATATATATATATCTACATGTATGAATGGATGAATTTGGATGCAGCCCGACAATGGTCACCATAATTAAAGCAAAATCTACACAAGAGTTCAAAGCACATCCATATGTTGCTACGGTGTTGAATTGTGCCATATGGACGTTCTACGGCCTTCCCACGGTTCATCCAGACAGTCTTCTCGTTGTTACCATCAACGGTACCGGTTTCGCCATAGAAATGATATTTGTCCTCGTATTCCTTCTATACTCCGACTGGACAAACCGCGTACGTTAATTTATACTTTTTATCAAAAAAATTATGTTAAAATAACACAACAATAATTTTTTGTAATAAAAAATGTATCTAAATGGCTTATAAGGGAGTCCATTAGGGGTGGAAACAAGTTGAATTAGGGCGAGTTTTAATTTATTCGAGTTCAATTGAGGTTATTTATAACGAGTTTAAATTTTAAATCGAACTCTTATCTAGGTTTAAGCTCAACTGATTAAAGAAGAATTAAATTCTAAATCGACTCGTGAATAGTTCAATTAAATTAAAACGACATTGTATTAGTATAAAATATAATAAGTAAAATATAATAAAAATATTATTAAAAATATAAAAATATTATTAAAAAATATATATTATTATCAAGGAAACTTGCGAGATTTTAAGCCAAGTTTTTTTAAATTTGAGTTCTAACTTAAATCTGAATGACTCATAAATCAAGTTTGATTTTAATTTATTTTAGTTATGAATCAAGTTCGAGTCGAAATCAAATAACTCGCAAATAGCTCGATTCATTTTTACTCCTAAAGCACATATACTACTTTGGTGCAATATCTTGGTAAAAACTTTTAGTGATCGCTTACCATAACTATTTTACTACTTATTCCTATTTATTATTTTTTTTTCCTATCTTCACCTTAATTAGGCTCTCTCAATTCACTAATGTAAAGTTTCAATTTGGCGCAGCGAAAGATTCTTATCCTTTTGGCAATTGAAGCAATCTTCGTTGCCATTGTGGTGTTTATTACCTTGACATTTTTGCATACCACCAAGGCAAGATCAATGCTGGTTGGAATACTGTGCATTGTCTTCAATATAGTTATGTATACGTCACCGTTGACTGTCATGGTATGTATATTTATTATTATTATTATTATTTTCTTTACTATACTACAATTACTTGATATATATGTATATAAAACATTATATATATATACATAAATCAATCCCTTATTAACTAATGCTTTGATACTCTCTCTCTCTCTCTCATCATTTTCTTGACAGAAAAGAGTCATTCAGACCAAGAGTGTGAAGTACATGCCATTCTGCTTGTCTCTAGCCTCCTTCGCTAATGGTCTCGTTTGGTTGATCTACGCTGTCCTCAAGTTCGATCCCTATATCACTGTAAGCATTTCTTTTTTCTTCTCTTTTACCCAACCATCTAGACTCTAGAGGTTACTGAATATGAATTGAGCTAGAAGGATGTATCAATGGATGGAGCCAGAACTTTACATATAGTTATATTTAAATTTAATACAATAAATGGACTCTTTTACTGGGTTTGTTTTACAAAAGTGATAGGCTACTAACAGGACGTACGATCTCAAAATTTAAGAGGGGGGGCGAGATGGTAAAATTCATAATCTAGTTGGGGCAAACATAAATAATTAATAAATTTAGCAATAAAAATTAAAGTTTAATTTTTTTTAGAGTTATCATAAATAATTTCTATAAATTTTTTTTTCTTTTTAACTAAATTTTATTGAAATTTTCTACGTCAATTGTGGGATAAACTTACCAAGAAAGAGCTGGTAATTAGTATAAAAATCTTATCCTATAACTTAATTTCTAGATTGAAATAGTTCTAGTACTAATTGTTAAATTTAATATTAATCTCAGTCTACCAAAAAAAAATAAAGTGTGAGTATTTTTGACCCGAATTTTGGGTAGCATACCATTTCTCTTCCTTGAATTATGAACATAAATATTAAATTAATCTAACATTTTTTTTTGTTATAATTTTTTTTTCCTACTTGCAGATTCCCAATGGATTGGGAGTGCTGTCAGGTGTAGTTCAGCTCGTCCTCTACGCAACCTACTACAGAACCACCAACTGGGACGAAGATGACGAGAAGCCATCTCGACCATCTGAGATTCAGCTCTCATCTGAGGTTCAGCCCTCCGAACAGAACAGTACTGTCTGAGTTGTCTTGTCCCCCAGAACAAACGACCAAACGGCTGGCCATTGTTGTTGTCTGGAGCTCGATCGGAATAAGGCTTGTAGGGCGCTCTTCTTTCGTCTAAGTACTTCTTCGTCCGAAATTCTCAAATGCTTGTTTGGCACTCAAAGATGAATGCTCTAATTTTCAGAAAAAAGGAGAGGAAAAAAAAAATCAATTTTGTATTTATGTTGTTATGTGTAAAACACGCAGAGATGCGTTGCATGGTGCGAAGACTCTCAGACTTGGTGAATTTCTATGTTTTATTATTTGGTCTTTCTTTCCGAAATGCTTAGTAATGAAAGTCTCCTTTTTTCTTGCTCAAGCAAGCACAACTCAGAGCTTCTTCAGGGTGTGTCTGCGTTACGGGGATGTTTGATTAGATAAAATCAATCAAATTTTGTTAATTTTTATTAATTTTATTGAATTTTTTTTAATTAAATTTTATTATATATCACTTTTATATCAAATCTTTATATTTTTATTGTATTTTTCATCAAATTTTTGTCAACTAATTACTCCGGGTACATTTGCAATGCTATACGGTCGGAAACAAGAAATCAAAAATATTAATTAATCAGAGTTATGTGGAAATATTGTGGGGGCATTACTTCGTGTTTAACCTGCTCTGTCGTTATAAGATTGCCATTAACTCATTATTTAGACTGAATTCTTAAATAAAATATATTTTTTAAGCGGGGATAATATCAAATCAAATATTATTAATGTCAAAACATATTTAATGTATTTTTTATTTGTTAGCAAATTTATTCTTATTTAATTAATGAGAAATATAATATAATATTAATTTACTATTTATTAAATAAACAAAGTTTTAAATAAGTATTTAAAATTGTCAATATATAAAAAGTGAATTAAATATCTATGGTTTAACGCTTTAGTAACTTAATAAGGTATAAAAAGTATATTAAGGGGATGTTTGGAGTCAAAAAAATAAAAAAAAATTAAAAGTTGAGGTTGATGTAATGTAATGTAAAAATGATAGGTAACAAAATTTGATTAGAGGAATTTGAAAATTTTTAAAAATTTTTTAAATATTTTTGATTTTTTTGGAATTCCAAACAAACCTTATATATGTTTTGATATTGACATCATTTATTCTGTCATTATCACCACTCTAGGGGTTGTTTGGTTGAAAAAAAGTTGAGGAAAAAAAGTTGAGGAAAAAGTATAGTAAAAGTACAAAAATGTGACATAAAGGTGATATGTGTTAAAATTTTATTAAAAGAAAGTACAAAAAATAGTTAAAATTTGGTAATTTTTGATTTTTTTGATCAACCAAACAAGCCCTAATGTAAATATAATAATATATACTTGTACTGATATTAAGGGAAGAATCAATTTTCGTGTCGTGTCTCTCATTTTGAAACCGAATCACAACTTTGAACATCGTAACTACTTTCTTAGGACCCGTTTGGTAAAATTATCAGTTTTCAGTTTTTATGTTTAATTTTTATGTTCAATTTTTCAATTTTTGTATTCAATTTTTAATTTTTGTTTTCATTTATATAGTAGGAAAAGAAAACAAAAACTTGAAAACACGTTTGGTAACGATAATTGTTAGTTTTAGTAGTTATAATTGTTAATTAATTAAATTCAATAAATTTAATTATTTTAACTATATTAATCATTAAAAATAATTTAATTCCATAAAAATAAAATATATTAAATATAATTTATTATATTTTCTTTTAAAAAAATGTAACAGAATATATTTCCTGTTAATTAAAGTAATTAATTTAATTAACTTAATTTATTTTAATTTAATTACTAAAATTAACTTGATTTAATTAATTAATTATATTAATTAAATTTAATAATTTTTATTATATTATTTTCTCAAAATAATTTGATTCAATAAAAATAAAATATATTCAATATAATATAATTATATTATCTATGAAAAATAATTTATATTAAATTTTTATATTAATTTAATTAATTAAATTTAATTATATAATTAATTTAATTTAAATTAATTAAACGTATTTATTTTAATTATAACTTTATTAAAAATAATTCAATTTAATAAAAATAAAATATATTAAATATAATTTATTATATTATTAATTAAATATAATTTAATAAAATAATTTTATATTAATTTAACAAATTAAATTCAATTATAATTAATATAATTTGGTTAATTAATATATTTAATATAATTTACGTAATTAATATATTTAATATATAATTTCATATATTAAATTAATTATTGATAAAATTAATTATTAATTAAATTATATTTAATCTATTTTTACATAAATAAAAATAATATTTTAATAATTATATATATAATATATTAATTTTATATATTAATATATTATTATTTAATATAATATATTAATATATATTAATATAAAATTAATATATATATATATATATTAATATATTAATTTTATGTTTAATATATTTTTACATAAATAAAAATAATATATTATTAATTTTATATGTTAATATAATTTTATATATAATATATTAAATTTATTATTAATATATTATTATTTAATTAATATTTTAATATATTTTATAATATATTAATGTAATATATAATATATATAATATATTAATATAATTTAATATATTAATATATTTTAATATATTAGAGCATATTTAATATATTTTAATATTTTAATATATATTAAATTAATATAATTTAATATATTAATATATTTTATATATTAATTTAATATTTTTATATTAAATAATAATATGTAAAGACCTGAAATTTTTGATTTTTAAATTATAATATTTTAAAATTATAATATTTTGGACCGCCATTTATATTTTATGTATATTGATCTTGTGTTAATTAATTAATTAATTAATTAATTTTTTTTTGTTATATGCATTAATTTTTTGTGTTAATTAATTTTTTTTATGTTATTTGTATTTGTGTGTGTGAACAGTGACATGTATGTATGTATATTGTGCAGTGTTTTCCCATTGGATGAAAGAGGTGGCTGAAAAATAATTATAATGAGGGAGGCTAAGAGTTGGCAAGTGGTGGGAGTTATAGGGGAAATTATGAAGGTTTTATGATGGTGCATGCACCTAGTAGGAGAGAGGAGGGTTTGTAACTTATATCTACATAATTGCATTGTTTTCATTGTTTTTCATTATTTTCTTTTCTATCTTCTTCCTTTCTGTGTGAAAAAATATATACATATATAATAAAATAAAGGGAGTAGTGCCTACCATTTATCTGTTGGAAGAAAAGGCTAACGTGGTTGTAGAGAAAATTTGGAGCGAATTCGACGGAGACTACTCGTAGGGCCAAATTGAGTTGGTATTTTATTTAGGGTTTTATATATTTTATCGACGTATATAATTCGAGGTAGGTGGGATTGTGTTTATTTAATATAATTTTTTTTATCATGTCATGTATATATATATATGTGTGTGTGTGTGTGTGTGTGTGTGTGTGTGTGTGTGTGTGCAAGATATGAAAAGCTTGATTTATGAATTGATTTCTTGATTATGTGAAATTCTGAAACTTTCACACTGAAATAGGTACACTGTTTTTCCATAAAAATCATACTTAGAGATCGATTTAATTTATGAAAATTTTATATGTTAAATTAGACATGTAGACGAGTTACCTATAAAAATTTCATGATTTTTAGAATTTAAATGAATTTATTAAAAATAGTCAAACTTGACTGATTGGTTGGAATTTTTGTACCTGGATCAGCACACAGTTTTTATATAAAATTTATACTTAGAGGTTGAATTAATTTTTGATATTTTTTTATATGGGAGTACATATCCAAAATAGCATCCAGTAAAAATCTCATATTTTTTTTGAGTTAAAATGGATTTTACAAAAATCGTGAAAAATGACTGTTTGTTTTAAATTGCTGTGCTGACAGGAGTTTGATTTTTGATATAAAAATGATACCTAGAGATTAAATTAATTTCTAAAAATTTTATATATGAAAATATACATGTTAAAGATTCTACAGTAAATTTTGTATAAATTTTTGAGTAATATTTTATTTTATAAAAATATTGAAACTTGGCTGTTTGGTTTACATTGCTGTACTGATAGCCGTCAGATATTTGGTATAAAAGGTATAAATAAAAGTTGATATAATTTCTGAAATTTTTATATGTTAAACTAGATATATTAATGAGCTTTCTGTGAAAATTTCAAAGTTTTTGGATAGAAAATGAATTTTGTAAAAAATCGTGAAAGTGAGCTGTTTTGTATGGTTCTAACAGAAATACCCATTTAGTATTTTTAAAATCTGTATTAGATGGCTTTATGAATAAATTTTAAATCTTATTTTTATGAAACTAGACTTAATTATAAGTATTTTAGGCTTTTGAATTAGTGTAAAATATTTCGTTTTCTATTTTTAATGAATTATCAAACTTTATGTCTTGAATCCTTCATTGTCATGACATGCTTGATATAAAATTTTATTTACCAAGCTAGCTATATATATATATTCCTGAATATGGTTGCATGATATTTATTTGATAAATCTTGTATGAGAATATTTTTATGAAAGGGCAGCATGAAACTTAGGCCCGAAACACATTCACACTTCATAAAACTTATAAAGTAAAGGGAAGAACACACAAAAAAATCAAATTAGGGAGAACTTTTGGGTATGTTGTGCTGTTAATAAAAGGAATTACTTGAGATTTGATTTTTGGGTTATTGGGGTCATTAAGGGTACTAGAAAGAGTGGGTTCTAGAGCCCAAGGGTTGAAAGCCCCAAAACCTGCGCAGGGTGGTTAGCATAACCAGTAGGATAGAAATCTACGAAATGTATATACGACTTATTATAGCGTATATTTAGTACCGGGACTGCGGGACCGGTTTGCCTACTAAGGCAAATGAGTACATTTGGGATTGCGAGACCAAATGTACCCCATGATTGAAGTTTGGGGATGTGATGAGTACATTTGGGACTGCGGGACCAATTGTACCCCATGACTGAGATCTGGGGATGTGATGAGTACATCTAGGACTGCGGGACTAGTTGTACCCCACAACTTAGGCCTGGGGATTTATTTTGGGTTTAGTTCTGAGGCCACAGACTAAACTTACAGAGTACCTGACCCATAGTATGATATTGGTGTGTGGTGATATGAATCAAGTGATATGATTTATTTTTAGCATGAGACTGCGGGATCATGGCTAAGTGACTTTATAATTTGAATGTAATGATTAAATATGGCTATTTTGAAAATCTTAAGATTTTTAACTTCTTTTCTTATTAATTAGTGTTTAAAGCATTGCATGATTAAGAAATTGTATTTTATGAACACTCTCTGAGCACACGTGGAATTTAGTGCTCACCACCTACTACAGTTGGTAATGCAGGGGTTGATGCTCGTGATGGACCAGTGGGTTAGCTAGCCATCTTGGGTTGTGATAGCTGGATGATTTGTTTTATTTTGCATTCCAAAATTTACATTATAATGTAATGGAGTTTTGACTTGGGCCCATATTTGTGGCATGGTTTTGTAGCCCATTTTGAGGGCATCTTAAAGTTATTTTGAGTATTCAAGAAATTGAATAATATTTACTTTAATTAGCTTCCGCTCTGATATGGTACATTTTTCATGGTTTGATATTTATTTTTGGGTTTTGTTCCCACGTGCCCGGTTGTGAATTTCGGGACGTGACATAATATATTTGATAGTGACCAGAGATGAGTTGAAGGTAGTGGCGGTGGTGGCCGGATATTGGTAACAACTAGTTGACGATAATAATTGATTGTTGTAACTAGTAATTGTATAAAAAATTGAAAACTGAAAATGAAAACTTGAGAAAACACATTTTCTATGTTTTCATAATTTTTAAAAATTTTTAAAACACTTTTCATTTTTCTGAAAATTAAAAACTGAAAACAAATTTACCATACGCGTTTTCATGTTCAGTTTTAAAAAAAAAAATGAAAACAAAAACTGAAAATTGAAAATAAAATGATTACTAAACGGGACCTTAACTTTTTTTGAACTGTTTTTAACTTTCCCAACAAAAAAGTGATGGCTTTTTGAGTTGCTCAGAAGCTTCACATTTTTATTAGAAATAAATGTTGGAATTTTGTGGAATTAAAGAAGGAAAAAGTAATATGTTTTTAATATATATTGTGAAAAAAAAAAAAAAAAAAACAGATGGGTACCAAATGCTAATTGATTCCAGAAGGGAGTTTAGAAGGCACTGATTAAGGTGAATAGATATGGGTTACAATATAGCATGGAGATTCCACCAAACTGAGTGATTGGAAATATATAGATTAGCAGAAATAACTGTCTATTGATCTAAAAAAAGAAAAAAAAAAAAAAAAAAAAAAAACAAGACCTTGCGTGAAGCTAACAAGTTACCAGTTTGGACCAGTATGGATTAAAACATTACAGAATTTAAATTGAACATCTGTTTTCAAGTACAAAACTAAAAGAGGTTCAACTGATTAAAAGACAAAGCTTCAAATCCCCTTTAATTAGTGTTGGGAATTTAGGCCTCCTAAATTCACCTTTAGGGTCTACTTTAACAAAATATCAAGAAAAATAGAATTAAAAATAATAATATAAGAATTTACGTGAAAATTTCTCAAATTGGAGAAAAACTAAAGACACTTAAAGAAGAAAATCTACTGCATGACAATCACGTAATTTTTCCTCTCACACCCAATATTCCAACACACTCGCAAAGCAATTCTTCAAATAAATTTTAACTCACACCTCACAAAAAAATAATTCAGTTAGAGTACAAATTTACTACCCAAAACTTTAATTAGTGTATCTCTACCAAATGAAAAAAGAGATTTTATTTATAATCTCACGTGCCCTCCTTTCCTTTATGAGCAAATCGATGTGAGATTTCCTAATAAGCCTCCACACCACTCTGACAATAAGAAACAGATCAACAAGAACTAAAAGGATCTACAGTTAAAAGAATACCCAGGACCAAGTAGGATTTGGGAACAAACCCAGATATATGGTTCGCAATCCACTACCTCTGAAAATGGTACATATTTTTTTATCATAAGATGAACTCTACATGGTACTAAATCATCATTGTGTATATATAAATATATATAATCACACTCACAAAGTCTGTATAAGATTACCAATAAATTTGAAGGAAAAATAGAAGGAAGAGAAGGAAACAACAAGGTGAATGCATAAATAGGAGGGCAATTGAAGGGGAATTGGGAGGTGCACGAAAATGGAATTGAGTGTTGAGTGGCAAAGGTAGGTTTGAAATGGAAAGGATGTTGGGGTTGTGCAATATGCAAATCTTAACTGGATCCTAAATGTTAAAATGGGTTGTTGGGTAATAGATTGGGTCAAAAACTAATTGGGTTGATGGGTAGGAATTTGTCTGGTTTCAAGTTAAAATAAATTGACTTTAAACTCCAAATTTCACCCTAAAATAGTATTAGTAAATCAAAATAGGCTCATATATATATATATATATATATATATTAAATTTTCATTAATCCCAGAACAAATAAATATTCTAATTAATCCTTAATTGGTCCAACTTAATTTAAAGGTATTGATTTATTTTAATCCATATTTTACTATTATTCAATAATTTTACCTACTTACTAACTCTTTTTTTTTTTTGGTAACTAGGAACATTCATCAGTTTATTACAACTCTCAACGAATAGCGCAACCAATGGATAAATCAAAGAGATGTACGTTACCCCTCACATACACCTCATTTAATTTAGGAATCTTCAAGTTTGGAAATTTAATAATTTGAAACTTGATTTTTTTTTTTATTTCGTTTCAAATAGCATTATAAATCTTTGAGTTTGGAAACCTTGGGACAGATTGAATACTTTGGGAAATTTTGTTAGGTTGTGAATAATTTCTTAAACATTTAAAGAAAATTTGGGTTAAGCCAATTTACTTATTTTCGATTCCTAACTAGAATCTAGAATCTAAATAAGTAATGTTAAAAATTCAAATAAGTTTGAAGTTTAAACACACTTATTTGAATTTATAACATAATATATAATATACAATTATATATTACATTTTTTTTGGGGGATGGTTCGGGTTGAATTACATATTATATATTATATTTTTCAGGTTAGATTATTTTTGTTCGAGTTTGTTTGGTTCTTTTGTCTTATAATCCGAGAACCGAACTGAAAACCTTGTGTTGTTAATTTTTAAACCCAGAATCAAATTGTTTTTGGTATGGACCAGAACTAACTCGAACTAAAGTGGTCAAATTGGTTTGATTTTTGAGTTACTCGATTTTTTTGTGCATCCCTAGTGATAATTAGGATGGCAATTTTAACTGGTCCCGATGGGTACCCGTCCCATCCCTTTCCGATTCAATAAGCAAAAGCATTTTTTAATTTTACGAGTAATGGACCGAGTTAGGGTATAAAAATGGAATACCAAATGAGTTTGGATTTGAAAACGATATACGTAGTGTATCTAATAAGTATTACCCAAACAATTCTGATTACCTTGATTATAGAATATGCGATGGGTATTACACGATTATTACTCAAATTATTTGCACCAATTATCCATTTATTGGGTAGTCGATAGAAATTACCTGCTTAATTGTCCAAATTACTCGATTCACCCAAATTATCTGGTGCCAAAATTTAAGTAAATAATAACATCAATTTGAATACTAAATTATATATATCGTAATCAAAGAATGGAGCCCCTTTAGTTAATACTAAATAAATCAATATTCTGATATTAAATAATTAATTTCAAAATTAGAATTTGGTTCTTGATGAAACAAAACACATAGACATAAATTTGTTATTTTTTTTTTAAGTATAATAGAGGTTTAAGATGAGATAAAATATGAAATTTTTTTAAATTTTATTTTTATAAAAGTAATATAATAAATTTTACTAAGTACAAAAAGATTTTAAATTAGTTATTTAAAGATAATTTTTTTAGTATCTTAATATGTAAAATTACTCATAAAGTTATTGTATTTAAAGAATTTTTTAATCCTCATCTTTAATCCTTATTTTTGATGTAATCGTCTTATATTTGAAAATTATAAATACCTGATTATCTGATGGATATCTAATTACTCAATGGGTTGTGGTATTATAGCCAATTAAAAAGACTCGCCAGGCACTTGTCTAGCTTGGGTATCTTTTTCACCCAATGGGTTATGGTATTATAGTCGATTAAAAATACCTTCAAATACCTGTCTAGCTTGGGTATCTTTTTTACCCAATAAGTTCAAGTATGATAAAAACAATACATGATTTCAATTTAGGGATGGCAACAGATCGAGATCAGGTATTGTCTTTACCATCTTTGAACCCATCGAGTAAAAAAATATATATATATCTAGACTAGGTGAGTACTCGACGAATATTTTTAATTAGCTAGCTACCATCCTCTATTTTATTGAATAATTGGATGCCTATTGAATAATAGGATTTTCATAACTTTTAAATACGAGGAGCTTATATCAAGAATAAAGATTAATAAGGATTAAAATTTCTTTGAATACAATAAATTTACAGAGATGATATTAGTACTTCAAAAAAGTTTCTAACACTTGATTATAGAAGAAAATATTCACTTGCAAGATAGAGTGTAAGAACCTTTTTTTGAAGCGCCAATATCATTTACCTTACTTTATAAGTAATTTTACATATTAAAAGGCTAAAATATTATATTTAAATAAAAGTTTTAAATATTTTGTACACAGTAAAATTTATTATATTACTTTTATAAAAGAAATTAAAAAAAAAAAAACTCATATGTGATTTTGTCTTAAACCTCTGCTATAATTAAGAGAAAACAATTTCGTGTCCAAATGCTTTGTTACATTAAGAACTAAATCCTAAATCTAAAATACATTATTTAGTATAAAAATTTAAAATTATTTGGTGTTAATTAAAGAATCTTCGTTCTTTGAATACAATATATATATTAGTATCCAAATTGATGGTATTATTTACATAAATTTGGGTATTTAATAATTTGGACGAGTAATCGAATAATTTAAACAAGTAATTGGGTAATACCTGTCAAGTAGCTTGTAATCAGAATAATCGGACCGAATTCGGATAATACCTGTAGGGTACATTATATATACCATTCTCGAATCCAATTATATGAATATTTTATTTTTATACCCTAACCTGCTTTATGACTCGTAAAATTTAAAAATGCCTGCACTTATCGAATTGGGTTGAGATACGTACAGGTTAAAATTGCTATCTCTATCCCGATCCAAAATTTTGCCATCCCTAATGATAATAGTGACGCAATAGGCAGGGTTAAGATTTGGTTCTAAATTGAGATGTGAGATCTCAAGGGACCTCCAATAAAAATAATTTTTTAATGAAAAGTATGTTTAGAATTTCGTTAAAAATAATTTTTAGAAAAAAAATATTTTACATACTTTTTGTCACACCAAACAATCAAAGGTGATGTGTAAAATATTTTACCCAAAAATATTTTATAGCAAAATAAATGGAGCCAAATTTCAGTACTTTTTTTGTTATTTACATTCATCAAAAATAGAAATATAAAAATAATATATCTGTCAAATGAGAAAATTTACATCCGGATGAAAAAAAACTGACTTAAGTTTTTTAATTTTTATTTATTTGTTTTTTTTATAAATATGAATAAATTTTGGTATAAAAAATATAAAAGACGAAAAAACCTAGAAATAAAAAAAGTTAGCTATGATTCCCAAAAATTTATTCTGAGATCATCTCGGTGGTAAGACATGGAAGCTGCGGCAATTTCGCTTGACAGACCAGTGAAAATGAACTTTTAATTATTGCAGGCCTGAACATTAGAGAACTCACTTACTGTAAAAATTTGGCAGCAAATTAAGAGAGCAGTATCAATCAAGAGTAGATGCGTCGTTATTCATGGACAATCAACTAATTTAGGGGCTGTTTAAAGTTCCGAAAAGTTGAAAAAAAAAATTAAAAGTTAGTGTTAAAGTGATATAAAAGTGACACGTAACAAGAATTTAATCGAAAAAAATTAAAAATTTTTAAAATTTTTTTCAAATTTTTTGAAAAATTTTAAAATTAAAACAGAACCTAACAAAAGAACGACTAGAAATTAAGTTTAGATATATCATGATTCATACGACAATAAAAAGAAAAAAAAATAATGGTCAATATGTTGAAAGATTTAAGACGGAAGTGAAATTTTTGTTCATCGTAGACGTCCAAGTTTTCCTCCACCACTCATGAATGCATGCAAAATTGAGGATATTTTCATCTCTAATTCCATAAGTTTCAAAAGTATTTATGGTTTTTGAATTGTTTACATCAATATTATTGCGATTAGAAACAAGTTGACCATGTGAAAACAAATTATTCCAAGTAACATGATTCATTTAAAAAATATTTAAATTTTAGAAAGACCGATTCATAACCAAAGTATTTTTAACCTAACAAAATATATATATATATATATGTATGTATAAGTAATTTTTCTTGAACAGATTATAGTATTAAAAGTTTTTAACCAAAAAAATTTTTATGCTGTGGTTCGATCTCCTAAAATTTTAAAAAATAATATACCTTAATTAAAAAAAAAAAACCTAGTACATAAAAATTAAAAACATATATGTTATAATCAATTTAACAAAACCACTTCTACATATATCTTTTTGTTCAAAAATTATTTAAATTATAGACCAATCTCCCTAAAATTTAAATACTTTTTAATTATTATACATATATATATATATATATATTTAAAGAATCATATAATTTAAAAAAAATAAAAATAATCTGCACATTTCTATTTTATATACATAATATTTTTGTTTTAATTTTGTTTCAGTGATATTTTAATCATTTCACATGGCCAACTTAGTCGATGAAAAATTTAATAGAATGGGAGGTATTAGTCTACAGAATCCAAACGACTAAAGTGTCACTTCCTATTTTCGAAATATGTAAGAGTTAAAGGTGCACAAAACCAAAATTATGTAAAATTTAAGTAAAAATTATCCAAGAATTAAACCCAAGATGAAGGCTAATGGCGACTATCAAATTAGAGTCGCTGATTAATGCGGGGTAGGACCCAGATGAGTCCCACAGAAATCAAAGACTCTGATTGGGCTAAACTTTCTCTAAACTAAAAAGACGATCCATTGCATGAGGAAAAATTGAAGGTGCATTTGGTTTGAACATATTTTTTACTTGTTTTTCATAAAAATAAAATAAAACAGATGAAAATCATATTTGGTTTAAAAAGTGTTTTTTGAAAAAAATAATTTGACAAAATAAGAAAAAAATATATCGTTTTCCATAAAAACCAAAAAATAATTTCCAAAACAAACGCACCCTAATTAGAAAAGGTATACATATATATACACACTTGAACAAACCACGGAAAGCAACACGTAAATCCCGAGCATCCACATAATGCGTATTCTATGACGATATTATATGATTAATAAGAGTAAAAACGAGTCAAATTAAGTTGAGTTTTAACTTATTTGAGCTCGATTCGAAATTTTTTATAGACTCGAGCTCGATCCAATAAAAAAGAATTTAAATTCGAGTTACTTGCGAATAATTTGATTAAACCAAAACGGCGTTATTTTGGTTTGAAAATATAATAAATAAAATATTATTAAAATATATATATATATATATATTATTTTATCGAACCACTTTGCGAGCTTTCGAGCCAAGTTTTTCCAAACTCGAGTTTGAACTCGAATCTAAATGAGTTACAAATTAAACTTGATACAAATTTGTTTTAATCACGAATAGAGATTGAGCTAAGCTTTTCACGAGACGAACTCGAATAATTTACGAATAACTCGATTCGTTTCCACTCTTACTATAGAGTATTCAGTTCTTACAAACCCACTAAAAGAAATATACACCACATAAAATGCCAAAAAGCCTCGTGCTGTAACAATAAGAAAAGTAGACTGAGTAGTTGACTCAAATGTGGATCACAAAGGGAGAATCCCTCTGGATTTCAAAATTTATAGACAGTAACGCTTACAAGTACAGCATATGTAGCACAACAAATATAGGGTTCTATGGCCTGAATGTTATCACAAAGGGCAGAGATCACCTACATATTTATGTAGCTGTACATATAAATACCAGTCTTCTGAATTTATTGCTATATATATATATATATAAAGGGCAATCTCACAGAAGATGTGGAAAGCCAGTCAGTCACCAAACTGGCAACTAAATGAATTACAAACCCAGGATAACAAAGTAAAATTATGGAGAAGATTTAACAAAAGAAGAGCTTTACACCATCAACAAAGACACATATTGCAGAGCACTTCAGTTTATACCCATCACCCTCAGCTCTAAAATCCCAATTTTTTCCTTTTTTTTTTTTTTTTTTTTCTCTCTCCCTACACAAATACAAAGATGGATCCTTTGAACATTGAAATTTAATATTTCGTTCGATTATAAGCCCGATTTGTAATTTTTAAGGCCCTCGGTACTTGCGGAAGCACAGACAACCTTGAGGCTGATCAAGAGGAATCATACCTCCTCCTTTTGATGTGTCGATGGCCTCCAACATGGATACGACCTCATCCATCTCTGGCCTTCTATCGGGGTTTGCATCCCAGCATCGTTTCATTACATTTGCCAAAGAACTTGGACAACACCTTGGTATTTCTGGTCTCAGATTCTGTGCATTAAATTCCAATGATTATCCAGCTGAAGGGCAATAAAAGAACATGATTTTTACACATGAAATAAAGGTACAATGCTGAAGTATTTGGAGGGGCCCAGTAGGAAAATTTTGGTTTTGGGAGTTTGTACCTGGCGGACAACAGCCGAAGTCACTTCCGAGAAACTAAGGTCTGGATATGGCATGTCACAGCAATACATCTCCCACAAACATATGCCAAAACTGTATACATCACATTTCCTATTATATGGGTTTCCATTAAGAACCTGTAATTTTCACCCAGTTGGTAAGTCAGTGGACAAATCAAGTGTTACAGAAATGCCTATTATTATTATTATTATTATTATTATGGGTTAATCATTTCTTTGTTTATTCTACCATCGTGCAACAAGAGAGGAACTCAGAAGTATCAAACAAATAAAATTCACGTGCTAAACATCTCCTGAAGCAAATAGTTTTCGACAACTTCTCTACCAGATGAAAAGCATCAGGAATTAATCAACAGCTAAAACTCAAATGTAGTCTTCTGAGTATGAAATCTGACTCAGAAAAAAATAAATAAATAAATAAATAATGACAATAATAATAATAATAATAATAATAACAAAAGCGGGAATATACCTCAGGAGCCATGTAACCAAGAGTACCAGTCTCTCCAGTCATGTCATTAGGATTTGAGGCCTCAACACGAGCGACCCCAAAATCAGCAATTTTTACCGTGCGTGACTTGTCTAATAGCATATTTTCTGTCTTTACATCTCTGTGAACAATCTTCTGAGAGTGGAGGTAACTCAACCTACAAAATTTTAGCAGCTTGGATCTCTTAGCACTCAACTACACAAAATTACCGGGTACAAGTGACAAGCCAGGCTTCAGACTGAGAAACGACGAAGAAATTAAATCATAATAAGATATAGAAAATACCCTCTAGCAAGATCAAGGGCCATCTGTACAACTACTTTAAACGCCAGCTTCCTTCTCCTGTTCTTTATGAGGTAAGATTTCAAGGCACCTCCTGGTAGATATTCCACAACAACGCAACAGATATTACTTGACATGCCAATTTGACCATTTTCTGTTTGTATGTTAAGCCCTGAAGAGCCCATTGTTGCCCCTATAAACTGCAAATGGAAATAGCACAAATTGTTAGTACCTGTGTCCAAAGCATTTCAAAGCCACAAAAATGATATATACCTTTAAGAGATCATAATTAGCTTAGGCTCCATTAGTTTCAATGCAAAATATTTTTCGCAATATGCATTTATTTATGTTTTTGAAAAATTTTTTCTTGAAACATTAAGTGTATTATGGAAAATATTTTACACTGAAATTTGAAACAAACTGAGCCTAAGTAACATACATTGACTCTAGTTTCTTATATACAGACTGATGATTAAATAGCACATCATCGGTATTCTTTGACACTATTGAAGTTAATCGTAGCCAATGATATAAAAAATGAAAATACAAAGAAACAAAAGGATTGCAACAGGTCTGGGGAAAACTATAGATCAGGAAATTAACAGAAGTAACAAATATAAAATGAAAGTAAGACCACTACACCATAGGAAAATAATTCAAGCTTTCTTCCTGCAGTATGAGAGGAAATCATAAAATAAGAATTGGAATGGAGCTGAAATAGCGGTGTCCAGAAGGATTATGACAACATTGTACCACATTCTGTGGGAGAAGATACTCTTAGAGATGAAGATACTAATAACAGGTGAAAAGGGAATAATCAGTTGGTTTAATAGTCAACAAGAATGACATGAAAAGGAAAGCAAATGGATCCAATCTAAATGCAAAAATTAATCAATGATATAACAAGAAACTTGGAAGAAGTGAACGTTAAAGTTACAATGCCCAAACTACACAGTGACAAAGTTCTCTTGTTTAGAAGAGTTTTTCTACATGAACAACTTCAAAGTTTAGTCAAATAAGGCCTGCATATTGAATTACTGCAAGGTCTAGAGAAAAGCACATTGCTTCTCTCATATTTACTTTGCAGATGTGATGACTTCAACCCACCAAATTTCAAAAAAAGTACTAAGAATATGTTGCGGCTTGAAATTGAACAAACCACACTGCCTTTGGCATAGCATTTCAAATCATAAAATGATTCTTTAGCATTTTCGGGATCATCTAGCTTTATCTATCTGCCTCAGTTAGCACAAGAAAATCAAAAACTCCTCGTGGTGCAATTGCAAAGCAGAGAACAGATAGCGCCTAAGCAATTTAAGACCTATACAGTGCAAACTCTTGTTTAAAGACCCAATAGAGGAACTAATTAGGGGGAAAAAAAAACAAAATCGTGTCAGACATGAAGAGCCCACAATCTCTCAAATGAAGGGAATAAATTAAGAATGGCAATGCTTTAAATTAAATAGTTTTAATATATCAAACAAAAAGCAAGCCTTCTTATGTAATTAAAGTGGGAAACTGATAGAAGTCCGACCAGAGACACCCAAAAGAAGGGCTGATACTTGAAGATACATTATATTCAGGGGAAAAATATAGGACTAAAAAAATAATCATACTCATCCCAAGAATTACCCTGAAAAAAATAATAATAATAAAATAATAAAATAATAAAACTAAAAGAAAAAGAAAAAAAAATATTTTCCAAACAATTTTATGGAATATTTTGCATCTGATCCAAAATTTCAGTGGTTATGCCCTTGGAATGTGACTCCACTAGAAGTTACAGCCAATAAAATGAATTACCAAATGGGATAATCAATTCACTACAAGACAATCTACTCCTATTATTTCTTGAAATAGAAATCATTTCTTGCAATTATAAGCCAAAACAAACTCAATATAACATATTAATACATCTTCCATATTAATACATCTTCCACCTTGAGGTTTAGTAATTACACTGCAGCCCGTCAGATGTCTTTTAACAGATGTAAAAGAAGCTTAGAAAAATATAACATTACCCCTATTGTTGAAGGTAGAAAGGGTAAAAAAAATTATTTTTTTCTTTCCCATATTAGAGTGATAAAATATTTAAAATATGTATATAAAATCTCTCTCACCTCACATGCCATTACCCAACACAACCGTAACACTTCTTCAACTCCATTCACAGACACTGTCATTATCAAACTCTATACAACCCACCAACAACATCCACTTTAAGCCTCCACATCCACCATGTATGATCCACCATGCAAACTATACTCATCATCCTTAGCCAACTTTAGTTTAACTCTTATCATTAATTTGGGCTCGCCATCATCAAATTCACTAATTCAAATGCACATAAAAAATAACCAAATAGCCAAAATTTATCAAAAACAAGATGAAGGACAAGATTACTGCCATTTTTATACTTATAACATGACCACCAAGTCGAACCCAAAGCAAATTATAAACTGCTCAGCACTTCCAATGGTAATAATTTGGAGTTTTGATTGTGCTAAATAGGAGGTTGGAGTGGCGATGAGTGTTGGGTATGGGGTTAGATTCGAAATTGGCAAGGGATGGAGTTGGCACTGGCCCTACGATGGATGACTATTGTGTGATGAAAGTTGCTGTGGCTGCTCTGGTGGATGATAAAGAAGAAGAGAATGAACTAAATTCAAGATTCTGACTGGAATTGGACTTGGTTGTGGCTTGGGTAGATAGCAACCCAAAAGGGACAGATGAGTGCCATGATTGGGGGGATGGAGGATCCAATGGGAGGAGGTGGTATTATGGTGAAGAAATGACAGCAATTTGGCTTGGATTCATATACAAAAAATCCAAATTTTGGTTTAAATGGCGTGCTTCCATGGAGATTCAAAGTGAAGAGAAAGTCTAGTTTTAGTGAAGGAAAATAGAGTGAGAGAGAATCAAGTTAGAGGGGGGACAAAAACAAAGGAAAGTGAGAAATGCTAGGTTGCTTTTTGACTGAAATGAATTGATTTTTATGTTTATAAATTATGTTACTCAAAGTGTAAGGGTACTATTGTAGAATTAATTATTTTTTTTAATGAGAATAGTAATATTCCATAAAGTCATTAGACATTAAACTAACAATGAGGAATAATTGTTAGAAAGGTTTACTTTTTGAGGGAATTGTAATTTTACATTCCTCAGTGAGTTGGATGTATTAAAATGATACCTCAAGGGAGCTTTAAGTAATTTACCCAATTCTAAAATGCAAAATCTAAGAATCCTGCCACTTGATCCAGATATGGAAGTTTATCCGAGAAATAAAATAAAAAGCAAATGTAGAAGAATAAACTGCCATATTTTATTCATCAATGCAAAAGGAGATAAAGGGAATAAGATAAGAAAGTGACCTTAGTTACATTGGGATGATCAAGCTTATGCCACACTGCGACTTCCTGTGTAAAAGCAGCCCTCAGTGATGCTATTTCAGCTTCTGACCGGTGCCCCTCTTCCCCCCAGTCTAGCAGTTTAACTGAGGATTAAAAGGGATTTAAAAATAATGAGCATATTAGAAATGCAACCCTGTGTCGAAAAAGCATTTATTTGGATAATAGTACAGACAATTCCGAGATTATTTTTAATTTAAAAAAAAAAAAAAAACTAACAAGGTTAACTTTGTTGGACTATGAAGCAAGATTTTGCAAATTGTGATGATGATGACTAATACCCACAAAGCAGCAATCAGCAAGTTGTGATCCTAATTTCTAGCTAGCTGTTCATATTAATTAATGTTTTTCCTTACTTCTTTATTGTTATTAATCACATGAAAGTATCCCCTCTTATTGCAGTCACATGGCAATTCTATCCTACCCGTGCCGACAGTCACGGACTCCACAAGAGTGCATTTAAATGGCTATTCAGCCACTCCTCCTCCTCCATGAATCATGATCATCCAGAACCCAAACCCTAAAACTCCCAAAATATATATGCATATATAAAGATAGAGATATATTTACACACCCATAATATATAATTATTAAGATGAAGAAGAAAGGAGGAATTTTGATCATTCATCTCACTGATTGAACTATGGACAGGCATGCGGACAGTAAAGATGACTGTCACAAAGGCCCCCACCAAATCCACCATTGAACCGACCAAATCAAAGTAAACCCAAATAAAAATTTTTTTAATAACAATTTGGGAATTCTATATGGAATACCGTTAATAGCTTGCAAGCAGACTTTAGTTCAGTCATAAATACCAACCAATATCATTTAAAAAGAGCCAAATTAGTCTTGCCGGAAAAACTATAACAAAAATACTCCTATATTTTAAGAGAAATTGGATTCAGAACTCAGTTTAAATCACCAAAAAAAAAAAAAAAATCAAAGACAAATTAACTAGAAAAAAAGGCAGATAATTTATAGGAGCGAATAGTTTGGGGGGAGGGGGAGATTTGGAACTGGGTGACTGACCGGCGACGTCTAGGCCGTCGTAGATGCCGCGGTGGACGGTGCCGAAAGTGCCACGAGCAATGACGCCCTTGATGAGAAGCTTGGAGGGATCGATTTCCCAGTCGTGTCTCTGCCTGGTAGCGGCGGCGGCGGCGGCGGCGGTTGTGGCGGTGGCAGAGTCGTCAGCGGAGTCAAACTGCTTCTTCTTGTTCTTCTCCATAGTCCATGCTCGGTTGAGGTGCCTCTCGAGTTGCTCGTCCAAGCTCTTCAGATCAATCTGATCTGCCCTCACAAACCCATCACTGCTCTTCTCCATCTCAATCTCAATCTCTCCTTCTCCCAAAAACGAAAAGCACACTGCTATGAACAACTCTAGTGGGTCCTTTCTCGATTTTTTGTTGTTTCTATAGAAAAGCTACGAAATAGCTAGGCGTTGCTGTGTGTATGTATATATGTGTGTATATATATATATATATTTTAGTATTGAAATCTATTTATCTGCTTTCTCTCGTGTTTCTCCGTTTCTCTCTCTACAATCTGTGGCGACTAATGTGTGCCAAGGAGGCGAGGAAGAGAAGGGGATGTATGTGTGATCAGCACCATGTGGGCACATGGAATTGCCTGCAACATAACGTGTGTTTCTGACCCACTTCGGTCTCCCTCTTCCCCCCTACTTTATACAAATTCATCCAATGATTTTTTTCCCCCAAATTTCTTATATTTATAATTTTATCAAATTATATATATGTATTTCAATTATATATATTAGCACATATGTCATAATCCTAAAACTTTTGGGTATTACTAGTGAGTGAGTGCCCATGTACACTCAATAAAAATATGACGCTTATTAAACAAATTTTATGAATGATAAAATTCAAAGAAAAAGAGCACTTTATTTACATTATACTTTTTTTAAAGTAAAATTACAATATTACTTATAGTTCTTTTTTAAAGTAAAATCATCCAAAAAAATCACCCATTTTACAAGTAAAAAATATGTGTGCAAAATATAAAATTATGTAAAAATCATCTTATCTTGTTGAGGCAACGAGAATACAAAAATCTTTTCACACGAATGAAGATAAAGCAAGATCAAAATAAGACTCTATTTCAATAATTTTGTTTCAAAGAAGAAATATGAGTAATTTTGTAACTTTGTCTTAAAAAGAATTATCAATTAATATAGATAATAACCTCTTTCTTTTTTTATATTATCTATTTTTATATAGATAATATAAAATTTATTAAACATTTTTTACTTCTTTAAAACAAAAAAAATAAAAAAAATAAACACATGACATATTCTCATTCATTCTTAATGAGTGCTCCTAGGGCACTCATTAATAAATGCGTGAAATTTTTTATAGGGTAAAATACAAAAAATACCCTTACAGCTTACCTTTGGTATCACTTTGATCCTACACGTTTTAATTATAACAGTCAAATCCCTACACTTTCGGTCAAGTATCAATGTGGTCTTTCTGTTAGTTGACCGTTAGAAATAACCGTTAGATTAAGAATAAAAAGGTAATTTCATTTATAATTTACCATCAGTATCACTTTTAATCTAACGGTTGTTTTTAACGGTCAACTAACAGAAGGACCAAATTGATACTTGACCGAAAGTGTAGGGATTTGACTGTTACAATTGAAACGTGTGGGATCAAAGTGATACTGAGGGTCAACTGTAAGGATATTTTTTGTACTTTACCCTTTTTTATATTATTAAAAATATCCTCACATGAAATTTTCATAAATTTTATTTGTTTGTTTTTAACTTAGGTGTATTAGTGAGTAAAAAAAAATTAAAGAGAAAAAAAGGGAAGAAATTGTAAAATTTTAAATATACATACTTATTTGATTGGGTCCCAAAATAAAAGGAATTTCATCATAAATTAATATTAAATATAATTTTTTTATTCTTTATATTTCATAAAGTAATATTTAAGTTTAGTTTGAAAGTCTTAACTTCTGAGTGCTCAGCTTTTTTAGTTTTTCTAAATGATCAAATTTATGTTCTTACATTTTTTTCTTTTATATCATGAAGGAAAACAAAATATCAAATTAACAAAAAACTAAAAAATTAAGTTGCCATTTGGTTTGTATTTATATTTTTCGTTTTCTCTTTTTTGTTTTTCATTTTTTATTTTTTATGTGTTTTATGTTTCGAAAATTTCAAAATAAAAAAAATAGAAAACACTTTTAATTAGATATTTTATTTTTTTTGTATTTTGAGATTTTCCTTATCATGGGTTGAAAATATTCAAAATGATTTTTTGTCATTTTGTATTTCATGTGTAAACTCATTTTATAATTTTCTAAAACAGATTCTGAAAATATGACCAAATGTATTTTGAGCTATTTTTCTTATTTTCAAAATTATAAAATAAAAAATGAGCTCAAAATAAGTATATTGAATGGCATCTAACTTTTTTTTTCCTAAACACAAAAAAACTAATATTTAAGTAATTAGTAGTTAATAGACAATTACAGAAAAAAAAAATTACTTTTTTCTTTCCAAACTAAGCCTTAATTTGATGGCTTTTCTTTTGTCTAGGTGAACCAATTCTACTTACGTCTTGCTGGGTGAAAATAATGAAATAAAATGAATTATCATTTTTACACTTTATTTTATTAATATATTATTTTATTAATATAATTATTTGAAATACTTTTTTATACCTATTTGAAATTCTAATTTATTTGAGTGAATAAAATGAAAAGACAATATGATAATAATCATTTCATTTTAATTTCTTGTACCAAATTAGACCTTAAAATATTTTAGATGAGTGAAAAGTAAAAAGTAAATATGTATATATATATATATATATATATTAGATTCAAGAATACATGTCTTCTTAATTTATATGCTATGTTTGAATTTTGGATTTGTTTTTGAAGCGTGTGGGAAGCAAATGGAACTAATAATTTTATAGAACATATTTATGTCGAA
The DNA here is from genome assembly GCA_019916065.1 of Vitellaria paradoxa. NCBI lineage: Eukaryota > Viridiplantae > Streptophyta > Magnoliopsida > Ericales > Sapotaceae > Vitellaria > Vitellaria paradoxa. The sequence continues at coordinate 38,389,078 of CM034240.1, forward strand.
GAAAAAAACAAAACTTCTAAATTTCCAAAGCAAATGTACTCTGTAAAGCATAATAAATAAATTAAATGCTATAAACCATATTTATTTAATTTATTTAAATCTAATTGATGAAAAATATATTTCAGGTCTATATAATTTCTTTTTTGTTTACCGCGTATTTATGAGAATTATTTGAAAATTATAGGAGTTGTTTGAAGTACTCAAAAACTTAAAAAAATCTTTGCAAATTTTTACAAATCTCAAACTATGAAAATCTCTACAAATTTTTACAAATTTTTATAAATTTGCTATTCCTAATTTTTCGTCTAATAAATTGCTATCCAAAGTTGAATCATTCTGAGTGATGCAATTAATTTTTTGATAAATTTAACTCGTGATCCAAAGTTTAGTCCATGTTCGATTGGTTTATTCATTTATACATATAGACATTTTGAGAACATTCCAATCAAAAATACATATAGGTATTTTTTCTTATTTTAACTTAATTAAAAATTATTTTTGCTTCTGACATCAGTGTCAGTAATTATTTTCCATCTCTTTTTCTTTGAGATTTTTTTGTCTATTTGTTTTTAGATTTTTCTTTCTAGGTTTTGGATTTTCATTAATAGGTTTGTCTTTAATTTTGGTTTTGATCAGGTGTTAGTGGGCATACTTATTTTCTGGAGCCTCTTTGATGGTTAAGCATGCAAGTGAGATTTTTTTTTATTTTGTTTTAATTCTTCTAATAAATCTTTTTATTTATTTATTTATTTATTTTTTGTGATTCATCCATTCATCTATGGAAAATTAAGTTTCAATATATTACTAATGTTTGGCTTTTTTTTTTATCACGAGGACTGATTCAATATATTGTTAATATTGAAATATGTTTTATTAAAATATATATTTTATTGAAATATTTTATTAAATTAAACTAAATTTTATTAAATGATAATTTATTCCTAACTCACATACTTCATTTATGTATCTTATTAAAATTAATTATTAGTAATGATAAATAAATTATAAAATAATTTAAAAATATATTCAATAAATTAAATATTTCTTTAGATTAATTTAATTACAGTAAATAAAATAGATCTTTTAAATGTGTTTTCTATTTTTATATTGGGAAAAAAGACAAGTAAAAAAAAAAGAAACCAAAACTGATACAAATAAACAAAAAATATAAATAAAATATTTTTTGATATTAAAATATGTTATCAAAAAAAGCCAAACTTTATATATTTTAAGTTTCAATATATTAATTTTTAATGAGCCTTGGGTTCAAATTATCAAATATTTAAAATATGTTGGATTAGATAATATATTCCTATTTAAAATATAAATTCACATGAAATTTTAATACACATAGCAAGTTTAAAAAAAATTATAAAATAGCATTCACGTTCAGAAAAAATTTGTTAGATTTTATTACGATGACTTTTATTTATAATTAACATAGTTAAATAGGAAGGAGTGCGTAGAGTATAATATTGTTTATTAATTTTTTTTGGTCATTAATAATGCGAATGAGTTTGCTATATTTATTTTTATTAGATGATATTTTTTATATAAAAATTATTTTTTGTTTTTGCATTTATTTTTTAACTTATTTTTTAATTTGTTCATTAAAATATAATAGGTCTGACTTTTTTAGATTTTATTCTATCTTTTAATGTGATTGTTAATATTAGGTTTTTAAATTTTATTATATTTTTATTATTGATAAAATTTTAATTCTTTTGTGTATCAGATTTCAAGAAAAATTTATTCCTTACTATATCTTTCAATTTGTTCATTCAAACATATAAGGTAAGATTTTTTTTAAGTTTTATTGTAATTCGTTAATATGGTTATCTATATAATTTTTTAGATTTTATTACATTTTTTCATTATTGTTAAAATGTAAATTTTTGTGTATTAAATTTCAACAGAAATTTCTTCTTGGGATTATTTTTCAATTTGTTTATTTAAATATATCAGGTATAATTTTTAAATTTTTATTTTATTTTTTGTTTAATCTAAAAATATTATTGTACAATAATAATAAAAAAAAATTATCAAAGCATTACAAAATTTCATATTTCAATTTTGTTAATTTTTTCATTAATAACATATATATTTATTTTTATTAGATGATATTCTTTTATGTTGAAATTATTTTTTATTTATATATTTATTTTTAGCTTATTTTTCTTAAATGATTTTCAATAAATATAAATAAACAAGGGTGAACTTGAAAAATAATGGACAAAAAAATCTATTAAAATTCTAAAGAATCATATTCAAAATATGCGAAAGATAATTTTAATAGATGTATGAATACATACGCACATCACAGACTTTTAAATATATTATATGTCATATTATATATTTATTTTCAATTCAAGATCTTCTATATTCTATAATCAATTTTTAACACCTTCATTAATTTTTAATTTTACATAATTGTAAATATATACACACTAATATATATGTGTGCGCGCGCGCGTGCCTACATCGAATAACAAATTTATGAGAATACATTGAATAGCAAATTTATGATAATAAACCTCAATAGATTTTATAAACTAAACAATTAAACTATATAATTTTTGAACATTGGGCTCTTTATCAAGACACTCAATATGAAAAAATATAAAGATTTTAATATAGGCTTTACATAATTGTAAATATATACACACTAATATATATGTGTGCGCGCGCGCGTGCCTACATCGAATAACAAATTTATGAGAATACATTGAATAGCAAATTTATGATAATAAACCTCAATAGATTTTATAAACTAAACAATTAAACTATATAATTTTTGAACATTGGGCTCTTTATCAAGACACTCAATATGAAAAAAATAAAGATTTTAATGCACGCGTATTTTTCTAGTCTTTACAAATATCTAAAAGTTTTGTGCAAAGCTCTAAAAATTTTCTGTCGGAATACGTTTGAACCAAAATTCTCTGCCAGAATCCCTTCAAACAAAATTTTCACGATTCATATCTATTTTAAACCAAAATTCTCTGTCGGAATCCCTTTAAACAAAATTTTCACGATTCATATCTATTTTTTTATAATTTGTTGGATGCACTTTAAGCACCAAAAAAGTTGTCAAATCATATTATATATATAAAATGAAGTCTAGTAACGTCGCTAAGTCACGTAAAAACTTAACTTACACTATGATTGTAACATGTGGCACTTGATTATAATTATCTTGCGCCACGTAGAACCTATCTTACATTACGGTTATGACACGTATATAGTTGTAATACATGATATCTAATTATAATTATCTTAATTATCTTATAAAAAAGTTAATTTCTTAGATAATTACTATTTATTCATAATTTTTAATTATATCTAAACTAGAATGTTCAAGGATTTCACTTGATATTTTTATTTAATCTACATCTCTATTTGTCATGTAACTTCTTATTTTTATTTTTATTTAATTAAAACATATTCCTATTTTTATTTTTTTATATTTTAATAAATTATTATCTATAAATATTACTGTTATTAAACAAAATAATGTAAAAAAATATTTACTCTATTAAATAAAGGTTTAAACAATAAATGTTATTATTAAACAAAATAATGAAAAAAATTAGCCTCTTAAATAACGATTGTAATTTATTACTATAAATTTATAATTATAATTATCTTAATTTATAATTATATAATTTAAAAGGAATTAGTATTGTACATAATTATCACTTATTTACAATTTTATTCAAAGTAGACTGTTCATGCATATCATTTGATTTTTTATTTAATCTACATTTTTATTTATCATATAATTTCTTATGTTTTATTTTTTTATATTTTAATAAATTTTATTTAAAACATAAAAATTATTATTATTATTTAACAAAATATTATTTAATCTATACTTTTATTTAGCATGCAACTTCTTATTTTTTTATTTTTTCTATTTTTTAATAAATTTATATTTAAAATTAATTATTGTTATATTAAACAACAAATTAATGCAAAAAAAATTAATCTATTAAACAAAGATTTTAATTTATTAACAAATAACATATCCTTTGTTATTTCTATTATCAGACAAAAAAATGATATACCTTAAATCAAATTGTTAAAATTATATATATATTATAATATTATTTATTCATTAAATTAGGAAATGTGGTAATAATAAGATAACTGCTAATCAAATTAGAAAAACAAAAATACATAAAAATTAAAAAAATATTCAGCTCAAAACTATAATTAAAACTTAAAATAAATAAAAATATACAAAAATTATTCGGTTTACTAATAGTATTTGGATTTTCAATTTGATCCAAATGGTATTTTTATCTATGATAGGAATCTACAAGATTAAAATAATATTCTAATCTAAATAATATAAGACTCTCCCAAAATCTATAAAATAGATACTAAATCCTTTTCCTTTCAAATTTTTTGATACTTTTTATTACAATTATTTTTCTTTTTAACTTTGTAAGTTACTTGGATTTTCTACTTTTGTTTGATTCCTACTTTAATTTTTTATATGTAATTAATATATATATATATATATATATTGTTTTTAGGCAGATAGGCATATATATGATTTTATTAGTTTCACGAAATTATGTTGTTTGATTTTTGGATTTAAACATTTGCTAACTTCCAGTTTATTTAATCTTTCTTAAGCAATCATGTCCTCCATCAAGATAATGCTCTATTTAATTATTTATATTTAATTATTTCTTTTGATATACATAAATTAATTTATTTTATTTTCTTAAAAAATATATAACTTAACAATACATAGATTTGTTTTTACAACATTCATTTTTTTTTTGATAGTTTACAGTCTCATTCATCTCTAAATTAAATATTTATATGCTATCTGATTTTTTAACTTGATCGAATTGTCGTTGAATTTTTTTATTTTTTAATTGAATAAAAATGATATAAAATTATTTCAATTATAACTTAAGCTTTATTTAATAGTTTTAAATATCTTTTAATTATTTTAAATATTATTTAATTTTTGTACATTTTTAATGTATCCGTATTTTAATGAAATTCGTAAATCACATGCATGTTCCCGGAATTCATAGCATGAAGCAAGCTACTACATTGTCCTTTACTTAGAAGAGTTCGATACAGTTGGCTTTTAACGATTAATTTAAATTATAACTTTTCAAAAAATATTTGAATTCTATATTAATCATTATCTTAATTTGTGATTATTTAATATAATTCTATCTAAATTTTAATCATTATCCTAATTAAATGTTACATTAATCTAAATTCTCCTACTTTATGTATTTAATTTTTAAATCACACAAAAGCATGACCATTATAACAATCAGTGATGGAGTTAAAATATTAGAAATAATGAATTACATTTACAATAAATTGTGATTAAATAAAGCATTTTATTTTATTTTTTGTAGTAAATTATATGCTTTTCTTTTTTTTTTTATTATATTCGTACAAGAATCAAACTTCTATTTGAAATCTTATATTATAACAATTTTTTGTTAAAAAATTTATACGTCAAATATTTGGGTAGGTTCTCAAGCTGAATCTAAAGAGTTCCTAAAGAACCGGAAAATGTGATTTTGGTTTCTACTTTGATTAGTAGCCCTATTTAATAAATTAATATTTTTAATTATTTATTGATTACTTTATTTTTTTTATTATTATTCAATTGTCTCAATGATGCACTACATGTATAATATAGAGAGGTTTTCAACTATCTTTCATTTATTTAATTTTTATTTTTTTTGTATTTAAATGTACTTCCATTTGATCAATATTTTAATTTGTTTTACGTTTGCTATCTAGTTGAATTTTTATAAATAACAATATATATATATTTTAAATTTATTTCTAAAACTCATCTATTTTAGCACATGAGAATATGATCAATTTAATTATATAATATAATAAATTCGTGTATCGTATAGGCCTAATCTGTGATGACTCAAAATTTTAATGCTTTGATTAATTGTTAATTAATATTTAATTTGGTAAAAATAAAATTTTTATTGATTTAAATTTTTAGAAACATAAATTAAATTCAATTTTTATTGTGGATGCATGAAATTAGAAGTCTAGTCTAATTTAAATTCTAATTCTTTCTCCATTAGGATTCTACCAACTAATAGCGAGTACATGGAATTGGAAGTCTAGTTTGATTTGAATTCTAATTCTTTTTCCATTAGGATTCTACCAACTAATAGCCAGCATGGAGTTGGAAGTCTAGTTTAATTTGAATTCTAATCTTTTTTCCATTAGGATTCTATCAACTAATAGCTAGTTTAGATATACGTGTATATATATATAACATGCGCTCTTCGGCAGTCAAGATAAAGGGTTAAAAAGAGAGAGAGAAAGAGAGAAGAAAAGATAAGGGGTAGTGGCGGCAGAGGAGAAAAAAAAATCTAATGTGAATGCTGTGGAGATTACCAGCTTCTTGATGGCCGCGGTGATCTTAGTCTGATCTGCTGATTGAGTTTTGGGTTTCGTTATGACTTGGGTATTCTTTCTACAGATTTAATTTGAGGTAAGGGGCGGAACTTTTAAAAGTGATGCATATATATATGTATAAATATATATTTATTTTCTGGGTGAATGACCTGTGAGTCTATATTGTAATTAACAATACATATATGTGTATTAATTGATTAGTCCTCATACTAGATTCGGTGATATGAATATAATGATATATATATATATATATATATATATATATGTAAATATATATATTAGACTCATCAGATTTTTATTGTTGTGAACATATGATTGATTAGATTTTTTTTTTTTACTTTAAACTCATGACGTGATTGATTGGAATATGAGGTTCACTTGTTATTTATTTACTTATTTATTTATTTATATTTTTTTTTAGTTGGTAAATGTGAATTGTATTGAGTTCCCAGATTTGCTTGGCTACTAGAAGACAAATATTTCTATTATATATATTTGAAGTCTTCCACGATTGGATGGTATACATAATATTACTTTATATACATATATATGTTAAAGGTGTGGAAATTAGGTGTCCAGCAAAGCCATTAAATGAATAAAGCAAAGAAACTTTGACTTTTGTCCTTATATGATAGTTTGTTTTTTTGTGAACTTTGTCTTTACATGTTAGTTTGTTTTGAAAGCTTTGCATTAATTGTAAGAAACATATTTGGTAATTTGTTGTGCTATGATTATTCGGTAATTATGGTTATTATTATTTACGTGTTGAGGTTTACGAATTATTTAAAATATTATGATGAATTCATATGGATTTAATAAATAATGAATTTAAATAAAGAATTTATTTGATGTCTGTTTAAAATGAAAGTGGATGCGTTTTGTTTGGATTTAGGGTACTGAAAATATCGGGTATACGTACCCAAGGGTCGAAAGTCCCGAAACCCGCGCGGGGTTGGTTATCGATTCCAGTAGGCTAGTAACCTACGAACGAGCAGATGCTTAAGGGTGGCATATCATATTTCTAAGACTTCGGTCTAGGAAGCAGACACCGAAGGATGGTGTTTATTGGTTGGGTCTTGTTTCTACGAGACAACCAAGCAGACATCGAATGATGATGTATATTGGTTGGGTCCTGTTTCTACGGGACAACCAAGCAGCAGTACCTAGAAATCAATTTGTTTTCTTTGATGTGTTATGTGGTGCTACAAGGCAATTAATGGTAATGAAAAGATAAATTGATAAATAAATTAAAATACTTGTTTGAAATTGCTACTTGTGCATAAATGTTTCACTTAGTAGCATGCTAGGGCATACTGCATTTATATTATTATTATTATTATTATTAGGGTTCCGAGCACACGTGGTATTAGTGCTAAACCCCTTACAGCTTGTGATGCAGGTAATGAATTTGAGTCACGTGCTGGACCTTCTGAGCATAGGAATTAGAGTTTTATTTATTATTTTTATGTAATGACTCTAGGAAATTATTTTTAACGGATTTTAATAAGCCTCTGTTTGTGAGGTTATTATTAATTATTTTATTTAGCTTTGAAAGAATATTTAGGCTTAGCTTTTGGAGCTTATTGCCTAGTTGATTTTGACTAAGGCATTTATTTAAATTTAAAGTATAGTTTTATTTATTTTTACATTCATTGCTCCATAGTGTATGTTTATGGCTCTGATGTGGGAGAGGGAATGTTATTAAATGGTGTAATGTGCGTTCTTTGGTTCACGTACTGGGGTTGTGAAATTCAGGGCGTGACATAATCACTAGTTTTATTATAATTTATGAAACTCTAAACGGCCCCCTAAAAAGTTCCTTTATTTTTAAATATTGTTAATTGTTTAATCCCTCTGTTAATTTTTCATTGGCGTTAAAATAAAACAATTAAACAAAAAGATAATTTTATTCTTAAAATAATTCGATAAAAATTAAAGAAACGCCATCTAAACATTTAAAAATTATAAATACATCTTTCTAAAAGTTAAAGATTATACTTTCCCTAATCTTCTTTCATCCCTTACTCTAAGGAGAATTTTTTCTTTTCTTTTTTTTTTTTAAGTAATGGAGAAAAATTTTCGTATAAGTCCTATACGAGGGTAGCAAAATCCTTTGGTTACTAACACGCATTCCCATACACCGACCTTAGGTCAATCACGAGTAACCATCTGACTAATCAGTTTTGGCTAATCGTTACAAAAGGAAAATTATATCTTTTTTTTTTCCTCAACATTTGCATAATCATAGTTATCACCCCTTAATGTTTAAAATTTACACTTATTTCTTTTATTTTGAAATATTGTTAATATGATCCCTTATGTTAAATTAATTGTTAAAATTATATTTTTTTTTAACTCAGGGTGTCCGGCCAATTTTGTTTGCACCTTGACCAATCTCCAGGACTCTAAAGTTAACGATTGGGTAAGTCCTCCAGTGGATTTGAGAAGATTCGAACAAATGATCCCTGTGAAGTAAACCTAAGGTTTTATTAGTTGAATTAATCCTCAGAGTTGTTAAAATTATACTTATAAAAAAATTGTTAAAATTAACAAAAATATTAAAATAATTAAAATTTTAAGTACTTTTTCTATTTTATTCCTCGCCATATATTTTCATCAGTTCTTTTTTTAAGAAAACTCCCAAAATTAATAATTTTATAATGGAATCATTAAGAGAATTATTTATAATGATTAATTGTGATTGTTAAAGTGAATAATAATTGGTGATAGAAATAAAACTCAAATTGTGACATCGTGCCTAAATCCTTAATGGCTCGTAAAGCACGTGAAAAAATTAACATTTTAAAGTAAAGAAATTCTTTATAATTTTAAATGGTTAGGAAATATCTATGCGATTTTCAAATATTGTATAAAGATTCCGGTAATAATTACAAAAAAAAAAAAAAAAGATTCCGGTAATTGTTATTAAAATATTTAAAAGGTAAAGTTGTATTTTAGCACACTATTTTTACATCATTAAATGGAAAATTAACGAAATGGAACAATTGTTAGTAAAATTAAAGTAAAGAAAGCCTTTATAATTTCTAAATAGTTGACATAGGTCCCCGTAGCTAATATCCAAAGGAGATTAGGGTAATTTATCTTAATTTTAGTTATTTGATTTTCTTAGGGTGTGTTTGGAGTGACAAAAAGTAAGATAAAATGAGATAAAACAAGATAAGTTATGGGTTCATGCAGTGAGATAAAAAATGAATAACTTTTAAGTTTTCAGCATTTTTCATCATTTTTTAAAGTTTTTTATCACTCAAAATGGAGCCTTAGTTTAGTGAAATAAGGAAACTTATAATATCATATCACATTATATATATACACTAGTGATATGACTCGTGCGATACACGAATTTATCACATTATGCGGTTAAGTTGAGCGTACTATCATATGTTAAAACAATTAAATTGTAAAAATATACTTAAAAGTAATATATATTGTTGTTTATGCAAATTCAATTAAATAATGAATGTAAAATAAATTAAAATATTAATACCATTAATAACTTCAATTAAATTCAAATTCTAATAAACAAAAAGAAAAAATTGAAAAAGGTTGAAGAATAATAATATTTACTCATATAATTAAACAATTTTATAATTACTGTTTCTACTCTTCTTACCACAGTATATATATATATATATATCAATTACATATAAAAACTTACGAAATATATATTAATTACATAAAAGAACTTTAAAAAATCAAAATTTAAATACGTACTTAGCAAATTGTAAAGTCGAAAAGAAATTATTGTAATAAAAAGTCTCTAAGAATTAAAAAAAAAAAAGAAAACTTTGTATCCATTTATAAATTTTGAATGTAGGAGAGTCTTATTCTATTTAGATTAGAATATCATTTTGAAATCTTATCTTTTTTCGATTATAATACTATTTGATCAAATTAAAAGTTCAAATCCAAGAAAACTTTAAGTGGCACTTCAATTTGATTGATTTATCCATTGACCCTTTTATTTTTTAATTTTAATAGTGTTTGGTATTTTTTTAATAAATAATATTTCAATATATATATATAATTTTAATAAATAATGTTACAATTTGATTTAAGATATATCACTTATTTTGTCTAGTGATATTTTACTTAATTTTATTTAATAATAATAATAATTATTATATTTATTATTTTTAAATAATAATTTATTAAATTATAAAAATTAAAAATAAGAAGTTATGTAAAAAATATCAAGTGATATCCATTAACATTTTTAGTTTTAATAAAATTATGAATAAGTGGTAATTGTGTACAATACTAATTCCATTTAGATTATATAATTATATATTATTATAATTATAATTATAAATTTATGTTAATAAATTAAAATCTTTATTTAATAGTTTAATTATTTTTTTACATTATTTTGTTTAATAATAATATTTATTATTAAAACAATTATTTAATAGGATAATTTTGTTGCATTATTTTGTTTAATAAAAATAATAATATTTATTATGTTTTAGATAATAATTTGTTAAAATATAGAAAAATAAAAAATAAGAATATGTTTTAAATAAAATAAAAAATAAAAATAAGAAGTTTTATGATAAATAGAATTATAGATTAAATAAAAATATCAAATGATACTCATGAATATTCTAGTCTGAATAAAATTAAAAATTATGAATAAGTAGTAATTATGTAAAATATTAATTTTATTATACGATAATTAAGATACTATAATTATGTGACACGTGTTATAGCCAAATACGTATCACAACCATTGTGCAAGTTAAATCTTATGTGACATAAGATAGTTATAATTAGGTGCCAAGTGTCAAAATCGTTGCACAAGTTAAGTCATACGTGGTGCAGTGGTACTACCAGATTTTATTATATATATATATAATATGATATAATAGAGTCTACGTTACGTATGACTTAAATTTGACACGTGACGTTTAATTATAACTATTTTGTACCACGTAAAATCTAACTTAGATCTTATTCAAACTAAAATGTTCATAGAAATTATTTCATATTTTTATTTTATCTACACTTTTGTATCATATAACTTCCTATTTTTTATTTTTTATTTTTATTTAAAACATATTTTTATTTTTATTTATTTTTCTATATTTTAATAAGTTAACATAATAAATATTATTATTGTTATTAAACAAAATAATGCCTGTTAAATAAAAGTTTTAATAATAATTATTATTATTAAACAAAATAATACAAAAATAATTAACCTATTAAATAAAGAATTTAATTTATTAATATTATTATTAAAAAATAATGCAAAAGATAATTATACTTAATAATAAATATTATTATTAAACAAAAATAATATAAAAATGGGCTTGTTAAATAAAGTTTTAATTTATTAATATCAATTTATAATTATAATTATTTTAATTTATAATTATATAATCTAAAAAATTAGTATTGTAAATCATTACTACTTATTCAAAATTGTATTATTTATTTGTTAATTTTAATACTAATTAAATTCTATTAGCTAGATAAATCTTAAAAATTTTATTAATTCATATCTTTTTAAATTCTATCTTTAACTAATATACTTAGATGACCATAAACAAAGAGAGATAAACAATTATTAGGTAAATTATTTTTGAATCACTTGATGATTATATAATTTTTTATTATTATCTTAATATTGTATAAAATATACGTATTAGCTGTAACATAATTGGATAATTTCAACTAATCATCATCAAATATTTGATAAATATTAGAATGAATAATATATTCCTATTTGAAATAGAAGACGAAATCACATGAAATTTTAATACACACAGCAAGTTAAAAAAAATATGTAAACTATCATTCACAACTAGAAAAAATTTGTTAGAATTTTATTATGATGACTTTTATTTATAATTAACATGGTTAGAAGAAAGGGAATGTGCAAAACATAATATTGTTTGTTAGTTTCTTTTGGATCATTAAAAAAGCGAATGAGTTTACTATATTTATTTTTATTAGATGATATTTATTTATATTAAAATTATTTTTTTGTTTGTGCATGTATTTTTTAACTTATTTTTTAATTCGTTCATTAAAATATATCAAGTTTGACTTTTTTCGATTTTATTTCATTTTTAATATGATTGTTAATATTAAGTTTTTAAATTTTTTAATGTGATTATTAATATTAAATTTTTAAATTTTGTTATATTTTTCATTACTGATAAAATTTAATTTTTGGTTGGATTAGATTTCAAAAAAACTTTATTTCTTGCTATATTTTGAGTTTGTTCATTCAAAAATACAAGGTATGATTTCTTTTAATTTTATTATAATTTTTTAATGTAATCGTTTATATAATTTTTTAAATTTTATTACTTTTTGATTATTGTTAAAATTTTAAATTTATGCATATTAAGTTCCAACAGAAACCTCTTTTTACGATTATTTTTTGATTTATTTATTTAAATATACCATGTCTTATTTTTTTAAATTTTATTTTATTTTTTATTTAATGTAGAATATTATTGTAAAATAATGATAAAGAAATTATCAAAGCATTAGAAAATTTCGTATTTCAATTTTATTAATTTTTTCATATGGAATAACTGAAATATTTCATTATATTAATATATTATATTTATTTTTATTAGATAATATTCTTTTATATTAAATTATTTTTTATTTATGTATTTATTTTTTGACTTATTTTTTAATCCATTCATTCAAGTATATGGGATCTGAGTTTTTACATTTTATTTTCTTAATGTAATTGTTAATTTAATTTTTATTATATTTTTATTATTGGTAAAATTTTAAATTTTTTAATGTATCATATTACAAGGAAAATATCTTGACTTATTTTTCAATTTGTTCACTCAAATATACAAAGTATAATTTTTAAATTTATTCAATTTTTATTTAATTTGATTTTTAAAGTGAATTTTAGATTTTATTTAATTTTTATTATTCTTAAAATTTTAAATTTTTTTTGTATACTAAATATTGAATGCTTTAAATTTTAACTTGATTTATAATTATTTAATAGAATTCTATTTAATTAGAGATTATGATTAATTTAATTTTATTTAACAAAAATATAGTATATTTTATGTAAATTCAAATTTTTATCCAATTAAAATTTTTATATTTTCTCTTTTATTTGTCAATTGAACGAAATTATAAATTGATTATTATATTAATTTTTAAATTATTATATCTACATTAAATATTATAATAATTCAATTTAGATGAAAATTATAATATTAAGTGACAACTTTATGATCTTATTACAAATATGGTTTCATTAAATATAATTTATGAATTTAATTTAAATTTTAGTTATATATTTTAGATAGAATTTATTATTTTAGAATATGTTTTGTTAAATATAATTTTATGAATTCAAAAATATAATTTATAGTTATAATTTTATAGGATTAAATATATATCTTTTTAATCCAAATCTATTTAAATTCTATTGTAAATCTTTATTTGATTTCACCATTTATTTAAATTATAATTTATCTTGTAAATTATTTTTTAATATTTTCCATGAATTGTATAATATATACATAATTATTTTATTTAACTGCATACATTTTTACGTCATAAATAATTTTACAATTTTTATATTTTTATTTTAATAATAATTAAATTTTATTTCATTAAGATTATGATTACCACTATAAGTTTTTCTTTATTATTTTTTTTCCAAGTTAGGAAAAGCAATTCTACGAGAACTAACAATGATGTCGTAGTATTTAAATATATTAGTTAAATTTATTTTAATTATTTTAGTCATATATTATTTTTATTGTCACTATCTTCTAAAATTTTCTTTAATGTTATAAAGTCGCGGGATAAGTGTAATTGCACGTGCATAAACTAGTGAATTAAGAGCTCAAAATCCAAAATTCCAAAAAATGTGGAAACTCCTCCAAGGAAGCATTTTAAGGTCACTTGTTATATTTTTCTAACACTAGAAGTATTATAAATGATTTTTAAGCTTTGCTAAAAAATAAACAATAAAAAAAAATATTATAGAGAGACACTTCATTGCCCCCGAGGCAATTGGTGTACACTTTTGACTTTCGTGTTAAACTTCAATGTCTCATCAAAATTGAAAATTAAGTATCATATAAAGTGCAATATTGAAAGTCCTCCCTAATTAATAATGCTAAAAATTATCGTTAGAAAACTAAATAACTGTACTAAAGGGCTTTAATGGTTTATTGTATTGAATGAGGGAGGGCTGAACTTACTTTTAAATTTTAGATTCTCAAAATTAAATTTCATCCATTAATTAATGTGAAGTTAATAATTATGTTTTTAAAATAAACAGTCAAATTATTAATTAACGGATAAGATTTAACTTTAAAAGTTTAAAATTCAAAAGTAATTTCAAGCCCCTTATCCTAATCTACTACGATTTAGGATCACGAATTCAAATTTTGGATATAATTTCCTTACAAATAATGGTAAAATTGTCAATACTCATATTATATAATACCTATGTCTTGTGCGCCATATTACACTTTTTACTATTTTTTGTTTTTAAAGTTCCATAATCTGTAATTAGGGTAATTATATTTTTCTCCCTTACAATTTGACCAAAACACATAACCCTCTATGGTTTAAAAGTTAATGTAAATCTCTCGTAATTTATATTACAGTTCAAAATTAACATAATATGTTAAATTTAATTGAGTTTGTGCCATAATAGTGAAAATTGGTAAGAAAAAAAATCAGAAAAGTAGTTACATAAGAGTATATTTTTATATATTTTGTATTAAATTGAATTTGTTTTTCATTTCTTTAGAACATACTTAGCATAAAATCCGTGGAAAATCTTATTTTTATATTTATTAATAACGTCTTTTACAAATTTATATATGAATTTTTATGATACGTAAAATAAAATTTTAGTTAAATTTAGTAATTTTTATTAATTTTTTTTAATTTAATCTACATCATAAGAGTTATATGTATTTTGACTTTTAAACCAAAAAGGATCATGCGTCCATTTTTGACCAAGAAAATGTAATTACCCCTGTTCACTTATTAACAATAAAACAATAAGGGTGGCATTAATATTGTCACCACTAATAACGATATGACCAAAGCTTATCAATACATTTCTATTTTTATTGATAAATGTCAAATTATTTATTACACCCAACATACCTTTTAAATTTCCAAGCTGACTATTTTAAGCATTTGTAATGTATTTATTATCCTTTTATCTCTATTCTTATATTTAAGAATTATAATAACAAAACAATGCACAACCCATTTTTTATCCCTTAACTCATTCCTTAAACTTAGGTCGGTTGTCCGTTAAACTTTGATATAAAAACAAAAAGAAAAAGAAATGTCTTAAACCTTAAAAGAAATGTCTGTTAAAATTACACAAATTTTTATTATCACTTAATTAATTAACTAAGGGCATTTTTGTAATTTTTACGGTCAACTTGGGTTAGCATGGGTTCAAAGTCCAAAATTTAATGTGGAGAGTTGAATGAAAAATCAGTAACATAAAAAAGGAGTTGATGACGAAACTATTTCATTTTATTAATAATTTTAGGGGCTCAAGTCGTCCCAACTTGGTAACACGAGAAAAAGGGCTGATGACGAGACTATTTCATTTTACTAATAATTTCGGGGGCTTGAGTCGCCCCAACTTATTGTCAGTTCTATGGCATAAGTGTTTAAATTGTTAAATTAAAATTTAATGATATGACTTTATTAAAAATTATATGAATGTATTTGAATCATTAAATTTTAATCTAATAATTGAGATGATTAATATTATGACACTAACATTAAACTCAATATCAACCTCCAAAATTCTCAATCTTTGGCCCCCTTCGCAAATTTGAAGGGTCATTTTCTTATGTTATTAATGGAAAAAGTTATAGCTCTCTAATCTTGAATAGTGTAACTAATCGGGTTCACGGTTGATGTATCTTTCTGGTTCCTATCCCTATATCTATCTACTTTCAATGGTCCATTTGCTCTGATTTTGACACTTTTGGAGGCAGCAATCTGAAATGTCTTTGCTAACTGGCCCACGTATGTGGAAACTATCGGGGAGCAAGGCAGGTGGTAGCTTCGAGTGTGCAATTTTGGCCGTTGATCAAGTGGGTGAGATCATCTACTGTGTTCAACAAATCTCGACCGAAGATCAACAGGTTGGGTGTACTAGTTATTGGGGAGATGTAAAAAATTGCTTTCAGATCTTTTGAGTTTGTTTTCTCTTTGGGAAAATGGCATGCATACATGTGTAATATTTATTTTCAGGTTTCTAAGCTGATATAGCTTTAACTTTTTAATTAATATTTGAAATGATATTAAAAATGGTATACACAAAAGAATGTTGGCTACTCTTCCTGTCATAGTAGCGTGTTACAATATGATTTAAGAGCGAAATTTTTGGTACAATATTCCTAGTAGATCCAATCAATCAAACAAATCCAGTTCAAAAAATAAAAAAAAAATAATATTTTTATGAAAAAAATTCTTATTGAACTTGATAGCAGAATTTCATCAGAGAATAATCTAAATTTTTTCTGTTAAGTTATGTTAAAATTTTTTTTTCATAACAGTTGCAGAATCAAAAATCCTATGACGATATTATTTGAACATTTTTTTAACGTTCCTTATGCGACATTCAGAATAAAAAAATACAATCATTGAGTCCGCATGATAATCGCACAGACTCAATATCAATATATGAGAAATTTAGAACTTAAAAACCTTGAATGCTCTCTCTTTCTCTCTCAATCTCAGAAGAATATTCTTTTAAATAGAAAATAGGAGACCAATTATAACTATGTTCTATTTGAGTTTTTTTTTTTTTTTTCTAATTTTTTTCATTTAAGATCTATTCTACTTTTATTAAGTATATATTTTTGAATACATTAGTTAAAGCCTGAGTATACAACTTTAAACGTATTATTTTGACGACAAATTACCAACAATAAACTAAAACCTAACAAAGGGAAACGAAACTCTTAACATGAGAAAATTATTTTTACACAAAATAAGATTGTGACAAGAATTATAAAGGTTTGCATTTCTATTCGTTTGAATAAGTCTGCCATTGAGTAGTTCCTAGCTCCTGTAAACAAAGGTGGTTGTGTGACTTCTAACATTAATACGATTCCTTTGTTACACGTGTAACGTGTAATTTGATACGACATATTTAATTCTATTTAATATATATATAGATTGTGTCATGTTTAAAATATTAATTCAATAAATGTAAACCAACTCAAAAGATACACGATAGTTATAACCTGTGTTAGGTGTATTCTATTATATTAGTAGTTTATGATGAAATAAAGTTTTGAACCTTGTCAATTAGACGTTGAGTAAAACTTTAGAGTTTGAATTTAGATTAAACAGTTCATCTTCAGAATATATCTGGACTTTGTCACTTTGCATTGGAAAGGGCCCCCAAAAAACTCACTCTAATTTGTGAAAAAATATAAAAGTATTGTTTTCAAAGTTTTGATCAACTAGGAAGTCCACTAGATGGATGTAAGTATTTTGTTGGAAAATTGCAGGAAAACCGTTCTTAAAAGTGTTGGTATGGTTGTTTTTTGAACTATATTTCCGAACTTCTATTCATCTAAGATTTTGTGCCTAATATATTCTGGAACATCTCTAGAAATTTCAAAAGAGAGAAATATATTCAAATAGTAAAAGAAATATTAAATATTTAGTTCTCTCTCTATTAGCCAACAACAGCTCAACCTCCTTTTTTGTGTGTGTTAGTGATCCAAAGAAATCTAAATTTGCATACCATGAATTCGGTTGATAGTGGATTCACCGGTGGCCATGAATTCAAAAAATTTTCAAAAATTTGAAAATTGGTCATGTCATTAGGGTTTGATTGCATCGTAGATGTGAGCAAAGAGCACCAATAATACAAGTTCATAGATTTGAGTCTACTGACAGATTTAGATTTTATAACCTGTTTACGAGAAATATTCGAGGTTTTTTATTTTTTTTAATTTGATTAGATTTTTTTCCTCGTTAAATCTTGTCTCTTTATTTTTCTTTCTTCTTATTATTGTCCGTGATATTAATTAGTTGATTTGATTGGATTATCTAATATACCAAAATTTTTAACATATTTAACACAATTAATTAAAAATAATCAAGACTTTTGTAACATATTTGACACAATCGATTTAAAAAATATATGAGTAACTCAAAAAATATGCAAAATCAATTAACTAATGCGTTTAATTGTGTTGGATGAGTTAACTCGTTTTCAATACCAGCTCAACTTATTTATAATCGAGCAAAAATGAAGATCGACCTATTTGAGAATGGAACCTTATCAAACTCAATTTTAACTTGCTAGATAAATATTGAGTTATAGCCGTTTTCACTTATTGTGTTGGTACCCTAACACTATTTGACTAACATTTATTATTCACCTTTTATACATTGCATAAATTAACCCTAGCTATCTCTCCTCAATATTTAGCTAATTACATTTACATATCTCAACATTTAAAAATTACGTATACCTTCTTTATTTGAAATGTTATTAACATTAACCCATTTTCGTTAAATCCTTCGATCGTTAAAACTTAATAGAAAATATCAAAATAATTAAAGGTATTTTTCTTATTTTATCCTCCACCTATTATATTTTCATCAATTTCTTTACATAAATCTCAAAAAATAAGTAAAAAAATAAAAAACAAAAAACAAAAACTTTTGAAAAATTCTTATAGAGAAAACTCACGAAATGTGAGAGAAGGAATAAAATAGAAAAAGTATTTACAATTTTAGTTACTTTGACATTTTCTATCATGTTTTAACGGTCGATTTAATGGAAAGGGAATTAATATATATACAACATTTCAGTATAAAGAAGATAAATATAATTTTTAAATATTGAGGGGTGCAAGTATAATTATTTAAATATTGAAGGGAGGTAGGTGTAATTTATATATTATTTTATTTGTACTTTCTTATAAAAATTTGAGTTTTTATATCAAAGTTTAGAAAAAAAATATTTATTTTAACAGTAAACTGTTTACTTTTATATTTTTTTAAATTATTTTTTATCTCAAAATGTAATGCAAAAAATATTTTAAAAATAAATTAGTTTTCATAGTGGATCGTGGGGTTGAAGTTGAGTTCAATTGGTCTATCATTGGACTCTTATCTTGTTTACCCGAGCGGCTCATCTATTGAGTCAACTCTTATTTTATTTATCTTAATTTACCCCAATAATTGAGATCGACCACCTATTAAATTAACTCTTATCTTATCTATTGTCAACTCTTATTATATCCTAATAATTAGGATCGATGCATTTACTAGTTATAACTTTTATCATATTTACTCCAATAATTAGTGAGTGAGATTATTAGAATTTGCGATTATTCAACTCAAAGTCTCCTTTGCACCAAATGTATGCTCTTACTGCTGATATTGGAGAGGATATGGATGATCACATTCCCTGCAAGAACCTCCACCACATCCAAACCAAGTTTAATTAAGGAAGTCAATTGATGATGATGCTGTGAACTATGATTTGATCCTTATTCTTTTCCAAAATGTCCCAGCAATTTCACTCCATTCTTTATCATTTTTTTTTTCCAGATAACCCTTGAAGGGCAATGGGGAAAAGAGTGCTACGTTGACTCCAACACTGCAGAAAATGACGGCAATGGTTGCGTTTCAATCCCCCTGGTTTCTCATCCTGTTCTGTCATGTTCAATGTAGTTCACATGCACTGGATCAATAATTCAACACCTACTCTATGTAGGCTGCGTTTCCATGTAAAGTACTGAGCCGGTACAAAAATTCTTTTGATTTTCCATGGAGAAAGTTAAAAAGGTTTTTGGAAAAAGTTGAAGGAAATTTGAAAAAGTTAGAGAAAATTAAAGAAAGTTGATAACAGTTGAAAATTTATAGTAGGAAAAAATTGAGAGAAAGTTAGAGATTTTTTTTGTTTTTCGATGCTCAATACAGGTCCTTTCCTTTCAAATCTTACGTCACAAAAACTCGTGAGAATTATATATTTAAGGTATTGTTTGCCACCCCCAAAACTTACAAAAGTTACAAGAAATTATAAAATTTTTTTTAACTCTTCTAATCAAATTTCGCCGTATATCACTTTTATATCAACTTTTTCAATTGCCATCCAAACATGACTTAAATTGTGTTTAGAAGTATAAATTTTTAGCAACTTTTAATTTTTGTAACTTTATTGTTTTCTTAAAAGTTATCAAAAGTTTTTCAAAAATTAATATTTTATTAAACGAATAAAAAATTATCATAAGTTATAAAATTTAGTAATTTTCTTTAATTTTTAATTAAAAATTTATATTAAAATTACACGGATCTACCACTTTGATAGATGTTACTTTATCAATTAATGTCCGAAATGTAATATCTTCGAAAAAATCCGAGAAATCATATTATTTTCTGATTACGGCAGCTAAAAGTTTACATTTTGTTTTATACTTTGACAAATTTTTACCAAACAATATGAAAAATTATGTTATCAAATACAATACTCATCGAAATTACTTCTCCCTTATTGTGCAATCAACATTGAAAAGTCTAAAACAAATAAGGACTCCATTGAAAAAACTTCTATCATTGACCAATCAACATTTGGAAGTTTAAGACAAATTAGGATTGTACCTCGACAAGTAATCAATTTACAATGAAGATTATTTAGAAAGTCACAAATAATTAAATGCGGGGTTAAATTTTTTTTTTTATATTTTGAATTATAATTGGTTGTTGAGTTACGATTTAATATTAAATTAGGTTAAACATTTCTTTTCATTCAATAATAAATTAGTTATTAAACTATGTTATAATTGAATATTAAATTAGAGTATAAACAGTTATATGTTGTTAGTTAAAAAAAAAAAATTATTGGAATATTACCCTCGATAGCAGAAGACGAGCAGCGCCCATCCAAATAATTTTAAAGTAAACGGTGGTGGGCCACATAATTCTTATATTTCATTATGGCAGTCAAGATCAACGTAATCACCATCATCCAATGAAGTCAACTTGCTGACTTGGTTAAGGCTTGATTGCCATTGGTCATTGGTTTGGCATCTAACTGTTGTTTCTAGCGCCCTGCCATGCCTATTGGACCAGCAAATTACTGGACCAGATTCTATACTGGACTTTGTATCAAGTTGTGAATTGACGAATGACAAGGGACTTCGGAGCTGGCTACTACATGTATTGGCAGTGTTTAATTTGTTACAAATTAATAAAAGTTTTTAAAAATTTCTACAAATTTTTCTAAAATTTTAAAACTCTAATATATTTTGTCTATTCTGTATTTCGTAAAATATCTTTAAAATTTTATATATTTCTACATAGCGCAATAAATTTTTATAAATCTCAATATCTTTTTTTACAAATTCTAATAATTTTTTATAAACTATAATAACTTTCCAGCGAATTTCAATAAATCTAACATAAATCCGTGAAAACGAACCGAAAAAACTATTCTTTTCTCTCTCTAACTTTTCAGGCAGAAGTTTCTGTCAAAAAGTTTAACCAAACCAAACCAAACCAAACCAAGCATTTCCCACTAGGTGGGGTTGGTTATATGGATTTGTCGACGCCAATTAGATCTGTTTAGGGGCATGTCCTCCGATAAATCTAGGTAGGTCAGGTCATGTTTAATGGTTTCTTTCCAGCTTCTCTTGGGTCTTCCTTTACCTCTCTTACTCTTGGCAATCTCCATACTTTCACACCTTCTAACAGGTGCCTCTGCTGGACGCCTTCTAACATGGCCAAACCATCTTAATCGGTTTTCTCTCATTTTATCTTCAATCGGTGCTATTCCTACTTTGCCCCTAATCTCCTCGTTCCTAATCCTATCTTTCCTTGTAATCCCGCACATCCACCTTAGTATTCTCATCTCCGCAACTGCCATTTTCTGACCATGATTATACTTTACTGCCCAACACTCTGATCCATATAGCAGCGCTGATCTAACCGCTACCTTATAATACTTTCCTTTCACCTTGAGGGGGATTTTCGGTCGCACAAAACCCCCGAAGCACTCCTCCATTTGGTCCACCCAGCTTGAATCCTGTGACTTACATCAGTATCAATCCCTCCATCTTGTTGCACCATAGATCCAAGGTACCTAAATTTATCTTTCTCTACAATCTTTTGTGTGCCTAAACTTACTTCTATACTACCTGTTATTCTATTTTGACTAAACTTACATTCCATATATTCCGTCTTGCATCGGCTTAGCCTAAACCCTTTTGTTTCTAACGTATCCCGCCACAATTCTAGCTTAGCATTCACTCCTTCTCTCGTCTCATCTACTAAAATAATATCATCTGCAAATAGCATACACCACGGCACCTCATCCTGAATATGTCTTGTAATCTCATCCATAACTAACGCAAACAAGTACGGGCTTAACGCTGAGCCTTGATGTAAACCAATCGTGATAGGGAACTCATTAGTCTCTCCACCAATCGTCCGTATAGATGTCATGGCTCTATCATACATGTCCTTTATCGCCTCAATATATGCGACACACGCTCTTTTCTTTTCCAATACTCTCCATAGAATCTCCCTAGGAACCCGATCATATGCCTTCTCTAAATCGATGAATACCATATGTAAATCTCTTTGATCTTCTCTATACTATTCCATTAACCTTCTCAAGAGAAAGATAGCCTCCATAGTTGATCTTCCAGGGATGAAACCAAATTGGTTCTCTGAAACGTTTGTTATCCTTCTTAGTCTTCTCTCAATAACTCTCTCCCATAATTTCATCGTATGGCTCATCAATTTAATCCCGCGGTAGTTCGCACAGTTCTGAATATCTCCTTTGTTCTTGTATATGGGTATAAAGACACTTTTCCTCCATGCATCAGGCATCTTCTTGCTCTTTAGCACTACATTAAAAAGTTTTGTCAACCAACTTATGCCATCCTCTCCTAAGCACCTCCAAACCTCAATAGGGATACTATCTGGCCCAACCGCTTTCCCATTCTTCATCCTTTTTAATACTTCTTTTACTTATTCCCTACTGATTCTTCTATAGAACATAAAATTTAATTCTTCCCTAAAAGTGGTAAACTGCCCCAAATGTATGTCACTACTACTGCTTTCGTTAAATAACTTGTAGAAGTAGCTCTTCCAACGTTCCTTTATCTCCTCTTCCTTTACTAATACCTTTTCATCCTCATCTTTAATGCATTTAACTTGGTTTAAATCCTTGGTCCGTCTATCTCTAGATTTAGCAAGCTTGAATATCTCTCTTTCGCCCTCCTTAGTGTCAAGTTGCCTATATAAATCCTCAAATATCTTTGCCTTAGCCTCACTAACTGCCTTTTTGGTTTCTCTTCTAGCTTCTCTATACCTCTCCAAGTTCGCTTCATTTCGGTCGTTTTGCCAAGATTTAAAACACTCTCTTTTAACTCTTATCTTGTCTTGGACGGCCTCGTTCCACCTCCATGCCTCTTTCTGTGCCAGAGTACTCCCTTTGGATTCTCCTAAGACTTTTTTCCCTACCCTCCTAATACACTTTGCTACCTTATCCCACATAATATTTGCACTCTCATTTACCGTCCAAATGTTTTCCTCTAGTACTCTTTCCCTGAATGCTGCTTGCTTATCACCTTTTAAGTTCCACCATTTAGTCTTTGGGCATCTATGCGACTTTTTTTTTCTAGCCCACTTTTGAAGTTGCACATCTATGACCAACAACCTATGTTGGGTAGTCAAGCTCTCCCCTGGTATAAGTTTACAATATTTACAAGCTATACGGTCTCTTTTCTTAGTTAAGAAGAAGTCAATCTGTGTCTTTGAGGAGCCGCTCTTATAAGTCACCAAATGTTCCTCTCTCTTCCTAAAAAAGGTGTTCGTCACCATGAGATCATAAGCCACTGCAAACTCCAAAATATCCTTCCCTTCTTCATTTCTATCACTGTAACCATATCCCCCGTGTACTCCTATGTATCCATCTATGTCGTGTCCTATATGACCGTTCAAATCTCCTCCTACGAAGACCATATCTCCTTGAGGTATCTCTAATAGCATTCCTTCCAAGTCTTCCCAAAACTTCTCCTTATGTACATCTCCTAAGCCTACCTGGGGGGCATAAGCACTAATTACGTTTACTATTTCTTCTCCTAATACTAACTTAATTGCAATAATCCTATCTCCACAGCATTTCACATTGACTATATCTTCGTTTAGGTCCTTGCTTACTACTATGCCGACCCCATTTCTCGATCTATTAAGTCCCGTATACCATAACTTATACCCAGTCCTCTCAATCTCTTTAGCTTTCTGTCCCACCAACTTCGTCTCTTGCACGCAAGCAATTGCGATTCTTCTCCTTTCCATTGTATCCACCACTTCCATAAGTTTCCCAGTTAAGCTCCCAATATTCCAAGTACCTAATCTCAGCTTTCTATTTTAGACTAGCTTCCTTGCCCCCCCACTCGTCCAGGAAAGTGCGAGGACCCTTGCCTATTTAACACCGCACCCGGGCGCCGATGCAGCGGTCCTTATTTATTTAACACTGTACTCGGACCATACAGCGCGTCGCTAAGTAGGGAACGCCCCCACGAAATCTCATTAGGTGTCAGAAAATGCATAAAAAAATTCGATAAAGTTTTACGCTGGCTGTCGACTACCTAACATAACCCTCCTCCTTTATCCGGGCTTGGGACCGGCCATGAAAAACATAGGCGGAGTTGCCAAAAAGTTTAACAACTTTCAAAAAAATTCTAACATAACTCCGTTAGAACGAATCCAAAAAATCGTTCCAATAGTTTCTCTCTCCAAATGTTGCACTATTTATCTTAAAAAAACGTGTTTTGGGTTAGAAACACTAAATGTCAAAAGTTACCCCAAATCACATATTTTCTTGTTTTTTCTTGTTTTTTTACCACTCTAAACGCTATCTTTAAACGCTATCTTTATGTTACTCATGTCTTTAATTAAAATTTAACAATTTATAATATAAATGAAATTAAAAATTTTAAATAAAAACTTTTAAATATATTTTTTTCTTGTGAATCATTCGATTTTGATCGAGTAGCTCACAAAATCGATATTATATGACTAATTAATATCAAAAGTGATGCTCTTTACAATGACAAATTTCAACAATATTCTAGTATTATTACGACAAGAGTAAATTACTCCTAGACCCCTTGAACATTTGAGTAATTATATATGGACACTCAAAGCATTTGAAAATTACACACCTCCTTTATTTTGAAATGTTGGTAACACATAAATTTCCTTAGTTAATTTTGACTTTAACTTCGTTAGAATTTTTGTTAAAAAAATGATAACATTAGCCAAAATTTTTTTCCAAAATACCAAGTTTACCATTCCTAACATTTAATTTTTCTCCAGCTGTCTTTATGGCTTCATCGTCGCCTCCATGGTCCCGTTGAATACCAGACCCACCGCCTGTGCCGCTCATCGACCCAGTGGAGTTGGGTGGGTGGAAAGCTTGCAGGGTTTGCTAGATATGCGCATGAGAGAAAGAGAGAACTGCTGAGCAAGTGCCAGTCTAAGCAAAGCAAGACTCATGTTTTGACACGAAAATAATGGTCCAATTAGCATAATCCAAAATCCCAATAGAGTAATGATATGAAAGGTATCGATCAAACCTTAAAACTTAAACAAATATATAAACATATAGAGAAATTGCACAACTAAGTATACAGATATGTGGAATAGCTGTATAATTTCTATTAAGGCTCTGTTTAGAGTAACCAAAAAAAAAAAAAAAAATTCTAAAAAACGATGAAAAAAACTGAAAATCTCTAAAAGTTATTCAATTTTTATTTCATTACACGAATTTTAAACTCACAATTTGCTTCACATTATTTTATTTTATTCCACTTTTTGTCACTATAAACGGACCCTAAGTTGTAGAGGAGGAATAAATATACATCTTTATACATATTATACATATATATCTTTAAATGTAATAAGGGGGAGTTATTAGCTAGGTTTTATTAGTAAGTTTTATTACTGTAATAATGTGGGAGTTTTTAGTTTAGACAATAAAAGGAAATAACCTTTAAGGATTCTCAGAGTTTACAGAAGTGGGGGCTAAGCGAACAATCTCTCCGTCTTCAAGAGAGTTCTCTCTCTCAATTTTCTTTTCAAGTAGGTAGTAGTTTTATTTTTTATTTTTTGTAAGAATTTCATTTCAATTTTTAGCTTTGTTTTCTTTTGATTATAGTGAGTTTTAATCTTAACATGCTTAGTTAATTTTTTTTTTTATCCTTATTCTGATTCATGAAATATTATAGTTAAATTTTGATTTTTAATTTTTCCAATCATGTGCTTGAGTTCAATATTTTTACATAAAAATCAAATGAAAATTTTCCTCTTCAATTTCTTTTATTTTATTTTTGGAATTATAAGTTCATAGTTATGATCCTGCTTTTTTATGTTCAATTTTTAAATCTCACATACGAAATGCTCAATCCGATGGCATAACTTATCGAATTGAACATTGAATAAATAAAAAAAAGAGGAGAAATTTTCTATCTTTCATATTTCAACTGAAAAATCTTCCAACCAATTTGCACTGAGCTTTTTATTGGTTGAGTTATATAATTGAGAAAGTTAGAGTTATACTAAATTATAACATGAATTGAACCTGAATAAGGAGTGTTTTTTAGATGTTAGTTTTAATAAGAAAACCTTTTATAAAAAAATCAATAAAAAACTATTTTCTTTTCTTTTGATATTCTTTGTGGAGTAAAATTTCATTTTTCAAAGTGATTTTTCAAACGAATAACCAAACTTTATGCTCCTTGTGAGACAACTCGAACTTAACCGGATTAACTTGTTACAGTTGATCCTTGCACTTGGGGTAAGCAAGTGTTTATACAAAAAATTATTTCTATCAAAAGCTCTATAATATGCCCCATCTGTATTTTTGCACATTAAACTTGGGTTTGTATATATATAGATAGACAAAATCCTATTTAAATTAGGATTCATATACATAATCAGCTTTCTTAAACAGAAACAGAATTTTTGACAGATTGATCTCTTAAGCTCCTAGCGATGCGCTTGCAAAGATGCATTGCCTGCGGCCTAGCCTGCAAGGTTTGCTAGAATTAAATCTTAGCTTTAAAATAACTAGCTTGCTCCTTCATGCTCCCTATGGGCTTGGGGCGAAACCTTAAGCTCTTTGTGAGCTCCCTACAGCCTTTATACGATTTATGTGGATCAGCATGGACTTATCCCAATCTATGCAGAATTTGTCTTGATTGCTACTTGGACTTGGATTGCAATTTATCTTTTTTGACAATGTGCAGATCTTTTGAATATTTGAATTATTCTTGTCAAGCCCTAGATCTCATGACCCGTGGGATGAGTGAATTATGCCATACACAACATGCATTAATATATACACATTCTCTGATCGGAGCCATAACCACCTTGGAGCAAACACTTGCAGTCCAAAATGATAATCTAGTAGTAAAATAATAAATAAGTTTTGGTCTAACCAGGCCACAATACTCCAATTACAGTCCTAGCGTAATAATAGTAAAACATCTTGGCCTTTTGGCATTACAACCCAATCAAATACATTTAAATAAAATATTAATACAGTCCCAATTAATTTAAAATAAAAGACATTAATTTAAAAACTCTAAAGCTACTTGAACATAGTGACCCCACCTAGTTGTTAGGATCCGCTCCTATAACACAAGTTGTAGGGACGTGAGTACTAATCTACTTGTACTAACAATACATAATAAAAATATATATAATATGCAGTAATAACTGAATAGTTTAGTATCATGCTAATTTAATGTCAAATAAGAATAATCATATGTCAAATATATAATTAAACCAATAAGCCACATCAAATATCAACAATTATCGTATTCCTTGTATTTATTTATCACTTACCATTCATCGCATCATATCATGGGATGGATACCAATAACGTCATTTTTATGGCTAACACCCAACGAAAATGATTAAGCAAACACGTTGTCATTCGTGCCAACACCCTTGGCCGTGATTAGCCAAATAAAGTTATATTGTAGGCTACTAATCCACTGGTATGAATACCAATCCTTGCATAAGTTTAATGTTTTTCAACTCAAGGATAATCTCTGTATCCTTCTTATTTTTTCAGTATTTACCAAACCCACAGTCACAACATCACTCACATTTCTTTTATATCTGTTATTATTATTTCAGCATGACAACTCATTAAAATCAACTATTATCCTCATATTATAATTTCAATAAACATTTTCCCCTTAATAAAATAAGTCACTCAAATGTTTTGATTTAAATATTCTAATTCACATGTTTTTCATATATTTAATTATTCATTCTCACAAGACGACACCATGAAATATTAGAATGCGTTAGTTGTGTACAAAGTATCTACATGTTAATTTAACGTTTTGTTGAAATAAATTTTAAAAAGGTATTATAAAATGAGAGAAATATATAAGTCAAAGAAAAAATATACAAACAATACATAATTAAGATTAAAATAATAATTTATAAGTGTTAAATTGTAATTTTTCACAATTCTAAGGGAAAAGTGTCATTTCACAAACTTTTGGGGTCACTTTGTAATCATCCAATACTTTTAGGGCTAATATGAAATTTTCTAAAAACTTGTGGGGCCATTTCATAATTACTTAAAATTGGGGCTGAATAGTGATTTTTATTTTATTTTATTTTCTTAAAATAAAATTTCATGACTCAGTCTTGCTACCAAGTGTTTGCCAATCATTTTAATATTTATATATATTATATAATATATATGTTTCAAACACTGGGGGGTACTGGCTTTTTTTTTTGGTCATTGTCATCCAATGAGACAAAGCTTAAATAAGTACATATATATA
Source organism: Vitellaria paradoxa (assembly GCA_019916065.1). Lineage (NCBI taxonomy): Eukaryota > Viridiplantae > Streptophyta > Magnoliopsida > Ericales > Sapotaceae > Vitellaria > Vitellaria paradoxa. The sequence continues at coordinate 38,418,375 of CM034240.1, forward strand.
TATATATATATATATTTATGCATACAACGTCCAATTCAAGTTAACAAATAAAGTACATTATTTTTTTTTGGTCAACTGAGGCCATTAAATGCCTACTATTGGTCAAATCAATCAAGTAGTCATATATATACACACATTGCATAATATATAGCCCTTTAAAATTTTTATAGTCTGGTAGAAGTCATGATAGTTAAGTTTCCAATATAGCCTATATTTATTCATATTTTAGACAAATAAACATATGAAAATTATTACAATATTTTCACATATCATATATGTAATTAAAAGGCATTAAATCCCTACCTCAAAATTTCAAACAAATGTTTACGAGTTGCCCACAACCTTCGTGTATACTCAAGCTATTAGCCTTAACATCAAAATAATTTTTTCAATATTCTTAATATATTTTTAACTACAAAACCTTAAAATACTTTGAGATTTGGTAGAAGTTTGGTACACTTATCTTATACTAGGTTGCTATTCGACACTCTTAACTTAATCATGTCTTCGGCCGAATAACTCTCAGAATTTCTCCTTGCTCTCTCTTCCCACTTCTCTCTTTTGGTTCCTCTTTTCTCCAACAGATCAACGTTACATATATACATCTACATGTATACCAGATGATGCTTTGTGGCCAAGCAACTCATGGTTTGCCAAGAGCTACATCTGTAGCTACCTTTCTACTCTTGCACGATTTGACCACTCAAGCATGCATATTTCACACATTTGAAAATTCTACGTAGCCTGTACTATTTTGCATACATTATATATATGTATGTATATATGTATATATGTATATATGTATGTATATGTATATATGTAAATTTACATATATATATATATATATATATATATGTGTAAATTTACATATATATAAGCGCATGTAGATTAACATGTTGCAGGTTATCCCTTTTTTAGGATTTTTTTTTTTAATTTTGAAAAAGCTGATTTGTTACATTCTCATCTCCTTATAATATTTCGTTCTTGAAATTTGAGGCAAGGAATACAAATACAACTTTAAGAAAACAAATGCGGATACTGTCTTTGCATTTCATCTTCATGCTCCCAAGTAGATTCTTCAATACCATGATACTGTCACAATACTTTGATGAACGGAATTGTCTTCCCATGAAGTATTTGTTCTCGAGAACCCATTATTTGAACCGGTCTTACATCATATGTCACATTTGAGTCCATCTCCAACTCAATCCAATCTAACACGTTTGTAGGGTCCGGAACATACTTTCAAAGCATGGAGATGTGAAACACTTCATGAGTTCCTGATAATTGCGGTGGCAACATCAAGTGATAAGTAGCATCTCCAACTCTAGCTAAAATGTTAAAAGGACCAATATGCCTAGGCGATAAGTTTTATTGTCGACCAAATCGAAACGGTCCCTTCTGTGGTGAGACTTTCAAAAACACATGGTCTGTCACTTGAAACTCCAAAAGTTTACGTCTCTGATCTGCATAACTCTTCTGGAGACTGTGCGTCGTCTCCAATATCTACCTGATGATTCTGATCTTGTCATTAGTCTCCTGAACTAACTTTGGTCCATTAATATTGCCTCTTCAACCTGTGCCTAATAGATAGGTGACCTATATGGCCTACCATACAATGTCTCCGAAGGTGCCATTTCAATGTTAGCTTGATAACTGTTATTGTAAACAAATTCTACTAGTGGTAAGTGATTCTCCTAACTGCCTCTAAAATCCAACACACAAGTGTTGGGATATTATTTCCTAATGTGGGCTTATATGTTTAATTAACAATTGTTATTTGGGCTATCTGATTAAGTAGGCCCAATTTAAGTGATCAAGTTGTTGGGCTTTAGAAGCATCTATTGGATATGGGTTTTGCAATGCGTAGTTACCTGATACTAGACTAATTAAGGTTAATGAGGCTCTAATTAAAACCTAGCATACAAAGAACATTAAGGGTTATAGTCCCCAAGGCTAATCATTCACGCTTGTAAATCTTTTTATTCTTATCCGTGAGAGAAAACCCATTTGAGTATCATGATTAGTTTGTGGAAGACTTTAAACCCCATTGATTCATGACCATAGATTTAGGTATGCTTGCTCCTATATAGAATTCTTGATAATTTGACATGAAATCCTTTAGCATGTATGATAGATTGATCTTAGGATTTTATTAATCTGTTTGAAATTAAGATCTTACAACAAGTTCTAAGCATATCCTCCAGAATTTGAATTGTGTGTTCAGCTCCCCATCAAACTGGGGATGATAAGCAGTATTAAAGAACAACTTTGTTCTCATAGCCAACTGAAAACTTTGCTAAAACTTGGAGACAAAACGGGGGTACTGGTCTGAAACAACGGATACTGGAGTCCCGTGAAGTCTTACAATTTCCTTAACATACAATCTTGCTAAGACATCCATGAAATTAGTCAATCGAATTAGTAAGAAATGGGCTAAGTTTGTTAGACGATCCACAACCACTCAAATAGCCCCACAACCCCATCTTATATTTGGTAAACCTGATACAAAATTCATGATTATATTTTCCACTTCCATTCAGGTATCCGTAATAGCTATAACAATTCTGCCAACGTCTGATGTTTTGTCTTAACTTTCTGACAAGTTAGGCACCTACTGATAAATTTTGCCATATTATTCTTCATTTCTGCCCAGTAGAACTGACATTTCAAATTGTGATACATCTTTGCACATCTCGGATGTACTGCCAATCAAGAATGATGAAACTCTCACTCTGCACAGATAACGATATCAAAATTCTTCCTTGATATTATGTTTTCATCATCTATAATCCATCCTGGCATATCCACCAAACCCCTTACTTTCACCTAAACTTTTCCGCCTCTTCATTATTCTTGTATGCTTCAATTACTCTACTGATCAATGTTGGCTGAGCAATTGAAGTATACAATACAGTATGTTCTCTATCTTTAGTCTCAACATCAAACTCACTTAATATCCCCATCATTTCCCATTCTGGAGTGCAACGGGTCCTCCTACTAAGTCCTCCGTATACTCCATCTATCTCATTTGCCTCAGGTTCAGATCTTTCTATGTAAATATGTACTTCAAACTCTTGTTATCAGAGAACATCTCAAACTTCTTGCCATACAGATAATACCTCCAACTTTTTACCCAAAAATCATCACTGCCAACTCCAAGTCATAAACTGAGTAGTTTGCTCATTAATCTTTAGTTGTCTTGACCCATAAGCTACTACCCTACCATTTTGCATTAAGACCCATCCTAATCCCTCCCTAGAAGCATCGTAATATATCGAATAGACCGTACCCTTCTCTGGAATGATCAGTATCAGTGTAGTGGTCAATCTCTTCTTAATTTCTTGAGAAGACTTTTCACAAGCATCATCTCATACAAATTTAACTCCCTTCCTGGCTAACCTAGTCAAAGGAGTGACCAACCTGGAGAAGTCAAGTACAAATCTCCCTTTTTCTCTTTTTCTTTTATCTCAGCCCCTTTTTTTCTCCAACAGATCAACATTACACATATACATCTACATATATACTAGATGATGCTTTGTGGCCAAGCAACTCATTGGTCTACCAGAAGCTACATCTACAGCTACATCCTTATTTCTGCACGATTTGACCACTTAAACACGCATATTTCATACATTTGGAAATTCTACACAACTTGCACTGTTCTGTATGCATTATATATATATCGAATTACGTATAGAGGCACATGTAGATTAACAAGTTGCAGCTTTCATTTTTTTAGGATTATATATATTTTTTTGAATTTCGAAAAAGCTGGGTTGTTACAATTATTTTTCTTTTCAAATTAAGAAACATATATGTCTATAATATTTAATTTCAAGATTTGTTTGGATTTTCCATAATTAAACTTTACAGCTTTGTTTGGTTAGACCAAAGTCAACTTAAAAAAAGTTGCTTTTAGCTTTTTTGCTTGAAAAAACTGAATGTGTCTAGGTAGTTTTTAGCTTTTAGTTTGTAGAATTGCCAAAACTACCCTTGTATTTATTATTTGCATTCATTATTAAGTGGTTGTTTTTTAATTTTAGGCACCACCAAAACCAAAAAGTTACAAACTAAAATCACAATTGCCAAACACAAAAGGTAGCTTTTTGACCGAGAAGATAGAAGCAGCTTTTTGCTTCTTGAAGGCAAACAAAGTCTAAATCCACACACTTTTAAATGATATCAACCAAATAGATCTAATGTCTTATATATATAGTATATGTTGCTCTATAATTAAAGCAATATGGAATGACACGCATGAATGTGGTGATATCAGGCTGAATCCCACTCATGGACTCCACAATTCACCTACCTAAAGAGAAATCTATCCTTTTGTTGGAAACATGGATTTGGTACTCTCAAGTGAAGTCTTACTTATTGGCTCTATAATCCACCCACTTTAAAGGCAATAGGTTCTCATGTTGGGCCAGTCTATGCACTTTTGATTAGGTTTTTGGCTTAAATACTATTCTATAATGAGTCGACCTAGTTAGTTAGATATTATTGGCTTTGGACTAATCTCGCATGATTTTAAAAGGTCGCATACCAAGTGGATTCACTACCTTATCCATATGGCACATAAGATTCTGTTTGACAACGTATATGGATGTTGTGCTGTTAAGTTTAATCCTGCTCATAGATTCCATACTCTTACCCAATCTCGATTGTAACAACCTATATCAGCACAATACAATATGTCTACTTTGGACTTGATTTGGTGCAATGTGACTACTTCCTGGGGCAGCACCTATCCTGTTACTACTTTCGCCTATGTATGCTTAATCACGGAGTCCAATAAAATCCATTGTTTGCAAGGTATTAAAACACATTGTGCGATAAAGATGTTGAATTATACATTTATGTACTTTACTCAATTCTACCCAGACGATGTAGGATAGAAGTACTTCATTGATGCCTTGATAGTAGCCTACCCAGTTTTTTTTCAATTCGTCTGCATCACCTCTAATCCATCACATCTCCTATTTTTTGGGCACACACTCCTTTATTGCTTCACATTTCCAAGTGGGCATTGTTTATGTACCATTTAAAATGGTTCATATACCCATAGTACGATATTGCTTGTCATGCTTCAAATCTAGATATTCGAGATACATGATGTAAGAATTAAATAAGGTCATAAAACCACAAACAACCTAATCCATGTGTAAATAAATAAATAGGGTCCCATAAAACCATAAATAGAAAAGTGTAAATAATTGTGTTTTAAATGATGCAACATATATGAATTAAGTGCATCTATGTGTGCACCTATCTAAAAATTGTATGTTAGTTATTTCGGTTCAAACTTTTCATCTACATTTTTTATAATTCAGTTCGATCAAACCCAAGTTTACATACTTATCGCCTCTGTTCTCCATCATTTAAATCATGTGGCGGGGCTAGGTAACTGAGGCGGTTGCCTAAGACCCCACAAAAAGATAAGACTCAATTTTTAAAATTTTATTAATAATAAAAATATTAAAATTTTAATTAATCAAAATAAATTTTACTAATGCATTAATTACTATTTTTTAATTTTATTTAAAATTTTATCTCACAACTACAAAGAAAAGACTTTTGAACTTTCTATCATAATATCTTATTAAATGTATTATAGATACCAAACCAGAACTTAGAGAAGACTTTTGAAGTTTCGACAACTTTATTTATACCTTCATAATTATATTATTAAATGCATGTCTATCTAATTGACACCAAACAAGAATTCGAGAATACTTTTCAACCTCTTATAACTTTATTTATACATTCATAATTTATTTTCTATTGACTTGAAAAGACAATATCTTTATTCATTCAATCACACTACAAGTCATTCAAATCGAAGCTCCATTCAGTTAGAATCATTCTACATATAATTGAAATTCAATCATTCATCAAATCAAGTAGTAGTCATCAAATCAAATAGTTATCTACGTTTGTGATATAATGTTTGTCGACTCATTCTATATATCATTCTTATCATTCTATAACTTTCTTTTTTGTTTTTATTTTATTTTTAGTTTATCTAGATGTTTTTATTTTTGTTGGTTACTTGATTTTAGTATTTTATTTTTTTATTTAAAACTAAATTTGTATTGTTAGATACTGTGATTATCTATTTTTTAACTTTATAGTAAATAATATGTCAAATAGAAAATACAAAGGTAGTTTTGAAATTTTGAAAAAAAAAAAAAAGGAGAGAAGAGTTGAAAAATTAATTCAATCTCAACATGGTGTGCAGCTCAAAAAGATAGAACAATAAGATAAGGAATTACATGAGTTAAGCCTTCCCAAACATTTCGCTTAAGGCCCTCAAATTTTAACATTTTTTTTTCTTCATTGCCTTTTCTTCTCTCTCTCTCTCTCTTTTTTTTTTGGGTTATTCATAAAGTTATTTTCTTTTGTCCCACGTCACTATATGATCGTACATTTACTTACTTTGGAGGGCATTTAGAGGCATAATTTTTAGCAATATTTGACATATTTGGGCAAAAAGTTATTAGTTGCAATTTTTTATGTGTTTGATAAAAGCAAGTAGTAATTTTTAGTAATTTTTTACAACTTTTAAATATTTAATAAAATTTTTAGTAACTTTTGACAATTTATAGTAATTTTTGTTAACTTTTGATAATTTTTAGTGATTTTTGGTAATTTTTGAATTAAAAAGTTACTGTCAATAAGTAGAAAAGTGACAAAAATTAATAATTTGTCAAACACTTAAGAATCAAAAGTTGGTAATTTTTTTTTTCTAAAAATTGTACCTCCAAACATCCTCTCTTTTGCATATAAAACACTGGAGTTGAAAAAAAAAAACAAATAAATAGTCAGATGAGGCCTTGAGACATTGTATGGTGAACTCAAGAATCAAAAGTTAGTAATTTCTTTTTTAAGTGTGCCTCCGATTGTCCTTTTCTTTTGACATATAAAGCCATTAGAGTCAAAATAAATAAATAAATAAATAGTCAGACGAAGCCTTGAGACATTGCATAGTGAAAAAAGTAACACCCTAGCCAGGGGTACCTGAATAGCCGGGGCATGGCATGGGGCAGATAAAAAGTGCTACAACAATGGTTTTTCAATGTGCCCGTGAAGCCCACTTCTTTTGACCTTTTCTTTGGGCCGCAATCAATCACAAGATCAAATTCATGAGAGGGGTCACTCTCACGAGATCAGTTCATTAATTAAAACTCCCCCCCCCCCCCTCTAACTTCCCTAAAGTTGATGGCAATAATTTAACAAAGCCTGCTTTTTTAAATCATTGTTATCATTCTTTATTAACCTTTTTTGTGGGGAGGAGTGGTTTGAGGATACCAACCCCTCTTAACAAAGTTATCTCTCTAAGCTCAACTCTTGAGTCCTACAAAGTTGCTGTGGCCTGTTACATCTTTGTCATTAAAGCAATTTCTGCCTAACTATACTGCAAATTAATCTATCGTTTTAGCGTTACATTGATAATGGTCTTTTTAGAGTTTGTTTGGTGCGATGAAAAATAACGAAAAATGTGATTTTGAAAATTTTTTAGTGAAATTTTTTAATTTTTACGTTAACTTTTTAGATAGAGAAACCGTCCAAACAGTTTTTTTTATTCCATCAGAATGATTTTATATCAAAATTTATTGAAAGTAATTAAAAAGTTTTTAGGATTTATAGAAAAGTTATTAGGTTTGTAGAATGTTATTGGGGTTTATAATAAATTTATTGGGATTTGTAAAAATTTGTTGGAATATGTAAATATATATAAATTTATAAAAATTTCATGAAGTACGAGAACTGTAAAATATGTTAAAGAATTTTAGAGAATTTTAGATATTTTCAGTGCTTTTCTGAGTTTTTTGTTGTGCTAAGTGGACCCTTAATATTTTAATCCATCATTAATAGATTATAAATTGATATATTTACAAAAAAAAAAAAAACCTGTCGATTTTTATGTACTTTAGGCCAAATCTCATTCCAAGGTTTATACTTTTAATTATAACAATTCAGTCTCTACACTTTTAATTTATAGCAGGATGAATCTTTTCTTTTCTTTTTTTAATAGTTTTGTTTAGAGATTTTCTATTAACTGGCCCATGACTTTTTTAATAGGTAAAAATTTTAAATTACCTGTCTTATTACATATTTCTGTAAAAAAAAAAAAAAAAAGGTAGTCTAATTTTATTCACTGATATGTGATATATTAATTGATATATTGGGTCCCTATAGGTTATCTGATAAAAATGTCTTCTTATGACCCGGTTGATGAAAGTACATGTTGGATGTGTTTAAATTGCAGAGATACCAAGTTAAAAAAAATAAAGAAGAAGTCAATTTATGAGAATTCAAAATAACTTTTCATATTTAGGGGTTGTGATTAAAAAAAAAAATGAAAGGAAAAAGACATAAATTTGAGAAATGAAGAAAGAATAATTAAATTAAAAAAATTAAATTATTGAGAAATGTATTTTATTTTTTATATTTTTTATTTTAACCAAATAAGAAATTTTATTTGAGATTTCATATATATATATATATATATATATTCACTTTATTCTTCTTTTTCCTTGATATTTCAAAATACACTTGTAGAGTGAATACAAGGAAGATTCAGAGTAATACATAGAGGTACAAATTGAGTAATTTACTCAAAATTGATGGCAGGTGTATAGAATAAGAGGGTGTTTGGAAGTTAAAAAAAAACTTAAGTTTTGGTAATTTTTTGGTGTTTTTTTTTTTTTTTTTTTGCACTTTTTTGTGTGTTTGGTTGAACCAAGTGGAATTTTTAGTATTTTTTTAGTAACTTTTGGGTGTGGTAAATTTTTCACTGTAGCAAAGCAAAAAAGTTGTAACTTTTGGGTGTTTGGTATATTTTTTACTGTAGCAAATAAAAAAAGATGTAATGGTGGAGTGGTACTTTTTACTGTAGCCAATCAAAAAAGTGGTAAAATTTGTGATTTTACCAAACACATAAAAATTAAGTTTTAATTTTTTTTTACTAATTTTTAAGTTGCCAAACACCCCCTAAAGGGTGGAGTTCAGGGTGTAGCTGAGAAGCATCTCAAGAGGGGAGCAGCCCCCAAAGGTATCTAAATAAACTTGTCATTAGTGCATGTGAGAATCCTTGGGCCCACTTGACATAAAAATGCCCAGACCATGAAGAGCGCATTATTGTATCTAAAAATTTTTGTTGCCTTCCAATTTGTTTCTACAAGGTCTGGGCCCCACTGATTGGGCTGAAACAAAAGTTGCAAAGCTTTGGTGGATTAAGGGTACAAGGTTTTGAAAGTCTCTGGTTGAATTTGTCTAAATAAAATGAATTTGGGGAGCTAACATAATAAAGGTGTGTCAATTCCATAATTTGTAATCAGTATCGTTGGATTATCCTAAATTAATGCTACGGAGCTGCGGGGCTTGACAATCTTGATCAACCGTATTAATTAAAATAAATAAAATTTATTATTTTTTTAAAAAAATCACTAAAAAAAACTAACTAATACTAATTACAAATAATGGCATGTACATTATATAAATCACTTTATATAATAAATAATTATATATGCTGATAAATCATACTGATTTCTACCTGTTAAAAGTAAAAAATGATATGCTACTTGGCGCAGGATTAAAAATAATAATTTAAAGTTTAATTATGAAGAAATCGCAAAAATAACAAATGCCATTCTTGCTCTCAATATTAATGCCTAAGGAAGCAATTTTTCTGTCATATTTGTTTGGGTCAAAAAATAAGTCCTATGATTTAAGAGTGATTGAATGTGAGTGTTAGGTTATCTTAAAGTAGTGTGGGAATTCATGGTCAAAAAAATGTTTTAATACATTAGACTTAAACATAGGTAAAGGTGTCAAATTTTAGGGTTAAAATAAATTATTTTTGGAGTTTTCAATAAGTCAAAAAATCATGTTTTTGCAAGATATTCGCTCCTGTGAACGATGAATTGAAATTTTTATAAATTATATTTGGAAGTCTAATTTACTTAAAATTTTATATTCTACATATTATGAGGCGTCTTTAGGATTTCCAAAAAAGAAAAATATATTAAGAGAAAAATTACACTTTAAGAACTAGAGTTTCTCACATGCTTAGTTAATAAATTTTCATTCTCTTTATGCATTTGTGATTTCGAAGGATATTGGATCTTGCGTGCTATATAATTAGTTACTTACGAATCAATAAGTGCCATGAAATCAGTTGATCTTCAATAATTTAAAGATTTTGCCTTTCACTTGGTTTTGTTCATCAATGATTCGAGCAAAAATTTAGTAGTATAGATTAATAGATTTAAAATTATTGAGTTCATAGATTTAAAATTATTGAGAAGTTAAATTGTTGTAATCAACATTGTGTTTATAATATGACACTAGCGAACACGCGTATGTCCGTAAAGGGTGTTAGGAATCGAATCGTTTAACATGACATGAACTTTTGACTACCCTAGTCTTAATATATATTAATGTAGTTTTAGTGAGCCATGATTCAAAAAATTCAGAGTCACTGTCTTATACTTTTAAAATGGATGTATTGAGAAATTTGAAATTTGTTTTCTCGTTTCGAACTTGATTTTTATACCTTTTTCATGAAAATGCAATAAATAGTTATTTTTAGTAACTCTATATTGATATGCGTAATAAAAAATTATTAATCCAAAGATTTGACTATAAACAGAGAATAAGTTAGGTATCCTACCCACTTGGACACCTACGAATGTGCAGAGTTCTTTTCCAATGTTCACAACCAAATCTCATAATACAATCTCCAATATATGATAATTATAACAAAACAGCCCCCAAAATGAATTATGAACATAATATATGTGAAGTGTGTAGTAGTCGAGTCTCATTAGGCTTCTCACGTTTCTCTTATAAAACCAGCCAATCGTAATTTGAGTGTGTAATTAAGTGTAGTAAAATGTCTATCCAAGGAGCAATGGTATTTCCTAAAAGGATTTTATGAACTGTTTAAAGACTAAATGCGAATTAAAGGCTAATCTTGGATAAATTATCTTACAGTGCAATACTAAGGATTCACATGGAAATGTTGTGAGTATGGATTCTGTAGAGCTAGATGTTAGGGGGAAATAGACCTAGTTAATCCTTATGTGTGCAACACAAACGAATGACGGCTAAGAGAGTTACATAACAAGACTTGAACAATGTACCCAATTTGCTTATGTATCTCGCGGAAGAATTAGGTCATATATAGTTGGGACCGTAATTAATGCATAAATGCAAGTGATATGTGCACGGGAAGTCGGTGAGGGTGGTTTGTTTGTAGTGCCAAGCTACCAGTGATGGAACGATAATCTGGTGGGCTCATTTATCATTGTGAGCTTTAATTGGGCTGTCTATGGGTATTTACAGCCCATATGTGGTGATCGTGAACCCCAAGAGATTAACTACTGATTTTAAGAAGAGGACTTGGTGTCTATGTTATAATAATAAAACAGTGCATTTTCTCTCTCTTCTTTTCTTGTGCTCTAATCTTAAGTAGCATGCCTTTTGATTTTTATTTCACTTTTCTGTTTTTAATAGATTTTTGAATTATTTTTTTAATTTCCTTCCTTCCCTCTTATTTTCTTCTTTTTTCATATTCACAAAGTTTTTGTTCATTTGTCCTACATCACTAAAATGCTACAACTATACATTTTTGTTTTGCTTATAAATGTACTAGAATTGTAACATACAATTTCAATAAATGTAAAATAACTCATGAGTTCTAAAAGTGACTTACTTGCTTGGATTCCGAAAAAAAATCTGCTTACTTATAAATTTCATATAAATGAACTTGTTGGTTTCAAAAAATGGCTTACTTGCTTATAAATGCAATATAATTCTATATATTAAAAACATAAATAAAAAATATATTTAAATTAAAGAGCACAAAAAAAAAAAAAAAAAAATTAAACAATAGTTAGGTCATTTGTCTCATAGCAAATTCTTAGTATTTTTAAAATTTAAAATTATTGAATATTAATTAGGTTCATGAGTAGTTATTTTTTTAAGTAATTTTAAATATAAATTGGTTACATTTGACTATATTTGTTTTATTTTATAAAGTAAAAATGACTGATAATAATTTTTTGTTTGAGTTATTTTATAAAATCAATTAAAAATTTATTGTTAAATCCTATGAAGCACTCTATATATTCATCATTTTATTTTTTTATTTCTAGAAATCTTTGAATAAAATTAGTCTTGGGAGTGATTTTTTTTAATTCTAATTTCAAATTTAAATTGGTCAGGTTGACCATATTTTTTAAATTAATAATAATATTTTTAATTGAAGACATTTTAATGAGATCAATTGAAAAATTATTACTAAATCTCGCGAGAAACTCTCCATATTCACCATTTTATTTTTTTTTATTTTTACAACTCTTTGAATCAAATATAAATACACACTTTCTAATTGGTTCAGTATCATTGTAAAATTTATATATTTAAATAATTAATTAGGCTTGAAAGAAAAATTAATTAAATTTTAAAAAATATAACTCTTCTCATAGTAACAAAACACCTAGTATATTTTAAATTTAAAATACAAAAAAAAAATGTTTATTATTAATTAGGCATGGAAGTGCCTAAATATTAATTAGGTTAGGGAGTAAATTTTTTTAAAGTTTAATTTTAAAATTAAATTAGTCATATTGATCATCGGTTAAAAATCTAATTAATAATACATAGTATTTAAATTATTTTTATAAAGTACAACATACAATTAAAAAATAATATTTTTAATTTGTGTTATTTTTATAAAATCAGTCAAAAATAATTTAATAAAATTAAGATTAATGGTATTTCCAATGTAAGCTAATTTTGCAAAATGAGTAAATATTTAAAAAATGAAAACATATATTGTGAGGGGCTGTGAGGAACCTGTCCGTGAGGCACTCTGCCTGTGGGAGAGTGAAACCGGAGGTGAAGTAGAGAAGCAATGCCTTCCATTGCAAATTGTCTAGGTCATGGAAGGAAGTGGCATGTATGTAATATTCGATATCAATATAGTATAATGCGTTTTAAAGTCGTGAGGGCACTGGATTCAGTGGGAACTCTAGGGTTAAGCGTGCTCCAGTGGAGGCAGTACCGGGATGGGTGACCTCTTCGGAAGCAACTTACCAAGCCTAAAGTGGACAATATTGTACTATGTGGATGCAGGTCATTGCAAATAGTATCATAGCTAATATCCAATCGAAAGTGTGGGATCACGAGTGTGGGGGACCTACTTGTGAGGGATTTGGCCTGCGGGAGAGTGAAGTAGGGGGCCAAGTAGGGACGCATGTCCTGTAAGGGGGGAGGATTGCAAGGGATTGTGAGGGACATACCCGTGATAGATTCTACTTGCGGAAGAGTGAAGCCGGAAGTGAAGTAGAGAAGCAATGCTTTCCATCCTATATCACCTTGGTCGTGGAAGGAAGTGGCATATATGTAATATTCGATACCAATATGGTACAATGTGTTTTAAAGCCGTGAGGACACTGGATTCAGTAGGAACTCTAGGGTTAAGTGTGCTCCACTGGGGGCAGTACCGGGATGGGTGACCTCTTGGGAAGCATCTTACCAAACCTAAAATGGACAATATTATACTATGTGGATGGGAACTCTAGGGTTAAGTGTGCTCCAGTGGGGGCAGTACCGGGATGGGTGACCTCCTGGGAAGCATCTTACCAAACCTAAAACGGACAATATTATACTATGTGGATGCGAATCGTTACATATATTAAAATTAATAAATAATTTGAAATAAAAAAGTGATCATGTCAATTAGGTAAGTTTTTTTATTTAATATATATTTTAGAACAAATTTTAATTTTCATAATTGGTAGAAATCAAAATTTGGTAAAATATAAAATTTTGATATTCATATGAAAACCGACTATGATCAAATATATCGACTTACTAATATTAACACAAATAAAAAAATTTAAAAATAAATTAATAATTATTTTATGAAATTATGTAACTTTATTAAAATATTTTATAATATATTTAAAATTCTATTTTATCTACAAAAATATCATATAATTCTATGCATAGTACAAGTCAACACTAGTCTTATTCTATAACTGTGTGTCACAAATAAAATCAAAAGTTGTAAGTATATGTTTATTTATAAATCGGCCTGTATTATAGCTATATTTGATATTTAATTAAATTTTTTCCTCGAATATTTATAATGTTTCAAAAATGATTCCATCACGTTTTAATGTTAAATATTTTTTTTTTTTTAGTTTTGAGTGTTTGATAATATTAAAATGATAGATTTTTTTTTTTAAATTCTTTTACATATTGAAAGCCCAAAAATGAATTACGTTTTAAAATGGAAGCGTCTTGGAATCTTCAGCCATGAACCGATTAGGTTCGAGTAGGGCTCTCCCTTGCCATAGCCGCCTGTAGAAACCATTGACCATCTTGAATACGGTGGGGCCGTCCATTGGCGGCGAAATACTTTACATGGAAATCCCAAAAATGAATTACGTTAAAAAAAAATATTTGCATTGAAATATATTTTTTAAATAACTACCAAACACCGAAAAAAGACATGAAAAATAATTTTTGGTAAAAAGAAAATTTTTAAGGCTATGTTTGTTTGGATGTAAAAACATTTTTCTATAAAATATTTTTTTTTATTTTTACTATTTGATAATATTATTGTATAAATTAGTATAAATTTGTAAAACTTATAATTTTGTAATTCATACAATGAGTAAAAAATTTAACTTTTATAAAAATTTGTAAAAATTTGTATTATCTTTTACACCTCTACTACTTTTTGTCCAGAGGATTCTACAATAGTATTTACTTTCCGCCATTCTTCTATGTTAAAGCAAAATAAGGTTTTGTTTGGTTATAAAAAAATTTCTATATTTTTTTTATATTTTTTCATTTTATATAATTTTTTTACGGATACAATTAATATGCTTAAAAACTATACCTTCTCAAAAAAAATTAAATTTAATGAAACAAAGTCATATAAAAAAACAAAAAAAGTTTACTTTTTTTTTTTTTTATAACCAAACCAAGCCTAAGGGTTATCTCAATTAGTAAGATTTTGGGTTTACTTTCCATTGGTCACTGATTTGAATTTTCTTAAAACCACTGAAGAGTTTACTTAGTTGTTGACTTTAGGTGCGTTAATTGCATTCAAAAAAAAAATCAAAATATTCTCGTTCGATTGAGTAAAAGTTCTCCATTTGGTTGAAAAAGTAATGAAAAAATTGATTTTTTTTATATTTTTTCTAACTTCTACTTAAATTGATGTAATTTTTTTTATGAATGTAATTAATATGTCTAAAAATTATAATTTTTAAAAAAATTAAATTTTAGTTAAAATAATCTTAAAAGACGAAAAAAAAAACTATCAAAAAAATTAGTAACTTTTGAATTCAAACAAAGCCTAACTCACACATGATGTGATAGGCGACCATAAATGGCTCCATTGGAAGGGACGAAGAACTTTAATTAGGCCGTGGCCGCGCGTTTCGTTTCAATGTTTAGGTGCAGTGGTGCATGCATGAGAATTAGTAAGATGATTGTAGTAATCAAAATGAGATAAAATAAAATAATTTGAGATAATTTATAAATTTATAATTCGTGTAATAATATAAAAATAAATAATTTTAAAAAATTTAAAAAAATTTTTAACATGTTTCAGTTGTTGGAAAATAATTAATTGTGGGCCAAATATGTTATTTATGTGTTATAGGTTATCATAGAGGTTAAGCCTATTTAAATTGGTCTGTTAAGGTTTTTAAGGTTTTGGATTTTAAAACATCTTAATTTTGTATGGGCCTTTAATATGTAAATACCTAATCTCATATTTTTATTTTATGATGGGCCGAATAGAAGTAGGGTTTCTACAGTTATTATAAATAGGTTATGGTCCCCAGGTCATACGTAAAAGGGTTTTCTAATCAATCTGACATCCCATCATTAGAGAGAATTAGGAAGAGAAACCTACGTATTAGCTTGGAAGATCAAGAACCACAAAATTACATCAATAAATTCAGGTATACTTCCACATTAGTTTATTTTCTTGATGATTCGATATGAATTAAATTATCAATAAGTGGTATCAGAGCCTACTCATGTTGAATCATTGAGAAATTTTTTTTTATGGATTAAGATTTGATGGCTAAGGTTTAAAATTTTGGGAATTAATTTTTGTTCTCAAAATTCTGAAATTTTTTTTTAGGTTATTTAATCTTTTTTTATGTAATTAGTATTTTTTTTACCTGTTCATACGCATATATATATATATATATATATATATTCGTGCGCATATATATACACCTGTATGTATATGCACACAACTTCAGATTTTGATTTGCGAAACTTGAAATTAAAGGGGTCCTGCTTCGGCTTGCTTTAATTTTTCCTGGCAAACAATTTTTTTTTTCTTTTATCTTCTCTCTATGATGACAAGACTAAATCAATTTTTGGCTTGTTGGTCAACTTGGGTTTGACCCAAAACCTTCCCCTGGCAGCTAGGCTTTAAAACCAAAAAAAAAAAAAAGGTTGACCTGGGACTTTTCCAGATTGAAACAAAGGCTCTAATTATATATATATATACATATATGTTTCGCACGTTGAACTCTAATCAAGGCTTTTGTTAAATATATATATATATATTTATGCGGATTTCGGTTTGTTTTGTGCATTTTTTCAGTTTCGTTTATTTATTTATTATTTATTTTTTTTGTGGTTATATAAATAATAAATAAATAAATAAATAAATAAATAAAAATAAAAGGGGCACGTCTGGACCTTTGTCTCGTTTTACGGAATTTAAAGACATAAGGTGATTTTGCCTTTTAGATACAAACGGAATTTTTTTTAATTTTATTGAATGATAAAAAAAAAGGGATTTTAATTATATTGATTTTGAATCCCGCAACCTTGCAGTGTCGTCCTTTGATTGTATGCATTTATATATATATGTATATATTTTTTGAATTATGGTAATCTAGAATTAATTAAGGAATCAATCTAAATTCAAATTTTAGTATTATTATTTTTTGGGTATATAATATTCAACAATAAATTAATGGAAGCAACATGTTGAGTGGCCGGTCTCCTCTGTCTCCTGCTTCCAATAAAATGCCTCACAAATAGCTTCCCCAACTGTGTAAAATTAGTGATGGTGCCCGACTTGATTTTACTGAACCACAACCGTGCTGGGCCTTTAAGTTTTGCCGGGAAGACTCAACACAAGTTCTCATCTAGATACACATGTATGCGCATCAGAGTCTTATATGTTTCCAAGTGGTTGAAGGGATCATTCGAGCCATCAAAAGAGTCCAATGTTGGCATCTTGAACTTAGGTGGCAAAGGGCAAGTCATTACCATTAGCGAGAACGGTGAGTTTGCATCTACGTCTGCTTCATCTGCCGTGTTGGGGCCCCTCACAGCTGCTAGGATACTGTGAATCTGGGCCTGCATAGCTCTCATTAGTTCTTCTCATGGATGGACACTGGTCCTTTCCATGTGCGATGCCTTTGAGCAATTGCCAGCTCCAACATCTGGTGCAATCGATCTTTCGTGCCTCCTTGACTCCTTCGGTTGTCTGGGGAGAAATTAGTTCTCCCCCACAATACCTGCTCTGATTCCTCCGTGTTCATCTCTATTGCGTCCGCCATTCATTTCAACTACCCCTCCATTGTTTGCTCTATTCACGAGAAGGTCTGTAGGAGGAGGTACAATGTGAACAGGTACAGATTGTTGTCGTTGGAGTAATGCTTGGTTCTGCGCCATGAGAGTCTACATAACGGCCATCATCTCCCTCATTTGGTTCTCAATAGCATTGATTCTTTGATCATTTTGGTTCCCCATTGCTTCTGTCGGTTCTAAATAAGGTTGTGTCCTTGTGTCGAACCTGGTTTGGACAATAAAAGCTGTGAGGAAAGTTGATTTCCCACAGACGACGCCAATTGATAAATTAGTATTTTCGTTCTCTCTAAAAAGTCCGATCCTAGTCCGAAAAGCCGTCTTGAACACCGATGTAGTACCTATTAAAAAGCCTCTGATGCTTAAGTTAGCAAGAGAGTTCGAGAATTCAGTTTAGTAGAGTTTCAGTAGGGTAAGTGTGTCATACCTGCGTTATTATGAAGCCTTAGTTTTTATATAAGGTGCCTTCACATGGATTGATGAGTAAGCAGTTACTCGTAACTACATGTAATGTGATTTTTGCCCCTTCCAATAGAATGACGCGACCAGTATTTGCAAATCCCAAGGCTGGCTCTTTGACTTGTTAGCTAACGTGCTTCGATGTGTTTTC
Source organism: Vitellaria paradoxa (assembly GCA_019916065.1). NCBI lineage: Eukaryota > Viridiplantae > Streptophyta > Magnoliopsida > Ericales > Sapotaceae > Vitellaria > Vitellaria paradoxa. The sequence continues at coordinate 38,436,643 of CM034240.1, forward strand.
CATTGATATGGTTGATGGTAACGTCTTCGTAGGCGTATTTACAGGAACAATTAAACGGGGGTAATACATGTGACTTTGTGACGTATGTTACTTTAGCAACATCGGTCGAGAAAATGATCACTTTAGGGCCTTGTCTAGGTAACGAGGACTGATCGAGAAGAACTCAATTGGGTTCTTAATCAGGCACCCCAGATCGGGGATCACTTCACTTGGATATCCCGATCAGGTATGGATTGATCAGTAAACCTACTCAATGCCCCCAGTCAGATGTGGGGCTTCCCTATATTAATTTATATAATTGATTTTTTTCCAATTATACTAAGTGGTTTACATTAGCAATAGTCACGTACTTACTATGTTGAAGGTGTTTGTTCTGCAGTTTTTTATCACCGCTGGTTGTAACCTACATCATTTGATATTATGCATTGTAAATGAACCCGAATCATGCCTTAATTGCGAGAGAGGATATAGCCGGGCATTACCTCTGAATACCATGCAAGAAAGTGATTTGTAGCTTAATTTGCATAACAAAACAAAATGCTTATAAAGACAATAACCTAAGATGAGGATATCACAATGGACACACACAATTGTTGGTAGGAGTTCGGATTGAATATTGATATTCTTGAATTTCAGGGAATTACAACTAGAGGAGTTTCTATCCATATCAATAACAATTCTTGATTTAATTGTCGATTGTAATAAATGATGAATTTTTGACCAATAACCCCCCTCCAACAGTTGAAACTTCAAAAGATTTTATGAAAGTTTAAGTTATTAAACAAAAGATATTATTGAGTTTGAATTCTTTCCCTCTTGAACCTTAAGTAAATTGAAATTCAAGTCTAATATATGGTGAGTACAATAATGATGGATTCTCAATTTCTCCTTTTGTGGTTTTAAGTAATAGATTACATAAAAATATAGTTAAGGATGAAGGTCAATTGAAGAACGAAGAGCTGCAAAGAAAGATTTCATTAATTGAAAGAAAAAATTTTAAAAGAACTTATTTGTGGGTTATTTTATTTCAATAAACTTCTACTTTCTCAATATTATATATGAAGACGAATTCACATAAATTTCCCAAAGTAAAATCAATCATGCAAGGGATATCTGTGCATGCTAGTAGGACAGAATGGTCAAATTTAAAAATCAATAGCACATGAAAATTCAAATTTGATGGCGAATTATTTCTAACATAAGGAGAATTAATGATGTAGTCATAATTAATATATAATAAATTTTATGATGAATACTTCCTATCTTGATTTTGGATATTTGTTATAAAATATAATTTGAATAGTATTTTCTATTTATTTAAGATTAGCTTAAGAATATATATTTTATTTCTTTCTTTTATTATGTTTTGAGAATATTTTTTATTTTGTGTCCGAAATTGACTAAAATGTCAAATTTATCATTCTTTTTAACTTTTCTTTTTTTTTTTTTGGGTAATTTCTTATGTTCTTTCTTGGTTTATTCCTTATTAGGATTTTGTGCGGAAAAGTTTTTTTGATGTAGGCAAATGTAATGCCTGAGGGTTATACCATTGAGATTTTATTTAATTATTAATATATAGAATTGAATCTCTTCCTAGTGCAATGAGTAGTTTTAATTTGAACCTAGTAATTGTTGCCCATTTACTTGATATATTCTACCAAGCCTCTATTTGACAAAAATAGTTGGTAGCTGAGATTGCTAGTTGCTAACTTGACTTTATTCTAAAATGACTAAATTTATTTGATTATTTTTTAATTTTTTTATACTTTAAAGGGTGAAAATGTACAATAAACAAGAAATTAAAAAACTAGCTAATAAAAAGTTAGTTTTTTGTTTCTTTTCAAATATAAAAAAATATAACTTTTTTTTTGGTAGGTAGCAGCTACTAGTTACTAAAAAACTAACATTTTTTTACTTTTCCAACCAAGTCTAAAAATTTAACAAATTTATAGAAAGTGTTCATTTTGTAATTTCCATCATCGTTAGCTCGCATATACTAATAGATATGCTTTTCGCAAAAATATTTACATTCAAACAAATAAAGCCCTAATATCATGAGTGTGGTGATTATTAAGTTGATGTTGAAAAGGAATGAAAGAAAATGAAAGGGTAATGCAACGCCCATAATTGAGACATCATTTAAACAGGATTGAGCAGAATGATTTTTTTTTTCTTTTATGTTGACTCCACGATAAATGCTCTAGAAGTAAAAATACTAGAAATATTTGGTTTAGCTATCATTGTTGAAAAAGAAAAATGCCAAGGAAGATTAATCTTTGACTATGCCTAGATTTTGAAAAGAGAAATGAAGGGAAAAGAGCCAAAAGAGGCGTGAAAAGAAAAGGGAGCTATGAAGAGAAAAAGAAGAATCAAGATATATACAAACAAAATAACTAGTTTGAATCTTCAATATAGAAAACAAGTGAGGAAATTGGTGGGGGAAAAGAAAAGGGTAGTTTTTTGAACCAAAAGAGGGAAAATTAGGTATGATAAGCCAAGAAAAAAGAAAAATAAACGAAAAAAAAAAAAAGAAAGAGAGAGAAATTAAAATTTTCTATCAGTACTTTTAGTAATTTTGCCAACATTTTCTAGTAATAAGAAAAATGTACAATCGATCCATTACCTAATCCTTGCATCAACATTTTGCCAAGAACATGCATTTGAACCATTCAAAACTTCAAATGACCCTTTAGGCCAGGAGGGTAATTTAGTCAAAAGTATTTACTAAAAATATTTTTATCCTATTCTTCTATAACTTGCGCCCCCTTCATTTTACTTGACTTTTTATTATTATTTTTTTCTACAATGAACTTTGAATATTAGCTCATCCTGATTATCAGATAATTAAATATTAAAACAAGTAAAATTTCTTCACTTCTCCTTCTTTTCTTTTTTTTTTCCCCTAAAATCAATTAATCCGGAGTTAATTTTAGTTTTATGACAATGGTGAGATTATTACTATTATTATTATATATATATATATATATAATGTATATATATAGAATTGTAGTTGGGGAGAAAGATACAAGTAAAAGGGCCCATCAACGATAGCAGCACAATTAAAATATTAATGAACTAGGAATCTAATTAGGAAAATATCTCTTCTTATGAATGGTCCACTCCATTTCATTTACACTAACAAAATTTCGCTTGGTAAACTATGGCTCCTGCCTAATGAATTTTTGTTTTATCTTGTTTTGTTTTGTTTTGTTTTTTTTTGGTCAGTAGAGTCTAATGAAATTTAGAAATTTATAACTGAATTTGACAAGGGTGGACTAATTAACTTCTTTATTAAACACTAGAAGTTGTGCTACTTTCTTTAATTAACGCAGTAGGTTGTTGAGGTTATAGAAGTTTAAATAAAGAAAAGAGAAGGGAAAAAAAAAGTAATTATAGAAGGAAAAATTAAACATTACTTGCTATTGTTAGGAATTTAACCTTTTTAGAAACTACTTAATTGCGTACCTTTTTTGAAGTATTACTTAAAAAAAAAAAAATCAACAAATTGAATGGCTTCACCAATTTTAATTAATACCAATATTAACCACCCCAAATTATACCTTTCGTTCTCCAAGTCTCTTTGGGCTGACATCAAGGGTGGAAACGAACCAATTAATTTTTTTTTTTGGTATTATTTGAGTTTGGTTTGAGTTTAATTCGTAATTAAAATGAATTTGAATCAAGTTCGATTTGTGATTCATTTAGAATCAACGTCGAACTTGAACCAAGAAAAAATCAGTTTAAAAACTCGCGAACCAGTTTGATAAAATAATATATATTATATTTTATATTTTTTAATAATTTTTTTTATAATATTTCATTTACTATATTTTAGACTAAAATAATATCATTTTGATTTAATCAAAATATTTGGGAGTCGATCTTAAACTTAAATTCTTTTTCATCAAGCTGAATTCGATCCTGTATAAAAGTTCGAGTCCAGTATAAATAACTTGAACTGAGTTTGAATAAGTTAACTCACCCCAGCTCATTTCTGCTCATATCTCACATTGATGGGGACTAATTTTAGGTATAAAATTGACTAAATTTTTGGGTATAAATTTTTCTTGTCTCGTTCTCAACTACTGCTGATTTTTTTGGTGGTTGATTTGTGTTGGGATTTTAGGCGGCTTGTAACTCGTGTTTGACGCTTAGGTGGATGGATGAGATGTTCTGACCGTTTCCAAAAGGTATATTCCAAATTCGAGAAAAGAAGATGACCACTTCGTGTTCAAATGCGATCTTCCAAAATTGAAAGAACTAATAACAAATCAATTTGCATTAGAACACAATTGATAGCCCATCCAATTCTAGGCAATTTTTTTTTTTTTTTGGTCCGTTTTTTCAGTTATTTTTCTTCTATTATCCAAGTTAGATTCCTAAAAGTTCGTACAACAGGCAAAAGAGGCTTTCACACGTATATTGCTGAGGGACACCTAGAAAGAAGAGGTAAGAGATTTTTTTTTTTTGGTATTACATTCCTTTTGTACGAGAATAAATTGCAATATAATTGAATACATGTTTGAAATTGATGTTCTTTGCGTTCATATCCTGATTGTTGGTAGAAATATTAAGCCTGTGATAACTATATTAGTTTATGTAATAGTTGGGAGATTCCACTTAATTGTAACTAATTCTTTTGTATACGGGAGAATGTCCCTAAGATGATGTAAATACTTCCCATCAATCTAGCTTATACTTAATTACCAAAAAAAAAAAAAAAAAAAAAATTCTCAAGTATATATATATATATATAATATACTAGACGTTGGCACACAAGTTATATATGTGATTTTTTTATCTTAATAATCAATAACAATATTTTAGTTTTGTAAATTATTAATATTTACTTAATTTTTTTATTAACTTTTATTTTTATGTACGATCTGAATACTAGTACGCACGTAATACACATAAATTTTTATTCTAAAACTATGTGCGTATCATTAATTAATTTGTTAATTATAATGAAATTAACAAAAGTAATTTAAGTAGTAAATAATATGTAGTTAAGGTTATTTAAGTACATATCACATAATTAAGAAGCATTTAAAGAAAATAAAAAATTACAAAATAGTGGGTAATTGAAAGACATTTAAGAAAGATGACAACAAATTGAATGGATAAAATTACTTAATTATGTGAAAGTTATAAAGAAATTACCTTTTAATTCTATTAAAGTATAAGTAATTAATCATAGGAAACTAAAGGATATTCTGGGAAGAAAAAAAGGAACCAAAAAAAAAAAAAAAATTAAAAAAAAATGAGGACCATCGAAAAATAAGCTTCACCAAACTTATGAGTTTGACCTATAATAACATAGATAGATAGATAGATATGTATAAATATATATATATATATATATTATTGCAGTACAATATCACTTACGGACAACTCATAATATACTTGAAGAAATTCCATGGCAGGGTAGGTACACACAAGCCGGCAGAACAACAGAGTAGTTCGGACATTAATTTCAGCATAACGCTAATAATACCTTTTACGTTAATTGGTTGACTGATATTTCATAATCTAATGAACAATCAACCAAAAAAATAAAAATAAAAATAAAAATCAGCAAACCAATTCCTGCAGTCTCTGGCGTACCCTTGAAGTCTCTACACCAAGTCTGGAAACTTTCACCTACAAAATTCATCAAAATAAAAGTGAATTTTATTAATATAACACTTCATTTGGGGTAATAAAAAAAATTTAAAAAGTTATTCACTTTTTTTTTACTGCACGAATTACGAATTTATAATCCACAACTTATGTTATTTTATTTCATTTTATCTCACTTTTTATTACTCTAAACGTGCGCACCCTAATACAGATACTTGAAACCTAGACACGAGATAGAATAAGAAAATTCCACCAAAATATTGAGGTGTTGAAAATTTTTTTAAATATTAGGTTTGTAAATAAGAAAATTCCTGCAATGTAAAAATAAAAACTAAACATGAAAATAAAAATCACGCTATAATTAATTTATTAAAATTTTTTTGTGAATATTCTCTATATTAGCATTTTAAATTATTATGCTTTCACATTAATATTTTAAATTTATATTATATATAAATTATCATTATTTTTTTGGTTAATAATCTAATAAACTAAACATGGGAGAAAAGAAAAATTTAGTTTCTCATTTTCTTTCACTTCTTTTTTTGTTTATATCAAACAATAATTGATGAACCTTATTCTTAATTTTTATATTAATAATAAATGTATAAAGATAATTTATAATATTAAATTAGTTAAAAATTAGATTTTAAATAAAAAATCTAACCAATAGAGTCTGAATAAATATAATATAAATTTTAAGAAATTGAAGTACATATCCATAGAGCTTGTGAGATTTAAATGCATAAAGTCCAAACCAGGTTAAATATACCATAAAAACAAACAAAAGAAGTTAGTAATCACCTGAGCATGAGCGGTGTAGAACACTTTATCACCCACGGTGAAAAAGCTAGCACTCAAGACTTCAGCGCCTTCGTCCTCAAGGATATGAATAACTTCATAAAGCATGAAGTTTCTGATCATCAGCTCACATATCAAAATCACTTCTAAGCTCGATCCCACCTCTTTTAAATCAACCACCGGCAACTTCAACCCCCATCTCGCATCATCTCTGTTAGTACTACTACTGCCTTCGTTATTATTGCCCATCGCTAGTTGTGCCTTCCTCGCCTCTAATTTCTCAATTCTTTCTTTCGTTTTCATAATGTAGGTCGCTACCTGATCGAGTTGATCTGGTTGGGATAGCAGCTCCTGGAAAATTTTTGGCATAAAAAATATATCAATTAATTATGACGTAAAATGCCAACATTTACGTATATAATTTGATAAAGAATTAGAAGAGAGACAAGAGAGATGGAGCTCTCTTACAACCAATGCGGGCCATGAAGTGGGCTCTAGCTCAGTTGGCGAACTATCCCGTTGCTCACTTATTCTCTCGGATTCGACCCCGGACTCCCCCCAATAACCCTGCTTATCGATAAAAAAAAAAAAATACGGACCATAGTCCCCTAAGTTTGAAAAAATGCTATCTGTACATATAATTTTTTAATTATAAAAAATTTATATTATAGTTTGGTCTTCTCTAAAATTTTAAAAAATAGTTGACTTTAGTTAAGAAAACACTAACACTATACTAGTGCATATAAATTTTTGGATTAAAAAAATTTAAATTATAGACTAACTTCCTTAAAGTTAAATTATTTTTGTCAATTATTATATATATGTAATCTAAAATTTAAAAATTCTTCTATGTATATATATAATTTTTTTTTGTTTGCTAAATATAATTTATAATATTAATTTTTTTTAGACCTAATTTCAACTTAAGAAAAAAAAAATTGACCCCTCCTAGCCAAAAATTCTAACCTCGTCCCTGAGAGACAACCTTGAATATTCGTACTAAATAACCGATCTCGTGCTATAACTAATTGCTTGTTGAATTTTCAATTTGTTCCATGCTAAAAATACGAGGACGGACCCCAGAATTTCGGTCGTACAAGTAACTTGAAAGTTTCAGTAGCAGCCATCGCCAAATGGTTTAAAAGAGGATTTTTATGTATTGTAGCATGTGTTGCAAATCTTCGCTAGGGGTATATGTACCCCGTATTCGGTGTGCACATAATGTTAGGGGATTGGATGGTGCTAAAATTTCAGAGGGATAAATTTTAGAGGGGGTATAAGATAAGAGGGGATATTATTTTTAGAGGGTTGACCCACATTGATGTGATGTTTATGAAGGGTGATAACTTTTGACTTGGTTTGGATGTTTTATAAATAAGAGGAGGTGAATGATGATAAAAAGAGTCAAATGACTTTTTTGCCCTTGTGATGTTCCAAACTTGGTTACCTATTAAATTAAATTTGGTTATTCAAACTTAATTATATGTTTATGTTAATTATATAATGTGAAAACCAATTAGTACAAATTAAATTTAGATAAATTAATTATAAATAAATTATGTTATTAATAAATTAAACTTTATAAAATATATAAATTAGTTTCGTAGACAATAACATCTCAATTTATCAGAAATTTCCTTAGTCGCTTATTTTTTTCTCCTTATTTAAAAAAAATCAATATATGCGTAATTTTATATAAATTTGCTAAAAAAGAATATTATATTTGCTAAAAAGTAATATTATTATCTTAAAATCACATCACCTCCTATTTGGAAAAAAAAACATTTTTTTAATCATACAACCCCCTATTTGGAAAAAAATTATATTTTTTTATTTTTATTAATATAAATTTTTAATACATTTTTTCATTAGAAAAAAAAAGAATTTATTTCTAATATAAAATACATTTTGTAGGTGAGAAGGGGCATAATGGTCCAATTTAGTCCATGTAAGGGGGGATAATTTTTGGAGAGCTCAAACCCTCTCCAAAAATAATACACCTTCCTCCAAATTTAAGAAGGGAGGATAATTTTTAGAGGGGAGAAATTTTACTTCCCAAACCAAGTAAAAAACATCACATCAATGTTTATAAGGGTGTATTATTTATGGAAGCCATATTTCGTTGCATCCAATCGGCCCCTTAGTGGTTATTACCATTTTATTTGTATAATTTAATTAACTGAAAAGAAGCAGAAAATAATAACATAGTGATTAAAAATTTTAAATATAAAATTACTTAATAGAAGCAATTTTAAAAAAGTATTTTATTTAAAATAAATGTAAGAAGTTGAAGAGTAATATATATATATATATATATATAAAACAAAAAAGATTCAGCAAAGTTAAGAATTATCAATTTTTAAATTTCACGAATATTCTTAGGTTGAGTTTGAGAAGTAAAAAAGTTAACTTTTTTATAATTAGTTATGAAAAACTATTTTTTTAATGTTTGAAAAGGAAAAAAAATTAACGTTTCAGTAGTTAGCTAATTTTCTAATTTTTTTGTTACTTTAACATTTTATTTTTGGTAATCTGAAACCCTTATCAGTTGATTGCACCTCTCAATAAATTATTTTAATATTTTTACCTTCATAAAAAGAAATTTAAAGTATAGAAAAATAAATTTAATCATTTTAAAAAAAATTAAAAATCTAAGTAGCTTAAAACTCCCCAAAACACACTTTTGTGTTTCATTGTGGAAAGATAGGATATATTTTTCCCTTACATCAAAGAAACATTACAATTTTGTGTTTCAGCCTACTAATAATGCGTTTTGGTCGAGAACGAACATTTATTTTGTGGAAGAAGAAGAAAGAAAAATAAATAAATAAATAAATAAATAAATAAAAACCCAGTATAATTTTGACTGGTTTATTAGGATATCTGGATTAATTAAACACAATTGGCTTCTTTATCTAAATTAGAAGAGCCTAGAGTTTAGTTTCTGTTTGTATTCCCTACTCACCTTTCCATTAGTAGGAGGCCCCTACTCAACTTTGCATTATTCGTTGGCTTATGTAGCTGAAAATGAGTTTTTTTGGAAGCATCATCACCTTTGCATGACTAAAATATGTAGCTGAAAATGAGTTTTTGGAAGCATCCTATTTGAAGATGAGATATGGCACTAAACTTTTCAAAACTAGCTAATAGCATGTTAGGATTGGCTCATACTTTTATGGGTTCGATTAATGGCCACTACAACCGGGTAGTCGGGGATCTCGTTCCCCTGAAAGCCAAGCGCAAAGTGTAATTGAGCTTGGGGATTTATTAGTAGTCCGGTCTTTGATTTACTAATGTATTGGGCTTGAGCCCATGTTATAGCAGTTAAGATTTTCTAGTTACTATAAGAACAATTGTTTGGTGTGTAAATCATTATAGAGTGTGCGAGGCATCTAATGAATACATCAGACAAGCAGGACTAGTTAATATTGGTGAACCTGAGTAAATTTTGTGTGCGTGATCCTAATCTTCTGTGAGATAGTGATATATTCTAATCTTAAGTTCTAACATAACACAAAATGGCAATACGCAAGTTATATATCTGTACTATTATTATTGTAAAAAAAGATAACGGATATTCAGTGAATTTTTAAATTTGACAAAACACTAAATTTGGGGAACCCTTTTTCCTTCACCTGTAATTCTTCTATATTTCGTAAATGCTTTGCAACTTTAACAGTATTGGAAAAAAGAAAATTATAACTGTTAAATAATTAAGTAATTTTATCTATTTATATTTTTATTCACGATAAATATCATGTAATTATTTATTATTTTTATATTTTTTTAATTTAAATGATCTTTAATTACTTACTATCTACCGAAATATTAGTAACTATTTAAATATTATTTATTATTTGAGATACTTTTACTAATTTTTTTATAATTGATATTTTAACTAAATTAAAAATTTAACAAAAATCACATGCAATGTGTGGACCCACGTCTAACAATATATCCTATTAGCATATATTAAAGTGGGCTAATTTGTAAAACGTTCACTTCACAAGTATGTTCCTAATATATACTAAAATTTCCTGGCATATCTCACAATATTAATTTAACCATTTATTATACTTTTACTATGTTTTTAATATATAAAAAAGTGTTAACTTGGTAAACGTCAATTCACAAATATATTCCTAACAAATACTAAGGGCTCATTAATTTGGTTTGTTTTTTTACTTTTTGTTTTTCGTTTTTGTTTTTTATTTTCTGTTTTGAACTTATTTTCCATTTTACGCTTTTGAAAATAAGAAAAAAGTTCAAAACGCATTTGGTCACTTATGTTCTCAAAATTTATTTTAGAAAACAGAAAATGAACTTGCACAGAAAATGAAAAATGACAAAAAGTCATTTTGAGCGTTTTTAATCCAAAATAAAGAAAATTTAAAAATAATGAAAATATAGCATTTATTATTTTTTTATTTTGAGATTTTTAAAACAGAAAATAGAAAATAGAAAAATAAACCAAATGCCACCTAAAATTTCACAAAATTTTAATTATTTGTTATATTATATTTCTTATTTGAAAAGTTATGAACTGTATCAATTAATGAACTATTGTTTTCAAAATAAAAAGAAAAAACTTCTAATTAGTTATATTATTTCAAGGATATTTGTGTCAAAAATAAATTTGATTTTCTGAAATGATTTTACATTCCTTAGCAAACTGTTTACACAGCTCCACTCAAAACTTAGCACCAGTCATGGGTAGGGTATGATTGATGACTGGAGCGTGTATTGCTGAATGCAGTGTTATCTCAAAACATATATATAAACATATATGTGTGTGTGTGTGTGTGTGTGTGTGAGAGAGAGAGAGAGAGAGAGAGAGAGAGAGAGAGTACCCTGGAGGGTTTGAAATGGTGAGGAGGGATGAGAGAAGCGAGCTTGAAACAAAGGTCTTTCATTTGGATTCTCCGGTTCCTCTCAACAATCTTGCGATCAAGTTTGTCTTCCGGACAAGAAAGGTTATCATCGCCCTTTGTCATTCTTGCAGCTATTAACCCAACAAAGACAACACCCCGAACAAAGTCCAAAAAATGACAAGAACTAGAAAGAAAAACGGAAACAAATTCTATTGATCAAGTAAGAAATCGGAAAATGCTCTCTGGGCCCAAGTTTATTTATAGAAGCCAGTGAAGAAGTTAGTCAAAACGAATGACGTGTGGCATGATTAAGCTTATCATCATTTTGGAATAATAATTACAGTATTACTACCGTTTGCATTGTAAATCTTTTGACACTTTTTTTTTAATAATAATAAAGATAAAATAATAAAAATATTACTGTTATATAAATTAATAGTATTTTTTCTTCTCTTTTTTTTTTTCTTTTTTGAAGAATGAATTGGTGAAAATGTGCCCAGTCAATTTATAATATCAAATAAATAAATAAATAAATAAATTGTCATTTAGGGGCCATTTTGGCTCACTAATATTTACCAAATAAAAAAAATAATTTTTATCAATTTTCTCAAACTTTTTTCACCTAGCACAAAACTAATTTTTACCAAATTCATCTATTTTTTACCAGTTTTTATTTTTTTATTTTTTTAACTTTTATAATTTTTTACCCAGCACTTAATCAATTACTAAAGTGCGACTTATCACTTTTATTTATTTATTTTTTATTTTTATATGATGCCAAACACGACTCCTTAATAATAAAAAGATCATTGACGAGAAGAAGTTCTCGCTGAGTTAAGAAGCACCTACCTTTAGAATTTATGATTGGATGATATTATTTAAAAAAAAAAATAGAATTAATGGGAACTTACAGATTGTCAATTTTGGTGGTGTCCAAGCCATGGATAAAGAAATATGTAATTCGGTTGGTGGAAACCATTAACTAATTAATTCTGCCCGCGGAAAATTTGACTCGGTGCTCTCACCGACCACACCCCGTCAATGCAGTTACGTGGTTTATTTGTTTAGACTTAAATTATGTTTCTAGGAAAAACCTATATGTTTAAAAAATTTATTTATTTTTTTTTTACGGATAAAGTAAAAAAATTATCTCTACTATTTACACCTCATTCCATTTTAGTCTCTATAATTCTAATTTTGACAGTATAAGAGTTTGTGAAGAAAAAAAGTCAACTTTTTTTTATAATTGATTACTAGTTAACTACAAAAAACTTTTTTTTTTTTTTTGGAAGGGAAAAAAAAACTAATTTTTTAATAACTAGTTTTTTAATTTTTTTTATTAATTTGACATTTTGCCCTTTAATGTTTAAGAGAAATATAAAATATAAGAGGATAAGTTTGGTCATTTTAGAAAAAGGCAAAAAGCCAATACCTAGAGCCACCAACTAATGTTTGTAAACGCACTCTTATATTTTCAATCAAGTTATAATTAAGTCATTCTGTGCAGCACATTTTGAAATCATCCATTAGAACTCATATCGTGCTTACTTGCCGATCTTCGAAATAGATTTGATGTCACATATATGGTGTGTTTGGAGTAATAAAAAGTGAGATAAAATGAGATAAAGTGAGATAAGCAGTAGATTCATAATTTGTACAATAAAATAAAAAGTAAATAACTTTTAGATTTTTCAGTATTTTTCACTGTTTTTAGAGTTTTTGATCATCCAAAACAGAGCCATAATCTTGTGAAATTATAAATATTAGAATGCCATCCACAAGAATACCAATTTGACATCATATACAAGAATCTTAATTTTTTACTACCACAATGGACGAAATAGAGGATGCTAGGGATGGAAAAGAGGGGTTGGCCCGAGGCCTGACTCGAATTTTGGTCTACTCTGCCTTACCCCATTGGTTTATACGACTTGCCCCAGCCTGCACCCCTGCTCCCCAGGTACAAGTTTGGGTCGGACAGCCCTGACTTGTGACCTAGCCCGAGACACAACCCGTTGGCTCGCTTCAGACCCGATTCGAGACCTGTGCCCCCTCCCCCTGCTTACAGCTACCTATCAGTGACTGTTTGTTGGGGGTGGGTTAAGTTTAATTTCTTTTTCTTTTGACCGTTGCATTTTTTTTCTTTAGTTAGGCAAGTGGGTATTGTGCTGGGGGGTGTTTATTGTTTAACTTTAAGTTTAATTTTTTTTTTCCTTTTGGCCATTGTGACCGACCCTAAAATATGTGTAGGTTCTACCTCTTAAGTGCAAGAAAGCAGTTGTAATTTTAAACTCAGTGAGTCCGAAGTCGAATCCACAAGGAAGGCTTTGTTAAAAACTCTAGACTTGTTCTCTTAGTTAGTAGGTGAACCTAAATTAATTTAAACTAATTTTGGATTTACAGGATGCCTGAGAATGTTTAGGTTGAGAATGATAGAATGAAGGAATTGTGATATTAAATTAAAATGTAATAAAATTAAATTTCAAAGCAAATTGATTAACTCAGAAATCAAATTAGATAACAAACATGATATTAAAGAGGTTCTTGATTCAATTTTCTAGTTCAGGTAGTTCACTACTTCACTATGGGATGATTGGATTCAAATCTGAATTAAGGGTTTGTTAAAAAATATTAAGAATATTTTCAATCCAAAAGTTAGTATCAGTGATTTCAAATGAATATGTGATTATACTTGAAAAGTGTAATTACAAACCATATATTTAGATGCACTTTAATGCATTTAATTAGTTAAATCTCAAGTTTTGGCATTATTTTGTAACTTACGAATTATGTTATCTTCTTTGTAGGGAAATGGATGAAAAGAGCGAAGTTAATGACATTGAAGAAGGCTTAGAAGATAAAGAAAAAGTTGTGACTCAAGCTGCACCGAGGATGGCACGAACCAGCCTAAGGACTCAGAGTAAAGGAGAAAGAAAAATAGAGCGACTAGCATTCTGGGGTCCCCATCCTAGCTCCTGAGGTCTGGACCCTAGCAGAGGAAGATGAAAGAAATAACATTCTGAGGTTCGGACCCTAGACCCTGAGGTCCGGATCCCAGTACACACCTGGGCGTGCAATCTTCTCTTCATTTTTAGGGTTTTTAAAACTCTTATATATGGAGGTTATGCATAGCTGAAAGAGGAGGACGCCTTTTTTGATTAATTCACTTTAGATTGAGAGTTAGATTAGGTTTTGATTGAGTTTTAGAGAGATTTTACACTTGGAAGTTTTGGATTCATGGATGTTCTTGGAATTTTAATCATAGTCTTTGCGTTGCTACTTCATCTTTTCTTTTACATGCGAGTTACATTGTAAGTGCACTTCGATTTACTTTTTAATATAATGTTTTGTTTGTTTCAATTTCATGATTGCATGATTAAACGTTTCTTTATTACCTTTGTGATGTTCACCATAATCGTAGCGTAAAACCCTAATCTTGATTCGAAGAATCAAGAAAGGGTAGTTCACGAAAATGCCTTGGGGTGTTCATAGTCCCTTCACATAGGTTGCGAAACCTTTTGCGAAGGGATCTACGTTTTACAAATCCTTTTTCATCTTTTTCGAAAACAATCGAATACGAAAACCCTTAACCATATCCATTTGAGATGACAGGTATGGATTTTCGTAACTAATAAGTTAAACATTTTCGAATAGGTTTAAAAGTTGGATTTGAACTTGTTCTTTACACCCTAGAATTTAGTAGACAAAACCTAAAAAAAACTTGCTACCGTTTAGTTTTAGAAATTCTTTCGCATCCTAGAAACTGAATAGCATTAGGCTCCTTGTGGAATTTGACCTCGGACTCACCGAGTTTTAAAACTACGACTGCCCTCTTGCACTTGAGAGGTAGAACCCTATTACATATTTTAGGGTCGGTCAAGTTTTTTGGCACCGTTGCCGGGGAGCCAAAATTTAGTTTTTAGGATATTTTTAATTTTTTTTTTTAGTTTTCTTGAGGTAATTTAAAAAAAAAAAATTTAAAATTTAAAATTTGGACTAAAAAAAAATTTTTTTTTAGAGACTTGTTACGTGCATGCTGTTAAGATTAGGTAGGGTAGTCGTAGCTGAATCTGAATTAGGAGATCTTTCATACCTTCCCGAATCTCTTTCACCAACCTCACTTTCCACAGTTTCACTTACCACATTTTCCTTTCACTCAATGGTTGAAGTAAGAGGGGAAGGAAGTGTGCATGGGGATAATGAACCCCAAGAGGTTCTAGGTTCGTTCCCATGAAAGATTACCTCAACCCTGTTAGGCACACTACACCTTCATGTATAATCTTACCTTTGAATAGGGGGAACTTCAACCTTAGGCCAAGAATCATCCAACTTCTTCCTACCTTCCATGGCCTTGACTCTGAAAATCCCTACAACCATCTTAGGGAATTTGAGCAAGTAAGCAACACGTGTATAGATCACAATGTCAATGAGGACGTAGTGCGTCTTCAACTTTTCCCATTTTCCTTAAAGGACAAAGCCAAGTTCTGGCTTAATTCCCTTTGTCCCAGTTCTATTGGAATGTGACGTGAAATGCAGACTGAGTTCCTTAAGAAATATTTCCCACCTCAGAAAACTCAATACTATAGGCAACAGATTACCACTTTCTCTTGCAAACCTAATGAGAATTTCTGTCGAGCCTGGGAAAGGTTTAAAGACCTCTTGATGGCTTGTCCTCACCATGGTTTTGAATCATGGAGGTTAGTGACCATCTTCCATGAATCCCTAACTCCTAGTCTTAAGCAACTAGTTTCTACCATGTGCAATGGTAACTTGTTTGATAAGACTGTGGAAGATGCTATGGATTTCTTTGATATGGTGGTCGAGGACTCTAATGATTGGGAAATTGGACCACCTTCTTCTTTAGAGCATAGGAATCCCATATCTAGTGGTCAGTTGATGTTAAGTGAGAGGCATGATTTAAGTGCTAGGATATCTGCATTACAACATAAGTTAGATTCCCTTGAACTTAAGAACAAAGAGAAGTTGGTGGAAGCACAAGTGGTGTGTTGGGCATGCAACCAAGTAGGACATGATCCTAATTCATATCCGGAGCTTCCTTTACTTAAGGAAATAGCTTATGGCAATGCGTATGTTAATAACACATAAAACCGACCATTCCAAAATAGAGGTCAGGGTAACACTTCCTACCCACAAGGTGGGAATATTAAGTATCAAAGGGGAAATCAACATCCCAATGCTTACCCCCAGGGATGGAAAAATCCTCTAGGTTTTGGGTGAAAAAATGATAATCAAAGCCAACCATTCCAACCCTTTTTACCACCACCTAAATACCAACAACCCAATCCTATTGCATATCAACCTCACCAGAAGAGATCCTTTGAGGAATCTGTTCAACAATTTATGCAACATCAAATGATGATCAATGACAATGTGTCTAGGTCCTTAGATGATTTTAAAGGACAAGTGGCTCGATCTTTAGATGATTTTAGGGGGCCAAGTTTCCAAGCTGACCCAGGCTATGAGCACCACTCAAAGTGCCAAACTCCCTGCACAACCATTTCCTAACCCAAAAGGCCAGGCGAACATGACTGAGTCATCGACCTCAGGTGCCACCCCTCATGAACAAGTTCAAGTTGTTACTACTCTGCGGAGTGGTAAAATCATTCAAAAGCCTACTGACCTTAGAGTCGATGTCCCTAGTGATAAGATAGATCCAAAGGGTAGTACGGGGGCTGAGACGGGGGCTGAGAAAGAGAGTGATGAAGAGGGAAAAGTAAAAAAGAATGAGAAATTGGAGGATGAGAAAATGAGAGAGGAAACTGAAAAAGAGAGTGAGGAGGAACCTAGTGAGGGACCTCTGGTTAAACCCATTGATCACCCTGTTGAGTACATGCCTAGACCATATTTTCCTCAGAGACTAGCAAAGGGCAAGAATGAGATGTTGAACTCTGAAATTTACGAGACTTTTAAACAAGTGAGAATTAACATCCCATTACTTGAAGCCATTAAACAAAATCCTTCCTATGCTAGGTTTCTCAAGGATATGTGCACTGTGAAAAGGAAGCTCAATGTCGAAGAAAAAGCTTCCTTGATAGAACAAGTGAGTGCCATACTCCAATATGACACACCTCCTAAATATAAGGACCCTGGGTGTCTAACAATTTCATGCATCATAGGGAATCATATTGTTGATAGAGCTCTACTTGACCTAGGTGCTAGTGTCAACCTTTTTCCTTACACTATTTACCAGCAACTAGGCCTAGGTGAGCTGAAGCCCACCAGAGTGACATTGCAGTTAGCTGACCGTTCGGTAAAACTGCCCAGGGGTGTGGTGGAGGACATATTGGTTCAAGTAGACAAGTTCTACTTTCCAGTTGATTTCATTGTATTGGATACCCAACCAGTTCCTAACCCTACCCAATCTATTCCAGTCATTCTTGGTAGACCCTTCCTTGCTACATCCAATGCTGTGATCAATTGTAGGAGTGGGGTCATGAAACTTTCCTTTGGAAATATGACCATGGAAATGAATATTTTTAGGGTAGGGAAGCAAATAGGAGATTGTGAGGATATTAGGGAAGTAGATGTAATCCATGCTTTGAGTGAGGAATATTTTAAGAAAACTTTCTTTAAGGACCCTATAGAGAGAGCACTAGTAAGAAGTGAAAAATGTGAGGCTTTGGATGGTGCAAACTTTATCGAAGGTAATGAATCTATGAGTACTGATGAAGAAGTCATGGCTATGAGTGGTTGGGTTCCCGCTTTTGAGCCTTTAGAGCCTTCCTTGAGTAAACCCAAGCCATCGATTGAATGTCTTCCGTGTCCCCCTAGGAAACCTTTACCCAGTGAACTAAAATATGCATTCCTAGGAGAAGGTGAGACATTCCCAGTGGTCATTTCTTCAAGGTTAGAAGAAGTTCAGGAAAAGAAGTTACTAGCAGTTTTAAGTACTTATAGAGAGGATGTTGGATAACACTTTTGTTTTCATTTCATTTGTACATAGTAGCTTAGATTTTTCATTTCCTTATTCTCTTTTTTTTTTTTGGTTTGATTCTTTTGTACTAACCCTTTTTCTTGTCTTATTTTCATTTTATTTTTTTCTTATTTTCTCTCTAACCTTTTCTTTTGAATAGTTTCATTTGTTTTCTTCAAATAAGAAAGCTCTTGAGATAATACCCTTCATCTTCTTTTTATTTAATCTTGCACTTTCAATTTTGGTACTCCATTATATAGACTAGTTGTTGTTGGGAGTGCTGTTGAATCTAGGTTGGCGGTGTTTTTGGTGATGCCTCAAGAGGCTTGAATAACAGGTGCATGTTTGTTTTAGTTGTGCTATGTTTTCATTTGTGCTTTTTGTGGCTATCGTTTCATGCTCATCATCATGTTCACTTTGCACACTACAGACCCACATATGCATTATGATTTCCACATTGAAGACAATGTGTAATTTAAGTTGGGGGGTAGAGTTCGCATGATGAATTTGTGTGAAAAATTGACAATTGTCAAATTTTTCGAAATTTTGAGCATTCTTTTTGCGCTTAAACATATGACTTAGCACATTTAAACTTACATTTTGCCTCTTTGGTTTGGTTGATTGTGGATTAGAGTGAAAAAGTGATAATTGAATTTTGTTCAAACTTCGATAGGAAACTTAGTTCAAATTGAATGTGTCATTACCTTGTGCAAAAGTTTGATTATTATAGAAAAGAACTATGTGCTTAGGAGTAGATTTTGTTTAATATTGGTTAATTGAGCATTCTTGGACTAGGTGGAGACTTACACCCCTATGGTGAGCTTTTGAGCCTTATATTCTTTTCTTGAGGGGTTGCACATTATCACAGCTCTGTGGCTCTTCACTATGAATTTCCATGCACCAATTGCATTACACACACTTGCATGAGTATCCCTTGGTACATTATGAGTTGTTGTAAGTTTAGGACATGATGCTAGGCCTTCTTTATTATTTTGAGCCTTTTATCTTTCTTGATATGAAATTGCCTTAGGAACCAACTTGAAGCCTCAAAATAAAGTGTGTGGTAAATTTTTCTCTTCTTGGTTCACCTCTCACATGTTGTCCCTTACATCCCATTCAAACACTTTTAGCCTTACCCTCATATGTATTGGGGTAAGAAAGTGCCTCAAATTCTAAGTTGGGAATGAGGGATTGGCAATGTAAGCTTTTGAGAAGTAAAGGGAGGATGAATGTTGGGATGAGAATGTATGTGAAGTTTTCAATTCGATTAAAAAAAAAAGAAAAAAAAAAAAGAAAAAAAAAACGAAGAAAGAGAAAAAAATTATTAATTATTTATTCTTTTGGTACATGAAATTGTGGGACTTATACGTTGTTTGCAATATTTGAAATTGTCCTATGGGTAGTATTTAGCATGAATAAGTTTCTTGTTGGGATCCTTGTTTGGGTTAGAAAGAAAAAGGGTAGTTGGGATGTGTGTGCACTTTTATCCCAAAGCATGTGCTTTGACTTCCATATCCTTCGTTGTAAACCATTATCCTTGGCCAAGTTACAACCAAAATAAAGACCTAGTGGATTCTAAGCAAGCAACTCTTATATTGTGCATGTAGTGGTCTTATGAAGGATGTGTGGTGTGATTTTCTACATATGCATTGGAATACTTTTATGAGCTGTCCACTTTGATCTTCTATTTGATTCACTCACTTATTTGTGGGGTTATGTGCAACTAGGATGGCATTATTTGCTAATAGATATGTGTGAACCCTTCATGAGTGAATTCCTTCGTTTATGAGTGGAATCTTGTGAGAATTTGAAATCAAAACTTAATTACATTTATGCTTATGCGACCTTGTGGAATGAATGAAACAACCTTGCACATATGTTTTTTCTATTTTGATAGTCCATGCATTTATGCTTAGCACTTGAAAATTACACATGATATTTAGATTTTGTAACTTATTGAGCTTGAACTTAATTCATCTTTAATCTTGCTTACTCTTTGACACATTAAGACCATGCCATAGAATTTTGTGGGTAGATTCACTGCAAACCATCACGAGACCTTACTCGTCCACTAGGGGGAACCTAGGGGTTTAAAGGTCTTGCTGCACGTAGCTAAGTATAGCCGTGTTTCCAATGAAAAGAGAAATAGGATAGTTGTTGCATTTCATTTTAATAAAGAGCATTGCTAGGGACTAGCAATGTTCAAGTTGGGGGGTGTGATTACACTTGAAAAGTGTAATTACAAACTATATATTTAGACGCACTTTAATGCATTTAATTAGTTAAATCTTAAGTTTTGGCATTATTTTGTAACTTATGAATTGTGTTATCTTCTTTGCAGGGAAATGGATGAAAAGAGCGAAGTTAATGGCATTGAAGAAGGCTTAGAAGATAAAGAAAAAGTTATTACCCAAGCTGCACCGAGGATGGCTCGAACCAGCCCAAGGACTTAGAGTGAAAGAGAAAGAAAATTAGAGCAACTAGCATTTTGAGGTCCCTACCCTAGCTCCTGAGATCCGGACCCCAGCAGAAGAAGATGAAGGAAATAACATTCTGAGGTTCGGACCCTAGACCCTAAGGTCCGGACCCCAGTACACACCTGGGCACACGATCTTCTCATCATTTTTAGGGTTTTTAAAACCCTTATATATGGAGGTTATGCACGGTTGAAAGAGGAGGATGTCTCTTTTGATTAATTCACTTTAGATTGAGAGTTAGATTAGGTTTTGATTGAGTTTTAGAGAGATTTTACGCTTGGAAGTTTTGGATTCATAGATGTTCTTGGAATTTTAATCATAGTCTTCGCATTGCTATTTCATCTTTTCTTTTACATGCGAGTTACATTGTAAGTGCACTTCGATTTACTTTTTAATATAATGTTTTGTTTGTTTCAATTTCTTGATTGTATGATTGAATGTTTCTTTATTACCTTTGTGATGTTCACCATAATCGTAGCATAAAACCTTAATCTTGATTCGACGAATTAAGAAAGGGTAGTTCACGAAAATGTCTTGGGGTGTTCGTAGTCCCTTCGCGTAGGTTGCGAAACCTTTTGCGAAGGGATCTACCTTTTACATATCATTTTTCATCTTTTTCGAAAACAATCGAATACGAAAACCCTTAACCATATCCATTTGAGATGACTGGTATAGATTTTCGTAACTAATAAGTTAAACACTTTCGAATAGGTTTAAAAGTTGGATTTGAATTCATCTTTCTTGGTTTAATTGAAAAAACCTTAGGAAACAAAGGTCTTTAACCATATCCGCTTGAGATCACTGGTACTGACCTTTGATTATAATGTTCTTAGTAATTTTCAAATTAAACCTTAATTGAAATTCAAACAAACACATCCCAAGGCAAGTACCCAGACTTGACGTTGAATCAAGACCCTTATTATTATTTAGTTACAATCGAATTTAGTTTTATTTACAATTGGTTATTCTTGAAATTCGAAATTGTTTTGTTGTTTTGATTTTAATCTTTCGGCATCTTGATTAATTCACTTTAAAATTCAGAATTTCCTTTTTTATTTAAATTTTAATTAGTTGCAATTGAATTTGTTCTTTACACCCTAGAATTTAGTAGACAAAACCTAAAAAAAACTTGCTACCGTTTAGTTTTAGAAATTCTTTCGCATCCTAAAAACTAAATAGCATAAGGCTCCCTGTGGAATTCGACCTCGGACTCACCGAGTTTTAAAACTACGACTGCCCTCTTACGCTTGAGAGGTAGAACCCTATCACATATTTGAGGGTCGGTCAACATGGTTAAAAACTTTTGTTTTCGAAAGTCTTTTCAAACAAACGAAATCAGAATTGAACTTGAATCCTACTTTTAATTTGTTCAAGAGTATTAATCAATGATAATCGAAAACCCATACTAGTGATTTTAGCGAATTTGGTTAAAGGTTTTCGTTTTCGAATGTTTTCAAAACAAGTTAAAATAGGTTTAAAAATAGTAGATCCTTACGCATGAGTTTTCGCAAACCATGTGAAAGGTCTTCGCACATCCCATAATGTGTCATGAACTACCCTTCCTTGATTCGTTGAATCAAGAACTAGGGTTTTACGCTAACATAACTTTACACATAACAAAATCAATCAACGAATACATATTTAATGGATTTAATGAATCAAACGACGAAATAATATTATTAAGTAAAGAAGCAAAACTAAACATACTCTGTAATTGAATTTAGAACGTTGTAACGAAAGATTGTTGCTGTAGCGAAGCCTACGCAAACTCCAAAAAGTCTTCAACCCATTCTACGAACATTAAAAATCTCTAAAAACTCTCTAAAACTCTAAAAAAATGTGAAAAACTAAAGTAGGGCTCTCAAAGTATCTGAAAAATATGAAAAAGTAGTTCCTCTAGTTCGGCCGTTTACAAGGTTTATAAAAGGGTTACATAGAAACCCTAAAAAGTGCAGCTTAAACCCGCGCTTGCTCGGCTATTGTGGTTCGGACCATCTGGAAGGGGGTCCGGACCACAGAACCTTGATTCGTCAAATTCTGCTTGAAGTCATCTCTTTCTTTTGACAACTTTCTGTCCTCAACTTCCAATGCGATTTTGACCTCAAAGACAATTGATTCAGGCTTCGGCTAAAACAAGAAAGTTGTAAATCTTCGAGTCTTCTTTCCAACCCAAGAAGAATCAGGTCAATCAAAGTTGTGAGTGAAAGGA
Source organism: Vitellaria paradoxa (assembly GCA_019916065.1). Taxonomy (NCBI): domain Eukaryota; kingdom Viridiplantae; phylum Streptophyta; class Magnoliopsida; order Ericales; family Sapotaceae; genus Vitellaria; species Vitellaria paradoxa. Next base: position 38,459,557 of record CM034240.1, read on the forward strand.
TATGGTCAAAATACTGATAGGGTGTCAAGCTAGAACTTTAGCTACATACCACTTTAACCACCTTGAACTTTAGACCATCTCCTTCTCCTTGGCAGCCATGGTAACTGATTCTATTCCTTGGGATGGCACTTGGGACATTGAGGAAGTCTTGGAAGTGATTGGACATGTCGGCCTTTTTGTCTTCAAGCTGTTTTCTCCATGTGTGCTAGGTGTTCAGCGAAATGCCCCAAAAGACACCAAAGCATGTTATTGCACTTTCTTACTCTAGCTTGCTTTGGCTCCTCCTCACCTGCACTCTTAATGTTATTTTAAGCTAAAACACCAAATTATATCACCTGAAACACACTAATAACAAGAGTGCATGGAAATGAGATAATTAAGCTAAAACTTCACCAATAACAAGCAGAATTGCATAATTAGCATGCTCAATAGATATAAAATTATACAATAATGCATACTAATCACTTTGCAAGTTCTTTTTTTAATTTTTTCCTTGGCTGTAATGGCTGGGTAGTGTGCCACTGTCGGTGGCAATGAGTCGCTGGGGCAATCAACGGTAAAAAAAAAATAAATAAATAATTACAAAACCTCCCCATAAAAATTATTACAAAACCCCCCAAGCTTCCATTATAAATACCCCCAACACATTTCATCCAACACTTCAAAAGCTTCAATTCTCTCTCAATTTTCTATACTACCAAGCTAGCAACTCTCAAGTATGTTCTTCAATTAAGCTTAAGTGCAAACAATTTTGTCAAATTTGAAGTCAAGATTTAAAGATCAAGTGTCTCAAAGTTTCAAATTATTTCAAGTTAGTATGTAATTTTTTTAATTTGCATACATACATTTTTTTTTTTTTAATTTGCATGTTATAATTTTTCCATCAAATTATTTTTTCTAAATGGATCCTAGAGACACTCAATTTTTTGATTTGGAGGGTGGGGACTCAATATCTTTTTCTCTTTCAAAACAAATGGAACAATTTGCATTACCAAAAATACCAACACTTGTTAGCACAAGTGGTAATGTTGGTGCATCATTTTCGCGACACGCCCAACAGTATGTTTCTTCAAAAGCGTGGGGATCTTTTTACTAGAATTTCACGCAATAATAGAATGCATAAGGCTAAATGCAATATTTGTGGTGATTTATTAGATGGTAGGACTACCGCTAGAACTAGCCACCTAAAAAGACATCTAAATAGAAAGTACTGACATGATCCTTGCATTAATTTTGTAATTGATCAATTTTTTCTACATGCAACACAAACTCAATTAGGTAATGAAAAGAGTAATTTAAATATTTTTTCTTATGACTCCACAAAAATACAAAATAATTTAGTTAGATTTATTGTTAAAGATGAACAGTATTTCACAATGAGTGAAAATTAACATCTTGAAGAATTTAGTCGCGATAGTTTTACACCACAATATTGTAGTTTTTCAAGAAATGCTTCAAAAAATAAAGTTTTATGAGATTTTGAAGCAAAAAAAAAGATGAATTAAAAATTTATTTTGACAATTTTGAAGGAAATGTTTGCTTGACTGTCGATATGTGCAAGTCTTACTAAGATAATGAATATATTTGCATAAACGCATTATTTCATTTAAATTAGTTGAACAACCCTTAACTGGATTGAGTGTTGCATTTTTAATGAACTTGCATCATAGAAATTATGTAAAAAATATTTTCTATTATTTTAGATAATGCTTTATATAATGACGTTTGTTTTAATTACTTATTTAATGTTTTGCCCATGAAGAGTTCATTAATTCATGGGCGTTATTGTGCACATATACTTAATTTAATTGTAAAAGATAGATTGGATATATATGAATCTTCTATTGTTAAAATAAAACGAATTGTAGTTTGTACTATGAGTTCTTAAAAAAGAATTAATTTATTTGCTAGAATATGTAGTTAAATTAATTTAAAACCTCAGAAATTACCAATAGAAATTAATATAAGATGGAATTCAACCAATTTTATATTAAAATTTGCTATTAAATATCAAAATACAATTGATTTATTTATTTTAAGTAATCAAGCTATTGGTTTAAACCCATTTGAGCCCCTTGATTGGGCAAATGTAGTTTTTTTATAAAAATTGTTTACATGTTTTTGATATTATTACTAAAATATTTTATGGGATTTATAATCCTACCTCTAATATGATTATTTATCAATTGGGGGTAATTGATGAAATTTTTAAAAAATATATTGTTCAAGAATATTATGCTGCTATGGTTGTTACAATGAAGGAAAATTTTGATGAATATTTTAACCCATTTTCTATACATTTTGGTATTACCACTATTTTAGACCCTAGATAAAAAGAAAATCTTTTTTCTTCAATTATTGGAGATAATATATGGCCTTGAAAGTGCCCAGGAATAATTAAATAATATTAAAGAGCAAGTGCAAATCATAATGGGTCGGTATGATACTAATCGTATAACTACCCAAACAAGCACCGACACAACGGCATCTTGTCACTGTGACTTTGGCAATACCTCCCTTTAGAGGAGAATGAAATCTTGATGGACAGATTTATCACCAAGTAGCAGTTCAACTTCGTTTGACCTGCAACATTATCGGGGTACACTTTTAATAGAACATGAAGATGACTTCAATCTCTTACACTATTGGAAGGGATGACAGTCTAAATTTCTAGTCTTTTCAGCTTTAGCCCATGATATTCTCGTATTTTCGGTTTCTACTGTAACATCCAAGCAAGCGTTTAGCACAAATGGGTGCATTATCAGTCAATTCAAGAGTTGATTGGCCCCTCTAACAATAGAGCCCTTAATGTGCTTATGAGATTGTTATCTTGCTGAAAATAGACAACAAAAAGATACCAAAAAAGAGCAACTTATCTTTTTCTTTGCTTTAATGTATTTGTGTGAAAAAGAAGAACGCACTAATAGATTTAGTGATAAATGATAATGATGTATAGATAAAGTAATATTTACAAAAAATAGTCACTCTTATATGTGGCAATCTAGTTGGGATATATGAGACGTGAAATGATGCACCTATTTATTACTTTATCATTAGTTTTTTTTTTTTTATAATTCTACATTTGCAATTTTAAATTTAATGTTAATTATGTAATTGCTTATTGTTTAATAAATTTTAGTTTTTGTCAATAATTATTTTAATATGTTTGTTTGAGTTTTATTTTGTATTTTATTTATTTTAAAAACTAAAAAATAAAAAATATTAAGAAAATATTAAAAAAGGGGCGGGGATTGGTGACCCTGGCCCGACTTGACCTGACCGACCTGAAAAAAAGAGGGGCAGTTAGGGCGGGTCACTGGCGGTCGAGTCAAGGGTCAGGTCAAGCCCAACCTAACCCATTTACACAGCTAGAGTATGTACATTGAGCTAGTGATTGATAGGAAGTAGGGAGTAAGAAGAACACCTACTGTGAGGGTGATTAAGAAGGCTACGCTGAAGAAGAGCGCATTGTTGCGGCTAAGATGCCACCTAACCATCCCCATCAGCACGAAGAACACCAAAGGAGAACTCTCTTTACAATAACAATGGAGATAAAAAACTATTATCATAAAACTAAGCACAAAAATATAGTAACATTTTTATACATAAAATGTGTATAAGTGTGTTTAGCTTGGTGTTACAAAAAATGATGGTAAGATTGTAAAATTGCCTTTGGCATGTAAGCATCATGTGGGATTTAATGACTAATTTTAGATGGTGCTTGATGGAAAGTTAATTGCAATTTCACTAAAACTAAAAGGATTATTGACTGCTCTCTAATTTGGTAGTGGCTCACTCTCAAGTATAAAAGGTCGGTTGAGTTTAGTCTAGGTGAGTCCTAGGTCATCTTCCACATGGAGCAAAGGTGTGACTAAATCTTTGGAAAACTTGGTTTCAAAAATACTTGGGGAAATCTTAAAAAGAAAAGATGAAAATCTTTTTGGAGTTTTCAAATAGGGAATTGTGATGATGGTTTGAAAATTGAAAACACAATTTAAATGAAAAACGAAAACATGAAGATGAAAACTTTAACAAACTACGCGAATTGAACTTAAGCAAACTATGTAAATTGAAACGCTTGGCATTAACCTAATCCTGTAATGTCCTCGAAGGGTTGAATTTGGATATGTATTTAACGCAACCTAATTCTTACACTTGTAATATTAGGTTGGAAGATTTAACGTTGGAAAACCCTTTCGTAAGGGAGTTCGAGATTCTAAGGTTTTGAATTTAAGTTCGAAGTCACCGGGACATGGAATTGACTTTCGTTTCACACAAGTGTAAATGAAGTTCAATTTTATCACGCGTGATTTGTTTTCCAAAAATAAACTAAAATAATGATCCTTACATTTTTACTCAGAAGATAATAAACATATTGCACTTTACATTATCCGAATTCAATTCCTCAATTTCATCACGTTCCTAGATTAAAGCCAAGACAAACCCTAGCCTAGCATTGCAAAAGCATAAACAAAGCCTTTCGAAAGAAAATTATCTTCATCACACAACAAAACACGAAAACAAAGTAGATCGAAAAGGTTTAGAGCGAATTCGAAAACAAACTAATCACAAACAAAGACTACGAAGTACTACGAAGCGAAAATAAAGAACAAAGCTATAGAAAGTAACGAACATTTAATTGAAACAAAGTAATGAATATAACTTACAAGTTAATTTGCATGTGAAGATGAAAACAAAGCTTGAATAATCTAAAGCAAAATCAAAACCGTAACCCTAATCTAAACTAAACTAAGAAAATAGAAGAAGTGTATAGGGTTTCGACCCCTCCTATATCAGATTTTCAACCTTTTATATCAACGTATATTACAAGGGCATAAAGGTAAAAACACAGCTCAAACTTATTCTAAACTTGTGCTGGAAGAGTCCTCATAGGCACCTATGGCTGAGGTGGAGCGCCCATGGTACAAGTGTTTGATAAAGTCCTCAAAGAGATAGCCAAAAATAGCAGTCAGAACTCTCTCTCTGTGGGCGCCCACCTGATGAAGAGTGGGGCACCCATGGGTCTAGGTGGGGCGCCCATGGTTGAGGTGGGGCACCTGTCTGCAACTACAGTGAATAGTTCTTCTTTGACAGCTTTCTGTCTCTGACTTCCAGTGCGATTTTGACCCTCATGATGACAGATTCAGGCTTCGGCTAAATAGAAAAGTTGTAGGGCTTCGAGTATTCTTTCCAACGCAACAAGAATCAGGTCAATCGAAGTTGTGAGCAGAAAGTTATGATTAAAAAACTGACAGGGTGTCTAGCAGAGTTGAGCCTCAGCGGGCGCCCATGGTTTCACTCAGCTGCGCGCCCAACACTTGTGCACCCATGGTGCTTTTCAAGACAACTCCTATATGATCCCTTCTCTGTGGGTGCCCATCTCTAACTCAGTTGTGCGCCCAAGGATGACTAATTCTTTCCAGACTTGAAATTTTAAGCTATAACTTGACTCCCTTGTGTTACGTTTCTCCATTATGCTACAAAACACACAAAGAAAAAGTAAATAATAAAAACATGATAAAAATGAGTTTTACTTGGCAAAGTGTTGATAAGAAGAGTGTGAAATGAACTTAAAGAATGTCAATGATTGCATGCAATCAATTATATTGCCAAAATTAGATCTATGAGGATTAAAGTAGGACACGATATGAATTATAGTGGTGAAATCTGTATTTACCCAAAATAAGGGTGGTAAGGTTAAAAATTACCCTCAGCATGTGAGTATCATGTGAGTTTTAATAGATAATTTTAAACGATACTGGACAAAAGAACTTAATTGCAACTAATATAGAAATTATAATGATTAGATTGTCAAAATTAGAACAATAGGGACTAAAGTGGAACATGATATAAACTGTAAGGGTGGTTTCTATACACTAGTAGAAAAAAGAGTATTAGTGACCACCGCTGGCAATTGTTAAAAGAAAAAAAGTAGTTGCTAATAACTTTTAGCGGCCGCTTAGCGACCGCCAATAATTGGCTGCGACAAACTCATTGCTTAAGACTAAGTGGTCGCTCCATTTTAGCAACCACCTTTAGCGACCGTTGGACGATGGGGTATGTTCCACTATTAGCGACCGCCGCGAATGCTATGGCAGTCACTAAAGGAACTTTTAGTGATCGCGCTAAAGGCACTTTTAGCGACCACTCAGTCACTAAAAATGCCTTCAACATTGGGTATTAGCTAATATTGAAGGTGCCTTTAAGAGGTCGCTAATACTAGAATTTTTTTTAAATTCTTCTTTTTCATTTTTTGCTATTTAGTTCCCGTACCTATACTTGTACCTATTTTATACAATCTTATAAACCTAAAATTAAATTAAATCATACATATACACACAATAAAAAAAATAAGCTAATAAAAAACTTGGGGTTTATATTAATGGATGTGCAATGTCTTTGAATTACAAAAAGAAAAAAACAAGTCTCACACAATTTTAGAGAAAAAACGAAAAACAAAATGTCCACTGCGGTACCAGTCAATCAACTTGAAACAAAAATTAATTTTATTTGTCAACAAAATTGTAAATATAAATAAATAAAATTACGTAAAATTAATATTAAGAGTGATGCAATTCAAAAATTTGAAGTTAAAAATATTTTGTACAATTCTTGGCACCCCGGGTGTCAATTTCACGTGCCGCTCTTTTCTACAAGTCACTAATGGCCCAGAGATTGTGCCCCTCAAGTTTGATGGGTATCAGAGGTCATCAACTCAGTTTGGGCCGTTAAATGTCAAGTTTTGATTTCTAAATTTCAAGTTTCAAATTAAACGCACTTTCTAAGATTCCGAGGATCCCGGGTGCCAGATTCATGCACTGTTCATTCCTACAAGTCACTAATGGCCCGGAGAATGTGCACCTCGAGTTTGATGGGTATCGGAGCCCGTTTGCTCATTTTGGGCCATTAGAGGTGAAGTTTTGATTTCTATTTTCGAAGCTTCAAGTTAAATATACTTTCTAGGATCTCAAGCACTCCAGGTGTCAGATTCACGCGCCATTCATTCCTATAGGTCACTAATAGCTCGAAGATTTTTCCCTTCAAGTTTGACAGGCATCAGAGCCTGTTTGTTCAGTTTGGGCTGTTAGAGGCAAAGCTCTGATTTCTAAGGTTCGTGTTTTAACTTGAACGTGCTTTCCAGGATTCTGAGCACTCCGGGGTGTCAGATTCATGTGTCATTCATTCCTACAGATTACTAATGGCCCGAAGATCATGCCTCTCAATTTTGATGGGCATCAGAGCTGGTCTGCTCAGAGGTCAAGTTTTGATTTCTAAATTTCAAGTTTCAAATTGAACGTACTTTTTAGGATTCCGGGCACCCCGGGTGTTGTATTCACACGGTGTTCATCCCTAAAGGTCACTAATGGCTTAGAGATTGTGCCCTTCAAGTTTGATGGGCATTAGAGCCTGTCTGCTCAGTTTGGGCCATTAGAGACTAAGTTTTGATTTTTAAGTTTCAAATTTCAAGTTAAACATACTTCTCAGGATTTTAGGCACCCCGGGTGTTAGATTCACGCGTCGTTCGTCCAAGTTTTTATGTTTCAAAATTTATAACCTTTTTAAGTGTCTGTATTTCAAAATTTCTAATTTCCTAAGTTTCAAAATTAATAACTTTTGAACTTTTTTCTCAATTTGCATAAAATAATAATAAAGAATCTATGATAGATCTGAAATCTTAAATTTACAGAATAAATTCAAGTACATAAATCATTTAAGAGTTAAAATACTTAAACATATTCATAAACTTATACCCGATCTTGATCATCCGAGCCTGCTGGATCATTAATGGCCTTTCTAATCGACATGTGTTTTGGTTGGTGACCACTACCAGCGTCCAGGACCTACAATAAAACAGTATATGATTAACAACAGACATAATATAAATTCCTAAAGCAATTGAATTAAATTTAAATATAAATTATCTAGTAATTAACATGAGTACGAATTGGTGGATCTGAAGCATTAGCTGTGGGGACACAGCTTTAAGCTAGTCGCTGCTCTGGCTCTGCGAGCCATGCCTGCACTTGAGCCTACACCTAGGCCTACATCTAAACCTCCATCCTCGCCCGGATATCCTCTACCCGTGCATCCATCTCTTGGCGAAGAGACTGGATCAGCTCATCCACTTTCTCATCTGTACGTAGGCGTGAGTCTTGGGACAAACTAACTCCGGATGACTCTGCTCGTGCTATGATGGAATGTGGTATGCCTGTACCATATGTTAGCATGTATCCATGCCCATCTCAGCCAATGATGGCGTGAAAAATCTCATCTCACCTAGCAACAACCCGCCATTCCTCCTTTGGCAGCTGGGCTAATTGAGCCTCAAACTGAGCCTGTGTAATATTTGGAACCAAATTAGAAAGATAAATGAATCTATGATGTGCCCAAATCCTAATGACAAGATTAATCTTCTAATCCATAAATCCTCATCGAATCTACGGTTGCCACTGAATCCATAGTAGTCTACAATAAATCCATAGTTAAACTCCTACGAATTGCCAATGCAAAAAAAAATGTTAAATAGTTGCTGGCTAAATGTGAGAGAAAACTTAGATCTTTGAAATATCTTGCTATCAGAATATGTTTATCTCTTCTAAAAATTTTAGAAATGTCCTACGATATATTGGGTACCCAGATGTGTAGGGCTTTCGAAATGCAGTTTAGAAAACTACCGAGCTGATGTTCGCTCGAACATTCTTCTCGTAAGCATCCAAATATATCATGCAAACTTTCTATGCTTTTTCTTATATGGCCAAAACTCTAAAAGCAGTCTTGCAATATTTTCTTGCGACTCAAAGTAGTCTTCCCGCGAAGTAATAAAATTTTGATAAATTTGAAAGTTAGACAATTCATTCTATACCCAAACTCTACCGCCTTAACTTATATCTAAGTTTACTTGATTTAGAACTCTACTTTGAACATAAATTTTCTATTTAATTAGTAGAATACCTAACAATATCTATTTTTGAAAAGCTTAGATCCTATTAATTTTAATGGTTTTATTGTTAATGAATTAACCCTTTTTTTTACCTTATTATTATATTGCTGTGAGATATAAGATTTATAATGTAATTCTGTAAAATATTTTTATTTTAATTGTTAGTGTTTCAATTCCGACCCCCTTACTAATACGACAAATATAGAACTCGCACATAAACGCTTTCAGAATGGAATCTAACATATTATATCCAATACATCTGTATTATTTGATAATCATAGTAACTTTGTTTTCAATTCAATCTGAGAATAATGATCAATGGTTTGAGAAGAAAATTTTGACATTGTTTTCAAGTCAATATGAGAACAATGATCTAAAGTTTAAAAAGAAATTTTTGAAGTAATAAAATTAAAATAATGATCAATGGTTCTGGGCGGGTTGTGCGTGGGGTTTGATCCATCTAGGTCCTCACCCTTTTTTTTTTGCAAGGTGTCTAGGTCCTCACCTTGCTATAAAACTTTGGTACCTATAGGAGCCTTCCCTTTCTCTAATGTTGGGATATTAATATCATAAAGTTTTCGTTAAAAATTTTAATGTGGAAGAAACCCATTTGAGCCTAATTTTTATGGTTGCTTTAAGATACGAACTTTGAAAACAATTTCTATTCAATCTAGTCATAGTTTTAAACAATTGAATGTATGACAATGAGATTTTCATAAAAATCTTTCAATTTCATATTCGATTTACGTTTATAACGTGTGTAGGCCCCACTTAAACTACGGCTCAAATTTTGCTCAAACCCATGGAAAAGACCATGAATTCTAACAAAATATTCTACAGAAATAAATCATGTAACATATTAAAATATTTTTTAATTGATACAAAAAAATAATTTAAAAACTATAGATACTATATAGATTTTAAATTGATATAAAAATTAAAACCACGTGAGAAACTGAAATAGCTAGATACAAAAAGTGGAATAAATTATAAAATCTCCTGGAATCCATAGTTTCTTTTGATAAAGAAAATTTGCATTGACTAAGCAGATGTTTAGTGTTGTCTCAAGGTCTTAACTTAATTCGGCCCTTGAATATGAGACTTTCAGTGCAATGACAAAAATATAATATATATTTATGTCTGTATGTATATATACACGGTAAATTGACAATCCTATGTTCATTTGGTTCATTATTTGCATTTGATTTTTTTATATGTGTCACCTGCCTACATATATTCAAAGTTTGAAAGGGTATTCAACGCGCTCTCAAAAATAAAACCTAACGGGTTCTCTTTATTCTCTTTTACCTAAGCTCCTAAATTACCATGTCTAGCTTGTAGCTAACATGATATATAAAGTGCAAGTTGGGCAATTTATAATAATCAAATTGCCAGCTTTGCTCGATCTATCCATTTGATTTTTCATGTCTTACTAATTTGCATGTCAGCTTTACCGGCATGCATGGATGCATTGCAACCTAATACGATCCTACAGATTTAATTTCTTGAATTTTGCGGTTGGCAGTGCATGCATACAACATACGTAGATATATTATATATGTAGTTTCAAATATTTTGAGCAACCTTATATTTTGCTAGTTAATCAATTCTTGTGGCCTACATGTCTTTTTTCTCTGAGCTGACTTAAAGGGGGTGTTTGGATGGTAAAAAATTATAAGAAAAGTGTAAAAAGTTGATATAAAAGTAATATGTAGTGAAATTTGATTGGAGAAAATTAATAACTTTTTATAACTTTTTTGGTGAATCAAACATCCTCTAAATGTGTTGATTTTTGTGTGTAAGATTTAATTTTTTAGATATGATAATTGCGAGTCATTGAGTGTATAATGTCTATAAATTTTCGTATTAAATCTTATATTGATCAAGTTGTTTCTCTGTGCAATGATTAAAATGCAAAGTTGACTTGAACCAAATTTGGTATGACTAACGCTTGAAGGGTGCTCGAGCGAGGTTCAAGCCACCTACGGTTTTCTGGCATACTCTGTTTTGATCTTATTTTTATATTGGAAATGGATATAAATATCTACTATTTTGCTAAACCTATGTTAACACTTTTGAAAGGCAATAAACATATTGTGCAAGAGGCAATCAAAAGTGGGGATCAAAAGAACAACATTCGATCATTATTTCAAGAGTTTGAAGAATTAGGAATATCTCTGGATTCTAGAAGGTGTCATCGCGTTTAAGATTGAGATCAATCATATGACTGAAGATTCATTGCAGATTCTAGCAAGTAAGAGATACTTAAACTAAAACGGGTGTTAAGCCGAGTCATGTACCGTAAACTCTTGTAATATTTAATTTTATAGTAAATTCGTTTCCAGGGATAGTCGTCTTATAAACTCAAAATTTTTCTCTAGAAAGTGGTTTCTAAAATTTCTTTTGTTAAATCTTGTACTTCTTTTACTTTCACTTATATGTATTTGTATTTGAGAATTTCTCTATATTATTTTCAATTGGTATCAGAATAGGTCACCTTAGATTTAAAAAAAAAAATTTATTTCAATGAGATTTGTGTATTTAAAAAAATATATACAAATTAAGAGACTCGTATATTTAAACAAAAAATATAGAGAGAGAATTATAGAGAAAGTGGTTCATCCTATAGGGCACCTCTATTTGGTTTAGGTGGCTTAATGGAAGTTCATGGATTTGTACCTGAAGGGGCAATTGGAAGATTCAAATCTCTCCACCGTTTTATATGCTTTCCATATCTTCAAAATCAGGAGGCATCCCATAACTAACCACGGCCCTTCCTGTAGGATTTTACATGCATCTTTTTCTGTTTCAAAAGCAAAACCAAACATGTTTTGTCTCATTGCAGAAATGTTGAATCACTCTTTTTAGTTTTTCCAAAAATAATACCTTTCTTGTGGATGACTTTCCAAGAAATGATTTTTTAGCCCAGGAATAATTATTAATTTGTTATTATTAGAGAATGGCTATAGATCTTTTAACGATCGCTTTTAAATATGATAGTGTTGACAAAAGGCTCCCGTTCATTGGTGTCTCGTCGTGATTATTGCACTTGGTGAAAGGAATATCGAATATATGCGACGAGTACATAAAAAAGAAGCAAGAAAAAGGGATTACAATTCAATTCATGAAATACTAGTCAAAAATAATATATATATGATACGAGCAAGAACAATAGGTAAAATATTCTTTCATTACACTTCTGAATTTATAGAGGAAGAAATTTCAAATATAGAGAATGTAAATATTACATAATTAGGTAATATGATCAATGGAAATAATGGGCAAATCCTTAATATAATACTATATTCCTAATATAAAAATATACTTACTAAAATTATGCTTATATACAAAAATAGAGATAATTCAAATTCTAATACTCCCCCTCAAGATGGAGCATGTAGAACCGAAGTGCTCAACTTGGAGGAAAGGCACTTGAATTGATCAACACCAAGGGCCTTAGTGAAAATGTCAGCAAGTTGAAAGGCTGTAGAGACATGTTGAAGCTGAAATAGGCCATCTCAAATTTTTTCTCGGACAATATGACAATCTATCTTGATGTGTTTGGTCCTTTCATGGAATACGAGATCGTGGGCAATATGTAAGACAACCTGATTATCACAGTAGAGAAGTATGGGCCATGTAAGGGGAATAGCCCAATCAGCGAGTAAGGTGCGTAACCAAACAAGTTCACAGGTTGTGGAAGCCATAGCTCGATATTCTGCTTCTGTGGAAAAGCGAGACACAACACTTTATTTTTTTGTCCGCCAGGAAATAGGACTTTGATCGAGAGTGATAAAAAATCTAGAAGTAGAGCATCGGGTTATTGGACAACTAGCCTAATCAGAATCTATGTAAGCTATGATCTGCAAGGAGTTGTTAGCTGAAAAAAAAAATTCCCTGATCAATGGAACTCTTAAGGTAGCGAAGGATGCAAATAGCCGCGTCATAGTGCGTCACGCAAGGTTTATGCATAAACTGATTGAGTAAATTTACGGCAAAGGTGATGTCATGGTGAGAGATGGTTAGGTAAATGAGTCACTTAATGGGCCTGCGATGTGAATTGGGGTCAGAGATGGGAATACCTTGATCAGCAACAAGTTTCAAATTTGGTTCCATAGGAGATAAGGTCGGTTGACATCCCAGCTGACTAGAGTCAAAAAGAATGTCAATGATGTATTTTTTTTGGTTAAAAAAAATACCCTTAGGCATGTGAGCAATTTCAATGCCCAAGAAATACTTAGTTTTACCCAAATCCTTAATTCTAAAACAATCGGCGAGAGACTTTGACGTTAGAGGTGGTTGAGAGATCATTACCTGTGACAAATAAATCATCAACATAAACAAGTATAGCAGTAAAAATGGTCCCATAAGTTCAAGTAAAAAGGGAGTGGTCAGCCTATGATTGGATAAAATCAACAGAGATTAAAGTTGTAGACAACCTTGAATACCAATTACGGGAGGCTTGTTTGAGCCCATATAATGATTTTTGGAGGCGACAAACTCGAGTCTCCCCCTTTCGTCCATAACCTGGAGATAAAGACATATAGACTTCCTCCTCAAAGTCACCACGGAGGAAGGCATTGTTTACGTCGAGTTGATGGATGTGCCAATTATGAGCTGCAGTAATGGCAAAGATACAACGATTGTAACCAACTTAACGACAGGTGCAAAAGTATCATGATAGTCAAGGCCTTCAACCTATGTGTCCTTAGCTACAAGCTGGGCTTTATAGCGTTCGACGGAACCATCAGCCTTAAGTTTTGTTTTAAAAATCCACTTGCAACCTATTAGTTGTTTGCCAGGGAGAAGGGGGGAAAGGGTCCAAGTTTAGTTATGTTCAAGGGCTTGCAATTTAGTGGAAATGGCATCGCGCCAATGAGAGTGTTTACCTGCCTGGTTGTAAAAAGAAGGATCCGAGTGCTGAGAGAGAGCAGTTAGAAATGAAAAATGGGACAAAGAAAAATGAGTGTAAGAAACAAAGTGACTTAAAGGGTGCACTGTACTTGGAGACTGAGTAGGAGTAGATGAGGACTCATTGGTAAAAGTGGGTAGAGTTGGACAGACATAATCTCGTAGTTGAGCCGAAGGTTTATAGGTGCGTTGGGGATGCGATGCTAGGGGTTTAGTTTGCTGGGAAATTTCAGATGGTGGGTTTTGGTGGTTGAAAGAAGTTGGGGATTCAGTTTGTAGGGTAATGGTAGTCAGTGGGGTCGAATTTTCTAATGTGAATGGAGTTGTGAATTGGTCGAATTGCAGGTCTTCAGTTGGGTTAGTAGGTTGGTTTGCTAGGTAGGTGTTCAAGCTATTGGTATGATTATTAGAAGGTTGGGTGAGGGATGGGACCAAGGGCTCTGGTGGGTTTAGAAAGGAGTAAACAATAAGATTTTGAAAATTATTTTTGGAAAAAGGGTTTGTAGTGAGAAAATTATTTTATGAAAAAGGAAAATAATTTTCAAAAAATGTGACATCTCGAGAGATGAAAATTTTTTGGTGTTAAGATTAATAAGACGATAACCATGATGTCGGGATGGATAGCCCAAAAAAATACACGACACACCCTTCGGTTGGAATTTGTCTCGATCGACACGAGAAGTTTGAGTATAGCACAAACAACTGAACACCCGCATGGGAGTGTAATCAGGCGGGCGTTTGTAAATTCGTTCATAAGGTGTTACCATGTTTAAAGCATGAGATGGGGTGCGATTAATTAAGAAAACAACTGTTAAAATGCACTCACCCCAAAAATGGATGGGAAGGTTGGCTTGAAAATGTGGACTCCGAGCGACATTAAGGATATGTCGGTGTTTATGTTCTGCTACCCCTTTTTGTTGGGGTGTGTCAACACATGTACATTCATGATGAATGCCAAGATCATTAAAAGAATTTTGAGATGGACCACTAAAAAATTCTTGACAATTATCAAACTGAATAAATTTTACTTTAGTATCAAAATGGGTGTTCATCATATTAAGAAAAATTTTAAGTTTGGCATGAGCGTCAGATTTATGTAAAAGTAAAAATAGTGGGAAACTTAATTAAAAAGTAATTAAAATGGCATATCAATTTGAATGTTAAAGAGTAATATAAATGATTCTTAATCTAACTTTTAAATCTTGGTGAATCCATTATTTTATAGTTCGATATATTTTTATCATGGCTTATATTAGTAATGCTACACTTACACCCTCTTTTTTATGCCCTTCTTATACCCTATTGGTTATGACGGGTCTTGACCAGTGCATTCTATTCAAAATCATCACGGCCGTTAAATGTCACCTTCTACATGTGGCTGTGATGATTTTAAATTAGATTATACTAGTCATGACCCGTCATAACTAATGGGGTGTAAGAAGGGTGTAAAAGAGAGGGTGTAAGTGTAGCATTACTAGGCTTATATTTCACGTAGGTGAAAAAATAAATGGGTAAATATTTTAGTGAAATCGTTTTAAAGTCTAGAACCATGATTTTTAGATCTCGTTTAGGATTGAAAAATCGGGAGATATTCTAATATATATTCATTTTGGTTTCAGATATAATTTACTTGATTAAAACCTATAAAGAAGTTGTAATCAAAAAGTCTTTTTGGGATTTCATAGAAAATGAACAAGAACATTTGTTTTCAAAAGTGCTTGAAAAACAATAAATAAAAATCTAAAAATATAGATCAATACATGCGAGTTTTCACATTGTATGCATCGATCTATGCACATCGAACTACTCATAATGATTTACCCTTCATTATTTAGTTTAGATCAAGAAAACAAATTTAGTCTAACATGGATATAATAGGAAAATAACAAGTAAAGAAAGAATATAAAAACAAATCAAACTTCATTGAATAAAAGATATGTGTATCGTAAAACTCCGTAGCAAAATTTACTTGAATCCAAAAGCAATGAACTGAAAAATCTCTTAAAGAGTATTAGAATGTAAAAGTATGGTTCAAAACCCAAAAACAACTTATTTATAGAGAAAACTATAAAGCCTAAACCTAAATTTTCTATGCATATCAGTCGCGGGTGTCCAAATAGCCTAATTGAGTGTCCGGATAGGAGAGAGGTTTACCTTCAGGTTTTGTTTTTAGCTTTATTTGCTAGCTGTTACCTTACTACTGTTCAGATAGAATGACAGAGTTTTTGGACAGCAGGATCTTCTTCTTCCTCATCATTATCACTAATTTCAATAATTTATAGAGTTTCTCTGCATAGGAATTAAATTGAGTTTAAACATTAAAAATAATTGGATCTCTCAAAATTAATTAAAAATGTATGAACTAAAGTCTAATTTGAGATTTGTAATCACACTTTTCAAGTGTAATCACATCCCCCAACTTAAGCATTGCTAGTCCCTAACAATGTTATTATTAAAATGAAATAAACTAATGATATCCTATTTCTCTTTTCGTCAGAAACATGATTGCACTTAACTATGTATAGCAAGTCTTTTAAACCCTTAGGTTTCCCCTAGTAGACAAGTGAAGTCTCGTGAAGGTTTGCAGTGAATCTACCCACTAAATTCCTAAACAAGTTCAATGTATGGTAAAAGTCAATCAAACAACTCCTAATTCAATTTCAATAAAGAACAAATAACATAATCGAAAAATTGTATAACACCTCCAAATGCACATCAAACTTAACTAACTTTTCAACCATTTAGCTTCAAATGTACCACTTTATGTTATTCATTCAAAATATTTATCAAGTATACCCAAAAGACAATGGTTTTGACATCAAATCTCACTAGGTATTTCATTCATCAAAAGAAATCACACTGATAAGTATTACTCTCAAGGTTCATACAAAGAAGCAGTGTCAAAGTTTTTGCATAGAACCCAAATAAGACGTGGATAAGAAAGAATTAAAATATGTGTGAATGTTTATAGCTTCGTGGAAGAATGTATTAATGCATATACAAAACCAATTTGCTTAAACACATAATTTAGATCGATACTCTTACAAATGCTTTTCACCTAAAGTCCATTAGGTCTTTAAAAGAGTTATAACTTGGCTAGGGGTGTGGGTTACCAAATGAAGGATGGCAAGTTCAAAGTGCACATTTGGGGATGTAGTGAACAGTGCCATATGTTTTCTTTCCCTTTCCAAAACTTTCGCTTCTTCTTTTTCCTTACACAAACCAAAACTAGGAACCACAGCTTGAGGTTATATTGATTATTCAACCTTCAAAGATTTATATAATATATATATATATATATTTTTTTATCATGGGACTGAGAATTAGTGAATTCATGAAGTACAATGTCCCAAAATCATCATTTTCTTTTCTTTTTTCTTTTCTTTTTTTGGGAATAGATGCCAAATTCGCATACCATTTCCTTCCTAGTCACACATTTCTTTCTTTGTGCTTTGATACCCTAAAACATGCAAGGCTTTGGCATTCCTACATATCTAAGGCTAAGGAAACACTTATGTGGCTAAAACACAAAAAATTTCATATTTTTTTTATTCAAAGGTTTCAAATTGGCTCCTAGGATAATATAATTAAGGAAAAGATATAGGCTCAAAGAAAACAAACATGGCCTAACATCACTCTAAAGGTTAATAGCATTTTTAAGAGATATTGTTCCAATCATGTGTATAAAGCAAAGCGTTTTGTGCATTAAATACCAGAATACAGTAATGTAATGAAGCTATATAAAAGAAAATAAGATGAAAGAAATATTATGGAGTATTTAATGTAAACTCTTAGAAATAAAAGATTAGGCTCAAAAGTTCACAAGATATAAGGTTCTAGGTCTCCACATTTACCTTGGTATACGTGAACAACTAAATATCTTGAATTCCAATCCTTAATACACTTAAATTGAATGGTTTCAAGTGATCAGTTTTCAATGTATTAGAAACTTTTATACTCAATTTAAGTCAAGTGCCTTATTCAAAGTTGAAACTAAATCATTTATTATTTTCATAACTAATACCACCCTTAAACTAGTTACTAGGCACATGCAAGATTTATTTATTTTAAATCAAGAAAGTTTTAATTTTCATCAAGTTTTGAAAAAAACTTCTTCCAATTCAATGTATGTCCAAGTAAAGTCATCATGTGAACCTTTTCCCGTAGCTTGGGATATACATTGTCCTCAAAGTGTCAAGAATGATCAAGCGAGAATGGTGTGTGTGTAAAATGCATGATGAAAATTATAAAAGATCCTCAAGAAACTATGCATGTGTCCTTAGGTTAACCCCCTCAACTTGATGCATGACAATTATGAAAAGGAGGATAAGAGTATAAAATAAAATAAAATAATTAAGATATGGAGAAAATAAATAAAAAAGTTAAATATTACCTTAGGCTAGAGCAATATTCAGTCCAACAATGCATAAGAACATCCCAAGGAATATGGACAGGTTTCATTGCCTCATTATCAGAGTCTAAAGTAGGAGGGGAGTTATCATCATCATCGTCCTCATCATTGTTAGAAATGGGGATATCCTCAAGGGTAGGCATGTCTATCATTAGAGTCTAGCATGTCATCATAGTCCGAAGTAGGCTTATCATCATTAGAATCTGGAGTGGGTGTATCATCCTACTCTATAGCTATATCTATTTCAGCCTACTACGAGGACCTCTAAGTCTACTTCATCCTACCATTAGGCTTCTAAAAATTGATGAGAGGCTATAGCAAATAGGGGTGGGTGGTGAAGAGGTAATGGTAATGGGTTGGCTTCCGTTAAAGCCTTATCGGGACCAACTTTCTAAGTCACACTCTTAAAAATTGTCCTCATCATCAAAAGGCGCTTTAGAATTATATTTTTCTCCCTCTAACTCATTAACTTTAGGGTTAGTTGTATTGGACATTTGGAACCTATTCTTCATAGTGAATTCAAAATGGACTCAATAAAGTGTTTAACAAAGCAAAATATATTACCAACCATGAATCATATAAAAGATAAAATAAAAGTATAAAAACAAAAATGATTATAATGACAAAAGGAAAGTAAACAAAAGTAAATGAAATAAAACATTTGAGTGTAATCAAAATAATAATGATCATAGAACCAATATTCAGTTTTACGTTACAAGGTAAAAGGGAGACGTCCAACCTAAACTCAAATCATGTCATCATAATAATAGAAAAAGAGAATTTCTAAGACTATAAAATAGAACTCACAGCTCAAATCACTAAACTCTTATAACAACTACATGAACCAAAATGAAAGCAAAAACATCGATTTGCCTAATCATTGCGGTGGAGGGAAAGGTGGCATGAAATCAAGGAACTAGGCGAAGAAACTGTGCAGCCATCATCCCCGCTCTTCTTGGTTTCAAAAAATCTACTTGATTCCTCTCCTATCATCCTTCTGATTCTATTCTAAATGGGTGACTCTCTCAACTTAGTATCTAATGGTAGCTTGTGTATCATGAAGCATATCAGCCAATTTGTTATTAGAGACGTTTTGTTTGTCTCCTCTATTGCTTGAGAACTACTTCCTTCCTCCATTGGATGGGTCTTATCTTTCTCTTTTCATTCAAAAATAAATACCCATAAGACTTAGAGTAGGAGGTGAAATTAAATGATTAGAGGACAGAGGCTAGATGGAGATCATTAGACATTGGAGCACCCTTTCTTCTAACAATTTTAGTGAGAGCACCATAGAAAAGTAGGCTAGTTTGAGCACTAGGATGCTCAAAAGCGTAGAGTATTTGCTGCCACTTATATACCAATAAGTCTATGGTCATTCCAGTTCTTATGGAATATATGAGTTTGGCTCTTAAGGGGCTATAGTTAGAATTATAGTTTTAGGGTAACTAATTAGTGCCAGAAAACATTTAGAGTGCCCAATACTTGTTATTTAACTCAGATACGGGCTTTTTACCCTCCCCAGTCCATTCATGGCCTTCCTCAGGAGTTAGGGTTATATCTAGCCCTCAAATCCAACTAACTAAAACTTCCTGCTCCTATCTCCTATTAATAGGTTTCTTCTTTATATTAGCAAAAAATTCTCTAACAATATCCACGATACATCGAGGACGAAATCTAGCCAATTGGAGCTACTATCTCCCTTCAAAATTCTACACTAATAGAAATTCTTCACTCTTAAAGTGGTCTATTTGCCAAGGTCATTCGATTGCCACAAGTTTGTATACCCAAATATCATTATACTTAGTCTCAATAGCTTTTCACTAGAACAGATTTCTATTGAAGGAAGTGTCATCAATCTTCTACTAGCAACATGTTTAATGTAAGGGGACCATTACAACTACACAAAAATGTAAAGATATTTGGGTCTAAGATATAAGTCTGGCGATTCTTCTATCCACGCAAGTTCAATGGCCCAAACTAATCATCAAACAATAATGAAATGGCTAATGGATATTTCAAGAAAAAAAAAATGTAAGTATGACAAATATAAAGAAGCATACACAATTCAACACTCAAGAATGGATGCATGCTCAGTTTTGAAAATAATAAGACAATTGAATTGTGTATGAAAAAGCTAGCAGTTCAATTTGTCATAAACCTACAATCTTAAGAATGAAATTATGTTCCCAAGATAAAGATTTATGAAAGGGAACATAGTGGATCTTACAGGCAGATCTAGGGTAGTACCTTGATGTCAAAACGATGAATTTTGAAGAAAGTCGCAATGAATTTTGAAAAACTTGATATCAACAAATGTAAATGCATGACCTCACAGATGGGTCTGCTGTAGTGCCCTTGACATTGCCATATTTCGAAGCTTTATTCCAAATTTGAGTAGAAAATTTGATAGAAAAAGTTATGTGAACACTCACCTTGAGTTGTTAGTCAAATGAAGATAGAAATGTTAGAATTGGACCCGCGGATATGAGGTTAAGAGTGAACCCAAGGGAAATTCAATCTAAGATGTAAAATATCACACTTGAAGGCTTTAGGATTGTAATCAAACAAAAATATAAGGCTAAGGATAATCTTAAATCAATTTAGGATTCGAAATTAAAGAAACTGAACCTAGGGTTTAAACATAGAGAAGATGAACTTACCAAGTGTGAGAATGAATGATTTGGAGTGCAAAAAATCCACCTAGACGTGTTGGAATCAATTCATTTTGATGATTCTTAGATTACAACAGCTTAAGAAGAGGGTCTCGTGGAGAGGGATTTGAAGAAATTTGAAAAGATATTCAAATTTTAGGCTCTTAAAATGCTGTTCCAAGTCTAGGTGTCTGGATAGGCTGATGGGTGTTCAGATAGCAGAGAGGGGGGAAGGTTTAGAACTTGAATTGTGAATCTGGTGTTCGGACAGCACAATTAGGGTGCTTAGACAATAGAGAATCTTGGAATTTCAAAATTTTAGCACCCAATTAGGGTGTCCAAATAGCCTGCCTGGATGTCTGGATAGTAGAAAGAAAATTTGAATAAAAACTAAGAAAAATGAAATCTATCTTAGGAAAGTTTGAAACTGAACATAAAAGTTATGAATTAAAGATTAAGACTAAAATTAATGACTCTAATAATATACAAACAACACTTAGAAATCAATCACGAATCATTCATAAGGTGAAGGATCTAAAAGATCCCAAGACTCAACAATTCCAATGAAATTCTTAAAGTACGGTTTCAATCGATGCCCATTCACTTTGAATCGATTCCTATTCTTTGGATTTCTATCTCAATTGCACCATGACCAGTCATATTTTTCACAGCGAAGAAACCAGCCCACTTAGATTGCAGTTTACCAAGAACTAAACGAAATCGTGATTGATGAAGAAGTACCTTTTGGCCTTTATGAAATGAACATCAGGCTATATGTTGATCATGTACTTTTTTCATCTTTTCTTTTGAAATTTGTGCATTTTCATATGCATCATTCCTAAATTCATCCATTTCTGTAATTTGATGTTTACGATGAAGTCCAGCCTCATTGATATTAGCGTTGAATTGCTTAATAGCCTAATAGGTTTTATGTTCTAACTCGACAGGAAGGTGACATGGTTTACCATAAACCAATCTATACGGAGACGTCCCTAATGTCATTTTATAAGCAGTGCGATAAGCCCATAGGGATAAATATAGTAACCAATCCTTATGATTGGGATTAATTGTTTTCTCAAGGATTTGCTTAATTTCTCTATTGGCAAGCTCTACCTTGCCACTCGTTTGTGGGTGATATGGTGTGTTTACTTTATGAGCTATACCATACTTAAATATAAGTGTGCCTACTGGTTGATTATAGAAATGTTGATCTCTATTACTAATAATTACTTAAGGAATCTTGACACGTGAGAAAATATTCTCGTGGAGGAATTTGGCCACGACTTTGTGATCATTGGTTCTCATGGCTATTGCTTCAACCTACTTGGAAGCATAATCGACTCCTACTAAAATATATTCACCCGTGATATCAATCCCCCAGCAATAGAATACTTTTAAATCAACAATAGGGGAAAGAGGCATCATGTTTCTATGAGTTAAGCTACCTAATCTTTGGTGTCTATTACATATGGTGTAAAAATGATGAACATCTTTGAATAATGTGGGTTAATAGAATCCACACTAAAGAATTTTTACTACCATTTTATTTGTGGAGAAATGACCACCATAAGCTTGTGAATGATAGAATTCATGAATTTCTGGTGGTTCCCATTCTAGAATACAACATCAAATTACTTGGTCCAAATAATATTTAAAGAAATAAGGATCATCCCAAAAGAAAACTTGAACATTACGCAAGAATTTCTTCTTATCTTAGAGCTCCATTCACTTGGGATTTTTCCCGTTACTAAATAATTGGTAATATCAGCATACCATGGAGGTATAGCAGTTGTTATTGCTACTACATTGAATAATTGTTCACCCGGGAAGCTATCATTTATTTGAATTTTGTCTCTTAGATAAGCTTCAGCTGGTAAACGTGACAGGTGATCAGCAACAACATTTTCAACACCCTTTTATATCTCTTATCTCGAGGTCATATTTTTGCAAAATTAATATCTAATTAATTAACCTTGGTTTAGCCTCTTACTTGGTTAGTAGGTATCTGAGAGTGGAATGATCATTGAACACTATGGTTGTTGAACCAATGAGATAATAATGAAACTTTTCAAGGGCAAAGAAAACTGCTAACATCACCCTTTTAGCTGTCGTATAATTTCTTTACGCATCTTTAAGGGTTTTACTTGCATAGTAAATGATAAGCGCTTTCTTATCTTTCCTTTACCTTAATACAGCACCAATAGCATAGTCACTTACATTGCACGTAAGTTCGAATGAGAGTGACCAGTTAGGTGATTGAAGAATAGATGTTGTAGTTAAGCAACCCTTGAGTTTCTCAAATGCTTCTTAACATTGGGGTGTTCATTCAAAAGGTGTGTCTTATGTTAAAGGCTTTGATACTTTACTAAAAGATTGAATGAACCACCGGTAGAAGCCAGCATGCCCCAAAAATGATCTAATGTCCTTGACAGATTGTGGAATGGGAAGTTTCCGAATTAGTTCAACTTTTGCTTAATCCACTTGCATGCTATCCTTTGAAACGATATGACCTAAAAACTATTCCCTTAGTCACCATAAAGTGACACTTTTCCCAGGTGAGTGCTAGTTTTTTCTTTTCACATCATGTTAAAACCAGATCAAGATTTTTCAAGCACTGCTCAAAGAAGTCACTGTAGATAGAGAAATTATCCATAAAGACTTCAACAATTTCATTTACTATTTTATAGAATATGCTTATCATGCAGCACTGAAAGGTGGCAAAAGCATAACATAGGCCAAACGGCATCATTTTATGTACAAAAGTGATAAAAGGACAAGCAAATGTGGTTTTAGCTTGATCCTCTAGGGCAACTTCTATTTGATTATAACCCGAGTAGCCATCTAGAAAACAATAATAAGCATGCCCAGCCACTCTTTCTAAAGCTTGATCTAAGAATGGAAGAGGAAAGTGATCTTTTCTCATCACGGCATTGAGTTTTCCATAATTAATGCACACTCTCCAACTAGTTCGAACTTGAGCTGGCACTAACTTATTATTTTCGTTTTGAAACCACTTGTAAATGGCTTAGCCATTTTGAATTAGATTTCCTACATCAAGTAATTTCAAAACTTCTGGTCTTACTACTTATTTCATGTTAGGATTAAGATGCCTCTGCATCTGTCGAACTAGTTTGTAATTTAAATCTGCCACTGACCAACCTAAAGCTTTCTTGTTCTGTTGTCAATTCAGATGAAATAACTACTACGTAAGTCTCTCATTCTCCTAGGCATATGTATTTTAAATTATTAGGTGATATTTCCCGTTAGGATTTGGAGATTTCACTTTAGAGGACTCGCTTTGTTTAAAAGCAATCCTAATTTTTCAAAGGTTGGTACCGATTTTTCAATAGACATTATTGGCCAAATCTACAACTTATAATAAATTTCTCTTGCCATGTCAATCTAAGCTATGAAACTCGGTCTTTCCTCACTAAAACAAATTATTTTCTCTAAAGGATCATCAATAAATTAATGATTAACATAACCTTATACTATAACTTCAACTAAATCCACCTCTTGTATATCAGACCCTTCTCTTGGTTGTTTGCTTACATGAAAAATATTGGTTTCAAACTTAATATTACCAAAAGACATTTTCATCATAGGCTAAACGACATCCTTTTATATGCAAAAGCGATAAAAGGATAAGCTAATGTGGTTTTAGCTTGATTCTCTAGGGCAACTTCTATTTGATTATAACCCGAGTAACCATCCAAAAAGCAATAATAAGCATGCCCAACCCCTCTTTCTAAAGCTTGATCTAAGAATAGAAGAGGAAAGTGATCTTTTCTCATCACGGCATTGCGTTTTCCATAATTAATCCACACTCTGCAACTAGTTTGAACTTGAGCTGGTACCAACTTGTTATTTTCGTTTTGAAACACTATAACACCAGATTTTTTAGGAACCATTTATGAAGGGCTTAGCCATTTTGAATTAGATTTCCTACATCAAGTAATTTCAAAACTTCTGCTCTTACCACTTATTTCATGTTAGGATTGAGATGTCTTTGCATCTGTCGAACTGGTTTGTAATTTAAATCTGCCACTGACCAACCTAAAGCTTTCTTGTTCTGTTGTCAATTCAGATAAAATGACTACTGCGTAGGTCTCTCATTCTCCTAGGAATATGTATTTTAAATTATTAGGTGACGTTTCACTTCAGAGGACTCGCATTATTTAAAAGCAGTCCTCATTTTTCAAAGGTTGGTATCCATTTTTCAATAGACATTATTGGCCAAATCTCCAACTAATAATAAATTTCTCTTACCATGTCAATCTAAGCTGTGAAACTCAGTCTTTCCTCACTAAAACAAATTTTTTTCTCTAAAGGATCATCAAGTAATTAATGATTAACATAACCTTATACTATAACTTCAACTAAATCCACCTCTTGTATATCAGGCCCTTCTTTTGGTTGTTTGCTTACATGAAAAATATTGGTTTCAAACTTAATATTACCAAAAGATATCTTTATTGATCCATTCTTGCAATTGATAAGTGCATTTAAGGTTGCAAGGAAAGGTCAGTCTAATTTAACTAGTGTTAGATTTAGTGTGGATAAGCTGGTCAACGATTGCGTTGCCAGGATAATGAAATCTACTAGAAAACAAAAGTTCTCTACTTGAACCAGTACATCCTCAACTATTCATCTTGGAACCCTTATAAATCTATAAGTAAGTTGAAGTGTCACACGAGTGGGTTTATTTCAATTAAGCCCAATTGTTCATATACCGAGTATATTAGCAAATTCACACTAACTCCTAAGTTACGTAGTGCTCTGCTAATATAATACTCCCCTATGTAACATGATAGAGTAGGAAAACTAGGGTCCTTATATTTAGGAGGAGTATGACTCTGTAATATAGCACTAGCTTGCTCGGTAAGAAATGCTTTTGTCTTTTATATTTAATCTCCTCTTCATAGTACATAACTTTTTCAAGAATTTAGTATATGAAAGGATTTGCTTAATTGCACCAAGAAGAGGTATATTAATTTACACCTGTTTGAATACCTCTAACATTTTTGTCGCTTGAGCTTCTTTTCTTGCATTTATAAATCATTGAGGGAATGGTGGCTTATTAGGAATATATTCCCTCGATGCAACCACTACTTCTTTTTCACTTGCCTCCTCCTCCTCTTTTTCCACATTCTGTTCATGTTCATCTTTATAGCTAGATTTGCCTATTCTTCTATCTATAATTGATCTTCCCCTATCCGCTCATGTTCCAACTCTTTCTTGGGCTTAGTCATTCTAGGATGAATGGTTTTGTCAATAACTTTACTATTCTTAAGTGTAGTGACAACCTGTCTTGCTCAAAATTATTTTGTGCACTGGAAGATCCTTCAATTTGATTTACTTGAGCAGCTGGCTTTGGATGTGGTTGAGTAGGTAACTTACTTTTCTGTTGAGTACTCAACGCTTGAGTTATAAAGGTCAGCTGACTTTTTATATCATCCACAGCTTGGTTGTTTTGTGCCCACAGTGTTAACTGTGTGGTCATAAATTACTGAAGTATCTATTAGGTGGATCATTTATTTGGGAGAAGATATGTGTTTTGCTATGGTCCTGAATTTTGAGATGGTCTAGGGTTATGGATTGGAACTTGAGGAATAAGTAGAGGTGGAGCAGCATGAAATTGCTGAGGCATTTGTGCCACTTTATTCCTCCAACCCAAGTTTGGATGGTTCTTTGAACCTAGATTATAAGTAGTAGAATATGGGTTTCCCCTTTGATTTTATCCTTGATATGGTAGACAGAATTGGTTAATAGTATAAACGGAGAATTCACTAGATTACTAGTTTTGCACAACTTCCTTACAAACTGGGATTGAAGGGCAATCGTTGGTCTTATGTGCTTGACTATCACATACAAGACAATAGACACTTGCTACAATTTCTTCGACAAAAGGTGTGTCATTTTTTATTTTTAAAGTCTCACTTTCCCTTATCAATGTTGCTAGTTTGGCCTTGAGGTCATCAGATTCATTCAATTGATGTATGTCTCTACTTGGTGTAATACTAGCAAATTGGGTATTTTGAGATCCTGTATTATCCCAAGTTTGTGCATTTTTCGCTAAGAATTCAAAATATTCATAAGACTCTTCAAGAGTTTTATCATAAGACTACCCATTGCATATGGTTTCCATAAATTGTTTCAATTGTGGCATCAGTGATCCATAAAAGATACTTGTAAGACGCTAAACTTCAAATCGATGATGTGGACAAGAATGCAACAATGTCTTAAACCTTTCCCAGCATTAATAAAAGGTTTCACCAGTCTGCGGGGCAAAATTCAAAATTTGATGTTATATGGCATTCGTTCTATTTGGAGGAAGAATTTCTTTAAGAACTTAGCCTGCATCTCTTCCCATGTGCGAATGGAATTAGATGGCAAGAACTCAAACCATCTGACTATCTTGTCTTTCAATGAGAATGAGAAAATCTTGAGAAATACTAAGTCAATAGGACAACTATGGTCTTTAATAGTGACACAAATGTTCCTAAAACGAGTAAGATGATCATATGGATTTTTAGAGTCCATATCATGGAAGTTTTGTAAAAGTTAAATTACGCTAGGTTAAAAGTTACAGGTTTTTTAATTTTCTGGCCACACTATACAAGATTCAGGAGTGTGCCTATCTTGTTGCAAAACATCCCTCATAGAACATCTTGCAACAACATTCCTATTATCACCTTCTGCTATCTCTAATATAGGAATAGAAGAGAAAGGGATTTGGAAATCTACGTAAAGATTATCTAAATTGAAAGGAGGATTAATAGGTTCAAAACATCGTAGGCACCGTTTCCCCAACGATTCTAAGTCTTCATAAGCAAGTAACAGTCTCTGTAAAGGTATTGGTGTCCGAACAGCACATCAAGGTGTCCGGACAACAGAGAGGAATTCTTGGTAGTTTTGAAATATAATTATTTTTTATGGGAGCAGTAAATAAGTTAAACCTAAAAATAATCTAAAACCTGAAATCAATTTTGTGGAAACGGTGCCAAAAACTTGACCACCTCTAAAATATGCAGTTAGAAATAACCTCCAAGTACAAGGATGCGCGGTGTAGTTTTAACTTGGTGAGAACGAAATCGTATTCGCAAGAAATCAAATTATGTAGGTTTGAAAATTATATTCGGATTAAATTATCCATTACTCAAGCATAAAACAATGAAAATTTTCAATTTAGGACTTTAAACTAATAAACTAATTAATTAAACGAGAAATGAGGATTCAATCAATTATGAAAGGCAAATAAAATGAAATTAAGAATATTGAAAATAGTGGGAAGCTTAATTAAAATAGCATATCAATTTGGATATTAAAGAGTAATATAAACAATTCTTGATCTAACTTATAAATCTAGGTAAATCCATTATTTCATAATTGGATGTGTTTTTGTCTTAGTTTATATTTCACGTAGGAGGAAAAATAAATCAGCAAAAATTTTAGTGAAATCCTTTCAAAGTCCAAAAGTACAATTTTAAATCCCATTTAGGATTGAAAAATCAGAAGATATTCTAATATATATTCATTTTGGTTTCAAATTTAATTTATTTGATTCAAACCTATGTAGAAGTTGTAATCAAAGATTCTTTTTAGAGATTTTAGAGAATATGAACAAGAACCTTTGTTTTCAAAAGTGTTGAAAAAGAATAAATAAAAATCTGAAAATATAGATCAATACATGTAAGTTTTCACATTGCATGCACGGATCTACACACATCGAACTACTCATAATGATTCACCTTTCATTATTTAGGTTAGATCAAGAAAACAAATTTTTCCTAACATGGATTTAATAGCAAAACAACAAGCAAAGAAAGAGTATAAAAACAAATCAAACTTTATTGAATAAAATATGTGTACTGTAAAACTCCATAGCAAAATATTCTTGAATCCAAAAGCAATGAGCTGAAAGATCTCACAAAATTAAACCTAAAAAGGTCTAAAAATTGAATTTTGAAATATTAGAATGTGAAAGTTTAGCTCAAAACCCGAAAACAATGTATTTATAGAGAAAAATATAAATCCCAAACCTAAAATTTTCATGCATATCAGTTGCGAGTGTCTGGACAGCCTGATTGGGTGTCCGAATAGCAGAGAGGTTTATACTTAGGTTCTGTCTTTAGCTTTATTTGCCAGCTGCTGCCTTGTTGCTATCCGGACACTAAAAACTTTTTCCTCCTCTTCATCATCACTAATTTCAATAATTTCTTGAGTTTCATTGCATGTTGGAATTAAATTGAGTTTAAAAATTAAAAATAATTAAATCTCTCAAAATTAATTAGAAAATGTATGAACTAAAGTCTAATTTGAGATTTGTGATTACACTTTTCAAGTGTAATCACAAATCATACAAAAGATTTGTCTAACCTTGAAAATCACTCAAACAATAATAACAAGATCAAATGCAATTATATGTTCCAAGTAACTAATTAGTTTCTAATTTTTAATTAAATATATGTAAACTATGCTTAATAAAATGCCAATTTAGAGACTAATCGATTTCTTCTCCTTTATAATTAGTTTCCTTCACTTTAAGCTAGTGTTTTTTCTTTTACTAAATTTGTTAGAATTGTAGTTTATGCTATATATTGCAACAAAATACCAAATGTGTGAGTGGAGCAGGTGGATGTATATGATACAGTAGTTCTAGCAGATTCTAAAAGAGGTTACATGATAGCTAGATAGCTCGCTGACAAATTCTCTAATTACTGTTGTGAAGTTTGCTGGGAAAAACAAGGAATGTGCAAAGGGATTGAATACTTGCTATGAAGGTCGTTTCAGCTGGTGGTACAAAATAAAATATTTTACTAGTCTTAGAGTCAGTTTGAGGATTGGATTCTAGTTTTTCATATAAGGGAACGTGTTGTACACATTTATAGAGATTTAATTTGAATTTTTTAGGATTTGTGAGAGAGAAAATTGAAGAATACGGTGCGAAGGATTTCTCTAAAATTGTTTTTATGATTTTTTTTCTTCATTCTTATAATCTTTACTCCATAATCTACAAAATCAAATATACCAGATTGTAGATGTAGTGAATTTATCGAATTACATAAATTTTATGTTTTATATTCGCTTTTCAATTTCGTTGCTTTACATATATTCATTATTATTGCTATATTTAATTGGAAATTCACACAATAGAAGCAATATTATTGAATAACAACTCACATATATCTTAATACAAATAATTAATAACACACAAGTTGAAGAAAAGCCACAGCAAATTGCCGGAAAAACTACAACTTGGTACAATTTCAACATTGCAAACTAATACTTGCGACACTCGGTATACTCCGTAGTCTAATGAAGTCAACCAAAAAAAAAAAAATCAGCAAACCAAATCCTGCAATCTTTGGTATGCCCTTGAAGTTGTCACACCAACTCGATCTAGAAACTTTCACCTTCAAAATTCATTAAAACAAAAGTGAAATTTACATTAGCATAATATGATACATACTTAGAAAATCTAAACACCTAAGCATGGACAGTGTGAAACTCCTTTCCACCCACAGTAGAAAAGCCAACTGTCAAAAACTTCAGTGCCTTCATCATCAAGGACATGAATAACTTCATAAAGCATGAAGGTTTTGCTCATCAGCTCACATATTAAAACCACATCGAAACTCGAACCCACCTCTTTTAAATCAATCATTGGCAATTTCAGTTTCAACCCTAACCTTACACTCTCCCTGTTAATACCATTACTACCTTCATAATTGGTCATTGCTTGTGCCTTCCTCGCTTCTAATTCCCCAATTCTACCTTTTATTTTCACAATATAGGCTGTAGATTGATCAACCTGATTGGGTTGGGAGAGCAGTTCCTAGAATATTTTGGTATCATTAGAAAGGAGAAAATAATAATTACTAGGTGAAATATATGTATGATAAGATCTAAATATCTGGCATAGAGAATTAGAAGTGATGTAACCATGCATGAACATGTACAAATTAGAAACCTTGTGCTATAAATTGTCAATGCGTTCCATGTTAAAAGTATGAGAACCTAAGAATTCTGATCATAGAAGTAACTTCAAAATTTTTTGAAAGTCATCCAGAAGTAGAGGTATAAAAGTAGAATATTGTAATTGTAGCATGTGCTGTTACTAATAGCTAGGGACATATATACATATAGATGTAATATGAAATTTTTTATTCTAATAACGAGGGAAACATTACATGTGACAAATATTTTTGACTGGTATAAAAAACAGTCAACAGCCCTAATTATAATAACTTAGACATAACTCTTATAAAATCATACATAGCATCAAACTTACCACAAAGCAAAAGTTACAAATAAAAAACAAGCTAGGTTATTAATAAGGAAATGGATTTCTCATTTCAATGCACATGACCAGAAAGGTTGACCCGCTTCTTTCCCAAATAGAAGAGCCAAAAAAAGGTGGGACTTTCCTAACCTGAGGACAAAATTTAAAATTAAAACTAAATCCAATGTGCTGTGAGAAAGAAATTTGTGAAGTGAGTTAAGAGAGAATAATTTCCAGAGAAAAGACAAAAGTATTTGAATAGAAATCCTTAAGCAGTAGCTTTCAAGAATACAACTAAAAGTTGAAATAATTGAAACTTGAAATAGCTGAAAACGAGTTCTTAGTAGTAACCTAATTGAAGATTACTTCTAATGGTCCCTAATATGGCTTCTAGGAAATGAAGGAAAGAGAATTGAAACTTCAAATAGCTGAAAACGAGTTCTTGGCAGTAACCTGATTGAAGATTACTCCTAGTGGTCCCTAAAACGGCTTCTAGATATATATCTAATTTACATTAAATTTGAATGAAGAAAAGGAAATGAAGGAAAGAGATATTAAAGTTAATACATGAGACAAATAGTTGAAGCTAAACCCACAAATTCATTTTGACTGACTTTATTTCAAAATCCAAAAAAAAACAAAAAGTTAGGTACCTATTTTTGGCACATAAATGTATAGCTCAAAATACCAAAGCAGAAGTTATAATACATAAACACGCACATATGTTAAATGTAAGCTATCTGATTGATTTTGAGATGGATCTTTCCCATTGCTTATCTGTTACCAATATCTATATATTTATGTATGCATTGGTTTATACTGCTAAAGAAGAAGGAATTTGTGCTCCTTATCTAACTAAACAACCAACTAAGAATTAAGTATTTAATGATGATAAGGACTGCAGGCAGGGAATATTTTAGAAACCAAAGCGTTCTTCAAATTTTACATATATAGGTAATGCCAACAATAGCTCATGTATCAATCACCTTACCAATCCAAAAGACAAGTGCAACTATATATACTGTTGGTACAAAAATAATCACTGACACGTGAAATTTTTCTGAGCACAATAAGAATGTACTCGGCATTGATTTAGTGATAAGTAAATCACTGCAGTTGGGTCCCATCATCTAGTAAAGTTATGTTGGTGATACTAACTATAAATGCGAAATAGCAATAAATGAACTAATTTATTACTTCATAGTCAGCAGGGGCGGATCTAGGATTTTTCTCATGGGGTGGCACAATGTATAAAATTACACAAAAACATACTTTGTATTAAAACTCAAAGTAAGTAATACAAAAGCTAAACATTGTTCTCCATATTAAAATTTAACTTACAATTGACCCCTACGCTTTTTCATATTTTGAAAATAATTCATGATACATTCATTTGACAAGCTGCTAAATATATCTTTTTCAATATACACAACCAAACAATCATTCATCAACTCATCACCCATTCGGTTGCGAAGTCGATTCTTCACTATCTTCATACCAGAGAATGCCCTCTCTACTGTAGCAGTTGCAATGGGCAAAATCAAGATCAAAGTTAGGAGCTTGTAAACTAATGGGTATGCCACATCTCTTCTATTTTCAACCATCTTTTGAGTAATGTCACCAAACCCCTTTACACCTGAAAACTCAACATTCAAGCGCATATCCATAATGAAATTTTCAAGTTGATCCGAAAGTGCTAAAAGCTTAATGTCTGAAAATAGTCTTTTGGGTAAAATTGAGCTAATTGAATCACCTTTTGCTTGTCAAAAGCAGCAAATGAATTGGATGGATTTAGGCATGAAACACAAAGCAACAACTTGGTATTTACCTCATTAAATTTGTTATTTAGCTCTTGCAGTTGCGTATCTATGACAGTATTGAATAATTCAACGCGGTAGTGATGTGAGTTTGTCATTTCTTCAGCTCTACGGCGTGATCTTCCTTGAACTACATACAAATCATCCATGCTAGGAATACTAATATGATGTTTCACACAAAAAGCAGAAACTTCTTCCACCAAAGAATTCCACCCATTATCCCTCATCGCTTGAAGTCTTTTCTTAGAAATGTCAACTAAGACAATTGCATTCCCAATATCTTTCTCTTTCCGTTGCAGTGCTTGAGACAAATCATTTGTTATTCCCAATATTGATTTCATCAAATGCAAAGTAATCACAAACTCAAAGGATTGCATCGCTTTTAATAAACACAATGCTTCAGCCTTTTGATCTGAATTTGTTCCCTCCTCTACAACCACATCAAGCACATCAATTACTGAGGCAAACATGTTAATCAAGCTCATAAGAGTCCCATAATGCGATCCCCAACGTGTATCACTTGGCCGAATTATAGTACTTTCTTGATTCAAGCCTCGCCCACTTGTGATTTCTTCATTTTCCAAGCCTTCAATAATTCGAGCAACTTGTGCCTCTCGCAAAGTATCCCGTCGCTTGCACGAAGATCCAACCACATTAACAATATTATAAATCAAGAGGAAGAGCATGGCAATAAGGACATGGTTCTTCGCCACTGCAACAAGAGCTAGTTGAAGCTGGTGAGCAAAACAATGCACATAATATGCACACTCATTCTCTT
This sequence comes from Vitellaria paradoxa, assembly GCA_019916065.1. Classification (NCBI taxonomy): domain Eukaryota; kingdom Viridiplantae; phylum Streptophyta; class Magnoliopsida; order Ericales; family Sapotaceae; genus Vitellaria; species Vitellaria paradoxa. The sequence goes on from CM034240.1 coordinate 38,493,351, forward strand.
TCAAGATAAGAGTCTTCAATCCATTAAATTCACCTCGCATATTACTTGCTCCATCATAACCTTGCCCACGCAACATAGATATGCTTAATCTATGTGCAAAAAATAACTCTTCAAGTGCATTTTTAAGGGACTGAGCAGTTGTGCTAGTGACATGCTTTAAGCCCAGAAAACGTTCAACCACGCATCCTTTTTTGTTTACAAATCTCAAAACAACGGCCATTTGCTCCTTCATTGACACGTCATGAGATTCATCAAGGAGAACAGAAAATAATCCATCACCAAGCTCTTTAATTATAGCATTGGTTGTTTCAAATGCATAAGCTCTAACAATATCTTTCTGAATTTGAGGCGCTATTAACTTAAGATTCTCAGGAGCATTCTTAAGTGCAACATTTCTCACCTCCTCATTATGATCTGTAAGGAATTTTAAAAGCTCTAAAAAATTTCCCTGGTTGTTTGAACCATCATACTCATTGTGCCCACGAAATGGAAGTCCTTGTCTTAAAAGGAATCTAATGCAGTCAATTGATGCATTAAGTCGAATTCTATAATCAATTCTTGCTTCTTCTGTCATTTTACCAAAACTGGTTTCAATATGTTGTTTTTGATTCATCAAATCTTGGCATTTACTCCAAGCTTGTCTGTGAGTACTATTAACTCCTCCCTCATGTTTGCGAAGCTTATCTTTCTTCTTCCAATCCCTAAAACCTTCACTAACAAATGCATCACCACCCCCTTGATCTCCACACTCATTCTTAAAAAGATAACAGTAAAGGCAAAATGCAGAATCCTTTGATATGCTATACTCCAACCACTTAAATTCATCAAACCACGCAGGATTAAATCTTCTTAACTTTCCATTGAAATCTCTTTGTGGAAATTCATGTTTACGAGGTTGGCAAGCACCATTAAGGTAGTACTTTCTACGAACCATTTCACGAATATTGGGATCATATTCGACAATCTTAGGCCGTACTCCTGGATCAGATGGAAGTTCAGGGAGGTTGAATTCTGCATGATCACTTCTTGAAGAATTTTTGATACTTGATGAGTGTGTAGAACCTCGATTGGATGGAAACTCTAGAACCTTGGATTCCACACAAGTTTTTTTTGAAGGTTCACTACTCAATGGTGGCTTTTCTAAGGAGATTTTTGTTGAAGGATCATTGGAATTCATTGAAGATGACTCTTCTTCATCACTTTTTCTTTTATAATATCTCAACATATCTAAAAAAAAAAAAATTTAAAGTGGAGTATAAATAGCAAATATAATGTTTATACAGAAGAAAAATCACATTGAATTAAAAAAACAAACAAAATAAGTTATTTAATCACAAATCAAATGTACACAATTTTCAACCATTCCAAAATCATGAGAAGTTGAAAAACAAGCTAGATTTTTTAGCATACACAACAATACTCAAATGCCAAAAATCATACATTCGCTTTAAAAAAAATACTCATAGTCTTGAATTATATACAAAAACCATTTATATTTGATACTTCACAGTTTAATTGGTTGCCTAATTAATTCTTTTAGCATAAAATAGTCATAGTTAGTCATGTCATTTTCAAATTAGCATTTTTCTTACCGAAATTGATTTTTTAGATAACACTTTTTCAAGCAAACAAGAAAATAAATAAATAAATAATTTGCTTAATATAAGCCTGTTATTTAAAAAAAAAAAAAAACTAATCCAAAGTTTATTAAGTTAGTTAAAGATATTTTTTTATATAAATAAATTATTCATATTTGACCATGTAGGATCAACCTAAATTTTGATAAGTATATTTAAAATTAAAATTAGATTAAAATAGAATCCATGATCTTTTAAATAGTAATTTTGGTAACAGTAATAGTTAGATTTGAATTTTGTTCTTGACTCGGTCACCAACTTAATTAGCATCCTAAGAGCAATTAATTCAATATTGATCTAAAAGTCTTCCATTTTTCATTTTTGTATGTCAAATCTTTGAGTTATTTATTTGGTTTTTTTTTTTTTTTTTTTTTTTTTGCAAACATTAAATTCCTATTCCCTGCATTTTCAAAGAATTCCAGCTGATTAAAGTTATTAAATTATAATTGTGTCTATATAAAATTATTTGGAAGGAAATGATTTACCCAATAATAGATAGATAAAAATACATTTTTATGTTAAAATTAAACATTTTTAAAATAAACTCAACAAAAAATTCATTGATAAATTTGACTCTAATTTTTTTTATAATATTTTTTTGCATAATCATGCATGAGCTTCAATGGCACGTGATGCAAAAATATAATTTAATTTTATAAATTTTATTAATTTTTTCACTTTTATTCAAATCACGAAAAAATTATATGAAAAATTTTAAACTAAAATTCCTTATATATTTTTAGAATTTAGACCAAACTGTAATGAGATTAAAGTGTAATTAATGCTTGATTTAAAATTCACCTAATGTACCATGAAAGCTAAAGCTACTTTTAACGCAATTTAATAAAGAAAACCAAGCTGATCATCTCTGATTTGCTTTCTTTTTCAATGTAATCCTTGTCTTCCTACGACTTGAAAAAAGCTAAAGTTGAAAGTTGTAAACAAAATGAAAATAAAAAACTATACAGTGGGAAGGAATACACAGACAGGAAGCAAAGGGAGGAGCCAGTACAATCATGCTATGGGCCAAAATCTTTAGCCGTGGAAAAACCTTCAGCAATCTGCCTATGTCAAGGACGATGCAACTATAGAGGAGATTAAAGCAGCAGAACAACTGTATTTTTAGCAATAATCTAACAAAACAAAAATTTGACAGAGTGAACTGAAAAAAAAAATAAAATGCTTACTTGGTCTCAATATTGCAGATTTGCTGTCGTTTCACGTTGGGTGTCGCCGGAATCAACTGGATTCACGGAGTCACGGTCGCGGAAAGCCGGAGAGATGAGAGATGCTGCTCGCTGAAGCTGGACGAAGTCACGGACTCACGGGACTGCGGGAGGGCTGCAATTGCAGCTGGAATTGGGTATTTACCCTATTAGGTCTTTGTGTTAGTTTGGTAATAATTTAAGGGGTTAGGGGTATTTTAGTAAATTTAATTGTAAAACTCAGGGGGGTCACGTGCCCCCCCTTGCCTCTGAATGCCTCCGCCCCTGATAGTCAGCCCAGTTCATTTGTTTACAAGTGGCAGAAGATGTGACATCAAGCCATTTCTTAAGGGTATATTCTATCCATTATACTCATATCTCCCATGCACATTTAATACTGGGTGAAAAGTATTAAATGTGAAATAAAAGGCATTTAAAGAAAAATAAATTGCCATGTAGTTTATTATATGCATATAAGAAACAAAATTATTATAATTCAATTATTTACACATTTATTTATTTATTCTATCTTACAATAAATATAGGACCTAACCTTAAAATTCAAGTACACTCACTATTGTCAACTATTTATATTACTCCTTAGTTTATATTCTCTCAAGCCGTTTCTGACTTTACTATTAGAAGATTTTTGGTCGGAGCTCCTCTGCGGCCATTTCCTTTGACGTCTTTTGTTCTGCAGGCTTGAGTTCTACTTTTTTGGTTGACGTGGTGAGCAAGTCCGATAGTATTTTTTATTGTTGAACATTTGGTGCCCATCGAGGGGCCCATTTTTTTGTTCTTCACATCCTTGTGTTCTTTGTAATTTTTTCAGTCTTTTGGATTTCACCAACTATGACTTCAGGTGGTGATGCAATGCCTCCACAATTTCCACGAGAGAAGCTGAAGCAGAACTCCCTAGACAAAAGGAGGTGCGCTTACCATCACTACTCCAAGACAGATGGTGAGAAGACAATGTAAGGTCAGTAATCCTGAAGCAATTTAGAGGAGGCAACACTTATAAGATTTGGCTAATGCAAAACAAACTGAGTTGGAAGAGATCCTTCAGAAGCTCAATGAGGAGAAAGGAAATCGAACTAGCTATGATCTCTCTAATCATGGGCAGTTTGATTCAAGTATAGACGGAAGTTATAATGCATTATATGATGGTCTACTAGAGGCTTGAACTGAGAAAAGAAAAGGTATGCATGGTGAAAGGAATCAAAGTTCCAAGTGAGAAGCTGATGCTGTTCTGATGATGGCTTTTGGTGTTGAACTTATAGGTACACGTTCCAACCATATTCAACTCTAAGAGTCTATGCAACAATAAAGACCAAGGAGCTTAAAGTCTCAGCTGAGTGAAGATGCCCCGAGGAGAAAGCACTCAAGTTAAAGGAAGTAGTAAGATAAAGAAAAAAGCTCATCCAACGAAGATGTGGTGCCAGTAAAAAAGATAAAGTTTGAAAAGTCTAAAGAAGCGGCGAAGACACAATACATGGAGTTGGAAGGCTTAAAACAGTCTGCACAGATGATGGTAAGGAAAGCGCTGGGAAAGATCTCTGCTTTCCTATTTACCAGTGACATAACTGAATCTAAGCCTAAAGAAGCTCATGACCTCCTGTTTTACAAGGTACGATGGAAAATCAGACCCCCTCTGCACATTATATATAGACACTATATGCAGGCTATGACACTATAGAGTTGGAATGATGAGTTCATGTGCTGAGTATTCCCCTCCAACCTGGGGGATATTGTATTTCAATGGTTCCATAAGTTTCCCCCAAGAAATATAAGTTATTGGAAACGACTTGCCAATGAGTTCATTACCAAGTTTTTGGTTAATGTTAAATAGCCAAAAACTGCTAACGTACTTCTAAACATGATGAAAAAGAATAATGAAAGCCTTAATGATTATGCATGAAGGTACATAAAATTGTATAATGAGGTAGAAGGTTACTCTGAGCAATAGGCAGTAACCTCCATGACAAAGAAGCCACTGGTGAATATGTTCGACCTCATATGCTAAATTAAGAAGTATGCTAAAGTAAAGGACGAGACAAAGCTTGCCGACTAGAAGGTGATAAAGCCATCTAGGTCAAATGGAGGAAAACAAAGAGAAGAGAAAAAAGAGTTCATTGAAGACAGGAAATCTATCTTCAAAGTTGTCAACACAGTGTTCAAGGAGCTGATCTCCAGAATCCTTCCTCTGACCAAGGACAAGTTATATTTTAGATGGCCGAGGAAATTACTTAACTCCCTAGGTAAGGAAAATCATAGGGATTATTGTTCATATCATCAAGACAGGAGGCACCATACAGGATTATTTCGTTTCTTATGGTATCTCTTGGAAGATTTGGTGAAAGAGGGTCATCTAAAAGAAAACATTAATGAGGCAAAAACAAAGGTGGCAGATGATTAACTTTAAGCTTCATGAGGTGATCAAAGGAAAGAACAAAGAACAAGGAGGGGGGAACGAAATGAAGACAAGAAAGATGACGTGAAGGAAGCACAACCTACACCAAGGACTAAGCCGAGACGGGAAGTGTAGAGACTAGAAGTTATTCATGTTATTCACATGGAATATTGCTCCCAAGACATTGTCATTTGTCCCTGAGCAGAGGAGCGGTATGTTGGAAAGGTAGGGGAGATGTTGAAGGTAACTGGTTCCCCGAGCAAACTTTCAAGGACAAAAAGTACTCAGGGAATATCATTCTCTGAAGATTAAAGTAAGAGGATGCAGTAACCACACAATGATGCGCCGGTGGTTACTTTGAAGATTTTTGAAATAGATGTGAAGAGGATCCTAGTTAATGCATGAAGTTTCACTAAAGTCATGTTCCTCAATCTGTTCAAAAAAATGGGGCTTACAGAGAAGGGTTTGGAATCAATTGAATGTCCACTTATTGATTTCAACTCTATTCTAGTCTGGCCATTGGGGAGGGTTAATATTCCTATTCAGGTAAGACCAGTGGAATATAAGGTAGAGTTTACAGTAGTAGATACACCATCTTCTTACAATACAATTGCAGGAGGATCCTAGACTCGCATGTTAGGCAGTCATTTCTATCTACCATCAAGTACTTAAGTTCCTATATGGTGATAAGGTGATAGAGATTGGGAGGGATCAGGATACATTTAGGAGGTGCTTTGCTGCTACCTTGAAGTCCAAGCCTTTGCTCGATCAAGTTCAACTTACTGAGATGCCTGAAGGTACTCCCAAGATTGATGATATTGGACGTGATCCGAAGAAGAAAGCTATTGAACATTTGGGAAAAGTCCAAACTGGTCCAACCAAGGATGACAAGTCCTTTCTAATTGGGTACAAGTTTGGGAGCCAAGGAGAAGCTAAAACTGATAAAGATGCTACTAAAGAACATTGGTACATTTACTTGAATGCCTCAAAAGATGCTAAGTATATCGTCTGAAGTTATGAGTCATAAGCTGAATGTTAAATCAGGAGTAAAACTTTTGATTCAAAATGAAAGAAGAACTACTCTACATCATGCTGAGGCTATAATTGAAGAGGTTGACAGACTGCATGATGCTAAGGCCATCAAGGAGGTTTCATACCTTAAGTGGCTAGCAAATACAGTAGTGGTGAAAAAAAAAGAATAAAACATGGAGGGTCTATGACTGACCCTGAAATGTGTTCAAGTTCTCCTCTCAAGTGCAAGAGGGTGGTTGTAGTTTTACTCAGTGAGAACTGAGGTCATCTCCACAGGAAGGGCTTTGTTAAAAGCTCTAAACTTGTTCTCTTAGTTCATAGGTGAACCTAAGTTAATTTGAACTAATTTTGGATTTATAAGATGTTTAAGTATGGTTGGGTTGAGAATGATAGAGTGAAGGAATTGTGATATTAAATTAAAATGCAAATAATGAAAATAAAATAACTAAAATAATCTTTGCTTCGAACCAAATCTGGTTGTAGGTTGTGGTTTACTCAAACACATTTGTAACTCAACTTAACAAACGCACATGCACTGCTAGGTTGGAAGATATTTTATTAAAATCTATTTTATGGAACTAAAGGTAAGCAGAGGCTTTTGAAATTAGTTTCGGACTCACTGGAACATTGAATCAAACACCTAGTATGCACGAGCATCAACTCATAATTAGGCTTTGATTGTAACACGGGTGAATCGATTTCTTAAGAAAACCTCATGTTATGATTTTAAGAAAATAAGTTCCAAATCATGAGGCCATTAAATCAAACACTTGGTATATGATTATAACACGGATGATTTGGTTTTGTAAGAAAACCTAATTTGGGTTTTGGAAAATATATTTGTAACTCATTGGGACATTGAACCAAACACTTGGTGTGCACAAGTAAAAACTTGTAACCAAGTTATGGTTATAACATACGTGAGTTGATTTCAAAAGAACCCTAGTTTACTACGAGATTCCAATTAGAAATCAAAGATATTTTATTTGAAAATATTCTTTTACATTTGAGTTCACCAAACTACCACACCACCTTCAATGGCTTGAAGCCAAGAACAAACCCTAGCCTAGCATATATTTAAACTGTAAACGAAATTATGCGAAGAATAATAAACATCCATTCGAACTTTTTAAAATGAAAAGAAATCAAAACCAACTACGTGTAAGAGTTGTGAAACAAATATGAAGTATAAACGAAAGAAGAAAACTTGAAACGAAAAACTTTTAATTGAAAATATTGAAGAAAAGTCACTTACATGTAAACGAAAAGCGAAATCTTCTTACGAAACTTCAAACAAATTGAATGCGTAAAAGCGTAGTATAAATCTCTAAAACTTAAAGAAAACTCTCAAGAAAATAAGCCTAGAACTGCCAAAACGGCTGTACATGTTTCCTTTATATAATGGAGATGAAAAACCCTAAAAAAGAAATTTATCTGCACAAATTAACCTTCTGTGGTTCAGACTGTCCTTCATCTTCGTTTCGTGTTTTGCTTTTGACAGCTTTCTGTTCTCAATTTCCAATGTGATTTTGACTTTGAAGACGATCGATTCAAGCTTTGGCCAAAACAGAAAAGTTTAAGCCCTTTGAGTCTTTTTTCCAACCCAAAAAGAATTAGGTCAATTGGAGTTGTTACCAAAAAGTTATGGTTAAAAAACTGATAGGGTGTCAAGCTGGAACTTCAACTGCACACCACTTCAACCATCTTGAACTTCGGATCATTTCCTTCTCCTTAGCAGCCATGGTAACTGATTCTATTCCTTGGGATAACTCTTGGGACATTGAGGAAGTCTTCAAAGTCATTGGACATGTTGTCCTTTTTGTCTTCAAGCTGTTTTTTCTATGTGTGCCAAGTGTTCGACGTAATGCCCCAAAAGACACCAAAGCCTATTCTTGCACTTCCTTACTCCGACTTGCTTTGGCTACTCCTCAAATGCACTCCTAGCGTTATTCAGGGCTAAAACACCAAATTATATCACTTAAAATACACAAAAAATAAGAATGCATGGAAATAAGATAATTAAGCTAACACCTTGCCAATAGCAAACAAAATTGCATAATTATCATGCTCAGTAGATATAAAATTGTGCAATAATGCATACTAATCACACCCCCAACCTAGACATTGCTAGTCCTTAGCAATGCACGCAATTAAACCATGGGGTACAAAAAGAAATGCAAGGACACCCACAACATGTAAGCTCTTATTCAAATCAAACAAAACAAAATAAATAATAACTAAGGTCATGTCCGTTTTCGTAGGAAATACACGGCCACACTTAGTGCTTGAGACAAGCACTTTAAACCCTTAGGTTCCCCCTAGTGGACGAGTAAGGTCTCGTGAGGGTTTGCAGTGATGCTACCCACAAACATCTATGGAAAGGTCTCAATATGTCCAAGAGTGATTAAGATCAAAAATGAATTCAAGCTTAAGCCCAACAAGTCACATAACCCAAATATCTTGTGTAATTCCCAAGTGCTAAGCATAAATGCATGGACTATCAAAGTAAGAAGTGCATATGTACGAAATTGTTTCATTCATTCAACAACGTTGCAAAAGCATAAACGGAACTAGGTTTTGATTTCAAATACTCACAGGGTATCACTCATAGAAAGAGATTCACTTATCAAGAGTTCACACATAGCTATTAGCATATGATGCTATCCTAGTTGCATATAACCCCACAACAAATGAGTGAATTAAATTAAAGTTCATGTGGACAGCTCATAACCATGTTCCAATGCATGTGTAAGAGATCACACCACACAACCTACACGAGACCACTATATGCACAATTCAAGATTTGCTTGCTTAGAATCCACTAAGTCTTTATTTCGGTTGTAACTTGGCCAGGGTTAGTGGTTAACAAATAAAGATATGGAAATCAAAGCACATGTCTTGGGATAAAGATGTTCAAGTGCACACAAGACCCATTTTGCCCATTTCCTTTCCAACCCCAACAAGGATCATTCTTAATTACCAAAAAAAAAAAAAAAAAACCCAACAAGGATCTCAACAAGAAGCTTATTCACACTAAATACTACCCTTGGGACAATTGCAATTATTGCAAACAATGTACAAGTCCCACAATTTCAGAAACGGAAGTAATGATTTTTTTTATTTTTTTATTTTTTCTCTTTTTCTCTTTTTTCTTTTCTTTCTTTTTTCTTCATTTTTTTCTTTTTTTTTTTTTTAATAATGAACTATACAATGTATGAATTCTCTTCCTAACATTTTTCCTCATGTTGCTCTCAAAAACTTACATTCTGAACCCAAATTCACAACTTAGACATTGAGGCACTTTTATAACCCAAAACATGTGAGGGTGAGGCTTAAATTGTGTGAATGGTTGTAAGGGATAATAGATGAGGTGAGAATCAAGAAAAACTCAAAAATTTAATGAAAAGGCTTCAAATTGGTTCCTAAGGTAATTTCCTATCAAGGAATGACAAAGAGGCCCAAAAATAGCAAAAAGGGCCTAGCATCATGTTCAAAGCTTGCAACAACTCATAGTGTGCCAAATGAAACTCGAGCAAGTATATGTGATGCAATTGGTGCATTGAAAGCCAAAGTGAAGAACAAAAGAGCTGTGATTATGGGCAACCCCTCAAAAAAAGGAATAATAGGCTCAAAAGCTCACTATTAAGGGGTATGAGTCTCTACCTAGTCCAAGAATGCTCAATTAACCAATGTTAACAAAATCCACTCCTAAGCACATAAGCTCTTCTCCATGACAGTCAAAAATGCACAAGGTCATGACACACTCAACTTGAACTAGGTTTCCTATTGAAACTTGAACAAGACTCACTCACCACTCTCTCACTCAAATTCACCATCAACCAAACCATAAGGGCTAACATACGGGCATAAATGAGCTAAGATCATACATTTTAGCTCTAATATGCACAAAAAAAAAATTAAAATTTTGCAATTTTGGCACAAAAGATCATCATGTGAACTCTTACTCCCCAACCTAAACTAAACATTATCTTCAATGTGAGAACCATGGTGCATATGTGGGTCTGTAGTATGCAATAGTGAGCATGATGATGAGCATAAAACAATAGCCACAAAAGGGTACCCATACGAGCATAGCACAAAATAAACCAAGCATGCACCCATTATTTAAGCCACTTAAGGCATCACCCAAAACACCCCCTAACCTAGATTCTACAGCACTCCCAACAACAATAATTATATATATGAAGTACCAAACTTGGAAATGCAAGATTAAATAAAAGGGAGAAGAAGGGTATTACCTCAAGAGTTTCCTTATTTGAAGAAAACAGAAGACACTATACAAGAGGAAATGCTAGAAATAAAATAAAAAGAAAAAAAAAAGACGATAAGACCAAAGAAAGAGTTAGTACAAAAGAAGAAATAAAAATAAAAGAAAAGGAAATAAGAGAATAAGAAAAGAAAAATCTAATCTACTATGTACAATAAGAATGAGGAAAATGGGTTATCCAACACCCTCTCTATCCCACGCATCCACATATGGTTTAAGAAATAAAATGTTCTCTTCGGGCTCACGAAGCATCGAAGGTGGATGCTCATCGGGTGTAAAACACACCAAATAATGAAAGGCCAAATAAGGTTTGTAAGACCTCGGATATGGCCATGATGCATACATGGATATGGATATAGTGGGTTCAATAAGTCTTTCAATGCCCAAGAAATCTATGGGTGTGGAAATGGTGGGCTCTAATGATCTTTTGACACCTAAGAAATCTACAGGTACGGAAATGGTGGGTTTGAATGATCTCTCAACACCTAAAAAGTCAATGTAAGCTTTTCCTATGTCTACTACCTCTCCCCAGTGATGGTCAGTCTCATAGTAGTCACTCACAATCCTTGTAGTAAGACTCTTAGATGGGGCTAAGTCAAGAGATAAGAGGTGTGCACCACTCTCAACCTTGGGTGTGTAGTGAAGTGAACTAGGGTCAACCAACTCAATGATGTGTTCCTCGGGCCATGTGACATTCAAATGCTCAGTTGGAGTCAAAGGACTCTCAATAAGGTCTAGGGTGGTTGGGGTGGGTTGAGCGTCTAGCTCGGTAGTAGGAAAGGATTGTATATCTCCTTGACTTTCAGTAAGTGGTAGAGAAATATCCTGAATGGGAGAGTCTAAATGGAAATGAGAAAGATGCTCATTCCAAATGTTATCCCAATGTAGTTAGGCTAATTGTCCACTCAGTGCCTATAGTAGTGTTTGAGGTCGACGACTCAATCATGTTCACTTGACCTTTTAGTTTTGGGAGTGTCTATGTAGGGAGTTTACCACTTGGAGTGGTGCTTATGACTTGTGTCAACCTAGAAATTTGCCCTCTAATGTCATCTAAAGCTCGGTTGATATTGTTATTGATGTTCAATTGCTATTGCATGAATTGATTAAGAGTGTCCTCAATAAGCCTCTTTTGTGCAAGTTGAAATGCAGCAGGACTGGGCTGTTGGTATTGAGGTAGTGGTTGAGGAATGTGTTCCTTGTCCAATTTAAATTGTACATCATTAGGTTCACTAGGCCAATAATCCCGGGGTTCCTCAGACTGGCCCTCAATGAGTGGAATAAGGTTGGGACAAGCAAAATTTGAATAATCAGTCTCCATTCATACGCTACTTCTAAAGGATGGATCATAAAGATCAAGCAAAGTATGAGCATATGGGAAAGGTTCAATGTGGCTTTCAAGTGCATGAGATTCAAAACTAAGCTCAAGTCTTCCCCGTGGCTTGGTGTGTTCATTGAAAAGTTCAAGGAATGACCATGCCTCACCTGAGGTGAGGTCAAAAAATTCCTTACCCAAGGTTAAATCAAATGCCTGTTGCAACTTACAAGATAGAGCATTATATAATATGGCTACAATATCCCTTAGCTCTAATCTGTGACTTGGGAAAGTGTCCAAAAGTATGTTAAACATTTCCCAACATTTATAAAATACTTCACCCCTCTTTTGATAAAAACTTCTAATTTGGAAGCCATGGGTGAAGGTTTGATGAATGGGGAGAAATTTTTCGATAAAAGCTTGACAACATTGTTCCCAAGTGGTCCATTCACTATAATTATAACACCAGTCACCAGCCACACTTTGTGAAGACAAAGGAAAAAACATAAACCTAATTCTCTCACTTTTTCTAACATCATCACGTAAGCCACACACTGCCTCAAACCTATCAAGATGAAGACATGGGTCTTCCTCCTCGTGCCCAAGGAATTGGGGAAGCATACTATAGGTCTCTAATGCAAAATCATTTCCAAATATGCCACCTAAATACTCTATGTAATCTTAGGTATCAAAAGGGCCATGTACAAGATCACCAATATCCATGTCTAAGATCAGAAAATAAAAATGAAAACAAAATAAGAAAAGAGAAAAACTACACTAAATGCAACCTAAGTTTACTAGGATGCAAGCTAGATTATATGATATGCAAATGAATATATAACAATGCAAAAGAAAGAAAACTACTAATAAAGAGATAGAGAAAAGAAAGAATTCACCCAATTTCTCAAGTGAACTCTACTTAACTCCCAAATCTAGCGCTTAATTGCCCTCCCAGGCAACGCCGCCAAAAACTTGACCGACCATGAAATGTGTTTAGGTTCTCTTCTCAAGTGTAAGAGGGTGGCCGTAGTTTTACTTGGTGAGAACCGAGGTCATCTCCACAGGGAGGGCTTTGTTAAAAGCTCTAAACTTGTTCTCTTAGTTCGTAGGTGAACCTAAGTTAATTTGAACTAATTTTGGATTTATAAGATGTTTGAGTAAGGTTGGGTTGAGAATGATGGAGTGAAAGAATTATGATATTAAATTAAAATGCAAATATTGAAAATAAAATAACTAAAATAATCTTTGCTTCGAACCAAATCTGGTAGTAGGTAGTGGTTTACTCAAATACATTTGTAACTCAACCTAACAAACGCACATGCATTGTTAGGTAGGAAGATATTTCATTAAAACCTATTTTATGGAACTCAAAGGTAAGCAGAGGCTTTTGAAATTAGTTTCAGACTCACCGGGACATTAGATCAAACACCTAGTGTGCACAAGCATCAACTCGTAATCAGGCTTCGATTGTAACATGGGTAAATCGATTTCTTAAGAAAACCTCGTGTTATGGTTTTAAGAAAATAAGTTCCAAATCATAAGGCCATTGAATAAATCACGGTGCCATTGAATCAAACACTTGGTATGCACAAGTGGCCAATCGTAACCAAGCTATTATTATAACACGGGTGATTTGATTTCGTAAGAAAACCTAATTTGGGTTTTAAAAATATATTTGTAACTCATCGGGACATTGAACCAAACACTTGGTGTGTACAAGTGAAAACTTGTAACGAAGTTATGGTTAGAACACAGGTGAGTTGATTTCAAAAGAACCCTAGCTTACTACGAGATTCCAATTAAAAATCAAAAAAAAAAATTCATTTAAAAATATTCTTTTACGTTTGAGTTCACCAAACTACCACACCACCTTCAATGGCTTGAAGCCAAGAACAAACCATAGCCTAGCATATTTAAACTGTAAACGAAATTATACGAAGAATAATAAACATCCATTTGAACTTTTTAAAATGAAAAGAAATCAAAACCAACTCCGTGTAAGAGATGTGAAACAAATATGAAGAATAAATGAAAGAAGAAAACTTGAAACGAAAAACTTTTAATTGAAAATATTGAAGAACAAGTCACTTACAAGTAAACGAAAAGAAAAATCTTCTTACGAAACATCAAACAAATCGAATGCGTGAAAGCATAGTATAAATCTCTAAAACTCAAAGAAAACTCTTAAGAAAATAACCCTAGAACTGCCCAAAACGGCTGTAAATGTTTCCTCTATATAATGGAGATAAAAAAAACCCTAAAAATGGAATTTATCTGTGCAAATTAACCTTCTGTGGTCTGGACCACCCGTGGGGGTGTTCGGACCACAGTGTCCTTCATCTTCGTTTCATGTTTTGCTTTTGATAGCTTTCTGTTCTCAACTTCCAATGTGATTTAAACTTTGAAGACAATCGATTTAGGCTTTGGCCAAAACAAAAAAGTTGTAGCCCTTTGAGTCTTCTTTCCAACTCAAAAAGAATCAGGTCAATTGGAGTTGTGAGTAGAAAGTTATAAGGTGTCAAGCTAGAACTTCAACTACACACCACTTCAACCATCTTGAACTTCGAACCATTTCCTTCTCCTTGGCAACCATGGTAACTGATTCTGTTCCTAGGGATGACTTTTGTGACATTGAGAAAGTCTTCAAAATCATTGGACATGTCAGCCTTTTTGTCTTCAAGCTGTTTTCTCCGTGTGTAGTAAGTGTTTGGCGAAATGCCCCAAAAGACACCAAAGCCTATTCTTGCACTTCCTTACTTCGGCTTGCTTTCGCTACTCCTTAAATGCACTCTTAGTGTTATTTAGGGCTAAAACACCAAATTATATCACCTAAAACACACAAACAACAATAATGCATGGAAATGAGATAATTAAGCTAACACCTTGCCAATAACAAGCAAAATTGCATAATTATCATGCTCAATAGGTATAAAATTATACAATAATGCATACTAATCAGTCTATAATGATTACATGGACTTGAATAAAGCATGTCTTGAAGATGCATTCCTATTACCAAAGATTAATCAATTAGTAGATTCAACAACTGAGAGCTTGAGGATGTCTTTTCTAGATGCATACAAAGTGTATCATCAGATTCTGATGTATAAGCCTAACGAGGAGAAAACTTCATTCATCACCCCGAGGGGACATATTGTTACAAAGTCATACCATTTGGACTTAAAAATGTTGGAGCTACCTATCAACGCTTAGTGACAAAGATGCTCTAGGAGGACCTCAACAAGATAATGGAGGTCTACATTGATGACATGATGGTCAAAAGCAAAAAGCCTGAACCCATATTTAGCATTTGTAGTATGTATTCTTTGCTCTTGATGAATATGGGTTGAAGTTCAATGCTGCCAAGTGTGCCTTTACGGTTAGTTTAGGAAAGTTTTTAGGCCACTTTGTCACCTAATGAGGAATTAAAAGAAATCCTAACCAAATCTGAGTTAGTCAGGTAGTAGTCCCACCTCATACAAAGCAAGAAGTTTAAAAACTTACAGAAATGGTTGTAGCACTTAACAGATTTTCAGTCAAATATTAGATAAGTGCCAACCATTCTTTAACATTTGTTAAAGGGGCAAATAAGATGGTCTGGGATGAGAAGGTCGATCGAGCACTAGAGAAGCTGAAGAAATATTTGACAACTGCTCCAATTTTATTAACTCGCTAGCCAAGGGATGTTTTGCTACTTTATTTGACAATGTCAAATCAAGCAGTGAGTGTTGTTCTGCTAAAGGAGGAAGATGGAAAGCAAAAGCCCATTTACTATGCCAGTAAAACCTTATAGGATGTAGAAATGAGATATCTTCCCATAGAGAAATTCACAATGGCATTAGTGATGGCATCCAGAAAGTTAACTCATTATTTTCATGCTCATACTATTGAGGTGGTCACAAATCAATTAATTGGCTAGCTTCTGAATAAGGCTGATATTATTGGAAAGATGGCAAAATAGGCAGTAGCCCTTAGAGTTTTTGACATTAGATTTGTGTCAAGGACAATAATAAAGGCATAGGTCTCAGTAGATTTCATTGCAAAGTTCACCCTCCAGTTCCCAAACAGATATATGAGGTGTGGCAACTGGAGATAAATTTAGAAGTTGAAGTGGTTGCATCGTCATGGTAAATTAAAGTGGATGGGTCCTTGTCCAGGAGGGTTGTTGGAGTAGGTGTAGTTTAGGCAAATCCTGGATGAGTGACCATTAAGTATACTATTAAGCTGGGTTTTAAAGTAACTAATAATGAGTTTGAGTATGAGGCTCTCTTAGCTGGACTTAATATTACTCGGCACTTATTTGCTCAGAGTGTATTGATCAAGATAGATTCCCAGTTTGTGGCAAATCAATTAAAGAGTGAGTATGCAGCAAGAAATGAAAGGATGGCAAAGTATTTGAAGCTATCACAAAAGAAATTGGAGCATTTCGATGTCATTGGAATTGAGTTGATAGGAAAAGATCATAATACTTATACTGATGCTCCGGTAATGTTTGTTGCAACCCCCAGGACCAGGCTAACTGACACTATTTTCTTTGAAGTATTGAAAAGGCCGTGTTAAAGGAAAAAGTGGTGGCTTGTATCGATTTGGGTCCTTCGTAGATGAATCCAATTGTCTCTTACTTGAAAGATGGGATTTTTCCCAAGGACAAAGTACAATCAAGGAAGCTAAGGGTTAAAGTTATAAGGTTTTGGTTATCCCCCGACCACAAGTTATATAGGAAGTCTTTCACAGGCATTTATCTTCTTTGTAGTCATCCTGATAAGGTACAAAAATTTCTTTATAAAATACATGAAAGGGTTTGTGGGGCATATACTGAGGCCTGGTAGGTCATTAGTTTATAGGATAATTATACAAGACTACTAATGGCCAAAAATGGGAAAGATGCTTAAGTCTATGTACGAAAATGTAAGAAATGTCAAAAATTTACTCCAGTTCCTCATCAACCTTCTCAGAAGCTCAGCCCTCTCACTAGTCCATGGCCATTTGCTCAATGGAGTCTTGATATAGTGGGCCACTACCTACTACTACTTGAAATAGGAAGTGGTTGGTGGTTGGAATAGATTATTTTACTAAGTGGGTGGAGGCAAAGCCCCTGGCTCATATCAAAGATGCAAATACCATTCATTTTATGTGGAAGAACATCATTATAACGTATGGCATCCCTTAGACACTTATTTCTGATAATAGGACATAGTTTGATAATCCTTCTTTTAGTGAATACTGTTCTAAGTGTGGGATCAAGAATGTCTACTTGTCAATTGTCTACCCTCAAAGCAATGGATAGGCTGAGACTTCCAATAAGGTTATTCTAAATGGCATCAAGAAGAATTTGAAGGCAACAAAGGGCAAATGTGTTGAAGAGCTTCCAATAGTGCTATGGACATATAAAACCACCCCGAGGAGATCCACAAGTGAGACTCCATTTTCTCTTACTTATGGGATGGAAGTAGCTATTCCACTGGAGGTTGGCATGCCTACTATCTACACAACAGCTTTTGATCAAGGAGAAAATGATAAGGTAATGGGAGTCAGCTTGGATTTGCTAGAGGAGAAGAGGAAATTAGCTTCAATAAGGCTAGCATACTATCAACAAGAGATGAAGAGGAAGTTCAACAGAAATCTAAAGCCACTAGAGTTTAGAGTCGATGATTTTGTCCTTAGAAAGTTAATGGGGGCAAGAAGAAACCCAACAGATAGCAAGCTCAGTACAAATTAAGAAGGTCCATTTCAGGTTATCGAGGTGTTTGGCAATGGAGTTTATCGCCTGGTAGACATGGAGGGGAGGCCAGTGAAAAGACCTTGGAATGCAGTCCATTTGAGGTAGTTTCATGTGTAAGAATTTAAAGCACTTTTGTATACTGATAAAGCAATTTAGAGACATGCACAAAATTAAAGGAATGTTGATCTGGGTTTCCCAATTGTGACAATCGTAAAAGAAGAGTCCAACTAGTTCATCCCAGTGGTTAACTCGAAAAAGAATAGTCCCACTGGTTAACTCAAAAAAGAATATTCTCATTGGTTTATCCTAGTGGTCCCAATGGTTGACTCGAAAAAGAATAGTCTCACTGGTTCATTTCAATGACTGGCTCAGAAAAAAGACAAATCCCATTAGAAGATCCTAGTAGTTGGCTCAAAAAGAGGATAAACTCACTAGTTCTGTTCTAGTATATACCCTAAAAATATGAATTTGATCTATAAACAGATTAAGAATCCTCATTTGGGTTTATTTCTTAAAAGGTCAAGTAAAGTGAAAAATTAATATCCCAGTGGTCCTAGTGGTTAACTCGAAAAAGAATAGTCTCACTGGTTCATCCCAGTGATTGACTTAGAAAAAAGACAAATCCCATTAGAAGATCCAAGTGGCTGGCTCAGAAAGAGGATAAACTCACTAGTTCTATTCTAGTATATACCCTAAAAATATAAATTTGATCTATAAACAGATTAAAAATCCTCATTTAGGTTTATTTCTTAAAAGGTCAAGTGAAGTGAAAAATTAATGTCCCAACCAAATTGCATGAGGAGACATAACAGAAATGCAATAATGATACAAGTTCATTCACGAAAGAAAGTCCCCGACCACATTAAATGAGATTGGAAAACATGCAAGAAGTTATTTTAGTTCAATTTATGGTAATTTAAGCCCATATAATTGATTAAATTATCATATTAATCCCATATGTGTGAGTATTGCATACTTGCTTTATACTTATCACTTCGTGAGTTCTAAGTCATTATATCATAGATATGGTGTGCTCGGGCCAACTTAAAAAATAGTTCAGCTATCTAAGTATTGAAGTTGAGTACTTAACTTTCATCTTATAGAACCTTTAAGTGTTATACTTTACTTTAAGGATAAGGCAAACTATTTGATGATGCATTGATAAAAACAGTTATAATTTGTAAATACAACAATATCAACCAAAAGAGAAAAAGATTTTTAAACCTTTACTTCCATTCAAGATTAAAAAATTTGGAATTACATTGATAAAGAAAGAATTTGCAAAATAGGAACAAAAAAGAAGAGTGGCCTTTGGTTCTTAGATTCAGTGCCCGAGGAATCCTTAGCTGTTTCAGCTATAATGGCCTGGGCAACCTCAGTGATGGTCCCAACCCGATTTTGCTCGACTATCTCCTTAAGAGGTTCTTTAGGTTTTGAAGTGGTGGTTTCTTAAGCATAAGTAGCCTTAGAGTCACTTTGGACCTCCACTTCATCTTCTTCTAATTCTTCTCCTCCCAATGTGCCAATTGTTGGAGTTAGAGGAAGAGGGATCGGTCGAAACCGAATAAGGGGATTTTTTCCTTAGGATAAGGCTAGGGGACGTCTCTGCAGGTCTCTGGAGTCAACTCAACAGACATTCTCTTCATCGCAACTTCCTAGCCATCTAGGAAGTATTCATTATGTACATCTGTTACTTATTGAGTGAAGTCTTAGAAACTTGCCTCAATCTCTTGGGTAGCTTTTTCTTTGACTGCTTTCAACTCTTGTCTTTTTAGTTAAAGGGCACTATCTTTGCCCTTCAGTTTGATCTTTAGTTTCACAATAGCTTTATTCTAGTTGAGTTGCTCTAATTGAGATTTGTTGAGTTCTTTAGCAATTCTCTCTTGTTCAGCCCTTGACAGAGATAGCTCGACCCTTACTTCTGCGAGTATCCATCATTTTTGCAATAATTTCTAATCTTTAGAGGCTAGGAGTTTATCTATAACGTTTAATTTCCTCTCACTAGCCTCCACTTTCTCCGCAGCAACAATAGTTTCTGCTTTGGCAACTTCAACTAGCTACTTCATTTGCCTCTGATCCTCCTCAAGTTTAGCAATTCTATTCCTAAGACCTCGGATCAGACCATTATCACCTTCAGTTTTTCTATGCATGGTCTGATTTTGAGAAGCAATCTTCAGAGAGTACAAAGAAGTCTAAAACGAAAGGAAAAAAGAAGAATTAAGTCAGAATAATTAAAATAATAAATTGACGAGAAATAAAATATACAAAAGGTAAGTGTAACTTACTGTTATAGTGCTCTTAAGTAGAGTTTGCTGCAAATCTTCTAGTCAGTTCCTCTGGATCTTTTGTTGATCATATGGAGGGTCCATTCCCTTGATGAATTCGCTGAGGTAAATGAATGTAGAGTCCCAAATTGTGAAAGGTTGGCCACTCGGGGTCCTATAAACTAAAACCGTGATTTAAGGAATAAAAGGAGGAGCACCGTGAATTAGATTCCTCGGATAGATAGTTTGGAGAAGAATTGATTCCTACTTTTCTTCTTCAGTTTCAGAGGAGTCTAGCTGCTGAGGAGGAGGTAAAGGTGGTTGGGGGTATCCCCTGATGATTGTGAAAAAGATGGGGACACTTTAGAGGCAAGACGATCTTCTAAGATAATCAAATCAGTTAAGTCATCAACCTTCTGCTTCTTTTGTCTTAAGGTCCTCCTCCTCTGCTCGAGAGGTTTTTTGGGAGGCTTCAGTTGGCTCCCTAATTGAAACTTTGGAGGCCTTTTTGTTGGCCTCCATCTGTCCGTCCTTTATTTTTTGCCCCTACTTAGCTTTTGTTGCCTCAGTAGCTGTGGCCCTCTTTACAGCAATCTCTAACTTTTTTTTCTTGGCCATTTCTTCAAAAGTTTCTTAATATCACGTTTTGGAGCCATTTCAACTTTAAAATAGTTGTATGTTATTCCAGAATGAAAATGCCCATCTTGATACATATGCTGTGTGTAAGACTTTGAGATAGAAAGGCATCAGGGGCGATAGAATTGTCAGAATAATTTTGATATTATAAATCATGGTAAGCTCGTGGCTACAAAGCAAGTATGGTATTTTCCACTTAAGCTATAGCTGAAGAGGTTTTCATGTCCTCTAAGATTTCTAAACTAATGAGATGGTATGCTAAGAATAGCAGGGAGGATGGGAAGTAACCCATCCAGTAGGCTCCCCAACGTGGAAGGATTTGATCAGAGACACCCCTAATTTACTATTGATAGTCATAGTGCATGGCTTGGCTTAGCTGTAGATGGTTTTAGTCCATTTAGATCCATAACTGGGGCAAATAACTAGGGCAAATCATAGTAATTGACTAGTGGTGTTAGTTTCGTATAATCTTTCACCCTAGCTGTGTATGAAATAACCATTCCTGATCATATCGACATTGATTGACAGACCGAGAGGACCCGAGGATAAGATTGATGTGTATATGTAGCTTTTGATTAATGAGCTAAATGAATTATGGTTAAGGGTGTGATGACCTTTGACTTTGCAGGGAATGAAATGTTTAGACTCTAGATAGTATTACTGTAGACAATCAACAACTTCACTGTATATGCTAACTTGTCTTGTGTAGCACGAAGGAGGAGTTTGCATGTCCTTGCTACAACCAGCGTAAGAAGTCAACTTGGTTGAAACATTGTAGAAAATGAGCCTACACATGTCACAGATGCTTTCTACCTCTATCACATAGGTTTAGGAGGGACAGAATATCCTTTGATGGCACTCAAAAATTTGGTTTGGCACCACTGACAATGACTGGGGTTGATTTATTAGCTCAGACAAATGGGAGCAAATACAAATGGTGTATGATTTCTAAGATTTATTGACCTCCACTGGCTTCTATATCTAGTGCAAACAGGAATTGAAGTCATAATTTGAAGAAGAAGAGTATTTTCTATGAACTACCATACTAGAACTTGGATGTCGTGCACATTAAAATGAAAGTTTGTAATAATATATTATGAAAATTCTTAGTGTTAAGGGAAAGCCAAAGGACAATGCCAATGCCCACCATGTTTTATAGGAAATAGAGCTGAAAACCCTGTTGCACTTGCAGTTGAGGGAGTCCAACAAGGCATATATGCCCCTTACACAATACAGGATAAGTAAAGATGAGAAGAATGCTTCATCTCTGTCCTGAAGGGTGTCAAAGTGCCAGACTGGTATTGTTTGAATATTTCAAAATGGGTGAACAAGAAAGAGAGGACTTAATTTATAGGGTTTAAAGAGTCACGACAACCACATTCTCATCCAACAATTACTAGCTATCTTTATAAGGAATTATATGCATAAGAATGTGGTGGAGCCATTGATTGAGGTCAATAATTTCTTTAGACATTTGTGTTCTAAAGTTCACCATACAAAGGATTTGAAAGGTCTGCAGGAGAGGATTGCTTTGGCTTTATGTCATCTGGAGAAAATATTCTCATCGGCATTTTTGGATGTAATGGTTCACTTGACCATATATTTAAGTGGTAAAGCCTTACGTGGTGGCCTTGTCGAATTTAGGTGGATGTATCCGATCACGAGATTCATGAACACGTTGAAGAGGTATATATGTAATAAGGTTCATTCAGACGCGTCCATAGCCAATGATTATTTGATGAATGAGTGCACTAATTTTTGCACTATATATCTTAATGACGATGTCCAAATGAAAGTAACTAGACTAGAGCGGATTAATAAAAGTCCAGTTGGAAAGGGCACGTCACCTGATCTCAATAACGTTGAGTGGATCCATGCTTATCATCGGTTGGGCGGCTGACTCAGTAAGTCATCCCTCATTTACAAGAGTTAATTGTTCATTTTCTATTTAAATTATCATCCTTTTCATTAACACATGTAGTTTTACATCGCAAGACACACATTGATGAGCTCAAACGGGACATTTCTCGTGTTATAGATGACCAAATTTAAAAGTCACATTACAAATTGTTTTACTTGGTTCAAGAATTACGTAAGTATTTAGTGTTTGCACTTAATTATAGTTGTTTTTGTCTTATTACTTCCTTATAGTTATATTCAATCACTACATGAATTGCGTAGGTGCACAATATACGGAGAGCAAGTGATCCTATTTTGACCGATGAATTTAATCAGTTAGCTAATAGTCCCTATATGACAGCCTGACTTTACACAATTTGTGACATCAATGGGTTCTAATATCGAATCAAGGAGGTAGACGATAAGCCAATGATGTAAAATAGTAGTCATGGTTGTCCTTCTATCGACACTAGTTACTACTATGGCTAATTGAAGGATATTGTTAAAGTTGTATATAGATGGGGATTGAAATTTCTATTATTCAAGTGTAACTGGGTTGATCCAACCCGTAGGACTAAAACTAATAAGTACCAATTTGCTTTAGTGAACCTCAACCATTTGCTATACTAGGAGGAGCAAATAAGTAACGAACTCTGCATACTGGCCTCGATGGCAGAGCAAGTTTATTACGTCAGTGATCTAGCTTATTCTAATTAGGAGATTACAGTAAAAATGTTAAGAAGAGGGGTGTATCAGATCAAATACAATGAGCCAGATATCAATGCATTTGTCTAGCAAGCTCTTAACCAGGACATGGTAGTTCAACGTGAGGAATATATTGACTGGGTTAGGGAGACCATCGAAAGAGATACCATTAACTTACATGAACAGTGAATGGTTGTGCATTTTTTCACTTAACAAGTTTTATCCTGAATCTATATTACTGCGTGCACTTAATTTTTAATAAATAAATTCTATTATTATGCAAAATTAATCTATCTCGTGAATATGTAAATAGATATGTCGTCTAGAGGTAGGAGGAAATCTTGGCGCCGCATGATAGCTAAGCAACTGGGCCTCTCTTGTACGAGGCCCGGTTCATCTGAGACGGCCCAAACAAGACCCACGGGTGCACCAACGCATCATTTAATCACTACTGGGAGAGGCGTAGGGTCTAAGCCTACATTACCTGGTATAAGTCATTACTTTAAGACATTGTTTTCTTGTTAAAAATTTTTATTTCTATTTAATTAACTTAGTTTTAATTACAATAGATGCTACAACTCTGACCTTAGCCTCTAGGTCAGGGAGAGGGTTGTACAGGGCTTCACAGGACTAGAATCATGAGAGGTAGTGGCTCAACGTGGAATTCGATACTGCCAATGTTCATCCAGTCGGTGTGAACGGCCGAAAGCTTACTTTCCAGTTGGGCCATATGGTTCGGGATCCTATTAATTTCCTACTGACAATGCTCAATTGGGAAGCACACCCTTGGAGAGCTTCGTCTGCCTTACGTAACAACTTTCTATATATGTTTTAACTTAAATTATATACCATAGATGTGTGAGTTTACACCACATATTGATTAGTATCAAATTATTTGTCCTTTTCAAGGAAATCTAAGGATGTGTTGACCGCCTCTAAATAATACGTCTAGAATACCGCAAGTGCAAGGGCATGCGGTATAGTTTTACTCGGTAAGAACGAGGTCAAATCCTAAAGAAATCTAACGTGATAGTTTCTAGGTTTTAAAGATTGTAAGCCAACTATTACTCAATTAAAAAATGAAAGAGTTTCCAAGTTGAGTGGATAAATTTTCTAAAATCTCCAATCAATTTACTGCTCAAATAAATTAAACCAATTAAATGAAATTAAACTAAGGCTAATTAAGCACTTAAAAATAGTAGATAATCTACATAAATACTAAAGCTATCAATAAACAAAACTAGAATATCAAATTAATTTATAACAGAATGGAAATCAAATGAATGAATTCTTGATTCAACTTTCAATTCTGGGTGGAAATGTTTTACACTATGTGATGTGTAACTCACAACGGTTTAGGTTTCATGTAACGAAAAAGTAAATTGGAAAATATTTTCATCGAAGTTCTTAAGTTCCCAAAACACAATTTTATATTCACGTTTAGAATTATAAAATCAGATGATTTTCTTTTATCCTATTTTTGGGTTCGACCCTAATTTATTTATTTTAAAAATATATAAGAACGTTTAAATTTGAAAATCCTTACCAGTGATTGTAGTGAATGTAATCAAGGGTTTTTATTTCGAAGTTCTTTTGGCAATAAAAAAATCAGGATTGAAAAGAAGAGGTAGAATTATATATGGACATTTTTACATCACATGTATAACCCTAAGCACATCAGATTGATCAAACATTCCACCCTTTCTTGATTCGTTGAATCAAGACTAAAAGAGTTTAGCCTAACATTGATTCATCACACATAAAGTAAATAAAAACAGTAAATAAACAATAGAAAATTTCCATTAAATCAGAATATAAAAGTATTGTACTTCAATGCAAAATCGTAGCCGAATTGACGAATAATGAAAATTGAAAACATTCCGAACACTAAACAAAAATCTCTCAATTGTATTCTAAATAGTTTGAAAACTGGAAAAGTGTATATATTGAAAAGACATACCCTAACAACTGAAAAACAAAGTATATATATAAACATCTCAAAATCTAAACCTAAAAATCCCTATGCATAATAGTCGCTGGTGTCTGGACCGCTTGACTAGGGTGTCCGAACACTAGTAAAGTTCAAATCCAACTTTCATTCTTCATCTTTTTCTGCCTTCTGTCTATTTGTTGCTGTCTAGGCCGAGCAGCAAAGTGTCCAGATAGCAAGGCTTTTTCATCATCCTCACCACTACTAATTTCGATGATTTTTGTTTCGTTTCTACATTTTGAAAACAAAACACCATAACTAATAAAAACTAACTAAAAACTTTGAAATTATTTAAATAAATGCATGATTTATATTCTAATTTGTAGTTTGCAAATATATTTTTCGAGTGTAATCACGTGTCCTAAAGACTTTCGGCCAATTGGCCTATGCAAAATGCCAAAAGTTTTGGAAGGACCACAAATATAAACTGAAGGATTCTTGTTGAAATGATCATAAAGATAACCCCGACATCCTTTAGTAGGTCCCTGCACGCATCCTTCTTGAGTAATGGGCTAAGCTCATCTATTACTGGTCGAGCAAGGTTGCACAGGTGATCAGTAGCTCATAATTTATGTTTTTTTTTTAACTATTTTTTAAGTTATAAGCATAACTTACAAAACTAATTGATCAAAAAATTAAAAAAGACAAAGTCAAAGGAAAACTCTCGGAACCATTCAATGTAGGGCCCTAAGCATAAGTAGGGAACCCAACACTTCACGTAGGTCCGCCATGAGGTAAAACATGTATATATATGTGCAAATTTGCTTTGGTTCCGCTTCGTATGATAACACACTAATAAAATAATTTCACGTCAACAATAATATGCACAGGGCTAGTGTGCAAATCAGATGGTTGTTTGACTGGTGACTCATTCTTACTCGAACCTAGAGGTTCGGGCCATTACGGTAAGTATTGATTTTGCGTAGTGTCAACTTTTTTTTTACTTATTACAATATATAGTTACTTATCTTTGTTTTGTTTATATTGTTTTATGCAAAATCAGTTCAATGCTCGCTTGAACGAGCTTCCAGTGGAGGAGAGGGAGTTTGAGCAAAAGATAAATGATATATTCTACTCCATCATCAATCGAGACGATTACAGATATACACTCGGATAGGGTGGTTGCATTTCATGCTCTGTCTCTCGGTGAGGTGAGTCATCCAGCACTGGCTCATCCCAGGGCTCACAATTTCCTACCGAGAAAGTTCTCAAGACCTTACGAGTCAAGATAGATGAGTAGGAGACGTAGATAAGGGTGGAGATTATGGTCAAGATGGAGCGTCACTACTCACAGAGCCAACATCCCTCCTTTATAGATTCAGACTATGGCAGCTAACCCTCCTAGATTAGCCTGGGATAATGACTTATA
Organism: Vitellaria paradoxa; assembly: GCA_019916065.1. Taxonomy (NCBI): domain Eukaryota; kingdom Viridiplantae; phylum Streptophyta; class Magnoliopsida; order Ericales; family Sapotaceae; genus Vitellaria; species Vitellaria paradoxa. The sequence goes on from CM034240.1 coordinate 38,519,820, forward strand.
CCAAAGCAAATTGATGACAACTACTTTTTTTTTTTTCATTTCTTAACTTGTCCGCTTGTATAAATACATGTTTTTAATAAATGTAAAATTTTGTAAATATTGGTATTTTAATAAATTTTGTTAGCATTTACGGATTTTAATATTGTTTATTAATATTTGCTGCATATGTATATAATACAGGTGCCATTACTAAATTACATTAAAAATAAATATTTTAAAAATTGTTAATGTAATAAATAAATAATAGTTAATCTGTTTTTAAAAACAATTAAAAAAACAATAGTAACCACTACAAGCGATTGCCAAAAAAATAATTATTTATTAATTAAATTACATTAGTAATCGCTATGGCGATCACCAAAAAATAATTTACGGTCACTAAAAGGTTATGCGGGCTATGGTAGGATGCTGGCAAGAAACATTATAGACCACCTTAGGGCAGTTGCTAATACCTTATGCAATTAGACCACTAACGATCATTGAAGTGATCGCTAGCATGTTACGACCGTTATATTATGGTCGCTAATAGTCATTAGCGATGGCACATTTGCGTTGCTACAACAATTAACACCTTTAGCAACCAAAAAGTTGGTCGCTAAAAGTTACTTTTGGTCACGAAAACTTTTGTCAACCAAACATAATTTGGTCTACAGTTGTTCGGTAAAGGCTAGTTGCAGAAGATATTGGTGACTAAAACTATAGTTAGTCGGTAAAAGTATGTTCTTCAATGACCAAACTTTAGTCACTAAAGGGTATTTTAATATATATAAATAATTTTTTATCATTTTTATCAACCATGGCACTTTTAGTGACCAATTGGTCGCTAAAAATGATAAAAATTTTATTATGTTTATTTAATAATTTTAACTTTTTTGCAGTAATTTTTTATGACTTTTGCCAACCAATTGATAGATAAAAGTAACACTTTTGCTGACCAACTGGTTAAGAAAAGTGATAAAAATTTTATTATTTTTATTTAATTATTTAAATTTTCAATAATTTGAAATTGTAACCAATATATAGAACCATATGAATATTTAGTAAATAATCATAACCAAAATTTTTGAAAACTATTTTGGGAATTTATTTTTATTGCAAAAAAAAAATATTTTTGGTGATTATATTAAAAAATTGGTTCTAACAAGACAAAAAATAAAATTACTTAAAATTAATAAGGAATTTTTTATTATTTTTATTTTCAATTTTTTATCACTTCCACTGAAATATAAAATAATGTCACTTTTAATATAATTACTATTAAGTATATACTAAATGGTTGTTAAATATTAAAATATTTAATATTCACTTTGTTATAAGTCGTATAAACTATAAAGGCTATTAATACATATTCGTTGGAAAAAAAAATTGATTATACATTTAACGTTATTTAAATTTGATTTGGTAAATTTAGTTTTAGCTTTAATCTAATAATATTTTTTTATTGATCTATCATTGTAATTCTTGATAATTTTTGTAAAATATTAAATTCATAGCCAAAAGTGGCACGTTTGCCTACCAAATTGGTAGGCAAATGTAATAAATATCTTACAAATATTTTTAAGTTAGTTCATAATAAATATATTATTATTTTTATTTCAGCTTTTAACTATCAATTGATTAGAAAAAAAAAAGTAACATTTTAGCGACCAATTTGTAGCTAAAAGTAAAGCCTTTACTGACCAATTAGTTGGCAAAAGTAATAAATATGTTATTATTTTTTATTCAAGATTTTAGTGACTAATTGGTTAGAGGAAAGTAAACTTTTAGTGACCAACTGTCGGACAAAGTGACATCTTTAATGACCAATTGATCGGCAAAGATAATAAATATCTTATTATTTTTTATTCAAAGTTTTAGCAACCAATTGGTTAGGTAAAGTAAACCTTTAGCAACTAAATTAATTTAGTCGTTAAAGAGTAAACTTTTAACGATCAGTTGGTTGAGAAAAGTAAACATTTAGTAACCATATTTTATTTGGTCAAGAAAAAAATCACTATTAACGAGTAATTTTAATTTGATCGGAAAAAAGTGGTCATCAAAAGTATGAATTGTTGTAATGGCGATATGGCAGTCATCGTGCAATCACTAATAATATTTAGCGACTAACTCTTAGACTTTAACAATTATCTTTTCTAGTAGTGAAGGCAGCCAGTAAAGAGTTGTTGGGAGTTACTGCGAGTTAATAAGAGTGGAAGTCACTGCAAGTTAATAAGAGTGGAAGTCGCAAGCGATTACTCTTCTGCAACCATAAGTATGGATAAAGGCTTGCAACTAAAGAAGGGTCCCTATACAACATATCAAACCTTTAGTTTTATTGTCATTTCATTTTAGTCATTCAACTAATTTAAGTTGTGGCTTTGATTTCAATTTCTCAATTTCAATTGTAATTCTCTTTTCTTGTCTTAATGCAATGAAATTGCATAGTAGTGGATATTCACCATCTTTGTATTAGTAGCAGTGCAATGCCTCCCAGCACTGTGTAATGTTCATATTCTGATTCTAATTCTAATGGTAATCCATGTATATTTCAGTACTTAATTGTACTCATATGATTATCTGTATTATTCTGATACTCAATATTTTATAATAGATTACCATCCTATTACTCATATCCATCAAAATCATATCATTAAAATTCTAACTCACATTTATATCCATAGTCTCATCATCTGACTAATGTAGAAATTGGTGCGAAGGCAAATATAAAGTATTTGCAACAGCAAAGCAATGATAATCCACACCATCTAATTATCCTTATCCTTTGAGTCATTATATTTCGGACATGCCACACAAAGTCACTAAACAGAAATTGCAAAAAAACGTGCACTGTTTGCACTTCTAGCGCAAACACAACATTTCAACTGCATACTAATTTCTCCACATTCCAGACCTTGTGGTTAGATTCAGTCCACTTTTCAAAGAAAGTCCGGGTTAATTTTGATTGCTAGGATGTGCTGCAGGTCGCGAGAATATAAGAAAAGATTAGGAAAGTCTATAAATTAATTACTATGCACCATAAGAATGATGCGATTCTACGATAATAATCTTTTAAAATAATGTGTTAATAATAATTTAATAATTAAAATAATATAACTGAGTTTTTTAATTTAAAATAATAAACTCAAGGAAATTATTATCCTGACTATTTATTCTAATAAAGAATTATGCCATACTAGCAAACATGGTTTTCTCTTTGACCTGTTTGAACTTATTGTTTGAAATATTGATCAATAGCTTCATGACCCTTGAAATTCAATGGCCGTGGTCAGACTCCAGAGAGAAAATTTCTACTCAATGTCCTAACAAATAATGATTATATACGTGATGACGTAAATTTAAGAAATGCCAACCAAAAAAAAAAAAAATCATTTCACTTTTTTTACAAAAAAAAATGCCATCGTTATTCTTGGAATTCAAATATTTATGCAGTGAGGTGATAATGTTAGCCTCAACTTAATTTTATTATTATAAGGATATTACAACGTGACAGAGATGTAGTTATAAAAATTAACTTTTGGCTTAGATATTTTTAATAAAAATTATATGGGTACAGCGTATTTATTAATATAGGTATAGAAAGTTGTCAATATTTAGGAGAATAATCTTTAAGTTGTAAACATTAAAAAAAGATAAACTACTAAGTGCATGCATATGATTATTATGAGTTACCATATACCCATAAGAGTCATATGTACGATGCGAATAAAATATATGAATTAAAGAAAATATGTCAAAACAAGTAAGCTTTTTTCACCTTGTTTTTTTTTTTTTTTTTCTCCTAAAATAAACATTAGATTTATTTTAATTGTAATTTTTGTAAATTAAATTTTTTTATTTTCGAAGGTCACTAAAAGTCCTTTACCTGTCTTATTCTAAACGTCTTAAGCTGTTGTTGATTGGTTTCCACCAACTTTTGTTATTATCAATGTAGTATTTGGTTTGTCAAAATTTACCAAAATGCATAAAAAATTATAAGTTGTTTTAATTTTTCTCAATCAAATTTAATCACGCATGACTTTTACATTAATATTTTTAAATTTTTTTCTTTTTAACCATCCAAACACAACATCCCTGAAAATCTTAAGCTATCTTTTAAACTTGATTTTGAGTAAAGGCATTCGTCCAGTAGTGTCCCGTCGTGATTAATATTGAACTTGGCGAAAATCTTTAGCGATCTTTAAAACATGATGTTGAGTAAAGTTATTCGTCCATTAGTGTCCCGTCGTGATTAATATTGAACTCGGTGAAAAGAATATCGAATGTGGCGTTACAAAAGAAACAAGAAAAAGGGTCGTCGATGGTAACATCACAATTCAATTCATGAAATACCAGTCAAAAGTAAATATATATATATATAAATATATATATGTATGTATGCATGAATGTATATTGTTAATCGTCCCTTTCAAAGTGGCATCACCACATAAATACAAAATATATAAGGTACTAACGTAGGTAGCATATCCCTCTCACACTCCCAAATTTGCTTGGTAAAGTATGGCTCCTGCCTAACCAAATTTGGAATTACTGGATTACCACAAATTACTTTGTTTATGTAAATGACATCTCGCTCGCAAGTTCTCTCGGTATTGTTTGTATGAATCAAAATATTTTATTGCTCTTTTAGAGTCTGTTTTGAAGTTGGATTCTAATTTTTCATATGAGGGGAACGTATTGTACATATCTATAGTATAGAGATCTGATTTGGCTTTTTTAGGATTTGTGAGAGAAAAATCAAAAAGTATGGTAAGAAGGGTTTCTTTAAAGGTGTTTTCATGATTTTTTTTTTCCCTTTATGTAATCTCTACTTTATTGTTGTAGGTTGTTACTACAAAATCAAATATATTGTACTTGTAAATGTAACCGAACTACATAAATTTTTGTGTTATATTTGCTTTTTGATTTTGTTACTTCACATATATTCACTATTGATGATGATAAAATTTCGTGGTCCTAGATCTAGGTCTCCAAAAACTCAATTTGCTGGAAATAATATAATCTATCCGCCATAAACACCAGTGTAGTGTCTGCTAAAAAATCTTTAATACTTAAGTCAGTAACAAAATTGAAGACTCAATCTGGTAGAGTAACGGCAGGGTAGAAAATTGCATATCTGCGAAGGCCCTTTTGCCTCCTATTTATAGGAACACTATGTAGATTTGAGGATGGGCTCAAATTGGAAGCCTTCCTTGATTTGTTGTAATTTTTTTATTTGAATAAGGAAAATTTCAGATCGGTACATATCAGATTTGTTAGCAAGTTTAGATTGGCGGCAATTACTATGTCACAGGCGTAAATCTCAAGATTTAGTTAATCGTATCCCAAGCACAGTGTACCGTTCTGGTTGCTCTTAGCTCAGTACCTAATCAATTCGTCACTCAAATTAAAGAGCTCGACCCAAATTAGTTTGACTTCCTTAGCTCGGAAAGTTAGCTCACCCTTCTCCAAGGAGCCTTTTTGTCATTCTCATTAAGTGCAGAAATCTTCCTCATCAACTATTAGTGGTAGACGTAATCAGAATTTCACACAAATATATATATATATATATATAATATTGATACGTAGTGTAGTGTAGTGTAAATATAACAACTAACACGTATACATTTTAATATAAATAATTAATATAACACACAAGTCGACGAAATGCCACAGCAAATTGCCGGAAAAACTACAACTTGGTACAATTTCAATACTTCAAACCTAATACTTGCTATACTTGGTATACGTCATAATCTAATGAAGTCAACCAAAGAAAAATAAATCAGCAAACCAATTCCTGCAATCTCTGGTATACCTTTGAAGTCTCCACACCAACTCTAGAAACCCTCGCCTGCAAAATTCGACAAAATAAAAGTGAATTTTACATTAGTATAATATGGTAGATACTTAGAAAACCTAAACACCAAATAGAAATAAGATAAAATTAGGACAAGGAATGGTAGACACAACACTTACCGAAGTTATTGAAAAAAATATGACAATAGCACGATTTGATGTATTTGTTTTCAAAATTAAATTAATTATTTAATGTGTCTATTCAATTACATCATATTTAAACATAAATACAAATAAAAATGATTACAAATCCAAAAAAGACACCTAGCAATATCAGTGGAACTCGAGAAGTTGACATCAGGGAGGTAATTAATTCTGTGAAAATCAAGTTGTAAATCATTGAATTAAAATCTCATGATTCAAACACATTCACATATTTTTAATTCAAAAAATGTGTAAATATGTTTAAACCATTGAATTTTAATCTAACAGTTTAGAACTCAGTTATTAGAGAATTAACAATTTGACCGATGTCCACCTCTCTTTTTTATATTGGCACCGTCCCTAATATAAAAAAATAAAAACGATATTGTAGTAATCACCTGAGCATGGGCAATGTGGAACACCTTTCCACCCTCAGTGAAAAAGTTAGCAGTCAAAACTTCCGCGCCTTCATCCTCAAGGATATGAATAACTTTAGAAAGCATGAAAGTTTTGTTCATCTGCCCGCATATTAAAACCACTTCTAAACTCGAACCAACCTCTTTTAAATCAACCACTGGCAATTTCAACCCCAACCTTGCACTATCTCCATTAATATCACTACTGCCTTCATAATTGCTCGTTGCTTGTGCCTTTCTCGCCTCTAATTCCCCAATTCTACCTTTCATTTTCACAATATAGGTCACAGCTTGATCAACCTGATCGAGTTGGGATAGCAGCTCCTAGAATATTTTGTTATTATTAGAAAGAAGAAAATATTATATTAATTATTAGGTGAAATATGATAAGATCTAAATAATTGGCATAGAGAATTAGAAATGATGGAATCATGCATGAAAATGTACAAATTAAAAACCTTGTGCTATAAATTGTCAATATGTTCCATGTTAAAAGTATGAGAACCAAAGAATTCTGGTCATAGAAGTAACTTCAAAGATTTTTTAAAGTCATCAAGAAGTGGTATAAAAGTAGAATATTGTAATTGCAGCCTGTGTTGTTACTATATTAGCTAGGGACATATATACATACATATATACACTGTTCTTATATAACCGGACAGATGTAATATGAAATTTTTTATTCTGAAAACAAGGAGGGAAAACATTACATGCGACAAATATTTTTGACTGGTATCAAAAAACAGTCAACAGCTATGAGTATAATAACTTATGTAAGGTCTTATAAATCATACATAGCACCAAACTTACCCCAAAGCAAAAGTTACAAATCAAATACAATTATGTTATTCATAAGGAAATGAATTTTTCATTTCATCAATGCACACCAAAAAAGGTCAAAAAAAAAAAAAAATTACCCAATTCTTTCCGAAATGGAAAAGCCAAATAAAAGTGGGACTTTCCTAACCTGAGGACAAAATTTAAAATTAAAACTAAATCCAATGTCTTGTGAGAGGGAAAGCTGTGAAGTGAATTAAGAGAGAGAATGATTTTGCTCAGAGAAAAGACAAAACTATTAAAGTTCTTAGAGAGAGAGAGAGAGAGAGAGAGAGAGAGAGAGAGTACCCTAGAGTGTTTGAAATGGTGGCGAGGAATGAGAGAAGTGAGCTTGGAACAAAGGTTTTTCATGAGGATTCTCCGATTCCTCTCAACAATCTTGCGATCAAGTTTTTCTGGACAAGGTTGGTTATCATTGCCCCGTGTCATTCTTACAGCGCTAAGAACCAGGACCAAAAAAACAAGACAGAGGCAGTACTACAATCGAAGGAATTCCCACTCGGTTCCAAACCTATATATATGGAAAGAGAGAAGCGAGTAGTCGTGGAATCTGGAAGAAGTATACAACCTGACGTTGTCAATCGACTCGGTGGATGCAAGGCTTTCACCGACCACTTTTTAGGTAGATATACAACTAATACAAACATGTACGTATCTCCACAATATTTTATGTGTATGCCATTCCGTCTGGGACACTATAAAATAATATAAATTTTTATAAAATTTAAATTTTTTTTTTTACCGCACGAATTACTACAACTTTTATAAATTTGTACTATTCAACTTCAAAAACTTTAAAATGTTCATATTCTCATACTTTGATGTTATTTGATTTCTCAAATAGAAAAAATTTTAAAAATATAATGTAAAAATGATATGTGATAGAATTTGATTGAAGAAAATTATAAAAAATTGATAAAAATTAAAATTTTTTGATAACTTTTTTTAGAATTAAAATACTCTAAAATAAAGTTAATTTAATTATTGTGCCATGCCGTGGGTGAAAATATAAGAAAAGGTTAAGAATTTAGCAGTGTTTATAAATTACTATACATTGTCCTTAAATAAGAATGATGTTATTTTAGGGGAATAATTTTTTATAATAATATATTAATGAAAAATAATAAACTTAAAAAAATTTATTACTCTAATAATTTAGGTTTCATTTGAAGTAACAAAAAATTCTGAAAAATAATAAAAAATACAAAAAAAAAATTAGGATGCTTTTATAGTAGTTTAGATATTCCTAATAAAAATTATCTGAGTATGGTATATTTTATTAATATATTAGCAGGTGCATATAGTATGAAAAATAATTTATTTTATAAAAAATTAATTTTTAAATTTATATAAAAAATAAAAAATATGAAAACATAAAAAAATCTCATATTTTCTTTTTTGTTTTCCTTTAATTTCTATCTATTTCTCCTAATCCCCATCTCTTGATCCTCCTTTCCCATCTCTCTTTTTTTTTTTCCTTATCTCTCTCTTTTTTCCCTAATCTCTCTCTTATCTTTATTTTTCGATTATTTCTATCTCTTCAAAATTTTACTAATTTTATCGTTATTAAAGTATACTTTTATCTCTTTCAAAATACGTGAAACTTTAAAAAAAAATTACAGTAATTTCTCTCTAACCACGATTACCTGATGGGTACATCTGGATTTCCACTTGTTGACTAAATGTGGGAAATTCACTCCTAGGTTTCAAACTTTGCTGCTGACAAAATTTTTGTCTCCTATTTTTGTCTAGATGAATCCTTTCATTGCTTATCCTTTGTAACTTTGAAATTTGGTTGGCTTTCCAAGTTTTTTTCAGTATTCTATTCTGGAAATAAGATGCAATCTTATCAAGATTATGGGGTGTTTGGTTAGAAAAAAGTTGATCAAAAAGTATAATAAAAATATAAAAATTTGATGTAAAAGTGATATGTAACGAAATTTGATTAAAAAAAATATAAAAAATTAGTAAGATTTAATGAACTTTATTTACTTTTGATCAACCAGACTCCTCGTATAAAATAGCAAAGTAATAAAAGCAAGGAGAAGACATGAATTAGGTCACTTCCTTAAAATGATTCACGTTCAATTGAAGTTGGTGGAAAAGTTTTCAACCAGCAATCGACGCGCCTCGGCTAGAACCTCACTAGCTGCGTCATTGCCCCAAGCGCAGAGACAACAGGAGTTGGTGGAAAAGGTTGGAACAGGACTGTGTGGTGCACCAGGCAACAAAAGCGGTTGCCTAGGGCTACACGTACAAATGCAAAAAATGTCCCAACTTTCTGGATTCTTCTACATATTTATTACTAAGAAAATTTTATTTTTAATTTACATTTAAACCGATTAGAATTTTTAAAAACAATTCAATTCTATATATTTCTCCTTTGTTTCCATGAAGATTTTGATCTTCTTATTTCACACAACCCTATTCTTAACATTCTTCTATATTTTTGTACTCAAACAGATGAGAATTTTTTGATTTATTTTTTTTCAAATACAATTAATATGCCTAAAAATAACTGCTTCTAAAACAAAAATTAAATTTTGGTGAAAAAAAGACAGTACAAGATGAAAGAAGTTACCAAAAAAAATTTTGTAACTTTTTTAAATCCAAACTAAGCCTTAATTTGCATATGTACATATATACACATTTATATAATTGATGCTTATCGTTGCTTTTTTTTTTTATTGAAATTATTTATTCAACAATCGATTTTGCTCCCATTTCAAGAAATAAATTCAAAATCTTTCCAAATTTGTTTATACTAGTACAAACTCACTTAGTCCTTATTTGGTAACGTTTTCATTTTCTGTTTTACTGTTTATACTTTTAAAATTTTGTAAATTGGCTATAGGAACAAGTATGTTAAATTTATTCATTTTTTTTGTTTCCCAAAAACTTAAAACTTAAACAGAAAACATAAAAAAAAAAAAAAAAGTATTTTCACTCTGTTTTCTTCTCTTAGAAACACTGTGTCAATTTTAACACTTTATCTATTTTTATTGCATCATATTAAAATGATTTATTTTTTCAAATATTTTATTAAATTAAATTATTTTTAATAAATAAATAATTTAATTAATTTAATTGATTAAATTAACTTAATTAATTGAATTAATTAAATTAATTTGAAATATATTTTATTAAATTTAATTATTTTTTTTAAGAAACTAATAAAACTAAACAGTTCATTGAAATAAAAAATTAATAATTTTAAACAAAATTGAATTTTTAAAGGCATTTTCAATTTTTATTTAAAAAGAATGATAACAAAAACTAAAAACAAAAAACATAATCAGAAAAACAACAGTGTTATAAAACCGGTTCTCAGTGGAGTTAGTTACGCATCAAATTGCAAATCTTATCGTTGAACTGACGTTTACAACCCTTATCAATGTTTTTATATGCCTTTATTTCAAGTGTATATGATAATTGAAGGAGTTCATGCATGACGGAAATTATTGTTACAAATAGAACTTTTTTGAGCATCATTTTCACCATTGAAATTAATTTTATTAAAATGTTTACTATAAAATTTTCGAAGACTAGCTTCATCTGGTTTCAATTTCACTTTTTTTTTTTTTTAGTTTTTTTGGTTTTTTTAATTTTTTTTTTTAGCACATCAACTAGAAATCAAGATATGAATCAATTCCCCCAGTTAGTAATTGGTGTTTTAGTTTATTTAAGACTATGCATATTAACATCTTAGGGTGAGTTTGGAGCGATAAAAAGTGCGATAAAATGTGGTTTGGAAAAATTTTTTACATTTGGTACACATATCTCAAACCGTGTTTTTTGGAGATGAATAATAAGATTTTCGTTCTGACGGATTAAATTTCATTTGAATGGATTCAAAATTTTGGACAGTCATAGCTTTTTTGCGTTACAGTCCGTAGATACCGTTTGGACTGAAGTTGGCTGCGCGAATCTATCGAAACGATTTCTACAATCCGTTGGAATGATTTTTACGACCCCACAAAAAATAATCAAAGTGAATGTCATTAGATAGTTTGAGAGTCCATAGTGAGAATGGTTAAAAAATTTTTGTTATTTGATTAACCGAGTTCTAGTTAATGACTTTTTTTTGAAAGGTATTGAATTTTTTAGAATTTTGAGAAAACGGGAATGTGTACAAATGTATAGAGATTTTTAGAAATTTTCAAAGATTTTTCAGCTAAATCTAGTGTGCCAAATGCACCCTTAAATAATGACTAATAAGAGTTGAATAAAGAATACCCCCATTGAGCTCGATATATAACAATCTAGGACGCAGAAATTAATTACTAGTTTGTGTATTTTTTTGTTTTTTTACGCTTGACAGATAAAAATAAATAATTTAATAAATATCTATTTATTTTAATCTTATTTTCTAACTCAACCAAAATAATAAAATAAATTTAAATTTTTCAATTTGAATCCTATTATTTTCTTTCATGTTCAATTTTTCTTCACAAATCATTGCTCCCAATATTGCATAAAATGCCTAAAATTATTTATTTTCAAGTCATATGCATTAACCTACTCTAGGAATCCGTTTGGCAGTATATAAATACTATATAAATTATAGGGATGGTAATTAACAACATGACATGCGAATGCTACTTGCATTAAGGCAAAGTTAGCAAGTTTAGGTTTAGTATAAATTAGTTTCGATCATAAATAGCTCAATCAGTTTTTGATACGAATATAATTAATTGAATTACTATAAAAATAAGTTACCCAAATTAATTTGGTACGTTTAAATCCGAGTGATTAAATGTAGTAAATACTATTACAATTCAATTTATATTTTGTTTAATGTAAGTAGTAATTCGATTTTTATATTATATTTAAATTTATGATAATATTTGCCAATACAAATTATAGGATTGGTGCCATTGTACCCAAATTCACATTTGACTATATTTAATTATAATAGATTGTATGCATTGTACTATCTATTTATTTTCCTAAATATAAAAATAGTTATTTTTTATTTGTATAATTTTTGAGTTGACACGTCAAACAATTTATTTGGGTCGTATTACATGTTTTAACTTAACATTACCTATGTTTTGAAGGAGCTATGCAGGTTGTGTCTTGTTACTTTTATAATGAATAGGTCCAGTTAGTGTCGAATATTTTAACACGAATAATAACCGAGTCGGACCCCAATTGACCTAATTAGGTTAATACCTAAATCTCAACATGACACAACACAATTGTTACTCTTAATAAGTAATTACATATAAAAAAATTAATCTCGTATCATATTCAATTAATTATATAGATTATTTTAATTAATTATTTATTTTTAATATTTTATTCCAAAATAATCATATAATAATGTTTCATATGGAAATTCTACTTAAAAAAGGCTACAAATTTAATTCTAAAAGAACTCTTTAACTTTTTCTCTCATTGTTTGGACTACCAGGAGTTACTAAAGTTACAAAACGTTATCAACTTTTTTCAAATAAATTTTGTTACATATTATTTTTGCATCAATTTTGTGCATTTTTATTATACTTTTTTGTCATTCAATTGATTCGCTAAAACTAATAAAAATTCACTAATATTTATCAACTTTTTATTTTTTTTTCAATCAAATTTTATTATTACTTTTGCATCAAAATTTGTACTCTTACTGTACTTTTTGGTCAACCGAACACCCCATAGTCTAATGGCATCCTGAAAGTTGACAATCGTGTAATGGACTAAAGGAAGATTTTAGGGGGTATTTGATTTATCAAAATTTATTAATTTTTATTAACTTTTTATATTTTTTTAATTAAATTTCGTCACATATTACTTTTATATCAAGTTTACGTTTTGAGTGATAAAAAATAAAATAAAATGAGATAACATAAAATAAATTGTAAGTTCACAATTCGTATAATAAAATAAAAAATAAATAATTTTAAAAATTTTTAAAAATTCTCAGCATGACAAACTCACCCTAAGTTTTTATACTTCTGTTGTTTTTTTTTACAATCCAAACATTTGATTTAGGTGGCCTCTCAGCACCCTCCTAAACGCGTCTGAAACACGCCTTTGGCAAATCAAGATTTGTTATCGTGCTAATGTGCAGTTTCGTTTCAAAGTGGTTCGTTTTAAGTCTGAACGTGGTCCGGACGTCGCAATCCTACAGTTGCGTTCCCGCTGAATACACAATCTGTCACTACTGATGTAATAAATGAATGCCCCTCCCCCTCGTGGAGAAAGGACGCCTCCAGTTAGCCCTGAAAGAGGTAATCGAATTGGTTCGGATGGCGAACTGAAGAGTCTGAGATTAATAGGTCTCGAGTTCAATTCCTTTTGGCGGCAGTTCTTCCTCTAATTGTGGAGAGTCATCTAACAGCCTTTTCGGCTGAACCGGTCAGTCAGGGCTTGCCTAGGCTGGTTTATCTCCTCGTGATTCTTTGCCGGTTAGGACCACGGGACGAGTTTCACCCAGTGCGCACCCATGGGTAACGGTTGCGGACTTCTCCCCGACTCCAGAAGACGCCTCCAGCTACATTTGAATTTTAAGGCATCGTTTGAAATAGCAAAAAGTATATATATATATGTAGTGACTTTTTGTGAGTTACTTGTTTAATAAAACATTAATTTTAATTTGAAGAAACAAAATACAACACCAATAATTTTTGTATTTTTTACTAATAGGCAGTTTGTTAAAACATTAATTTTTGTTGAATTAACTGTGATGTAAAAGTCATTTTACTTTAACTTAACTTAGAGTGTGTTTGGAGTTGTGAATTTGTAAAAGTTAGTGTCTCGTGTCTTGTGCAGTGAGTAAAAAATTTAAATTTTACAATCTCGTAATTCATGTTTGCGAAAATTTATAGAATTTTGTATTTTTTTGTTTAGTTCCAAACAGTGCCTTAAAACTTACTAAAATTTCACTAAACACATAAAGTTGTCATAGATTATCAAAAATTTTTATTTATTTTATGGAACACCTTAAAATTACCAAAAAATACTAAAATTTTCTATTTATTTTACCAAATATACAAAGAATTATCAAAAATTACTAAAACATTTTGCTTTCAAATAAGAAAAAGGAGAGGATGGCATTGCTTAGATATTAGCTTGGTGATGTCAGCTCAGTGACCGTTAGGTCAGGAGTCATTGGATTAAAATTTGACGGGCAGACACATTTACATTTTTTTAAGATTAAAAATATATAAATGTATTTGAATCATTAAATTTTAATCTAATAACTTAATATTAATGTCATGAACTGATATCACTTGGTGATGTCAGCGCTTCCAAATCCCTAAACAGAGCCTTTATACACACACATCTGTATATTCCATCTCCTATGAGTGTTTTTGAGTGACAAAAAGTGATATAAATTGAGATAAAATGAGATAATTTAATTAAATTCATATAATGAGATAAAAAGTGAATAATTTTTAAATATTTTTATAATTTTTTAAAGTTTTTTAACAAACTAAACGCACCCATATACAAAAGACTATGTATATCTCTCTCACTTGTCATTGTATTCTCTTGCCTGCTGCAATCGAGTTAATTGGGATATTAATGAAAATGTTTTTTTAATTCTTCTCTTTTATTTTAAATAAATATAATAAATTTAGAATATTTGAATTAAATGCCCTAAATATAGCGAAGTACGCAACATATTTTTACTTATACAGAGTATATGTGAAAGAAAAAAAGGAAAAAAAAAAAGTAAGAAAAGTCCTTTTCTATTTTTGTTTCCTTAAACAGGGAAATTCTCTTTTTTCTTCTTGCCTGGCCGTCGGATTTCGGAATCCAGGCGTGAAACACTGATTTTGTATTTCAGTATATAAAAAAATATGTCTAATTGAAATTTAATTTGTTTAATAGAATTCGATGCCAAATTCAGGCCTGCGATTTTGTTCATGTCAAAGGGAGGTTGACATTGAGTGTGCGCTTAGGAAGAGTGACCTTCTAGTTATTTAGATGATATTTAGTTTATATTTTTATTTTTTGTTTTTTGTTTTGTATATATTTTATGTTTACAAAATTTTAAAACACGAAAAATAGAAAACGTATTTGATTTGATATTTTTTATTTTTTATATTTTGAAATTTTCTTTATTTTGAGTTAAAAATATTCAAAATGATTTTTTGTCATTTTACTTTTTATGTGTAAACTCATTTTCTATTTTTTAAAATAGATTTTGAAAACATAAATGGCCAAATATGTTTTGAATTATTCTCTTTACTTTTAAAAATACAAAATGAAAAATGGAGTCAAAACAGGTATACTAAATAATACCTTACCTTTTTAATTTTTTAAAAATGATTAAATTTATTCTCTTACATTTTAAATTTATTTTAAATTATAAAAAATTAAATTAACAAAAAATTAAAATGTTAGATATTAAAAAGTTAATTTTTTCTTCCCAAATACAAAAAAAAAAAAAAAAAAAATCTAATTTTTTAGAAACTAGTTATAAAAAAGTTAGTTTCTTTTTTTTTAACTTCCTAAACTATGGCTATGCTTCGATATCAATAAATTAGAATATTGGTTTTCAACTTACTTTTATTTTAAAATTTAACTTTTCATTTGATAATTTTTAAGTGTGTTAGTTCCATTAATTTATTAAAAAAAATTATAAAAAAATCAACTAATTTTTTTAGCTTTTCTTTTGAGACGGATATAAATTTTTTTAATTTTTTATTTTTTTTTATGAATATGAATAACACGCATATAAAAAAATAAATTTTGTTGAAAATTTAGGTATAAAAAATAAAAAATAAAAAAACTTTTGATACCCAAGCATACTCTAATGCTGTTACTAGGTTTATGGTGGGTATTGCAGGACTGGGATATTTGTGAATTGTGGTCAAGCAATTAATATTGCACTGCGACGTGAGGATTGCGCTTGATTTGAAATGGGTGAAGGGTAAAGAATGGAAAATGTTATAATTAAATTTAACATTTTCACTTGAAAATATATGTAATAATGGAGCAACATTGTGAGTTAATTGTTTTTAGAATAATTTTTCCTTTTAATAAATTTTTGCAACAAAAATTAACTTTTTCACATCACTTTTAAGCACATATCTAATTAAAAATACCGGAAAGTAACAATTTTTAAAATAAAAAAGAGAAAAAATAAATTAAAGTTTATAAAGGTGAATGAAATAAAGGAGAAAATATTAAAATTCTTCCGTCTACTTTAGCAGGGAATTAAAGCAAAAACTGATTTTCTCCTATTCATTTTTCCAATATAAAAAATACTAAAAAATAACTTTTTTTTTCTATTTTTATAATAATTTAGGTGACATTTGGTTTACTTTTTTATTTTCTATTTTTGTTTTATGTGTTAAAAATCTCAAAATGAGGAAACAAAAAAACACTTTATTTTGAAAATTTTCTTATTTTTTGTTAAAAATTCTCAAAACAACATTTTACCATTTTTCATTTTATGTTTAAACTCATTTTCTATTTTCGAAAATAAATTTTGAAAACACAAGTAACCAAATGAGTTTTGAACTATTTTTTTCATTTTCAAAAGTACAAAATGAAAATGAGCTCAAGAGAGAAAATAAAAAATAAAAATAGAAAATAGAAAAATAAATCAAATGACACCTTAGAAAACTAAATATGAAAATAAGAAAATTCTATTCTATTTTTTTTCCACCTTATTAATTTTCACCCTCTCAAACATGATCGTAATTCTGATCTGCTAATTATATATATATATATATATTCAAGGTGCAAGTCACATTTTGTTTACCATTTAAAGGAAATTTTAAAGTTTTCTTGGGTAGAATCTGATTTTCTTCTTTCTTTTTTAAAAAATACCCACATCAGTTTGTCCATTCTATTAGTACTTATTTAAAAACTTTGAAAAAAAAAATGGCAAATGCCCATTGCACGCAATGAAAAATGTGACATTCTTTTATCAATTATTTTGATTATTTTGATGTTATGGGACAAAATGAGATTGAGGTTAAGGTACAAATGTGCTAAATTCGGCAATAAGACTACGAAGTTATGTTTATATCAATCCAGTAACAATAAAATAATATTGAGATTGGGACAAAAGTATAAGTATGCTAAATTCGATCAATAGCTTAACCGATAAGGTCAAGTTTCAACCAACCAATAATAATAAAATAATATAATAATTGTCGAAATTATTAAAATACACCCCCCTAATCCATATAAATTAAGGTGATAACAACAGACAATAAGGACACAAAAATTAAAATCATTCTCCGCAATAATCTATAATTTAGGCTACACTCATCCAACGTAGGGTGAGTTTGGAATAATAAAAAATGAGAAAAAATGTGGTTTGGAGAAATTTTGTATTTGATATACACATCTCAAATTGTGTTTTTTGGAGATGAATAGTAAAATTTCTGTTCTGACAAATTGAATTTCCATTTGGACGGATTCAAAATTTTGTGCTGTCATGATTTCTTTGCATTACAATCCGTCCAAATGAATTATAAAAACCGTTTGAATAGAAGTTGACTACGCGAATCCGTCGGAACGATTTCTACAGTCCGTCGGAACGGTTTTTACAAACCTACAAAAAATAGTCAAAGTGGATGTCATTCGGTAACTTGAGAGTCCATAGTGAGAATAGTGAAAAAATTTTGCTATTTGATTAACCAAATTTTAGTTAGCGATTTTTTTTTTTTTTTTGGTTGAAAGGTATTGACTTTTTTTTTTTAATTTTAAGAAAGCGGGAATGTATTAAAGTAAATAGAGATTTTCATAAGTTTTCAGAAATTTTTAGAAATTTTCACCAAAATTTGATACACCTAACGCACCCATAATAACAAATAAAATAATTTTACCCATCAAGTTTCATCTAAAGTACGAATACATCGGGTATAAGTAATTAAAAACCAAAAGTTTAAATTAAAGGGTCAATCAATACTCGGGTCCATTACTAGCTCCTCCCAAAGCATTATAATCCGAAATGTTTTATGGTACAGTAAGTTACTAAACTTAATAGTCAAAACTCCTAAATACTTACATATTATTTGCATAATACAGTATGCAATATGAGAGGCCACACACATAGTATATAAGATAAGCAGTTCACCAATTAAATAAACAAAATGTAATCATGAATATTTTTGGACATGTCATATCCATCACTATCCTCAACCTTGAAAACTAGTACATTCGGATTTACCTATGAGTCCTCCAACTTAAGTCAGCGTAACTTGGTTGTCACTGCAAAATTTAGCACTCATAAATGGCGCGACAGGAACAAATGACTAGCAAAGACATTCTGAGGTAGCTCCAAACACTGCAGTACTTCCAATGAAAGTTTTCATCTCCATCCATACATAGTACAAAAAGCATCCCATTGCCCGCTAATCAATTCATCGCAATCTATATAATTATTTAGCAATTTTATAAATCTGAGCAATGCAATGTAAATTAATTTCTACAACAACGTCAATTCGTATACAAGTTATAATTCCAAATATTCCGATATCATTTATCAATATAACAACAAATACCATGCCACCTAATGTATGCTCATCAGTGCATCAAAGTTTTCAGAAGATCAAGGCTGTTGAAACACTGTGAACCACATGTCCAATCCATAAAATCACGTTTGGACGTCAAATGAACACATGCATGTTTCGTTCGAACATTAACGCTTTTAGTCAAATTCGAGCTCAGTTCAATCCATGTCAATTTGAAATCTAAATTTTTACCAAATTTATAGACATGCAAAGAAATCGGAAAACCCAAAACATAAATTAGTTCATACAGGCATGATTAAATCAAGAGATTTTCCGTCTACAAAAGGGTAGAACTATGAATATTTCTTCACTGGCCATAAGCTGAATATTAAACTAGATTATAAACAATTAGATTAAGATCCTATATACTATCAATATTAAAAAAAATAAAAAAATAAATAAACTAAACCAAAATTTTACTTGAGGTACACCACAACCCCTTAATAGCTTCATCCGTGTATTTACATTTGACCACCTCTAAATATTGTGTATAGAAAAACTCCCAACTGTAAGGTATGCGGTGTAGTTTTACCTATTGAGTTCAGGATTATATCCACAAGGAACTTTAAGATTGAATACTAGGATTTTCTAAGTTTTTTTTTATCTACTGGTTTCTTTTTAAGAATAGGAAAAAAAATTAATTAGTTTTAGATTTTGAAAAGTTTTGATTAATTAACTAATAACCAAATAAAGTAAGTTCTAAAAATTAAACTAAATTAAAATTTAAGAATTTAAATTACTTCTATTCTAACTAATAAAAAAATAAGATTCAAAATTAATTTAAATTAAAACAATGAAAATAATAAAACTACGCATTCAAGATAATTAGAGATCTTGATCTAACCTTTAAATCTGGGTGGATTCACTACTTCATGATTCGATGTTGTTTTTATCTTAATTTAAGTTTCATGTAAAGGAAAAATGAACTGAAAATTATTTTCTTGAAAATATTTTTAGATTTCAAAATACAGTTTTCAAATCTTATTTAGGATTAGAAACCCAAAAAAATTATGATATTTCATTTTTGGATTCAGATCTGATTTTCTTATTTCAAAATTATTAAGAAAC
Organism: Vitellaria paradoxa; assembly: GCA_019916065.1. Taxonomy (NCBI): domain Eukaryota; kingdom Viridiplantae; phylum Streptophyta; class Magnoliopsida; order Ericales; family Sapotaceae; genus Vitellaria; species Vitellaria paradoxa. The sequence continues at coordinate 38,539,600 of CM034240.1, forward strand.
ATTTAATCAAGAACTCTTATTAGTGATTACAAAGAATATGATCAAGAAAACTTATTGTTGAAGACTTTTGAAAATAAATAATACAGATCTGAAGACTGTAAACCCATATATGCAAATTTTCACTTTGCGTGTATAGATCTATGTACATCTCATCAATCATAATGATCCACCCATCTTTATTAGATTAAATCAAGAATAAAAATCTAACCTAACATGAATGAAATAATAAAACAGCAAATAAAAAGATGATACGAAAGCAAAATAAATTTTGTTGAATAAAACGAAACACGTACCATTCTTCGCAATGATTTAAACTTGAATTTGAAAACAATCAAAAACTCTCCAAAAATTGAACTAAAAACTACCTATTCCATTCTACTATTTTGAAAAAAAAAATAATGAAGAACATTCTTTTTGACAGCTAAAAGAACAATAATATATAAAGCCTACACCTAAGCTTGAACTTAATTTCCTATGCATGCTGCTTGCATTGGTCCAGACCATTTAGAGAGGTTGTCCGGACCACAATATGGTTCCAGTTATTAATTTTCTTCTTTTTTGTTATTCTCCAACATTGCCCTTACTCTAGTTCGAGCCAATCGTCGGGGTGTCCAGACTACTGTATTTTTTTCATCACTTTTATCTTCACTTATCTCGATTATTTTTTTATTTTCACTGTAATTAGAAAAAAAAACAGAAAAAATATTAAAAATAATCAAAAACTATAAAATTATTAAATAAATACATACTTTATAACCTAATTGTTAAGTTTGTAATTATACTTTTCAAGTGTCATCAACGTTCTTTCCAAGATCATGAATAAACAATTTCACAACGACATAACCATGCACAAGAAAAACAAAGTGTAATGGCATCCCACACATATAGGCACATGCACCATTACAAGAAATAGCATTTTTAGCGACACTTTTTAAGACCAAAATTGAATTTGGTCGTTAAATGTTTATTTTTACCGACTAAGGGACACTAGGAGTGACAAAAAATGATAAAATTTAATAAAAATTATGAGCTTGTAATTCATGTAATAAAATAAAAAGTGAATAACTTTTAGAAAATTTTAATATTTTTCAACGATTTTCAGAACTTCAAATAGAACTTATAAATCATTCGGCTGCCAATAGTTTATTTTTGTTGATCAAATAATTTTTGTTGTTAAATATATGACATTTGACAACTAACTGGTTGCTAAAAGATTTCCTTCACCAACCGAATATTAATTTAGTCGGCTGAGGGAGAAAATTTGGTTCAAAAAATTTCTCCTATAATTTTAGCGCTAAAAAGACTTAGGGATCAAAAAATTTGGTTGTGAAATATTTTAATATTTTTTGACATTTTGAATAGTTTTATTTTTGTGAATTAAATAAGTTTGGTTGTGGAAATCAGGGCACTTAGCACCAATGGTCACTAAAAGTGTCCTTTCACCTACTAAATATTAATTTAGATAGTAAAAATAAAATTTTCCTTCCGAAATATTTTTTGCATGAATTTAGCATCATCAAAGAGTTTTGCCAACCAAAAAAATTGATCGTGGAATGTTTTAATTTTTTTTATATTTTGAATAATTTTATTGTTGTTGACCAAATAGGTTTTTGGTTGTGAAAATTATGGCATTTAGCGATCAAATGGTCGTTAAAAGTGTCTCTTCACTGACCAAATATTAATTTAGTTGATAAAGAGAAATTTTTCCTTTCAAAATATTTTCCATAGGAATTTAGCGTCAACAAAAAGTTTTGGCAACTAAAACATTTAGTCATGAAATCTATATAATAAGGAAGATGAATGGATATTTTTAGCCATTGGATTAATTCAATTGCTTATATTACACTCTTCTTTTTCTTTATTTTCTCCTAGTTTCTCTTAAATCTATTTTTTTTTATCTTATATCGTTAGATGACCACAACTTTATTTTTATTTTTAGATATAAAACTACTATAATTGTAACATGTAATTTAAATAGAAGTGAAGTTAACTCATAAGTTCCTAAAAAGAACCCACTTGCATAAAAATTCACTTTAGCTATAAAATATACATATTTCAAATTCATCAAGAATTAAATGAAAGAATTAGAAAAAGCCTAAATAATAATTAGAAAAAATATTTAAAATTTATTTCTCTCATAATAACCTATTTTTTAAAATTAAAAATAAAGAAAAATGCTTCAATATTAATTTACCTTAGGAGTAATTATTTTTCTAATATGAAAATGTTTAAAATTTATTTTTTTCTCAAAATAACAATTGTTAGTATTTTTAATTTAAAAAATAAAGAAAAGTTCTTAAATATTAATTAAGATTGGGAGTAATTCTTTTTTCTAAATTCTTATTTTAAAATTAAATTGATCATATTGACCATACTTTTATGAAATTAATCTAGAAATTATAACCAAATCTTATATGGCACTCTTTATGCTCGCCATTTTACTTTTTTCTAAATTCTAATTTTAAATTTAAATTAGTCAGGTTGACCATATATTTATATAATAAGAAATATTTTTAACCGTTGAATTTTTTCAATGGACAGAATTACTTTTTTTTTTTAACAATTTGATTATCTTTTTAGTCACTTATATGCAAATACTCTCTCTTATACTTATAATATTTTTTTGAACACTATTTATAAAAGTTTTCAAATTAATATTTTTAAAAAAAGTGATAATATTTGTAATAGATAATAAAATCTATAATTTTATTAAATATTGTATGAATATCTATTAAACAAAGTCAACTAAAATTTTCTATTTAAAAATAAAAAATGATTTTAGACTACAATTGTTTTTTTAAAAACTACTTAAAAATAAACGTTTAAATTAAAATTTCATTTAATATACCTAAAATTTTAAATTTTAAATACATATGCTTTTATACTTTTTGTTTCATATATGCTTACATTATTTTTAATCAATGTCAATTAATGATTTTTATTTTATATGTTATTTTTATGTACCCATATAAAATACTATGGAATTAGAAGCACAACAAATTGAAAATGGCACATCATTCCACCTTGGCAAAAATAATAATCCAAACCACAAACAATATTCCACCTTCCAACTTATCCTCTCTTCCGTCTCTTCCCACCATCTTCCTCCATCTGCTCATCTCCCTTAACATCTAAGCACCCACAACCCTCCCAAACCCCACAGTCTAGGCTAAAGCAATTCTCCAGCTACCGGATTACCAACTATGGTGTAAGCTCGTAAAAATCCAAGGTAGAAGTTCTGATGTGCCCATATATGGGATTAGGCGATAAAAACTAGAAAAAAAAAATGCTTTTAAAACGGTACTCAAAAAGAAAACAACATTAGTTATTGTAAAAAAAGTTCAATTATACATAAAAGGAAATATCTCAATCCTAAAATCAAGATATTAAGGTAAGGGAAATTCATGTCTTATATGGGAGATAAATTTTTTTACAAGTCAATGTGTGATGAAATGGGTCCAATAATGTATATCAAGTTATTTTAATACTCTCTCTCACGTATAACTCCAATTTACACGTGGAGTAGAGATAAGTAAACTAAATTAAATAAAGTGCACAACAATAAATGAGAAATAACAAAAATCAAACCTAGAACCTCCTGGAACAAGAGTCCTAATACCATGTAAAAAAGTCCAACTACATTGTGCACACAAATTTTGTATTTGAAAATCAAACACAAAAAGTTACAAAAACAAATTGAATTTTATTGTTGGAAAAATACGGATTAAAATCTTTGAAACTTTTAATCAAATAAGTAATTATTTGGTTTTTCTCTTTTTGACATCAATTCGAGGGTCTAAAGTTTAATGTCAAAACAACACTTGAATATTTTGATGCTCGAGAATCTGTTGAATTTTGCCAACTCGATCCAGTAGAATCTCATTGTGCGTAAAAGAACGTGCGTTTCTCTTTAATAGTGACCCCTATTTATAGAAGTGTAGAAGAGAGTCACAATTAAATTAAACTTTTTTATGATAATTATCTCATTATTTTATTTATTAATAAGAAATAATATCAATGAGTTAAGATAATATCATAATTCTTTAGTAATTATATCTTATTTATTTTTTAAGAGAAAAAAAACTAAAAAATAATAATTATCTTTAGTAGTGGGTCCGGTTGACAAGTAGTTTAATTTGATTAGTTAAGTTTTGTCATCTTCAGACTATATCACTTTTACACGTGGTAGATTGTGATTCGTCCACTTGTATAATTTTGTTGAAATCATCTATAAGACACGTGGTAACATTTAAGTTGTTAATTTAATGAGATGAGTTTTAAACTTAAAGTTTAAGTGTTAAGATAATGAATTTCATCTTTTCTACGAGAGTAATAATTTTTTTTATAACCTGATGTGTAACAACTTTTAACAGTTAGAGACAGAAGAGTGTAAATAACAACTAATATATATTTTAATGTAAATGATTAATCAGCTTCCGATAACACACAAGTTGAAGAAATGCCACGGCAAATTGCGGGAGAAACTACAACCTGGTACAATTTCAATACTGCAAATCCAATACTTGCTACACTTGGTATGCTTCACAAGCTTATGAAGTCCAAAGAAAAATAAATCAGCAAACCAAATCCTGCAATCTCTGGTATACCCTTGAAGTCTCCACGCCAACTCTAGAAACCCTCGCCTACAAAATTCATCAAAATAAAAGCGATTTTACATTTGTATAATATGATAGACACCAAATTAAAAAAAAATAAAAAAAGATAAAATTAGGGCGAACAATGATGGACAAGACATTGACCCGGAATTATTGAAAAAGAAAAAGAAACTAGCAAGATTTGATTTGATTTTTCAAAGATAAATTAATTAATTAATGCATTTATTTAATTGCATCACATTTAAATATAAATACAAATAACATGATTATAAATCCAAAGAAGACATGTCTGTGGAATCCGAAGGAGTTGACATTGGAAACAGCCAACTGAGTGAGAACGGAGTTGTAGGTTATTGGATTATAATTTAATGGTCCAAATTTAAACTATTAAATTTTAATTCAATGGCTCAAAATTAAATTATCATAGAATTGACAAACTGACCAATATCAGCTTTTCCTTTTTATACCGACGATCTTAATAAAAATTGATGATTTGTAGTAATCACCTGAGCATGGACAGTGTGGAACACCTTTCCACCCACAATGGAAAAGCTAGCAGTCAAAACTTCAGCGCCTTGATCCTCAAGGATATGAATGACTTCATAAAGCATGAAGGTTTTGTTCATTAGCCCACATATTAGAACCACTTCTAAACTCGAGCCAACCTCTTTTAAATCAACCACCGGCAATTTCAACCCCAACCTTGCACTATCTCCATTAATTTCACAATTGCCTTTATAATTGCTCATTGCTTGTGCCTTCCTCGCCTCTAATTCCCGAATTCTACCTTTCATTTTTACAATATAGGCCACAGCTTGATCAACCTGATCGGGTAGGAATAGCAGTTCCTATCATTAAAAAGAAGAAAATATTAATTATTAGGTGAAATGTGATAAGACCTAAATAATTGGCATATAGAATTAGAAATGATGGAACCATGCATGAACATGTACAAATTAAAAACCTTTTGCTATAAATTGTCAATATGTTCCATGTTAAAAGCATGAGAGCCTAAGAATGCTGGTCATAGAAGGAATCTCAAAGTTTTTTGAAAGTCATCCAGAAGTAGTGGTATAAAGTAGAATATTGTAATTATAGCATGTGTTGTTACTATTAGCTTGGGACATACATACATACGGATATATGTATTGTTCTTATATACCCAGACAGATGTAATATGAAATCTTTGATTCTAAAAACAAGGGGGGAAACATTTTGACTGGTATCAAAAACAGTCAACAGCCCTGAGAATAATAACTTATGTAAACTCTTATAAATTAAATCGTATATGGCATCAAACTTACCACAAAGCAGAAGTTACAAATCAAATTCAAGTTAGGTTAATATAAGGAAATGGATTTTTTATTTTGACACCCACCAAAAAGAAAAAAAAAAAAATTGACCGAATTCTTTCCCAAATAGAAGAGCCAAATAAAGGTGGGACTTCCCTAACCCGAGGAAAAAATTTAAGATCAAAATTAAATCCAATGTCCTGTGAGAGGGAAAGTTGTGAATTGAGTTAAGAGAGAGGATGATTTTGCTCATAGAAAAGACAAAACTATTAAGGTTTCGAAATCTAGAATAGAAACCCTTAAAGCAATATCTTCAAGAATAGATCGAACTGAAGGTTGACATAATTGAAACTTCAAAAAGCTGAAAATGAGCGCTTGGCAGACACCTGTTTGAAGATTACTCCTAGTGGTCCCTAAAATGTGGTTTCTAGATATCTGATTTACATTAACTTTCAACGGAGAAAAGGAAATGAAGGAAAGAGATATTACAATTAAGACATGAGACAAATAATTGAAGTTAAACTCAGAAATTCATTTTAACTGATTTTATTTTAAAAATATAAAATGAAGTACCTATTTTTGGCACATAAATGCATAGCTCAAAATACCAAAGCCGAAGATATAATACATAAACACACACATATATATTAAATGCAAGCTAGCTGGTTGATTTTGAGATGTGTCTTTCCCATTGCTTATCTGTTGTCAATACATATATATATATATATACATATGCATTGGTTTATACTGCTAATGAAGATGGAAATTATGATATCTATCTAAATAAACAACCAACTACTAATTAAGTATTCAGTGATGATAAAGACTGCAGGGAGAGAACATTTTAGGAACCAAAGCAGTCTTCAGACTATCCATACATAGGTAGTGCCGACAATAGCTCATGTATCAATCACTTTACCAGTCCAAAAGGCCATTGTAACTATACTAAAGAAGTATGTGATTGAAAGAAATAAAATTTTGAATTGGGTCCTTCCTTCAATGGTAATAAATGACCAATGAAAATATCAAGTAACATGGTATAGTTTGTTTTTCTCGGCTAATATGAGACCATGCTATTGATGGGGGGGGTTATAGAGTAACAGACCAAAAGCAATTGAAGATGTTAGCAAAGGGAAAATCATTTTATAAATAAATAAATAAATAAAATTGTAACAATTGAATTCTAATATGATGAAATGTATGACTACTAGTGAAATAATATGGATAGAATGTTTCAGGGGCGAAAAAAAAAGAGAGAGAGAGAGAGAACCACAAATCCTTGAAATGTAAAGGAACTCTCACTGTGTCACTTTACCAGCAAAGAATAGACATGTATAGGTTGGGTACATTGAATTAGGGTTTACAAAAGAAAACGAGTCCAAAGCTACTTAATTCATTCAAAGCTTAGCACTAGTTAAAGAAAAAGGAATATGCTTCCTTTCAAACCTAAATATACGTATATACATATATATATATATATCCTATATCCTCTGAAATCTAAATAGTAGGCTAGCGCCACAAACGTCCCGCTAAATTTTGTTGCAACTAATTTCCAAATCATAAAATAGTAAATAAATAAAAGATGTCAGAGTTAAAAATATATAACTGGGTGATGATCATTCTGTATTCTAGCTAGTGCCCTTTCCGTGTTTACTTGTGAGAAGAAGCCAACTTATCCGTTTCTCTGGTTTCTATAGAGAGAGAGAGAGAGAGAGAGTACCCTTGAGCGTTTGAAATGGTGGGGAGGGATGAGAGAAGTGAGCTTGAGACAAAGGCTTTTCATGAGGATTCTCCGATTCCTCTCAGCAATCTTGCGATCAGGTCTTTCTGGGTTATAATTGCCCTTTGTCATTCTTACAGCACTAAGAACAAAGACAACACAATAAGACAGAGACAATACTACAATCGAAGGGATATAGTAAAGAGAATTGATTTGATGTGTTAATCCTCTTGCAAGAGTTTGGAAGAATTCCCACTCGGTTCCAGGCCTATATATAAGGGAAGGGTGAAGCGAGTACTAGAATCTGGAAGAAGTGTACAGCCTGATGATGATGATAAACATTAACAGAAGTAAGAACTTTATAAATGGGAACGCAATAGTTGTCAACTCACGTGGGACCCAGAAACTCAAATCCATTAATTGACTTACGTCTCTGTTTTTTTTCCCATTTATATATATGTGCGTATTTGGCTGAATGGTCAATTGACTCAGGGTTGATCCAGGCTTTCACCGACCACTTTCTAGGTAGATACGTATTCATACAATGACACAAACTTGTATGTATCTTTACAATGTGCATACTAATTTGTCCACGTTATCAGGTTCAGACCTTGATGGTGTTTGATTTCTCAAATAGAAAAAAGAAATATAAATATATATATAATATTGTAAGTTTGTAAAAATGACACGTGAACTTCAATTCTAAAAAAATTAAAATTTCTTGTAGGAATTCAAATACTTTAAAGTTCAAGTTAATTTGGTTATTGTGCTATGCCGTAAGTGAGAATATACAAGAAGATAAGGAATTTAGGAAAGTTTATAAATTAGTATGCACGATCTTTATATATATATAAGAATGATGTTATTTTACGAGAAGAATCTTTTAGAAGAATGTACTAATGACAATTTGGTAATTAAAATAATATCATTTAGTATTTTTTAATTTAAAATAACAAACTTAAAAAAATTCTTTATTCTGAGAATTTATTTTGATAAGTCATTATATCTAGTAATGTAAATGGGTTACTTGGCCAGCCAGACCCTAAAATTAACCTGCCCCAGCCTGCCTCGCTCCATGCATCTGTACAACCCGACTCACCCATGCCTTGCTTGCTCGGGTCAAGGCTTGAGTCATCTTAGCCCGACCCACCAATCCCAGCTCTGGCGTGTTGCCTAGCTATTAAGGGTTTAAATGTCTTTCAATTTTTTTTCTTCCTAACAGTTGTAGACTACCTTTCTTTCCTTTCTTTCTCTTTTTTTTTTTTCTTTTTTTTTTCCTGCCCAAGGCATTTAGTCGTTGCAAAAACTGTTAGCTCTGGAAAGGTTAGTAGTGTAATTTTTCTCTCTTGATTTAAATATTTTATTTTAATATTTCCAAATGTAATTGTATTTATTTTTTCTCATTTGATTTGTAGTTTTCATCAAAATGCCGTTGGTTATAATTTATCTATTTTTGTTTTTGTTTTTAGAATCTAAGGGTCTATTTTATATACTTGTTTTGAGATCCTTTTTTATTTTTCATTTTTTGTTTTGTAAATTTTGAGAATAACAAAAATAGTTTAAAACATATTTGGTCACTCGTATTTTCAAAACTCATTTTATAAAATAAAAATTGAATTTACATAAAATATAAATTTACCAAAAATCATTTTAAACACTTTTTTTACTCAAAACAGAGAGAAATAGAAAATATCAAACTATATGCGTTATTAATATTCTTAAAACATTTACTAATTTTTTATTTCTTTTTTTCTTTGTAATTCCAATTTAAAGTTAATTATGTAATTGTTTATTGTTTAATATTTTTTTTACCAATAAATATTTTAATGTGTTTGTTTGAGTTTTATTTATATTTTATTTAATTTATAAAAAAATACTAAAAAATAGGTTGACAAGTCAGGAAACAGGAATTGGTGACCCTAACTGACCCAATTAGGCAAAGAGACAATAGGGGCAGGCCGAGTGCGGGTTGGATCGGCCCCGAGTCAAAAATGAATTAGATCTGACCCGCTCCTTTTACATCCATAATTATGTCATACTATCATACATGTTTTTCTTTTTCACCTGTTTGAACTCATTGTTTGAAATAATGATCAGTGGCTTTATGACCCTTAAAATTTCAACGGACATGGTCAGATAGAAATTTTGAAGATAGAAATTTTGAAGTCAAGGTTCTAACAAATAATGATTACATATGTAATGACGTAAATTTATCCAGTAAAGCAATAATGTTAAAATCAAATCAATTTTATTATTATAAGAAGATTATAACTTAATTAGGGTATGTTTAGACTGACTTAAATATTCCTAATAAAAATTATATGAGTACAGTATATTTTATTAATATATGTAGAGAATTGTCAATATTCAAGAGATTAATTTTCAAGTTAATTGTAGAAATTTGCATTTGCAGTTCTAAAAAAATTTTTAAAAAAATAAAAAAAAAAATTGGTAGAAATGTGACATATAATGAAATTTAATTGAAAAATTAAAATTAAAATCTTTCAAAGGTTTTTGAAAGACTTTTACAGTTGACTTAATGCGGCAAAGTCACTCCAAGCCTTCAAACTTTGTTGCTGACAAATTTTTAGCTCATATTTTTGTGTAGATGAATTTTTTCATTGCTTGTCCCTTGTTAACTTTGAAATTTGGTTGGATCTGCAAATTTTTTTCAGAATTCTATATTGGAAATAAGATGTAATCTTATAGAGATTATGAAATAGTAAAGTAACAAAAGCAAGGATAAGGCATGAATTAGGTCACTTTCTTAAAACGATTGGCGCAAAAGGTTGCAACAGGATTGTATGGTGCATTAGGCTGCAAAAGCAATTGCCTAGGCTACACAAATACAAAAAAAATGTCCCAATTTTTAGAATTTTTCTACATATTTATTATTTAATAAATTTTATTTTTAATTTATATTTAAACCAATTAAACTATTTTAAAAACAACTAAATTCCAAATATTTCTCCTTTATTTCTATGAAAAATTTGATCTTCTTATTCCACACGATCCCAATCTTAACATGCTTCTATTTTTTTTTTTTTTTTAGCTTTTACTCAAATAGATAAGAATTTTTTTATTTTTTTTTTGCGAATGTAATTAACACCTAAAGGTAATTAACAATTTAAAAAATAATAAATTTTAATGAAAAAAGCTACCAAAAAAAGATTTGTAACTTTTTTTAAATCTCAACTGACCCTTAATATGCAGACGTACGTACGTATATACACATTTACATAATTGATGCTTATCGTTGTTGTTTTTTTTTTTTTTTTTGGTTGAAATTATTTATAGAAGAAATTCGAATACTAGTTTGTATAATTTTTTTTACGCTTAACATATAATAATAAATTTTTTAATAAATATCTATTTATTTTGATTTTATTTTTATAACTCAGTCGAAATAATAAAATAAATTTAAATTTTTTGCTTAATTTGAATCCTATCATTCTCCATTTTTCTTCACAAATCATTGCTCCCAATATAGCATAAAATGTCTAAAAGTATTTATATTCAAGTCACATGATTTTAACACACCCTATGAACCCGTTTGGCGATATATAAATCCTATATAAATAATAGGGATGATAATTAACAACATGACATGCCAACGCGCCTTCAACTAATACAAAGTTGGTAAGTTTGGGTAGAGTATAAATTCGAATATTAGGTTATAAATAGGTCAACTAATTTTTGATATCAATATAACTGGTTGGGTTAGTATAAAAATAAATTACTCGAATTTAATTCGTTTAAACCTAAATGATTAAATGTACTAGATGCCAGTATAGTTCAATTTGTATTTTGTTTAATGTAAACAATGATTTGATTTTTATATTGTTTTAAATTTATGATAATATTTACGTATACAAATTATATGATTTGTACCATTGTATCCATATTTATAGTTGGCTACATTTAATTATAATATATTATATGCAGGAGCGAAGCTATGGGGTTAGGGGGCATGGTTTTGGAAAATGTCACTTATATATATAAATTTTTGACTAAAAAAAATTTACACTATGGTTTACCTCCTCTTAAAATTTTAAAAAAATGATTAATGTTAGTCAGGAAAGCATTACTAGTAGTGTATATAAATCTTTAAATTGAAAAAATTTACCCAAAATTTTATATTATGAACCAGTATTCCAGAATTTAATTATTTTTTTAATTGTTATATATAATCTAAAAATTAAAAGGTCAACTGATTGTACCATCTATACATATATATTAATTTATTTTTTATTTATTAAATATAATTTATAATATCAGTGCTAATATTTTGGCCTCTTATGACTCAAAATCCTAGTTTCATCTCTAATTGTATGTTTTGTACCATTTGTTTATTTTTTTAAAGATAAAAATGTTTATTGTTTTATTTGTACAATTTTTGAGTTGGCACGTTAAACACGTTATCCGAGCTATGTTACACATGTCGACTCAGCATGACTCATATTTTTGAACGAGATATACAGGTTGTGTTGTTTTACTTGTACAATAAACGAGTCACGTTAGTGTTAAAGTATTTTAACTTGAATAATAATCGAGTCAAGCTCGAGTTGGCCTAATTAGTTGAGTACCTAGGCCTCAACACAACACAACTCAATTGTTACTCCTAATAAATAATTACATATTAAAACAAATTAATCTCATACTATATATCAATTTTATACATTATCTCAAGATATTATTTATTTTTAATATTTTATTACAAATTATTCATACCAATAATGTTCCATATGGAGCATCAAATTCCACCAAAAAAAAAAAAAAAAAAAAAAAAAAAAAAAAACTCTAAAAATTTCTAAAAAAAATTTTATTAACTTTTTTCTCACTGTACGAATTACAAAATTATAACTTCTATTAATTTTTATTACTTTCTGCTACTCCAAATGCAAGGTAAATATTGAAAAGAGAAAATAAACTAGAAAAAATTCTGATGGTTAGTTGAATTGGTAAAATCTTATATTTGCTTTTAGAGGTCACTAGTTTGACTTTTCACAAAACCGTTGGGAGATTTGCTTAATCGTTAATTTCAGAGTCCCAAGAATTAATCGAGGTGCATACAATTTGGTTCAAATATCCTGAGTTAAAAATAACAATAATAAATAAATAAATAAATAGGGATCCTGAATTAATAATAATAATTATTATCTAAAAATTTTGAAAAGAACTGGGCTCCAACTTTCTTGACCAAATTAAGGGGTCGTTTGGTTTGCTGAATTTCTCTAAAAAATTTTATAAATCTCTGTTAACTTTATATCACATCAATTTTTTTTCTCACTGTACATATTACGAACTCTTCCCAAATTATAATTTATCTCATTTTTTCTTATTCCAAATAATTCCTAAATAGGAAAACAGCAACAACATAGTACAATGGTATCCCGAAAGTTGACAACCGTCCAAAGGACAGAAGGCAGATGTGCGATTTGGATTACGGAGCCTAAAATCAGCACCATCCTAGACGCGTTTGAGACACCCCTTTGGCAAATCAAGATTTGTCATCGTACTAACGTGCGGTGTGGTTTCGCCTCAAAGTGGTTCGGTTAAGTCTGAACGCGGTCCGGATGTCGCAATCTTGCAGTTGCGTCCCCACTGAGCATCTAAAGCGGGACGGCGAATGTGATGAATGAATACCCGTCAAATTAGTCCTCCTCTTACGGATAAAAAGGGGGGTGAAGTTATTTTTAAAGTTCAGGTTAATAAAATTATTAAGGTAAATAATTTTATTACTTTTTTATTTTAAAAGAATATAATAAGTATAGAGTATTTAAATCAAATTCCCTAGATATAGGCAAGTACACCACGTATTTATTGTTTAAGATGTGTTTGAAATGATCAAAATTTATAAAATTTTATAAAAATTATAGATCCATAATTCGTATAGTAAAATATAAAATAATAATTTTTTAAAATTTTTAATACTTTTAAGTAATTTTCAACGTAAAACCTTAAAGTATATGACGTGAAAGAAAACAGGGAATTTCTATTGGCTGGCCCTCCGATTTTTTGGAATCCAGGCGTGAAACACTGATTTTGTGTATCACTATAAAATTTTTGATATATACTTCTAATTGAAATTTTGTTTAATAGAATGCGAAGTCAATTTCAGACCTGCCATTTTGTTCATTTTGATAAAGAAAGGTTGACATTGAGCGCCTTTGGAAAGAGTGAGTTTCGAGTTGCTCAGCTTTTCCCTTTTTTTTTTTTTTTTTTAAGGTGATTAAATTTATTTTTTTATATCCTAATTTTTTTAAATCATAAACTAAACCAAGTCTTTTTTCACTAGGTGGGGTCGGCTATATGGATTTGTCGACGTCAATTAGATCTGTTTAGGGCTATATCCTCTGATGGATCTAGATAGGCAAGATCATGTTTAATAGTCTATTCCCAACTTCTCTTGAGTCTTCCTTTACCTCTCTTACTCCTAGTAATCTCTATACTTTCGTACCTTCTAACAGGTGCCTCCGTTAGACGCCTTCTAACATGACCAAACCCTCTTAATCGGTTTTCTCTCATTTTATCTTCAATCGATGCTATTCCTACTTTGCCCCTAATCTCCTCGTTTCTAATCCTATCTTTCTTTGTAATCCCGCACATCTATCTTAGCATCCTCATCTCCGCAATTGCCATCTTCTAACCATGATTATGTTTTACTACCCAACACTCTGATCTAATTTTTTTAAATCATAAAAATAAAAATATCAAATTAATAAAAAGCTAATGAAATGCTAAAAAATTAATTTTTTTCTCCATGTTAAACACAAAAAAGTTGGTATTTTAATAACTAAGTACAAAAAAAAGTTAACCTTTCTACTCTTCAAACTAACGCTGAGTCTATGCTTAGATATCAATAAGTTAGCATATTGATTTTTAATTTATTTTCATTTTAAAACTTAATTTTCTTATTTGATTATTCTTAGACATGTTAATTGCATTCATAAAAAATATAAAAAAAATCAAAAAAATTCATGTCTGATATAAAAAATTAGAAAGAATAAAGAAAAATAATTTTCTTTTAACTTTTTTAAAATGGATGTGAATTTTTTTATTTTTTATATTTTTTATGAATATAAATAACATGCATATAAATTATCAAAAAAATTAAATTTTAATGAAAAATTATATAAAGAAAAAATAAGTTATAAGAAATTAAAAATCAACTTTTGATACTTAAACTAACTCTAGTACTGTTATTAGATTTTTGGTGGATATTGCACTAGAATATACAGTTAATTGTTGTTATTAGTGATCGTTTGGAAAAAAAAAATGAGCTACCAGCTATTATTCTTTTAGTTTTTTTTTTTTCTAAAATGATCAAAATTTCCTTTTTACATATTAAACTTCTTTTAAATTTCAAATAGTAAAAATATAAAATTAACAAAAACCTAAAAAACTAATTACTAAAAAGTTAACTTTTTTTTCCTTCCCAAACACAAAAAAAAAAGATTAATTTTTTAGTAATTATAGCTAGTTAAAAAAAATTAACTTTTATTTTTCTTCTTAAATTCAGCCGTATATTTATGATAGATATTGCGTTGCGATTTGTGGTCAACTGATATGGCATTGTGACGTGGGGATTGCTCTTGATTTGAAATGGGTGAAGGGTAAAGAATAAACAATGTTATAATTTTATTTATGCTGCGTTTAGAGCTTCAAAAAGTAATAGAAAACGTAGTTTAAGTAACGTTTGGGCATTTGAAGTTCACCCATAAAATCACGTTTTTTAGAAATGAACAGTACAAAATCATTTGAACAGATAGTTGATCGTTCGAATAGATTCAAAAACATTTGAACTTTTTTTGAGTTGCAGAGTGATTGCAAGCCAAAGCGATATCGATTCACACCCTTTTGCTCTTTGTTACAATGGTCCTCTCCTCCTGCAAAATTCTAAAGGACTCTCTTCCGTCAATCAAAGGAAGCAGCAACAAAGAAATAAAGAAGAGTTCCCCCTATCGGCTATGAAGCTTTACCAAGGGAGGCCAAAGAAGACGATTTGTAACCATCGTCCAATGATACTTTCTCCGGTGAAGACCAACTATTGAAGAGATGCACTCGGCCGTGCCTTATTGTCCTACATGTATTCGGAGATATTTCTTCCTACATACTTCCATTTCGTTTCTCTATTTTCATTTGCCATGGTTGAGACCCATTGGACAATGATGGATTCACGGGTTAAGGACGCATTTATGGCTTTTAGGAAAGTTTTTGGCATTGTTGGAGGCTTTTATTTTTAGGATTTCAGTTTTCCTTACCTCAATATTTGGGTATGCTTTTGTGCTACGTCGATTTGGCCAACTCTTATGCTAGGACCCCTAAAAATCTGGGAACCATTCGAACGTGAATCAGGGACGCATTTGAATGGATCTGGCTAGTGCCTAAATCATTGGAACAGTCATGCACGGCTTGTTCAATTTGTTTGGTCTCCCTGCAATGCGAGCCCCATTTGCATGCTTAGCATCAAATTTATACTGCTGCTTTTGTTATGCGCTTATTTAACGACTAGTTAATTTTTATTTTTTTTCCTTTACAATTACTAATTCGAAGAAATATGATAACGTGTGTATGACTTCGACTTCTCAATTTTTTTTTCACTCCAACAAGCTGAATATTACATGCTATGCACTCATTTGCTAACATGTCTATATTTTTTATATGTTCAATTAGTTTTGTTATGGACTCCCCAGACTCCCCATTCCCACCATTAGATGAATTCCAAAATATTGATAGCAATATTACCACCACATCTTGAAGGCAAAGGCAAGGTGAAAAAACTAAGGCCAAATGGGATTTTCATTAAACAAAAGTCCTAATAACAAGTACAACATCCCTTATAGACAATGGCCATAGGAGAGGCAATAGTCTATCCCTAGCCAACAACAATTAGCTTGTAATGGATTTCAATCATATAACATCCTAGGCCTCACCTCAACCCAAATAAAAAATCAACTTTAACAATTAGGTTAAAAGTGGAGAACTTTGATGGACTTGTAAAAGCCCCACTCAAGAGTAACTAGAATCAGGTGGAATTATGAGACTGATACATGGGATGCGCCTAACTGGTGGTGGGCCTCGTAGCAACAGGTGTGTTATTGTGTCATATTTCAACAATTATTTGTGATTGCTTCAATTTTTAATGTTTTCGTTGTATTCTTACATTGAATGCTTATCACTCTGTCTGTTTTTGTTTGTGGCTTTCATTCAAAGTAACCCCCTAAGTCATGAAATTCAAAGACTAAGAATTAGACTATACAGATTTGATGGAGAAGGTTTTTAGAGGTATGATCGCAACTAGAGAGTGGTATTAGACTCCATCCACCAGACCTACCACACCTGAGGTTGGCTAAGGTTTAAGAATGCAAGGCTAGGTAGAGTTTGTAGCCTCTAGTGACACTTTTTCGGTAGTAAAGACAAACACGCATGGAGAATGAGCAGATGGGATAGGTTCAAGAGTGGTCACGGGGTAGAAGGATGAGCGTGATGAGATGGACGATGGGTATAGTGATTCAAGACGTCGCTAAAGCCACACCTTATGGATGAGCAAATCGATAGTTGATGTACGTAGTCGACGTCGTGCAGTGGAGGAGCAATGATGTTAGACTTGTCTGGGGTTCTCATGGGTGTTTAATGCAGGATTATATTGCAAAATTGTTGACCATTAAAGCACTTGATAGCCACTTTAACCTGTACCTATTTGCTGTGGATTTATTCTCCATGGCAATCAACAGGGAAGTATTCATGTTGCAACCCGATGATGATCATAAGATACGGTGATTGTTACACCAACAACACAAGCATGAATGGATACAACGCCCTCCAATTTTGCCCCATACTCCTATTATCCTCCGCCAAGGCCAGAAGATGCATTCCAAGGATTATTTCCCCTTTCCCCATTAATACAACATGTGACTAGAATAATTTATTTATTTTTAACAAGTTATTGCTAAGACAATTTAATTTCTACCATTTGAACCTGTGGTAGTTGTACTGATATTTACTCTTGGATTGTACATTTCTTATCACTGATACTGTTTAATTTCAATTATTGTTCCCAGTTTTTACCATCCCTTTGAGTTTCATTGCACTCAGAACATCACACAACTATCCACCATCATGATAGTTATCCATTTTTTTTTAAATGTTATACGTCATTATTTGTTGATCCTATATATTACTTTTTCTAACATGTCTAGCTTAGAAGGAAGTCCAGATTGTAAGCATAGCAAATGACATGAATGACAATTCGACATTATTTAATTCTATTGTCACATGTGTGGTACATGATGAAATCTGTACTGATGCAAGCGTAGCATCCACGGCTACGACGCTAGCCCATCAATATTACTTGCCACGCTTATACAAATAGTCATACCACACGTTTGCCTTACCTGGTCAAATGTGGGTCCATGAACTTCTAGAAGGCCACCCACGGCATTTGTATGAGGCTTGCCGCATGAATGAGGCTGTCTTCATGACATTTTGTGAAGAACTTACAATAAGGTATACTCGCCGTCAAACGTCTAATGCTACTTTAGCTGTTGAAGAGAGTGTTGCTTTTTTTTTTTTTTTTAACAAACATTGGCCAATAACATATCGAATAGGCAACTTCAAGAGCGTTATCAACACTCTAGTAAGACTATATCCTGCCACTATTACATAGTGTTATCAGTTGTAAAGCTTCTTTCCCAGGGCTAAGTCGGTCCTTAAACAAACTATGACGCATATGTACCTTCTTAGCAATTTTTAGTACTTGCCATTTGCCGTAACCATTTCAACCCATACTTTCCCAATCTTTTGCTTGCTTTCATATCAAAACCTCATTTGCTCTGTTGTTATGTCTATAGGACTGTATTAGTGCTTTGAATAGCACTCATATAACTTGCGTGCCTCCCTATGACAAATAACTTGCCTTGTGCTGCAGGAGGGGTGGCTTGACACAAAATATCCTGGCTATTTGCAAGTTCAACTAGCATTTCATATTTGTCCTGTGCGGCTGTAAGAGTAGTGTGCATGATAGTTGTGTTTTTAAGCAAGTAGTATCTAATCCTAACAAAGAGTTCTCACACCTAGTTGGAGGTACCTCCACTAACTATGCCAATCATCCAAATTAATTATTTTATCCAAATTAATTTGTAAGTGTCTTTTAGATTAGATTTTATATTGGTAATATCCAAGGAAACACTTTGCTTCTAATTGTTCACTTTAGATTTCATAGAATGTCACAAGTTAGATCTATTGATGCTTAAGTATATGCCAAAGAGTGTTTAAGCATTCTTATTAATGGTTGAGAAGAGCATTGGAATTAAAAGAGAAGTGGTTGCTGGTTCAACACTAGTTCATTCCCACGAATATCCCATTTGGACTTAAATGTTACTGTTTAGAAAGTTGGCATGTCTCACAAGTAGTTTGTGAGAAGTTCCTGTCCATTTGATGCCTGTGACACCTGAAAATTTTTGTCCAATGTATAAGAGTGTCTTGTGAGCAGTTCATGTGGAGCTTGTGCCCACAAACTGCATGTGACGACGTCCAGATTTTTAAAATTTGTCCAAATGACATTTTTAACCCTTTCTTTTGATATAAAAAGAAACGGTCTCTTCTTAACCCTAACCTTTTGGACAGTACGACACACACTTTTAACCTATTTTGAGAAAGAAACCAAAAGGGGATGGCGGTGGAGTTGATCTTGCTTGATTCGTGACATCACCAACTTTCTTTGACAAAGTTCCATCATCAATCCGCTCAGATCTGTGGGTGTGCATCAGATCGAGTGAGCTTCTTCACTTACTGAAGGTCTTCTTCTTCACGGGTTGAGGTGTATTGTGAGATATTTAGCAAACAAGATGGGTTTTAGACAAGTAGATCAACGAGTAGTTGGTTGGAGAAACTTGTAATCCATTTCTATGTACCTTATAACCTCTTATTTTATAGTGAAGAAGGTTTAGTCTGATCCGCTTAAGGATCCAAGGTTGTTTTCTCTTTTGAGTTCGAAGGAGTTTTTACCCTAATCAAAAAATCCTTATGTCTCTTTGGTTAAAGACCTTGTTAATTTCTGCTATGGATGTTTTAATTTGGATACTATTGTGTGAGATTGTGACTTTCATAATTAATTTTTATAATTTTATACATTTTTATAATTTTATATACTTTTATACAACTCCAAACACACCCTTTATATGTAATGTTATGATCTTTCTTTAATTTTTTTTTTTTCAAACTCTTGATTTTCCATGCTTGAAAACGTTCACAACATTACCAAGTAATTAATTTCATGTCTTTGTCTAAATCAAATTAAAATTTTTCATTCACTTTCTTCAACAACGGCTATAGTTTTTGAAACTTTTCATTTTGACAGCTCTTGCATCACGGGATATAAAATCGATAGCAGTGGATTCAAGTTCGAGTTTGCAATCAAATGAATCATCAACGTGCTGAGAATAAAATAAACTTTTGTCATTATGTTAAACGCCTTGAGCTGTTGTTGATTGGTATCGATCAACTTTTGTTATTATCAAGTGATTACTGAAAATCTTTACCGATCTTTTAAACATAATAGTGCCGAGCAAAGGCATTCGTCCATTAGTGTCCCCTCGTGATGACTGACCTTTCGGTGAAAAAAATATCGAGTATGGCCGGTACAAAAGAAACAAGAAAAAGGGCCGCTGATGGTAGCAATATCAAAATTCAATTCATGGAATACCAGTCACAAGTAATATATATATGTATGTATGTATACATATTGTGAATCGTCCCTTTCAAACTGGCATCACCACACAAAACAAAATATAAGGTTCCCTCTTACACTCCCAAATTTGCTTGGTAAAGTATGGCTCCTGCCTAACCAAATTTGGAATAACTGGATTACCGCAAATTACTTCGTTTATGTAAATGACATTTCGCTGGTACGTTCTTTGGGTACCATTTGTACCAATTAAAATATTTTACTACTCTTTTAGATTTTCTTTTGGAGTTGGATTCTAGTTTTCCATATAAGAGGAACGCGTTCTACATATTTATAGACATTTGATTTGATTTTTTTTAAGATATGTGAAAGAGAAAAAATGAAAAGTATAGTAAAAAAGATTTCTCTAAAGATGTCTTCATGACTTTTTTTTTTTTTTTGTTCTTTTATTGTAATCTTTACTCTTTTGTTTTGTTGGAGGTGGATACTACAAAATCAAATATATTATACCTGTAGATGTAGCCAACTTATCGAACTTTATAAATTTTGTCTTTTTTTATTTGCTTGTTAATTTTGTTACCTTACATATCCGTACTATTATTGCTAGATGTGGGGATGTACAAGGGTTGAGTTGGGCCTAACTTGGCCCTTGACCTAGGGTCGACCCAACTCGAGACTGACCCACTCCTGCTACCCCTTTCTCTTCGGGTCGGGTCAGGTCGGGTTGGATCACCAATCCCCACCCTTGACCTACTCCAGCTGACTCAGTTTATTTTTTTAATATTAAAAATATTTTTTATTTTTTTATAAAGTAAATAAAAAAATGATAGAGTAATAAATGGGTACATCACTTCAGATTTTATACATCCTAACCAAGTTAGCATTTATAAGAATGACTATCATTTACAAATATTACTTTATCTATACATTATTCTCATTCTTCATTAGATTTATTAGTGTGTTGTTCTCTTTCATCCAAATAAATTATATCAAAGTAAAGGGCAAGTTACTATTTTTCATCGGCTTCTTGTTATCTTTTTTTAGCAAGATACTAATCTGATAAACAAATTAAGGCCTCTACTGTCTGAGGGGCCAGTCAACTCTTCAATTGACTAATAACGCGCCCATTTACACTAAATACTTGCTTGAATGTTATGGTAGGAACTAGAAATGCGAGAATATCACGTGGTAAAGCTGAAAGGATTAGAAATTTAGATTATTGTCCATTCCATTAATCTTAAAGATTGACGTCATCTTAATATTCTATCGGAGATGTACCTAGATAACGTTGCAAGTTGGATAAAAATAGGTTATCATTTATTAATGAATCTATCTATCGAGATTTTATTCTTCTCTAAAGGAAGGTATTGCTAAAGTCACAGTGAGAAACAACTTGTTTTATTTTGACAATAGAAGATTCATAAATACTCAACCCATCTTTTACAATTAAATTAAGTATATGAACACAATAACACCAATGAAATAATACACCATTCGTAGTAAAACATTAAATAAGTAATTAAAACAAACATCATTATATGAAGTATTATCTAAAGTAATATAAAATAAGTTCATTGAAAATAAGTTCTCCAAACTCAATCCAATGTAGGGTTGTTTAACTAATTTAAATGAAATAATGCATTTATTTAATTTCAATTTTCGTCAACGTAATATGTAGTTATGCAAATATATTCAATACCTTTGCAAGACTTTCACATATCAAAGGTCAAACAAACATTTCCATCAAAATTTTCAAAATGAAATTTTAATCTATCTATTTTTGTTTCAAAATCTTATAAAACATGATTGTTTGAAGAATTTCTTAAAAAACCGCAATATTGTGGCCTAAATCTATCGTGAATAAATTCTTCAAAATTTTGATTTTCACTCATTGTAAAAGGTTACTCATCTTTAACAATAAATATAATTAAATTATTTTTGTTCTTGTTGGATCATAAGAAAAAATATTTAAGTTACCCCCTTTATAACCTAATTGAAATTGTATAACACGTGAAAAAAATTGATCAATTATAGAGTTGATGTGAGGATCGTGTCAGTGATTTCTATTTAAATGTCTTTTTAAGTGATTAGTTTCAGAAGTATTCCTATCATTTAATAAATCTCCACAAATATTACATTTGGTCTTAGGCATTCCATCATTGCGTGGGATTCTAGTAAAATAATTCCACACATTTGAATAGGCAAGCTGTTGGTCGTGCCATGATGATGATACACCAACATCAGCACTTGTGCTACTAGGTGTTAGTGTTGGGGTTGGTATTGCAAATTGCTCCTGGACAGAGAAGATATTGAGTCCCCACTCTCCAAATCATAAAAAATGGAGTCTCTAGTATCCATTTGGAAAAAATAATTTGATAGAAAAAAAATTAAAGTATGTAAATTTTATAAAAAAAAAAGCACAAATTTGGAATAATTTGAAGGTCGTGAAGGACACGATCTTTCAATTTCAATTTCAAATTTGATAGAAATTGTACGCACTTGAGTACAATTGAAAAATCCATTTGAAAGTTGCTAGTTTGAGAGTAGAGAAATTTGAGAGAGATTTGGAGTTTTTTGCGATTTCTGAATGAATATATATATGTAGCTGTATTTATAATAGAAGCATCGGAGAAGTTTTGTAATTTTTGAGGGCTTTTTGTAATTAATTATGTATTGTTTGACCGTTGGAGGTGCAACGGTAATCCCAAAAAAAAAAGGGGGGGAAAAAAAAGGAGCATCCACCAGGCAACAGTCGCAAGGGAAAAAAAAAATTAAACCCCAACGATCAAAAAAAACACACTGGGCAATGGGTGCCCGGCACGTAACGCGGGATGAGTCAAGTCTCAGGGCGGGTCAAGGTGTCCCGACCCAGACATCTAGGGACAAGGACAGGGCGTACGAAATATTGGGGTAAGGCAGGTTGAGCCAAATTTCGAGGCGAGTCGCGGGTCGACCCATCCCAGTTGCATCCGCGGCTAGATGTAACCAGAATTTCACACAATAAAATTAATGTTGATACGAAGTGTAGTGGAGAGTGAATAATAACTAATATATATTTTATTGTAAGTAATTAATCACCTGCTGATAACACACAAGTTGAAGAAATGCCACTGCAAATTGCCGGAAAAACAACTTGGCACAATTTCAATACCGCAAACCAAGTACTTGCTACACTTGGGTATACTTCATAATCTAATTAATGAAGTCAACAAAACGAAAATAAATCAGCAAACCAAATCCTGCAATCTCTGGTATACCCTTGAAGTCTCCACACCAATTCTAGAAACCCTCACCTACAAAAGTCGTTAAAGAAAAAGTGAATTTTACGTTAGTATACTATGAAAGATGCTTAAGAAAACCTAAACACCAAAAAGAAATAAGATAAAATTAGGGCGAGCAATGGTGGACAAAACATTAACCCGGAATTATTGAAAAAAAATATGAAAATAACACGATTTGATTTTTTTTTCAAAAATAAATAAATTAATTAATGCGTTTGTTTAAATACGTCAAATTTAAATATAAACACAAATAAAGAAGATTATTAATCCAAAAGACACACGTAGCAATATTGGCGAAACTCAGGAGAGTAGTTAACTCAATAACAACCGAGTTGTAAGTTGTTAGATTAAAATATAACGATTCAAACGCATCAACATATTTTTAATTAAAAATATAAATATATTAGAACCGTTAAATTTTAATTAAACAATTCAAAATTTGGTTGTCACATAATTGATAACTTGACCGATGTTAGCTTCCCCTTTATACCGATGACCCTAATAAAAAATTATAGATTGTAGTAATCACCTGAGCATGGATAATGTGGAACGCCTTTCCACCTATAGTGGAAAAAGTTACCAGTCAAAACTTTAGTGCCATCAAAACTTAAAAGAAAACGTTAAAGTAACCAAAAGTTTAAGTGTTTTTTTTTTATTTTGTCCTTCTTTTCTTAAATTTTTATTAATTTTTTTAACAAAAATTCCTCTAAAAAAGTAAAAAAATAAGTACAAATAAAAAAAAATTAGAAATGTTTTAAAGAAAATTGACGAAAATGTTAGAGAGGGATAATAAAATAAGAAAACTCATAAAATTTTGGTTATTTTGACATTTCTATTAAATTTTAATAGTTAATTTTATCGAAAGAGGAATTAATATTAATAATATTTCATAATAAGAAAGACGCGTGTAACTTTAAAATGTTAAGGATAGTAAATATAATTATTTAAATATTAAGAGGAGATAAGTGTAATTTAGTTAAAAAATGATTGCCGTAATCACCTGAGCATGGAGAGTGTGGATCACCTTTCCACCCACAATAGAAAAGCTAGCAGTCAAAACTTCAGCTCCTTCATCCTCAAGAATATGAATAACTTCATAAAGCATGAAGGTTTTGTTCATCAACTCACATATTATAACCACTTCTAAACTCGAATCCAGCTCTTTCAAATCAATCACTGGCAATTTCAACCCCAACCTTGCACCATCTCCATTAATTCTACTACTGCCTTCATAATTGCTCATTGCTTGTGCCTTCCTCGCCTCTAATTCCCCAATTCTACCTTTCATTTTCACAATATAGGCCACAGCTTGATCAACTTGATCGGGTTGGGATAGCTGTTCCTAGAATATTTTGGTATCATTAAAAAGGAGAAAATATTAATTACTAGGTGAAATATATATGATAAGATCTCAATAATTGGCATAGAGAATTAGAAGTGATATATGGAACCATGCGTGAACATGCACAAGTTAAAAACCTTGTGCTATAAGTTGTCAATTTGTTCCAAGTTAAAAGTATGAGAACCTGAGAAATTCTGGTCATACAAGTAACTTCAAAGTTTCTTGAAAGTCATCCAGAAGTGGTATAAAAGTAGAATATTGTAATTGTAGCATGTGTTATTACTATAAGCGAGGGACATACATACATATATATAATATATATTGTTCTTATATAATGAGACAGACGTAGTATGAAATTTTTTGAATGTAAAGGCATAGAAGGGAAAAACTTTACATGTGACAAAAAGGAAAAAAAAAAAAAAAAAAAGAAAAAGTTGACCACTCATTGCGAAATAGAAGAGCCAAATAAAGGTGGGACTTTTAGGACAAAATTTAAAATTAAAACTAAATCCAATGTCCTGTCAGAAGGAAAGTTGTGAAGTGAGTTAAGAGAGAGAGTGATAATTTTCAAAGGAAAGGCAAAAGTATTTGAATGAAGGAAAAAGATATTAAAGTTAAAGACATGAGACAAATAATTGAAGTTAAACCCATAAATTCATTTTAACTGATTTTATTTCAAAAACATAAAATTAAGTACCTTTCTGGCGCATAAATGTATAAGTTTTGTTAGGGGTTTTAGAAAATAATACAAATTTTTATAAAATTTAAAATTTTCACTCATTATACGAATTACAAAATTATAACTTTTACAAACTTATATTAATTTATGTAATTCCTAACACAAACACACAGACAGATTATTTTTTATCAATTATTTTGATATGCACGTAATTACATAATATTTTTTATCAACAAAATATAATATTTAAATATATTAAGAAATATTTCAAAACAATTTTTTTATTGTCTATTGTCTGTACTGCTAATGAAGACGGAATTTGTGGTGATAAGGACGACAGACTGAGAATATTTTAAAAACCAAAGCAGTCTGGGAACTATACCTATATAAAGGTAATGCCAAGAATAGCTCAGGCATCAATCACCTTCCCAGTCCAAAAGGCAATTATAACTATACCAAGGGGCCGTTGCAACGGTCAAAAGTAATCAAAAATTAAAAAAATAAAAAATATCAATCACTTTTTAATATTAAAAAAATCAATCAATTTCCGTGTCTGCTTGTGAATTAGAAATCGTCATATATAACCGTTTCCCTGGTTTCTACAACTTTGTATGTGGGCTTAAGTGTCTGCCAATTAAAGCCAGTATCGATTATATTGTGTGTGTGTGTATATATATGTTCGGCAGCAGAAATTACCGTCGGAACTGTTGATCACGCCAACCGGAAATGCAATCGTCGACCTGCCGAACAAAGACAGAAAGAAAGGTGACGGCCGGAGAGGAGGTCTCAGGCCGGAAAACCCTCCGATGATTAAGTCAGCAAGTCGCTCAAAAGAAGTTTTATGGAAATAAAGGAGTCAAAGTTTAAGTTGGCAATAGTCAGCTTACCTCCGTGATTCAGTTGTATATCTATATATAGTGGTTTGAGTAATGATTACAGCATACCTATGACTCGACATTACGCACACTGCCGTGTTTCTCTTTTACACTCTTGCTTTAAATGCCCTTCCCCTTCATTTAATGCCTCAGATCCCTCATAAATACACCGTGCCTTTCATTTAATGCTTCTGGTGGTTTAACACGGCATTACAACCTGAATTTCAGGGTCATACTGTCTTCTTGTCGCATCAGCCACCGAATCGTAACGAGATAGACCGATTTAGTTACATCTCCAGAGACAAGTACCTAGTTCAATCCTAACTAAGGTGCATTTATGGTCATGAGCCTTCTTTAAAGGCTGTGGGCCCTAAGTTTGACATTTACTGGCCATCGACATATATGCCGAGCAAACTAGATTCCTCGGCTATAGCCACGTTGTTATACATTGTTTATTGATGTCGAGATTCAGGGTACTCTTTGGAGCACTAACTCTAAATCGTGTACTCACGTACATCACTCACGTGGAACCCTCGTGCCAATAATCAGTTGTTCGGCGAGATGCCACGTGTCCAAACGGAACGTGCTCGGCAAGTGGCTAAGTGGCTTATATGAATTTGCTCGGCACCACGCCACGTGGCACCGGACAAACCTGTTCGGCAAGGGTACATCTTTAGTATTATTATGCCCAACATTTTGCCCCCACTCTGGTCGAGAAAAGATATTTTCCGAGCAGAGTAGCAGAGCAGAATAACCTTACCTCCCTGATCCTTCAACCCTCCTACGCAGTTTGTCGTTTAGTATGTCCCTGACGCGTATCAAATCTGATTGGACTTTTCTCTCTCCTCGTGACGACACGCGCAGTGCCCTTTCAGCTTTTCATCTGCTGCGCCGCTTACGCGGTTTCTCAGATACGAGGTGTTAAAACGTGAATGGTCAGAAATTTGAAAATTGGGGCGGTAATAAATGCCATTTTTACCGCCCATTGCCTTTTCGTTGGAAACGCTTCGGTTTCCCTCAGAGATACATACACATATACATATATACCTGATTAATCTTCTCTTACCTCTTTTCTGCGATTTGAGTCTACAGATTTCCCTTGCTTCTTTTCCTCTGAGCTTTCGTCTTCGCAAGCTTTCACCCTTCCCGTCGTCCTTCATTTCCGGTGAGTTAATCCTCTTTTTTCTTCAAATTTTCCGTTATGGGTAGACTCGCGAACGAGCTAAGTTCTGAGGAAAAGGTTAGGATTTTCAAGGAGAAATACCAGATTCCTCAGAACGTAGGTATCAGGCTCGCCGAACAAGGCGAGCGTGAAACAGGGGAATTCCCCATAGTGGCAATCACCGAAGGTGGCCTTAGGTTCCCCCTGCACCCCTTTCTTCGCTCTATGATGAGCATTCTGGACCTTGGCCCTAGGAACCTCACCCATAACTTTTATAGAATCGTTAATGGGGTGATAGAAATAAACAGGCGATACGGATTCCACATATCCGAGTACGATCTTCTTTACTGTTACTCAATCCAGAAGGTGAGGAAGGATGAGAACAGGTGGTACCTGAAATCCCGACCAGAAAAGGCCTTGGTCCACATGCTGCCTGATACGATTAAGTCAGAAAGTGACCTGTGCGTCGTCACAGGTCACTGGACACACGATCCAGACGAAGATCGTTTTCCAATCGTCCCTCGGGTTTCTTTGGGCCCAGGTTGGTTGATTTCAAATCCTACCAGTTCTTATTCTTCTTTACCCTCACTTCTAAGCATACTAACTGTTTGATTTAATATCTGTGCAGGTGTTCAGCTAAAGAAGTTCTGGGCTACTGGCATTCGTGCTGACAAGGACCACTTGAAGGAGGTGTTCAAATTCCTCGGGGGTCCAGATCTTTATCCCTTTGCCAGAGCAGTTCCGATTTTGTTCAACTTCACCCCTTCTCATCAGACATTCATTGCCCCCCCTCAAGGTTTCGCAACTTCGGAGGCTATTAGGCGTCTTCAGTGGTGGTTTCGGGCTTCTGCTGAAGAGAAAGAGAACTACTACGCCTTAAGGCATCCAGGGTGGACTCGCCCCCCTCCATTCGCCATCCCACTTGTTGCCGAGCAAGTTCAAGCCCCTCGAGTTGCAGTTCCTGAGCCTTCCGAACAGCCGAGGAAACGACAGTTTGTTCTTTTGGACGAGGAGGAAGAGGAAGAGGAAGAAGTTGAGATACCCCCTGCCTTCGACTACGTTTCAGATTTAGAAGGGGAAGAAGAAGAAGTGATGGCCCCGAAGATCGATTACAAGAAGCTCGCCATGGCGAAGGCAAAAGGGCAAAGGGCTGGAGAGGCCCAGAAGAAGAAGGCGGACGAGCAAAAGGTTGTTGGGAAGAGGAAGACTGGTGAGGGGAGTGCCCCTGCTCCTTCAACTGCCGAGCAAATAATGAAGGTCAAAATAGAGAAGGGGAAGGAGCAGGAGGCAGCTCAGAAGAGGCCATCTGGCCCTCCTGAGCAGCAGAGGGTCAGGACACAATCTGCGGACGCGGCTCCAGCGGCCGAGCAGTCGAAACTGCCGAAGGAGGACGCCGCGAGGGGGCCAGCACCTTCCAAGGTCGTGCCACCCACCAAAGACGCTCCACCGAGAACCTCCGAGCAGTTACCTGCTCAACCAGTTGGGCCCGTGCCTCTAGCCATCGAGTATCCGGCCAATCCGGTTCGAGACTCCCCTCCGTTCATTCCAGAAATCCTCATTCCCAGTCTCGAACATCCTCAAGGCCGTCCCTTCACTATCCAAGACACTGCCTTCAACCACGCCGAGGAGTATCTCAAGGGTATCCTCCCTCCTCGGGACGTTCTTAATACGAGGAAGAATAGGACGGAGGAGATCCACAAAACTCTGATGAAGAACATCATCTCTGTAAGTACTATAATATTCCTTTATGTGAATCCTTTCCTTATTATAGTTTTTCCTAACTTTCTGTTCTTTCTGCAGACTTCTCTCCACACAATGGAGTTGATTGCCAGGAGCCGAACATTCGAAACCAGAGCCGAGCTGGATAAAACGGAAATAAGGGAGTTGAAATCAAGCGTGAGGTCCTTGGAGAAGGAGAATAAGAATCTCCAATCCAGCAATGACGCTCTGGCAAAAGAGAGGAGTCAGCTTCAGGACGAAAATAAAGAGATTGAGCATCAACTCAACACTGCCCTTGGCCAAGTTGCTGGAAGCATAGCTCGTGTGCAGTCAATGGATAAGATCCTAAATCATAAAGACGAGGAGCTTTTAGTGGTCAAGGGCAAACTTTCCACGGCCGAGATTGAGTTGTCCTCCATGAAGACTGGGCAGGAGTTACTCATCAAGGAGTTGGAGGCTTCCAGGGCCGAGCAAGAGAGATCAAAGCAGGAGCTTGTCAAACTTCGGGCAGAGCTTGCACTGAAGACTCGAGCCCTGGCAGAGAAGGAAGCTGCCCTCCAGGAGGCCGAGGACAAAGCCAAAGCTGAGGTGGAGGCCCAGATTAACGATTGCGTGGATCAGATGAGGGATGCTCACAACGACTTCTTTTTTGAGGGTTGGGAGGCCGCAATGAAGAAGAACAACGTTGATCCCACCAACCCCATATACAAGGAGGTCCCTTATCCTGATCCAGAACGCCCAATTCCCCAGTTCAGCTTTGAACGTCCACCTCAAACTCCCTCAATTCATACTGCCGAAGAAACAATTGAGGAGGGAGAGGTTGAGGTGGATAGTGCCCAGAAGGACGTCTCCCAGGCGCTTGAACAGATTGATCTAATAGTGGAGAGAAATCCCACTAAGGGAGGAGAGAAGTGAGCCTTCTTGTATAAATTTTTATTTTATTTTTTTTTTTGGATGTAATATAAAACTTTTAACTCCAAGTGAATGAAAGCAGTTTGACTTCTGTCTAATTTTGTTTTATTTTTCTCTGTCTTTGTTTCTTTAGAACTGCCGATGAATTGATTGGGGAATGCCTTAACTGGTTTGCTGACAGAATTATAAGGAGCGCAGCCCAGGAGTACCTAGACGTTTTCTCCCACGAAATAGCTACAAACCCTTACAACAAATGTTAATGTCTCATCTTAGATTTAGGATAGCTTCTTTGATTAATAGTTATGTAAAATGTATTGTAACCGTACTCTAAGGCATGTAATGAAAGCTTTTGAATTGTTCACTTTTTACAGTCTGTCTTTCCATTTGTATATTTTATGCTTTATATTGAAGTATGTATGGTGTCTGCATTTGTACCACTTTGCCGAGCAACCACAACTTCTAGCAAAAATACTTTAAATAGTAAACCCTTCAGAGGTAACAAGCTCATGTAGTAATTTGCTTTTCGTAAAATAACTTCAAGCTTTTGTTAAAGAGGCATAACTTTAATAAATCTCACATACCTCGATAAGTTCGGCTGTCCTCTTTCTCATAATAACGGGGGTAACTATCTTCTGACAAATCTTCGCTTTTTAGTCTCATGCCGAGCATCGCGAAATGTGTACCATTATGTTGATACTGGTGTTGTGCTCTTTAGAACATGCTTCTTTTGCTTCCAATTAACAAACCAAGGAATCGAATCTTGATTTTTTAGAAAAAATCGTTTCTAGTCGATGAATAAATCAAGATTGGGCCACCATCAGAAATGATGTGGGTTCTCTTTGTACCAATGGTCGGCAAACCGAGCATGGATTTCTTTTGATAATTCTTTTCAGGAGACTGAGGAATTGAATCTCAGTCTAGAGAGCATTTCCTGGTCAATAAACAAACCAAGATTGTACCAACGCTGGGCAAGCCGAGCGTGGTTTCTTTTGATAATTCTTTTCAGAAGACCGAGGAATTGAATCTCAGTCTAAAGAGCATTTCCTGGTCAATAAACAAACCAAGATTGTACCAACGCTGGGCAAGCCGAGCGTGGTTTCTTTTGATAATTCTTTTCAGAAGACCGAGGAATTGAATCTCAGTCTAAAGAGCATTTCCTGGTCAATAAACAAACCAAGATTGTACCAACGCTGGGCAAGCCGAGCGTGGTTTCTTTTGATAATTCTTTTCAGAAGACCGAGGAATTGAATCTCAGTCTAAAGAGCATTTCCTGGTCAATAAACAAACCAGGATTGTACCAACGCTGGGCAAGCCGAGCGTGGTTTCTTTTGATAATTCTTTTCAGAAGACCGAGGAATTGAATCTCAGTCTAAAGAGCATTTCCTGGTCAATAAACAAACCAGGATTGTGTCAACATCGATGGAGATGGGGCGTTCTTCCCGTATCAATGCTCGGGAAGCCGAGCCTGGCTTTTTCCATGCCACCACCCAAAGTGATGTGGCGTCTTTTTGTTGAGCAGAAAGTGATCTTCAAGCTTTTGAGTTTGCTTTTGCTTTGTAAAAAGGATTGCTTTTCAATATACATACAAAGTCTTTAGTCAACAAATGTGAAGAAAAAATTAATGATAGTACAACTTTAGATGGGCTATATTCCACGGTCTTTTGATTGGCTTTCCCTCCATGTCAATTAACTTGTAGGCGCCATTGCCGAGCACCTCAGAGACGGTGAATGGTCCTTCCCAATTAGCTCCTAGCTTTCCTTCAGTTTGATCTTTCCTGCTTCCAATCAATTTTCTCAGCACCCAATCGCCAGTACGGAATTCTCTACGTCTGACCCCTTTATTGAATTTCTTCCTTGTCTCTTGCTGGTAGTTGGCTAATCTTAGTGCTGCCAGTTCCCTTCTTTCATCAATTAGATCCAAGCTTATTCCCATAGCTTGATCATTCTCCCCTCTGTCAAATGATAGAGTTCTGATGCTCGGGAGGCCAACTTCTAAGGGTATGACGGCTTCGACACCGTAAGCCAGAGAGAAGGGAGATTCTCCAGTTGATCTTCTAGGGGTTGTTCGGTAGGTCCACAGTACTGATGGCAATTCATCCACCCATCTTCCTTTTGCCGCTTCCAGTCTTTTCTTAATCCCATTGAGAATGACTTTGTTTGTAGCTTCAGCTTGACCATTGCTTTGGGGGTAAGCAGGTGTAGAGTAAATATTCTTGATTCCATACCTAGAACAATATTCCCTAAACGGGGCACTGTCAAATTGCGTCCCATTGTCGGAAATAAGTGTCCTAGGGATGCCATACCTGGTAATGATGTTCTTCCAAATAAATCGAATGGTATCAGCATCTTTGATGTGAGCTAGGGGTTCTGCTTCCACCCACTTAGTAAAGTAGTCGGTGCCGACCACTAAGAACCTTCTATTTCCCGAAGCGGAAGGCAGAGGCCCCACAATATCAAGTCCCCATTGAGCGAACGGCCAAGGGCTGGTAAGCGGGCTGAGTTCCTGGGCTGGCTGATGAGGAATGGGAGCGAACTTCTGACATTTCTTGCATCTCCGAACATAGGCCTGAGCGTCATATCCCATCTTCGGCCACCAATACCCTTGAGTAATTGCTCGGTGTGCCAGTGATCTGCCCCAGTATGTGCTCCACAGACACCTTCATGAAGCTCGTAAAGAAAGTCTTGCACTTTATCGGGATGAACACAAAGGAGATAGGGGCCTGTGAATGACTTTTTGTATAACTTCTGGTCGGGAGAGAGCCAAAACCTGGTGGCTTTTATTCTTAGCTTCTTTGCTTCTGTTTTGTCTTCGGGAAGTGTTCCGTCCTTCAAGTAAGCGATGATTGGATCCATTCAAGATGGGGCTGGGTCAGCACACATTATCTCTACGTCTTTCGTTATGCTCGGCCTTTTTATGACTTCCATAAAGACCTGGTCAGTTAGCCTTATTCGAGAAGAGGCAGCTAGCGTTGCAAGTGCATCAGCATGAGCGTTATGATCCCTGCCAATGAGCTCCACGCTAGCTTTATTGAAGCCTTCGATTCTCTTCTTTGCTGCTTCTAGATACTCTGCCATCTTTTCGCTTCTAGCCACATACTCACCCTTTAGCTGGTTAGCAACCAACTGAGAGTCAGTCCTTACTACGATATCATCTGCCATCAGGCGCCGAGCAATGTCGAGTCCAAGCCAGGAGAGCTTCATACTCCGCCTCATTATTAGTGACTTCAAACTCGAGTTTTATTGTATATTCTATTGAGACCCCTTCTGGTGTAGTCAGAACTATGCCTACGCCGCCTCCTTTTCTAGTCGAAGACCCATCAACCTCGATTTGCCAAGTTTGTTCGGCCTCATTATGTTCGGCCGGGGCAGACTTTATTTCAACATGCCACACTTCTTTTGTCTGACCACAGGCTGGTGTGGAAAATTCCGCTACAAAATCGGCCAGGACTTGAGCCTTTATCGCGGTTCTTGGGATGAACTTTATGTCGAATGCGCCAAGGGAAACTGCCCACTTTGCTAGTCGGCCCGATACATCAGCCCTCTTTAAAACATGGCCAATTGGCTGATCGGTGACAACTTGAATGGTGTGTGCATGGAAATAATGGGCTAGCTTCCTGGATGCCATTATTAGTGCCAGGGTCAACTTCTCTAGGGGCAGATATCTGGTCTCTGCTCCTTGCATTGTTTTGCTCACATAGTAAATAGGATGCTGCTTCCCTTGTTGCTCTCTCAGCAAGACGGCACTGACTGCATGCTCTGAGACTGCCAGATATAGCTGCAAAATATCCTCCGGCTGCAGTGTTGACAATATTGGGACAGTTGTTAGGTATTCTTTAAGCTTTTCTAGTGCCGCATCCGCCTCAGCATCCCATTGCATCTTATTGGCCCCTTTGAGCAGCCTAAAGAATGGCCGGCACTTGTCGGATGATCTGCTAATAAACCGGTTGAGTGCCGCCACCATCCCTGTGAGCTTCTGTACCTCCTTTTTTGTGCGCGGGGGCGAAACAGATTGGATGGCACGTATTTGCTCGGGATCAGCTTCAATTCCCCTTCTGCTCACCAAGTGGCCCAAAAATTTACCCGAGCCAACTCCGAAGGCACACTTGGCAGCATTTAATTTTAACCCATACCGATCAAGGGTAGAGAAAACATGTTGGAGATGTTGGAGGTGTGTGTTCGGCTCCTTGCTTTTTACCACCATATCATCAATGTAGACCTCCATCGTCTGCCCGAGGTCTTTTTTGAATATTTTTGTAACCAGCCGTTGATAGGTGGCTCCAGCGTTCTTCAGCCCGAATGGCATAACTCTATAACAGTATATGCCTCGCGGGGTTATGAAAGAAGTTTTTTCCTCATCAGGGCCGAACATAGGGATTTGGTGATATCCCCTATAGGCGTCCAGGAACGACATCCTGGAACATCCAGCAGTAGAATCAACGAGTTGGTCGATCTTTGGCAGAGGGAATGGATCCTTAGGGCAGGCCTTGTTCAGGTCTGTGTAGTCTACGCAGACTCTCCACTTCCCATTCTTCTTCTTGACCACGACCGTATTAGCTAACCACTCCGGGTATGAGACCTCCCGAATGGCCTCTGCCTCTAACAGTCGGCCGACCTCCTCTATGACAGCTTCTGCGTGTTGCAGAGCTGATCGCCTTGCTTTTTGTACCACAGGCTTTACCTCCGGGTTCACATTCAACTTATGAGTCATGACTTCGGGGGAAATGCCTGGCATTTCGTGTGGAGTCTAGGCGAACGTTCCAATATTCTTCAAGAGCATCTCCGTTAGCTCTAGTTTTTCCTCGGCGCTCAAGGTTGGCGCCGATCAGGAAGAATTTATCATCCTCAACCGGGCCAATTTGATATTTCTCCAAACCCTCTATTGCTTTCATCTGCGGATCACCACCGACATCATCGATCTTTGGAGTGTCCTCGGGTAGTTCCGCCAGCTGGACCTTGTTCGGGGATCATTTTGGACTTTAAGGCTGCAGAGAAACACTTTTGGGAGGTATTCTGATCCCCCAAAATAGAAATCACTTCCCCGCAATAGGGGAACTTCAGCACTTGGTGGTAGGTTGAGGGGATCGCCTTCAGAGCGTGAATCCACGATCTCCCTACTATAGCATTGTAGGAAGAGGGGGAATCCACAACAGTGAACTCAACCTCTTGCTCCACCGGACCCACGCGGACAGGAATGACGACTCTGCCCAGAGGCCAGACAGGAGCAGAATTGAATCCTATGAGTGGGCATTCTGCCGGTTCCAGATCTTCTTCAGTTAGTCCGAGCTTCTTAAATAAGCTCAGGAACATAACTTCTGTTGAGCTTCCTGCATCTACCAGGATTCTCCTTACTTCTGAATTAAACATGCCCAAAGTGACCACCTAGGGCATCAGTTGTGCGGCAGCTGAACACCAGGATGCTCGTCTTCATGAAAAGTGATTTCCTCCATGGCGGCTGTCCTTGGGCGCTTGCTCGGCTGACCCGCGACGCCCAAAATTTCTTTGCTTGGTGGATTAGGGGCATGATTGATGACACTCTGGGGTCGTCGTTCCATATGAATCACGTGGATGACTGCAGGTCTCGGGACATCTCTGCGCGCCCTGGCCCTTGGTGGGGGTTGTGCCTCTTCGGCTGCCTCCTCCTCGGCAGTCTCTTCTCGTTGCCTCCTTGGCTCTCTATCCTGTGGGGCTGCTTCTCTGGTTCTGCCCTCATCAACGAACTCTTTAAGGTGGCCTCTGCGCACCAATTCCTCCAGATGATGTCGTAGCGATCGGCAGGCTCCGGTGCGATGTCCCTTGTCTTGATGATACGCGCAGTAGTTTTTGAATTCTCCTTTCCAGGGAAATCCGGCAGCTTTCCGGGCCATCTGAAATATGGCCTATTTTTTATTTGGGGAAGGATCTTGAAGATTGGCTCTTTGAACACCGTATTAACCGCTTCGAAGACTGACTTCCCCTCGTCAATGAATCGGCGGCCGTCTCCCCGACTTTTCTCTCTTGTCTGGCCCTGGGATCTCCTTTCTTTCTGCTCGGCCGGCTGTGTCTCGTCCTCCACCTTGGCGTACTTCTCGATTCGGCACATAAGATCTGACATGTTGGCTGCTGGCTTTTTGGTCAAGGAGAGCCACAGCCTATCCTCCTTCCGCAGCCCCAATTTGAACGAGGTGACCGCCAATTGCTCCGAGCATTCTCCCACCTCATTGTAGAGCTCCAGGTAACGGCGGGAATAATCTCTCAATGATTCCCCGGACTTTCTTTTCATTGTGAGGAGAGCGTCAGCAGTTTTAGGCTGTTTTGTGTTAGCCAGAAACCGGGTAACGAACTCCTCCGCCAGTTGCTGCCAACACTGAATACTGCCAGAGGGCAGTTTATGGAACCACTGAAGCGCTGTATCCCCCAAACTAGAAGGGAATACTTTGCACATGAGGTGGTCGTTACTGTTCCATAACGTCATGGCCTGCATGTAATGACGGTAGTGGGCCAGGGGGTCAGTTCTCCCATCGTAGAGATTAAGCCTCGAAGTTTGGAATTTCTCCGGAGGCTCCGCATCAATTATTTCATCGACGAATGGGGAGGCAGAGATTCGCCCCAAGGCTTTCCTTGCCATCATTCGTGTGCTCTGGCCCTGAGCACTCCATTCCTCTGCTTGCCCCCAGTCTTCCATCTTTGCCTTTCCCGCTTTCTTACGCTTTAAGGTTAGCTCTTCTTGGTCCGAGCTATTCGCCTCCTCTGAGTGCGCCTCCAGCATCTTTTTTGAGGAATTCCTTTGGTGATGCGCTTTGATGGGCGCGTCAACATCGGATCTCACGTCACGTTTTGCGACCGGTTTAGCACGGCGCGAGTCCTTCCTGGAAGGAGAGACATCACGTCGCGAGCACGAGCGCACCTCCTTCTGTTCATGGGTGTCCCCGTCATCCTCATCAGTGGGGTCCTCGTAAAGAGCATCGTAACCTTCATCAGATTCCGAGTCGGATTGACCAGAATCAGCAGTATGGCTAGCAGGGGGTTTTCCCTTTTCTTTACTCAATTCCAGCAGAATCTCCTCCAGTTCTGCCTGCTTTTCACTGGCCTTAGCCATCAGCTCTTCTCTCCGTTTCAATACCTGAGGATCCTCCGTTTTTCTTTTCCGGGCGGACTCCAGACCTGGAGTCCGGATAACCAACGCACTCCCTTTAGTTTTGGCAGGAGTGGAAGTGTCTCCTGCCCGTGGAGATGGTGGTGGGGTAGTGTTTCCTCCTGAGGTCATTATGTGGACAAATATTGGAGACTTAACAAAGAAACAAGAAAAAAGCTAGTGAACACGACGATGGGCTAGACAACGAGCCCCACGGTGGGCGCCAAATGTTCGGCAGCAGAAATTACCGCCGGAACTGCTGACCACGCCAACCGGAAATGCAATCGTCGACCTGCCGAACAAAGACAGAAAGAAAGGTGACGGCCGGAGAGGAGGTCTCAGGCCGGAAAACCCTCCGATGATTAAGTCAGCAAGTCGCTCAAAAGAAGTTTTATGGAAATAAAGGAGTCAAAGTTTAAATTGGCAATAGTCAGCTTACCTCCGTGATTCAGTTGTATATCTATATATAGTGGTTTGAGTAATGATTACAGCATACCTATGACTCGACATTACGCACACTGCCGTGTTCCTCTTTTACACTCTTGCTTTAAATGCCCTTCCCCTTCATTTAATGCCTCAGATCCCTCATAAATACACCGTGCCTTTCATTTAATGCTTCTGGTGGTTTAACACGGCATTACAACCTGAATTTCAGGGTCATACTGTCTTCTTGTCGCATCAGCCACCGAATCGTAACGAGATAGACCGATTTAGTTACATCTCCAGAGACAAGTACCTAGTTCAATCCTAACTAAGGTGCATTTATGGTCATGAGCCTTCTTTAAAGGCTGTGGGCCCTAAGTTTGACATTTACTGGCCATCGACATATATGCCGAGCAAACTAGATTCCTCGGCTATAGTCACGTGGTTATACATTGTTTATTGATGTCGAGATTCAGGGTACTCTTTGGAGCACTAACTCTAAATCGTGTACTCACGTACATCACTCACGTGGAACCCTCGTGCCAATAATCAGTTGTTCGACGAGATGCCACGTGTCCAAACGGAACGTGCTCGGCAAGTGGCTAAGTGGCTTATATGAATTTACTCGGCACCACGCCACGTGGCACCGGATAAACCTGTTCGGCAAGGGTACATCTTTAGTATTATTATGCCCAACAATATATATATATATATAGAGAGAGAGAGAGAGAGAGAGAGAGTTACCCTAGAGGGTTTGAAATGGTGGGGAGGGATGAGAGAAGTGAGCTTGAAACAAAGGTTTTTCATGAAGATTCTCCGATTCCTCTCAACAATCTTGCGATCAAGTTTTTCTTGACAAGGTTTGTTCCAGTTGCCCTTTGTCATTCTCACAGCACTAAGAAAAAAGACAAAAAAACAAGACAGAGACAGAACTACAATCGAAGGGATTTAGGGCATGGAATGGATTAATGTGTTAATCCTCGTATAGGAGTTTGGAAGAAATCCCACTCGGTTCCAAACCTATATATATAGAAAGATAGAGGCGACTAGGGGGTGTTTGGAAATTAAAAAAATTCAATTTTTGATGTTGATGTGACGTAAAAATGATAGGTGATAGTTTTTTATAAGAGAGATTTGAAAACTTTTGAAATTTTTGAAATTTTTTAGAATTTGTTTTTTTACTTCCGAGCGGACTATAATTGTGAAGCCTGGAAGAAGTATACAACCTGATAACTGCCGGAGCCAGCTTGGCGCCAGGGGCACGCACGGACACTGAGAAATTTTTATTTATTATTTACTTTTTTTTATTTAATTTTTTTTATTGATATTGTTAATTGTTTCCGCTCAACAAAAGAAAAAAAAATAGCACAATATTAATTATGTCCACTTAAAAAAAAAGAAAAAAATTAATTTAATACCAATTGTATCCATATAATGAAATAAATAAATTTTAACATATTGCACACTAATATAACTATATTCAATCCATCTAAATTTAGTATGATTTATGATTTAGCATCATTATTATTCACCGATGATTTATGGATTTCTGAGTCCACCGAACATGTGGGGAGAAAGATTACAAACAATAATGGAAGTAAGAATTTTTTATAAATGGGAATGCAATGGCAGTCAACTCAGGCGGGGTCCGGGAAACGAATCTACTGGCTAATGTCTCATATTTGCTGTCACCGCACAGACGCGTTTGGCGTGAGATAGAAGTTAAAAATATTTAAAAATTATTTATTATTTATTTTTTTATATAATTTATGAATTCATAATTTATCTTAATTTATCCCATCTTATATTAATTAAAATACACTTATAGTTATATATGTGCGAAACTGTCAAGTAGGTTCTGCCAGTTGTCAGTTGACTCAGGGCCGTTTGTTTACAATGTTTCATGCACGTGTCTTTACCACATTTCATGTGTGTGTGTCCCGTTTGGAATTCTATATAATAATATAAATTTTTATAAAACATAAATTTTTATACATCCACTATATGAATTATGATGTTATAACTTTTATAAATTTATACTAACTTAAACAATTTTAAACACTCCCTCTAATTTGTCCATGTTCTCAGATCTTGGCGGTGTTTGATTTCTCAAATGGAAAAAAAATTAAAAGTTCATTGAAAGTTTGTGTAAAAATATATATAACATGGGATGGAATTCAATTGGAAAAGATTAAAAAAATGGACAAAAATTAACATTTCTCAGTATTTTTCTGTGAATTCAAATTCTCTAAAGTAAAAGTTAATTTAATTATTGCACCACGCCGTAAGCGAGAATAAAAAAAAAAAAATTAAGAATTTAGGAGAGCTTATAAACTACCATGCAAAGTTCTTGAATAATAATGATGTTATTTTATGAGAATAATTTTTTAAAATAATGTATTAATTAATGACAATTTAGTAATTAAAATAATATTATTTAATTTCTTAAGTTAAAATAATAAATTTATAAAATTTCATTACTCTAGTAATTTATTTTGATAAATCATTTTGTCACACTATCATACATGTTCTTCTCTTTCACCTCTTCCAACTCATTGTTTGAAATAATGATCGGTGGCTTCATTACCCTTAAAATTTCAACAGCCTTGGTCAGATAGGCAATTTCAAAGTGAAGGTACTAAACAAATAATGATTATATATATATATATATATATGTAACATCGTAAAATAATACAGTAAAGCAATAACGTTAAAATCAAATCAATTTTATTATTATAAGAAGATTATAACTTAATTAGGGTGCATTTAGAGTGGTTTAAATATTTTTAATAAAAATTATATGAGCACAATATATTTGATTAATATATGTACGTAGAGAATTGTCAATATTCACGAGATTAATTTTCAAACTGTAGAAATTTGTATTTGAAACTTTAAAAAAATTTAAAAACATAAAAAATTAATGTAAAAGTGACGTATAATAAATTTTAATTAAAAAAAAAAGTTAAAATCTTTTGAAGCTTTTAAAAATTTAAAAAAAAAATTTTAAATTAATTCTAAGTTTCGTTGGAACTACTTCTGATGAGTACATCTAGATTTCTACTGTTGATTAAACGTGGCAAATTCACTCAAATTCACTCTTAAGCTTCATTTGTTGCTGACAAATTTTAAGTTCATATTTTTGTGTAGATGAATTTTTTTCATTGCTTATCCCTTGGTAACTTTGAAATTTGATTGGATTTTCAAATTCTTTTCAGAAATCTATATTGGAAATAAGATGTAATATCGACATTATAATTAAGATAGTAAAGTAACAAAAGCAAGGATAAGGCACGAATTAGGTCACTTCTTAAAACGATTCACATTCAATCGAAGTTGGTGCAAAAGGGTTGCCACAGGATTGTGTGGTGCACTAGAGAACAAAAGCGGTTGCCTAGGCTACACAAATACAAAAAAAAAAAAAAAAAAAAAAAAAAAATCTCAATTTTTAGAGAATTCTTCCACATATTAATTACTTAATAAATTTTATTTTTAATTTATATTTAAATTAATTGGAATTTTTTGAAAACAACTAAATTTCAAATATTTTTCCTTCATTTTTATGAAAATTTTGATCTTTTTATTCCACACGACCCCATTCTTAACTTACTTCTAATTTTTTATAACTTAGTTTGGATCTGAAAAAGTTATTATTTTTTTTGGTTAACTTTTTTTCATTTTATATAATTTTTTAACTAAAATTTAAATTTTTTTTAAAGTTGTAACTTTTAAACATATTAATCGTATTTGAAAAACTTCTAATTCATATCTATTTGGGTAAAACTGTAAAAAAAAATTAAAAAAAATAGTTTTTTTAAGCCAAATAAATAACTTTTACTGAAAGAGATGAGAATTTTTTTTATTTTTTTTATTTTTACGAATACAATTAATACACCTAAAAGTAATAATTTTTAAAAAGAAAATAAATTTTCTGTAAAATATATATATATATATATATAAGACCAACAAAAGCTACCAAAAAATTTTGTAAAATTTTTAAACTCAAACTAACCTTATAATATGCAAATGTATGTACGCATGTGTACATTTATATAATTGGTGCTTGTCGTTGTTTTTTTGTTGAAATTATTTATTGAACAATAAATTTTGCTCCCATTTTAAGAAATGAATTCAAAACCTTTCCCAATCTGTATATACAAGTAGTCAAATTACCTCTCAAATTGCAAATCTTATCGATGAACAGACGTTTACGACTCTTAATCATCAATGTCTTTTTATGCCTTTATAAAAATGTGTGGGACAATTGAAGGGGTTCATGCGTGACGGAAATTCTGCTTACAAACAGAACTTTTTTGAGCATCATTTCCTTATGTCAATTACTTAATCACCCGATTAATTAGTTTTGACTAGTTACTTGTCCCTTCCACCAGTTGATTTAGTATTTTAGCATGAATAATAATTGATTTCGGCTCGAGTTTACCTAATTAATAGAATACCTAAATCTCAACATGACACAACACAACGCAATTGTTACTCCTAATAAATAATTACATGTAAAGAAAAAAAAATCTCATACTATATTCAACTAATTATATACATTATCTCAAGATATTATTAATTTTTTTAATATTTTATTCCAAATTAATCATATAAATAATGTTCCACATGGAGCACCAAATTCTACTAAAAAACTTGAAAAATTCTCCAAAAGAACTCTTAAAATTTTTTTTTTTGTTACTATACAAATTCAAATTAAGATATTACAATTTTTATTATTTTTTGTCATTTCAAACACACCCTAGATATTGAAAAAGGAAAATAAACGAGGAAAATAAAATTTTGACTTGACCCAAAAATTTTGAAAAAAGAGGGTGTGCTCCAGCTTTCTTGGCCAAATTAACTAGGGAAACAGTAACAACATAGTCCAATGGTACTCCCAAGGTTGACAACCGTGCAGAGGACGGGTTCCAGGTAGATACAGTGGAAAATGTATTGTAAAAGTTTCAGTATTTAAATTAATTGTTAAGGGATGGGTTCCAGGTGGATGAAATGGAAAATGTATTGTAAGAGTTTCAGTATTTAAATTAAGAATTGAGATGTAATTAAGATTTATTGATTTTATCTAATAATATTTATTATAAAATTTATTAATTTAAAAAAATTATTTTAATTACATCCTAATCTTAACTCTTAATTTGAACACTACAACGCTTACTGTGCATTTTTCACTGTTGCCTGGAACCCAGACGTACGATAGAAGAGAGATGTTCGATTTGCTTTACGTGGCCGATAATCAGCACCATCCTAAATGCGTTTGAAGCACGCCCTTGGCAAATCAAGACTTGTTATCGTACTAACGTTCGGTTTCGTTTCAAAATGGTTCGTTTTAACTCTGAACGCGGTCCGGGCGACGCAACCTTACGGTTGCGTTCCCACTGAATAACCAATTTGGTCACTGATGATGTAAGGTTTGTTTGGAATAAGAAAAAGTGAGATAAATTGTAAATTGAGAGTTCGTAATACATGTAGTAAAATAAAAAAATTGATGTGATATAAAATTAATAAAAATTTATAAAATTTTTTATTATTTTTTAACAAATCAAACGAGGCCGCAATAAATGAATACCCCTCTTCCTCGCGCGCGGAGAAAGGTGGCCTCCAGTTACATTTGAATTTTATGGCTTCTTCTCGAAGTGCCAAAAGAGCAGGAAAAAAAAAAAAAAAATAGTTACTTTCGGTGAGTTACTTGTTTGACAAAACACTTAAAAAGGCTTGGCTTGATAAGTAAAAAAAAATTAATTTTTCAATAATAAGCGCCTAAAAATTATTATTATTATTATTTTATGTTTAGGGAAAAAAAAACAAGCATTTTTATTAGTTAACTTTTTAACTTTTTGTTAATTTTATATTTTTATCCTTTGAAATTTAAAAAAAATTTAAAATATACGAGGGTAAATTTGGTCATTTTAGAAAAAGTCAAAAAATTAATAGTTGGTAACTCCAGCTACCAGTTATTTTTGTCAAACGGTGTCTAATTTTAGTTTGAAAAGAAAAATAAAACCCTAATTTTTGTTTTGTTTATTGAATTGACAATTTCTCAAAATATTAATTTTTGTTGAATTAGTTGGGGTATAATAATTATTTTATTTTAACCCAACTTAAAAATTATCAAAATTTCACC
Source organism: Vitellaria paradoxa (assembly GCA_019916065.1). Classification (NCBI taxonomy): domain Eukaryota; kingdom Viridiplantae; phylum Streptophyta; class Magnoliopsida; order Ericales; family Sapotaceae; genus Vitellaria; species Vitellaria paradoxa. The sequence goes on from CM034240.1 coordinate 38,583,562, forward strand.
AAACATCTAAAAGTTATCAAAATTACTAAAATTTTTATTTATTTTACTAAACACTTAAAAATTACCAAAAATACTAAAATTTTTCATTTATTTTACTAAACATACAAAAAAATTATCTAAAATTAAGAAAAAAAAATTTGCTTTCACACAAGAAAAAGGGGAGAATGGCATTACTTGGCGATGTCAGCTTGGTAATGTCAACTCAGTGATTGCGAGGTTGAGAATCGTTAAGTTAAAATTCAACGATTCAGATACATTTACATTTTTTAGATTAAAAAATATAAATATAATTGGACTAATAATCTAACGCTAATGCCACGAGCTGACAAAGCTTCGTGATGCTAGCGCTCCAAATCCCCAAACGGGCCTATATATATGTATACACAGACATCCTTATATTCCATCTCCTCTATATGAAAGAATCTGTATATCTCTCTCACTTGCCATTGTATTCTCTTGCCTACTACAATCAAGTTAATTGGGATATTAATGTAAAATTTTTTTCATTCTTCTTTTTTTATTTTAAATGAATATAATAAGTTTAGAATATCTGAATTAAATGCCGTAAATATAGAGAAGTACGCGACATATTTGTTACTTAGAAATAACCTAGGGTAAGAAAACTCCTTTTCTATTTTTGTTTCCTTAAACAGGGAATTTCTATTTTTGCTTCTTGGCTGGTCCTCGGATTTCGGAATCCAGGTGTGAAGCACTGACTTTGTATTTCAGTGTATAAAAAAGAATTAATTATGCTGATATCTTTTCAATTATACTCATTTTTAATTATCCTCTCTTTATTAACGCTAACACTTTAATCCCCTCACCTATTTAAAAGTGGGTTCCATTTGAAAACCATCAAAAAAGTTGGATGTAAAAAGGTCAATAGTCAACTTTTTATTTAATATAACTTTGCTAAGATGAAAATACCTTCAAATACAAGAAAAAAATAAACAAATAAATACATATACATATACATATATATTTAAAATTTATTCTTTTCTTGTTCTCTTTACCTATTTAAGAATTAATTCATAACAAATGTTAATAAACAATAATTTATTATTTATTAATATTTTTCATACTAATCAAAATTAATTACTATTAAAAATACTTAATGATTTACTATTAAAATTAAGATTATTTATTACTAAAAACTTTATTACATAAATAAATAAGAATTTTGTTAATATTATTTATTATTATTTATTCAAATTAAAATAAATTACAATTAAATTAACAAATAGTAATAAATAATATTAATAAAAAAATTATTATTTATTCATGTAATAAAGTTTTTTAGTAATAACTAATTTTATTTTTAATAGTAAATCATTATGTATTTTTAATAGTAATTAATTTTGATTAATATAAAAATATTAATAAAATAAATCACTGTAATAATAAAATATTATTTATTAAAGTTAATTTTTCTTTTAATAAATTCAGTTGTTCTTTTATAACATTTATTATAAATTAATTTTTAAATTTTGCATATTTTGCTTTCATTAGAACAATATTAGGCTAAACTCTTTTAATCTTGATTCAACAAATCAAGGAAGGGTGGAATATTTTATCAATCTGATGTGAGTAAGGTTATACAATCGATGTGAAAACATCACTGTATAGTCCTATTTTGTTTCTTTTCAATCTTGATTTCATTATTTTCAAAAGAATTTCAGAAACAAAAACCCTTGACTATATTATCTGCAATTACTGGTAAGGAATTTTTATTTGAAACTTCTAACATATTTTTGAGATAAATAAATTAGGATTGAACCCAAAAACAATATGAACGAAGATTTTCGATTTTATAATCCTGGATGTGAATATAAAATCGTTATTTAGTAATTTAAGAACTTTTACGAGAATATTTTCCGATTTATTTTTTCATTACGTAAATCTTAAATCATAGTGATTTACACATCAGATTGTGAAAAATTATTTCACCTGAAATTGAAGGTTGAACTAAGATTTCATTTAATTAATTTACAGTTTGCTATAAATTAATTTGCTGTTTAAGTTTCATTGTTTGATAGTTTCAGAATTTAAGTAAATTATTTGCTATTTTTATGTGTTTAATTAACTCTAGTTTTTTTTTTATTTAATTTTATTTAAGCAATAAGTTAGTTAGGAATTTTTAGAAATTTTATTTATTTAAATACTTCGAAACCCTTTCATCTTGAATTAAATTTTGATTAGCTTACAAACCTTTAAAACCTAGAAACGGATACATAGGTTCCCTAAGAATTCGACCTCGATCTCACCAAATTAAAACTACACCACACACCCTTGCCCTTGGGGTTAGTTTAAGCGCAATATTTGGACGCAGTCAAGTTTTTGGTGTCGTTGCAGGGGAGCTAATTTTACCTTTTACGTTATTTAAGGTTTAAGTTATTTTAATATCATTTATATAAAAAAAAACTTCGTTGATTTTCTTCGTAAGTGCCCAGAATAGCCTATTGCTGTCCAGATATCCCGTCAAGTGATCCAGACACCAGTACTTTTATAGAACCTTTCTTTTAGCATATGAACACCTAGATTTTCTTCGTAAGTGCCTAGAATAGCCTATTGCTGTCCAAACACCCCGTCAAGTGATCCAGACACCAGTACTTTTATAGAACCTTTCTTTTAGCATATGAATGCCTAAAATCAAGGGGAAGATGGTAGACTAAGATGTCCTGAACCAATAAATCATCCTTTCGAACCTGAGAACCTCTTCATAGATTTTCAAATTCCTAGTTCTGCTACTCCTACTCTAGAAATAGCCAAAAATCAAGTTGTTGCGACTAGGTGTTCCATGAGGAATATATAACAGCAAGATAGGCACACTCCTGAATCCCATATAGTTTTGCTAGAAAACCAAAGAGTCTTCAATTTCAAACATGGCATGATCCAATTGTTACCTACATTCCATGGTATAGATTTTGAAAATCCATACGATCATCTTACTCACTTTAGGAACATTAATGCTACTATTAAGGATCAAGGATGTCCTATAGATTTAGCATTCCTTAAGCTCTTTCCATTTTCCTTGAAAGATAAAGCTGCTAGATGGTTTGAATTCCTACCATCTAATTCCATTCATACATACGATAAAATGCTGGCCAAGTTCCTAAAGAAATTCTTCCCTCCTAATAAAACTGATGCCATACAACATCAGATTTTGAACTTTACTCCAAAACATGGTGAAAATTTTTACCAGTGTAGGGAAAGGTTCAAAACTCTTCTATGGATCATTAACGCCACAATTAAAACAATTTTTGGAAACCATGTGCAATGGACAATTTTATGATTAGACTCCTGAGGAAGCTTATGAATAGTTTGAATTCTTAGCTGATAATGCACAAACTTGGGATACCACAGGATCTCAAAGTACCCAAGTTGCTAGTATTACACCAAGCAAAGGTATACACCAGTTGAGTGAATTAGATGACCACAAAACAAAACTAGTAAAACTAACGAGGGAAATTGAGACTCCGAAAATTAAAAAAGACACACATACTATAAAAAAACCCATTACAAATGTCTATTACTTTGTGTGTGATAGCCAAACTCATAGGACCAATGATTGTCCTACTATCCCATTTTGTAGAGAAGTTGTGCTAGGTCAGCAATCTAGTAAACTTCCAATTCATGCTGTGAATCAATTCCGCCCACCATATCGTGGACAAAATCAAGGGGGAAACCCTTTTTTTGAAACATATAATCTAACTTGGAGGAACCACCCTAATTTTAATTGGAGAAATGAGAGACCCCAAATACCACTACCATACCATACTCTACCTCTTCCTATTCTTCAAGTTCCAATCCACAGTTTAGGATTGTCTCAAAATATGGAACTATTTGGCATTCTATAATGTGGATTTACAACCCCAAGTGTAAGGTAGTCTGATGTAGCAATTTAAATTTGTAATGGTAAAGTACTGGCCATATCCACAGGGAGAGGCATAATAAACTCACAATTATTGTTCTCCCAATTAGTAGGTGTCATATAAGAAAAATCAAAGAAAATTAGTTTGAGTTTCGAAAATAAACCTACCTAGGCATTTTGTCAAACACCTAGGAGGTGGCAATTAGATCCAACTTGAAATTATCAAAGAAAATTTGATTAAACTAAAACAACTATAAAAAAGACTTGATCAAACCAATTCAAGTAGTGATTTCTATGGATTTTCAAAGAGAACGATAACTAACTAATTTGGTTAAAAATCAAGTTTACTTGGTTATTGTTCTAATTCAAACACTTAGAGTGCAATAATCTATATAGATTACATGAGAGTTCTAGGTGGCAATTGATTGTGCATATTTTCTGCTTTATTATCATGGTTACATGGTTGATTATATGTGAGTTATTTGTTAGAAATCCCATTTGTTATTGTTAAATGTGAATTTTGATCAACTTATGGGATTTTGCAGGGTTATGTGACCAAATTGACAAGAAAAGAAAAAAATATGAGCTGAATGAGGCAAGGAGCTGAAGATGGACCTGATGGGTGCCCCACAGAGGCCACGGGCACCCCACCCAAAATTAGATGGGCGCCCGCCGAAAGGTGTTTTTGGAGTTAAATCTCAAGTCTCAGAGGAATTTTGTTGAGCAGCTGGTGGAGGCTACCCATGGGCGCCCCTCACTACCCACAGGCGCCCCTCAATGCCCACGGGCACCCCACCTTTAATCAGATGGGCGCCCGCCGAGAGGGGGTTTTGGAGCTGTTTTGTTGAGGACTTCATCAAACACTTTTGACAACCAAGCTACGGGCATTCCTCATTCTTCACGGGCGCCCATGATGGCTTCTCCAGCATATGTTCAGAATAAAGTTCGAGATGTAATTTTACCCTTATGCCTTTGCCTTATATATTACTATAAATGGATAAAATTCTGAGCTATTAGGGTTCGAACCCTAGGGGAACTTTACATTGTTATCTTGGAGAGTTATTTGGAAGACTTGACATTGCTTTCACACCTAGGGTTAGTTGTTTATCATCTTGTTTTGGATTTATGAAAGCTGTATTACATTTTCGCACTAGGGTTATTTGGTAAGTATAATTTCCATTGAATTAATTTGAAGTTCTTCATCTTCGTCTTCTATATCTTTCGTTTTTAATTCGTAGCACTTCACCTTCGATTGCTTGAGTGTGTTTTGGTTTTGAAATCATTTTAAAACTATTTTGATGTAATTTGCTTGCACGTTTTATTGTATTATGGAGATTGTGTTCCTTTCACAAAGCTATTTTTATGTTTTCGCAATGCTAGGCTAGGTTTTTATTAGTTTTAACCTAGAATGGTAATGAAATTGAAGGTCGTGGATTCGGATAAGAGAAATTGAAATAGATTTATTTTTCTTTCGATTGAAAATGTAAGAATTGTAATTCTAGATTAAGTTTCGAAAACGAATCACCTGTGATACATTTGGTCTCTATTTACATTAGCATGAATTGAAGATCAATTCCATGTCCCGGTGATTTCGAATTTGACTTCAAAACCCTAGAATCACAGTTTCTTTATGAAATAGGGTTTTCTAACATTGAATCTTCCGGCCTAATTTTACATGTGTAAAGATTAGGTTGAGTTAAATACGTATTCGAGTTTAAGCCTTCAAGGACATTACAGGACTAGGTTAAAGCCAATTGTTCCCATTCACGTAGTTGTTTAAGTTAATTAACATCGTCTGTTAAATTTTTGAATTGATTGTTCTTTAGTGTTTTCATTTTTTAGTTTAATTTGTGCTTTAAAATTTCAACTCATCCTTTCAACTACTTATTCAAAAATTCCAAAAACATTTTTCATCACTTCTTTTTATAATTTTTGCAAGTGTTTTTGAAATCAAATTTTCCAACATTTAGTCAAACCCTTGCTCCCTGTGGAGATGACTTAAGACTCACCTAGACTAGACTCAACCGACCTCTTATACTTGAGAGTGAGCCACTACCAAAATTAGAGAGCGGTCAGCAATCCACATACAAAATCCTTAAGATCGGGCATAAAAATTCTAACCAAGTAACTCACATATAATGAACATGGAATATACAATCAAGAGTTAATCTAATAACATCAACTAGTGATTTCAAATGATCCAAATAAACTAATCATCATTCAATAAATCCAAACAAAATTGAACATTGAAGCATAATTAAGAACAATGGTTGAAAGATTTGGTAACAACACTTATTTCATGTAATTGAAAACCTAAATCAAACACTTAGAATGCATAATCTATAAAGAGTATATACAAGTTCTATATTAGCAATCCACATACAATTTCTCAAAGAAGTGCATGAGAATTCTAATTAGCAACTCATATATAATCTATATAAGCTATACAAACAAAGCTAGATCCACAGTTAACAATTAACAATTTCAATAGATCCAAACATTTCAACCATCATTCGTAGAGAATTTCTAAGAAGACTTAAATATTGAAAAGCAAAATACCTTGAAAATCCACAACCATCATCTACTCTCCTTGATTTGAATCCAAGCAAGAGAACTACTCACATATAATTGAAGTGAAATCACTTGAAAATAAAGGAATTCTGCTCATAAACTGAAATTCTGGAACAAAATTCAGTTAAAATGGAAACTTGATCTACTTTCTCTCTCTAAACTCTCTCTCTACAATGGAAATCTATAAAACTAAAATATATGTATGAAAAGTTCTCCCTGAAACAACCTTACTCTTGTATATTATAATACAAAACAAAAGTACTCAAATATCCTTTCCAATCATAACAAAATTACAAAAATTCCTGAAATGCAAGTTGGTTTGAACAAGTGTTCAAACAAGATTTCTAATACTTTGAAACTTTTCATCTTTAAATTGTTTTTGGCATTCTATTGTTAGAACATTGGTCCCAACTAACTATGGTTCGAACATGTGTTTGAACAAACTTTCCTTAGAATTTTTTTCTCCTTTTTTTCCTTACACCATCCTCTGTTGTTCTAACATAGGTTTGAACTAAGTTGTAGCACTTGGTAGATTTTTCTATTCTTCTAGCTCCTGCACCTTCTGTGGTTAGAACTATGATTCGAACAATCTATCATTCGAACATGTGTTTAAACCACTTGCTGAGTTGGTCTCTTTTGGTCTAGTTTTCTGTCATTTTATGCTCAATTACTTGCAAATCACATACAGCCTTCATCAATGCAAAAAACTTCACATATCCATTCATTTAATGTAATAATCTACATAATAATTCTCAATTTGAAGCTTATGATTGTACTTTTTGCAGTACAATCATAGAATACATATATTCTTCCAAATAAGAAATCCACTGAAGAGACACTTCAACAATTTACGAATAGACAGTCTTCACTGTGGGCTCAAAATAATAGAGCTCTGAATGATATCAGGAATCAATTGACACTTCTAACTCAAACATTGAGGTCTCAACCAAAAGGTCAATTTCTTGTGTAACCTCGTCCAAATCCAATAGCTCAAGCTAAATAAGTTAAAAGATCTTCTAATGTACCTGGGAATTTTGAACGGGTACAAAACATCACGATGCTTAGGAATGGTAAAGTTATAGATAAAACCATTCACATTGAGGTGGTTAAGACTAGGGAAGAGTTGGAACCTAAGCGGATGTTGGGAGATGGTAAAAAGGCGAGAAAGCAGCTAATAATAATTGACAAAGAGAGTCTAAAAAAGAAGAGAGAAAAAATGAGAAGGAAGAAAAGGGGAAAGAGAAAAGTAAAGAACCACTGATAGTGTCTAGGAATGTGTTCCCAAAGTGCCATTTCCTCAACAGTTCTTGAAAGTGAGGAAGAAAGCCCAAACTATTGAACTGCTAGAGGTATTCCAACAAGTAAAAATTAACATACCTCTACTTGATGCAATTAAGCAGATACCTTCATATGTTAAGTTTTTAAAAGAATTATGCACTATAAAGAAGGGATTAAATGTAAAAGAAAAAGCATTTCTCACTGAGCAAGCAAGTGCCATATTGCAATGTTGTACATCCCCGAAATATAAAGACCCTGGTTGTCCTACCATCTCTTGTCACATAGGGGAACACTATATTAGTCGAGCGCTGCTTGATTTAGGGGCAAGTGTAAACTTACTTCCCTACTCAGTATATGAACAGCTGGGCTTAGGAGAAATAAAACCTACCCGTGTGACTTTGCAGCTTACTGATAGATCAATTAAAGTCCTATGTGGTATAGTTGAAGAAGTAATGGTTTTAAGTGGAGAACTTTTATTTCCTATTGGATTTCACCATCCGTAACACTCAACCACTGACCAGTTTATCAATACCAAATCAGACACCTATAATTCTTGGAAGACCATTCTTAGCAACATCAAATGCCCTTATTAATTTGTAGGAATAGATCCATGAAAATGTCTTTTAGTAATATTGAATTTGAAACAAATATTTTTCACGTCACTAAACTACCAAAAGGGGTGCTGATATACAAGAAATAGACTTAGTTGAAACTATGGTCCAAGATTATGTTGATCGTGAATTCATTAAAGACCTTTTAAAAAAGGCAATTTGATTTAGTGAAGCGAGATTGAATTCCATGATTCAAAGCGATGAAGTAGAAGCAATCTTTGATTGGTTGGAGATTTGCCCAATAATGTCTGTAGGAAAATGGGTACCAAGAAAGCATTGGACTGGTTAATGGCAGTCTTAACGGTATAAGTCCACTCCTTTGTACACATCGAATATATTTAGAGGAGGATGCCAGACCAATTCATCAAATGCAAAGACGACTCAATCCAAACATGAAAGAAATAATGAGAGCTGAGGTATTGAAATTACTTGATGTAGGAATTATTTACCCAATCTCTGATTTTAAATGGGTGAGTCCTACACAAGTAGTTCTAAAGAAATCTGGTGTCACAGTGATTCATAATGAGAATAACGAGTTGGTTCAAACTTGAATTCAAATTGGTTGGAGGGAAAGTATTGATTATAGAAAACTCAATGCAATTACAAGAAAAGATCATTTCCCCCTTCCATTTTTAGATCATGTTTTAGAAAGAGTAGCTGGGCATGCATATTACTATTTCCTAGATTGCTACTCTGGCTATAATCAAATAAAAGTTGCTCTAGAGGATCAAGTTAAAATGAATTTTATTTGTCTTTTTAGCACCTTTGCATATAAAAGAATGCCCTTTTGGCCTCTATAATGCCCACACTACATTTTAATGCTGCATGATTAGCATTTTTAGCGAAATCGTAGAAAAAATCATTGAAGTCTTCATAGATGATTTCTTTGTTTATGGTGACTTATTTGAGTGGTGCTTAAGGAACCTTGATCTAGTTTTGACTCAAAGTAAAGAAAAGAATTTAGTTCTTAACTGGGAAAAGTGCCACTTTATGGTGACTTAAGGCATTGTGTTAGGGCATATAATTTCCAAAGAAGACATCCAGGTGGATCAAGCTAAAGTGGAATTAAATCAAAAGCTTCCCACTCCACAATCCGTAAAGGACATCAGATTATTTTTGGGGCATACTGGTTTTTACTAGCTCTTCATTCAATCATTTAGTGAGATTTCAAAAACCTTGTGCTAATTATTAACACAAGACATACCTTTTGAATGGACACTCCAGTGTCAGAAAGCATTTGAAAAGCTCAAGGGTTGCTTAACTACAGCCCCCATTCTTTAATCTCCTAACTAGTCACTCTCATTTGAACTCATGTATGACACAAGTGACCATGCTATAGGTACTGTGTTAGGGTAAAGAAAAGACAAAAAAGCACATATCATTTATTACGCAAGCAAAACTCTTATTGATGCGCAGAGAAATTACACGACAATTGAAAAGGAACTTTTAGCAGTTGTCTTTACCCTTGAGAAGTTTCGCTCTAATCTTATTGGTTCGACTGTTATTGTATTTACTGATCATTCTGCTTTTAAATACTTGTTGACCAAACAAGAGGCCAAACCACGATTAATTCAATGGATATTGCTTTTACAAGAATTTTACCTCGAAATAAGAGATAAGAAAGGAGTTAAAAATGTCATAGCGGATCACTTGTCATGTTTACTGGCAAAAGCTTACCCAAAAAATAAAACTCAAATAAATGATAGTTTCCCGGATGAACAATTGCTTAATGTAAAGGCAAAAATAGTTTCCACTCCTCCGTGGTATGCTGATATTACCAATTATTTAGTCACAGGATAATTCCTAAATGAATGGAGTTCTAAAGACAAAAAGAAATTGTTGCATACGTTCGAGTTTTCTTTTTGGGATGGTCCTTATTTCTTCAAATACAACCCTGATCAAGCAATACAATGCTATATTCCTGAGTGGGAAATGCCTGGCATACTTGAATTTTGTCATTCCTAAGCTTGTAGTGACCATTTTTCCACAAACAAAATAGCAGTTGAAATCCTTCAATGTGGATTTTATTGGCCCACACTTTTCAAAGATGTTCATCATTTCAGCACCACGTGCGATAGATGCCAATGTTTAGGAAGTTTAACACCTTGAAACATGACACCTCTATCCCCTATTCTCGTATTAGAAGTTTTTGGTTGTTGGGGAATTGATTTCATAGGCCCTTTCCCGATGTCGTTTGGTTATGAATACAGCTTAATAGGGGTTGATTACGTCTCTAAGTAGGTTAAAGTAGTAGCCACAAGAACAAATGATCAAAAAGTCGTGCTCAAATTCCTCCACAAGAATATATTTTCATGTTTCAGGATGCCCTAACCAATTTTAAGTGATAGAGGGAAACATTTTTATAATTGTCCAGTGGACATTTTTATAATTGTCCAGTGGGTATACTATTGCTTAAATATGGTGTGGTTCTCAAGGTAGGCACATCATATCACCCACAAACAAGTGGCCAAGTAGAGCTTGCTAATAGAGAAATCAAGCAAATCCTTGAGAAAACAGTTAATCCAAACTGTAAGGATTGATCACTACGATTAGTTAACTCTTTATGGGCATATCGTACAACTTACAAAACAACCATAGGGATGTCTCCATGTAGATTGGTTTATGGAAAGCCATGCCATCTTCCCATTGAGTTAGAACATAAAGCCTATTGGGCTATTAAACAATTCAACTCTAATATCGACGAGGTTGAACTTCACCGTAAACTTCAAATTACAAAAATGGACGAATTGAGAAATTGTGCATATGAAAATGCACAAATTTCCAAAGAAAAGATGAAGAAAGTACATGACCAGCATATAGCATGACGTTCGTTTCATGAGGGTTAGAAAGTACTTATTTATTGTTCACGACTTCATCTATTTCCTGACAAACTATAATCTAAATGGTTTGGCCCATTCATAGTGACGCATGTTTCTGAACACAGTGCGATTGAAATAGAGAATCCGAAGAACAAAATTTGATTTAAAGTAAATGGCCATCGGCTGAAGCCATACCTCAAGAATTTTGTTGGAATTGTAGAATCGTGGGATCTTTCAGATCCCCCTCCATACGAATAATTCATGATCACTTTCCAAAGATTGTATGTACATCATTAGATTAATTAATTTTCTCTTAATATTTAGATTATAGTTCTACTTTAAGTTTGATTAAGTTTCGTTTTATTTCTTTTCTTCTCAAATTTTTCTTTTTTTGGTCACTACTGTCCGGACACCCCATCACAATTCCAGACACCCTAAATGCTGGCCAAAATTTTTAAAATTACTCCTCTCTACTGTCTAGACACCCCGATTGGGTGGTTTAGACACTATATTCATACAAGCCAATGGGCTTGCTTCCCTCTAATATACTATCTAGACACCCCAAGTCCAGACACTACAATGCGACTATATGTTTTAAAAGCCCCATTTTCAAATTCTTTTCTACAAAACTCAATCTTCTTCTCTCCAAATCACTTCAACGTGATCCAATCTACCATGGCACTTTCAATCTAAGTACATTCAATGGATTTTTGTGGCCTTCATGTATCTAATTGCTTCAGTAGTCATCCGGGTAAGCTTTTTTCTTCACCCTTGTAAACCCTAGGTCACTTTTTCTACAAATTCAAGCACACACTAGTTCAAGATCAAAATTTTGTTCAATCCTTGGTGTGATTTTAGCCTAATACTTGTATGGGTTTGCCATGTTAGTGAAAATTTTCTTACATAGCACCTTTGGGACTCATACTATTACATTGACACCATATCTGAACCTGAGTATTTTGGTCTTGTTACTTTATCTGTTAATTCCAAAATTTTTCTTTTAAAAATATCAATAAAAAAATTCTTTCAAAGTCATTGACTTCAGCATCAACGGGATTATTGTGAATCCACCTATACGATCCAAAATCAGTGGTGTTAGATGTTTTTCAAAAATTCATTTCAATTTTTTTTATTCTAACATCACTGTCATAATTTGGATTCATAACTTCATTATGCATTCTGATCACTCAATTTCTTTTCCACATCATCATTTTGGAATTGTTAGTAATTCACCAATTAGTATTGTTGTTAACTTGGGCCACTGAACTTGTGTGAACATAGGAATTGTCTTAAATACTTTTCTGAATCGGAATATCTTCTATTTTGTATAGTATCAATGGCCCCTAGAATCAAGCGTGCCGTTGGTAGAATCCTTGATGATTTAGATTTTGACAGTGACCGTTTTTGGTGCAAGAAAGTCAAATCCTCTTTTGATGATACTTGGACTTATAAACCTATAGTGGTGGAGAGACAGTGGCAAATAGACCATTTTACGAGTGAGAAGTTCCTTTTACATCAAAATTTTGAGGGTAGGCAGTGGATGTACCTTACTAGATTTCACCCACATTGTGTCATAGATATTGTTAGGGAATTTTTCACCAACATCAAAGAAAATTCATTTAATAGGCATTAAGGGGGAGAGACTATTACCAGCTGGGTTAAGGGGTAGATATAACCTTAACACCCGATGACTTTGCCCAAATTTTTCAACTTCCTTGAGTTATTCACCTTGAATTCTCCTAACCTCCAGAGGGCACCCCACCTTTGGCCACTATAGCCATAGAAATTCTTTTTGAGGGTCTCAATTGGCCTAAGGAATATGGAAAGCCCGTTTCAGAATTGAATGACAAATATTGGGCTTTGCACATGTTCTCTTGTACAAATCTCTTACCCTAAAACCATAATTTTGACTATAGCCCACTTAGAGCTAATTTGATTTATGCCACAGGCACTGGCATGACTATGGATCTGCCAGCTTACATATGGTAGCAAGTTCTATACACTTTTGAGCATCCCAGTGCCCAAACTGGCCTACCTTTTGGAGGTGCATTGACTGATATTTTTCGAAGGAAAGGTGCCTTAATCTCTGCTGATTTGGCTATTGCCACTATCCTCCAACCCTGTAATTTTACCTCTTATTCCAAATCTCGTGGCCATCTCTTCCTTAAGAAGAAAAGAAAGACCAAGCCTACCTCAATTGAGGAAGGAACAAGTTCCCAAGCCCCACTCGAGGATGATGATCAGAATGTCTTCATTGCCAATCTACATGACTTGATTTAGGACACTTAATCCCAAATAGGGGACCTGGCAGAGCGGATGAGTCACTTGGAGGAAAATCAAGAAGATGACCACCATGTTATTCTTCTAATTCAACAGACGCAAATAGAGCATGGGCATCTACTTCAGAGCATTTTGGATTCTCTTTGGGACATTCATCATCTTTCCCCTCCATAGTGATTAGGAGAGTGGCATTTTTTTTCTTTTGAGACATGTACATTTTGTTAAAGTTTAGGAGGTTGAGCACATTTCACATTTTGTACCCCTAAAACTCTTATTTTGGTGGATATACTTGAACTTAAATTGATTGTTGGTTATTTTCATTCATGTTTAACATTTTTAATTTCTTCATTTTATTTACTTTCTCTTTTTTATCTTCTTTGTTTATCGTTTATTTATTTTATTTCCTTTTATTTTCCTTCCCATATTCTTCTTGGTGGGTATGATATATTCCTCACCATGTTATTAATAATCCCATTTCTCTTCCCTCCTTTAATCCTCATAACCCCATACCAGTTTCTTAAGGGACAAGGGTGGGACGATGTTGACTTAGAAATTTTAGTTAGAGTGGAATGGGCAAAAGTCAATGTAGCTATTGAGTGGCTTGATGCACCCACTTACAACATTGATACTGAGACCACCCTAGCTCCTAAGGAATCGCCACCACTCGAGGACATTCCTGACTCTGATACTAACACTGACGATAGTGATGAGAGTTTCATCAATTAAGATTATGTTGATCAACCCCCGTACACTTTCGAGCTTCTTATAGAAGTTATTAATAATGCATTAAGTGAGTATGAGGCCAGCCTGAGGTATTATTTACCCTGCTTCTTCCTTTGTTTTCCACTTATGTATACTTTTTTTTTCTCAGCATCATTAGTCACTCATGCATTTAGTTGGGGGGATGATTAAAACACATGATTTATTTTTTGCTCATCTCTTCTCATGCATCCACCTTCACTTTTATTCTTACATTGCACACACATTAAGGACAATGTGTCACTTTAGTTTGGGGGGATGGTTACATGATAATATTCCCCTAATATACTATTATTAGTGAAAAGTGCATGTGTTAGTAACCAGTTTAATGATGGTATTAGTCATGAAAATAATGAATGGTTTGTTTCAATTTTGTATAAGGACTTGATTTAAATTGAGTATAAAATTTTCCAATGCATTGAAAACTTGTCATTTGAGACTATTGAAATTAAAGTGTGTTAAGGATTTGAGTTCAGGAGATTTAGTTATTCAAGTATGCTAAAATATAGGTGGAGATTGTGAGCTTTTGAGCTTGAGCTTTTGTTTTTGAGGGTTTTATACTTTAAAATTCTTTATGATTTCTTTCATCTCAATTTTCTTAAATAGCTTCGTCACAATATTTCGCTTTGGTATTAAATGCACAAGATGCTATTTTTGATTTACATGATTGGATCAATGCCTCTAACAAAGTGTTATTAACCTAGAGAGTGATGTTAGGCCATCTTTCTTACTTTTGGAAGCCTGTGACCTTTCTTTGATTACATTAACTTTGGAGCCAATTTTGAAGCCTTTAAAGAAAAATATTTATAATTTATGACATTTCTTGTTTTAGCCACATCAAATAACCCTTGTAACCTTAGTTTGATAGGTAAAGCCAACCCTTGCATGTCTAGGGATAATTGTGCAAAGGTGCATAAGGGAGGAACTTGTAATTAGAAAATGTGGTAAAAAAATGGGACATAACATTTTGTAATCATTATTATCAGTCCCATGATGAAATAATAAATAAATAAATAAGTTATAAAGCTTCAATGCTTGGTTTTCAAGGAATTGAAAGAAGGAAGTTGGGGGTATGTCATTGTACTATCATCCTTAGACATGCACTTTGATTTTTCCTATCCTTCATTTGTCTAGCCAATAGCCCATTGCCAAGTTACAACCTAGTAAAGACCAAATGGACTTTAAGTGAAAGACATTTATAAGAGCATTGATCTATTTTGTGTGGTTGAGAGTAGTGTTCTTATTTATGCATTAATACATTCTATTTTTGAAGCTATGCAACACTCTATTTATTAATTCTTTCAATCACGTCTTCATTTGGGTTCATTGCACTTACTTGATATTGCATTCTTGCATGAACCATATGAGTAACCCTTTTCGAGTGATTTCATTTGTAAGTGAACATCTTGGTGAGATTTGAAGTCAAGGCCGCGATCTTTGAGTATATTTGAAATCTATTTTGAATGAACAACATGAATTGACACAATTGAAATTAAATTGTTGAATGGTTAGTTGAGTTTGAGGTGCATTGGAAAAATTTATGCAATTTTTGAAGTTTCGTTACTTAATACATATTGAATTTGAATCAGGAGTTATTGAATTGAATACTACATTCATTAAACTAGTTTAGGAATTTTGTGGGTAGATTCACTGCAAACCCTCACGAGACTTCACTCGTCCACTAGGAGGAACCTAGGGGTTTAAAAAGCTTGTTGCACATTGCTAAGTGCAACTGTTGTCACGCCCCAGATTTTCATAACCGAATGCCCAGGGGTGACTTGGGATTTATTTGTTAGGTATAAAAATAAGATGATAATAACACGCTGTCACACCCCAGAATTTTTCTCCAAATTGAGGTTAACCCGCAAAAATTTAAGATATTAAAATCCCTTGTTTATCCCAAACAATATTTATAAGTCATTTGACTGAACCATTTGATGGGATTTCAACTACAGGGCACAAAATAAAGATGGAGAAAAATATTACAGAGCCATCTAAGTGTCCCAACCACGCGATTAACATTACATACCAAATAAAAGCAAATTAGGTCTATGCTTAATAATTACAATCATCTAACAATTGTTACAGACAAAAATTAAAGTCCTCCAGCTCTGCGCAGGAAAGAAGAAAAAAATAGATAACTCTTCTGATGGAATATTTAAGAGAAATTAATCTCTTTCCAGCTCATCTTCTATATCCCTGTGCTTAATATCTTGAAAAAAATATTCCCACAAGGGGTGAGCTACTAAAACCTAGTAATCAGAATCTCCTAGGTGCCTATATGCAGTGATTGTAATACTACACTGTATTAAGTGAATGTGTTTAGGTGGCATACTATTTATGCAACAATTAATTCAATAGATCTCAACTGAATAATGTAAATTATACTTACAACAGTTCGATGAAACCGTCACCGTAACTACTATTTTACTTACATGTAAAAATAGTTAAATATTGATGTGTGTACCACAATGAAGTCTGTGTCGCAGTGGTAGGGATCTCAGATTTAGATCTTCAAGGTCTCGGGATCAAACCCCGTAGCGATACAGATTTCATACATATATATATATATATATATTTATAAAATATTAATCGAGAGGAATTAAATATAATTAAATAATTCCAACACGTCATTCATACATAACAAGAGAGGTTGCTAGTCACAATAAAATTTTGTAAAGGAGTTTAATCTAAATCCTCCTAAGATAATCATACTCCTATCCTCCTCTACCCCCAGCCTTGGGAACCAGTGACTTTATGGGCTTAGCATCCAATGCATACCAACGGTGTCACCTACCAAAAACCTAGCCGTCGCGACCGGCTACCTGACTGGCCAGGTCAGAAGGGAGCATCTCCCAAATAAAATGCATGTTCCCATCTTCATCTAAAAGGCCATTTCTACCCACCCATCACCCCATTGCCAAAAATAGCTTTAGCACCGAGTGCCTTAATTTCTTCTCACCCTTTTACATTCCCAGGGTACCTTGTATAGAAATCAAACATTTTGAATAACAACCGGCAATGTTCCCGGGTAATGAATCAAAAGTGGGATTATTCAGTCACATGCAGTATATTTTTAAGCACTTTGTCTATATCCATACTTTGATAGTAATTCTCAATAAATCAAAGATTTAACATAGTCATCAATATCATTATCACAAAGGTAGGCACTATATGTAAATTAACAATTAGCAAGTAAAAAAAAATTTAGAATACAAATTAGTATTTTAGTTAATTGTTTTGACAAGTTTACCGTACCAAATTTGATAAGAATAAAATTATTTCTAATGGTATATTAATTAGGCCGAGGTTGGTAGCTTAGTGGGTGGGCGACCCTAATTGCGATTTAAAGTCGCAAGTTCGAACCCATTGGCTACAAATCTCGGTTTTTGCATCTTTTACCTTTTATTTTATTATTTTATGGAATATAAAGATAATAAATAGCTTTTGGACTTATATTTAATTTTTAGCAAAATTGATAAGTTTTATTTTATTCAAAAATAATTTAAATAAATTTCCAATCATCATCTTATTTATAACCAAACCCTTATCATAGGTTTTTGGCTTCAAGATATCCACAAATGTCCACAGAATTATTCCAATGTTTAGGAAGGTATTAAATGAGTTTCATTAAATTCACTTAATCATAAAAATATAATTATATAACTTGCTAGGTTGACAAAAAAACGTCAAAAATAAATCAAATTTATTTAAGAAAGACCAAATGAGAAAGAACAAGTCCATTGTTTCTTTTGGGCATTTTATCAAATACTAGCATTTTAGTTTGAATAAGTCATCCAACTATCCATGATGAAACTGATTATCTAAGTCAATTATCATCAATATTAGAGTGTCAAATAATACATAATATCTAGTTTAAAATAATTTCATATCAATAGAAATTATTAACATAACAATAACTAACAGAAGGAAATTGAAAATTTAAATAAATCTTCAAACAGAATATTCTAAACAAATCCAAACAAGCATCAATTAAAGCTAAGCAGAATAGCAGCTTGAAAGAAAATTCATATAAAATAGAGCAAGACTCCAATATCTATAAACTTTATATCTGTAGAAACTAGACTTCAAGACCTACAACTTTCATGTTTTACACTTTTTAAAATTCTAAGGTCTAAAGGTACAAAAACAGCTTTGAATTCAGTTTGTTAAGAAAATACAGTTTTACACGTGCTCAGTATTTTGGGTATAACTTTTGACTCACAAATCGGATTGATGCAATTCTTTTTGGGTTGAAAATAAAACTGAAAGGGCTACAACTTTTATGTTTTAGCCAAAGCCTAATTCCACCGTTTTAGGGGTTAGAAGCACATAAGAAGTTACAAATAGAGAGCTGTTAGCATACTGAGTTACTTCAGTCAAAATTTTGTCTTCCCTACCCCCAATATACGGGTATTTATTTTTATCACAATCAAGTTTCATACTTCAAACCAGAAAATGCATCAAATATATTTTAGGAGATTCATCATCCTACCTCAATGAAGATATTAATGACCAAGTCTGAGAAGGAAAAATGAGTTAGCTTTGAACACCACCCAAATTGGAAAATTCCAAGCCTTTCTTCTTCCTCCAAGCAACACCAAATCTTTAGCCTCACTAATTAATAATTTATTATTATTTCTCTCTTATTTTCTTCTCTTTGAAGACACACAATTTATAGGGAGTGTAGAGAAAATTATTGGTGGAGAAAAAAATCAACTAAGGTAAGATCATGCCTATACAATTGGTAGCATGATCCAAGAATCATGCTTACTTTTTGACTATCTAACCATATCATTTAAGAAAAGTATTGGGGAAGATGTATGGAGGTGGCATGATCTGGGAATCATGCTAACTTTTTGACAAATTAACAAAATGCTTTAAATCATGCTAGCTTTCAAACAAAATACTTTAAATCTTGTTTGCTAAATAATTTGAAAAAGATGCTTTAAGGTCATCAATGTGGGTCTTCTCTTTGTCCAATTAGTCAAATAATTTTGAAAGATGGTGAGAGTGTATGGAAGATGGAAATGGAGTTGTCGGGAAATAATTTAGAGTAACTATTCATGAGTCAATTCATTGAGTGATAAAGTGAGTTGAAATGAGTTAAGGTGAGTCAAAGAAAAAGGTTGACCCATGGGTTAATGGTATTGGTTTGAACCAAATAAGTAATTGGGCTAAGAAGTGTTTGGATAAAAATTTTAGAAATTCTACATTAAACTCCCACATAGGGTGAAATTTAATCCGAAAATTTTTCCAACTAATTTTTATCATTCCAAAAATTTTCAAATGCTCAATTTTCTAGATTTTTACTATAATAAATATCACTACCACACTTAAATAATTTAATTAAGGAAAAAATTCAGGTTATTACAACTGTGTTTCCAACAAAAAAGAGAAATAGGATAGTATTTTAGTTCATTTTAAAAATATCATTACTAAGGATTAGCAATGCTTAAGTTGGGGGGGTG
The DNA here is from genome assembly GCA_019916065.1 of Vitellaria paradoxa. Classification (NCBI taxonomy): domain Eukaryota; kingdom Viridiplantae; phylum Streptophyta; class Magnoliopsida; order Ericales; family Sapotaceae; genus Vitellaria; species Vitellaria paradoxa. The sequence goes on from CM034240.1 coordinate 38,603,222, forward strand.
TGACTACACTTGAAAAGTGTAATTACAAACCACCATTTAGAACATAAATCATACATTTATTTTATTAATATTAAAGTTTTTAGTTAATTCTTGTTATTTATAGTGTTTTGTCAAAATGCAGGAAAGAAACTGAAATCATTGAGATTAGCAGCGGTGAAGACGAGAATGAAACTACTGTTGTCCAAATACTCTGTTGCTTAATCCAGACAGCAACAAAGAGATAGAAACCAAATAAAGCTGAAGAATAAAACCTGAAGTTGAAATTTACTGGTGTCCAGACTCCCTAGTTGAGTGGTCCAGACACCAGTGACCACTTTGCACGGAACTTTTAAGGTTACGTCTTCAAGTCGCATATAAATTCTATGCTTTTGTTAGCCATCAGGGCATGTTTTTTTATATACAATTTTGTATTTTTCAGAAAGTTTAGAATGCTTAGGAGAGATTTCAAGTTAGCTTTTGGATTGATTGAAATACTCATCATTGGTAGACTTTGTAATCATTTTACGTCGAAGTACAATACTCGTGTTTCTTCTTTGATTTAATGGAACTTCTTTCTTATTCCTTTGATATTTTTACATATTTTGCTTTCATTAGAACAATGCTAGGCTAAACTCTTTTAATCTTGATTCAACAAATCAAGGAATGGTAGAATATTTGATCAATCTAATGTGAGTAGGGTTATACAATCGATGTGAAAACATCGGTGTACAGTTCTATTTTGTTTCTTTTTAATCTTGATTTTGTTTATTTTCAAAAGAAATTTCAGAAACAAAAACCCTTGATTGTATTCTCTGTAATCACTAATAAAGATTTTTTAAGTGAACCTTCTAACATATTTTTGAAATAAATAAATTAGGATTCAACCCAAAAACAATATGAATGAAGATTTTTCAATTTTATAATCCTAGACATGAACATAAAATCGTGATTTAGGAATTTGAGAACTTTTACGAGAATATTTTTTGATTTATTTTTCCATTATGTGAATCTTAAATCATAGTGATTTACACATCGAATTATGAAAAATTATTCCACCTGGAATTAAAGGTTGAATCAAGATTTTATTTAATTAATTTCCATTTTGCTATAAATTAATTTCATGTTTTAGTTTCATTGTTTGGTAGTTTTAAAATTTAAGTAAATTATTTGCTATTTTTAAGTGTTTAATTAACTTTAGTTTTTTTTTATTTAATTTAATTTGAGCAGTAAGTTAGTTAGGAATTTTTAGAAAATTTATTTGCTTAAATACTTCAAAACCCTTTCATTTTGAATTGAATTTTGATTAGCTTACAAACCTTTGAAACTTAGAAACTGATACATAGGTTCCCTAAGAATTCGACCTCGGTCTCATCGAGTTAAACTACACCGCACACCCTTGTACATGGGGGTTAGTTTGGACGCAATATTTGGACATGGTCAGGTGGAGACCTAAAGAAATCGTATCTTGTAAGTTTTTTGAGCCTCATCATTTATTCTTAAGAGTTTACATTAAATACTCTAAATTAATTCTTTCATTTCTGTTTCTTTCATATAGCTTCATTACATTACTTTATTTTGGTATTGAATGCACAAAACACTTGGTTTTATATACATGATTGGATCAATATTTCTGAAAAATGATATTAACCTTTAGAGTGATGTTAGGCCATGTTTGCTTGCTTTTGGCCTATTCTTTTTCTTGTTTACATGACCCTAGGAGCCAACTCGGAACCTTTGAATAAAAATTTGAAACTTTTCTTGTTCTAGCCACTAAAATATTCCCTTAGCCTTAGATATATAAGAAAGCCTAACCCTTGCATGTTTTGAGAATATCAATACACAAGGTATATAGGGTGACTATAAAGAGGTGGTTTTATGGAATGAAGTTTATTTCCTTAAAAAAAACAGGGACAGTACATCATGAATTTAATATTTTTGGATCCCAAACATTAAAAAAAATAAGTTGAGTTGAAGTTTTGGTTTCTAGTTGTGGGATAAATAAAGAAGGAGAAGTAAAAGAGAAGCAAAAAAGAAAGTTGGGAAAAGGGGAAGGAGACATAGTGTGCTGATCATTAGTTCTCAAAACATGCACTTTGAATTTCCTATCTTTTGTTTGGTAGCACTGAACCCCCGACCAAGTTACAACCCACCTAAAGACTTAACGGACTTAAGGTGAAAGGCATTTAAAAGTGTTTTGATCTAAATTGTGTGTTTGAACTTAGTATTTTGCATATGCATCAATACATTCCTCCATGAAACTATAAATATTCACATATATTCTAATTCTTTCCTATTCACATCTTATTTGGGTTCTATGCATAAATTTTGACATTGCTTCTTTGCATGAACCTTGACAGTGACCCATATCAGTGTGGATTCATTTGAAGAATGAAGCATCCAATGAGGTTTAAGGTTAAAACTACAGTCTTTTAAGTATACTTGATAATTATTGTGATATGAATAATATGAAGTGATACATTTGAATTAAAATGGTTGAAAGGTCTCGTAAGTTTAATATGTACTAGGAAACTTTATGCAACTTTTGAATCTTGTTACTTATTTCATATTGAACTTAAATTAGGAGTTGTTGGATTAAGTATTACCATTCATTAAATTAGTTTAGGAATTTTGTGGGTAGATTTACTATAAACACTCTAGAGACTTCACTTGTCCACTCGGGAGAACCTAGGGGTTTAAAAGGCCTATTGCACACTGCTAAGTGCAACCGTGTTTTCAATGAAAAGAGAAATAAAAGGTAATTTAGTTCATTTTAATAATGTCATTGCTAGGGACTAGCAATGCTTAAGTTGGGGGTGTGATTACACTTGAGAAGTGTAATTACAAACCATAAATTAGAGCATAATTATGCATTTGTTTAATTAATTTTAAAGTTTTTAGTTATCTTTTTATTATTTATAGTGTTTTGTTTCCAAAAAGCAGAAAAGAAACGAAAATCATCGAAATAAGTAGTGGTGAAAATGATGAAGAAGTTACCGTTGTTCGGAAACTCCAGCGCTCGATCCAGACAGTAGCAAAGAAACAAAAGGCAGAAAAAGCTAAAGAATAAAATCTGGATTTGAACCTTACTGGTGTCTGAACACCCTAGTCGAATAGTCTAAACATCAACAACTATTATGCATAGGATTTTTTAGGTTCAAGGTTTGAGTCGCTTATATATGAACCATGTTTTTCAACTATTAGGACATGTTTTTCAATGTACGATTATTTTTAGCTTTTTAGAGTTTTAGAATGCAATTGTGAGATTTTTGTTTAATCTTTGGACCGTTTTCAATTTTGTTATTCATCGATTTGGTTACAACTTTGCACTGAAGTACAGTACTTTTATTTATTTTTTTATTTAATGGCAGTTATCTTTTTTTCATTTATCATTTTTATTCACTTTATGTTTGTTAAATCAATGTTAGGCTAAACCCTTTTAGTCTTGATTCAACGAATCAAAGAAGGGAGGAACGTGTGATCAATCTGATGTGCGTAAGGTCATACATGCGATGTAAAAAACATCCATGTATAATTCTATATCTTCTTTTCAATCTTGATTTTATTTGCTGCAAAAAAAAAATTTCAAAAATGAAAACCCTAATCACATTCTCTACAATCACTAATAAGGATTTTCGAATTTAAATGTTCTTATATATTTTTGAAATAAATAAATTAGGGTTGAACCCAAAAATAATATGAAAGAAAATTTTCCAATTTTATAATCCTAAACATGAATATAAAACTGTGTTTTGGAAACTTAAGAACTTTCATGAAAATATTTTTCGATTTATTTTTCTGTTACGTGAAACCCAAATCGTAGTGAGTTACACATCAGATTGTGAAAAACGATTCTACCCAGAATTGAAAGTTAAATCAAGATTTTCATTCATTTGATTTTCATTCTGCTATTAATTAATTTGCTATTCTAGTTTTGTTTATTAATAACTGTAGTATTTAAGTAGATTATTTACTGTTTTTACTTGTTAAATTAATTTTAGTTTAATTTCATTTAATTGGTTTAATTTATTTGAGCACTAAACTGATTAGAGATTTTAGAAAATTTACCTATTCAAACACTTGAAAACCCTTTCATTTTAAATTGAGTAGTGGTTAGCTTACAATCTTTAAAACCTAAAAACTATCACGTTAGGTTCCTTAAGGATTCGACCTCGTTCTTATCGAGTAAAACTACACTGCACGCCCTTACACTTGTGTGTTATTCTAGACGTGTTATTTAGAGTTGGTCTTTGCACTAGTGCCTGAAGGGTGGTTTTTGGAGATATGGCCCTGCTGCCCGCAAGAGTAACATGACGACAGTCTCGACCTCTACTCAAATCACGGCTTAAACCACTGCTCAGTTCTGGCCGATGCATTCCTCAGTGGGCAGTAATACTTCTTGTGCCTTGGCTAGTGACAATTGTGGCACATAATTGGACCCTAAGATAGTGTCCTCCCTGTTGACTAACTAGGGGCCACATTCCTTTGCTGGAACCACTATGGCTAGGACTCACTAGGTACCTCTCTTTGTCTTTTTTTATTTCTATTATCTGATTGCAGGGCAACACTCTTTCCCTACTTACCTTCATTCATTACCCCTAACATCATTCAGGTCCTTTTCAATTGTCATCGCTTAGCCGGTCAGGATTTTGTAGTCATCTAGTCCCAATGGAACAACTCTGCTCCTGATGGCCACATGCAAGCCCCTTTCAAAACGTCTATAATGGTACCTCTCAGTGGATATAACTCAAAAGCATATAAGGACAAAGAAGCAAACTGACGCTCATACTCCAACACTGTCATGATCCCCTGAGTCAAGGCCATGAACTCGTCCCTCTTCACATCTCTGAGAGCAATAGGGAGAAAGTGCTCAAGGAATAACTCCAGGAATCTTTCCCAGGTCAAGGCTACCACATCCTGTGAACCCTCTACAGAACTCCACTACATAGCAGCATCACTAGTGAATTGAAATGTGGTAAGGGAAATTCTCATCTAAATATCTGTGATCTAAAAGGCCTTATGGATTTTCTCACATTGGCTGAGAAAGCCCTCCGTAACATCAGAGTCTGGCACTCTATCATAACTGGGAGGCTTCATCCTCTTAAAGTGCTCCGAGGAACCCGTCGGCTGGCTAGAAGCTGGTAGAGGACCCATCTATGCTCCATCTCCTGCTAATACTGTCATGGTTACTACCATCTATTGGATAAAAATGATAGGATCAAATGCCACCAGTGTCTGAATTGAAGACTGTCCAGACTGTACCTCCTCCTACTATGGCACTAAAGCCACCCCCGATGGAGCCTAAAACCCTGCACCTATATTAGACCCCTGCTCACATATTAACTATGGATATACCTCCTCAACTAAGGCCCCACGACCCAAACCAACCTAAGTTCCATAGCCACGACCATAGCCACGGCTATGACTAGCCTAAACCCCGTGACCCCCAGGTCGCTTATGTCTTTCACCTCTAGCCACTCGCGCAACACTCGGTACCATTAAGCTAAAAATGAGAAAAAGCAAAGTTTAGATTTTGAAATTTCAAGGCCTTAACAATCAAATCACGCATAACATATTTCAAAACACATAACCCCAAAATCACAAAATTTCCCACTGTCCTTAAGGATTCCCAAACCTAAGCTCTAATACTAAGCCGTCACACCCCAAAATCCATGACCCAAGAACGTGGAGACATAACCCACAAATGACATCCAATCACATCAACGAGACCATATAAAAACAAAAGCAAATTAACATTAAAAGTACTGTAATAGAGAATACTCCAAAATCTTAAACAAAAAAAAGTACCACAAAGGGCTACAATAGATCATGCCTCAAAACTAGGCCCAAAACCAAATGTATATCAAGTTTACAACCCAATAAAAGAAATGTATTTAAAAGCATCTGCTCACAGGTCAGCAAATGGTCGGCAAATTTAGCTCACAGATCCATCACGAGCATCTGCTCCTGCAACATTCACTGTAAAGGAGTGAGCACTAAATCACGCATGCCAAGAAAAATATGTATATAAGATATAATTTCATTAATCAAGCAAATCTTCTATACTTAATCAACATAAAAGCAAAACTTTATTAATCTAATGATCTCTTTAGTTAATCGTATTGTCTTTTTATTTAACAATTACTTAGCCATGATCCCCCTGTCTCATGCTAAAATAAATCTTATCACAATCATCCACATCATCATACATCAATATCATATTATAGGTCAAGTACTCTGCAAAGTTAGTCTGTGCCCACAGTACTCTGCAAGGTTAGTCTATGCCTACAGAACTAAACCCAAAATATATTCCAAGGCCCTAGCCGTGGGATGCAACTTGTCCCGCAGTCTTAAATATACTCATCAAATCCCCAGGCCTAAGCCATGGGGTACAATTGGACTCGCAATCCCAAATGTATTCATCTTGCCTTAGCAGGCAAATCGGTTTCGCCGTCCCGATACTAATATATGCTAGTACAAGCCATATATACATTTCATAGGTTTCTAGCCTATAGGTTATGATAAAACATCCTATGCAGGTTTTGGGACTTTTGACCCTTGCACGCTAGAACCCACTCTTTCAGTACCGTCTATGACCCCAATATCAAAAATCAATCTCAATCATATTTCACTAACATCACATCATACACAAGATTCTCTCTAAATTTGATTTTTTATATGTTTTTCCATTTCTTATTAAATTTTATGAAATAATATGATCCTGAGCCTAAGTTTCATGTTGCCAATGCTTACATGCCTCTAACATAATAATAAAGTTCAATATAATCTCATAAAGTACTCAAAAAATGCTTGCTAATCAGATTCAATTAAATCATAATAGAATTTAAATTCTTTTTATTTTTTAAAATAATAATAATATTTATCTCTAAAATTCTCTTTTGTTTTCAATAGAATAATATTTATTTAAATATTATTTAAATATCTCACTTCTAAATAAGTCCAACATAATGTTGAACAAAATCTTAAATAATGTCACCTAATACAAATAATTAACTATTCAATAAGTGAATAAAGATAAAATAAAATAAAATAAAATAAAGTTTAATTAATACTTTAATTCCCAAATCAATTTATACAGCAAGGTTTCTAACCACTTTAATTCACACAGCAAGCTCTCATTTATATTCATGAATATGTAACCTCCTAATTTATTGCTTCACATATATATTCATGAACAAAAAATATATATACAAAACCTTCCAATCTAATTCACACAGCAAATTTTCACAACTATGAAGAATACATAACCTCCCAATTTAATTCACATAGCAAATTTTCATATTTATATTTATGAGCAAAAACATACCTTCCAATTTAACTCAAATCAATTCTTCACATTTATATACATAATAATAGTGTATATACATAAATATTTCAATTATAACCATACCCGCAGGAGTCTTATATATATATATATATATATTATACAGATATCCAAGCATTTATACCTCCTTTTATAATTCAAGCATAGCAGAAGCAGAACGCAGTCTTATATATGTATATATGTTTGAGCATTTATATCTCTTTTTATAATATCTTATGCACACATCATAGATTTTAAATAAAGCATGCTTAGGATGGATATTTATTCATTTATTTTTCTCCTAACATGCTCCTATATATAATCATATTTATATTCACACGATTTAAGAAATATACATCTTAACACATAAACCCCACCTACCTCGATTTATACACGTCGAAAGGTGTATATAAATGCCTAAACTATACTAACTCAAGTTAGCCTCTAGGATAAATCCAGTGACTCCATCTTCTTTCGAGCTTAACCCATATTCTTATTCATCACCGAAAAATTTCTTTTCAGCGAATAGCGTTGGTATCGACCTTTCTCTCTCTCCTTCTTACTAACACGGAAAGAAAAATGAAATAGAATAAAGAAATATTGAAAGGAGGGTAAAGTATGTTCTAAGTGTAAAATCTCTAAGTTAAAAAAAAAGAAAAAAATAGGGATAGGGAAGGGAGTTATATATATATATATATATATATTTTACTGTCCCTTCTCTTTCTCTCTCTACAGATACATACACCCGTAATAAATCTACCATCAATCAACGTCCCAATCTTCCCCTGTAAGACTCACCATCAATATTCCTACTAACTCCCATAAGTCATCAATACTAGCTATAATATCTAACCGCACTCTACAACCAATGGAAGACCACCCCTCTCCCCACCAGTAGGAATACATGCACCTCCCCCCTCCACTAATAGGAACTAACTACAATAATAGCCTATACATAAATAAACACAGCATATATATATACACTATTATAAATTCATCCATTTAAATAAATTAATAGAACATGTCATATATATATATATATTTATAATATATTTATAATATATATATATATATATATATTTAGAAAAAAAATATGGATATAATAAATGCCAAAAATTTTTAGGACTTGACAAAAAATTTGGTCACGGAATCTATATAATAAGGAAACTCAAGGGATACTTTCAGTCGTTAGATTAGGTCAATGGCATATATTATACTCATCTTTTCCTTTATTCCCTTCTATTTTCTCACTTATCAATCAAAAAATCTACTTTTTTTTATAATCTTACTTTAGTAGATGACCACAACTTCACTTTTGCTTATTGATATAAAAGCATTATAGTTGTGGTATGTAATTTAAATAGAAGTGAAGTTAACTTATGTGTTCCTAAGAAGGACTTACTTGCCTAAAAATTCACTTTAGTAATAAATTTTACATATTTCAAATTCATCAAGAATTAAATGAAAAAACAAAAAAAAAATGCCTAAATAATAATCAGAAAAATGCTTCAATTTTATTTCTATCATAATAATGTATTTTTTAAAATTAAAAATAAAGAAAAATGCCTCAATATTTATTTAGCTTGGGTGTAATTATTTTTCTAATAAGAAAATGTTTAAAAATTATTTTTTCTCAAAATAACAATTGTTAGTATTTTTTAATTTAGAAAATAACTAAAATTTCCTAAGTATTAATTAAGATTAAGAGTAATTCTTTTTCAAAATTTTTATTTTAAATTTAAATTGGTCAAGTTGACCATATTTTTATAAATTAATCTAGAAATTATTACCAAATCTTATGTGGCACTTTTTAGTTTGCATTTTACTTTTTTTTAAATTTAAATTGGTCAGTTGACCATATATTTATATAATAAGGAATATTTTTAACCGTTGAATTTGTTTAATAGCCAAGATTATTTTTTTCTCTACAATTTGGTTGTCTTTTCAGTCATTTCACATAAAAACACTCTCTCTCATTCATACAATATTTTTTGAATAATTTTTTCTATATAGAAGTTTTTAAATTAATATTTTTTAAAATATGATAATATTTGTAATAAATAATAAAATTTTACAGTTTTATTAAACACTGTATGCATACCTATTAGACGAAGATAACTAATATTTTTTATTTAAAAATAAAAAGTGATATTAGACTATAATTGCTTTTTAAAAAATTACTTAAGAATAAACGTTTAAATTAAAATTTTATTTAATATATATATAATTTTAAAATTTTAAATATATATACTTTTATACTCTTTGTTTCATACTTACATTATTTTTAGTCCATGTTGATTAGTGATTTTTATTTTTACATGTTATTTTTATGTACCTATACAAAATAATATGGAGTTAGAAGCACAATAAATTGGAAATGGTAGATCATTCTACCTTGGCAAAAATAATAATCCAAACCACAAACAATGCTCTACCTTCCAACTTAACCTCTCTTTCATCTCTTCTTAGCATCTTCCTCCATCTGCTTATCTCCCTTAACACCTGCGCAGCCACAACCCTCTCAAACCCAACAGTCTAGGCTAAAGCAACTCTCCAACTACTGGATTACCAACTAAGGTGTAAAGCTCAAAAAAAAATCTAAGTTAGAAGTTTTGATGTGCCGATATATGGGTTTAGGTGATAAAAAACTAGAAAAAAATGCTTTTGAATTGCTGCTCAAAAAGAAAAACAACAGTAGTTGCCATAAAAAAGCCCAACTACACATAAGAGGAGATATTTTAACCTTAAAACTCGATGTTAAGTTGAGGGAAGTCCATGTATTATATGGGAGAAATAACTTTTCCCATGGGCCGACCCTAAGATGAGGAAATCCACCTCTTGAATGGGAGAAACAATTTTTCTTATAGGCCAATGTAGGATGAAATGGGCCTAACAATGCATATTAAGCTATTTCAACACTTCCTCTCACATGCAAACCCAATTTGCACGTGGAATAGAGACAAACAAACCAAATCAAATAAGGTGTACAACAATAAATGGGAAGTAATAAAATTTGAACCTAGGAACTCCTAGAACTAAAGTTCTAATGCCATGTAAAGAAGCTTGACTACATTGTACACACAAATTTCAAGTTTGGAAATTAAATATAGAAAATTGCAAGAACAAATTAAATTTTGTTGTAAAGATATGGATTACAATCTTTGAAACTTTTAATCAAATAACTAGTACTTTGATTTTTCTCTTATTGACATCAATTCGAATGCTTGAAGCTTGATCTCGAACCATCACTTGAGTGTTCTTGATGCTTGAGAATCTATGGAGTTTTATAGTTTGATCCAGCAGAGTCTCCTTGTATGAAAAAAGAATGTGTGTTTCTCTTTGACAATGACCCCTATTTATAGATGTGTAGGAGAGAGTCACAATTGAATTAAACTTCTCTAAGATAATTATTGATGCATGGTGAAGATGGAAATAAGATTCTACTATGGAAGTTTCCTACTTTATTTTGGATACCCATCAAACTTTTATTTAGTTGTCAGTTTTATTTTATTTGTAATTAGTTTTAGAATATTTTCTTATATTTCTAAATATCTTCTTAGAATATATTATTTAGGTTAGTGCTAAAGTTAGGAACTTTTTAGAGCTAGTACTATTTTGTTTCCTTATTTTACATTACTTTGTTCTCTAATTTTGGCTATATTTTATTAGGGTTTTTCTCTATTTAAACTTTATAAGCCTACAAGGCTCAGGAGTGATTTTGTATTAATAAATTATTATTAGAGAATTGCTCACTAGAAGAAATCTATGTGTTATTTTCTGGGTATTCATAGGCTAAACAAAAAACTTACTGTCCATCTGCTCAATCTTTCATCTTTGTCTACTTCCACCCCCTGCATCAATTGGTATCAGAGCATTAGACTGATCATGGCACGCAATAGAGCTACAAGGAGAGGTTGTGGAGGTGCTATTCGAACTGCTAACATCAAGGATGTATATGATCATGATGACGCTATATGTGATGCAAACACAAAGGCTTGGGTCCAACAGCTAGAGCAACGCTTTAATCGGTTGGAGGAAGTACTAGGTGGACTTTCTAAATAGATGGCTTCCTTAACTATTGGGCATCAACCCCGTCGTGGCCCAATGAAACATCCTTTGGAGGAGAAAATGTCAAAAGACGAAACCACTAACCCTTTCACTAGTTATTAGCCTAAGGAAAAGTGAAAACTGGAGTCATGACAAACAATTATAATTCTTATCGATAGGAATCCGGGATGAAGACTGAAGTTTTAGAGCTTCATAGAGGTTTGCAACCGGAGAAGTTTCTATTCACTTCAACCATGATTTTTTATTCAATTGTTGATTGGGATAAACAACCAATTTTTTATGAAGAACCCCAAACGATTGAAGAATTAAAGATGGTGTTGAAGTTGTTGAACCTCAAGCAGATTACAATTCGCTTCCAATTTATGATAAGTACAATGATGATATATTGCCAATTTCTACTTCTATGAATTTAGATGATGGGTCACTTAACAATATTTTTTGATCAAGATCAATTTCACAATGAAGAGCTACAAAGGAAAATTTTATCAATTGAAGAAGAAATGCTTGATATTGAAAGCGCTAATGAAAAACAAGCAATCAGGATATCTTCTTATTACAATGATCCATTTTTAAATAGATTTTGTGAAAGATTCATTGATTATGCAATTGAAGATATTTTTGAAGATTTCAGTCGATATTTTGGTATAAAATTATTTTCCTCCATGGTTTGATGATATCCTAATACCAAAAAGTCAATGAAGTATGAAGATTCGAATTTAAGTATGAATTCTTTCCAATGGGGAGAGAATGATGCAGGGTGAAGATGGAAATAAGATTCTACTATGAAAGTTTCCTACTTTATTTTGGATAGCTGTCAAAATTATATTTAATTGTTAATTTTTATTTTATTTAGAATTAGTTTTAGAATATTTTATTTAATTTAGGTATAAAGTTAAGAATATTCCAACAATGGAATCTAGCTCAACGTGGGTGTATCGTGGTAGTGATTCATATCTTGATTTACTAGATTATTTGCTTAAAGAAAAATGATTTGCTTAAAGAAAAAAAAAAAGTGAAATAGAAAGAAGATGGAGCCAGTCTTCGAAACTTTTACGGTAAGAATTTTAATAAAATTATTTTCAATGCTGAAAATGATGCTCAAGAAAGTTCTATTTGTAAGCATAATTTCTGGCACGCATTGGAATAATAACGAGGCATGTAAAGACATTGATAAGAGTAGTAAATGTTTGTTCTTTGATCAGGTTTACGATTTGAGGGGTAATTCGCTTTAATAAGCAAGTTGATGTAAATGGGCTCTAACCCTCTTAAAGACATCGTGTAATTTCACATATTTTTTACTTAAACTTACTCTGATACTAAATTGATGCAAATAGATTCTAATTCAAAAGGTCGATCTATTAGTTAGAAGTGACACATGCATGTATAAGATACTTCACAATCTTTTACTTAGGTAATATAGGACAAAGGTATGAATAGTTACTTTCTGCTAGAGAATTGTTTGCATCACAAGTCTATAGTGATATATATAGATTTGGAAGGATTTTGAATTCATTTTTTGAAATGAGAGCAAAAGCGATTGTTCAACAAATAATTTCAATAGAATAACGACGGTAATCACCCCATATATAAATGTGTATATACGTACATATATTTGCATATTAAGTTATAAAAACATAGAAGCATTTTGAAGACGAGGTGCTGTGGAATAAGATGATCAAATTTTTCGTGGAATAAAGGAGAAATATTCAGAATTTAATTGTTTTTTAAAAAATTCTAATTGGTTTAAATATAAATTCAAATTAAAAATAAAATTAATTAAGTAATAAGTACGTAGAAGAATTCTAAAAATTGGGACATTTTGAATTTGTACAGCCGAGGCAAGTACTTGTTGCCTAATGCACCACACAACCCTATTGCAACCTTTTGCACCAACTTCAACTGAGAATGAATCGTATTAATTAAGGAAGTGATCTAATTCATGCCTTACCCTTACTTTTGTTACTTAATTTACTATTTTGTAATCTTGAAGATATATTACATCTTATTTCCAATAGAATTCTGAAAAGCATTTGGAAATGCAACCAAATTTTAAAGTTAACAAGGGATGAGCCATGAAAAAATTCATCTAGACAAAAATATGAGCTAAAAATTTGTCAATAACAAAGTTTGAAGCCTAGGAGTGAATTTGCCACATTAAGTGAACAATGAAAATACTAAAAATCCAGCTGTACTCATTGACCGCTTCTATATAGTGCGTCTACACTAACCCCCAAGTGTAAGGGTGTGCGGTATAGTTTTAACTCGGTGAGTCTGAGGTCGAATCCACAGGGAACTATGAGATTGAACACTAAGATTTTCTAAATTCTTCTACCTACTGGTTTTGTTTTAAAAATAGGAAAAGAAAAATTTATGTTGGGTTTTGAAAAGTGTTGATTACTAACTGCTAAATAAATAAAGTAAATAGTAACAATTAAATTAAACTAAAACGAAAGCAATAACACTACGCATTCAAGATAATTTACAATTCTTGATTCAACTTTCAATTCCAGGTAGTTTACATCTTCACTAGATGTGATGGAATCATTGGGTATAAACCAAAATTAGGATTGTTTAAAAATTATTGAGAAAGTCTTAATCAAAAGTTTTTTTACTAGTGATTGCAGAGAATATAGTCAAAAACTTTTGTTTTCGAAAGGTTTTCAAACAATCCTATTCTAATTCGGGTTCAAATCCAAATTTTTAGTTTATCCAAAATTATTGAGAAAATTTTAATCGAAAACCTTTACTAGTGATTACAGAGAATTTAGTTAAAGGTTTTTGTTTTCGAATGTTTCTGAAACAAACCAATTCAAACTTGAATTCAAAATCTGAATTTTCAGTTCTTCGAAAATATTAAGAAAATGTTATTTGAAAACCTTTACCAGTGATTACAGAGAATATAGTCAAAGGTTTTCATTTTCGAAAGCTTTTGAAAGAACTGAATTAGGTTTTAAAAATTGTAGATCCCTACGCATGAGTTTTTGCAAACCATGCGAAGGTCTCTACGCACATCCCATAGATCAGAGTAACCTACCCTTCCTTGCTTTGTTGAGTCCAAAACTAAGGTTTTACACTAACATAACTTTAAACGAAATAAAATCAATCATCAAACACATATTTAAAGAATCTAAAAAATAAGATGAAGAAACAATATTATTAAAATGAAGAACGAAAGTAAACGTACTCTAAAACGCTGAAACGGAGTATTAAACGACTACGGCTGTAACGAAAATTACGAAAGCTTTAAAGATTAGTAAAAGCATTACACGAACATTAAAACTCTCTAAAAACTATCTAAAACTCTAAAAAGAATGGAAAAACTAAACTAAGGCTATGTAAAACCAAACTATGGCTCCCCTAGGGTCAGCCATGTAGCATGGGTTATAAAGAAGTTACAAGGAAAACCCTAAAAGACGGAATTAAGCTGCGCACGCATAACACACTGTGGTCCGAACCGTTTGGCAGGGGGTCCGGACCACAGAAACTTTTCTCTTCAAGTTCTGCTTCTCGTTTGCTGCTTCTGACAGCTTTCTGTCCTCAACTTCCAATGCGATTTTGACCTTGAAGATGATGGATTCAGGCTTTGGCTAAAATACAAAAGTTGTAGCCCTTTGAGGCTTCTTTCCAATCCAAAAAGAATCAGGTCAATCTGAGTTGTGAGTGAAAAGATATGGCCAAAATACTGACAAGGTATCAAGCTAAAACTTCAACTGCACACCACTTCAACCATCTTGAACTTCGGACCATTTTTCTCTCCTCGGCAGCCACTTTCATCGCTGCTAATCTCACTTATTTTGCCATTTTCCCTGCAATTAAGAAAATAATTACTATAAGTAATAAAATAATGATAAAACTTCAAAATAAACTACTTAAACGCATTAATAGCTATGCAAAAGTGGAGTTTATAATTACACTTTTCAAGTGTAATCATCCATCAGAAGTAGTTCCAATGAAACCTAGAATTGATTCAAAATTTTTTAGAAAAATTCTAAACAAAATTCTAAAATTTTTCAACTTTCTCAAATCAAATTTCGTTATGTATCACTTTTACATTAACTTTTAATTTTTTTTTTAACTTTTGTGGAACTCCAAACACAAATGTCTACAATTTGAAAATTAATTTATTGAATACCGACAAGTTTCTTTACTTATATTAATGAAATATACTATATTTATATAATTTTATTAAGAATATCTAAGCCACTCCAAATGCACCTTAAGTTATGATCTTCTTATAATAATAAAATTGATTTGATTATAGGACCGTTTGGACCTCTAACCAAGTTCAAAAAACTCCAAAAAATTTCAAAAGTTCCCATTTTTCAAATTTAAAAAAATTCCAACATTTCCAAAAAATTCATCAAAATCCGTGGAAACAAAATCATTATAGTAAGTTCCAACAAATTTTGGTAGATTTTTGAAAAAGTTAGACTAATATTTACACCAAAAAGTTTCACAAAATTCTAAAAATTTCCAAGATTCACCCCTAAAATTTTGGAGGGTCACTTTATATAATTTTTAACAACTTTATATCAAATAAAAAATAAAAATTCAACTATCATTTTAAAATAGCTTTTTTACACTCCAAAATTTAAAAATTTTCACTTTTGTTAACTTTTGAGTTCTTTTTTTTTTTTTTTTACACTCCAAATAGCCTCTATGAGATTATCACTTTACTGTATAAATTGACATCAATCTGGGGGTGTTTGGTTGGTAAAAATTTGGTCAAAAAGTACAATAAAAGTATAAAAATTTGATGTAAAAGTGATATGTTGGTGAATTTTGGTTGGTTTTGGCTAGCTAAACACCCCCAGCATATATGACCCCCTCTAAATATTGCGTCTAAAATTACACCCAGTGCAAAGGTGTGCAGTATAGTTTTACCTAGTGACTCTAGGATCGTATTAATATGGAACCTACGTATTAGTTTTTAGGTTTTATAGGTTTGCTATTCCTAGATTCAATATGATTCAAAAATTGAAAGATTTCAAATCCTACTTTTTCCTAATAAATTTGCTAAATGACTGAAATTAAATCAAATAAACTAACTGAATGCAATAAACTAACAATTAACTTCCTAAAGTAATCAAGCAATAGTAAATTGACAATTAAATTCAAATAATTAAGAAGTCTTGATATAACGCTTAAGTTCGGGTGGAATAATTTTTCACAATTTGATGTGCTATGAACAACAATTTTAGATTTCACATACAACAGAAAAATAAATTGGAAGATATTTGCGTGAAAGCCCTCAAAATTTCCATAAACACAATTCCATATTCACGTTGAGGATTAAGAAATTAGAAAATATTCTTTTTATATTACTTGTGGAGTCAAACCTAATTTACTTGCTTCAAAGTTTTCAAAAGAAATTACAGGACCCCAAAACCTTTATCAGTGATCACAGGAATATGACAAAAATTTTCGTTTTCAAAATTCTTTTAACAAAAATAAATCAGATTTGAAAAGAAGTATATATACACATTTTCACGTCACATATACATAACCCTAGCATTTCACATTGATCAAATGTCCTACCCTTTCTTGGATTTGTTAAATCAAGATTAAAAGATCTAGCCTAACATTGGTTTAAGATCCATAATAAGCATAAAAATAGTAGGTAAATCAAGAAGAAATATTATTAAATAAAAAAGAAACAAAATACTGTACTTCAACAATGAATCAAAAGTAAAGCGACGAATAATATAAACTGACAGAGCGCCTACAAACAATCCAAAAAACTTCAATTGCATCCTCTAAAATAACTCAGAAACATCAACAAAAGAAGTCTGTATAACATATTTGAGAATGGCCACAAAATAGTTGTGGAAGTCTCCTACATAGTTGAGACGAGAAACCCTAAATTAAAAAGATCATCTAATTTAGCCCGCAGTGGTCCAAACCACCCGTGGGAGTGTCTGGACGACAGTGTTATTTTTTTTTCTTATTTTGTATTTTTCTTTTTCTTCTCTAGTTTTGTTCTTGATCTGGTTTGGATCGGGCATCGTGGTGTCTGGACTAAAGGTTCATTTTCGTCGTTTGTATCACTTTCATCGCTGCTAATCATGATTATTTTCTTCTTTTCTTTGCATTTTAGAAAATAAACCAATAAGCATAAAAAATAGTATAACTTATAAATTTATTAAATTAATGCATGATTTGAAGTCAAATTATAAAGTTTGTAATTATAATTTTCAAATGTAATCACACCCCCAACTTGAGCATTGCTAGTCCCTAGCAATGGCATTATTAAAACAAAACAAAACTACTAACCTATTTCTCTTTTCGTTGGAAACATGACTACATTTAACTAGTTACAGTAAGCCTTTTCAACCCCTACGTTACCTCTAGTAGACGAGTGAAGTCTCATGAGACTTTGTAGTGAATCTACCCACAAATTTCCTAGGCTAATTTAATGGATTGTAATAATCATTTCAATAACTCTTGATTTAAATTCAATATGAAATAAGTAACAAAACTTTAAAATTTGCATAAAATTTCCCAATGTATATTAGACTCACCTAAACTTTCAGCCATTTAATTGTAAGTGTGCCAATTCATGTCATTCATTCAAAATAGCTATCGAATATACTCAAAGATCACGGTCTCAACTTTAAATCTCACCAAGATGTTCACTCTCAAATAAAATCACTCAAAAACGGTTACTCTCATGGTTCATGTGGGAATGCAATATCAAATAAGTGCAATGAACCCAAATCAAGAAGTGACTGAAAGAATTAAAACATAGAGTGTTGCATAATTTTATGAATGGAATGTATTAATGCATAGACAAGAAAACTACTATCAACCACATGAAATAGATCAATGATCTTATAGGTGTCTTTCACCTAAAGTCCATTAGGTCTTTACTAGGTTGTAGCTTGGCCATGGGGTATTGGTTAGACAAACAAATGACAGGAAAACTCAAAATGCATGTCTGAGAATTATAATGATAGTGCAAAAAAGTACTCCCTAACTTTTCTCCTTTCAACTCCTTGAATACCAAAATATTGAAACTTTACTATTATTTTTTCTCTTTTTTATTTTTTATTATTTATTTTTTTATTTTTTCTTTTTCATGGGACGGATAATAATGAACTCATGAAATGCTATGTCCCATATTTTTTTCTTTTTTTTTTCAGATGTCTTTTTTTTTGTTCCACCACAATTTTTTCAATTACAAGTTCCTCCCTTATATACCTTATTACAAAGTTGCACAAGTATCCCATGACATGAAAGGGTTGGCTCACCTATATATATCTAAGGATAAAGGGTTATAAATGTGGTTAAACAAGAAATTCCATTTATTATTTTTATTTCTTCAAAGGCTTCAAAATCGCTCCAAGGATAATGTAATTAAAGAAAAGTCACAGGCTTTCAAATGTAAGAAATATGGCCTAACATCATTCTCTAGGTTAATAACACTTTGTCAGAGGCATTGATCCATACATGTAAATCAAAAATAGCATCTTGTGCATTTAATACCAAATTAAAGTAATGTGATAAAGCTATGCAAGAAAAGTGAGATGAAAAAAAAAATTATATAGAACATTAATTACAAAACCCTCGAGAACAAAAAATTAGGATCAAAGGCTCACAAAATATAGGGTTTTAAGTCTCCACCTATGTCTTGAAATATTTGAACGACTAAATCTTATGAACTCTAATCCTTAACACACTTTCATTTCAGTGGTCTTAAGTGACAAGTCTACAATGCATTGGAAAATTTTATACCTAATTTTAAATTAAGTTCTCTATTCAAAATTGAAATCAAATCATTCATTATTTCCATGAATAATACCACCATTAAACTAGATACTAACACATACACTAGTCACCTGATAATATGTAAAGGGAATTACTATCATGCAACCATCTCTCCAACTAAAGGGACATGTTGTCCTCAATGTTTGTGCAATATAAGAACAAGAGTGAAAGGAAAGGCATGAAAGGTGATGTGTGTATTAATCGTTCCCTCCCAAATAAATGCACAAGTGACTAATGATGCTGAGAAAAATAACTGTAATAAAAATATACATAAATGGAAAAGAAATAGATATAAAGGTAAATATTACCTCAGGCTATCCGCATACGTAGCTAATGCATTATTAATATCATAATGACTTTAGAGGCTGACCACAGTAATCTAATTCAGTAAAAGTCTCATCACTCTCGTCAGTCTCACAATCAGTGTTAGGAACATCTTCAAGTAGTGGCATATCATCACAATCAGAAGGTGAGGAATCTGCAAATGCTGCTGTGGTCTCAATGTTAGCATCATAAGTGGGTGCATCAGGCCATTCAAGAGCTATAACCACTTCTTTCGTCCTAACCAAAATTTCTAAATCAACATCATCCCACCCCTGTCCCTCGAAAAACTCATGTGGAGCTATAAGAACTGAAGGTGGAAACTAGACCGGAAGGGAAAGTGAAATACCCTCCTCAAAAAAGTCATCGGGCCACTCAACTAAGTTAACCTCAGAGCTCTTAGAGTCATTCTCATCAGCAGAAATATCAATTATAGTCTCCCACTTATGTTTATGACCAATTAAATTAATAACTCTCTCTTTCTGGTCAGATTTATCCTCGTTAAAGTCAGTCATGATGTACCTGTTCTTAACACAAAATGCATAAAGTGCTCAATAATATGATTAAGAATATATCGCCAAGCATGAGGTAAATATCGAAACTAAAAGAAATAAACAAATACAACTAGAAGTAAGAAGAAATAAAAGCAAAAATGGGCTCATGAGATAAGAATATAACAAATGTCAGTACAGTCATAACCTAATATCTAAATATAAAACAAAATCAAAACTAGATTATAGAGTTTTAGGATTACAAGATAAAGCAATAAGTCCAAACCCTAAACTCTCAAAAGAGCTATAAACACCAAAAAGAGATGAAAAGAAAAGAAATGGCTAGTCACTGAGATGGTGGAGGAGGATAAGTGTCTCTCGAATAATCCAAAATGGTCTGAAGGAGATAACCATGCTCCTACCGAGTCCTCTAGATCTGTCTAATGTTCTGCATGGCATTTTCCTGATTTTGTTCTAGATGGCTCATACGCCTTTCCAAGGAACCTACTGATGCTTGCGTATCATCTATCATAATGGCCAAATCAGCGTTAGATATTTCTTGTGCTCCCTCCTCTGGAGCCGAGCATGTGAGCTAGTGCTTTTTTCGTGAGCTACTTCGGTCTTTCTCTTTTTTATTCTGGTCAAGTGCCCTTGGGATTTAGAGTAAGATGTGATATTAAAAGGTTGAAGTCTCATGGCTATGGGCATTTCATCTGTAATTTAGGCACCCTTCCTCTTGAATATCTCTGTAAGAGATCTGCCAAATGGTAAACCTGCCTTTACTCCAGGATGCTCAAACGTTTACACAATTTGATGCTAGATATAAAAAGGTAAATCAATAGTCATACATATCCCAATGGCATAAATCAGTCTAGCATGTAAGGGGCTGCGATCAGAATTTTGGTTTTGGGGTAGGAGGTTGGTGTAGGAGAACATGTGTAAAGCCCAATATTTGTCATTCAAAGCAGAAACGGGCTTCCGAAAGTCAGCAGTCCAATCTTAGCCTTCCAATAAAATTTCCCTAGCAATAATGGGTAAAGGTGGGCTACCCTCAGAAGGATAGGTGAATTCGGGCTTCTGAACACGAGGGAGTTGAAAAACATGGGCAAAATCGTCAGGTGTTAAGTGAAATTCAACTCCTCTAACCCAACTGGTAATTCTTTCCCTTTCCTTCCTCCTAACTATTGAATCTTCTTCAACATTTGCAAAGAATTCTCGCATAACATCAACAATACAGCTTGAATGAAACTTAGATATATGAAGCCATTGGCGTCCTCCAAAGTTTTGCTCCAACATAACTTTTTCACCCTTAAACTAGTCTATTTGCCAAAAACGTTCGATGACAACTGGTTTATACACCCAAATATCATCATAGTAAACTTGGGCTTGTTTTCTCCAAAATTTCTCCCTATCAAAAGATGTGGATCCAAGTTGTTGATTGGCTGTGTGTTTGATATGAGTTGCCATGGGAACTATACAGAAATATTGAAGAAGTATTGGCTAAAAATCAACAAGAAACAGGCCCTATGTCCACACAAATTTAGTGGCCCACTAGCATTTAAGCAAAGGAATAAGATATTAAGTATTAATCTGAGAACAAAGTATGAGCAGGGATTTGCCAAAATAAATTACTAACTAAACTTTTGGGACCACACAATTGGTTTCGAATCAAAACCACACAGTCGGGTTAATTTTTCCACATTGGAAGTAAATTCAGTAGGACCACATAGTCAGGTCCATGAGATACATGTGGAAATACATACCTGGTGTCATGATGGTTTGGAGATGGTGGTTCGGATCGTGGACACTAAACGTGTGTGGAGAGACCCAAGGATAAGGAAGATCTAAGAAAAAAAGTATGGATTGGTTAATGGATTGGCATATATCCGTGTCTTGACACCTAAAAAATAGATCTATAGTTAGAAATGAAACCTAGGGTTTAATATTAGGGTCAAGAACATACCAAGACAATTAGCTTGAAATCACACTTGAAAGTAGCTTGAATACACTTGGGGTTCGAGTGGCTTGTGAAGAAGTAGAGCACGAATACAAGAATTTCGATAAGAAAATGAGGTAGAACATGAACTAAATGGGGATTTAGGGGTGTTTAAAAGCTGTTAGGGGTGTTGCAGTGTCTAGACCTGGGAGAGGGGGTTCGGACCACCTACGGGAAGGAGCCATTTTATGGATATATGGACCATAGGGTGTCCAGACCACCAGTTCAAGGTGTCTAGACTGGTGAATTCTTTTAATTAAAGGGACTGTGATGTCCGGACCACCCGAGGGGGTGTTCGAACCATAGTAAGAATTTGTTAAAAAAAATTATCGCAAACCAAAAAGGATTTGAACTATGTTTAAGACTCGGATCAATTCCAAAATTTAAATACACTCTAAACTAAATTATTATACAACTAATACAACTATCTGATTGTGAATTACTCATATGGTGGGGGATCCAAAAGATTCCATGATTCAACTAATCCAACAAAATTTTCTAAATAAGGTTTGAGCTGATGCCCATTCACTTTGAATCGATTCCTATTCGTCATTCTTATTCTGAACTACTGTAACGCCTGATCTCTTAGGAACTACTTGTGTAGGACTCACCCATTTGGAATCAAAGATTAGATAAATGATTCCTATGTCAAGTAATTTTAATACTTCAACTGTCACTACTTTTTTAATGTTCGGGTTGAGTCGTCTTTGCATTTGAAGAACTAGTTTAGCATCTTCTTCTAAGTATATACGACATGTGCAAACGAGTGGACTTATACTTGTTAAGTCTGTCACTGACCATCCCAATGCTTTCTTATTACTTTTCAAAAGCTTAACAAACATATACTCTTGATTGATGGCCAATCCTGAAGAAATAACTATTGGGTAATTTTCTCCTTCACCTAGAAAAGCATATTTCAAATTATGAGGTAGGGATTTCCTATCAGGACTTAGAGCTTTCACTTCTGATGATTCCGTTTTATTTAAAAGCGGTCCCAGATTTTCAAACATTGGTACCTAATTTCCAACAGACCTTAGTGGGAATATTTCCAACCACTTAAAACTTACTTCTCCTTTATCACTTTGAATCAAGGAATTCAATGTCTCCTCACTAAAGTAGATTGCTCTTTCTAAATGATCTTCAATGAATGCACGATCAACATGGTCTTGGACTACAATTTCTATTAAGTGTACTTCTTGTATATCAGGCACCTCTTTTGGTTGTTTAGTGACATGGAAAACATTTGTTTCGAACTAGATATTACCAAAAGACATTTTCATGGATCCATTCCTGCAATTAATAAGGCATTTGATGTTGCTAAGAATGGATGCCCAAGAATTACAGGTGTCTAATTTGGTGCTGATAAACTAGTTAGTGGTTGAGTGTCCAGGATAATAAAATCTAGTGGAAAGTAAAAGTTCTCCACTTGAACTAGTACATTTTCAACTATACCACGTGAGACTTTAATTTATCTATCCGCAAGCTGTAAATCATACGGGTAGATTTTATTTCTCCTAAGCCCAATTGTTCAAACACTAAGAAGGGAAGTAAATTTACACTTGCTCCTAAATCAAGCAGTACTCGACTAATATAGTATTCTCCTATGTGGTAAGAGATAGTAGGACAACCAGGGTCCTTGTATTTTTGGGGTGTACAACATTGTAATATGGCATTTGCTTGCTCAATTAGAAATGCTTTTTCTTTTACGTTTAATCCCCTCTTTACAGTGAATAATTCTTTTAAGAACTTAGCATATGATAGGATTTGCTTAATTACATCAAGGAGAGGTATGTTAATCTTCACCTACTTGAATACCTTTAGCAATTCAGCTATTTGGATTTCTTTCCTAGCTTTCAAGAACCTTTGAGGAAATGGTGCTTTGGGAGCATTCCCTAGGCACTAGTTGTGGTTCTCCTTCTTTTTTTTTCTCCTTCTCCTCTTTCTCTTCCTTGCTATCATTTTTTTCAGACTCCTCGTCATTAATTATGATTGGCTGTTTTCCCGCTTTCTTATTATCTCCTAACATCTGTTTAGGTTCTAACTCTTTCCTAGTCCCAACTGCCTTAGTGTGAATGGTTTTATCTATGACTTTACTATTCCTAAGCATCGTGATGTTTTGTACCTGTTCAACATTCCCAGGCACATTAGAATATCCTTTAACTTACTTAGCTTGAGTCACTAGAATTGCATGAGGTTGAGCAAGAAATTAACCTTTTGGTTGTGCACTCAATGTTTGAGTTAGAAGTGTTAATTGACTCCTGATTTCATCCAAAGTTCTATTATTTTGGGCTCAAAGTGAAGATTGTTTATTTATAAACTGTTGAAGTGTCTCTTCAGTGGATCTCTTATTTGGAGGAGTATAAGTATTTTGTGATAGTCCAACATTCTGAGATAATCCTAAATTATGAATTAGAGCTTGAGGAATAGGAGGAGGTGGAGCATGGTATGGTTGTGGTATTTGAGTTCCCTTATTCCTCCAACTAAAGTTAAGGTGATTTCTCCAAATTGGATTATATGTTTTAGAATAAGGATTTCCTCGATTTTATCCATGAAATGGTGGATGGAATTAATTCACAGCATGTGTTGGGAGTTTAATAAATTGCTGACCTTGCACAACTTCTCTACAAATTGGGATAGTAGGACAATTATTAGTCCTATGAGTTTGGCTATCACACACAATGCAATAGACATTTGCAACGGGTTCTTTAATAGCTTGTGTGTCTTTTTTAATTTTCAGGGTTTGAATTTCCCTTGTAAGTGTTGCTACTTTTGCTCTTAGGACATTAGATTCATTCAATTGATGCATATCTCTACGTTGTATAACACTAGTAGCTTGAGTATTTTGAGATCTCGTATTACCCCAAGTTTGTGCATTTTTAGCTAAGAATTCAAAGTATTTCTAAGCTTCCTCAGGTGTTTTATCATAAAACTGTTTATTGCACATGGTTTCCATAAATTGTTTTAATTGTGGTGTCAGTGATCCATAAAAGATACTAGCAAGATGCCGAACTTCAAATCCATGGTGTGAGCAAGAATGCAAGAGAGTTTTGAATCTCTCCCAACATTGGTAAAAGGTTTCACCATGTTGTGGAGCAAAGTTCAAAATCTAATGCTGTATAACATCAGTTCCATTGGGAGGGAAATTTTTTTTAAAAAACTTAGCTTGCATTTCATCCCATGTACGAATGAAATTAGATGGTAAAAATTCAAACCATCTAGCAGCTTTATCTTCTAAGGAAAACAGGAAAAACTTAAGGAATATTGGATCTATTAGGCATCCCTAATCCTTAATAGTGACACAAATGTTCTTAAATCAAGTAAGGTGATCGTATGGATCTTCAGAATCTATACCATGAGAAGTAGGTAGCAATTGTATCATGCCAGGTTTGAAATTACAAACTCTTTGATTTTCTGCCCAAACTATACAGGATTCGGACGTATGTCTATCCTGTTGCAATATTTCCCTCATGGAATGTCTAGCAATAACGGCTTGATTTTCGGCCATTTCTAGAGTAGGGGTAGGAGATCTAGGAATTTGAAAATCTTTGAAAAGGTTCTCGGATATGAAAGAAGGATTTATAGATTCAGGACGCCTTAATCTGCCATCTTTCCTACGATTCCAAACACTCGTATGCTAAAGAATTTTGTGGTATATAATCATCATTTGTGCCAACCAAACAGCCCGACATATATAATTGTTAGAACATTGACTTCAAAATTGTCTCTCTGACCACGCGCCTTGAAATTTTAAGGGTCATGAAGCACTGATAATTATTCAAACAATGAGTTCATACACTTGAAAGAGAAAAAAACGTGTATGATAGTGTGGCGTTATGATTTATCAGAACAAATTATTAGAATAATAATTTTTTAAAATTTATTGTTTTAAATTAAGAAAACATTAAATGATATTATTTTAATTATTAAATTATTGTTAACACATTATTCTAAAAGATCACTTTCAAAGTATAACATATCATTCTTATCCAAGCATGGTGCATAATAATTTATAGACTGCTAAATTCTTAATATTTATCTTATATTCTCGCCTACATCATAACATAATAATCAATTAAGTGAACTTCAACTTTGGAGTATTTAAATTCCTAAAAAATATCAAAATTTTAATTCTTATTAATTTTTTAATTTTTTTAATCAAATTTCATCATTTTTACATTAATTTTTATATTATATATATATATTTTGTAGAAATGAAACACCAGCAACGTCTGAGAATGTGGACAAATTAGTATAAACATGAAATGTTTTAAAAATACAAACATGTTAGGTGTGAATTTGTATATCTACCCACAAAGTGGTCGGTGAAAGCATAAAGTCAGAGACATTAGCCAATGGATTCGTTTTCCTGGACCCCACCTGAGTTGACAACCATAAACCATTGCATTCCCATTTATAAAATTCGTACTTCTATTAATGTTTATCATCATCATCAGGTTGTACACTTCTTCCAGATTCCAGTACTCGCTTCTCCCTTTCCATATATATAGGCCTGGAACCGAGTGAACTTTTCCAAACTCTTGCATGAGGATTAACACATCAAATCTATTCTCTGTACTATATCCCTTCGATTGTAGTATTGTCTCTGTCTTCTTTTTTGTCTTTGTTCTAGTGCTGTAAGAATGGCAATGGGCAATTATAACCCAGAAAGACTTGATCGCAAGATTGTTGAGAGGAAGCGGAGAATCCTCATGAAAAACCTTTGTTTCAATCTCACTTCTCTCATCCCTCCCCACCATTTCAAACCCTCCAGGGTACTCTCTCTCTCTCTCTCTCTCTCTAGAAACCAGAGAAACGGATATGTCGGCTTCTCCTCAGAAGTAGACACGGAAAGGGAACTAGCTAGAATACTGAAAGATCATCACCGAGTTATATTTTTTTAACTCTAACATCTTTTATTTGTTTACTATTTTATGATTTGGAAATTAGTTGCAACAAAATTTAGCGGGACGTTTCTAGTGCTAGCCTACTATTTAGATTTCAGAGGATATACGATATATATATGTATATACGTATATGTAGGATTGAAAGGAAGCATATTCCTTTTTCTTTAACTAGTGCTAAGCTTTGAATGAATTAAGTAGCTTTGGACTCGTTTTCTTTTGTAAACCCTAATTCAATGTACCCAACCTACACATGTCTATTCTTTGCTGGTAAAGTGACAGAGTGAAAGTTCCTTTACATATCAAGGATTTTTGTATTTTTTTTGGCCCTTGAAACATTCTATCCATATTATTTCATTAGTAGTCATACATTTCATCACATTAGAATTCAATTGTTACAATTTTATTTATTAATTTATTTATAAAATGATTTTCCCTTTGCTAACCTCTTCAATTGCTTTTGGTCAGTTACCCTATAACCCCCCTGTCAATAACATGGTCTCATATCAGCCGAGAAAAACAAGCCATACCATGTTACTTGATATTTTCATTGGTCATTTATTACTATCGAAGGAAGGACCCAATTCAAATTTTTATTTCTTTCAATCATACACTCCTTTAGTATAGTTACAATTGCCTTTTGGACTCCTAAGGTGATTGATACATGAGCTATTGTTGGCACTACCTATGTATGGATAGTCTGGAGACTGCTTTGGTTTCTAAAATATTTTCCCTGCAATCTTTATCATCATTGAATGCTTAATTATTAGTTGGTTTTTTATTTAGATAGATATCATAATTTCCATCTTCATTTGCAGAATAAACCAATGCATATGTGTGTGTATATATATATATATATATGTATTGACAGCAGATAAGCAATGGGAAAGATACATCTCAAAATCAATCAGCCAACTTGCATTTAATATATGTGTGCGTTTATATATTATATCTTCGGCTTTTGTATTTTGAGCTATACATTTATGTGCCAAAAATAGGTACTTAATTTTATGTTTTTAAAGTAAAATCAGTTAAAATGAATTTGTGGGTTTAACGTCAATGGTTTGTCTCTTCTCTTAACTGTAATATCTCTTTCCTTCATTTCCTTTTCTTCGTTCAAATTTAATGTAAATCAGATATCTGGAAACCACATTTTTTGGGTCCACTAGGAGTAATCTTCAAACAGGTTGCTGCCAGGCACTCATTTTCAGCTCTTTGAAGTTTCAATTATTTCAACCTTCAGTTCTATTCTTGAAGTTACTGCTCCAAGGGTTTCTATTCTAAATTTCTAATTCAAAACTTTAACATTTTTGGCTTTTCTCTAAGCAAAATCATTCTCTCTCTTAACTCACTTCATAACTTTCCTTCTCACAGGACATTGGAATTAGTTTTAATCTTAAATTTTGTTCTCAGGTTAGGAAAGTCCCACCTTTATTTGGCTCTTCTTTTTGGTAAAGAATTAGGTCAACCTTTTTTTTTTTGGGTGTGTATTGAAATGAAAAATCCATTTCCTTATTAATAACCCAACTTGTGTTTGATTTGTAACTTTTGCTTTGTGGTAAGTTTGATGCTATGTATGATTTAAAGTGTTCACATAAGTTACTATACTCATGGCTGTTGACTGTTTTTGATACTACTCAAAAATATTTGTCACATGTATAGTTTTTCCTTCCTATGTCTTTAGATTAAAAAATTTCATACTACATCTGTCTCCTTATCTAAGAACAATATATATTATATTGTTCCTAGCTAATAGTAATAACACATGCTACAGTATGTATGTCCCTAGCTAATAGTAATAGCACATGCTACAATTACAATATTCTACTTTTATACCACTTCTGGATGACTTTCAAGAAACTTTGAAGTTACTTCTATGACCAGAATTTCTTAGGTTCTCATACTTTTCACATGGAACAAATTGACAATTTATAACACAAGGTTTTTAACTTGTACATGTTCATGCATGGTTCCATCTATCACTTCTAATTCTCTATGCCAATTATTAAGATCTTATCATATATATTTCACCTAGTAATTAATATATTCTTCTTTCTAATGATACCAAAATGTTCTAGGAACGGCTATCCCAACCTGATCAGGTCGATCAAGCTGCGGCTTATATTGTGAAAATGAAAGGTAGAATAGGGGAATTAGAGGCGAGGAAGGCACAAGCAATGAGCAATGAGGAAGGTAGTAGTGACATTAATAGAGATAGTAAAAGGTTGCGATTGAAATTGCCAGTGGTTGATTTAAAAGAGGTGGGTTCAAGTTTAGAAGTGGTTTTAATATGTGGGCCGATGAGCAAAACCTTCATGCTTTATGAAGTTATTCATATCCTTGAGGATGAAGGCGCTGAAGTTTTGACTGCTAGCTTTTCCACTGTGGGTGAAATGGTGTTCCACACGGTCCATGCTCAGGTGATTACTACAATTTATCGTTTTTTATTAGAGTTGCCAGTATAAAAAAGGGAGGTTGGCATTCGTCAAGTTGTAAATTTTGTGACAATTGAGTTTTGGGCATTGGTGTTTGGATTGTTGATTTTTAATCCAATGACCTACAACTCAGTTGTCACTAATTTAATTGCTTCCCAACATCAACTCCTCCGAGTTCCGCCAATATTGTTACTAGTCTTTTTTGGATTTATAATCATTTTTAGTTGTATTTATTTTTGAAAAAACAAATAAACTTGTGCTATTTTCATATTTTTTTAATAATTTTGGGTCAATGTGTTGTACACCATTGCTCGCCCTAATTTTTTCTTATTTATATTTGGTGTTTAGGTTTTCTAAGTATCTATCATATTATATTAATGTAAAATTCACTTTTATTTTGATGAATTTTGCAGGTGAGGGTTTCTAGAGTTGGTGTGGAGACTTCAAGGGTATACCAGAGATTGCAGGATTTGGTTTGCTGATTTAGTTTTCTTTGGTTGACTTTATTAGATTATGAAGTATACAAGTGTAGCAAGGATTAGGTTTGCGGTATTGAAATTGTACCAAGTTATAGTTTTTCCAGCAATTTGCTGTGGCATTTCCTCAACTTGTGTGTTGTCAGCAGCCGATTTATCATTTATATTAAAATATATGTTAGTTGTTATTCACGCTCTTCGTCTATAATGATTAGAAGTTGTTCCACGTCGGACCATGGGAAAAATTATTTCTCCTGTATAAGAGATGGATTTTGCTCACTTTAACACATAACTTTTAAGGTTGAAGCCCACCCTCTTACGTGTATGTAGACACACAAAATCATGTCTCGTGGAGGATTTCAACCAATTACACAAGTGGATGAATCACGTGCCGGTATATGTAAAAGTGATACAACTTGAAGATGACAAGACTTGATCAATCAAATTGAGCCACTTGTTAGCCAGGCCCACTGCTAAGGATAATTATTATTTCTTAATTTTTATCACTTAAAAAATAAATAAATAAGAGATAATTATTAAAGAATTATGATATAATCTTAACTCTTTGATATTATTTCTTATTAATAAATAAAATTATTAGATAATTGATGCAGGGAATTTCGTGAACCATGTATGTTAATCCAAAACACACAAAGAAACAATAAATAAGAAAATAATCTCTAAAAATTATATTATTAATCAAAAGCTCCTCAAATCATAGGTTTACAATGTTTAAATAGAAACCCTGACTAGAAAATAAGAAACTGAATAATATAAAATATAAGAACTTCTTCCAACAACTTCACAGCCTTCATGACCTTTTTAGATGAGAAGAACTTACCAGGCATTACTATACTTTACAAGAATGTAAGTAAATCAAAATCTTCTCAAAATATTTCTGCTAGTATTGGTGAGCCTTCAAATATTGATTTAAGTCATTCTTCTTTTTCTTCTAATAATGATGAATTTAATTTTGATGAAGAAAATACTCAATTAATTGAAATTAACCAAAAATTAGTCAAAGAAAATAACTGGTTGAAAGTTGTAAGTCGAATTTTAAAGAAGGAAAAGAAGACTCTTGTCGACAATTGTGAAAATCGTGTAACTCAATATAGTGAAGTAGAGGACGCCTTACACAAGCTAGAACATTAGTATAAGACTTTGAAAGACAAAAATGTGGTACTCAAAGACAAGTTGGAAGAGAATTAGAAAGAATGCAATAAAATTAGAGGTGAACTATTTAAACTCTAAGAGAAGTTGAGCAAACCTTCAAAATATCTACATGAAATCTTGGGTTTTTAATAAAGGGCTATAAACAAGCAAGTTCTGGGATCTGCTGAAACAAATGATACAAATGACAACAAAGCAAACATCACTCCAAAGGCATTTGTGAAGGCTTCCACGCAACTATCAGATTTTACAAATCAAGCCTCCACATCTACTCCTCCCCAAAAGTAATAACCAAAAAGAAATCAAGTTCCATACCAACTAGCAAAAGGTTAAGTCTCATGGTATGTTCAAATCACCCTTTGTGCCATTTTGCCATCATTATGGGATGCATGGTAATATTCGTCCCAACTATTTTAAATTACATGGCTTGCTTAAAACTTATATTAACAAAAATAGAAGTTTTCATCCAAAATTGTCAAATAGATTTCAAATCCTTGAAGACTGCCCTCCCTCTTTTGACTCTGAATTTTTCTTTCCGAGGCCAATAAGACATTTTTTCAAAACAAGATAAATTTTTAATTTGTCAAGAACACCATCGCACCTAATAAAAAGGCATCCAAAGTTGAGAAACCACAAATAAAAACTTGTGCAACTTAGGTCAAAAAGGATGATTTGAATGTATGTAAAACCCCTAAGCATGCAAAAAGGGTAATTTTTTTTTTTTTTTTCATTCTGTGATTACCTATGAGATAGTTTTAGGAGTAGTGATTTTTTTTTTCGCTACTTTGTTTTTGTTTATTCCCTATTGTCCCCTTTCTTTTGCCTTTATTGGTAATTTTTGTTGAGAAATATATTCTCTATAGCACCCTTTTCTTAGTGTTTCTAACACCTTAGGTTTAAATTCCTTCAAACTTCCCTAGGTGTGCGTGCCATTGCCTAGGATTTTTTTTTCCAAAAAAAAAAAAGAAAAAAGGTAGCTTGGACTAAGTGGGAGCATAACAAGCTATTGATTTAAATTTTATCCATTAATGTGTGTTATTTGCTTTACTTAATTTCTTTTCTTATAACACACATTATGTATTCTTTGTTATGCTAGTGATTCTCTAAATTGTTAAAACACGAGATTGATTCTTACTCTGTATGATGTCACACTATGTCTGTATTTGCCAAATTAAATTCTCTTCTTTGTCTATTTGTTATATTAAGTCTTTCAAATAGAAGTATGAAAAGAGCTAGTGGTGGGACCAATGAGAAGCTCCTTCATAACATGTTAATTATCAAAATAATCACCCTCTGGGAAAAGACGATTTAAGGGAATAGTTACCTACCCATAAACATATAAAAGCCATCATCATAATAGGTTGTTAAAAAAAATCCCATAAAATTTGATTGGGAAAAGAAAAAAAAAAGTGGGAGATATAAGTTGAAAATGGCTGAATTCATTTTATTGTTTCCTAATTGCAACCCATGGCCTTAGAAGAGCGTTCTATCCCAGCATTTATGATTCTAGTGTCTCATTGTATTTGGTTTGATGATTCTTAAATTCACACGTGCACTTAGACTATCACTTGTATAATCTCAAACATTATATGGAGTTATGTTAAAGGATTTTAAGTATTACAAATTTATGCCTTGGTGATTGTTCAATTTGTTTACTTATTTAATCTCCAAGAGTTAAATTAAAATAGTGTGTGAGAAGATCAAGGTGTAAATTAATAACTTAATTGCTCTAACAAGGTCCAATTACTTCTCATTTATATAATTCCTTAATTTTTTTATTTTAATTGTATTTATTTTGGCACACATCCTAATGACTTGTATAGTTTTTCAGACCTATTGGTCATTGTGTATTTGGCTATATAATTGGTAAGTCACTATGTGATAAAAAAAAGAGAGACTTTGGGGGTTTTTGGATTTGTTGACATATGTTGGTTTGGTAGATATTTTTAATG
Source organism: Vitellaria paradoxa (assembly GCA_019916065.1). Classification (NCBI taxonomy): domain Eukaryota; kingdom Viridiplantae; phylum Streptophyta; class Magnoliopsida; order Ericales; family Sapotaceae; genus Vitellaria; species Vitellaria paradoxa. The sequence goes on from CM034240.1 coordinate 38,636,099, forward strand.
GATGGCTGTCTTTTGGTTAGTTGGATAATTTGTTGTTATGATAATCTAGTTGGTTAGTTATATTGTTTGCATTTTTTTATATCATTGAATATTCTTCCCATTCTCCTTATCTTTATTGATTCATGTTCCATCTGTAAGGTTTTACAATGACAAATCCATGCAAGATCTTAAACTAAATATGGCAGATTTGGATGTTTCCTAAATTGAAGAAAAAAAGAAGATTTGCTTGTTTCCTAGATTAAAGACCACAACCACAATATTATAATCTAAGTCAAAAACTGAATAAACAAAATACAATCCTACACAAACTAAGATTCAGCTATACAAGAATACAGAAAAATCTAATACGCATCGTAGGAAGCACACAGGGAGTATGCAACTACGTCACATGGACACTGAGAGCCCGCAGGATGCGCGAAGGTTTGCCCCTTTGTTATTTGGCCCCAGATTGGATTCCAATAGATCCAGCTGCCTAACTGATAGGAGCACGATGGTTTGAGCTATGTATCATTTGGAAGATTCTATTTCCATTTTAGGAAATTTATTTTCCAAGAAATCTATTTATATATTTGAGTCCTAATTTGAATAGGATTTTTAAGTCTATATATATGCACCTAAGCTTAATATATAACAAAGAACTAAATGGGCATATTATAGATCTTGTAAGGGAGATAACTTTTCCTTTATGAGCTTACAGGTCTTTCTTTAATTTTTCTTTGGACTCTTTCTTTACTTTCTGTGCAAAGCAAAAAGCCTACTTGTAGGGTTTATCGAGTAAATTAAGCAAAAATAATGAAAGGATTTGTGCAAGTGAATCATAGAGAGTCTAAGTAGAGTCTTACAACCCATTGATAGTGGAATTCGTATTTGAGGTTCTTCTCCCTGTGAAAAAGTTTCCTCATTAATTCTCTAGTGTTATCAATTACTTGATTCAAAAAGTTTTCAATTGGTATCAAAGCAGGTCACTCTATTTCTTCAGTGAGATCTTTAATCTGAGTCAATGGATCCACTGCGTGAAGGAGGTACAAGCACCAAACCCCCATGGTTTGGTGGCACAAATTACTCATACTGGAAGGTACGAATGCAAGCTTCTCTTTTAGGCATTAATTACAAAGTTTGGACTTCTATGGTTCAAGGATGAGAAGAGCCAACACATGAAGTTAATGGCAAGGAAGAGCCAAAGCCAATCCTGATGTAGACAAAAGCTGAGCAAGAAAGTTCTAAATAGAATTTCAAAGCCTCGAATGCGATCTTTGTAGTTGTAAGTCCAAATGAGTTCAGTCAAATTTCTAGTTGCAACAGTAAAAAGAAAGCCTAGATGATCCTGCAGAACACTGATGAAGGTAACACTCGAGTGAAAACATCAAAGTTTCAAAAACTCACTTCTAGAGTTGAAGGCTTGAAGATGAACAAAGATGAAAAGTTTGATCATTTTTACGTACGTCAGAGCCATGTTGTCAATTCTTGCCACAACCTTGAAGAACCTATCCCCGAATCCAAAACGGTACGTAAAATCTTACGATACTCTTCCCTGTACTTTTGATTCTAAAGTTACTACAATTGAATAAGTCAAGGAAGTAGATTATATGAGGATCAAGGATCTCATGGGATCATTGCAAACTTATGAGGCAAATATGCTCAAACGTAGAAAATCTCAAAAGGAATTGCTTTCAAGACAATAGTAGTAGTAGCAACAGCAGCAGTAGCAGCAGTAGTAGTAGTAGTAGTAGTAGTAGTAGTAGTAGAAGAAGAAAAAGAAGAAGATGATGATGATGAAGAAAAAGAAGAAGAAGAAGAATTCGATGAAGAGATGGCTAAAAAGTTTATCAAATATCTTAAGATTTCTTGAAACTCAAAATTGAACAATGTCAACAAAAATGAGTCAAAGCCTCTAAAGAAAGGTAAGAAATTCAAGAAGGCAAACAAAAAAAATGATAAAAAGATACGAAAGCAGATCCAATGTTTCAAATGTCAAGGTTATGGCCATGTTACACAAGATTGTGGTAACAAGAAGAAGAACAAGAAACAAGTCAAGGTGATGAATACTACACTTAACGGTGACTCTGACGAGTCCCCTACCTCAGCCTCTTTAGAAATCGAAGGAAATTTTATTACTCTTTTAGCTTCTCACACTTATTCAGTAGGAACACCTTCTAAATCTTTGAGCGACATTGAGATTTCAAATCATGAAGATGATGACTCTGAAGACGAATTTAATAACAATCTTCAAGAAGCATACAACAGTTTCTTCGTGGAATACAGTAGGCTGAAGAAATAAAAAAAAACCCAACATCAAAGGAATCGCATATTGAGGAATGAGAGAGGTGCGCTGAAGATTGAAAATGAGAAACGCTCAGTCATTGGAGTACTTCAAGCAAAGATCAAAGAACTGGAAGAGAAGATAAAACATGATCATGAAATTCTTGAGAAGATGAACTTCAGTTTGACTATGTTTAAAGAAATTTGGAGAAAGCAGAGGCCACTTAGAGATAAATCTAGCCTAGGATACATTGGCGAGAAGACCACATCAGTACCACCTTCATCATCTCCAGAAGTTCCAAAGATTGTCCCAAAGTAAGTAGTTCTCCCAAAGAGGAGTGTTCCAAAATTCAAACCACAATCATTCCCTCCTCTAAAGATGAAAGGTACACTATGTTCTAAACCTTAACCCTTTATAGCTATGTGTCACCATTGCGGCATCAAACGACATATCCGCCCTAATTGTCATAACACCATTGACCATGCCTAAATAATGCGTCTAGAAAAACCTCTAAGTGTAAGGGTGTGCAATGCAGTTTTACCTAGTGAGTCCAAGATCATATCCACAAGGAACTTTGAGATTGAATACTAGGGTTTTCTAAGTTCTTCTACCTACTAGTTTCATTTTAACAATAAGAAAATAAAAAAATTAGTTTTAGGTTTTGAAAAGTTTTGCTTTACTAACTATTAAATAAATAAACTAAATTACAACAGTTAAATTAAACTAAAATGAAAGCAATAACACTACGCATTCAAGATAATTAAAGATCTTGATCTAACCATTAAATCTGGGTGGATCCACTACTTCATGATTCAATGTGTTTTTATCCCAGTTTAAGTTTTCACGTAAAGGAGAAATAAACTGGAAGTTATCTTCATGAAAACAATTTTAAATTCCAAAACATGGTTTTCAAATCTCCTTTAGGATTAGAAACCCAGAAAATATTATGATATTTCATTTTCAGATTCAAATCTGATTTACTTATTTCAAAATTATTAAGAAACATTTAATCAAGAATTCTTATTAGTGATTTCAAAGAATACGATCAGGAAAACTTGTTTTCAAAGGCTTTTGAAAATAAATAATACAAATCTGGAAATTGCAAAACCATACGAGCAAGTTTTCACTTTGTGTGTCTGGATCTACGCACATCTCATCAATCATAGTGATCCACCCATCTTTACGAGGTTAAATTAAGAATAAAAATCTAACCTAGCATGGATGAAATAATAAAATAACAAATAAAAAAAGAAAACGAAAACAAAATAAATTTCATTAAATGAAACAAAACGCATACTATTCTTCACAACAAATTAAACTCAAATCCGAAAGTAATAAATCCAAAAACTCTTCAAAAGCTAAACTAAAAACTCTCTACGCTAATCTATTTCAATGAAAAACTAACATAAGAATTATAGAGAAAAGCAAATGTGAGAAGTCCCCTTGAACGGCCGTACATGTTCTAACTTATAAGTGCAATAAATAAACCCTAAAAATTAATAGAGACGTATAGTTTAGCCCGCAGTGGTCCAGACCACCCGTTAGGGGTGTCCGAACCACAATATGGTTTTAGTTATTCAATCCTTTTTCTCTTTAGATTTTTCCATTCTCACTCTTGTTCTAGTCCGGACCATTCGTCGAGGTGTCCGGACCACTGTAACTTATTCAATCCCTCCATCGCTACTTATTTCAATAATTTCCACCTCTTTCCTGCATTTTAAAAATAAAATACCATAAATAACAAAACATAACTAAAACTTTAAAATTAATTGAATTAATGCATGATTTATATTTTAAATTATGCTTTGTAATTATACTTTTCAAGTTTAATCACACCTCCCAACTTACTTATTGCTAGTCCCTAGCAATGAAAATGATTCAAATCCTAGGACTGAAAGACATAAACCAAGCATTCTCAACTTATTCAAAAACAAAGATAAGTAAAGGCTCAAACAAAAAAGGAAGTCCATTTTCGTAGGAGACACACGGCCACACTTAGCGCGTGAGGCAAGCCCTTTAAACTCCTAGGTTCCCTCTAGTGGACGAGTAAGGTCTCGTGAGGATTTGCAGTGATGTTCCCCATAAACATCTATGATATGGTCTCAAGATGTCAAAAAGTGATTAAGATCAAAAATGAATCAAGTTCAATCCCAACAAGTCACAAAACCCAAATATCATGTGTAGTTCCTAAGTGCAAAGCATAAATGCATGGACTATCGAAGTAGAAAGAACACGTGTACAAAATTGTTTCATTCATTCAACAAGGTTGCAAGAGCATAAACAGAACTAGGTTTTGACTTCAAATACTCATAGGGTACCACTTATAGAAAGGAATTCATTCATCAAGGGTTCACACACACCTATTAGCATATGATGCTATCCTAGTTGAACATAACCCCATAAATAAGTGAATTGAAGTTCAAAGTAGACAGCTCATAACCAAATTCCAATACATGTGCAAGAGATCACATCACAACTTACACAAGATCACTACATGTACAATATAAGAGTTGCTTGCTTAGAATCCACTAGGCCTTTATTTTGATTGTAACTTGGCCAGGGGTAAGGGATGGGAGATATGAAAATCAAGGCACATGTCCTAGGATAAAGATAATCAAGTGCACACAAGTCCCAAACTACCCGATTCCATTCCAACCCTAACAAGAATCCCAACAAGAAGCGTGTTCACACTAAATACTACCCTTAGGACAATTACAAATATTACAAATAATGTACAAGTCCCATAATTTCATAAACAAAAGGAACGATAAATTTTTTTCTTTTTTCTTTTTTTCCTATTTTTTTTTTCTTTTCTTTTTTTTTTTTTTTGTGGAAATAATGAAATATACATCAGCTGAATTCTCCACCCAATATTTTCTGTCAATATGCTCTCAAAAGTTTTCATTCCCAACCTCCGTTCACACCACTGACATTAAGGCACCTTCACAACCCAAGACATGTGAGGGTAAGGCTTAAAGCATGTGAATAAGGTTAAAGGATAATATATGATATGGGAACCAAGAAAATATATATATATATATATATATATATATATATATATATCACACACTTTATTAAAAGGCTTCAAGTTGGCTCGCAGGGTAATTCATAACCAAGGAAAGACAAGAAGGCCCAAAACAGCAAAGAGGGCCTAGCATCATGTTCAAGGCTTGCAACAACTCATAATATACCAAATGAAACTCATACAAGTGTGTGTAATGTAATTGGTGCATTGGAAACCAAAGTGAAGAACAAAAAAGCTGTGATTATGTGCAACCTCTCAAGAAAAGAATAATTGGCTCAAAAGCTTACCATTAAGGGGTATAAGTCTCCACATAGTCCAAGAGTGCTCAATTAACCAATGTTAAACAAAATCCACTCCTAAGCACATAAGCTCTTCTCTATGATAGTCAAAAATGCACAAGGTCATGACACACTCAACTTGAATTAAGTTTCCTATTAAAGCTTGAACAAAACTCACTCATCACTCTCTCACTCAATTCCACAATCAACCAAACCAAAAAGGGCTTACATGCAGGTACAAATGTGCTAAATTAATGTATTCAAGCTTAAAGATGTTCAAAAATTTTAAAATTTTACAATTTTGGCACAAAGGTCATCATGCAAACCCTACCCCCCAACTTAAAATTCACATTTTTCTCAATGTGAGAACCATGATGTATATGTGGGTCCGTAGTGTGCAATAATGAGCATAATGATGAGCATGAAACAATAATCACAACGAGCACAGATAAGAATAAAGCACAAAATAAACCAAGCATGCACTCATTATTCAAGCCACTTAAGGCATCACCCAATACATCCCCCCACCTTAGATTCTATAACTCTTCCAACAACAACAATTATATATATGAAGCACCAATTCGAAGTGCAAGACTAAAGAAAAAAGAGAGGAATGATATTACCTCAAGGCTTCCTTATTTAAAGAAAATAAAAAGAACTATACAAGAAAAATGTTAGAATTAAAATAAGATAAAAATAAAAAAATAATAAAACAAGAAGAAAAAAGTTAGTAGAAAGACAAAATAAAAATAAAAGAAAAGAAAAATTAAACTAACAATAAATCAAAAAATAAAGAAAGAAAAATCTAATCTACTAACATACAAGGATTAATGCAAAAATATACTACCTAACTCCTAATCCTTCCCAAGTCTCACCAAACGGCTTTAGAAATGAAATATTCTTCTCAAGTCTAAGAGGTACTAAAAATGAGTGTGCTCCTAGTGCAGAGATCATTAGAGAATTCATGGCCTTGTAAGGATCCATGAATCCTAAATATGGCCCAAAGTTATTTGCATATGTGAACATGTAATGTGGTTACGTGTTCTCTAGTATCCACTCGACACCTAAGAAGTCAAAACAAACTATTTCCTTAGCCTCCATCACTTCCCTACATGTGTGGTCAGTCTTGATCAAATCATGTTCAGTTCCCTCAGTAGGATCCTCAATTAGAGTTAGGGCAAAAGAGGAGAAGTGTGATTCACTCTCACTCTCAGGCCTGTCTGTCGAACTCTCAAATGATGATAAAGAAAATTTACTCTCATGATAGTCCTATGGAATTGAAGTATGAACCTAACCATAATTAGAATCATACCTTCACTCAAATATGGGGGCCTCAACAGGTAAGTCATCAAATGTACTAGTCCCAATAGAAAAAAATATATTAAGAATAGTCTCAGTGAGTGGTGTGGTAGAACATGATGAAATCGAAATGACCGACTCAACAAAGTGCTCCCCTGAACCTATGACATTAAAGCTCTCAGAATGAGTATTAGGACTTTCCAAGGTCACTTGGATTGTCAAGGTGGGATGAGCTTCAAGCTCTATGGTGGTATTGGTTGGTATGTCCTTTAGACTCTCAACAAATGAAGTCTCATGCATGTTAGAGTCTAGTGGGAACAAGACAAGGCGCTCATTCCCTTCACTGTCACAACTATTATCAGAACAATCACTCCGCTCACAGTTTAAGGTTTTTGAATTAGGATCTTTTGATGCAAATGACAAAAAGGCCCTAATTCCGCAATTTCAATTTCAATGAGTGGTCAGACATAAGAACATGATGTGGACTCGAACAATGTATCATCTAATGTAGAGTCAATATGTGTGGAAGTCTCATGTGCACTAGAATTGACTTTTAAGCTAATTTCTTCCCTGTTTTAAGTTTGCTCGCAGAGTGACTCAACTTGTGCATTGTTAGATTCAGTAGGCCAACAATCTTGGGGCTCCTCAGACTGGCCCTTGGTGACTAAAGTGGGGTTAGGACATTCAATATCCAAGTAATTACGCTCCACACCTACTCTACTTTCTATGGATGGATCATGAAGATCAAGCAAAGTAGAAGCATGTGGGAAAGGGTCAGTGTGGCTTTCAAGTGAATAAGGTTCAAAACTAGGTTCAAGTTTTTCCCGTGACTTGGTGTGTTTATAGAGAAATTCAAAAAATGACCATGCCTCTTCTGGAGTAAGGTCAAGAAATTCCCTACCTAAGCTTTTATCAAACGCTCAGTGTAACTCACAAGGTAGAGCATTATATAATATGCCTATGATATACCCTAATTCTAGTCTTTGATTTGGGAAAATTTCTAAAAGGTTTTTTAAATCTCTCCCAGCATTTATAAAATACTTCACCCTTCTTGAAACAAAAATTTCTAATTTGAAAGCGGAAGGTGAAGTTTTGAAAATTTAGGAGAAATGTTGCAATAAAATCATTTTGTAACTCTTCCCAAATATTAATGGACCAAGTAGCAGCATGACAACAATCATCGGCCACTCTGCATAATGATAACAGGAAAAAATTATACTTAAAAGTGTCATTCATGTAACCATTCGTGCGATAGAAACAAACTGACTCAAAGTGTTCTAAATGAACTCTAGGATCCTCATGTTGAAGTCCATAAAATTTAGGTAGCATAGAAAAGGTTTATAGGCATAAATCAATTCTATAAATGCTGCCTAAATAACTAATGAGCAGGTGAGTGGTATTTGGTGAACTATAATTATAAGAAAAATAATCCATGTTCATTAATTTTTGTTTTTTTTTTTTTTTTTTTTTTTTTTGGTGGTTGGAAAACAATAGAAGAGTAACCTAAAATTATCCTAACGAATCAAAGCTAAGTTCCCTAACAACGACACCAAAAACTAGACTGCCTCCAAATATTGCGCCTACAAATAACCCCCGAGTATAAGGGCGCACGGTGTTGTTTTACCTGGTGAGTCCAGGATCGTATCCACAGGAAACTTTGAGAGTGAACACTAGGTTTTCTAAGTTCTTCTACCTACTAGTTCCATTTTAAAAACAAAAAAAAAAAAAAAAGAAAATTTGTTTTGGGTTTTGAAAAGTTTGATTTACTAACTACTAAATCAATAAACTAAATTGCAATAATTAAATTAAACTAAAATGAAAGCAATAACACTACGCATAAACACGATTTTCAAATCTCGTTTAGGATTAGAAACCCGAAAAATATTATGATATTTCATTTTTGGATTCAGATCTGATTTACTTATTTCAAAATTATTAAGAAATGTTTAATCAAAAATTCTTATCAGTGATTGCAGAGAATATGATCAAGAAAACTTATTTTCGAAGGTTTTTGAAAATAAATAATACAAATCTGAAAATTGTAAACCCATACATATAAGTTTTCACTTTGCATGTATGGATCTACGCACATCTTGTCAATCGTAGTGATCCACCAATCATTACTAGGTTAAATCAAGAATAAAAATCTAATCTAGCATGGATAAAATAATAAAATAGCAAATAAAAAGAGAATACAAAAATAAAATAAATTTCATTGAATAAAACAAAATGTGTACCGTTCTTCGCAACGAATTAAACTCAAATCTGAAAGAAATCAATCCAAAAACTCTTCAAAAATAAAGCTAAAAACTCTCTTCACTAATTTATTTTAATGAAAAACTAACCTAAAAATTATAGAGAAAAGTGTATGTGAAAAGTCCCTTCGATTTCTCACGACCGTACATGTTCTTACTTATAAGCGCAATAAATAAACCTTAAAAACTAATAGAGACGCACAATTTAGCCCGTAGTGGTCCAGACCACCCATGGGGGTGTCCGGACCACGGGATGGTTCCAGCTATTCAATCTTTTCTTTCTTCAAATTTTTCCATTGTCGCTCTTGCTCTGATCCAGACCATTCGTCGGGGTGTTCGGACTACTGTAGCTTATTTAGTCTCTTTATCACTGCTTATTTCAATAATTTCCACCTCTTTCCTGTATTTTAAAAACAAAATACCATAAATAACAAAACATAACTAAAACTTTAAAATTAATTGAATAAATGATGATTTATGTTTTAAATTATACTTTGTAATTACACTTTTCAAGTGTAATCAACCATTGCGACATCAAAGGACATATCCACCCTAAGTGTCATAAAACCATTGTGGCATCACCCTAATTGCCATAAACTCTATAATCTTCCTTTGAATTATGTGAAAAATTTTTTCAAAGGTCAAAATCCTAGAGTTCCCATGATAAATAGGTTTCAAGCTCTTACTAATTTCATTGAAAAACCTTTAAAAAATCCATATTTATTTCAAAAGTCAAAGAACTTGAATTTTTCAAAATCAAAATATGAAAATTTTTCAAAGAAAAAGAATTTAAATTTTAATAAAAATCAAAGATGTGTGAAAAATACTGTCAAAAACACTTTTCCAAAAACTAGGGTTGTTTGAATTCAAAAATCTAATCTTTTTACTAAACCCTTGGACAACTTTCACTTTTGAATCTCTTAAGAAGTCTTTGAGTATTTGTGCATATCTTTAATTTTCTAAAATTAAAAAGGATAAGAGTTCATTATTTATTTTGAAGGTATTTTATAACTTCTATCTCTTTATATGTATATCAATCATTCAATCAAATCAATTTGTAATGAATTAAAAATTTGTATTTCTATTTAAATTAAAAAGAAGTGTTTTGATGAACTTCGCCATAATTTTAATGTGTTTCTTTAAACATTTGATTGATTTTGCATATATCTTTCAATCCATAGATCTTGAATTACTATTTGATGCATTTAAAAAATGTTTAAGAGCAAAAAAAAAAAAAATTATATCCTATATCTTGGAAAGGGCTACTGGTGGGACTAGTGAGAAACCCCTTAATGACTCATTGATTGTTAAGGAAAAAGTTACCTGCCCATAAACATGTAAAAGTCGTCAGGACCTGAAAAGGATATACATGAAGAATTGCAACTGGATAAACAAAAAAAAAAAAATTACTCTCAATTCATTTGGTGCATCAAATTTAATCTCTTGATCTTATGATTTGTTTAAAGGGAAGCATATATGTTTAATTAGTCATAATTTGACAAGTGTACAAGCATTTTCTTTCTATTTTATGGTTTAATGCATCTCATGACGCAGACTTGGAGATTTATTTGGAAAGTTAAATTTTTGTTCATTTAAATTTTTACTGATTGGAGGATTGATTTACACATTTGGACATAGGTGAAATAAAATTTCTTTAATTTATTACATGAACGCACCTATCTATTTTTTTGTATTTTTTTAAATGAAATTTTTTTTTTTTTTTTTTGTGCACAAAATTTGCTATATAAGAATTTTCTAGAGAGGTTCACAGGAAAGGCATTGGCTATTTTTGATCCATTTTCTTTTTTTTATCATAATTTTGAGAGCTTGTCAATTCATATAAAAAAAGATGAGTAGCAAATTTCAAATTCTATGATTTTATTTTAATATTTTGTAGTCCTATAAATTTGGAAAATGAACTTGGAATTTAACTTGAATATTATGCTATGAATAATGTTGTTTTTGCCATATGATGCCTTGATATGTTTGTTTTAAGTGTTGCAAATTTAGTAGATTCATTTTGAAATTTAATTTAAATTTTGATATGGAATTGTCAAGGGAGAATTTTAAGATTTTACAATAGCAAATCTATACAAAATCTTAAATTAAATATAGCAGATTTGAATATTTTCTAAATTGAAGAAAAGAAAAGATTTGCATATTTCCTAAATTAAATATTTTCCAAATTGGCAAGTTTCTAAAAGACCACGACGACAATATTGCAATCCAAGTCAAAGACTGACTGAACAGAATACAATCCTACACAGACTATGATTCAGTTATACAAGGACACAGAAAAATCCAGTACACATAGCAGGAAACACGCAAGGAGAGCACAACTGCATCACTTGGATGCTGGGAACCCGCAGGATGCACGGAGGTTCGCCCCTTTATTATTTGGCCCGAATTGGATTCTAGTAGATCCCGCAACCTAGCGATGGGAGCGCAATGGTTCGAGTTATGTATTATTTGAAAAATTCTATTTATGTTTAAGAAATTTATTTTTTAGAAAATCTATTATATTTGAGTCTTACTTCGAATAGGATTTTTAAGTCTATATATATGCACCCAAGTTTAGGGAACTAAAGGGGCATATTATAGAGTTTTGTGAGAGAGAGAATTTTTCCTTCATGAGTTTATAGCTCTTTCTCTTATTTTCTTTGTATTCTCTTTTTGCTTTCTTTGTATTCTTTTTTGACTTTCTTTGCATTCTTTTTTTACTTTCTATGTGAAGCAAAAAGTCCACTTGTAGAATTTATCGAGTGAATCGAGCAAAAGTGATGAAAGGATTTGTGTGAGTGAATCGTAGAGTGTCTAAATAGAGTCTTGTAACCCGTTGATAAGGAAATTTATATTTGAGGCCTGTGAAAGGGTTTCCTCGTTAATTCTCTCGTGCTATTGGTTACTTGATTCGAAAAATTTTCACAACTCTTCTCACTAATTATTTTCTTGGTTTCATATTTGTAAATTTTATGACAAAAAAAGGGAAAAGAGTTTGATTATATTATTTTAAACCTAATACCTTTCACAAGGTGTTTTGTTTAAGTGGTGTGCAAGTTTAGACAGGAACACTAATCAAAGAAGAGCTCACAAGTTCAGATATTGAGGAGAAGTTTAGCTTGATTAAGTTTAAATATTGGAAAAAGTTATAATTTTTTAAATCGTATATAGGAGCATTGTTTTGTCACAAAATTGCTGAAGGGAAAGATTATTAGGTTTATTTTTGTAATTGGTAAATTAGTGAACAAAATAAAGATTTCAAACTTGTATTTTTAGGCATTTGGCTAAGGTATCAAAAGTATAGGTTTGAAGGTTTTTTTGGAAAGTTTCCTAATGCAAGGTTGAAGATACTTTAAAGAAAGCTTCCTAACACAAGGTTGAAGATACTTTAAGGTTTCCTCATATTCATCCTCATATTCAAGGAGGTTGAAAAGTTTCCTAAAAGATTTTGGAAACACTCCTAAAAAATTTTGTAAGCAGTAAACTATACAATCCTATGTAGGTTTAGATTGCTGGAATACTTTATAAATAGAGGCCTCCTCCTAGGGTTTCTATGTGATAGAGAATGAGAATACAATCACCTACATTGCATCAAGAAGTTCTCACATCTTTACTTAGCCAAAAATACTACACACTTGGTTTTTTATCTTTAGGGTTGAAGATTTATCTTTCACTAGTGAGGATTTATCATTTTGATATGAGCAAAGTGTCAACGCAAGGGACCAAGGGATTTCAACTGTGTAACTTTGTGATTGTAACTTTGTAACTCGTTCTATATAGTGAAAAAAGCTTGTGGTTTTCCCATTTTGGGTTCCACATTAAATTCTTTGTGTCCTTTCAAGTTTTTAATGTTGTGTTTAAGTAATTTATTGATTATACGCTTTGCATATTTTTTCACTCCCAATATGGCATAAAATGTTTAAAATTATTTATTGCCAACTCACATGTTTTAACCCAATCTATGGACGCGTTTGGCAATATAATAGAAACTTTTAGTAAAAAGTTATCAAAAATAACAAAAAGTAAATTTTTAGCGTTTGGTAAAAATCTAAATTTTTAAATTTTATTCAAAAGTTGGATAAAATTATTAAATTTTGTAAAACTTTAACATGTGTGATAACTTTTTATGAGTTTGGTAAATATTAACTTTTGAAAAAATTTGAAACACAAAAAGAAAAATTATAAAATCAAAAGTTGTTAAAATTTTGTGTTGCAAAACACACTTTATATCCTACCAAGCAAACACTACATACATAATAGGGATGGTAATTAACGATATGACGCGCATACACGATTCAGACCGACACAAATTGAGTTAGCAGGTTTAGATTGAATATAAATTAATTCGAGCTATAAATTGATTAACCGATTTTTGACACAAACATACGTTATTAGGTTAGTGTAAAAAACAAAGTACTTGATTTTGATACGTTTAAATCTGAATAATTAAATGTAATAGATACAAGTGTACCATTGTACATTTGACTATATTTAATTATAATATATTGTGTGTTTTGTACCATTTATTTATTCTTTTAAAAATAAAATTGTTTACCTTTTTATCTGTGCAATTTTTTATTTGACATGTTAAACAAACTATTAGGTTCATGTTACATGTGCCAACCTATCATGATCTGTATTTTAAGCGAGCAGATCGTATCATGTTATTTGTATAATAAATAGGTCAGGCTAGTGTTAGGAATTTTAACATGAATAATGATCAAGTCGGGTTCAAGTTGACCTAAATAGGGTCCGTTTGAAAGTCTAATTTTTAGTAATTTTTAATAGTTTTTAGTCAAAAATTAGTAGGTAAAATTTTTTGTATGTTTAATAAAATAAATAACAATTTTTATTAACTTTTAGCATATTTTAGTAATTTCAATGTGCTTTGTAAAATTTTTAGCAATTTTTGATAATTTTTTGTATGTTTGGTAAAAATTTTAGTAATTTATAAGTTGAACAAGTTACTGTTATTGAGCATAAAAGTAAAACATTTTGGCACTTTGCCAAACACCCATTTGCCAAAAGTTGATTCGTTTATGCTAATTTTTTATCCACCACACAGTACCTTAGTTGAATACTTAGACCTCAACAGAGCACAACATAATTGTCACTCCTAATAAGTAATTATATATAAAAAAGAAATTAATCTCATACTATATTTAATTTCATACATTATCTTAAGATATTATTTATTTTTAATTTTTTATTCTAAATTAGTGTGTGTTTGGAGTTCTAAGAAAATTAAAAAAAATTAAAGGTTAGTGCTGAAGTAATATAAAAATGACACGTAACGAAATTTAATTAAAACTAGTTACAAATTTTGAAAATTTTTTAAAGTTTTTCTGAAAAAAATTGTAACTCCTAACGGAAACTTAATTATATCAATCAATATTGAAAAGGGAAAATAAACGGGGAAAATGAAATTTGGACTTGACCTAAAAATTTTGAAAAGGACCGTTCTCCACGTTACTTGGTCAAACTAGGAAAACAGTAATAACGTTGTCCATTGGTATCCCGACAGTCAACACACGTGCGAAGGGAAGGACAGAAGAAAGATATTAATTTTGCTTAATTATATGTGGCCTTCAATCGGTACCATCCAAAACGCGTTTGAAATTTGAAACGCCTTTGGCAAATCAAGATTTGTTACTGTACGAACAACTGTACGATTTCGTTTCAAAGTGGTTCGTTTGAGTCCGAACGGGGTCCGGACATCGCAACCTTACGGTTGCGTTCCCCGCTGAGTAATTAATCGGTCATGGCGGATGTAAATTGTGATAAATGAATACCCCTCTTCCCAAGAGACCTTACAGTTTGGGGACACAATTTTTAGCCCAAAAAATTTTCAATTTTTTATTTTTTATTTTTGTTACTTTTTTTTCAGTTACAATAATTTTTCAATTCAAAAATTACTAAAAATTGTTAATATTTGTCAAAAGTTACTAAAAATTATCCAAAATTATTAAAAATTTTACCAAACACTCAAAAATTATAAAAAATTGTTAAAATTAATAAAAATTACTACTTATTTCATCAAACACACCAAAAATTACAACCAACAACTTTGACACAAAAAATTGTACCTTTAAACGTCCTCTATAATGAAGTCATATAAGGCGATGATATTCACAATTTTAATATTTTATAGGTAGGTCTATTTGCACTGCATAAATAGTTTTTTTACAATCCACTTTACTTTTTGATTAAATGAAATTATACAACTATTCATATCCTTCTAATAAGGTATGTTAGTATAATTTTAATGTCATAAATACCTTTCTACACAAATAAGAGTAATTATTGTGTAATTTCGTTTAATGAAAAAGTAAAATAGAGTACAAGAATCAATTTGTAAAGTACAAATAGACTCGCCCTTTTAATATTTATAGATAATTATGAGAATACTTAGAAAGTTAAATTTAATAAAAAGTTACAAATAAATTTTTACTAATTTTTAATCATTTTTATTTTCTGTACATTTATTTTAAAATTTTAAATTTTATAAACTTTTACCTACTTTATTAACTTTCTAACAGTTTTTTCTTATCAAAACCATTTCAACCGGTCATTAAATCACATTCGAGCCGGTCCTATTAGGAATTTTGAGTTTCTCCCCCAAACACAAAAGTAACTGACATATTGTATTTTTACTAATTTTTTTTGTCTTCCAAATACTTCCTATAATATTACTATTGAAGTGTTTTAATCGCAGGTGAAGTTATTAAATATGACTGTCACATAGAATATTTTTTCTCACACAAATTTGTGTGGGCACATTCAAGTCAAAATTTTAAATAAATACTCAAAAAATATTTTAATAATAAATATTATTTTTTGATTTTATAATTTTTTTTTAATGATTCAGGGTGTGCGACTTAATTTACGTGCATCTCTATTAATCCTTGAGGTTCTAAAGTTAACGACTGAGTGAACCTTCAGTGATCCTAAAGAGACTCGAACTAGTGACCACACTAGAAAGTAAACCCAATATCATACCAATTGAGTTACCCTTAGGCTGTGTTTGTTTGAGGGATTAGATGATAGGGAATAAGTAATACCGTGAAACCCACTGATAGGATTAGATAAAAGATGGAATTAATTTTTTATGTGAGATTATTTTTTTGGTGTTTGGTTCGTGGGATATAAAGTGGGATAAAAGATGTGATTTGATATTTGATGTGATAGGAAATAATTTTAGACTTTTAGATTTTGGAGGGAAGCAATCCGGAGAGGGGGATAACTCATCCCACACCCCCCCACAAATTCCTTCTTTATTCATCCAATCCGTGGGGCCCACGGATATCAAACAAACACTTCATTACTCCTCCAATCCGTGAGACCCACGGATTACTCATCCAATCCCACATCTTTATCCCTCAAACAAACGCTCCCTTAAGGTTTATAATTTTTTTATCCAACTAACTCTACAATCGGCACTTTCCAAAAAGAAAATAGAACTCTACAATAGGTTTTAGAAGACAGATTCCTCAATCAAAATTCTTGCTGTGAGATCTGCATTCTGTCATTGATGTTTAGATAGCAAAAAATATAAGAAAAATAAATAAAAACAAGGTAATGTAAAAATAATATGTAGTGAATTTTAATTATAAGAGATTAAAAAAATAATAAAAATTGATGAATTTTAATAAATTTTAATAAATCAAACATCTGTGTCACAATATAATACGTCGTGCAAAAGCAAGACAAAGAAATCGAGAGTGAGTATAAGGCTTGGTTTGGGAAGTAAAATAGGTGATTTTTTTTTTTAACTACCTAGTAGCTAACTCAAAAAAAGCTACTTTTTTTGTGTTTGGGAAGGAAAAAATGTAGTTTTTTTTAGCTAATTTTTTTAATTTTTGTTAATTTGACATTTTTACCCTTGAAGGTTTAAAAGAATATTAAAATATATGAGAGTAAATTTGGTCATTTTACAAATAAGCAAATAAGTCAATGAACCAATAAGCGATTTAACTCTTGTTTCCCAAACGGTACCTAACTGTATTCATCTTTCCAAATTTTCACGTTTGTTTTTTTTTAAATAGGTTCTTTTATCTTACTATTATTGTTTTAGTGTCCGACAAATTTAAAGTACCTTTGAACTAAAGCATTGCAACATGTATTTGCTTAATTCATAACGCATTAATTATAAAAAAAAATAGAAAAATAAAAAATTAATTTTTTTTTTCAACAAAAAGGACACAAGTCAATTGCATACAATAAGAATATGACATTTTTTGTCAATTAATTTAATGATATAAGGGAAAGTGAGATTGGGACTAACATATAAGTGTGTTAAATTCGCAAATGACATGACTTATAAAGTTTAAGTGTCGGTCAATTCAATAATAATAAAATAATATTGAAATTGGCGCTAAAGTATAGGTGTATTAAATTCGATCAATAGCATAATCAACAAGATCAAGTTCTGATCAATCAATAATAATAAAATAATATAATAATTGTCAAAACCACTAAAATACATCCTATAATCAATATAAATTAGAATAATAATAACAGATAATAAGGACACAAAACTTAAAATCATCCACCACAATAATTCATAATTTAGATTACAATCATCCAACATAACAACAAATAAAATAGTATTATAAATCAAGTCTCATTTAAAATATCAACAGATCTAGTGACTGCTTCTAAAGTATACAATTAAAATTAACCCTCAAATGCAATGGTGTGTGATTTAGTTTAAAGTCGATGAGAACAAGATCGTACCCTCAAGAAATCAAATAAACATATTCTTAGATTACTCTTAGATCAACTTATTTACTGTTTTTACATAAAGCAATAAAAAAGAATTTATATTTAGGGTTTCCAATAGAACACTAAAATTTTGGCTAAGCAATACAATAAATCTAAACTAAGAAAAATAGTAAAACTAAGCAAATAACAATTTCATAAACTTAATGAAATAATAAATTAAACATTCAATTTAGTTTAAAAAATCCAAACAATAAATTAAAATAATAAACAAATTTCAAATATGTAAACGAAATAACTATGGATTTTTGACCTAACCTATAATTCCCGGTGGATTCACTATTTTATGATTCAATGCGATTTTTATTTCAATTTAAATTTCACGTAAAGAAAAAATAAATCGGAAGTTATTTTCTTGAAAATCTTTTAAGTTCCAAAATACAGTTTTCAAATCTCATTTAGGATTTAGAAACCAACGAATATTATAATGTTTTCATTTTTGGTTCAAATTTGATTTAATTACTTCAAAAATATAAAAAAAAAATTAATTAAAGATTCTTATCAAGGATTATAGAAAATATGATCAAGAAAAGTGATTTTTGAAAACTTTTGAAAATAAATAAACACAGATCTGAAATCCATGAACCATTGCATGCAAGTTTTCACTTTGCATGCATAGATCTATTTACGTATCATCATTCATAGTTTCGACCCTTCATTATTAGGTTAGATCAAGAACAGAAATCTAGCCTAACATGGATATAATATTAAAGCAACAAAAGAAAAGAGAATAAGTAAAGAAAACAAATTTAGTTAAGTAATTTTCGGAAGAATTGTATTGTGTTTCAATAAAAGCCACAACTTGAATCCAATCTTTGTAATGCAAAACTCTCAAAACCAATCTATATTCTCTCTAAAATCTAAACCCTGAAAAGTGGAAAAAAAAAAATTGTCTATACAGCTATTATATAATAATATGTATTTATAAACGAAAAATTAAACCTAAACCTAATTTTCCTATGCAGTAAAAGCTATTGCCGTCCAAACAGCACAACATAGTGTCTGGACAGCAAAGAAGAAACAAGGCCACTTAAAATAAATCTTCAGAATCCCAGTCATCATCACTCTACTGTCTAGATAGGACAAATGATGTCCAGACAGTAAGATCCTCTTCTTCAGCTCCTTCTTCTTCATCGTCTACTATCATAAGCTCTGAGTATATACTGCATGATAGAACCAAACTTAGACTTTTAAGTAAAAAGTAGATAAAATTATTATAGTAACATAATTCATGCATGAATTTATAACGTAAATTAGGATTTATAATTATACTTTTCAAGTGCAATTATCTAGTACAAGTAACTAAACCAAAAGTTCAAATTAAAGGATCAATAATACTTGGCTCCACCATCAACTCCTCCCAAAGTATTATTTGAAATGTTTTATGATATAATGAGCTACTAAACTTAGGAATCAAAACTTATAAGCGTTTATATGTTGCGAGCATAATATAGTGATTGTGCAATATGATAGGTCATGCACACGCAACATATAAGATAAGCAATTCAGTAATTAAACAAGCAAAATGTAATCATGAATATTTCTAGACATGTCATATTCATTACTACCCCAGCCGTGAAACTAGTACCTTTAGGTATACCCACGAGTCTGTCACATTCAAATCAGTCTAATTTGGTTGTCACTGCGAATCCACGGCACTCATAACTGGTGTGACCAACACAAATGACTAACGAAATCATATTGATGTCAAAGCCCCAGGCACTATGGTACCTCGAATAAAAATTTTCATCTCCATGCATACTCGGTACAAAAATCATCCCATTGCCCAATAATCAATTCATTGCAATGCATATAATTATTTATCAATTTTATAAACATGGGCAAGGGAATGTAAATTTCTACAAAGATGTCCATCGATATGCAAGTTACAATTCCAAATATACCAATATTATTTTTATCAATATAGTAACAAATTAACATTAAACCACCCATTGTATACTAATCAGTGCACCATAGAGCCCAGAACATCAAAACAGTCTAAACCTGTGAACCATGTCCAAATCATAAAATTGCATTCGGACGTATCAGTGACATTTGAACGACAATGCATGTTTTGTTCAAACATTAACGCATCTAGCCAAATTCGAGCTCAGTTTAATCCATATCAGTTCAAAAACCAAATTTTTATCAATTTTATGTACATGAAAGGATACTGGAGAACCTAAAATATAAATTAATCTATATGGGTATGATTAAATCAAGAAGCTATCCATCTACATTCGTCCCATGATCATGGATAAACATTTTTTCAACAGCATAGTCATGTATAAGAAAAAGAAAAACAAAGTGTAGGGTGTGTTTAGTTGACAAAAAATTGGCAAAAAAGTACAATAAAAATATAAAGATGTGATATATAAATGTGATATGTGGAGAAATTTGATTGGAAGAAAGTACAAAAAAAATTAGTTAAAATTGATGAGTTTTGATAGAATTTAGTGCACTAAACGAGACTATAATGACATCCCAAACATGTTTGCACATATACCAATGCAAAATAATATGGAAAATGCGCAAATTGGAAATGGTAAATCATTCTACTTTGGAAAAAATAATAATCCAAACCACAAGCGATGCTCCACCCTTCAACTTATCCTTTCTTTTAGGGTTAGAAATGGTAATGGCAGAGTGTGGAGGGACTGTCCCTACTCATTTTTTGAAAAAAATATATATATATTATATAATTTTTCTAATATTATCCTAACTAAACTCATCTTTTAATCCCACTATCATAATTTATCCTTTATTACTCGCACCCATTACTTTTTCTACCTGCGACACTGCTCTCTTTCATCTCTTTCCACCATGTTCCTCCATCTGCTTATCTCCCTTAACACCTAAGCAGCCACAACCCTCTCAAACCCAACAGTCTAGGCTAAGGCAATCCTCCAGCTACCGGAATGACCAACGAAGGTGTAAAGCTCGTAAAAATCCAAGCCAAAGGTTCTGATGTGCCCCTATATGAGATTAGGAAAAATAACTAGAAAAAAAATTGGAATGTGTAATTGGGCCAAGCTTCAGGTGTTGGGTAAAATTCAATAGTAAGAATCAAATACACCTCAGCCCACAACACACCACCAAATTTAATTAGACTGAAAAATTCTGATTGAGATTGGTCAGTCCGTAGCACTTTTCATGACAAAAATTTTAGTTAATTATAGTTTAACCCCGTAGATTTTGATCCAAAACGATATAACCTACTTCTAATTTAAAAATCAACATGTAATTCCTTCGAAATTTGAATTAAACTATTAAAAAAATGAGCAAATCTGTTAAATTTTATTAAGGGTCCGTTTGGCGCATTGAAAAACGCTGAAAATTTTTAAAAATTTCTGAAAACTTTTAAAATTTATACACTTTTTATCTTATTACACGAATTACGAACTCACAAATTATCTCATTTTTTATCACTGATGTCTCACATACTTTAAGAGCTTATATGTGATTGTTCAAAAGGATACTATTGAAAAAATAAATAGACAAATTTGTTTATATATTGTTTATTCAATTTCTCTAAATAGTGAAAATGTATTTCATTTTAAAATAAAAATTAGTAAACATATAATTTATGTATCAATTTTTGTTAATTTTTTTTTCTCTAAATATCTATTCTTAAAAGATAACATTCTAATTTTATTTTTTAATATCAAACATTAAAAATAAATTAAAAGTATAAATGTAGATTCCATTCCATTTCTAGTGAACAAATCATAGCGTTACTGTTAATAAAATTGAGTGCAGCTGCTGGTGATTGTCTCTTGATGAAGTGCATTCACTCAAAGCCAGCGCCCTGTGGTTGATTTTTCAGTTCGCATGCTGTCTGTGTTGATGCTGCTTTGGACTGTGCTCGTCATGCGCACTCAACAACAATAAGCAAATAAGAAAAAGGTGGCTCCTCGAGATACTCCAATCAAGGAGCCTCTCAGCTCCCCCTGGAATCATTTACTTAAAAACTTTACTCGATCAGACGCTCCCACGGGTAATTAGGGGCATTTGATTTTTTTTTTTACTTTTTATTTTTTATTTTTTTTAAGATTCATATTTTAAAAATATTAAAAATATATTTGATTTTACATTTTTTATTTTTTTTATTTTGAGATTTTTTTATTTTAAATTAAAAATATTCAAAACAACTTTTAGTCATTTTACATTTCATATGTAAACTCATTTTTTATTTTTTAAAATAATTTTTGAAGACATAAGTGACTAAATGTATTTTAAACTATTTTTCTTATTTTTTAAAACATAAAATAAAAAATAAACTCAAAATGGATATACCAAATAATAATAATAACATACTACTTTCTCTATCTTTGATCTCTTTAATTGTCATATATTTAAGCAACTTTAACCCCTCTCTCTCTCTCTGTCTCTCTCTCTCTCTTTTTTGGACTAACTTGTGTCTCATTGAAGGCTACCTTTTTTTCCCTCCGCTCCCTGAAATATGTTAAGTGTAATTGTGATATTCCTGGGTTTATAGTTTTATAAAATAGTATAAATTTTCAAAAGTTAAAGTCTCATAATTTATGTTGTGAGTGAAATATTTAAATTTTATAAAAATTTGTAAAATTTCAAATAACGCTACTATGTCATTAACATTCAGTTGTATAATAATTTAATACAAGACACTAAAGGTTTGAGAGCTTAAAATGACTGTTAAAGTAGATGTAGGTCAAATAAGTAAAAATTCTAGTAAAGAATCATTAATTAAATATTATTTTTCTTTTTTAAAAAAATAAATTTATTTATTAAATCATTATATATATATATATATATATATTAGGTTACTTCCTTTACACGACGAATAATAGAGCATGACGAATAATAGGAATAGGGAGAATCAACTGATTAATAATTCTTTTTTTTTCTTTTACTTTAAATAAAGGAAGAAAGAAGTCACCGATTTAGTGAAATTGAATGAATTAAAGTCACAACTACAAGTTGAATTCAAGAGAAGGCACTAGGAAGCAACCAGCAATTGGAGAGTCTTGATCGAGCTTTTTTCAGAGCTGTTAGTAGAAAGATGATATAGAGAGAGAATTAGAGACAGAGGAAGGAAAGTAAGTCTCAATTATTAAGTTCATTAAATTTTAAATTATAACTTTTGAATTTCTCTTTTAGAATGAGATAAACACCTTAAGTTAAATTTGGAAAGTTAAAAAATTTAACTTTTTAATAGTTAATTATTAAAAAAAAATTTTTTTTTTTTGGCCTTTGAAAAGGAAAAAATTAACTTTTTGTAACTAATTTTTTAGCATTTTGTTAATTTGACTTTTTTCCTTCATAGTTTAAAAAAAGTTTAAAATATAAAAGAATAAATTTAATCATTTTAAAAAAATCAAAAAATTGAGTATCAGGCTACTCAACTTAAACACACACCTAAATTCAAGTTAGTTGTATATGTGTTTAATTGTATTATTCAGTGATATCTATCATTATATAAAATATTTTTTTCCTATGTCAGAGCATTATAGTGTGTTTAAAATAGTAAAAAGTTAATAAAAATTATAATATCGTAATTTATACAATAAGATAAAGAGTTAATAACTTTTAAAAATTTTTAATGCGTTTTAAGTAGAATTTAGAGTTTTAAACGGAGACAAATCAGATCTTGATTAGAAAAATGCACTGAAATTGAAATTTTGAACACTTGAAAGGACGATATATTGAAATGATATCCGAAAACGGCAATGCCGCAAGAAGACTCCCTTTAATATATCTCATATATGGGGTTCAATCAGTAGTGGTCCAAGTCATATCATTCTCAAAGATCCAATGGCAGACCTCAATGAGCCCAGGGCCCGACCCTAATGCAACAAAAGCTCCATGACCCGGACTCCAAGCTGACGTGTCAAGGTGGCAAATGGCAACCCCTTCGTTAATCTTAACCCTACTCTCCACGTCAAGAATGTCCGCCACGTAGGCCCTCACCTTGGGCACAGAGTGGCAGTAATACAGTAGGTACGGGTACAAGCTCTGATGACACGACACTGATTTGGTCACTTTCCCACCGTTGATCCCTTGGACTTGTCCGATCCTAACGCTCTGCTTTGACCCGTTCACGTTTCGGGTCGTCCTCACCAGCACGTCGCCGCCCAAGACGGAGACCGCGAAGTCGATCATTTCCTCCGCCGACCCCACGCATCGCTTGGTCTCGCACCGGCTGGGACTCCGCTCGCACTCCGACAGCGCGTTCTTCAGCACGCGCTCCGCGGCGGAGTTGTCCCGCGCATGGAAGATTTCCTTCAGCTCAGACAGCTGACTGGTCGAAAACGGTAATTTCGTCGAAATCGTCCGGGGTAAAAACGACCTTTTAGGCATTCTGTCACGAATGTCCGGCATTTTCATAACGGTCCCTTCTTTGAGCATGGACTCCCGAAAGAACTTGCCCGGCTCAATCCAACTATTTACAGAAATGCCACTCACCCCCATCGAAGAACCGCCGCCGCCGCCGGAGCTTCTGTTGCTGTACTGAGCAAATGTGACGCCCTTTTTAGCATAGTCTTTGAACGTGGTATTAAAACCATAAATTTTGAACCCAATAGAGTCTCCAATCGATCCTTTGCCGTATTCTTTAAAAATATCGATTCCACCGCTGAATGTTCTTCCGTAATTCGCAAAACTCGCTCTCCCAGACTTTGAATTCTTCCCGTAAGATTGAAACGAATCGCTCCCTGAATTGGCTCCGTTTCGATAGCTTGAGAACCCATCAATGGCGGAGTTACCACCAAAGCTGTAACTCTTGAAATTGTTGTTGGGGTTGTTGGCATTGGAAGTATAGGCTTTAAACGAATCATTAGCGGCATTGCCCATCTCGCCGTAGGCGATGAATGTCGAACCCACAACGTTAGACGTATCGCCATAGCTGCTGAACTCAACCGGCACCCCATTGCCGCTCTTGGAATAGCTTGTAAACCCTTCGCTTCCTGAATTTGAGAGTGATGATATTAGAAAGACGCAATAAGTCAGGGGCTGTTGGGACTAAAAAAAAATATATCAAAAATTATAAAAAAATTTATTAATTTTTTTTAATTTCTTTCAATCAAATTTCATCACATATCACTTTTATATAAACTTTTTATACTTTATTCATACTTTTTTACCATCTCAGAGGCCCCTTGATAACATGGCTAAACAAGAATAATGCATAATATTTGAACATTAAGAGTAATGCTACACAAATTAAAGAATCACAATGAAGTAAAAATTTTATAAGTGTATTACTTAAAAATAATAAATTCATAAAAATTTAAATTAATATAATTTTAACACTACCATTTCTCTAAGATAGTGTTTGAAAAGAAAAAAAAAAACTAACTTTTTTAGCATATAATTAAAAAAAAATTAATTTTTTTTCAAAAAAGAAAAAATTAACTTTTTACTAGTTAATTTTTTATTTTTTTAGATTAATTTGATATTTTTACCCTTTATGATTTAAAAAAATTAAAATATAAGAAAGTAAATTTGAACACTTTAACAAAAGTTAAAAAAAAAAAGATTCAGTAATTAAAAGTTAACTAATAATTAATGGTTGCAAAAGGTAACTAAAATATAAATAAATATAAAGACAAAAGACAGATTTTGAATCTGCAAACAATGGCGCCTTGAAATTATTCCATGTGACTATTACATGGAATCATTACTTTTATAATTTAGTAAATATACATTGTTGAGTATTGAGGTATTTAGACCATAATTCTAGTCATTTTTTTTTTAATTTGGGATAATTTTCCCTACCTGAATTTGTATCGTCAGTGTAGGTTGAGAATGAGAGCTTGTGACTGTTCCCGTCGGAGTCGTAGGTGGTGAACTGAAGGTTCGGGACATTGACTCGAGGGTGGTAGTTCGTGAACTCGCCGGAGCCCCCAGAGGCGCCAGAGCCGTAGGAGGTGAAATTGCCGGCGGCAACATTGCCGTCGCTTGCGTAGGTTGTGAACTTCTCGTTGTGGCCAGTGGAGCTCCGGCTGTAGCGGGTGAAGGAGCCGGCGGCGAAGTTAACGCCGTTAGAGTAGTTCTTGAAGACGTCAATGCCGCTGAGCCGGGAGGTCCCGTAGTTGGTGAAGCGTTTGTTGGAGTATGAGGCGAAGTCGGAGTCTCCGGCGTTGTTTTCCGACGTGGGTGTGGAGTCGGAGAGGCAGAACAAGTTGGCGGCGGAGCAGAAGGAGGAGAGGTGGGAAGAGAGGGTCTTTTGAGCGGCGAGTTTGGCGAAAAACGCCGCCTCCACGGCGGAGAGTGGGGAGGCTTTGGAGAAGAGGAAAGGTGGCTTTGGGAGGGTGTTTGAGATGTGTTTGTTCCAATACCGAGTAAGTGAAGCTTTTACGGTGAATGGGTTGTCTCTGGTGGTGGTCGCTAATGAAACCTGCATGAAAAATAAACAAATCATATATATAGATAGAGAGAGAGAGAGAGAAAGAGAGAGAGAGAGAGAGAGATGAATCACTACTAAATGCCAAAAGGATGTAGAAGTTATTTGAGAGTTCTTACAGTGAAAGATAAGAGGGACGAGAACAAGAAGATGAGCTTCACTCGTCTCTGGGTTTTCTCCATTTTAGTAGTCAGATGAGCTTGTCTTTGCGTTACTTCGTTTGTTCCATTCGATGGTGAGTGCCTTTGGAATGAAATATATGGTAGGTACCAGAAAGAGAACTTCGTTGTCCTTAAGTGACTGTAATTAGGTAAATAATTTTTTATAAAAAATACACATGTATATTTGCAAATTGATGGATTAGTTATATAGATATCCCTTCAATTATAACTTATTTTTAATTTACCCATCCATTTATTCATTTTAACACTTTAAACTTTTATCTATTTAAAGTGAGTTCTGTTTAAAAGTCATTAAAAAAATTTATTAACTTTTTATTTATTTATTATTCCTTAATTATGTAATTATTACTGACATAAATTCAAATTTGAAATTTATGACTAGAGATTTGAATTGATTAAATCAGATAAATCATTCAATTTTCTGTTATAAATTAAATAAATCAAATTTTTTCTTATCTCACCCACAAAAAGAAAACCAACTTGAACCTAATTTTGATAATGAATCTAACAAATTCAATTCTCGGATCTTAATAATAAATATTTTTATTTATTTATTTTATATTTATCATATATATTTAATTTTAATAATAAATAATAAAAATGTATCCTCAAATTTTATTTACAATTTTAAGCTAAATTTAAATTAAAAATGAACTAAATCAAATGAAAATATTGTAAAATTAAAACACAAAATTATTAGGTTTAATTTGATTTTTTTATTTTTCATTAAGTTTTATTTTTATGCCAAAAACAAAAATAAAATATATATAATTTATTTTTATTTTTAAGTAGAGTTTTTTTTGGGGGGATGGGATGAGAAAATTTTGATTTATTTAATTTATTATAGAAAATCGAATAATTTATCTTACCTAACTCATGCAAACCTTTAGTGATAAGTTCTAAATTTGAATATGCGAGTAATAATCACATTAGAAACATATTGAGATAATTAAAAAATAATAAATAAATAAAAAGTTAACAGATTTGTTTAAAAGTTTTCAAACAAAGCCCTTTTTAAATAGATGAAGGGTCAAAGCATTAGAGTTAATAGATGAAGAGATAAATTGAAAATCAATGATAGTTGAAAGAGTACCAGTGTAATTAATCCTAAAATGATAAAAAAAATTTATAGATCAATAATGCCTATAAATGAGTCAGGTTTACAATTCTTCTATAAGTTTATTTCACTTATATCCCCTGTGGTTTCGACTTTGTATACTTAAGCTATGTTTGTTTACCGGATTATTTTGAGAGATTGGACTATTTTTTATCAAATTGACTTTAATCTTATATTTGGTTTATAGTATTAAAACTTCAAATTACACTACCTATCCCTTAATAGAAGGGATAAGTAATACCACGGAAGTGGTGGTATTACATATGCTCCACCCCGGATTTGCTTCCCAACAAAATCTAAAAATTCAAAATTATTTGCTATCATTTTTTATTCAACTTTATATCCCATCAACTAAACACCAAAAAAATAATCACACATAGAAAATTAATCATATTATATCTAATCTCATATATTATCATATACTATTACTTATACCCAATCAACCAATCCTCAAAATCAAACATAGCCTTAGATCCTATAAGTTTCATAAATGTACACTAGACCTCTTAAGTTTTATATTACATTCACTTAAATTCCTTATGTTAAATTTTCCATCCAATTAAACATAACTTCTAACCAATTTAATTTTATAAAATCACCTTTATACCTTTAATATTAATTATGAAAAGATATTTAATTATATTGTGATATAGCATATATTTTTTTATGTAAAAATTATATTATAACTAATTTATTAAAAAACTTTTGAAGATATTTATATTGTGATATGGCATATATTTTGTTTATGTAAAAATTACATTATAACTAATTTATTAAAAAACTTTTGTGAACCTTTTCCATATTAGTACTTTAAATTACAGTAAATTACATTTATCTTCTCTCAATATTTAGGTAATTATACTTAGCATCCATAACATTTAAAAGTTATACTTGTTTCCCTTATGTTGAAATATTGTTAATATTGACCCCTTCTGATAAAATCAATCATTAAAACTTAGTATAAAATATTAAATTAATTAAAATTTTTTAGGTTTTTTTTTTAATTTTGCCCTTCTCTTTCATATTTTGTTAGCTTTCTTCACAAAAATTCTCAAAAACTATAGATTTTACTTAATTTTGAGAATTTTGGTAAAGAAAAAATTAATGAAAAATGTGAGAGTGTGATAGATAAATAGGAAAAATGCCTAAAATTTTAGTTATTTTAACATTTTTTGTTAAGTTTTAATAGTTGATTTTATTAAAATAGGATTAATATTAACAATATTTTAAAATAAGAGAGGTTAGTGTAACTTTTAAATGTTGTGGGTGTTAAGTGTAATTATCCAAATGTTAAGATGAGGTAAATGTAATTTACCCTTTAAATTATTATGCTTTGCATTAATATTTTAAATTATTATTATATATAAATTAATTAGTAATTATACACAATAAATTACCATTATTTTTTTCAATTAATTAATAATCTAATAAACTAAACATGAAAATAAAAATTATATTATAATTAATCTATTAATTTTCTTTTTTCTATGAACCTTTTTCTATATTAATACTTTAAATTATTATGCTTCACATCAATATTTTGAATTCATATTACATATAAAGTAGTAATCATACGTGTATATAAATTATCATTACTTTTTTCTATTAATAATATTTTTATTTTTATTTATTTATTTTTTTTGTAACTCAGGGTATTCAAACTAGCTTGTGCGCACCTTGACTAATTTCTAAAGTCCTAAAATTAACAAACAGGTAAGCCCTCCAATGATTATGAGGAGATTCGATTTAGCGACCAATAGGTCACAAATCCAAACTCTTACCAATTGAGCTAATCTTTGGGATTACTATTAATAATCTAATAAACTAAACATGAAAAAGGAAAAAAGAATTATGTTGAACTTGGTTTGTATTTCTATTTTTTGTTTTTGTTTTTATTTTTTATTTTCTATTTTTTGTTTTGAGATTTATGTTTTAAAAATGTTGAAAACGCATTTGGTTTGATATTTTTTATTTTTCGTGTTTTATGAATTTTTATTGTTTTGAGTTAAAAATGTTGAAAATGACTTTTTGTCATTTTACATTTCATGTGTAAATCTATTTTCTATTTTCTGTTTTCTAAAATAAATTTTGAAAGTACGAATAAGCAAATGCATTTTGAGATGTTTTTCTTATTTTCAAAAATGCAAAATGAAAAATCAATTCAAAACAAGTATACCAAATGTTATGTTAGTTTTCTCATTTCTTCCATATCCTTTCTATTTGTATAAACAATAAAGGAAGAACTTTACTCCTAATTTTCTTTTCTATGCATTTTTTATATTAATAATAAGGGTATAAACTTAATTTTATAACATTGAATTAGTCTAGATGGAAAATTTAACAGGAGGCTGAGTGTACATTTATGAAACCTTAAGGGATTTAGGTGTACACTTATGAAATCTTAAAGGGATTTAGGTACACATTTATGAAATCTATGAGATTTAGATGTACAAAAGTGAAACCACAAGAGATGTAAGTGAAATAACTCTTCTTTTATTTATAGTTGGGCGCATGAATAATTGGGTATTGGACCCAACCCAATAATATTTATCTACTACAAAATTTATAACATTTACAATTATTTGTATAAACTTTATTAAGATCTCATTTGGAGCTCTATAATTCTCCATGAATCTTCACAAGTTTTTATAAATTTTAAATTTTTTGCTCATCGCACGAACACTAATACCACAATTTTTATAAATTTATACTAATTTCTTATAATTCCAAACACTCCCTCGATCTTGTTAATTATGTATAATATTTACAATATTATATAAAATATTTAATGTCATAAAATTATATTATTTGGTATAGTTTGGATATTTTCATATTCAAATCTGCTTTGTATTGAATAGTCAAGTTCGTATCATAATAGGATATCTATAACGACCTCGCAGTCTACCCTAGTGGTCAATAAGGGTTCCTTCCGAACCGTAAACGCGAGCGGCGGGAGTTCGAATCGCATGAGATGCACTACCGCGACTTAAACGGGAGATGCCTTGGGTTGGGCCGCTCTCCTTCCGGTTTGGCAAGTTGGGATGAGTCTACAATGGCCCTGCCCGACCCAGGTTCCGGGTCATCAAAAAAAAAACCTGTATCTATAATGGCTATATTATGCCTGAATTCGAGCCTTGACCCAATCTATTAATAAACCTTGATGAGTAAATGAATTTAAATATACAATTAATTACGATTATTTTTTATTAATTAAAATTCAGTCTCATATAGTTTTGATGAGTTTATTATAAAAGAAAAAAAAACAAAAATGACATATAAATAACCGTCCTTTTCATAATTTAATTACTTACATTGCATGGATTTTGAGGAAAAGAAGACATTTAGGCTTAATTTGGAAAGGGGAAAAAGTTATTTTATTTTTTTATTTTGTATTTGAAAAGAGAAAAAAAAAATTAACTTTTTATTAGCTAATTTTTAACTTTCTATTAATTTAACATTTTTACCCTTTATAATTTAAAAGAACTTTAAAATGTAAGAAATTAATTTCATCATTTCAAGAGAAGTCAAAATTTTGAATAGTCAAAAATTAATTTTTAGTTATGGTTTGGTAAACTAAGGCTTAGTATGGCAAAGAGAATAGTTAGTTACCTTATTTTTAGTTAGCGAGTAGTTACCTTATTTTTGGCTAGTTAGTAACTAACTAAAAATAAAAATAAGTCAGTTATTTTTATATTTGGGAAAGAAAAAATGTGACTTTTTTTTTAGGTGGATATTTAGTTTTAATTAATTTGACATTTTTACCCTAAAAAGTTTAAAAGAATGTTAAAATTTAAGAGGGTAAATT
Source organism: Vitellaria paradoxa (assembly GCA_019916065.1). NCBI lineage: Eukaryota > Viridiplantae > Streptophyta > Magnoliopsida > Ericales > Sapotaceae > Vitellaria > Vitellaria paradoxa. The sequence continues at coordinate 38,667,484 of CM034240.1, forward strand.
TAGTCAACCACTATATCAACTACTAGCTAGCTATCACTGTAACAGCTATTAACTCATATTGTCAAACCGAGCCTAAGCTTTAGTATCCATTTGATATGGTAATGACCTTTTTACCCTTTTTTTAGTTTCTTGACAACTTTTGGTGGACTGGGATTTCGAGATCTTGAAGTGGTCATCCTTTTGTTATTTTATTCCACAAAACTATGAAGAGTTAAACTTGCCTAAATTTTTTAAGTTCCAGAAACCAAGGCCCCTTAATTATACTCCCAATTATTAGTGGGGAGCAAGAGATCATGGTGGTTCTTCAGATTATATTTATGTATACATTATTAAACCACTGTCAGATGGGATTCCGATTGGACTCAAATATCAAAGCCCCAAACAAGATCGTTAAGGCTGCGTTTGTTTAGTTTTAAAATATTTAAAAACACACGCACACATTTTCTTATATTTTAAAAAATATAAGTACGAGTATTAATTCTTCCAAAAATTATTTTACACTAAACCAAACGAACCTAAGAGACGTGCAAAAATTATATAGAAATAATTCAATGGTCTTAGAAGATATTTTTCTGATTTCTCATTGCCTAAACACGTGGATACTTTTTTTTTTTAATTTTTAATCATGAATTTGTAAAAAATATTTTATATCTATTACATATATAGTGGATTTAAGAATTTCGTTCAGACAGCACAAAATATTCAAAAAGAGTTGGAGTTAAGAGTGAGAGAAAATGTTCTCTGTTAAAGAGAGATAAAATTATTCATAATTTATTAGTTTAAATGAGACCTCCTAACAACAAACAAAAATTTACTAAAAACATTCCCTTACACAAATATATATATATATATATATATATATATATATATATAATATATATATATAATATAATAATATTTTATAATTTATAAAGTTTATTATATTATGTATTATATGGAGTAGTGAATGCACCTTATTCCCAAAAAAAAAAATGTTGAGAAATGTTTCTTATTTTTCTCGGTTAATAAAATTTTGACTCAATTTGAACTTAGTAAAAAAAATCATTATTTTTCTCCTGAACTTATTTTCAACTTATATTCACATTTTGAACTTTCAAAAAAACTTAGAAAAAGTTTGTCAATATATTTCTTAATAGTAAAAAGTAAATTTCAACCCTAATAGAATTTTAACAAAAAAAATAATTGTTTTATTCATAGTTTTTAAAATGATAAATTTCAGTCCATTTTTTGCGCAGATTCGTATTTTGAATTTTTAATTTTCAATTTTCAAATATAATTAATTTTTAAGATATACAAATTTAACCTCCATCACTAAATAATTAAATATAATTAAAATTAATACTACATTCACTTAGTAATTACTCCGCTAATAGTTTTTTTTTTTAACATTCACCCCTTAGTTTTAAACATAATGCCAAAAGCCCCATTAATCCACAATAGAATCCATCATTGAACAAGTTCCTAGTCCCTCTAAGAGAGAGGGGTTTCCACACGTTATGCCACGACATGGCTTAGCTGCTTTTAATTCCTTTCTTGAGACCATTCAACTTTTACTAACTTCTTATTAATTATTAATTTTTATCAACTTTCTTTAATTTACTTACTAAAATTTATCAAAAAATTTCTCTAATTTTTACTAACTTTTTTTAACATTCTCTAACTTTTATAATTAATAGGTTTTAGAAATGACAGGTGACCATACCAGAATAAAAATTACAAAAAAATTTATTTTTTTTTATAAACGAAAAAATGCACCGTAGTCTCAATTAAAAGCATTGCACACGTACCTTATGTAAACAGGCAAGGATCAAGTGTAAGAAATATAGTTGAAATTCGATAAAAGATAAGATCAGATATATAAAATATAATTAAACCCCGAAAACAATCCAATTACTTGATTATTTTATGAAAATATTAATGTACCCCTAATGCCTCAAAATTTATACTAGTCAATAAAGGGGAAGACCGTTTTAGTATCTCCCTAATTTTGAAACCAGGCTACAATTTTGAATCTTATAAATACCATTTAACTTTCTTCCTTAATTGTTCTTTATCTTCTCTATCCAAGGCTTGTTTGTAAGAAGAAATAAATGAAATTTTCTTTAATAGAAAAGGGATTAAAGAAATAATTAATGAAAGAATAAAGAAATTGAATAAAGAAATTAAGGAATATAATCACTTACACGTGATGCATGTTCATTTACCCTAACAATAAATAAATATTAATTACCAAAAAAAAACAATAAATAAATATTACTTTTGAATGTGTCTAATTATTTTTATGCATAAATATCGAGATCAAGTAGGTAAGTACGAGCAGAGGATTTTAAACTCCTTGTGAGAAGGACCGATTACAGGAATAGGAGGCTAAATTGTAAAAAAAAAAAATCAGCGATCTTGATTTAATTGGACCATTAAATTATTTGAAGATCAGAACCATTAACCTTCATTTGACTCCAAGGAAGAGAATTTTGCAGAGTCAAAAATAGGATTTAGCAAATGTCTACCTAACCCGTTTGCTATCTCAAATTTATTTACATGTACATATACATATATATATATATATATATATATTAAAAAGAAAACCAAAACCTGCTTATATGATCAGAGACTTTAGAGTGGAATCCCATCAAACACCTACCTACGAATAGAGGTATGCCAACTTTAGAACAAAGCCTTTACTCACATCACGCACAAACTTTTGTCCCCCTAAAGAGTAAAAAGTTGATTGTAACTAAAGCTAAGGTTGCGAGAATTGAAGCCCGGGACCAACTCTGCACGAGCTTGCAGCCAACAACTTTAATCATCCAAAGGCTGAAGTGATGCCATGATTTATGTCGATTTTTGGAGTGCATAAAACCCATAGAAACATCGCGCCAAAAAGGGGGAATTATTCTGAATCCATCCATCACACAAAGACAGAACATTGGTGAACTTTGTCAGTCTACCTATTACATGTAAAACTCTGAAAGTGAACTTTAATTTTCTTTCAATAGTTTGGAAACTTGTTCCCAATTGCCAACAAAGCAATGGCCAGAATACTGGCTTCCAACATACAAGCCTGCTATGTATTTTATCATTTTTTATCGAGTTAATTTTAATTTTTTATTTAATTTGCAGTGTCAGAACTTCAAGCTGAATTTTATCCAAAAATAAGAAATAAGTAATGCCGTGAGGAGTGAAATGACGTATTGCTAATATCTAAAAATTTAAAATTATTTTCTATCACATCTTATATCAGATTATATCTTTTTATCCTATCAACAAAATATTAAAAAAATAATTCTACGTAAAAAATTAATTTCAAGTTATATACAATTCTATATATATTATTCTATAATGGGTGCGTTTAGAATGACAAAAAGTGAAATAAAATGAGATAAATTATAAGTTCATAATCCGTACAGTGAAATAAAAAATAAATAACTTTTAAAAATTTTTAAAAATTTATAGCAAACTAAACAGAGCCAATATTACTTATACTCCATTATCCAATTCCTCCCATCAAACAAAGCCAAAGCATAATCACTTTATTTTATGCAAGCTATCCCGTCAAACCAAACCAAACCAAACAAAACCAAAACTTTCCTTCAAATTAGTTTAGTTCTTACGAACAAATAGTTCGGTCACAATTTTAACATTTTTAAAAACCAAATGATTGTGCTTAGCTTGTAATTTAAGAGATTGATTAATCAAACCAAAACTAATGCTATTGAATATAATAAAAAAATATGATATTTTATTATCTACAATATGTTTAAAAATATATTTAAAACATGTCTTAATTACAAAATTACCTGTTTACACATCTTCAGGAAAAAAAAAAATAGTAGTCACCGATGCATTCAAATTGAAAATCCTCTCCATCCTCGCGCGGATAATAATAGGTACTCGAAAATATGTTTGATGATTTGTCGATCAAATTATGCTATGGTACCAAATCAAACAGCGCACCGCGCCCCTAATCCCACGTTCGCACCTTGCTTTTGCAAACAAATGAAAAATGACAAATTAAAGGAGATCATATCACACCCCACCCCACCACCACCCCCCCCCCTTTTCCCCCCCTTTATCAAGCTTCAAGAAAAGGCATCGAGGACCAAATCTGCACAAGCATACCAAGAACATCCATCATCCAACTGAAATTCATCCAACTTAGGATTGCCAGCCCCACAAACACTGTACGGAAAAAGAAGCTTTGAATCCATCAAGAAATGAAGAATACATCTTGAGATGGGCTTCCACCAAATGCAACCCCAAGTCACTTTCTTCCTTTCGTTAAGTTACTTCCAAATTGCTCGCTCTACTTTCCGGAAGTCATTCAAAATTGCTAACAAAGCAATAACCAGAGTACTCTGGTCCCAACCATTTGGCAGTAATTGAGCTCAAAAAGGGATGGGCTTGTAACACCATTTTCATGTATGGGCACCAGTTAGACACCGCTATCATAAATTCTTGTAATGATTATGGCAGCAGCAATTCATCAATTACGTACATAGTTACATACAAAATGAGCCCAAATACTAGTCACCAATTTTGATTGCATTCAATACTCGAAAAACCACCAAATTTTTTTTTTTTTTCAATGAAGTCACAAGTAAACTAAATCTAAAATTTTGTTCAGCAGTCACTTTAGCAAAAGGAATGAAAATCAAAGCTTGCATGAGGTTTGAGATGAATCAGAAAAACAGCTTTTCTGAGAAAAGAGCTAACAAAAAACCAGGTGACGATCACAGTTGTCAAATAACAGAAACTTCAGCGAACCACCACCTGGAAAAGGAACCAAACCCAATAGAAAAGATAATGAACGCCATAGTCAGCTCTTTGAACACTGCTTAAATCTATTTGTCGTCTTGTTAGTCCAACATCCTTTACTCGGGGATCATCTGCTCGCTGTCAACTTCTCCTTCTTGCTCAACCGTAGGTTTTGATGGACTTGACCCTGGAGCTTGCTTCTTCTTGATTCCACTAACAATATCATCAATCCTCAGAAGCATGCAAGCAGCCTCAATGGCTGTCTTGAAGGTTTGTGCTTTCACGTTATAAGCATCCCATATCTGAAGAGCAAGCAACCTCACTCATTAAAGGCATGTATACTTTGCAAAATGCAAAATTTGCTATCAACTGATAAAGCTAAAAGAGAACAAAAGGTAATAAAATTGTACCTTCCTCTCTCTCATGTCCGAAATTGCACCCGTGTTTCCATCTATACCAATCCATGCATTTTCTCCATTTGCATGCTATGGAAGATAAGAAAAATATATTTTTCTAAGTGAAAGAAGAAAGGAATATATACATAATACAGTTAAATTTTAATTTATGGAATTTTAAAGGAATGTTTTGCAGTTGTGGCATGAACAGAGAACTATTGTTGGTCCATTCCCACACTGGACACAACATTCTCTAATCATCTTGGCAGCCACAGTAAGAGTGCTGCTATAACAGGAAGATACTAAGCATACCAAACAACATAAAAAAGGAAAAAAGTAAGCAGGTGTCTTGCCTTCCCCTGCAGAGCAGTCATAGTCCTAATCACATTAACCCCACAATTCTGTGCCAGAGTCCTTGGTATAGCTTCAAAAGCTATTGCAGCAGCTTCATAAGGCCACTGTTTCAAAAGGTAAAAACATGGGCATCAGGAGAGGCAATTTGAAGATCAGAAAACCACACAAAAATGCCCAAAAACTTCAAAGAAATTTAGATTTATTGATTTATTAACCTAGAATGACCAAATAGAAATCACATAGGTGATGATGCATCCTAAGAAATTCTACCTTCTCAATGCCTTCAATAGCTTGACTCTTCTGCTTCAGGGTAGCAGACACAGTTAATTCTGTAGCACCACCACCAGGAACAAGTTTTGGATTCTTAACAATGTTCCTTGCCACGGACATTGCATCCTGAGAAAAATGAGAGCATAAGATGCTCAACAACCCAAAACTCATGAATGACATGAAATATTTGCTGAAGTACTGAAGCAAAATCACACCTGCAGATTTCTTTCAACTTCATTTAGAAGATCCTTACTAGCACCTCGTAAAAGAACCGTGCATGCTTTAGGGTCTTTGCAATCAACAATGAATGCAAAGAACTCGTCTCCGATCTTCTTAACTTCAAAAAGTCCAGCCCCAGTTCCAACATCTGATTCTTGAAGTTCATCAGGTCTGTTCACAATAACTGCACCACATGCTTTAGCAATTCTGTTGTTGTCTGTTTTCCTCAATCTCCTTATTGCGCTTACTCCAGCTTTGCTCAAATAATGGCAAGCCAGATCACTAAGTCCTTTTTCAGTTATGACCAAGTCTGGTTTGAACTTCAGTATTTGCATACAAAGATTCTCAATGTATTCTTCCTCCATTTTCAGGAGGACTCCCCAGTCTTCTTCTTTGACCAGCTCTGCATTTGTTTGGTTCTCACCTTTCTTATACTCAAGGGGGCAATCAAGTAAAATAATGCGGGGATTGATAATTTTTCTTCTCATTTTTCCAGGGGCAACAACATCCTTGTTAATCATAACACCCTTAAGAACCTTAGAATCCTCCAATTGGCCACCAGGAACTTTCTCCACCTTTATATACTTCTTAATGTCCACTTCACGGAGTCCTTGTCCAAGATCCACACCAACTGTTGTGGTAGCATCAAGCGCTAAATCCTAGAAGTTGAACAGACAGGTAATAATAGAATTGGTGAAAAATAAAAATGGATAGTGCGGTAAGACACCAAATCTTTTGAGGAAAATAAAAAATAAGCATAATTTAAAATACCAGAGGACATGAAAACATTGACAAAGATTTTCAGTCACATAAATCTCAAATATAATTGTTTATACAAGAGAGTGTCAAAGAAGGGAAAAATCACAAGTAGAACTGCCAGTTAAAATATATATATATATTTGATATTTTCAGTACATCTTTTTTTCATAAGAAAAATTTTACAAACACCTTAAAAACAAACTCCTAGCAGACTTATCAGATGAATAGGTAAATTAGTAAAGCTTAGAGCAATTGATAAAATACTTACAGCAATTAAATCCCCAAATTGACTGGTAAATTTTGTGCCAATAGAACTCTTCACTAACTCCATCATTGTGACACCTGCCAAATACGCTTAGCATTATTTCGACAATACGCAGCCAAAAAAATGACAACTGAAACAGGGCTAGCACAGGATTTATTAAACTACAACGTAAGCTGCATGCTCCAGAAACAACACCAATAATCCTTTTTTTATTTTCAAATAGTTGTATGCATTTCTGATATTCCCATACATGAGATGAAAACAGCTTTCCTCATTTTCCCCATAAGCCTCAGTGAAAAAGCAACAAAAGCAGGTCTTAAGGATCCCAAGACTTTTCCACATTATTAGTGAATTTAGAAACCAGAACCACATTTCAGTTCATCTTTTCGTCTGTAGCAACCTCAGTAAAATTTAGTTTTAATATCATTTTTTTCTTTGTGCGGGGCAGAATAAAAAACACTTTTTAGTAAGAAAAATCATGTGCCGAATTGCATTAAGGTCAGATGCGTTAAAGAATTAAACATCAAATAAAAAGAGCTCCAATACTGTCAAAGCTTACGGTCATTCACATCGATGGGCATTGCAATCTTGTCTAGCACTGCAATTGCATCCTCAAGAGCTTTATTGTAAGCTGGAAAAGCACATTAAATTGACAATCATCAAAAACAATAAAAGAAAATCTATTTTGCCAATTAAACAAAAAAAATAGTTCGAACCATTGCCAAAATACCTCGGCATATGACTGTAGGATGATATTTCCGGTCAATGAAAGCTTCAGCAACATGAAGCATCTCACCAGCTTGAACAAATTATCACTCCAACAATCAGTCATGAGTGGAAAGATAAATGATTTAAAACAAGCAGAACAGAATATGTTTTCAATTGCATAAAAACGTCAGCAAACTCACACACACAAATGTAGAAAGGCACAACAATAGCATGTTCACTAAAGCCCACACAATGCAACGGCTAAACTAATTTGTAACAAATCCTTAGAGAAAGGAGCACCAAAAATTAAAAGCATTCCTACTCATGAAGCATAGTGTTTGAAACTCATTTTGCTTAAGTCATGTCATGATTATATGTAACATCATTTGAGTACCATCATTTGCAACTAAATAGGGTTTCACTTTTAACATTTTTAAAAGAATGAAAAATTTACACCTACAAGTCATCATTCCTTTAAAGGGTTCATCTTGAATTTATACCTATGGTAAATTATAATACAAGAGATCCACAAATTGATGCCACAGCAAATAGAAAACTGCTTAACAAGAACAACAAAGTTGCATACCAAGAACAATTACTGAAGTCGTTCCATCACCCACTTCTTCATCTTGTGTGCGGCTTAATTCGATCATGGACTGTGAGGTTAAAAAGTAAAAATGACAAAGTTATTGAAAGCTTTGTTAACTTCTATTCAGAACCTTATGGCAGAAATAACATTTCCAATGATTAGTTACATTAGAAATACTTCATTAAATTATATAAAATAGCAAAAACAAAAACAAATGAACCAACAAGAGTGAAAAAGCATGAAGTTAAACAAAGAAGTTGCATGTTCATTAACAGAAAGCAACATGGGTGCCATGCCTTAGCTGCTGGATGAGCAAGATCTAACTCTCGGAGGATAGCATTCCCATCATTGGTGACAACAATCCCTGCAGCCAACCACATAGAAATCGTAGCAAATAATATCAAGGAAAGTAAGTCAGAGCACAAAGGAAAGAATTAAAGCAAATTATATGACCTGCTATTGACATGCATTTACATAAATATAATAGAAACAACCAACAATTAGCACAATTAGCAAATTTACACAGAAACTACCATAACGAAGATATGATGTGTATACATGAAATGATATAACATCTATATGCGACAACAGCCATTATTGAAAGTTCATATACTTTTGAAGAAACAAGGAAATGCACATAATTTTCCATTATAATATAGCCTTAATAAAAATCACATTTGCAATAAGGTTATTTTGCAATTGACCAATTAAATTCAAGAAACTACAGATGCATGACAGCTTGACCCTTTTTTTTTTAAATATATTAGGGGTATCCCACCAAAAGTGAGACTAATCCCCTACAACTCCTGACCAACACCACCAGAACCAGGAGCAGGGTAATCTGAAGGTAATCGAACAGATGATCCCCAATTCAAATTATACCACAGAATTACCCCGCATGGGCGTTTCTACAGTTTAACCATATTGAAACTCATTTCTCCCTTCAATTCACATTGTTTGTCCTGCTTTTTTATTAAAAAAATAAATAAAATTGCAGCATGGATTTCAAAATTCTCATAGGGCCCAAGTGTTTGAATCCAATTTGGGAATAATCTCGTTCTTATTTGGATAATGAAATGATGGTGATTCCCACTCCATTTGGGTTTCTCATTTGGGGTCCTGTGCAGGGCCTCTTCCCTGTTATTTTTACACCAGTCCGTATTCTCCATCTGCCTTAAAATACTTTCCTGTTTTAATATTACAATAAATCTGTTTTCATGTCACTCCATGTTTCATTATTTTGACTCAAAGAAGTGGTAACTTGGGTTTAGATGAAGTCATGGTCCTAGACAAAACAACATTAAAAAAGAAACAAAAGTGATCCTTTATTAAGCTGAGACCTCTCTCACTCCCATAAAACAGATGTGTGTGTGTGTATAGTTCTCATTAGAAACATATCATAAATTTTCATTACAAGGGGACAATGAAGATTTGATTTTGAAAGCATAAGAAACATCTAGTTGTATGATATAAGAAGAGGAAAGCACCTCCTTGTGCATCAAGTAGCATCTTCAACATGGATCGTGGACCCAAGGTAGTGCGAATTATGTCAGCCACAGCCTGCAAAGTAATGAATGAAAGAAAAACGTCAAATGGTATCACACTTTGCTAAGTTAGTAAACCCCAAAATATCAAGGCACATTAACATAACTCAATATTCTGTTACACAAAGAATAACAACAATAACAAAGAGAACCAGTCTTTAACAAAATACAATCCCACACTTACCAAATTTCAGAGCATTAACTAATTATGACACAGCATGTGTTCTCAAATTCAAAATTACCATTTTTTGTTGGGTTGGGTAGGGTTTCCCTTGTCGTCGTTTTGGTTTTTTTTTTTTTTTTGGGGGGGGGGGGGGGGGATGTTTCTATATGCACACACGACATTCGACTTCATTTTGCAGGAGAATTTAATATTTCAATATTGTAGCACCAATTTTTTCATGCAACTGAGATACACAAACTTATTTTACAAGGCTCAAATCTATTAATCACCTCAAACGTGATATTCAAGGATCATAGATCAAAATAGGCTGCTAATCATCACTGAACCAACAAGTTGCAGAATTGACAATAAGAAAATCATAAGAAATATGCAAACTTTGTCGGTGGGACTCACAAACCAACAATAGCTCAAATTAACAAGTTTTAGCTTCAACAGCACGGCTACAAAAAAAAAAAAAACTAAAACTGAATTTCACCTTTGAAGCCTGGATATTGGCATGGTGAACCCTGCTTCCAGATTCACGGTTCAAAGAATCCTCTGCGCATTCCAAATCATATACACCAATTAGCTTATTTATCTAAATATATATATACATATACTTCCTATTATCAGCATTCAAATTTTCTATTCTCTAGTCCTGGATTTGAATAATCACTATCACCCCAAACTTCTTTGCAACAAAGGTCCTATACAAGTTCTCAGTTTTTTTATTTTTTTATTACAAAAGAAAAAAAAAAGGGTGGGGGAGCGCACACAAATACATTTCATTTCATAAAACTCCACAGATCTTGCGGGTTGAGCTATTGTGTTCTGAAGGTCTAATATCTACACGAAACGATAAATTTATATATAAATATAAATAAATAAATAAATAATCTGACCGCCAAGATCAAAGCCTACATTATCGAGTTTCAAGAACGATATCTGCTGATTCAAATGAAAAAGACGATCTCACTGGCAAAAGAGAGCGAGTAGTACTTACTTAGGACGAGAACCGGTGCGTGCATGACTCTGAGAGAGAGAGAGAGATAAACCCTAGCTCGGAGCTGATAGGAGGGGCTAAGACTTCAAGTGCCTTGAGTCGATTTTGACGGAAATGCTTCTTCGATTAGACCCGAAGGGAGGGAGGGAGCGTGTGTGTTTTTGTGTGAGGCAAAACCCTAGCAACTTCTAGCCTTGGGGTCGTGCGAACTGATACGGATCGGCTCTGGAAATAGGGTCTGACCCGGTTGAAGAAACTCCGTGCCCCAGACAGAAACTCCAGATTGTTCAAAATAACCGCGTCTGGGGCTCTTTGTAACGTAAAATCCTGAAAATTTTTAAGATTTATAAAAATTATTTATTTTTTACCTCATTACATAAATTACAAATTTATAAATTACTTTAAATAATTTTACTCTATCTTATTTTTTATTATTCCAAATACCCCTAAATTAATTTCAAAAACTTAGAAGTTCATTGAAGTTTGAAGAGTTTGGGGGAAGAAAATCCGATGCTAACTTTTTTCATATTCTGTTATTTTTTTACCAAAAATATATTTTTTCTTTTTTTATTGTAATAGCTTCAAGGCCATATTATTTAAAAAATGTAGAAAAATGATGTTAAATATTTTTTATTTAATTTTTAAGAAATATACGAATAATATACCTAAATTTTAACAAAATGGAAAAATAATTTTTTTGTTAAAAATAGAATACATAGCCTGATTGACATCTGTCATTTTTCTATTTATCTTTAACTGTTTACGGGAGTGTTTAGTTGGCCAAAACTAATTAAAATTCACCAACTTTCATCAATTTTTTGTACTTTTTTCCAATCAAATTTCATCATATATCATTTTTACATAAAATTTTTGTACTTTTACTGTACTTTTATTTTCTGTTATTATTTTTTTTAAAATGAAAACTGAAACTACATTTAAATGTAACGTTGTTTATAGTAATTAATTTTTATTTTAATAAAATATTTAGTTTTATTAATTTTTAAAAAATAATTGTATTTGATAAATAATATAATTAAATTAATTAAATTAAACCTATTGACTAATTATTAATTAATTTAATTTAATTTAGTTAAATTTCTTAACTTTATTATTTGTTGAAAATATTTTAATTCAATAAAAAAATGTTAAATATATTTTAATTACATATTTATTAAAAATAATTTAATAAATTCTTAATTCTCTAATCTATTTCATTTACTTACATGCTTTAAGAAGGCTAATACATTGAAAATTCTTGCTTAAATGAATCAAAATTAGTCATCATAATTTGCAAAGTACGAAAATAAATTAGTTAATGACTAATGAGATCAAATAATATGCACATAAAGATATGTAATGTCTAAAAAGCCGAGGCAATTTAGAAGGGTTTCAAAACATTTCCATTACTCATTAATGCAAAACTTATTTTATTTCCTAGAATTTTTTGAGTTAAATTAGGCTGACAAGCACAAAAAAGAATTAGACTAATTTTTCTGGTTCAACATACACAATATACTATCTATTTAAAAATAGTGAGCCATTTTTTAATAAATTATATATTTAAAACTATAAACTTAATTTTTTTATTTAAGAAACGGGCATCCTTGTTATCTCACTAGAAGAGTTTTCCAACCACTTTTGTCGGGATCGAGGTTAAAATAAAAATGATAAAATAAGCATAATAAACACAGAATTTACATGATTTGGTAGTTTTACCTACATCAAAGGCAGAAACTAAGAAAAACTAAACTATACTAAAGAAAGATATAATTACATAGAATTTTCTTCTTAATTAATTATTTCCCTTACCAACTTATATTTCTCTCCTCTTTCCTGCATTCACAATAACACCATCTTATTTCTTATACAAATTGGCCACACAAAAACTAAAAATCACCCCACCTATTTATATTGTATTAATGTATAATGCTGTGGGATGGCTTAATAGAAATTTATCAAAAAAAGAATTTTCTAATTGAATGGATCGTCATGGTTTCTTTTTCCTTTCATCCAGCCACATGGGTGGATATCTTGAAGTCAACAATAACTCTTTCCACCTAATGTGGGTGATTTCTCACGTTCTGCTACATAGAACATCTAATGGTGATCTTAAAGCATCCCCTCACCTGAGATATTCTGCAAAGTCTTCATGTTTCACCATTTTCTTTCTGTTGTCTTACACTCTAGTACCTCATGTGCTTCCCATGTTATGGACCAATATTGTTATTCTGCCCTTGTTCCTGGGCCATTGCACACCTCACTGGAATGCTCCGTTTTACACCCCTATTGGGATGCCAAGCTCCATACCCCCCACCGGTATACTATGTAACTCATCTCTCCAAATTCTTGAGTACTCTTCTTGGAGAGGAACTTGTCACTAATTACTTCAAGAATTGAAAGAGACATTTTGGCACCTTCTGCCAATGTTGTAGCATTTAGTCCATCCTTCTTCTTTGAGGTTTGTAATGTGAGTTTTGCACACCATTCGACTCCGATCCGCCATTAGTATTCCTATACCCCATTAGGTACCATCCAGGTGCTCTATTGCCTATTTCATGTGCGTTTGTGCGATCATTATATTCTTTATTCACTTCATCTCACTGTACTACTAGACTTGTGTCTGATAGCAATCTCTAACTGTCAGCACCCCCTCTAGTCAGTATAGTACCAACCCATTCCTATGTCACATAATCCTCATAGTATTACAGCATTGTCATTTCTTTAGGTTAGATTTTCTTTTGCTTTTCCTTTGCCGTTTTGTACTTTGAGCAATCTCGTGTCACGTGCCTTTCCTCGTAACAATAATAATAGGTAAATTTACGGCTTTTCTACCAACTTTAACTTTGACCTTCCCCTGATAATTCTTCTATCGCCTCTTCCTCTTTTCCCTTTCGTAACTAAGACCTGTTATCCGTTGTCATTAACGTCTTTTTCTTTCCTCCTTGCCTCTTCACTGAAGAGCGCATCTTTGACCATTGACATGGTCACTATTCTATTCGACACTGAGTTAGTGAGAGAGATCACCGAGTCTCCCAGTTGTCTAGTAAAAAACTAAAGAGAAGTAAGGCTCGAGTCTCGTTGTCACAATTGAGGCCGATGCTAGATAGTTGATTGAAATAATTTTAAAATGCACTTGTGTGTTCTATCATCAAAATTCTGGATCAAATCCACCAAACTCCTCATTAAGAGCACCTTATTTCGAGATATCTTTGACTGATATGTCTCCTCCAACTTTACCCAAGTGCAAGTGCGCTCATCTCCTAGGCTATATAGTGAAAAATCTCAAGTCCACTGCCCCACCCCGATTAGTCCCAATATCTTCCAATTTATTTTCTTCTAGTCCTCCTCCTTGATTTTTGTCGGTTTGACTCTTTTATGTTCCAAAGGGTCATACAGGTTTTTGCAGAAGAGGATATCCTCCATTTGAGGTTTCTATAAGGCATAGTTGTCATTTGTAAGCATAATCATCGTACTTGTTATGTGACCTCCATTTTACGTCTCACATTTAGAAGCAAAATTACTTAAAACTGACCTCAGAGATGAATCTGGAATGTCGAAAGATCCTATAATAGGCTTTTTCAAAATTTAAAAACCTCAGTCAGCCCTCGGTCAATCATGATAAAAGTTTATAGTCAAATTTGATGACATGGAAACTTCTAATTGGTTGAAAAAATTAAAAATGACACGTGGCAAACAACAAATGGTGGTCAAATGGTCAATGCGGCTCAGCTTCATTGGCTTGGCTCAGTTAGTTAATGACTCCATAGCTCAGCTTGAATGGCTCGATTTGGCTGGCAAATGGCTCTGTAGCTTAGCTCCAATTAATGCAACTCCGCGGCTCAGCTTGAATGGCTAGGCTTAGCTGGTTAATGGCTCCATGGCTTAGCTCCAATTAATACGGCTCGGTAGTATCAACTCGGCTAGATAGTGGCTCAGCTCGGTCAATACAGCTTGGTTCCCTTGCAATATAAAATTAAAACAACTAATTAGCACCAAGTATCAAACTTAGAACCTCCTTCTAAGAAGTACCAAGACTTAATCAATTGAATTGCTACAAATGTTGTTGTTTAAAATGCCACCAAATGTTTATAAACAATTCTACTTGAGTGACCTAAGCCAATCTTCTTTTCCAACGAGTTGTTGTATTTTCCAACAAACTCTGTCAGAGAACTTTGGCAGGCACATAAGGGTGTGTCTAAGGGTCATTTTCTCTATACTTTTTATGGTTGTGATCTACTTGGCGAGATCTACAATCTAGTGTGTCCAAAATATGATTTCGAATAATTTATTCTTGGCAAAAGTAAGTAATTTTTACGTATCTTGCTCTAGCACTTCCAACCTTGGCTCTAATACCACTTGTTGGGATCGAGGTTAAAATAAAAATGATAAAGCAAGCACAATGGACGTAGAATTTATGTGATTCGATAATTCTGCCTACATCCACTGGAGAAACCGAGAGAAAGTAAACTATACTAGAGAAAGATATAATTACATAGAATTTTCTATTCAATTAATTCTCTCCCTCACCAGCTAATTTTATCTCTTCTCTTCTTTACATTGACAACCCACAATACCCTCTTATTTAATACATAAATTGGCCACACAAAAACTAGAAAATCACCCCACCCATTTATATTGTATCAATGTATAATAATAATACGGGGTGGCTTAATAGATATTTATCAAAAAATAATAATTTTTTAATTTAATGGATCATCATGATTTTTTTTTTTTTTTTTTTTTTTTTTGCTTTCATTCACCCACGTGAGTGGATATCTTGAAGTCAACACAATTTTATCTTCCATGGCATATAACTTTGTTTGAGAAATAGTCATTTTAACTTGGCTTGTCTACTTAATTTGTCACAGTTATAATGACTTGGACATTTATTTGATATATTTCAATCAATTATGACATCATCCTAATGCATTTATATAACTTAAATGTCATGTTATCACATTTATGATGGTTTGGGAAAGTCATATAAGTGTTGGGGTGATTTCCAGATTTAGAAAATTTTTCGAAACCTGATTCTATTGTGCCCACAATTGTGCTTAGTCTGTGCATACAAGAAAGTGATGCTATTTTGAGCTAAGAGATTGTCATTAGCTATGTGATTACGGCTCCACGGCCTCCCTATCCATTTGAGCCCTTCAAGGCCCCCTAAACACTTCCTATCTGACCCTTGAGGGACACTGCAACTAGTTGGTTGCAAATTGTATGAGTCGTGGTGTCTCCGCAACCTGCTTATAAAGATTTTTCATTGATCTGACTCATTTTTGCTCTAGTAGCTTCTTGTAGGAATATTGGCTTATTCTTATAAACAGCACAGTTGGAGTGCCAAAAATTTTTGTGACGCCTAATGTAGGTAGTTCAATCAACACTTTAAATAGGAATCGACTAAACAATCTCAATTGCCTCTTCAGAACACAAGTATGCTCTCTCTCTCTCTTTTGTCTAAACACTTGCAATACTGCTAGTTGGGTAGGGTGCAGCTGATTGTCTATTCGACGGTTAAGTGAGTATTCTAAGTGAAGAATAATAAACTAAATTAAACCAAGGTGGAAGTGAGGAATAATAGAACTGTAAAATTTTCTAATGATAAACAAGCATTTATCTTTTCTTGCTTTTATCTTTTAATTTATATAGGTCAGAGGGTAGACTCACGAGCACCACCTAAAGTGGTCAAACGACGTCTATCGATAAATAACTGGACTAAATTGTTGGCAAAATAATAGAGAATAAGACACTTTTCTCTCTTCTCACACACATCATTGCAGTCATGCTGAAGTAGTGATGTTTTAAATGATTGCCAAGTGTCAATAGTTTAGATAATATTCTCCAACTAACCTCATAAGCATTTTATTATTATCTAATTATAATTTTATGTGACTTTATTCTATAAAATAAAAACACATATGTTTACATGGTACTTTATATTTTCAAAGTTCTACTTATAGCATAATTTTATATTCCTTATTATTTTTTATTCTTAAAAATTATTAATCTAATATTAGATTTTTTTGCATCGCATCGAGCTCAAGTATTATCATTGTTACATTGCATTATTCATTAGTAAATTATTAAGATAAAATAAAAAATTAATAAATTTTACAAATAACAAAATAAAACATCAAAAATTATTATTAATTAATATTTTTTGATTTTTGATTTTATAATATAACTAATAATCTAACATAATATTTATTATTTTAAAAAATCATATCCCTTGAATTGCATACATTATATGCAACAATATATAAAAGTAAAGAATGCCTAATTATAATCTAATTTACAAGAGTTATTATTATTCATTAAGAATGAAATTATACTAAAATGCCTCTTGCTTTGCTGTATGTTATTATGATATATTTAATTTTACAATGAATAAAAAATAAGTATATGCAAAATGCAAAATATTATTAATGTACAAACATGTTACATTAGGACATTAAAAAAATATTTTTAATACCTAACTTAAAAAAAAATTATCCATTATATACTTAAAAAAAGAGTGTGGCTATATCGGTACTCTAAATAAAAAATAAAATAAAACACAAAAAATTAAAAATTGTGATAAGTGTCAAACCACCACCTTTTCTTCAAATATCATTAACAAAATCGAAATGATCCATTATAGATTTATTAAAAAAAAAAAAAGGTAACACGTATCAATCTTTCAAACAAAAAATAAAATGCAAAAAAAATATATATATATATATAATAATAAGCGAGACATGTGTTAGACCATCAATAATTACTGAAAAATTTTAATATGGAAATAACATTAGTATCCAAACAAATAAATCAAGAAAAAAATTAAAAATACAAATGTCAGCTTCCGATGAAATCATATGTCACTCTTTTACAAATCCTCACAAGTTAATGTATTAGTATAAATGATAATGAGATAAAATATGAATAATAAAATAATAAATAATAAACATATAATTAATTAAATAATTATTTACATTGTAATAATAAACATATAATTAATTAAATAATTATTTACATTGTAATATTTTACAAAACTAATTACAATTTAATATGGTATTTTTGAAAATTATGTTTTCAAAAATTAAGGTGTCATTTGGTATATTTTTTTTTAGCCAATTTTTTATTTTGCGTTTTTGAAAGAAAAATAGTTGAAAATGTATTTAGCCATTTGTGTTTTCAAAAACCGTTTTAGAAAATAGAAAATAGGTTTACACATAAAATATAAAACAGTAAAATTTCGTTTTGAGTATTTTCAACCTAAAATAAGGAATATTTCAAAACAGGAAAATAGAAAATGTTAAATCAAATGCATTTTCTATTTTTCTTATTTTGAAATTTTTAAAAAATAAAACATATAAAGCCAAAAAAAAAAAAAAACAAAGACAAAATGAAAAATAGAAATACAAACCAAATAGCACCTAAATTTTTACATAATTGATATATTATGTAAATCTCAATAAAACTTTTGAAATTATACCACATTTCAAGTAATATCTTTATTCTATTTTAGTACTCTTTGACACATGAGATAAGAGACACCGTTTGGTGTGCTAAAAAACAAAAAAAATTCTGAAAAATTCTGAAAATCTCTAAAATTTATTTACTTTTTATCTCACTGTACGAATTACGAACCCACAACTTATTTCACTTTATCTAATTTTATCTTATTTTTTATCACTCCAAATACACCTAGAATATAATTAAAAATAGTTTTTTTTACGAAAGAAAAAAGTACAATCATATAATTCATTATTTACTTTTTTAAATCTTTTTTTTTTATAGTTAAGTGAGTATAGTTTGGATTAATGGGAGAAAAAAGTATTTACAACTTCTTGGGGGCATACCCCCGTTTTTACAATATCTATGAGATTCCCCATTTGCTACAAAGGTCTACATTTATGTTCGAAGCATTCTTATCAATGTTTTGAGAATATCTAACCTTGACATCATAGACAATCTCCTTAATAATCTGTGAAGCCGATGGAGTAGTATCCTTAAAAATCTTGGCATTCCTTCCCTTCCATATGTGATAGATCATAGCACACCAAGCAAGCTTACAAATCTTTTGGTGCAATGCATTTCCACTAAACTTCCCTGCGGCCCATGTCACTTCTTCTTTCCATGGCTGAACTTGTCTTGAGATACCACATCTTTGCAAGATTGAGCTTCTCACTTCGGTTGAGAGGGGGCATTGGTAGAATAGATGATCAATTGTTTCATTGCATTGCCCACATAATACACATAAAGGTTGGACATTCATTCCCCAAGCTACCAATTTATCTTTAGTAGTGAGCTTTCCTTTAATGGCAAGCCATGAGATGAAGCTATGCCGCGGTATATGGTTAGGAAACCATAAAAGGTTGTGCCAAGGTACCTTATTAGCATGTTGCCGAATGGATTCCCATGTGGCTGCTGCATTGTACTTTCTTGTTCTTGAGACTATCCATATAAATTCATCATCCATAGCTTGGTTAGGTGAATAGTCCATTGGATTGTCAAGTATGACCTTACGGAGCTCCCATGTGTTTGGAAAGGGCCATTTCCATTGTTCATCTTCAATCACCCTTGATACCTTAGCATTTCTTGGCAAATCGGCGTCATAAGCTATTCTTGGTCCATATTTAGGGATAAGGGGGCCTTTTGGGTGCCAACTTGAATACCAAAGAGAGATGGAATTTCCATTGCCTACTTTGTACTTGGAAATTTTACTTGCCTCACCCCGGAACTTGAAAATTTTCCTCCAATTCCATGAACAATCGGATGGGGTTTTGATTTCCCAAAAACATCTTATTATTGATGCATATAATTTCAAATTAATATAATATTTACTATAAAGTATTTTTTTAAAAAAATATTTTTATCTCACTGATTGCATTTCATTTTCAAAAAGTGAATGCGCTTAAATCTTGCGCTTAGAGAACGAGGATAGTCGCAACAAACAAGCCAATACCTTGTAAATAACAGTTGTCATGTAAACCCGAGCCAGTGGAATCAAATGATAACACCTAGGGTTGTGTTTGATTTAAAAAAATAAAATAAAACAAAAAATTAGGGAAAAAATGAGAAGTGATAAAATTTAACTGATAAAATTTAAAAAAATAATTAAAAAAAAGAATTTTTTTAGTATGTTTTGGGAACCAAATACTCCCTCTCGGTTTGTAAAAAAACTTGATTATTGCGATGAATTTTTACACTCAAATCTCTTTCTACTTTTTATTATTTTTATTACGCGTCTCATCTAACTAGTAAAAAAAATAAAAATAAAAAATAAAATTTATCCATAATTTGTTGCGAATTTTTGTCACGCCTAAGAGGAGCAGATGTTATGGGTGTGCTTGGTTTGCTATAATAAAACTCTAAAAATCTCTAAAAATTTTTAAAAGTTATATACTTTTTATCTCAGTATACGAATTACGAATTCACAACTTATCTCAAATTATTTCATTTTATATCACTTTTTGTCACTCTAAACACATCCTATAAAAGGCTTGCGCAAACTCTCCTTATTTTTTAAGTTTGAGGTTGAACTTATAGATCGAGCTCAGCTCATCCTAGCCAAAAAAATAAAAAAAAAATATTTTTAGTAATTTTATGCATTTATATACAATTTATTTGTATTTTCTATAAAAATAAATTTTTATTTCAAAATTTAAAAAAATATTTATTTTAAACTACTACTTTTATAAGTTTTAAAATCATTGTTATCTAATATATTTTAAATATTTAAAAAATAAATAAATGTGCATGAATAACTTTAAGAATTAAGCTTAACCACGATGAATAAAAATAACATTTATTAGGTACGTTTAGAATGACAAAAATTAAGATAAAATGAAATAAAATAAGATAATTTGTAGATTCGTAATTCATACAATAAAATAAAAAAATAACTTTTAAAGAATTTTAAAATTTTTTTCAAAATTTTAACTATTTTTAACAAATTAAACGCACCATTGACTTAGCCTGATCTCATTGGCCGTCCCTATCAACCGAGACTTGGCAAAAAGTTAATTCTTTTTGTCCTACATAATTTTTTAGCAAAAATTATTTTTTTGATATGTAAGTGTCGTAATGTTTAAGTATTTTTTTGTATTTTTAAAAAATTATAAGAATATTTAAAATAGGAAAATAAGTATACATTTGAATTTTTTCAAATAAGTTGATTTTTTTTTCTTAGGTAAACTTTTTGTTTTTAATTGTAATTCATTTTTAAAAATTTAAATAAGTTGCAAAAGGTGTCTAACAAAATATCTATATGATAAAATTAAACGCACTCTTGGTTTGGCCCGACCCAACTGGTCGCTCTTACCAACGGAGACGTGGCAAAAAGTTAAATTCTTTTTGCCCCATATAGGACTCGTTTGGCATAAGAAAAATTTTCAAAAAAACTCTATAAATCTCAAACAATCCCTCTACCTCTAATTTTTTCGCCATCACTAATTTCAAAAAATTTCAATATTTTGCTAAAAAAACAAAAAAATCTAAACATAGGTTAATCGAATGTGTAAATTTTTTATACAATCATATTTTTCGTGTCGAAAGCTTTCAAATGAGTACCATTGTCACTATTTTTTTTTGAATTTTTTTGAATCTGTGGGAATGGATTTGGAAAATCGTTTTCACGGTTTGTGATTTTTCAAAAAAAAAAAAAAAAAAACGGCGCCAAAATTAAACCCAAACCACATTTTATCTCAATTTATCTTATTTTTTTTACTCCAAACGAGCCCATAATGTTTTAGCAAATATAATTTTTTTGATATGTACGTGTCCTAATGTTTAAGTATTTTCTTTGTATTTTTAAAAAATTATAAAAATATTTAAAATAGGAAAATAAGTATACATTTGAAATTTTCAAATAAGTTGAATTTTTTTTCTTAGGCGAATTTTTGTTTTAATTGTAATTTATTTTTAAAAATGCAAATGACTTGCAAAAGGTATCTAACAAAATATCTATATAATAAAATATAACCCGTCGATGTGATAGTTGTGTACATGACAGTAAAAAGAGGAGACAGAGCTGTGAGAGGGAGAGAGAGAGAGGCGGAGGGTTGGGTTTAAAATTTAAATTTGGATCCACGGGAAACTATACTTTACACACGGATGTGAATTAAAAAAAATCATGTAAATTAAAAAATAAATTAAAAATCATGCATATACATAAATCATCTAAATTAAAAATCATGTGTATAAATCATGTATGTATATACACACACTTTAATAAAAGATTATGTAAATTAACAAAAAAATCCAAAATAACGCAACTTATTTTTGAATTGTGAAACCGGGCCCACTTTTTAAGAGGTGGGTGAATCATATTCGCGGGTTAAAAGCATTTATCAATATATTTTTTTTAATTTATGTATTTATTCAATAAAAATATGTTATGTGATAATTTTTACATTTTATAAAAATATGAAATATTATTATGTAATATATATTTATTAATTCTTTATTAGCGTCCAAGACATTCTTAGACACCGTTTGGCATCTAAAAAAAAAATTCTAAAAACTTTTAAAAATTTTTATCACATCAACTTTTTTATTTCACTGCACGTATTACAAACTTAAAACTTTTCTCATTTTATCTCATTTTTCTCACTTTTTTATCACTCTAAACACACACTTAATAAGACTCTTTAATTTATTCAATAAAATGAAAAAAAATAAATTTTACATATTTATAAATAACATTATTAAACTTGAACTTAAAATATCAGTATTACACATGGGTTAGTTATGTAACATTAAAATTATGACCGCGAAATGAGATTGAAGTAATTTAAAATAAAAATAATTTTGAAAAAGATTTGAATCTCTATTTAAAATTTATAAATTTATTTCATTTTAATTAGAAAAACAACTTATAATTCTAATTAGAGAAAAGGCATGAAATAGTTTATTGTGAATCACCTAATTATGAAAAACAACTTATTATTATAATTATAGAAAAGGCATTGAGGGTAGCCTCATCTTCTATTGCTAGCTAACTATCCATTTTATGTTGCTTTTTTTAAATGATTATATTTATTTTTTTATATTTTTAATTTATTTTAAATTATAAAAGATAAAATTGTTTAATTAATAAAAAAAATTAGTTACTAAAAATTAATTTTTTTCTTTTTCAAACATAAAAAATTAATTTCTCTTAATAAATAATCCCCCCCGGGGGCCGCACAGCCTAAAATCTTTAACCCAAAATATTGTTTAGAAAAGAAAAAAAAATTTTAATTAAAAAAAAAAAAAAAAAACTCGACATTGACAGGCACCATAGTCATTGACAGGCACCATACTGTCAACACGTGAAGACGAGCAGAAGTGTCGAGCAGCAGGGTCACGAACGGCAATATTGAAGACGAAGACTAGGAGATGACTCTGCCTTCGTCAACCGTAGTCTCTTATGCAGAAATAGAATGTTAAAATCGAGAGATTTTAAGTTCCGTTGGAGGTCAAGTTTAGTACTTCACCATTAGTCCTTGTGTTCTTGACTGGTGTCGTTGGACTTGGGATCGATTCTCATCTCTGCTATCTTGGTCGTATTAGCAATCGCTTGCGCGTTTTAGGGTTCCGGCGGCCCTCGTTTGTTGACGATCAAAGCCCGGCCCAATCTGGGCGTGATATATGGTCCGTTCAATCTAATGTGACCTGTGAGGTGAGGGTGAAACGAATTGATCCCTCATTTTCCTTTAAAGTTGAAATGAAGGTTCACTCTTGAGAGTGGCAAATTGTCTTTTCGTTTAACTTCGTTTCAATGGCGATTCGAGGCGTGAATTTTAAGTGGTGAGTTTAAAGTCTGAACCCTCCCTTTTCCCGAAACGAATCTTTTATTGTAGACAAATTTAAGTTGTAATTTGCGTTTTCAATTAAATGAGTTTTGAGCTTAATTATCGCAGGTACGATGGGTTTTTCCTGTTTATGCTAGCAACAAGTTTGTATCCTCTGAATGGTGATGTAATTTTTTTTTTTTGGGGAAATTAAGTTTGATGATGCTAATTTATGGACAACAATGGTGTAGATTATTTTTTTGAAGTGGTATGATTTGATTTCCTAAATTAGTTCTTTGAAAGCCTTTTTTTGGTTGATTCTTTAACGATTTTGTCTGTTAGAATCATCGTTGCAAACAATTGGAAGCGATATCGTGTTTGTACATACCCTTTGCACATATGGACTGTGGTGGGAATCATCAATCTTTTGTGGGATATAGTTGAATTTATTTTGGGCTTATTTCTGGATAAAATTTGTGAATTCTAGGTCTAATTATTATCTTCCTTTTTTGTTCTTTTTGTTAGGTTGACTACACTACTGTGTTTGTTTTTCGGATCTTGATGTTTGTAGATAATGGCCTGGCTGCTGGAATGGGACTGTAAGGCCCTCAATCTTGAGTGTGAAGTTTTCATTTTCTTTGTGATGTGGGTGTCAGTGGTTATAAGTTTTTGTTGTTACCTTATCTAGTTTGTAAACAAATCGTAAAATGTTAAAAAAAAAATTATGTTTTCATGTTCCTTTTTTTTTTCATAAACATCTTGTCAATTTTAATCCCTAAACATAATGTTTTGTCAATTTTTGTTGCATCCTGTTAAATTCAAATATTTTATTATATTAATTTTTAATAATATAAATTTAATTTTTAAATTCAATTTTTAATAGTAATTAAAAATGATTTTAATAGTAATAATTTTTAAATTCAATTTTTGTTGCATCCTGTCAATTTTTGTTGATCTATGTAGCCGATCCCACCTAATGGGATAAGGCTTATGTTGTTGTTGTTGTAGTATTAATTTTTAATAAATAATATATTATTACAATGATTTATTTTATTGAAACTAAAGTTAATTACTATTAAAATAATAGTTTATGATTAAAATAATTTATTTTATTAAATTATAATTATTTTTAAATAAACGCTTACTACATGTTAAAATGATTTATTTTATTGAAACTAAAATTAGATACTATTAAAATAATAATTTATGATTAAAATTATTTATTCAATTAAATTTAAATTATTTTTTAGTAACTAATAATACATATTTAAATGATTTATTTTATTGAAATATTTTATTAAATTAAATTATGTTATTTTAAATAATAATTTATTATTAATATACTTTATTAAAATTAATTAACAAAAGTAAATATTTTATAAAATCAAATTAATATTTTGTTAGGATAAAGTTAATTAACGTAAATTACCGAACGTGTTTTTTTGTTTTTATTTTGGGGGAAAAAATGACAATTGAAAACAAAAAGCAGAAAACGAAAGCTATTAAACATAAATAGAAAAACAGAAATGTTGCCAAACGGGCCCTTAGCTTCTGAATGGTAGAATTTGCTACGTTGTTATTGCGCAAGGCCATTGCTGTATCACTCAAATGCGAGTAGTTGGGGTGAAATTTTAGTAATTGTGACGGCCTTCTACCTATTTTTCCAAATTTTTGTCGTATTCTTTGCCTATTTTTATTTTTGAGATGTTATTCTAAAGCCAATGCGGAGGTGTTTCAAAGTGTTCCTTTACCTAGTTTCTGAAGGCATCTTATTTATGCCAATATTGCACACAATCATTTCTCACATGCTAATTTAAATCGGTTTCAGGGATTTTGGGTGGCAAGAGAGATCTGCACGTTTTTGTGGAAGAGTAGTCATTCTTTCCATTCTTTCTCTGCTACTCTATCCATTTCTGTGGGCTTGGACTATTATTGGTACCCTGTGGTTCACTAGTGCAAGAGAGTGTGTAAGTTTTGCATTTATTTTCTACTCATTTATAGGAAATTTTACACTTAAGACAAGGTAATGTTTATAAATCTTGCAGTTGCCTAGAGAAAGTCAAGAATGGAGTTCCAGTTTCCTTATTTGGTTGCTCTTCAGTCACTGGGGTTTCCTTATTTGGTTGCTTTTCAGCTACTGTGGACTCTTTTGCATTGCTCGCACATCTATGGGGAAGGTTGGTCATACTTCCTGTTTTTCAATTCTTTATCTTTGTTAATGACTCTGTGGTACGTATTCTTGCAAATACATAGGTGGAAAGCTCTTTTCAAGGTTTTATTCCTAAATTTTTTCATGTTTGGTTTTTGGCTTGTACTCTCAATAGTCACTGCGAAATTCGTACGGTATTTGTCTTTATCATTCCCAGTTCATGTACTCTCTAGGTTTTCGTTTTTGGAACTCTCTTTTGCAGTGGCTAACACGAAGACAAGAACACTTACGACGGGCTCAACAGGGAATTCCCATTTCAGAATATCGGGTAAATTCTAGTGGCATCATTTTTCAAAGTTCTACTATCGACCATGCATGAATTATTTATTGAAAGGTCTTACAGATTCTAAAGGACGCTTAACTTATAAATATAGCCTGCCATGTAAAACTAGTTACTTCAACCATTGAATATAATTTCAATCAGCAAGAAAATTGGGAATATAAAATATGTGATGTGCACGTGAGATGGACATGTGTGTTACTGTGTTGTTGCGCAGGTTCATATAGATAGCTGCACTGAATTGCCTTGCACTTTCATTCTCTCCCGTTTAGGTTGTGGCCACATGAGGGACCAATCATCTTCTCTCTTTGACTGTTGTTGGACTCTAGTTGATTTCATGATTGGTCCTAAATTTTGTTAAACACATGCATCGATGATGACCTCAAGTGACAAGTACCTTCTTGTTCTTCTTCTACTCCTTTTTTTTTTTTTGGCATTCCATGATCCTTTCCTGTTCGATAAACAATTGGATTTTTAGGGCTTTGAAATGATGATTTCACAATTATGATAGTTAAAAGAATGCTACAAATAATTCATAAACATGCCTGGAAGTTATTTTTGCTGCTTCATGAATATGACAAGATTATTTTTTAACCCAACATCCAACCTAATGTGTTGGAAATCCGTATTCTTAATTTTACGTGTTGAGATTCTCTTATCTCACGTTGTGATACAAATCCTAATATTACTTTATTTTATTAAGATTTTATTTTATTTTAGGGAAGATTTTGTTTGGATTTATTTTAAGAAGGGTTTGTTAGAATTTATAGAATACTTATATTTGATTTGATTTGATCCTTAGTTAGCTTAAGAATTTACTAGCCTATTTAAAGGCTTAAGATTATCAGGGTTGGTAGACTTGATTTTTGGAGATTAATGATAATGGCATGTTTGCCTATTTTCTTCTTCCCTTTCTAACTTCTTCTTACTCGCTTCTTTTCTTCCTTGGCTTCTCTTTCTTTCTCTTTTTGTGCTTTCAATTTCTTGTCTCGCATCAAAATGGTATTAGAGCTGAATTCCTATTCAGAAATCCTAACCCTAAAACCTCAGTTTATTTTTCATTTAGTGAAATGATATTGCGTTACCTTATCATCACCCATTTCACTAAGCACAGTTGCCGACGATCACCATCAACTGAACCCTTCAACGAACCCAAACAAGCACACAGATCGACCAATAACTCTCGACACCACGATCACCTCGTGAAACGACTACCCAGGTTAGTTGTCGAAGTCCCAAAACCATATATAAGCCGAGCACACTCTGTCGATCGACGTCACCTCACCAAATGACTTCCCTGATCTAATCATCAGAGCTTCACAACACTACTATCCAAGATTTTCGTGACCAGACCACCGACGCCTTCATCATACCCACGACTTACGACGACTACACACCTCACCTTCATTAGTCACTCGTTGATCATACATAGTCATCGACAAACCAATAGAGATCACTCGTGGTTGGGATTCTCTGTCACCACCAATAGCCTTGCCTCCCTTGGACAACCCTCTCAGTACCTTTTTTGGCGACATTGGGTCTTTGACAACACTCTGGCAAAGTAAAAAAGAATCTAGTTTTGTTTTTGGGGGAAAAAAATTAGTTCAGCAAACCAAAAAAAAAAAAAAAAGGTTTTAAGCCATAAATCATTTTCAGCTTGATGCATTTGATTATGACACGCTTGATTGGAATATCTCATTTAGTTCCTATAACCGATGCTATTGCAACAATAGGAATGATAGAATGTATAATAGGAATGAGTATGGGTATATGATTGATTTGTTGGACGAATGGAATTGCCTCACATAGGCAAACCATACTGTGAATGAGTATATCGATCAATTTGATGATTTTAGAATGAGATGCCATATGGTTGAAGATGAACTCATTAATTTGAGCTGGTTTAGACAATGCCTGAATGAATATCTTAGCAGAGAATCTTACTTTAAGGGTATCACCACTCTTGATAGTGTTTACGCTTTTGTTCAAGAATGAGTTGCTCATGAGGAACCTTACGGGATTCAGCAAATGTGACCATTATTCTTTAAACTGCTATGCATCAGACCAAGTGCCCTCATCAAATCAGAAATTAGGTTTTTATCCTCCACTTTCTAGTGCGCCATTAGTTCGTGACCAAATCAAGGGAACCATGATTGAGGTAGTGCACAATAGTGATTTTGCTATTGAGAGACA
Source organism: Vitellaria paradoxa (assembly GCA_019916065.1). NCBI lineage: Eukaryota > Viridiplantae > Streptophyta > Magnoliopsida > Ericales > Sapotaceae > Vitellaria > Vitellaria paradoxa. The sequence continues at coordinate 38,695,948 of CM034240.1, forward strand.
TGCACCAGAGTTTGAGGAGGACCATTTAGAAGTGTTGGTTTATGAACCTAATATTAAGGAGTTTGAAGATGAATTTGGTAATTTGATTGATGAACCTTGCATTGTTGCATCATTTAATGAAGGACATCTTGAAGAGTAAACTTCTAAGCCTATCTCTAAAAAGCTTACTTCTTTGGATGATATTAAGTCAAACGTCGTGAGACCACCCAAGGATTCTATTAAGGTTATTGATATTCTTGAGATTGATTGTCAGATCGTTAAAGATATCGGTGGTAGCTTCACTGTCATCCCTGCTTGTGTTGTGCTATCTCCTCAGTTGAAATATGTGATTCATCCTTGTAATGTCTTTTGGGATTTTGTTCTCCCCATTGAAGTGTCACTTCAACAGTTCAATTCAATTTTGTTGACATTCTTTCAGACTTGACAAGATCTCTCACCAGGATTTAGATTTTTTCATCTTGGAGAAATTAATGGGAACACTAAGTTCCTATCTCCCTTGCTCAAATGCACGACTTCTGGGAGCAGCTCAAATGTCAACTTTGTTCGTGGCTTGGAAATTGAAAGCAGAGCTCATGGTTTCAACTTGTCGGAATCGAGTTTTTCTCAGCCGGGGAGAATGATGCAAATCCAAATATTAATTTTTTTTATTAAGATTATGATCCTTTTTGTTTACAATTACAAATGGTATAAACTAATCGAGATGCTTACTCACTGCTTCCCCTAATATCCTCCCTTTACCACATGATCGGGGTTTACAGGAGATCCCAAAGGCTCGCTTGGAGCATGGTTCAAAGTCGCGGTTGTGGTTATCGTATTGGCTTGAGAATTTTAGATGCGGTCACGGTGTCGTGTCGCGATATCGGATGATATGTAATATTTTATTTTTATAATTTAAAAAATCAAAAAAATATAGAAAAATTCTAAATAATAAAATAGAGATATTACATGACAAAAAAATAGTAACTCTTTTATTAAACATTAGATAACTACATATAACATGCGAATGAGCTAACTTTTTTCTTTCCTCTTTTACACAAATCACCGAGAAATTATTTATCTCATTGATTTCTTGCTGCGACAGTTAGTTGTCTTGGTGTATCGCTGAGATATCAGCTTGTTTTGGCTATGACAAAGCGAGATGACTATTCTTGACACATTTCTTTGACGCGGGCTAAGATCTTGTCGCGCTATCCATTGATTCCGATGCGTCTCGGACGATATCTCGGCGTCTCAGATGATACTTTGAACTATGGCTCGGAGAGGCTGCTATAGGACTGGTTGAGAAAGAAGATGCCAACTGATATATAGAACAGAAGGGATATCTCTCTTAACAAAGAGCAAGGGATCAATAAATAGAAGACAAGGCATCTATTGAAAGGAAGGCAATGGCACATATCTTTTCTTCACCGGATCGAGACTAGCTTATCTACTCCCGCTCCTGCTGGATCCAAGAGGACCAATGCCCGATTCCCCGACCCATTACTCATTCCTTCCCAACTCGATAGGGATTGTAATCTCACCGAGTTAGTTTCAATTATTATTGAAGGAGATATAAAGCAAGCTGCTAAAGATGAACTTCACTGTCTTCTCGAAAGCAAAAGGTAGTTCACCTAGGGGAGGAATTCGACTAAGCTTAGCCTTGACCTTGGCACCTTACCTTCTAATCTACCTGCACCAATGACTTTCTCATCTGTAGAGCCAAACTCATTAATGGATTTCCCTTTCCCCTCTAAAGTGGACTTGGGCTTACATTCTGGAAAGCGGGCACCGCTGCAATAGAAGAAAAGAAGGATAAACCAAATCCCGACCGACCAGTGTTTTTATTTTAGGGAAGATTTTGTTTGGATTTATTTTAAGGAGGATTTGTTAGAGATTTTATAGAATATTTATCTTTGATTTGGTTTGATTTTATTTTATTTTAGGTTAGATTTTGTTTGGATTTATTTTAAGTAGGATTTGTTAGAGATTTTATAGAATATGTATCTTTGATTTGATTTGATTTGATCCTTAGTTAGCTTAAGGATTTACTAGCCTATTTAAAGGCTTAAGATTATTAGGATTGGTAGACTTGATTTCGTGGGGCTGTTCCCTACTTTTATCGGAGGACTTGCCCCTAAACAGATCTAATTGGCGTCGACAAATCCATATAGCCAACCCCACCTAGTGGGAAAAGGCTTGGTTTGGTTTGGTTTGGATGATAATGGCGTGTTTGCCTAATTTCTTCTTGCCTTTTTAACTTCTTGTTTGCTTCTCTTCTTCTCTTGGCTTCTCTTACTTTCTCTTTCTCTGCTATCGATTTCTTGTCCCACATCATGTTGTGCAATATCTATTGAGATTTTTGATCTAGCATGTCAGGGGCAGTTCAAACTAGTTCCATTATCTACTTCTATGCAGGTTCTGGCCATTGTGAGTTCTTTAAAATATATATATATTCCTGCTTATAAATGATTGTTCAAGTAGTTAGAGCAAATTTTGTTTATCCAATCATAAGCTGTTTAGATTTTTCCTTCTTCTAGGTGCTGGTTGACCTGATTCGTGCACCAGATTGGGCATTTGAAGCTGCTGGCCAAGAGATGAGAGGCAGGGGTCAAGAGGCTGCATACCATCCTGGACTATACTTGACTCCAGCACAGGTATCAATTAAATGATTACTATGGCTGGAAGTGGTACCCAGCTAGTACATTCCAAAAGTGATCATTGTAACACGTTGGAGGCAGCATCTAAGTTATTTGCGTGTGCCTTATTACTAGTTGGAATATCTGTGCCTCAAGGTGGAGCACAGTGCTCTGTCTATTACAATTTGAAGTGTTTTGGTTGCTATTCTCCATCCAGTACCCTGCTCGTCACAGATTCCAATGTTATAATCTATTTTTAATTTTTCAATCATCACTATGAGATTTTGGTTGTTTATCTGCAGAGAGAAGCAGTGCACGCGCTCATTCCGGAACTTCCTAAGTTCATGTTGAAGGCTGTTCCTACTAATTGCAGTGAATGTCCCATCTGTCTGGAAGAGTTCCTCGTGGGAAATGAGGTATATATTAGTGTAACATATAATCATGGAAAAAACTAAGTTCTGCAAGTGACAAATTCCGTATCACAATTATTTAGTGTATGTTTACATCTTTGCCATTTTCCCTAAATGAGCATGCATAAGATTTGAAGATCGAATATTTGTATTTTTGGATTTTTAATAGGATCTATAGTGCTGAATACCATCCTTAGTGCTTCTCTTCTCTTATGGATTTGATTGTTGAGATTTTTGAAGCTAAAATGCAAGGTGGTTGAGAGTGTTGCAGAGCATCCTCTCATTAACAACTTGTCATAGTTCCATTCAGCTTACTTGAACTAAGTTTCTTATTAAATGCTATGCAGGTTCGTGGCCTGCCTTGTGCTCACAATTTTCATGTGGAGTGCATTGATGAGTGGCTTCATCTGAGTGTGAAGTGCCCTCAGTGCCGAGCATCGGTCTTTCCAAACCTTGACTTAAGTGTGGTATCGAACATTCGGCCTGCTCGTGTTCGGTCATCTTCCAGCGTTGTGACAACCACTGCATTCATGAGAACCCAACCTCCTAGCCCTCTTAGCCCACGTTCTTTCTTGAGATCGCAAGGTTTGCTCCCCCCAGTTTATGCAGAAAGAGCAAGGCCAGTAGTCAGTGATGCAGATATTGCTTTGGAAACTGCTGAGAGTGGAGGCCTGCCAGTGGCAATTCAGGGCTCCTCAAACACGGAGGAGGGAACAATCTCCTGAACTAGTGCTTGTTGTATGGTCAAGCCCATCTTAGCAGTAGACCTGGTGAGTACAATTAACTGCAGCTGTTCCATGTTCGACCGCATTACTCACCAGCTCGAATAAATCGTCACTTCAACACTCAGTTATGAGGCGAAGGATCAATTGTATAAAATGTGCAAGACAGAATCTGTTTTCTACTACATTAGAATAGCAGCAAACTCCTACATTCATATGCAAGATGGTACAACCATGATATGTTCACGAAACCCCACATGATGCATTGGTTAAACTAGCTTGTAACAAATACTTAAGAGACAGGAGGAAGCATAATGTTTGAAACTGTCCTTGTTATAATTTATTCCACGATAATGTTTACTGTCATTTGAATGGTCAGGTTATTTCAAATTTTCAATGTCTTCTCGATTGCACTTTCACTTTGCTCATGGCAGCTGTTTTGTCCTTGGGTATGATGCTTAATGGTTGTGCATGGATCTGGTTTTAAGACACAATAATATAACAATTGGCAAGTTGGTGGTTCATGTTGTCTAGTTCTTTTATTAATTTGTCGGTGTTATTTGCTCATGACTCATTGCAATAATTTTGTTATGTGGTGTTTTATGTGGCATTTGGATTTTGATGTTCTCAGATAGCAATGAAGTATCCTTGTTTGGAATAGGTTTGCTATATAAGTATTTCAAGAACTCCATTTTGCATAAGTTTGCTATATTTCAATCAACTCCAGTTTGCAATAGGTTTCCTATATTGCAACGAAGTGTCCTTCTCTTTTCATGCTTGTTGCATTTGAGGCTAAATAGAAACGATTTCTGTTTTGACCCTGATTCCTATTCAATTGCAATATACGTGCATGATTGACATTACCAAAGCCCCTTGAATGGCAGTCACTTTGGGGCCTTCCTTGCATGTAATATTTACTGGATGAGTAATTAATCAAAAGAAAATATATATATATATATGTACTAAGAAGGTTTCTTTAAAAAATGAGAAGTCCGTTGAATTATTATGTATTCATCCACTTGTGTTGTTATTTGATGAGTATTTTGGATGGGCATATATAGTTAGCCCTCCCTAAAATTAGGAACCAAGACGGTTATATTTCTTTATGTTTGGGGGAAATTTTCCTTTTCGCATGCAGATATTTGTGTAAATCAATTTCCATTGCTACTCGCTATACTAAACTTCTGTAACAAATTTCGTATGTAGATATTTCCTGCTTTGTGTGCAGTGAGAAGGACAGTGGATATGTGCTTGTTGCATTGATTGGCTGCCATGATTGCTTCATTGAGGCTCAAATTGACGAGTAAGACTTCCTTGCCTTTTCCTTTCCCATGTATTTTCTCACCATTTCTGTGTGCATGCTTATAATGAATAAATATTAGATTTGCTTTTATATGTTGTCATTATTTTTCATTGCAAATTCACAAAGTTTATTTTTTCTTAATGATTCAGTTGGTTGTCTTTGTTGTCCTTATTTACATATGACCATCTGATACAGTAGTAAGATTAATTTTCTTTCTTCTTTGCCCCATACTTTATGTTTCAAGTTCTACATTTATGTTTAGCTCATTGGGTACTGTGGGTTTCTTGTTTTGGTTTCTTTACTCCCAAAAAAAAAATAAGTCCTCCAACTGCTTTCTTCCTTTTTATGTAATGCCTCTCTCTTATAAACACACACATGTTGTATTATTTACTAAAAAGAGCATTGTTTTTTCATCTTTGATAATTAATGTCCATTATTTATTTTGAAAATGTGAGAATAGATAATGTCCATTATGCTTCAAGGATGAATTTAGGAAGTCTAACAAGGAAGGCAACCAAGGTTTTACTAGTGTTTCTATGGTAGAATTCAAGCCTTATTTTTTTTTTTTTTTTTTTTGGCCTTGAAATCAGGTTCTTATTTTCTAGGGCCAGTTAATGGTTGGTTATATGAATGAAATTGGGAATGATTGGTTGTGAGACTTAACTTTCTTTACTCTTTTTTTTTTTTTTTTTTTTCTCGTTTTCTTTAAATGTGCAAGGATAAAACAACTGACGAAACAAAGATAATAATTTGCACCTCGGCAATTGATATGATATAATGTGGTGTTTTTGATTATTTCTTTTTCTTTTTTTTATTTTTTCCACTGTATAATTTGCTTTCCAGAGCTCTCTCTCTCTCTCTCCCCCCCCTCCCCCTCTTTGATTTCCTTTGTTTTATCTATTTTCCAAGGATATATATATATATATATATATATATATATATATATATATATGTATGTATGTATGTATGTATGTATTTTCCTTTGTTAATGCAGTGTACGGACAATGCTAAGTTTCATTTTGATGGACTCGGATTCTGGTAGTGCTTCGGGGGAGAGGCTTTTGCAGCGGAGTTGCATATACTCAACTCCAACTCAGGACTTTAAAATTGCAGGGAAGAAAGATACATACTGATTATAACTTTTTGCAAACACCAATTATTCATTCTATTTTGATACTGGAGATTAATGTATAGCTTTGAAATTGATACTTTGAGGGGATAAATTATTTAGGGACATTGGTACCCGGATTTTATTCTCATCCAGAGATGTCTAATTCCCATGTTTGGTATTTTGGTTTGTCACTGTTGCATTAAGAGAAGAAATTTATTTGGAGGCATCTAGTGAAAATCTTGTGTAAAAAATTTTGTAATAAGAAACAATATATATGTTATATAAATAAAAATAATATGATAAAAAATTGTTAATTAAATATTACTTTTCTTGTTCTTTGAGAAGCAAATTTTTTTTTTTTTTTTTTGGAGAACGTTTAAACTTTTTTTTTTTTCTTTACAAAAATTATATTTGACTTTTCGAAATAAAGTAATAGGTAAATAACAATAAATACCGTTTGGGAAGAGTAGCTATTAGCATGTGCTAATGGCTACTTCAATAATAGTTGTACTTTTTTATCTTCTTATATTTTAATCTTCTTTTAAACTTTCGAGAATAAAAATGTCAATTTATTCTTACAAATTAGCAATAAAAAAAAAAGTAATTTTTTTTTCCTTCTCAAACACAAAATTAGCTAATTTTTTTAGCTAATTACTAGCCTAATTTTTTTTTAGCTACCATTAGCACATGCTAATTTTCTCAAACGGTGTCTTAATTTTATATGATTAATATATATATATATATATATAAAATAAAATAAGATAGTTTTTTGAAAATATTTTTTTCACAAATTAATATATAACGGTTAAAATTTTTTTTTTCCTTTCATTCAATGAATGAAATCGTTTTTATATTGTTGATTTCTCATCTAATTCTTATTTTAGTAGATTCCATTATCTTTATCTTATAAAACATTTTGGACATTCTAAATTTTACCATATTTCAAGAGTGAATATTATATGTAAATCAAAATTATCAACTTAAATTATACTCAATTATAGTTTCTAAGAAATTGAACTTTTCAAATTAAAGCACCATAATTTGTGCTTTGTTATAGTGCTTATCAAAAATTAATTGGAGAGAGAGACCAAAACATATGGACGGAGTGTTTGGTTTATCAAAATCTATTAAAACTCATTAATTTTTATCAATTTTTTGTACTTTCTTCTAATCAAATTTCGTCACATACTACTATTATATTAATTTTTTATACTTTTATTATTTTTTTGGCCATTTAAATATCTTATAATAACTATTAGAGCGTAAAATTTTAGAAAAAAATTAAAACTTATGGACTATCATAGTTTTTTTTATTTGAACTTTTTGTCAAAAAATTTAATTATCTAAAAAACTTAATATTAATTTTGTTTAGAATACTATAAGTACGAATTATTATATATATATATATATATATATTATGGGCCTCTATTGCATTCGGGAGCCGTAGGCAACTGTTTTACATGCTTGGGACAAGGATCGACCTGGATTTAAGAAGAAAAATAGAAATAGAAGATGAAAGAAAAATTAAAAATAAAAAAAAAAATTAAACAAGAAAAAAATTTAATACGCCGAGCGCGCTTTTGTTGCCTAGTAAAAATGTGTACTGAAAAAAACATGTAATAGTCTGATTTTAGTAAAAATATGTGTTGAAAAAAACGTGCTAATCTTATTTATATCTTTCCCTCTTCTCTTGAAACCAACTTAGGGTGCGTTTAGAATAACAAAAAATGAAATAAAATAAAATAAAGTGAAATAAATTATAAATTCATAATTTGTACAATAAAATAAAAAATAAATAATTTTTTAAAATCTTTTAAATATTTTTTACTGTTTTTTTTAATTTTTAGTCACTCTAACTAGAATATTATAAGAATGAATCATAGGTTAGAGTAACAAGATTGATACTCTCCGTGATTTTTGGCCAGCTAAAGTCAGCCCAGTATTCACTCTTAAAGTGGAGACAATAAGTTTTCTTGTACCAAAAGATTGATACCTTGAGAGAAAATATGTGTGTAGAGAGTAAAAGATTTATGTCTTTACCCTTGTTCAAGTATACAAAGCGAAAATTAATTTTATAAAAAAATGTGGGAAGTTCAGGCTAGATGATGAAATCAACAGCTCCCAACTCCACTAGTTGGTGATAAATCAACATCTCTAGTATCTTCTAAAGCTCTCGACAAAGTTTTGGAATTATTTGACAGAAGCTTTTTCCACTTTGCTGGTCGGTTTTAGGTCGGCGTCCAGTGTCTTCTAGCTTTTGGACTTGTGTGAAATTCCAGAATTGCCAGTGGACAAACAGTTTATCTTTAACCGACACACCAAATGAATTGGACAAATCTATCACTCCACAAAGATAAGCCTTCATTTGCTGTTGAGACGGGACAGTCCACACTCGTCAATTTTATATTCAATAACAATAATAACAAAAATCTTATCGTATTAGATGAGATTGTTTATATACATTATATGGTATCACTGTATCAACAGTTTTTTCGTTGATTTATATCATAAAAGATTCGATAAAATTTTATTTTAACTGTCGATTACTTAACATAACCGTTTTCCTTTATCTGGGATTAGAACCAGCTATGAAAAAAAATTCGGTAATTTTATATTATTTTTATATTATTATTTACTTAGTAAGAAAAAAAAGGGGGGGGGGGAATAAACTCTTCCACACAACTGACCTAATTCAAGTACTGCATCAACGGAATATACCCAACGTGGCATTCATTTGATGTCATAAAGAATGTCGCCCTCCTCCAAACCATAAATTAAACCTCTGGTAGGTAAAGGAAGCAAATAACTCAAATTTGATCTGTGTTTGGATTATTAAAATTTCATTTGTAATCGATTTGTTAAGGAAATAAATTAAATTTAAACACAACGTCGTATATGTAACTTAAATTTTACTCGAACTATAAATTTAAATCTATAAAAATAATCAAGTAACTCGTACATTACTCAAAAACTTAACTAGTTAAAGTTGAACATATTTTTAGATTTGACAAGATTTTTAAACTAAATTTAAATAATTTACTATTTGATTCTGTTAGAATAACTAATTAAACCGCTCACTATATTGATAGCATATAAAGATTGGTTGTTCAAATGTCGTTTTAACAATATATAAAGTGAAAACAATATAGGTATTCTTGTAAATCTAAACTTAATTGGGGTCAAGTTACGATATCGTTATATTATAATTTGATATTTTTAATTGCATTAGGTTTTACTTCTTTTTTCTCCTTTTTCTAAACCAACTATAATTTATTATTATTTTTTGTATAATATACTCGTGCACTTAAATAAGATTGGATGGATTTGTCATTTAACTCGCTTAATTGTCATAAGAGATTTATGGTATGATAATTGACAAAAGAAAAAATGTTAGTCTCAATCATGACTAATATATCTGAATTGTTATTTTACTAGTCTTTTATTAGATTTTTATATATTAATAAACATTCTAAATACGTTAATTGAGATTGAGCAACTAATACTATCACTCTTTTTATATGAAAATGCATTAATATTTTTTATATCATAATCATGCTCTAATTAAGATGTATAATATGATAAAGCATCTTAAAAAAATAACATATGAAGGGGAGAAATTTGGCCTATTTGCTTTGAGGGTGCTCGGATACACTTTAGGCGCTTGACCCCTATCTTAAGTGGAATGAGCATATTTAGGTACTCCCAAAATAGAGAATACTTTTATGGGATAAATTAATCCTTTTGCAATCAGGGGTTCAGAGTTGGAAAGTAGGCATTTTACTTGAAATAAATCCGTGAGAGAGTTGCATATAATATTAAAGTGGAGGCTAAGTGTTGGATCAAGGACTTGGAGCACATGGAGACACACTCAAAATAGATAATACTTTCGTAAGGAAAATTTATCACCTTGCAATATACATTTAAAAATAAACAAAAATCTAAGTTTGCATAAATTTAAATCTATGGGTGCGTTTGGAGTTCCAAAAAATTTTAAAAGTTTCAATTTTTTTAAATTTCAAAAAATTCTAATTTTTTTAAAAAAATTAATCATAATCCGTTAGAACGAACTAAAATGGTGCGTTTTAATAGATTTTACCAGATTTTAAAAAAAATTGATCTGACATTTATACTAAAAAGTTACATAAAACTCCAAAAATTTTTAAATCCTCAACTAAAATTTTGCTACGTGTCACTTCATATAATTTTTAACAACTTTATATCAAATCAAATATAAATATCCAACAATCATTTCACAATAATTTTTTATACTCTAAACCCCAAAAGAATTATACTTTTGATTTTTTTGAGACTCCAAACACACCTTATATAGGTATAATTCACCAAAAAAATTTTAAATTATAATAAACTAAAATTATTTCTATTGAGTTGCAAAAATTGACTTGCTTAATTATGATATTTAAGAAGTAAAGATTATCAGCAACGAGTTTCGGGTATCACTACGGCTTGTTTATGTATAAAGATTTTGACTGTCAAATAACGGCGAACAAAAAGCAAACGGCCGTCAAACGCACCGCCCCCGGAATTCCTGTTTCAGTTCACCAGTTCGCAGAAAAAAGCTTTCAAAATCTCTCTCTCTCTCTCTCTCTCTCTCTCTCTCTCTCTCTGTGCAGCCTCCCTCTTCATGTGTTTGTCTCTCTAGATTCTTTGCATTGAATGCTCCGACTCAAATGAAATCCACACGCAATAGATTCGTAATTCGACTTGGGTCTCGGGTTCGATAAATATATATCCGGCGAGAAATGAATATTCAATCTTGGGAGTGGCAGACTCTAGGGCTTCGCTGAAGTTCGATTCCAATGGCGATTCGAGGCGTCGATTTTAAGTGGTGAGTTTAAAGTTTAAGCCTTTCTTGAAGTGAAATATTTTCTTGTGCACAATTGTGGGCTCGTTTGTGCGTGTCATTTGTTCTGCGTGGTCGTAGTTTTTCTGTAATTTGTGTAGTTGCTTCAATTACTTGAGTTTTTATCTTAATTATCTCAGGTACGATGGGTTTTTCCTGTCAATGTTGGCGACAAGTATGTATCCTTTGAATGGTGTTCTTTGATATATATATATATACACACACACACACGCAAACACATTAGCAATAATCCGTGCCTACGGCACTTTCTGAACAAAATTAGTATTAAGTTTTTATATAATTGAAATTTTAGATAAAAAGTTTAAATAAAAAAAAAATATGGTTATCCATGAGTTTTAATTTTCTTTTCCCAAAATTTTAGGCTCTAGTAGCTATTATATATTTTTGGTCTCTCTTCAATTAATTTTTGATAAATATCATTAAAAAAAATACAAATTATAGTACTTTAATTTGTAATATTTAACTTTCTAGAAATTATAATAGTGTAAAATTTAAATTGACAGTTTTGATTTGCTTATAATTTCTATTTTATAATATGATGAAATTTAAAATGCACAAGCCATATAGATGGTAGTGGAGTCCATTAAAATACGAATTATAATAACCTCAATTGTTGAATGAAAGAAAAAATAATTCTTAATTGTTAGATTTTATTTTGTGAGATGGATGTTTAAAAACCGCCATGTTTTATTATATATATATATGTATATATATATGTATGCATATATTTTTTTTAAAGTTGATTCTTTAACTATTTGCCGATTAGAATCATTATTGCAATCAATTGGAAGCGATACCATCTCTGTATTTACCCTTTGCACATATGGATTGTGGTGGGTATCATCAATCTTTTTGTAGGATATCACTGGATCTATTTTGGTCTTATTTCTGGTTAAATTATGTGAATTTTAGGTCTAATTATTATGTCTTGCCTTTTTATTAGGTTGACTACACTACTGTGTTTGTATTTCGGCTCTTGATGTTTGTAGATAATGGGCTTGCTGCTGGAATGGGACTGTAAGGCCTCAATCTTGACTGTGAGGTTATTATTACCATTGTATTGAAGATTATATGTTACATTGTGGCTGTTAGTAACTTAATGGATCAAGTTTTGGGTTGTCATCTTATCTAGTATTCAGTCATTTGGGGAAATTCTTGGACATGATTTGTTATCTTCAGAGTGCAAAACTTTGCTGCCCTGCTATTCCACAATGCCATTGTCATATATTTCCCAACAAATAAAAAATAAATAATCAACGCTATTGGCATATCACTCGAATCCAAGCAGTTCATGTGAAATTTTACTAATTGAAACAAAAAAACTTCTACCTGTTTGCCCAATTGTTTGTTATATACTCTGAAGATTTTGCATGTGAAATCTTAATCTAAAGTCCTCTAGATGTATTCTAGAGTGTTGCTTTACCCAGTTTCTGAAGGCATCTTATTTATGCCAATGTTACCCATAATTAATCTCACGTGTCAATTTAAATTGGTTTCAGAGATTTTGGGCGGCAGCAGAGATATGCACGATTTTGTGGAAGAGTAGTGGTTCTTTCAATTCTTTCTTTGCTGCTTTATCCATTTCTTTGGGCTTGGACTATTATTGGTACCCTGTGGTTCACTAGTGCAAGAGATTGTGTAAGTTTTGCATTTATTGTCTTCGCATTTGTTGAAACTTTGTGCTTGAGATAAGGTAATGTTTATAAATTGCAGTTGCCTGAAGAAGGTCAAAAATGGGGTTTCCTGATTTGGTTGCTCTTCAGCTACTGTGGACTCCTTTGCATTGCTTGCATGTCTGTGGGGAAGGTTAGTTATACTTACTGCATTTCGTTAGCTTTGTTAATGACTCTAACAGTACCTCTTCCTCCAAAGACATTGAGTGAGATCTCTCTTTCAATGTTTGTATTCCTGACGTCTCATGCTTCGTTTTGGCCTCTACACTAACTAGTAATTGTGATAGTATTCATCTCAATCATTCACGGTTCATGTGCTCTTTGGTTTTAATATTTGAGCGTCTCCTTTGCAGTGGTTAACCCGAAGACAAGCACACTTGCAACGGGCTCAACAGGGAATTCCTGTTTCAGAATATGGGGTAAGTTCTAGTGGCATCATTTTTTAGTGTTCTGCCATCGATTTTGCATGAATGTTTTTATAGGCTGTGTGGTTTGGGAGTTTGGACCTTGACTTCCAAGGGAAAAAGAAAGAAGTAAAGAAGGGGAGCCTGATAGCCATGCAGGTAACATAGAAAGAATGACTTCTAAATTTAGAGAGGGAGAGGGAAAAAGAGTTAAACTTGTCTCCATTTTTAGTCTTGCACAAATACTTTGAATCTTCTTCAATTTGGCAGTGGCTGGTTTTGCCCATTGAGCAGTTTACTTTGCTTTTCTTATTGAAATAGGTTGATTTATATATATTGATGAGTACGTTTCCTAACAGTTTAAGCTTTTGAGACAATTGGTGATTTAAAATGGAATTAGAGCTCTAGTTCCAGGAGATCCTAGGTCTAAATCTCATGATTAATGTTTTTACTTGTTTGTTCTTGTGTACTCTGTTCAATTTGTGCTGGTGCGTCTTATTTGATTAAGTTTGTTTGTCTCAACTCTACGTGTGGGTTGGGATTGCACATGAGGGGAGTGTTTAAATAACTTGTTATACAATATTTGGTTTTCCTTAACATTTTAAACTTTTGGGACAATTGGTAACTTAGCAATCAACATTTCCAATGGTGCCTTAGAAGGCAATAACATGAAATTATAATAGCACGGGTTTGATTATCCCACCCTTTTTGCTTTGTTATTAGTGAAGGAGAAAAAAGGTCTCATGGTTCCTAAGGGCCTCAACTTGTAATCATAGCCTGCCGGCCATATGAATAAGTTGACCATTGAACATAAATACAATCAGTACAAAAATTTGGACCATAAAATATGCAATATCTATGCTTTATGAACATGCACGCTGTTGCTCAGGTTCATACAGAAAGCTGCCCTAAATTGCCTCGTGTAGTGTGGTGTGTGTTGAGGTTGCTCTGATCTAGCATGTTGGAGGCAGTTTAGACTAGTACTATTATATCTGCTCCTATGCATGAATTCTGGCTGTAGTGAGTTATTTACAATTTATACAAAATTTCATGCTTACAAAATGATTGTTCAGGCTAAAGCAAATTTTTGTTCATGCCATCACAAGGTTTTAAGAGTATTTCCACTTTTCAGGTGTTGGTTGACATGATTCGTGTACCGGACTGGGCATTTGAAGCTGCCGGACAAGAGATGAGAGGCATGGGTCAAGAGGCTGCTGCATACCATCCAGGGCTATACTTGACTCCAGCACAGGTATCAATTAAGTGATTATTATGGTAGGACTTGTAACCAGCTGAGCTGGCGCATTCGAAAGTAATGTTGGAGGTAGCATTCATGTTGTTTGGATGTGAGAATCACAAGTTGGAATAACTGTGCCTCAAGATGGAGCACGGTGCTATGTCTATATCAATTTGAAGTGTATTAGTTGCCATTCTCCCTCTGTTACCCTGCTTATTGCAGATTCCAACATTATTATCCATTTTTGAGTTTTGCCCATCATATATGAGATTATGTCCTTGAGTATTCGCAGAGAGAAGCAGTGGAGGCACTCATTCAGGAACTTCCAAAGTTCAGGTTGAAGGCTGTCCCTACTGATTGCAGTGAATGTCCCATCTGTCTAGAAGAGTTCCATGTGGGAAATGAGGTAAATATATCCTTAGTCCAACTTATAATCATTGAAAAACATATGTTCTGTAAGTCGTAAATTCCTTATCCCAATTATTTGGTGTATCTGTCTGTAATATATAAAGGGGGAACTCCCTTTTGCGTGTATCTAAAGCCATGTCACAAATTTCTTTACAAAATACCCTCTTCTTCAACTGTCCACTTTCAGGAACCCATCAATTTAATTGTCGCAACTCTTCTCAACTTCTCCCCCCAGAATTTCTTGACCTGTAATTGATTTATAGGAATAGACAAAAGATACAATTTGCAGCAATAGGGAGGGAATTGTGAGAGAAAGGAGTAGTGGAAGAAGAAAATTTAAGAATATGGTCATCACACGCATAGTGTGTGCCTTCGCATTAGTGTGTACATATTACCATCTTCCCAAATGAGTTCGATTAAGTTTTGAAGACGCTGGATTCATATTTCTAGGTTTTTAGGGATATTTATAGTGCCATTCTCAATGGTGTTTCTATTTTCTTTGCGATTTGGTAACAGATACTTCTGAAGCAAAAAAGGCAAGCTGTTGAAAGTGGCAAAGGGCACACCTCTCATTAATTACCTTATGGTAGCTCTATTTAGGGCACTTGTACTATTTTCTCATTGAAAAATGTGGTGCAGGTTCGTGGCCTGCCCTGTGCTCACAATTTCCATGTTGAGTGCATCGACGAGTGGCTTCGTCTTAATGTGAAATGCCCTCGGTGTCGCTGCTCAGTCTTTCCAGACCTTGACCTTAGTGCGTTAGCAAACATCAGGCCCGATCCTGAACGGTCACCTGCCAGTGTTGTAACAACAGCCCAATATGTGAGAACCCAGCCTCCTAGCCAGCGTTATCTGTTGAGATTGCAAGGTTTGCTCCCACCAGTTCGTGCAGAAAGTGCAGGTCCGGTGATTGATACAGATGTTGCTTTGGAAACTGCTGAGAATGGAGGTCTGCCGGTGGAAATTCAGGGCTCCTCAAGCACAAGAGTGGGGACAATCTGTTGAACCCGTGCTGTTTTCAAGCTCATCTCAACACTACGTTTTTTTTTTTTTTTTTGGTTTGAACTCAATATAATTAACAGCAATTTTTCCGTGTTCTAACCACTTGCTCCTTTGTCTGGTTTTGTTGACAATGAGTTTTGATTCAAAACATATGGGGATTGAACTTGTTCTTTTGTTACTGTTTAGGTTCTTATTCTTTTGAGGCTTGGCACTGTTTTTGTTATGAATAGATTTCATTGATTTTGATCACTTGTTTGCGTTCACATTAGACACCAAAGCAATCAGAAAATAGACAATTATTCTTCTACTTAGTTGCAGAAGAGTACTTTTGTGGGTTGAAGAAATAAGCAGCGACTGCTAGAGGAGGTGAACTAAACAAATTAGATAGATGTTAGGCACAGCTGGGGGCTAGGGGTGTTTTAAGGGTCAGTTATGGTTTAGATTGGATTCAGAACCAAATTGATTTCTATTTGGTTTGCCATTTCAGATCCAAAATCGAATCGATATTCACATAGAACCGATCTCACCTGACTCAATTTTATTGGCTCAAGTCGGGTCCATGAGGTAACTCTATGTTTTTTGAAGAAAAATAAGGAAAAAATTGGGTTGGTCAAGATTGGGCCAGCTCAATCCGAATTGAAATATGTTAAATTAGAACTGCATTTATAAAAACTTCTAAAAATTTGATTGATACTTTTGAGACCCAGAAATGAATTGTCCATCTAATCACACTTTTGAGGGCCATTTTTGAATTTAATCACACTTTTGAGGGCCATTTTTGAATCGAACTTCCGATTGAATTAATTCGATGTGATTGGATTGGTTCGATTTTCAAGTTGTTTAAATATTTTGTACGTCACTATGTATTTAGGCCATTGACTTTGTATATTATGTTACCAATTTCATTTATATAAACACTGGCTAGTTGTAATTCATTTAAATTGTATAGTTGTTATTCATTTATATTGATGGTTCAGATTGTAATTGTGACTGAATGTATGCATAGTTTCTCAAAACAAATTAAAAGTAAGATTTGTTTATATAAACGTTACACAGTTGTCATTGATTTAGCGGGTTTCATTTAAATTGATGACTCAAATTGTAATTGCGATTGAATGTATGTATAGTTTTTCAAACAAATTAAAAGCAAAATTAGTTTTTAGAAAAGGTGGAAATTATATCATGTTTGAATTCATAATTTATGTCGATTTGTATATATTCAAATATTTTAAAATTTAATAAATACGTTATATAGTTAATTTATTTCAAAACCTGATTAATTTAGGTGGTCTAATGTTAAATAATTAATTTACTTGTGAACAAGATTGAGTTCAAGCGTTTAATTGGTATTCGGTGCACCAAATTGAGTACATACAATGAAGCATGGCGGTTGAATGGCCCAAATGTCCAGTCTAATTAATATTGGACGATGATGGAAGGTACATAGGACCTAAGCTATGTTGTTTTCATTTTGAGTAACAATAATATGTGGGCAAAAATTTTAACGTCAGGTTCATTTAATGTTCATTAGGAGGGATAGATTTAGTACACCGGACTGTTGGATTAAATTCAAAAACTCAAATACTTTTGATCTAACGGTTCGTAGTGCATCGGACAGTCCAGTGTACCAGACCTACCTCCGATCCATCGTCATCTCCCATTAAAATTAGATTCTTTCTCCATCTTTAATTTCCCTCTTTCTTCTTTATTTGTCTCTATCTCTTTTTAAAAAAAAAAAAACTCATTTTTTTTTTAAGAGACTCATCTAATCCAATACTAATTCTTAAGTCTAAAATTCATTCAATTAAATCCCACTTAATTTACAAATTATTTTTTTTACTATTTATCCCATTCACAATTTACATAATCAAAATTGAAATATCTAATTAATAACCTAAGAAATAAGAAAGTATTTATTATTTAACATTTGTGTGTTGTATACTTAATTTTACTTTTATAATTTCAATTTTTTTTGTAATATATAAATAATAAATTTATATTTTAATATTTTCATGACATTAAGTTCAAAAAATTTACTAGACTCATTCTAAATAATATAAAATTAAACCCAAACTATAAAATATATAGATGAACTTGAATAGGTTATCAAATTTATAGGTGTATATCTATTTCTACAAATGTGTGGCAAGCCCCTCTTTCGAATTTTTTAATATTATTTAATTTCTAATTTTTGTAAATTAGATTAGAGGTTGTAAGTCTTAGCATAGGATTACCCTTCTACGTATGCGTCTAAGAGTAATCTTATTATATAAACGCATACACCAAAGTTGAAAACTAAATACAAGAATCAAGTTTAATTTTTGATATATTGATAGTGTAATAATTTTTTACACAAACAAATTTTAAAAAATAACATTGGTCTATAATTATTGTTTTTCATATATTATTAAATTTTAAAATATGTATACAAGAAATAATATTCTTTAAAAAAATTAAAAAAAAAAGTTCAATGCAGACAACATAATAGTAATAATATTTTTGATAAAAAATGTTTTAGTAATTTTTATTCTAGATTATTTTAATGAAAATTAAAGACATGTCTAAATTTTTAGTAGTATAAATTATTCTTTTACATAGTTGGAGAGAGATGAGTCTTTAGAAAGAGATATTAATAAATAGATAATTATGTGAGAAATTAAAAATAAAGAGATAATCTAAGTTCGGTAAGATAATAGATGAGAGTAATTTTATCAATTATTATAAAGAACATTAAATGTGATCTGATATTAAAATTTTTGCTCTGATATTATAGATACCCTTTCATTTTATTTTGGTTGTAAATATAAAAGAAAAAAATTTTTTGGTTGACTCCTACTCCACTGGACCAAACAGGGGTGGGTAATTCTTTGTTAAATTTTGTTTATATGGTTACTGGGAATTGATTCACAGTCGCTTACACCGTTTGTAAATATTTATCTTTAGAATTTATTTGATTTTAAAATAAAAATTTATTTTGATTTGATAAATAAAATTTTGTGTTTGGAACATTTTTTTAAATTTAAGAATTGAATTGATTTGATTTACGAGAAAAATCAAATTTGACCATTGTTAATTGGCAGTAAAAATATGATAAATATGATATATTAGGGTAAATTTGTTTATTTATTTAGATAGTTTAAAAAATAAATTCTTATTAAATTTTATTATTTTGAGTTAGATTTCAAATAATATAAAATTTTCAAATTTAAGTTATAAAATAAAATTAAATTCAACTCATTAAATAATTCTAAATATAAGAATTAATATAAATACCCATCATCTGAAATAAAATCTAATCAAATTCACAATTTTATACATAGTGTTATAGTTGTCAGTTTGGGTGCTAAATTAAAGTTTTGGCTTTATTTTTCTTTTAAGCCTAAACGAAAAATCAAGTGATGGACGGATGTTGTTTGAGAGTTTTGTTTTATTTATTTATGAAAACTTTTTAGTTTATTTATAACAAATAAAAATTGAAATGTCATTTATATAATTAAAAAAAAAAAAACATAAAAGCTGAGCTTTTTAGAGTTTGCCCAATAACGTGTGGCTAATGAAAATTATAAAATTTGTGAAATATTTAACACACGAAGAAATTTCAACACTGAGGTTTTCGGAATGATTACTTGATGGTTTTAGTCGAGGGATGGTTATACTTTATCTTTTGTGGTTTGAATAAAAAATAAATAATTTTTTTTTTAAGTGTAGAACTCAATTTAGACTAAAATACAAAATTATCAAAAATCGTTAAATTTAATTAGAATGTGTTGCATGTGCCATATAAATTCATATACATGATATCATTTAACAAAATATAAAAATAAAATAATGTTTTATTATAACATAAAAATATACTTTTGTCTTAACTATTTGACAGGGTGGTTCTTGATAGAACAAGATTACCCGACCGATCTACGTGATAACTTGAATTAATTGAATGAAGTAAGCATCGATTGGACTCAAACGACCATAGCCCCAAGGATAGATAAAATAGCTTATGTCACAAACCATATATATAACCATCTTCTGACATATTTCAAAATATGCGCCTATAAAATTGATGACTGTCTTTTAACAGTTTGACTAACCAATTGAAAAATACAAGTTGCATCGTCTGATTGGAGAGAAAAGTATGATTGCATGCAACTCATGCACACCCATTTCACTTGAGGCTTCAAATCTTCATATATATTACCATTTCACAAGTACACAGGTACAACGCACTTTCCTTACTATTTTTTCTAATCCCTCTTGCTGACTTAAGCATTGGAGACTATTTGACAGGCACCACACTAATGTATTTAGTTATTTTCTAGGCTTGGAGTGGACCTTCCGGAGAAAACGAATTTACTGAGTTACCACTATCTTTGTGATTTTTTTTCCTTAATCAATTTTGATTCAAGAGAGACAAATTCAACTAAATTTAACTAATTAAGTTAACTTTGCGTTTTAATCTAAGTCACGGGAGGGTTACTTGTTAACTTCTAAATTGAAAGAGGTCATGTATTTTTGTGTCAATTGTGCAAAATATCAAATTAGCTCCATGAACAACACACAAGCGAATATAGGCAAAATAAATAATCAAGAAAATAACCATAATGAATAACACAAAATATACATGGTTTGAGAATATGCTTGCATTCATGGATACAGTAAAATTTGGTTTTCACTATGAAAGCTCTAGTAATGGAGTAAGAAGAATACAAAAAAGAGATGGAAGAACTTTAAAGAAACTCTTAGAGAACTCTTTCACTTTGTTCTTAACATTTTTCTTTCAACTCCAACCTTGAAAACCCTAATCTAAACTTAGGATAGTTGTACAATTTTTGAAACGCAATTTAAAAAAAGCTATTAGGCCGAAGCTCGCAGGAGTAATATTTCCAAGGCTTTCTAACGAGTTTCCATGAGCTTCTCACGCTCTTCCCACAATGATTAAAATTTCGAAGACAACCTCTATTTATTTTTTCGTGAGTCCCAGTGAACTTTCTGCACTCTACTAGCGAAGTAACAAATTTTGTGCTACTGTACCATATTGCAAGGAACTTGCTTTCTTTGTGTTCTCGCGAACCAATATAAACTTAAATGACAAATACATTTGTTTTACTTAGGTATCTATCTTTTTTTTTTATAATGTTTGACTGTAATAACCATAAGTCACAATTCTAATAGTGTTAAAAATCCCAAATCAAAGACTTTGGTCAAAAGAAATTATTTTAATTATTAATTTTCATGTTTGAGCATTTTAGAAATGAAGACATATGCAATAGCATAAGTAAATAAAGGAATGAAGTCTTGAATTTAATTAATTCATGGCCGTCCACAATGTCCAGTTGCAAGGACTTTATGGGTTCACAAAAAATGTGGTTGGCACTGGCTCCTCGTGGAATGGTTGAAAGTTTTTTTGGGCCCATCAATATTTGGGCGTTAGTGTAATTTGTAGGCAATAATTCAGCCGCAATTAATTAGTTTCCCATACCACTAGGATGTTGACAAGCGTCCTTTGTTTTATTTTTTTTTAGAAAAAAGTAAACATAGTTTTACCTTGATACTTTTATTTTACGAGTGTTATTAATAATAATAATAACTTTATTTTAAAAATTTTAAATAATGATAAATTATATTATATAAATATTTTAATTATATCTCTATTTTCGTTTAATAGCAATTAAATATTAATAATTGGGAACTCCACGTTAACGATATTCGTAAAGTAAAAAAAAAAATGTTACAATAATATTCAAATAGGTTGGGAAAATATTATCATTAGTTTTGCAAGTTTTTAGCACAAATAATACTACTTTTGAAAAATATTTTCAATATAAAACTTCTCTTAAGAATAATTCCTAACTTAATGCTCATTGACAAAATGAGTGCAAACAAGTAAATTAATTTAATCTTCGTCCCTACTCTTTCAACAACTAAACAAGAAGATATTGCAGAATATGTGATCATCATCTGTGATTCAAAATGTATAAAACACACAAAATCTGTGCAAAACGAACAATATATATATAATAAATTTGTTGCACAAATGAAATACCACGTAATTACATAAAAATAATAAGAAATATCACAAAATTAAATAAATTTTTTCTCACTTTTCTTGACTAATCGATCACCAAAAGTGTCACTTTTAACCACCAATTGCTCACCAAAAGTGATAAAAATTTGTTTATATATATATATATATATATATGAAAAATACATAAATAAATAATAGTTTGACTTTTTGGCCAGCTACACCAATTTTCAAATGAATGGCACGAGTTCGATTCTTAGCAGTAACAAAAATATAAAGTTGACAAACAAAGTTTGGCTGGCAAAAATCATGTTTTTACTTATCAAATATATTTTTAGTCGCCAATATTTTTTGCAACTAATCGGCAACCAAATTATGTTTGCTCAACAAAAGCTTTAGCAATCAAAAAATAAATATCCTTTGCGACTAACCTTTGCCAATTAACCGGCGACCAAAGTATGTTTTGTCGGCAAAAGCTTTAGCAATCAAAAAATAACTTTTTGATCACTAAAAGTGTTGATTGTTGTAGTGTAATCACAATTATTATATTGGGTCACCCAGTTTAGTGTAATGCTATGATCATTGCATATAAATATTTAGGAGATTTTGATTGTTCGGTTTTAGTAGCTCAACTCTCCGTGCGAATATTTTTCAAGAAAATTATAACAAGGAAATGAAAAGAGATTGCAAAGATAATTACTTTCTATTGAAATTCTGGGTTACCAGACTGATGTCTTATTTTTCTTTTTATCCAACTTGTGGAAAATTTTGTTTAGTACTTTGGTTGTAATAATTGTCGAATGATTGTAATATTGAGATTTAAGCACTTTATTTTGTTTGTATGATTATCTATGCGGCTGGGATGCTAGAGAAGACTCTATAACTAAATATTTTAGTAACCATTATTTTGTACAACACAGTTGACTTTTTGGACTTAGAATTCATTAGAGATTTAATTAAATATTATATCTATAATTCACATCAGAGTTTAGTAGAATTCGGAGCAAAACCCTAATTGAATGTCCAATTGCAAAATATATTCAACCTTACAAAGAGGTAATAAATTAAAAAACTTAGGGTTGTTATTATCTTTATATATGTAAGATAAATATGATTATAAAACTTAATACTAACAAAATGACATAATTTCTTTGTGGAATGGCTACAATTGCAATTTTTTTAGAAGATTGATTTTGTGCTTATGAAAGTACTTTAATTTTCTTATTTGAATGAAAAAGAACAAGAGTGGTAGAGTTTAGGGACGGATGATAGTGCATGAAGTTCAAAAGAAATAAAGACAGCATAATTATAAATGACGATGATGACAGTTTCAAAAAATCAAATAACAAAAAAATTAAAATTGAAAAGAAAAATAAAAAGCTCTTACCTCATAGTTGTTTTAATCAAGTTTGTACCTTCTCTCGGATAATTTTCTTAACCAAGGTTAAGTTTTCCATGGATGTTGCATTTGAATTTTTAACTTTTTTTTTTAACATCAAATTAAATGTTTTATATTCAAACTTTAATTTATATATTGCTTGGCTATTATTGTGTTTTTTTGGCTTTTGTTAAAGTAAGAATGTATAGAATTTTTTACGAAAATATCCCTCAAATTATCTATTTTTTTATTTTGTCCTAAAAATAACAAGCACACTTGTTACATTCTCGAACTATTTAAATCCGTTCTATTTGGTTCGATCACTAATTCTATCTATTGAAGTTAATAGACAGAGTTAATGTTTGGATTAAATAAAATGGAATTAGATCGTTTGAGAATGTAATAGGTGCATTTGATAATTTTAAGATGAAATAAAAAAAAGAGATAGTTTGAAAGATATTTTAATAAAAAAACTCTTGTTATATTTAAGACTCATTTGTAACATTTATGATTTTTTTCGTTTATCTTCAACAATTTTTGTTTGTATTTTTTT
Source organism: Vitellaria paradoxa (assembly GCA_019916065.1). Classification (NCBI taxonomy): domain Eukaryota; kingdom Viridiplantae; phylum Streptophyta; class Magnoliopsida; order Ericales; family Sapotaceae; genus Vitellaria; species Vitellaria paradoxa. The sequence goes on from CM034240.1 coordinate 38,719,665, forward strand.
ATTTATAGTTATTATTTTTCTCTGAAACAAAAATAGAAACATGTTTAGTGGTATAATTTTGTTTATAATTATTAGTTTTCTTTTAATAAAATATTTAATTTTATTAATTTTTTATAAAATTAATTAAATTTAATAAAATATATTTAACTAATTAATTTAACATTATATATTATTTTTTAATAATAATTAATTTTAATAAACTATATTAATAAATAACATAATTTAATAATAAATTAATATTTTATTTATTAAAATTAATTTGATGTAATAAAAATATTTTAATAAAATAAAAAATTTTAAGAGATAACTACTATTTGTTAAAATTTAATTTAATAAAATAAGTTACTTTAATAAATTAAATTATTATTTTAATAGATTTAATTTAATTTAAGAGATAACTATTATTTTAATAGTAATATTAATTTAATAAATTAAATTATTTTAAAATAAGTTTATTTAATATGTAATTATTATTTATTAAAACGTAATTATAATCTAATAAAATAAATTATTTTAGTAATAATTATTATTTTATTCATAATTAATTTAATTTCAATAAAATAAATATATTAATATGTAATTATTATTTTTCAAAAATAATTTATTTTAATAAAATAAATCATTTTAATATAAAATTTTATTTTAATTTTAATAAAATAAATCATTACAATAATATGTTATTTGCTAAAAGTAATTTTAGTTTAATAAAATATTCAAATAAAATAATTCATTTTAATATGATGTAAAATAATGAATAAAGTATTAAAATTGTAAAATATTAAGAAAAAAGGGTTTTTATGAAAATATCATTTAAATTATCTCTCTTTTTTCTATTTCATCATTAAATTATCAAACACATTTATTACATTCTCGAACTATCTAATTATATTCTATTTAGTCCGCTTAATTGATAAAATTAGTGTTTGGACCAAATAGAACGTAACTGGATAGTTCGAGATGTAATAGGTGTGTTTGATAGCTTAAGGACGAAATAAAAAAAAGAAGGATAGTTTAATGGCTATTTTCACAAAAAAAACTCGAATATATATAATGTTTTTTTTATTTTAATTTTTGAAAATGATAAATCATTAAAGAATCTAAGAGAAAAACTTTTTGGTATAATATATTAATTGTATAATTAATTTTACTGCTCAAACAAATTAATATATACATGCCTTTATTTAATGTAAATGGAAAAAATGTAAAGGCAATTTTTTTCTACATATAGATATAAAATATATATTTTATAATAATATAAATGATTGGGTATATAAATGAGTAGGGTACTCATCTAATTAACATTTATTATTACTGAACTCGTTTTTTTTTTTTTTTTTTTTTGCTTATTATTACCGTCCAAACCCCGTCTATTTTTCTAGTTATAATCTCAAACTCGTCCTATCCCAAATCCACCAAACTTATTTTAAACTCACCAAACCTGATCAACCATAATTGGATTAATTAAGTGAAATCTGCTTTGACAAACCTGTTAAGTACTTAATTTAAAATTAAAAAAAAATTAACAAGTAACAAAAATTTTAAATTATCAGACTGGACAAATCCATTGGTCAGCATCTAAGTTTAACATATGACTACATCCATTAGGTCCATTTTTTTTCCTTTTTTTTTTTTACCAACTCTATAAAAAATAGAATATATAAATTTATAATAGTGAAGAGAAACAATTACAAAGACACATGTTTGCTCTAAGAATAATTAATGAAATATTTCAATACCTAAGTTTAAATAGGTGATAGTAATAAGTCATGATAAATTTAAAGTGCATTTAGAGTGATAAAAAGTGAGATAAAAGAAGATAAATAAGATAAGTTGTGGGTTCATAATTTGTGTGGTGAGATAAAAAGTGAATAACTTTAGAGTTTATCAATTATTTTTACTGTTTTTGAGAATTTTTATCACTCCAAACGAAACCTTAGTGACAAATTTCAAAAAAGAAAAGAAAATAAAAAATATTAAGTACGAGTAGAAAGTTATACTAACAAATTCACAAATTACAGATTAAAATAGTATTACTTATTAATACAATAGATCCAAATCAATATAGGTCCAAGAAAACCAAGTGTATATAAGTCTTAACATTTTTAACATAATATTCATTATTCTACACTTAGAGGATGATTGATTGGTCAAAATTAACTAAAATTTATCAATTTTTACTAATTTTTTGTACTTTCTTCTAATCAAATTTTATCACATATTATTTTTTACATCAAATTTTTATACTTTTACTATATTTTTTAGCCAAATTTTTGCCAACCAAACACTCCTTAAACAAAATTAAAATAGAAGTATCTCACGAAACCACAAATTAAAAAAAAGCCAAAAATAATAAAATGTCATGCAAAATTCTATAAATAATTTTAGCCCAAGAATTTAAGTAATTTTATTTTAAGAATAAAATTATAATTATATAAATATATATTATATTAATCGGATACTTAGCGGGTATCGTACCAACAAAATTTAAGTCTACTCTTAACTCGTACGAATATTAAATTTTATTTCTAAATCCGTCCTAATATTATTAAAATAATTTTCAACAAGTTTTTTATAGATTTAATTGGATCAGATATCCTCTTACACTCTCCAATAGACATCCTCTTAAATTTATGAGATGCATGTGTAACCCACTCAACGATGGGTTTAGCATAAGGGTAAAGGGGTTAAAAATTATGAGGATAACTGTTAATCTATTTTATACATGCTTAGAATTAAAGGTAAATATTAATACAATGCAACGTTTACCCTTATTTTGAGCGTAGTGTGGTGAGGTGTAAAGAAAAAAATTTTACTAATCGTACTTGAAAAAAATATAATAAATACCTAACCCAAAAAAAGAAAAAGAAAAAATATAAAAAATATTATTAAATAATAATTTATTTAATCATATTTAATTTAATAATTTTTTGAGATAAATAATAATTTAATATTAAGATGATTTATGTTGTTTTATTTCAATAAAATTAATTATTGTTAAAATATTAATTTATCATTAAAATTATTTATTTTATTAAATTAATATTATTTAATAATTAATATTTACTTATTGAAATGATTTATTTATTCAAATATTTTATCAACTTAAAATTATTTTTAATAACTTACTCTTAAATTAAGTTTTTATTAGTATATCTTATTAAAATTAATTATTTAATATTGATATAATAATTTATTTTTAATATAAATAATAATTTATTTTTAATATAAATAATAATTATATTGATATATTATTAAAACAAACTAAAGTTAATTACCATTAAAATAATATTTTTATTAAAAAATAATAATTTATTGTTAAAATTATTTCTTATTAAAATATTCATGACAATTAAAGTAATTAATTTTCAATTAATAATTTATTGTTAAAATAAATAATAATGTTAAAAATATTTTAATAAATAAATATTGTATACAAGTTAATTGTTATTCTCAAAATAAACATAGTGAAATTGTAGAGATAAATTATGACGCTCGTTTAAAACTGAATATAATAATTATGAATTAAATTTTATGCTAATTATTTAAATATAATTAAAAATGATAACTCTTATTTCATGTAATTATTACTGATATAAAATTCATACGGTGGTATAAATAAGGGGTGTTCCCCAGCAGGTGGGTTCAGTGACCCTATCCGTATATATTCCGATTCGCCTCAACATTGCCCCAAGAAGTCTAAGAGCCAGAGGTTGAAGACGGAGTGATGGCGGTGGCTAATGTTTGGGGCACGGGACATCCAATCCCAGTGCCTCAACTGAGACCTTCTTCTTCTTCTTCTTCTTCTTCACCATCTCCTTCTTCCTTTGATGGCTTTCTGAAGAAATCAATCAACACGAGGTTCGAATTGGGTTGGGGGTGGACTGTCCAACGAAAGCAGATTCTCAAGACTCGTAATAGTTCTAAGCTTTCTTGCCGTTGCAGCGCCAACGACGACTGCAAGAACAACACCTCTTCTTCCGACTGGGATTGGAATCGCTGGACCCGCCATTTCTCTGAAATTGAACAGGCCGAGAGCTTCGCCTCTGTTCTCAAGGTTCTTCTCTCTCGCTCTCTCTCTACATATGTATACACACACACACACACACTACTATTCATAAACGTAGATTTTTTTGTATAAAGATGTGAGCAATTGCTCTGCTCTAATTTACTTTTGAGAATTGGTTTTTGATTCCATTGCGACTAATTGCTGAATTTGTCACAAATTTATGCATTTCAATGGTTTTTTTTTTTTTTTTGGTCTTCTTTGGTGACTTTATTAATTCAAACTTCTCTGTTTCTTCCTAATTGTTATTAAAGTGTTTCTTAACATATTATTCTGGAAATGAGCTCTATGTGGTTCACAAAAACGCCTAAAAGTCTCATTTTTTTTTTCCTTCAAAAATAACAAAAATTATTGAAAATGTGTAAGAGTAGCAGAATTGATCCAAAGTAATCCTAATAAGACTGTTGATTAAATTGTGTCAATTAAAATTTATCTTCTTGCTATTCCTTGATCAATTAAAAGAGTGTACTTTCACCTTTTGGGAATGATTATCATACTGTTGGCTCTTTTTGATTTCCCAAAACCCAAATGTTAGTCTTCTTGTGCTGCAACATTATAATATATTTGATATAAATTCTTGTGGGGATCAATAATTGGGTTATGGATTAATTACTTATGTCTTCTGTGTTAATCACTGGTTAGTTAATTATATTGAATAACATAAACTCTTTTCTACACTGCTTAATGTAGAAGAATTTCTAATTTCTTTCATTGAGTACAGCCTTACATGTTAATTCTTGCATGGGAGAATGTGTATCTTTCCAAGTATCCATGTAAAGTTTTATTTTCATAATGATCGATTCTTTATGATCTTATAAATGCATTCTCATGTAATGTATCAAACAAACTACAAACTAATAATTGTTTTTTTTTAAATAAAAAAAAGAAGGCTAAGATGTTTCCCTATGATTTTATGTAAAATATGTAACCAATGCGGCTATTTTTATTTTTTAGTTTCTAGGATGCCCATGCATGAAATTTATCCTCCTTTCTTACTGATAGTTTATCGTGAAAGAATTAGAAAGTTTGCCGGAAGTTTATTGAATGTTTCTGATTGGTTTCTATGCGTTACAGTTCCAACTGGAAGATGCAATAGAGAGGGAAGACTTCCAGGAAGCTGCAAAGTTGAAGACAGCTATAGCAGAAGCAACATCAAAAGACTGTGTTGCTGAAATAATGTCTGACTTGAAGGTTGGATGAGTTGTTACTGTCACTGAGTATGGCCTTGAATGCCCAAAAAAAAAAAAAAAAAAATAGAGTTTTGATCTGGCCTTTCTGTTTCTTTTTGCAGAATGCGATAGACGAAGAGCGTTACCATGATGCTTCACAATTGTGTAGATGTACGGGAAGTGGGCTGGTAATTCTTTTGGCTTGTAAAAGCTGTTATCTTCAATTATAGCCCTTCCTATTTTCTAGGTTGTCATTATTGTAATTACTTTTTTCCAACATCTTTTTCTTTCTCATAATGACTGCTAGTGCTGGAAGATACTTTGGAGAATGGAGAAACAGCAGAGATTGGAAATTGAATTCTTTTTATGCAAGAAATACAGGAGGCAATCTAAGCCTTCTAGACAAATTGTGTTGTTTTTAATATCAACTTGCAAGTATAAGCAAAGGCTCTAGAATTCAATTCCGTTTTCTTTTTTGACAATTAAATGATGATATATTAAGAAGACACCAAGGGAATCCACCCATGTATAATGAATCTCCAAAAATTATAATTCCATGTTTTCATGGAAAGACAAAAAAGTTATGCAAATCCAGATCTACCCCACTGGAGAGCCACCTATATAAAATGGCTAGGAATGTGCTTTTCATCGTAAACAGTGGGAATTCAACTTCTTTAAAAGATTTTCGATTTCTTTTCAACCAAATTAGCAACTGAGATAGAATGGAATAATCATTCAAACCTTCCTTCTATAGAATGGAATAATCATTCAATCCTTCCTTCTTTTCTTAGAAATCCTTGTGGCCCACCAAGATTGAAAAGACAATCTAGAACATCCAATGGAGAATGGACACCGAAATAAGATAAAGTTACAATTCCCAATTCCTTAGACCTCTCACAATAAACAAAAAGATAATCAATTGACTCCCTATCTTTCTTGCACAAACAATGCCAACTCAAAATAATTTGTCCTCTAGCAATGGGATTGTCAATAATGAGGATATTACTGTGAATCAAAGACGAAATAGAGAAACCAAACTTTTTGAGGTGTCCTTGATGACCATATAGTTTTTCAAGGAAAGTCTTCACATCATTTTGTAGTCATCTATCTCATTCAATCCTCCCCCTCACCAACCTTTTCAGAATGTAACAACTGCATTAAATCCTTGAAAATACTGAATTCCAAAATTTGAAAATTTCTGCAAAAAACCATATTCCAAATCTCATATTGTGCATTAAAGTGTGGCATTCGATTCAGTTTGCATTCACTAAAAGCCAAGAACTGGTAAGCAGATGGTTCACATCTTTGTTAGATAGAACAGGCTAAATGATGCTTCAAAATCAGATCTTCTGCCTTTTGTCTTAAGAGCACAATCAGTGTGTTTGAAGCTCAATTAATGCTGGAAATGAGGGCTAGGACTTAAAAAGAGTCCAGAAAAACAGTGCAGGAAACTCAAATGAAGACTTTTCTTGTATCTTGATGGTGCACTTTTTTGCAAAATTCTGAAGAAAACTGGATATTTGACAGACATTCACCAGATTGAAGGTTTAGCAGTAGGAGTGCATATGAATACTTAAGGAAAGTTGGCTTGTAAGTGACCTAAGTATAAAACAACAATTAGGAGCATTGCAACAAGAAAAAAGCTCACCTAAGATCAGATTTTGGATAAATGAAATTGTTTCCTTCATTTGAGAAATTGGGGAACTTTATTTTGGCTCTGTTTTTGTTCTAAGGTTCCAATTAGGCTTCTTATCATATTATTTTCTAGCTGCCTATTTTGTTGTGATATATATATGTATCTATATCTTAGTTCTCAAAAAGTATAATTGATAGTCATTTATGCACGCAAGTGAGGATGTAGACATGCAGTGGTCTCAGTGCGATCTCTTTAATTGTACATGTAGTTCTGTTTGGTTACTACTTGTGTAGCTGAGCAGACTTTTATCTTTTGGGTAATTTCCTGTTTGTTTTGTTTCATCAAGAGAGAAGAGAAATTAGTATGGAAAAGGACCACCCAAAAAAGTGAGCAGAACAGTTAAATTTTATATCTCTATTACACTGAGTTGAGGATTCATGTGGACGTCAAGGAACAGAATTTCATGTAGACGACGTAAACTAGTTTGTGACTAAGGCTTTGTTGAGTTGAGTTGTTGACTGAGTTGCTAACATAATGAAGAAAAAATCAGCAAAAAATTAAGCGTTGTATATACACGCAGCTGAAATGCTTGTAGGGGTGCCACATCTTGTATTGGTGGGCTTGAAAGTAAGTTTTTGATTAACTTTCTTCCTGTTTTTAGTCTCGTGTCTCCTAGTGATCGAAGAAATGATATAAAAGGAGAATTTCTATAAATTTTTCCTTTTCATCTTCTCTTTATCCCTAGCAAAAACTTCCCGGGCTTACTGGTGGAATTTGTGACCTTACTTGCCCCCTCCTATATATTCAGGTTGGTTGGTGGGTGGGCTGTTCAAAGGATTCTGATGATCCCTTCGGCAGGTTAATACGTATAACTCCTGGTGTGGGCAGATTAGTTGGCAGTAGTTATAGTCCAAGGTACTATTACAAACACAATAAGTCATCGTTTTGATTGATCTCTAAGCTGTCACAAATACTAATGAAAGTTTATTGCAGACAATTGGTCACTGCATCCCATGGAACTCCCCTATTTGAAATTTTTGTGGTCAAAGATGCTGATGAGACATACCACATGCAGGTGATGCACAAAGGCTTATTTATATATTATTTTCTTGCTCCAAAATAGAAAACCATGAATTATTTGGCTTATTCATGCTTGGTTTATGTTGAAATTTTAGACTGGCCTGGTGGGATTGTCCAGTAGTTATCTATACTATTTGGCCTACACATCCCCAGTTTTGCACGGCAAGTCAATTTAGGTTTATTCATTGAATGTAGATTTTGACTGGCTCTTTTGCTAAAGACAGGCAGTTCAATGCACAAGGCTCCAACCACTGCGGATCACATTTATAGCATAAATATACCAAGTGTTAGCAGTGAACCAGATGATTCAATATAGTGAAATTTCTGCTTGCATTTGGAATCAAAATTGCTAAGCAGGCCCAACCCTGATATGAATCTCATATGTTTATCCTCAGTCCCCATCCTAAAGCTGTAGTTTATTAATCTGAGAATGGTAAGACTAAGTAGGAAAAAGAGAGAAAAATCTGAAGTTTGTAACTTCCTACGTATAACTGCCCCCCCCCCCTTTTTTTTAATTTGTAATGCAGTAAATAGGAACATTTTATCGATAATCAGTAAAACTGTTGTTTGCATTTATGGCAAAGATAATAATATAAGCACTCCCTATGTCTTATTATAGGACATTCGTTTGAGGGCAAAAGCAATGTTGCTCTTTTTAACTTTCATGTTGTGCTGTGAGCTCTTATTTTCTTGAGGCTTTTCATATATGTACTATGTTGTACTTCCATACTGCTTACATGCATGCATTAGTATGTTGAGTTTAAAGTGGTCTGCCTATGCTTGGAGGTGATATATACTTCCTGTTCCTGGTTCTGAAGTTCACAGGTTTATTTTCAGAACTTATAGTTATTTAATAGTGGTCTGTGTTGATAATGTTGTTACATGGTATCACATTCTGTTGTTGTATCTTCTGCATCATATGTTTTGGATGTTTCTGGAGTTATGAATCTTTAGAAAGTCAGGCATTTTAGTAGTGGTGGACATGAGCTGATCTTTTTTAGAGCTGTGTGAGCTTGGCTCGAGCTCAGTTCGTGATCAAAACAAGCTCGAGTCAAGCTCAATTTTTGATTCGTTTAGAATCGAGTTCGAGCTCAAGCTTAGAAAAGCTTGGCTTAATAGCTCGTGAGTCAGCTCGATAGAATAATAGATATATTCTATTATATTTTTTATAATATTTTATTTGTTATATTTTAGACCAAAATGATATCGTTTTGGTTTAATTGAGCTATTTGTAAGCTGATCTCGAGCCTAAATTTTTCTTTATCAAACCGAACTCGAGCCTATCTAAACGTTCAAGTCGAGCTTGAGCCCAGTCTAAATAGTTCGAGCCAAGTCGAGCCTCGAATAAGTTGAAGCTCGACTCCACTTGTTTCCACCTCTACATTCTAGTTCTGATTATATGAGGAGTTAAAAGTGTTTCTGGGAATGCACAGACTTTTAAATTACCTCCCCTCTCTCTCTCTCTCTCTCTCACACACACACACACACACACACACACACACACACACACACTTGCCAGCACACATGCACATACATCTCTGTGATGCCGATTCACTGCCATCATCCAACGCCCTTGCAGCGTGCTCATTCACCGACACCATTGCAGTCTGTGAAACATTACAATTGTCAGTGGCAATCCTCTTTCTTTATATTGGTATTCTATACTGTCTGGCAGTCTTGCTCATTTGTAAAATCAGAGGCATGCAAAAAAACTGCAAGTTGATGAAAACAATTTATGTGAGGCATAGGTTGTAATTTAGCAGCCTGTAATGGACAACAAAGTGATGAGATCAGTGGTGAGGTTTATTAGAAATGGTGGTTGGAGGACCTACTAGCAGAGAACTATGATGCTAAAAGGTGCCAATGAGGGCAATTTTGTGGTCAAAATTATTGGTAAATGGACTTCAATCACTTGAGTACCTTCCAAATCCATTTATTGCCTGATTGCCCTATGATTTAATTGCAAAGAGATACTTGAAAGCAATGGTAAGAAACCAACTTTAGTATCAACTTTCAACAGCATTGGCTGCTTTCTCTCATACAGCCATCTTGGGTTAAACCTCAGAAGATAAACCAATAAAAGTTAGTGGGAAATTAATTTTTGTCTTTGTTTTACCTTTATTTCTGTCACTAAATAATGTCTTTGAATGGAGGCGGTTGTCCTCAGGTTTGTCTGGTCCAGTTATACACAAACTGCTGATATCATGTCTTTGTTGGCAGGTAGTATTCTTAAAACGGGCCAAAGGAAGTTCAAAAAATTCTACAAGCTCATCATCTAATTTTAAACCTACAAAAGGGACATCTACCTCCGAGATAGAGGATGCATCAGTAGTTGACACTAAGCCAAATGAATCTAAAGTAGAGAAAAGTGAGGACAAAAGCATAAATATTGAGGGAGCAACTGAGGAAGGGATAACAAGTGTGATAAATTTTCTAAAAGAAAAAATTCCGGAATTGAAACTAAAAGTGATGAAAATTAATGTCAGTGAAGAAGTCACAGGGGATGCTGATGCTGTGAAGCAGTTGATGCAAGAAGATGATGATAATAGAAATCCTGGTGAAGATTCTGATGACGAAGCCAGTAATTTGGATGATATTCAGCCTGACCGGGCAACTGTGGGAGAGGGTAATGAAACTGCAGAAGACGGAAGTAATTTAGATACTAAGGTTTTTATTGGAGGGATTCTACATAATGAAGATACTTCTACTAAGGATGAGTGTGTGCGCCTGCCAGCTGAAATTAAAGATATGGAGAGAGATTCTTTTGTGCTTCATGTTCCTGCAAGAAGCCAAGATCATGATGATGAAGAAAGTATGGTGTCAAAGGTTAAAGTGGCTACTATAGCAGCTAAAGGTGTTTCTGAGCTGATGCCTCCGGATGTTGCCAAGGCATTTTGGGGTACTGATAAGATGTCTTCCAAGGTGAGTTTTTCATTGAATTGGGACTTGTTTGTCTGTGCATATTGAATTTTTTCATTTTGAATTTAATTGTATTAAATCTTATAATTTGTGGATGATGTAATTCAATTTTTTAAGCATCAAATAGAACAGGATTGGAACTCTCAATATATTATTATGGGTAAATTAGACTTACCTCTACTCAACATTTGGGTAATTACACTTACCACCTCTCAATATTTAAAATTTACACTTTCCTCCCTTATTTTGAAAATATGTTAACCCACCACCCCCTTATGTTAGTCTAGCCCTAACTCTGTTAAAATATTTTTTGTCAAGACAAATTTACCCTTGACTTAATTAATCACAACAAAACTATCTTGTCTCAGATCTCACGGATTAGCTCCTCATCTCTCGTTCTCCAATTCAAACCTTGAAAAATACAGAGAGATAGACAAACATGGCATTAGATGCCTCATGTGAGATGAAGAAGAAGACCATCAAGCTTGCTTTCCAAGCTTGGAAGTAGATGATTCTCTCCAATCCCCTGAATCTCACTATAAATTAGGTTGGATTGATAAATGCAACTATACCAGCATGTTCTGCACTCTGGCATTGGATACCTGCTCGATTATTACCATTGCCAGCATCGACCTCAACCATAGCGAAATTACCGGGTAGCTCCCGAAGGAGCTCCAACTGGGTTGGGAAATTTGGTGTTGCTGTGATGGGTTTGAAGAATTAGGTGTCCTAGGTGAAAAGGTTGGTGAAGGTTTCAATTTCTATCGAGTGAGATGAATATGCAAGAAAAGAGTTGGAAAAAGAAGGGTTCAAAGGTGGGTGAGAAATTTGTTGTTGCTATTAAAGCATCTAAGAAAATGCCAAGAACCGGATTGATTTGGGCTTTAACTCATGTTGTTCAACGCATGATCTAGAAGTCTAGTGATTTAACAAAGTATACATCTGTACACATATGTACACATATATACTAGCGTTGACTCGTGCAATGCATGGAATTATGTAATAATTTTTTATTGACAAAAATAAACTTTTAAATATATTATGGCTCCATTTGGTTTGCAAACAAACTCCAAAAAACTCTATAAATCTCTGTTAACTTTATATCACATCAACTTTTTTCTTTCATTGCACGCATTACGAACCTCAATTTATCTCAATTTACCTCAATTTATCTCACTTTATCTTACTCCAAACTCACCCTATAATTATTTTAATAAAGTTGTATAATTTGAAATGATAGTTATTGAGTTATTTTTTTATATTTATATTTTTTATTTATGTTAATTTTAATAAGTAGATAGAGTTTATTAAAATCACGTTTTTATATATGTAATAAAAATTTATATTTTATCAAAATCTCAATCTGACTTAATTCTAAAAATCCAATTTGGCTCTAGAATATATATTAAATCTCAAACTTACTAAATCGAGTTGATCTTTTTTTATTTTAAAACGTTTGTCAAATTTTTAATATACAGTTCTATTTTTTTATTTATTGACTTGAATTAAAAATATTATTAAAATAAATTTTCAACCTAATTATTAACATGACATTTAAATTTTTATAAAAACAACTACTCCTAAACCTAATTAATATCTAGGTATTTTTGTTAATATTAACGTTTAGGCTTTTTTTGTGCTTTTAAATTTAAAATATATTAATTTTTTTAAATTTAAGTAATATTTGATAATTTCTAATCCCTTTCCTAAATTAATATTTAGATACAAATTTTATAACTATAACAAAATAATAAACAAATGGGTCCAACTATAATGGATCAATAAGCAAATAGGTATATTTCATGAATTCATGAGCTTTCACATTAATTAAGGTTATTTGTCACAATCCTGGTGGCTTTATACAAAAAAAAAAAAAAAGTAAAGTTCTGTTTATCTACCGATGTGGGACAAAAAGAAGTCAATTCTTTGTGAATGAATGAGAAGAGAGTATTTAGCGAATGGAGAGCATTGGAGCATGCCACGTAGGATTAGGATGAAGGAGAAAATGAGAGAGAAAGCATGCCACGTAGGATTGGGATGAAGGAGAAGAGGAGAGAGAAAAACATTCTTTTATAGATATGTTATTAGTTGAGTTTTCTTTTATTTGATGTTGTTAAGAAAGAAATGGATAAGTGGGTATTAGGGTTTGGTTTGATAAGGTATACGTACACAGATGTAAGTGAGAGAGGGTTTTTGAGAGTGAGTCCTTCAATTGATTCAATCTTGTGGTTCTAGTGGGATAGTAGGCAATTAATGACATATGAATGGGACTGTTGATTTGATCCAGAGACAAACTTTGAAAGTTCTGAGATGGGAACGTGTTGGTTTGGATGATTTCTCTCTAGATGATTTCAATTATAAAGGATAAATTTGGTAGAGTGTTTCAACTTAATGACTGATGTAATCACTTTTCATTCAAACCCTACTAGCAGACCAACGAAGGGGGTGCTAACATTTCAAAATAAGGGAGATGCGTGTAAATTTCAAATGTCGGGGGATGGTAAGTTCAGTTATCTAAATGTTGAGGCGAGATAGGTGTAATTTACCGTATTATAAAAGAAGGGAATAATTACACTTTATCCCATGGGTTTGGCCAAAAACATATATTCCCTCTAGTTTAAAAGTCAAGACATAATCACCTTGTGAATTTGGTTAAGGTGCAAAATTGATATAATCTGCCAAATTTAACTGGATTGGTGTCTCATATGTCAAAATTAGTTGGAGAAAAAGATCTATATGAAAATGGATAGATAAAAGTACATTTTTTCTCATGTTTTATGTTTTAAAGAGACTTAATATAAAATTCATAGAAAAATTTGCCTTTATTTTTCTTAACATTGTTTTTTGCACAATCACATTTGAGCCCTTCATGTCACGCATGATACATCCCAATTAAATTTAGCAAATCCCATCAATTTTGCACTTTTAATCCAAATCATGAGGAGGTTATGTCTTGAATTTTAAACTAGAGGTGGATGATGTGTTTTTTTGGTTTAACCCCAAGGGAGTAAAGTGTTAAAAGAAATTAAAAAAAAAAATACAAGTTGTCATAAAGCTAGGAAAATTCATTTTAGATAGATTCTCTCTCTCTCTTTCTCTCTCTAGCCAAACACATCTAATTATCTAATTTGCAAATGAATTAATTTTAATTCGTCGTATTCATATTGCTTGGATATACAAATGGGCTCTTGGTGTAGGAAATGGAACTTGGAAAGGCAGTCTGATCCAGTGATGCAATATTTGCCCTTTTTTATTTTTATTTTTACCAATGACCTCTTAAATTGGATATACGTGTAAAAAAGGAATGACCTTGAAGCATAATGGACCTGGTTTTCATTTCTGTTTTGTTTGAAAGTGGACAAATCCTTCTTATATGCCATTTCTTTTTCACTTGTCATGTAGGATTATATATTCAAGTTATTCAACTAATCTTTGGTCAAAATCTAGGTTTCAAATTTTAGTTTCAGCATAACTTGCATGATTACAACTTGTTTTCACATCAGAAGAGAATGCTTAAATTTCATTGCAACTTGTTTTTACATCAGAAGAGAATACTTAAATTTCATGTAGCAGTGAAAATCAAAAGTTTTGTTCAGGGAAAGTTCACATGATAATTGTTGGAACTTTGAAAAATGTGTGGATGGTTTGAAACCTGTCCCTCTTCTTTTGTCTAATTTCTGGTTGCTTTTTGGTGGCGAAGTTAGAATACCTTTGGCAACACTAATTTAATAGCTGTGATTGTCACAGGTTTCTAGAAATGTGCGTGAAATCATTAAACTTGCTGTTAGTCAGGCTCAGAAGCGGGATAGGTTATCTGAGTACACAACTTTTAGTCGAATTAGCACTTCTGAAGGTGACTTAGATCCTTTCAGTGGTGAGCTCCCCACCTCTCTCTCTCTCTCTCTCTCTCTCTCTCTCTCTCTCACACACACACACACACACACACACACACGCACGCACGCGCGCGCATGCAAGCACGCACGAACGCAAATTTCAAGCGATAATATTATCTTTATATACAAAATATGCTGGTTGGATTATAGGCCTATATGTTGGTGCATTTGGCCCTTACGGTACTGAGGTAGTTCAGTTGAGGCGTAAATATGGTAGCTGGAATAGGAAAGACGAGGATGACAAATCTTCGGATGTTGAGTTCTTTGAGTATGTTGAGGCAGTAAAGCTAACAGGAGACCTAAATGTTCCTGCTGGCCAGGTACGTGGCTTTTACTCTTTTCCCATATATTTATATATATTTGATAGGTACTTTCGCGTGTTTGTGTTTGCTTTGTATATTGTGTGCTTTCACATGTTTGGTTCACACGCATGTGATGGAAATTCCAAACTATTTGACGGGGTGATGATGCAACACTCTGATGGTGTCTTATTGCTCCTAATTCTACTGTGGCGACTTTTCCTTTTCTCAAATATATAGCTCGAGGAAAAATGCAATGTCACTGACTGATGAAACTTCATGTTCTTCAGGTTACCTTTCGTGCAAAAATTGGAAAAGGAAACCGTGCCCGCAGTCGGGGATTGTATCCAGATGAATTAGGAGTGGTAATAATTACGTGGCATTTACATATACCCTTCTCTCTCCTTCTGAGGCACACGTGTTACTTATTAATTTTCTGAGATGAAACGTGTTAGTTTGTGGTACCCCTTGCCAAATAACATCCTAAAATGTAGAGAAAGTGCTTCATAATGGGTGCTGGAGCTGCTAGATCATAGATTTTTGAATTCAAATGTGTTGAATCAACAACATCATCTTGTTGGGTGTTTCCAGTATTGGATCATTTGGATTTCAGATGTGAAACTGAATCTCAGAGCATTTTGTTTTTCCCTAGGTCGCTAGCTATAAAGGTCAAGGAAGGATAGCAGAATTTGGGTTCCAAAATCCAAAGTGGGTTGAAGGTGAACTCCTCCAATTCAATGGCAAGGTAATGTATTTTGAGAACCTTGATGCATGAAACCTTCCTCTTGATTCTGACATGAGATTTTGAAGTAATTAATTAATTATATATATATATTTTAACTGTGGTTTCATGTAGGGCATGGGACCATATATGAAAGGAGCGGATCTTGGTTTCCTTTATGTTATACCTGAGCAGAGTTTTCTAGTGCTCTTCAACCGCTTGAAACTACCAGACTGAATTGCCAAATGCATAATCGAATGATCCGAGACCCCTTGCATATGGTGTGACTTCCAGCAGGGAGAATATTTCTTGTTTTTTTCTACCAGAGGAGGTGGTTTCATCCCACAATGTAACTAGCATTCTTGCCCTTCTTTTGTTTTGTTGTTTTGTGTTTAGTGTTTTTTTTTTTTTAAATATTTATATAACCCTTGCTATACCTTCCACTGAAATGTTCTCTGAAAGATTTTGACTGAAAATAAGGATGGAAAAAATTAAAAAAAAAAAAAGAGGAAAAAAATCGAAGACTTTCTTTTCTTGATGCATTTGTGCTTTTCCAGCAGAAGGTCAATTCTCTCAAGTTCCCCCCACGCGGGGTTTTTTTTTTTTTTGGGGGGGGGGGGGGGGGTTGCGTACAGACAGGGAGTGAGAGAGAGGGTTTTAGTGCATCAACTATAATGTTTCTTGTGGGGTTCTCCAAGTTTTTGATTTTTTTTATCAGCCCCTTTGCCTGTGATCAATATTTATGGTCTATGAGCCATTGCTTACCTTGTTCAAAATTTAAATGATAGATGATGCACAGACTTTTGACCCTGCAATCTCAGCTCTGTTGGGTAGTATTCCTTGTATGCATAATAGGGAGATTTATGATAGGAATCTGTATTGAGGGTGGTGGGCAGCAGGATACTCTTGATCAGATGAACTTGAGACTAGTGATATAGATTCTTGTGCATTATGTACCAGGACATGACACTGCAACTGTGATGCTAACAGTGGATATACAACAAAAATTTTAAAAGAAGCCAAATTCTGGAATGAGAAAAGTAGGGAAAGCAACATTACCTGTTGTTCCACTAAGTATCTTTGCCTTTTCTGCTTGTCATTTTGGCATTGAAGGCTATTGATATTGTGCACAACGTCGTTGTCCTTTGATGACGTAGAAAGCAAAAGCTTTGGAGGTTACTTTTTTACTATTGAACCATTCAAGATTGAAAAGCAATTCATGCTGGGCAGAGAAAGGGGAATAGAGGATAAGGAATGGGATGCTTTTCTTCTTTCTTTTTTGGGTTATTACTTGGGAGCACTGGACATTTGGATGCTAGACAGAAAGACGTGGCCCATGTGAGTAAAGTGTGAATACTCGGTTGTAGGTTCTTCGGAGATAATGTTATTTTGTCAGAAAAGTTTTACTAAAATAAATTGTTGAACGACATGGAGACTTACGTATCATTTAAATGAAAACATCCACTAAGGTTTAATTCGGAAAGAAAAAAAAAAGTTAGTTTTTTTTTTTTATCATTATATCGTTTGTGAAGAGAAAAAGTTAGTTTTTTAGTAGTTAGTTTTTTATGTTTTTTAGTTAATTTAACATTTTTGCCATTCATGCTTAAAAGAGGTTTAAAATATAATTAGGTAAATTTGATCATTTTAAAAAAGTCAAAAAGTTGGATAGTCAAAAGTTTTTAGGTTTCCCAAACGGAGCTTAAGATGCATTTTGGTTACAAAATTGTGATTTGCACATTGCTGCCTATGTTGGGTAAATTCTTGCGACGTGAAAACGATTTTCTTGTTTGAAAGGTGCCCAAGATATTTGTTTTCCGCATTTGTATGAGCAAGAAATTTGATGAGCTGGAGGAATTTGTTTGGTTGGAAGAAAAAGAAAAAGGTTGAAAGAAAGAAATTGTGCCTTTATTTTGCTTGACTTAAAGACAATCTCCGAAGAAACCTAAAAATCACCCGAGAGTTGATCATTAAGTCTTCAATGATTAATAGTGGTGTTTTATGATTCTTGCTTCCTTGGGTTGTCATGAACATCACCAAATCAACACACCCTTACTAACTAAGTATAATGATTTGTTTGGATCACAATTTATTGGGAGAGAAGAAAAAAGAACGGTGAAATGGAAAAGGAAAATTAAAGCCTTAATTAGTTGAATTTGACTTCACTATGAATACATTTTTAGACTTTTTACGTTATCAATCTAACTAACAAGTTCAAGTTGAAACTTAGACAATTTACAATTTAATTTTATTTGTCTCCTTTACCATTTTACTTAACTCATTTCACTTCTTAAATGATTAGTTTTTAGAGATAATTACCTTTTTACCCCTATACGTAAAGTGAAAGTTACTTACATTTCTTAAATTTTAAAATCTATTTTTATATCTCATATACTTTGTGATAAAGTAAAATTATAAATCGCATTTTTCAAGTGAAAAGACAAAAAAAGAAATGATAAATGCACTCTTTCATTAACTTCTTCTATTCTATGGAAGAAGTAATGGAGGAAACTAATTGAAGAGTGTTGATATCTCCACTCAAGACAAAATATCCATTGAAAACTAAATAAAATCAAAGGGTGCAAATATAGGTAATATAAAGTACATGAGATACAAAAATACTGTTATCTTTGGCGGATTTTTTAACGTTTTCACTTTGATTTAAAATATAAAGAATGTAAAAATAAAATTTTAAAATTTAGGGGGTGTAAATGATTTTCATCTTACGTGTAGGGGGTAAAAAGATCATTACCCTAGTTTTGATCATTTGAATATTGAAAAAAACATCACTCAATTTTGACTTATGAAGTCTTTTTCATAGACTAATTTTTCATTAAACAATTCAGTGCAAGAAAATCTTTTATATATATATATATATGGAGAGAGAGAGAGAAATTACTTAATGCAAGACATTTTGAACATGTCACTAGATTACAAACTCTCTATAGATTAGTAAACGTTCTTATCCATTGATATTAGGTAAATTTTATTAGTGAATTTATAATTTTATAAATGTTTTTGATGAAATTCAAAATCTTATTGTCTACTTTCAAATATTTCTTTTTACACTCACGAATTATTCAAATTAATCTTCGAAAGTTTAGTATATGAAATTCTTGGATTACATAATCTCATAAAAAGATTTACACGATAAGGACTTATACATAAAAAGATTTGGCTACATTTTTTTTTTGAACCATACGGATATGCAAATTAGAAAGTTGTCATTTAATAACTATACCATTATGTTGACATTTTATCTAACTCATTTATTAAGAGAAAAAATTGTAACATCACGAAAATTTTTATCTGGCTTTAATATTTTTTTGTCATTCTTTTCCTTGTCCACTGCAACTTTAGAGTTTATTTTTGTTATTGTTGTTTTTGTTTTCGATAATATATTTTTTATTGTCAATTTTTCTAGTAAAACTTCCTAAGTTTGTATTGAAATAAACACTTTTGATAATAATATCTCTCGTCTTTTAGTAATCACTCGTTTCATTTTTCATTGTTTTAAAGTTAAGAAAAAAAAATTGAAAAAGTCTCTCCAAATTACAATTTATTACACTTGGGATTATTTTTATAAAGATTAGAATAACAAATTTTGTTGTTATTTGCATTCAATGCCGATTTTAATATAATTTTTTGGAGAAATTCTTCTCAAGTAGGTTGCAACATATAACTTTTATCTATTTTTTAATTTTTTTTATTTTTCAATTAAAATCTTATAAATATTATGAATTTTATGATTTTATAGTAGTAATTATGTAGATCGGATTTGCAAGAGTTGATATCGCTCATCTTATATCACTTAAATATCAAATCTGAACTACTGAATTAAAATTTAATGGTTTAGATTTATTAATATATTTTTAATTTAAAAATATTTAAATGAATCTATATTGTTAAATTTTAATCTAACGATCAATATCTGCCTTTCTCTTTCCACGTAGGTCTTGACTATTAGGTTACGTAGAGTTCATGTGAATCTCACAAATATTAAAAACTGTGATCAATTAGTTGCAATTGATATTCTCCCTGGCAGCTGTCAAATATCAAAGCTCCACCAAAATAATAATAATAATAATAATAAATAAAATATAATAAAATAATAATAAAGAAATGCTAAATCTAGGCCTGTCGGAGGAGCAAAAAAGAGTAAAAAAAAAATAATAATAATAATAACTTTTTGTGTTTTAGGTATTTTGGTAAGATATCAAAAGTTGTCAATTTTATTGAGTTGGTAAATTATCAAAACATTAACTTTTCCTGAGTTACGAAGGTATAACGGTCATTTTATTTTAATTCAACTTAAAAGTTATCAAAATTTTTACTATACACCTAAAAATTATCAAGAGTTACTAAAAATTTTTATTTATTTTACCAAATACTTAAAAGTTGTAAAAAAATTTTATTCGTTTTATCAATTACTTAAAAATTATAAATAATTATTAAAAAATTCTATTTATTTTACCAAATACACAAAAAATTTAACTTATCAATATTTATTTAAAACTACTAAAAATTTAACTTCCAAACAGGTCGTACTTAATTTTTGGTTTCATACGCTCCATTATTTCTTAATAAATTATATATTTCCCAAAGAAAAACCTTGAACGTTAGAGCGACAGGAAACGACGTCGTAGACTTGCATCGACACAAAGACTTGAGGATGCCAAATATATCCGTACTCAGTGGGTACTCGTTTCACCCGCCCCGTTCAGGAGAGTATGGGGATATTAATAGCGGGGACGAGGACGAGTATGGAGATTTGAAATATTACCTGCACATATACGGGGACGGGGACGGGGACGGGTATGGAGATTTGAAATGTTACCTGTACGGGTACAGGGACGGGGACCGGTACGATAGTCCCCACCTCACCCCGTACCCGTTTAAGTATTTATTTGTTAATTTTGTTGGCGTGGTGACTCTTTTAAA
The DNA here is from genome assembly GCA_019916065.1 of Vitellaria paradoxa. Lineage (NCBI taxonomy): Eukaryota > Viridiplantae > Streptophyta > Magnoliopsida > Ericales > Sapotaceae > Vitellaria > Vitellaria paradoxa. Next base: position 38,740,383 of record CM034240.1, read on the forward strand.
AGTTCCACATCAGTTTCTTACAAAGAAGTGAATGCCTTGTGAGGTTATAAATAAAGGTCACTACCTTTTTGGTTAAGTGCATCAGTCAAAGTCAAAGATTATATATATATTTTTAATTTTTATTTAATATATATATGTAATATATTTTTTAATTTAATATATATAATATTTATAATAATTTTAAATATTTATTTTATACATATAATATATAATTTGTAATAGTTAATATACTTGGCGGGTAAACGGATACGGGGACGGGGAATTCATTATTTCATGGGGACGGGTATGGAAAAATTTTTTTTCCCCGAAACGGAGATGGGGACGGGGATGGATAAGGGTATTGCTAAACGGAGACGGAGACGGGGAAGGTTATACCAGCCCCATACCTGTCCCGTTGACATCCCTACAAAGACTATAACGAATCTTCAGTAGAAGATCGACGGAGAATCTCATGTTCCGTTTGGTAGCTCAGCTACTAATTTTTGCTTTTTTTTAAATGATTAAATTTATTTTCTTATTTAGGCCCTATTTGGCACAATCAAAAACCATCAAAACTTACTAACTTTAACTACTTTTTATACTTTTTTCTAATAAAAAATTTTCACATTTCACTTTTATGTTATATATTTCTACTTTTATTATACTTTTTACCCCATTTTTATCAACCAAACACCCCCTTAATTTTTGTTAATCTTTAAAGTAAAAATATCAAATTAATAAAAAATTAAAAAAACTAACTACCTAAAAGTTAATTTTTTTCTTTCTAAACAAAAAAAAAAATTAATTTTTTGGTAATTAAAAAAAAAATTAACTTTTTTACCCCCTAAACCAAGCTCAAACCCAGAACGAGCTTCAATTTCCGGCAGACCAATCACTTGAACACCGGGTCGCTACAAATGATTTGAATCCACGTATATCACTTGAAAAAGAAAATCAACAACGTGTCAAGAATTGATTACTTATCCATCGTTTATAGCCGGTGGCTCTCACCTAAGTTGCTTTGGTTTGTTAAAAAATATTAAAAAGTTTTAAATTTTTTTTAAAATTTTTTAAAATTATTTATTTTTTATCTTACTACACGAATTATGAACTTATAAATTATCTCATTTTATCTCAATTTATCTCACTTTTTATCATTCTAAACACATTATTAATCTTGAGGATTTGATTAGTTAAAATTAATTAATTTTTATTAAATTTTTAATCAAAATCTACTTTATATTATTTTTATTATATTTTTTTGATCAAACACTTACGCTCCAAACACCATCCTTTAAAAACTAACGCGCCAACGGATCTAAAGTGTCTCACGCACTTTCTTTTCCAAGGTCCCAAACAAAGCTTTTCCTTCCTTTTCTCGCACTACTTTCCGTTCTCCCAAACTCGCATAAAAAGAGAGACGGCGAGAGCAAATTAAATGGAGAACCGCGAAAATAGCCGCGGCAACAACAACAAGACCAACAGATCAATGTCGGACACCGACTCACAGTTCGACACCTTCCACTCTCCCCTCCGATCCGAGTCTCCGTTCCGGTCCGACGATCCCGAACCGCCGCCCGACAAGTCGCCGCCAAAGTCTCTTTCCAAGGCGATTGTCGCCGTCGACAAGTACTACTCGCCGCTCCGGTCTCCCAACCACAACGAAAAGCAGAAACCGGAGACTCTGAATACGCCGGCGGCGAAGGGGCCGTCGCCGGTGGTGGTATACAATCGGTCGGTGAGGGAGGAGGTAGCTACCGGGGTGACGAAGGTAGGGCCCACCTTGGGAAGGGAACATCTTGGTGCGGGGAGTGACTTGGAGGATGGTGTGGGAGGGGAGAGGAGGTCGAGGGCGGCGGTGGAGGCGATACTGCAGAGGTCGAAGAGGGATGTTATGGTGAAGAGGGCGGAATTGGGGTTTAGGCTGTGCGAGGTGATACTTTGTTTGATTTCGTTCTCGGTTATGGCCTCTGATAAGACTCAGGGATGGAGTGGAGACTCCTTTGATCGCTACAAGGAATACAGGTTTGATTTTTAACTCCTCTCTCAGACTCTCATGTATATGTATGTATACAATTGTATCACATAGTTAGTGATCATTCTAAAGCATATATCTGAAATAAAGTTTTGGGATTTTGATTTTATTTTTCCATTGAGGTTTTTTTTTTTTCCTTTCCATGTGGCTTTCCAGTGCATCAACTAACTTGCGATGGCTTGCTCTTCAATTTTTATTCTTTGATTTCACCGAGAAGTCCAGGAAGAAAGAAGGCAATAGAAAACCTATATTGACATTCCTGCCGAAGTTGAAATTATTAAGTGCTCAATTTGAAATCATTGAGATTAGACTCTGTGACTATTTGCAGGTGGCATTTTTCTAATTTGAACACCTCTTTCACATATATAGTCAGTTTGAAATTACCTTGGAAACGGCTCTGCGTAACTCTGAAGCATCCATCCTTTGAATCAGGATGAATAAATTGGAGATTTTTTTCAAGTAGGTTAAATGTGGTCAAATTCAATTAAAAAAAAATAACAATAATAACAGTGATGGTAATAATAGAAAAATTTAGGTTTGCTTGTGACGGGTATAAATTCGTGATTAGATAAAGATCATCAGGCAATTTAAAAATTGAAGCCATGGAGGAAACCCTAAATTTCCTCTGACACTTCATGTTCAATTAGAGGAGAGTTAATATTAGGGAAAATCTACAAATTGAATGGCTTGCCACAGGCTCACAGATTCTGGCCTTTCAATGTTTTTTTTTTTTCCCCCCCTCTCTGTGAGGAATTGTTTGAGAGCTCTTTTGCCTGAACATTACGTGCAAATCCATAATTAATCCTACAACACAAAGTTTAAAAGTTCTATTGGTGCATAACATACTTATTACTATATGTGTTTTACTCCGTTTGAAATGTGAAAATTTTGTCAATACTTTAATCTTTGCTTTAATATTAGCTGTCTTGATCTTTAGTTATATTATTTGTAGGAGTTCTGTCCCTATTAGCTTAATTTTTACACTTAATGGCATACTAGTGATTCTCGTGTAGATTCATATAGAGACTTTTCAATATTAGTATAGCATTAATGATGAGGTTGTTGACGGGTCTTTGTGCAAACATATGGTGAGAAAATGTGTTGTCTAAACGAAACAGGCCATAGCATACATGATAAGGGCACCTTTGTGGAGCTTTGATCTATCGTATTATATGGTACTCTATATTATGTAATTACTAGGCATTTTATGGTTTAAGAATTACGACATTTGATTGGGGCTTGTTCCTCAATGATGATTTAGATTGCATTTTTTTGATCAACTATGACACTTCTTTTTGCTACCCTTTCCATTCCCCTCTGTTGGTTAAGAGCCTTCGAACATTTACAAGCGGAAGTTAAGCTTTCTGTGAATCTATATAAACAACTTTCATACGTGTTTTGTGTATATGCTACATGTGGGTGTATATGTGTACACATGTGATCACCACCTATGCAACGGTTATCTAAGTGGCATTAGAGAGCTTTCACATAATACTATGTGCAACTGGTGGTTTTAAGAAGGCATATAGAATTTATGTATTTATCTCAAATGAAATATTAAATTAATTGGTAGCCTGCCCCTTTTTAATAATACATATATTATGCACAAAAAAATTGACCCCTTTTTAATAATACATATTTTATGCACAAAAATTGAGTTAATTGGTAGTAAGGACTATTGTAGGAATTCAAAATGAGATAAAGCTTTAGCACATCAATTGTGGTGTTCTCTCTCATCGTAGATGCTACATTGAAGTGGTTATATTTTTCAAGTTCACGATGTTCGCAAGTTGTAAATCTGGTAAGATAGATGTCAATTCACTGGGAAAAGGGAAAGCTGAAGCTGTTTTGAAAAACTAAAAATAAAAATTTAGATTGGAGAAAAAAGTTTGATGTGAAAAATAATGGAATGAATTTGGGGCATAAAATCAAATAAAAAGAATACTTAAGTTTCGGGTTTCCATCATAGTTTTAATATGCAGTTTCAATTCTCAGTGCTTTAATATGACCCAATTGAGTAACCGTAAACGTTGGGAATTCAAACGACAGATTTTTCAATTAAAAACCCATTTTGATGTTTTCAAAATAAAGAAAATTAGTTCAAAAATTTTTAAAACGCAGGGAATTTAAGTGTTAATCATACTAGAATATGGTTCTCTATCTGCAGTGATGCAAAGGAAAATCACAAGTATTCACTATGTCAAATATGTCATCCCCATCTATGACTAATTAAAAATTATACAAAAAATAAATCTTGTGAGAATATTGAAAACATTCATCCAAACAATCAAGAAAATATAGAACGAAAGCACAATTGAGCAATTAAAACTCACATAACTTTCACTCTTGCCTAAGGGTTTTTAGTTACAGAGCATAGCTAAGAAAGAATTCCTTTACAAGTCTGAAAAAGGTCCTATTAATGATAAAATTGCAATCCCACTTTGAGCGGGAAACAAATACATCATAATTTGGAATTAAAACAAATCAAGAAACTGGTTCAAGCCTAGGACGTTCAAATAGACTATTTTTTGTTCTCTGCCTATATCCGTTTGAATTGTATGAATCTGTTGTTGGCATCCGGACTTCCATCCTGCGTCATCAAGAAACTGGTTCAAGCCTAGGACGTTCAAATCGAATTTTTTTTAATTATACTTTTGGCAGTTTCTTGTTCCAACGTGAATATTCTCATTCAAACAACAAATTAATTTCTCATATTGTGTTGTTCTCTACCAATATCCGTTCGAATTGTATGATTCTGTTGTTGGCGTCCGGACTTCTGTCCTGCATCCAAACGCAGTATGTTTTTTTTGTGCAATTTTAGCCTTCTCTTGATCCAAACTCAATTTTTTTTGGCTTATATTGTTCCCACTTCTTCATTTACACATTTCACAACTTCTTAGCAACTCTTCAACACTTGGTTGGATCTCAAATCATGCAAAATGACTTGTTTTTACCTGAAGATCACATCAACAATAAGAAAGAGATTAAATGCACATATCTATTCCAAAAAAATTGTAATTAGTCTCAAATCCAATTAGATATGTATGAATTATTGCCATTAAAACACTATTTTAGAGCCTAATCAGTAGCTTTCCCTATTCATTGTTTCACAACTTCAATTATCCTAGGACTTTATCAGCTGTAACTGATTTATATAAAATAATTAAAACTTGCCTAAGATTATATTGATAATGTGGATAGTGTCAATTGACTAAAGTATCTTGACTCCAAGCAAAATTTGGTCTCATAGAGCATTACATTCTTCTAATTCTTGCGATTTCTATTCATTGAATTGTGGAATTCATTGAAAGTCTTGCTTGAGTTGTTGATGAATGTAACTCAGTTATTGTGCTCCTATCTATGCCTTTTCTTTGCAAACAGTGGATTATATAACCATTGTCTTTTGTTGAGAGTGTAAAATAATTAATATAATCGATAAAGATACACCTTTGTAATAGCTTAAGTTTTTAGGTGGGATTGTGGTTAGCACCTTGTAACGGTATGTAAGCAAAGGTCTTGGGTTAACCTAAAGGTCAACCCAGTATTAAAAATTTGCGTCGGTTTGGCCCTGTGAAAATTTAAATCTGGCCACAAGTGAGGGGGAGTGTAAAATAATTAATATAAAGAAAAGTTGTCTATCTCTTTGCTAACGGCTAAAGGTTTTAGCTGAGATGGTGGCTAACACACATCTTTTCTTGGCAATGGTTTTTCTATTAAAACAAGGTCCACACCACCCCCCCCGGGGGGGGGGGAGGGTTTTTTCAACCTGTTCACTTATATACTATAAAAACCTTTCCATTACGTAGCACAGAAATTGTAATTGCATGTCTTCAACATTTCCAGTGAAAGAACAAATGTTTTCTTTGTGATAAAAATGTGTAGGAGAGTCACCTTTGATCTTTTCCAATGCTCCTGCCGGTGACATCCCAAGGATTGCAAATCAACAATTGATGAAAAAAATAATCTTCAGATCATTAGAACTTCACCACAATTCTTTTTATCTGTTTAGAGACGGTTTCTTCTTCTTACTTCAAATTTGGATTACATGTTCTATGCCAATGCTAAAATGCCCAAACACTTGATGCGCAATACTTAAAATCAAGTTGAACCACCTCTCTACTCTCAAAACAACTGAACCCTGTCTCTCCTATCTACCGTAACATTAAAGGTGCGTTTGGCGCACTGAATTTCTCTGAAATTCTTTGAAAATCTTTAAAGACCTCTAAAAATAATTCACTTTTTATCTAACTGCACAAATTACGAACCCACAAGTTATTTCTTTTTATTCACTTTATTTCACTTTTTATCACTCTAAACACCCTCTAAATGCTCGTATCGCGCATGCAATCACAATTTTTCTCATCCAATACAAATAATAAGCATTTTTCTTGTAGTTGCTTTTCAATCTGTTTTCTGTTAACCTTTGTTTATTCTCTCTTGCTTTTTAATGTGAAAATTGACCTTATTTCATGGCAGGTATTGTGTTGCTGTGACTGTTATTGGATTTGTATATTCAGGTTTTCAAGCATGCGATCTGGCCTACACTTTGATCAGCGGAAAACATGTCATCATTCACCACCTCCGTTACCACTTTAATTTTGCAATGGATCAGGCAAGTAATTTTTGTCATTGTCTCTCTGCCATTTTTTATTCTGGTTATACACTTCTCTATGATATGTGAGCTAGTGGTGTGTCATAATGCTTAAGCGGTGAAATGCTATGCCCGATTTGGTTCAGGGTGTTGCTTCACTGCAATAGCATTCCACAACAGGGTGTCAGGCCAGACCCACGATTTCACTAAAAATTTGTGGACCTAGGGAATTTGCCGTGAGGAGGCCGAAATATAATAATAGGAATTTTTTAAATGGGCTATGGTGATATCAATTAGATTCTGCTGATACAATATTTTTTTATAGTTAACTCAACTTAGCTGCCTAATATTTTATTGGCCTTTGCAGAATCTAAAAATAATATCAATATTATTTGTAACATGCTCCATTAGCTGATTTCAACTACTTTTTTGAGCTGTATTTTGTATTACTAGAGTAAACCTATATGCCTGGACGAGCAGCTGGATACAGTCATTTTTTTTGTCAAAGTTTGTGATAAAGAAGTAAAATTCTGGCTCATTTTAACCTTCGAGTTATCATGGACTGGATATAAGACTTGTAGCAGTTGTAGACGTAGGAATCACATTTAGAGGGGCAAAATGATAAACATGGACTTCAATATAATGGGGAAAATTTTAGGGGTACCAACTCTTGATAACGTGAAAGTACAAAGACAATTTGTAGGTAAATCAAAATAATTTCTAGAACCTTTTTTTTTTGGGCCCTTAGCTCCCTATGTAGGTCCACCAGGGTTTGGCAGATCATATTATCTGGTGGATGATTTTTTTTTTTTTGATTGCTGAATGTTGTTTCAAATTCGGTTTATTTACTAAATCCAATTTTTTTGTTCAAGTTTGGCTCGTTTATAAATGAACGTACTTGAACAAGTCTTTTCCTAAGCCTGACTCGAGCCCAACCTATTCATGAACAACTCTTCATTGGTAATCTTTTGTATTATGAGAAAAAAAAAACGGAAAATTGTATTTAAGTCATACTTTATAATCTTTTAAAGCTATTAGTCATACCAAAAAAAAATATTGCTTTTAAGTCATATTAATGTAGCAAGTTTTGTGTTTAAATCACACTTTTGAGTGGGTCCCACGAGTTTGTTTTAAATACAATTTCTAATATACCGATAATATCCTTTATTTCTATAATTAAGTTACACAAGTTATTTCCGAAAATTTTGAGAATCACGTGAAGATATGGTTTACCGAGAATCACGCTTCTTCCGTTTTTTTTTTCCTTCCTTGTTTTTAGTTTCATTATTTACAGTTTTAGTCGTGAAAATATGAAGAAGATAGAACTTATTTGGCCTATCTTCTTCATGGATTGATTTTGCCGATTGGTGTTTTGAGCTATCTTCAAAACAGTACCGGTACTGTTTCAAAAAATATGATGATATTGGCTCGTATGGTTGGTTTGTGTTATGTATCGATTGATGTTTTTTAGGCAGTATGAAAACAGTACCGGTTCAAAACAGTATCGGTACTGTTTTCAAAATAGCACCATGAATTATAAGCAGATGACGAGTTTTAAAGGCAAGAGAAATCCATGGGGCCGATCGGCGTTTTGAGCTATTTTCAAAACAGTACTGGTATTGTTTCAAAAAATATAATGATGTTGGCTTGTATCGTTGATTTGTGTTATGTATCGATTGATGTTTTTTAGGCAGTATGAAAACAGTACCGGTCCAAAACAATACCGGTACTGTTTTATCGGTACTGTTTTTAAAACAGCACCATGAATTATAAGCAGATGACGAGTTTTAAGGGTAAGAGATCCATGGGGTCGATTGGCGTTTTGAGTTATCTTCAAAACAGTACCGGTACTGTTTCAAAAAATATGATGATGTTGGCTCGTATCGTTGGTTTGTGTTATGTATTGATTGATGTTTTTTAGGCAATATGAAAACAGTACCGATCCAAAACAGTACCGGTACTGTTTTATCGGTATTGTTTTAAAAACAGTACCGGTACTGTTTTTAAAACAGTACCATGAATTATAAGCAGATGACAAGTTTTGGGCAGGAGAAATCCATAGAGTTGATTAGTATTTTGAGCTATTTTCAAAACAGTATCGGTACTGTTTCAAAATTAGAAAAAATAAATATACTTAGGAACGATGATCGATTTAGGTATTTCCCAAACAGTTTTGATTTTGTTTCCAAAAATTGATTTTTCTTGCTTTGTAAAGAAGATGGAAAGTCGTGGAATTAGGTTTTTCCCAAACAGTTTTGATTTTGTTTCCAAAAATCGATTTTGCTTACTTTGTAAAGAAGATGGAAAGTCGCGGAATTAGGTTTTTTCCCCAAACAGTTTTGATTTTGTTTTCAAAAATCGGTTTTGCTTGCTTTGTAAAGAAGATAGAAAGTCACGGAAGTTATGAGTGAAGTGTGCACTATTTTCAGATAAAACTGGCAGTTTTGAAATGTGGTGAAAAACGCGTGATGTCCTTTTTTGTCTTTTTGTTGCAAGTGTGACTTATTTACAAACAAGTTTTTTGGGTATGACTTAAATTCTTATAAGTCTATAAATAGTGACCGGCCTCCAAAAATTTCATCCCAATCAAGTTTTTGTAAATCACTATAAATAACCTAACATATTATAATTTATATCTATATATTTTAAATGTAATTATTAACATAGGAATATTATATATGCTTAATTGCTAAATTATATAAATATAACCTATAAAGCACGGACACTTCTAGGAATGTGATGTATTGCTGATGTGTCGTATCAGATACTCTTTAGACACTTGGGAGATACACATTCACAATTTTGATGTACATGAAACTGATTATAGTTTGGAAAAAGAAACGTGGAATAAAGAAATAAGATAAAAATATATGAATATACATTTATTTTTTTATTTTAAGAATTTTAACACCTAAAACTTTTAAATTGTTTGTAAATAAAAATACTATAAAATAGATATTAATGAAAGATGAATGTATTTTTGGTACAACAATGAATAAGTAGTTTTTTCATGACACGTAGAAGATATATATTTATTCATTAACGTGTCTCTGTTGTGTCGTGTTCTAAAAAATTTGAAAATTAACGTGTCAATATATCCATGTTGTGTCCAAGTTACATATACGTATCACTACTTTTTAGAATATAACATATAATTTTAAATATTATTGTGGGACATAATAATTAAAACTGGAAATTGTAATAACTAATACAGAAATGGTTTAGCTAAAAATTCAATTAATTATGATGCAATCTTTAGAATGAAATCACACTATATATGTATATAAATAAAAATTATTTAATTAATATATTGAAGATGTATATTATTTAATTATTTATATAAATGTTAAACAAGCTTGACCCTTAACTAGCTGAGTCGGACACGGTTTAAGACTTCGCTCATTTACCAAGCTTGCCTATTTTTCCTATTCCAGCTCGGCTTGTTTATTAAACAAGCGAGCCACGTTCAGCTTGTTCATTAACAACTTGGTTCATTTAAGTAGGGCTTTTTTCTAAGATCTCCATTTTTTCTGACGCACTAGCTTTTTCTAATTATGTATAAAATTGGTCACTCGAGTCCCCATTGGTGACTAGTCTCTCTATTGAAGCACAGTAGAAGTTCACCCTTTGACTTGATACTCTTATTTCATTATTTGCATTGGAACTGGTTGGGTATAAATCAGTTAATTGGTTTTATGCTAGCGATAAGACAATCTAGTTACTCTAGGGCCATGACCTCCAACCGTGAACTCCTTGAATGCAGTTTGGTGGAATCTTGTTCAAGTGATTGAAACATTACATTTGTCATCCTTTCTTGTATAGAGTCTGGAATTCAATTGGATGGGTGGACATGTTGCCCCCACCACCTGCCATTGGGCTTACGATATGTCCTCGTACCAACACACATGCAGACAACCCATGTTTCTAATCATCTGCTTTGGCCTTCAAACTAGCATTTTGAAGGTTACATTCGCTGGATTCTCAGCTAGAATCTCAATTATTTGTCTGATCTTTTTCTTTTTTTTTTTTTTAGCTCAATGTCAGTCTTCAATAATATAACTGTAATTTTCACGGTTGCTTACTGATGGGCATGCTGTGAATCTGTGCTTGATTCGTCGATTTTTAACTTGGCAGCTTCTGGCATATCTTCTGATGTCTGCCTCGTCGTCGGCCGCCACCAGAGTAGATGACTGGGTTTCAAACTGGGGGAAGGATGAGTTCACAGAGATGGCAACTGCATCCATTGCCATCTCCTTCCTGGCTTTTGTAGCGTTTGCTCTCAGCTCTCTCATTTCGGGTTACAATCTCTGCAACCGCAGTATTTCTTGATTTCAGCTGATCACCACCATCCATGCTTCCACTGGTTTCAAGGGCATGAGGTATAATAATGCTCAGAACAGAATTTGGATGGTAGGGGGGGGGGGGAAATCGAAATTGTACAGACGGAGACGTGATAGGTTCGTAGATTATTATTATTTTTTTCCTCTTGTTATTACACCCAAACGGATTAAAGCTTGTAAGGAACTATCGGAGGGTTGGTTGTCTGTGTGAAACTGTTGCAGTTGTGTCTAAGGGCAGCCCGGCGCACAAAGCTCCCGCTTTGTACGGGATTCGGGAAAAGGTCAGACTACAAGGGTCTACTGTATCTAACAAAAATAAAATTATTGTTGTTTTATTTTCTTTTTTTCATTGCGGGTAAGGCACCATTTTTTTTTTCCCTCTTGGACAGTGATGAATAAATAATTTATCCCTCTATCGATGGTATAAATAAGTAATATTATAAAATAATATATGAAATTAAATGTAACATGGGGTTAATTTTTTTTTATTTTTTTCTTATTTTTTCGTGTGCCTGTCCTGATTATTATTACTCAATTTAGTCCAACTGGTATGATTTCGTTGTGCCCGTTTCTCTCTGGTCCACTAGCCCATGGCTTCTTCTGGACACAAAAGTCAGCCTATGCTGAGCCTCCCTTCGTTGTAACGGTGATGTCACATCACTAACATGATACGGTATGATAAACTAATAAAATAAACACGTATAAATTCTAAATTTTAATTTTTGTAATTTTAAATTTAATTTTTTCGTCTAAAACAAAATGAGTTGTTCTTGATTAATTTTTTTATTTTTTATTCTTTTATGTTATAAGCGTCTTTATTTTATTGATTTGTACCAAATATTTTCTCTTTATGGGTGCTGAAAAGTTTTTTTCTTGGTTTTTTCAAGTCAAAAATTAAAATAAAGTCAGTATTTGCTAAGTAAAATTTATTAGTTTTTAACATTTTTATCGTGCATAATCGCACGTAGTAATAGGTGGACATATTACCTCCATGGAATATTCCATTATATTTCCAATCTCTTATTCATATTTCCCATCTCTTATTCAGTGTTCTGCCGTTTGGTAAAAATTATAGAGAAGTGTAACGGGTAAAAATTATAGAGAAGTGTAACGAGTAAAAAAGGGAGAAGTTGAATCTTCATTTCTCTTAGAATGGAAATTTTTTTTTTCTCAATTTTTTTGGTTAGAGTTAAAAAAATGGTAAAAATAATTTATCTTACTGATATATAAAAGTATGAATACTTTGAAATTTTTTTGGGACAAAAATATCTTTATAATAATTATAAATACATATAAGCTCCATAATTTATCTTATTTTATTTTTACTATTATTACTGTATAAAAGTATGAAGACTTAAAAAACATTTTTTAGACAAATATATTCTCATAACAATCATTTTTGAACAAAAATATCCTTATGAAAATCATAAATACTAACGCGCTCTATTTTTTGATAAATATAAACTTCTTTTTTTTTGAAAAAAATCATAATAAAAATCATAAATACCTAAAAACTTCGTGATTTATTTAATCATATTCACTACTATGAATATTTGAAAAACTACTGTTGTGATATATATATATATATATATCTCTATATACTAGAAGTGGCCCAAACTATGTGTGTAATTTTTATTGAAATCTTATTTTAATTAAAATAAAATTATAAATAATTAATAAAACTAACTCAAATAATAAATAATAAGTAGTTAAGTTTATTTAAGTAAATAATTCCTAATTAAAGAGCATTTCTAGAAAATAAAAAAAAATTAGTGACTAGTTAAAAGGGATTTAAGGAAGATAAAAATATAAATAGGTGAAATTACTTAATTATGTGGTAGTTATAAAAAAAATTTTACATTTTAATACTATTGAAATTATAGGTAGTTATAGAGAGTTTAAGAATATTATAAGTAGGGAAAAAAAATAGATTTTGCCAAATTTGAAGTTTCGTTATATTTTAGGCTTCACCAATTGCCCCTACTATTTGCTTTATAATAGTATAGATACATATTGAATTGTGATGTGCTGTTATATAAAGACTGTGATATACTGTTGTATAAAGACTATGATGTTCTATTGTTTTGATATATATATATATATATATATATATATTGAACTATGATGTGATGTGCTGTTTCATGTGGATTGTGATATCCTATTGATACGGTGTAAGTTGGATTTGATTTTGCATTAGGAGATGCTATAAAATATTAGGCACGCATATATCCATGGGTTAAAATTTTCTAAACCTATACAAGATTCAAATATTGCTTCCAGTGGACTTGAAACCTATAGAAGGTGCTTGTCTTTGGTTTATACCAAGGTCACAGATGTCTATATTGGCAGAGGTTTAGCGTTTAGGCACTGATTGCTGATAATTATGATGGTATATTGGTGATTATGTACTGTGGCCACAATCTAATCTTATGAAGTATTTGTTCATATGTGATATGTGATGTGTGTGCGTGAATTATGTTGATGAGTTAAGTTATGTCGAGTTATTCATTGTAGAATAATGTAATGCTAATAATTGCAATGTTGATGGGATTGATGATGATGTTTCTTTTATATTAAATTGAATATAATGCTATACTTGATGATTATGAGGATTAGTAGTTGATGATATAAATTGTTTAATATGTTATCATTAAATAGTAAAATTTTGAGTATATTATCATGTTATACATACGATGATGATGTGATGGATGTAATGTTTATAGTAGAACTATTTAATGTTTATTAAATTATAATTGTCACGCCCCTAACCTCATAGTTCGAGACAGACGGTATGGCAATGTGAGACTAAAATAAATGATAAAATTTAATCCAATTTCAATTCACATTGAAACTAAAGCTTTCAAAATATCCAAAATTATCACTCATTCCCATATAAAATAATATCTAACTACGTCACTGTAATTTGTCAATAGTATAATCCGGTTTAAAATTATTTCCAATGACCACGTCCAAGATTTACACAGTTAATACAATACTGTAATCATGTTTATATTTTTTCGAATTAATGACATCATAAATTTATGGATCGTACAATTTATAATATTAAAAATTACATCCTCAGTAAGAAGAATAAACACAATTGTCATTATTCATAATTAAGACCAAACTTAGGCTACTCCAACCTAAGCTGCTTATGTATCCCACATCGGGAATCAGGTCTCCGTAGTTCCTAAATTTACATCTCATTTCAAAACAAAACTCATGATTAATTAGACAAATCATGTATCTCATCCATTCATGTCACAAACACATTATATTAATATCTCAATATAAAAGAATATGAACGCTATCTCATGCAATGGGACGTGATGGAATGCAATGCCAATGCATATCCTCTAATTTCCATCTACCCCAACCTTATCATAGAATGAGTTACACTTAGCAATCTCACACAGGGTCACTTACCGTATATACCATATAGGAAACCATGTTACACCCCAATTGGTGTAAAACTCAGGAGAATCGTGTTACACCCCCTAACCCATCTACTAGGGAACTGTGTTACACCCTTAGTCAGACATCCGTTTAACTCAAGCAGGCATCCGTTTAACTCAAGCAGTCATCTTCTTATCTCAAGCAGTCATCCGCTCATCTTAAGTAGAAAATTAATCCAAACATGGCGCCCTCGACCCACCAGTAGTCATGACACAATCTAGATAATACTGCTCCAATCTTAAGTGCTTGATATGCTTAATCATATAAATAATTCTTTTCAATAATTCACAACATTAACAAGCAGGCTATATTAAATCATCAATTACGTCTCATATAATTTAATCACAAATAGAATTCTTTTCTGCCATTAGCAATATAAAATAAAGCATGCCTTAAAATCTCAAAATTTATACTTTTTCTAACATTTTCCCAATTCTGTAACATCAATTATAATTTTCCATAACTCTAGGGATAACATTATTATTCTCCCCAATTCTTTAGGGGTAAGATCGTAGTTTTTCTAAACTTGGGGGGTCATTTTGTAATTATTTAAACATTTAGGGGTCACTTTTGTAATTATATAAAACGTTGGGGGTTAATTTATAATTATCAAAACTTTGGGGGTAAATTTGTAATTATTAAAAACTTTGGGGGTCAATTTATAATCATCAAAAACTTTGGGCCCAAATAGTAATATTCCTAAGTATTTTCTTTATTCTTTTTCCTTTTCCTTTTTTTGTTTCTTGGTTGCTTCCGTTAAACCCCCTCCGCCGCCAGCTTTTCAAATTCGGATAGATTTCATACTGTCAGTCTAAATTTAATCACTTTCATATAAAATAAACATATAGAAATTTATTCCAAAATCTCTATACCTCATTTATGTAATTATCATAGCTCAAAAGTATAAACAATTTAACACATATACGCATATATATACATACCGGTGTATATATATATATATATATATTCATTTTATAAAATTTCACCAAATCAAGCATATAAATATACCAAAATGATCCTTGCAATGTCTAGAACACAAAAATAGGTCTCATTTAGCTCAGATTTGAAGAAAAATGGAGAAATAAAAAGATTTTAGTTTAGGCACCTAACATTTCGGTGTCGATTTCTTCCATCTCGAGCGAAATCACGCGAAACGGATACCGCCACAATGTTCACGGAGTCGAAAACTATCCGAGCCTACCTTCCTTCCTTCTTGGATCCCTCTCTCTCTCTTTTCTCTCTCTCCCCCCGCCCTCTCTGGAAACCCACGACCCAGAAGAAAAAGAAAAGAAGTTAAAAGAAAGGAAAAAAGAGAAAAAAGAAAAAAAAGAGAGAAAAAGTAAGGTTGGATCCAGCCTAGTTGTCTAACTAAATATCGATTTGGGCCGCACCCGGCTGAGAGAAAAATAGAATAAATTACCTAATATCATTTTAAATATTTTATTGGTCCAAAATAACACTTAAATGGTCAAAATTAAATACCGGGTGTTGCAATAATACAATGAAGATACTTGCAAGCATGATTGGCTTAATGTTTTTTGAACTTTTATGCTATGTTGGATTGCTAAGATGTATGATCACATATAGTGATATAACTGGACATGTTATGTATACTTATTTGTTGTTGTGAGCATATGTAGATTAGTGCTCACTCTTTTATATATTTTTGTGTAGATTCTTAGGTGTGACTGCTTGTGGATCATCTGATTAAAAGATTTAGTTTTCCCCGTTTCTTTGGTTTTATTTTGCTATATTATTGTATTTCTTTTGCTACCTCAATTATGAGGCTATGTAGTATTCTTTTGTGTCATCTACGGAGTGATGATTATATATATATACTTTTTATACTATTGATGTAATGAATTTGTATTGAGCCGAGTTATGCCTAGTACTATTTTGTGGAATATGTTGCCTAGCTTATACTAAGGTTTTATTTTAATATATTTATTGTTTATTTTGCGTTTTTTGCTCCAATGTGTGTGGGGCTTTGATTGGAACAGCAAATATATGTTGATTATGTATGCATGGATGGGTTTAGCTCGCATTATTGAGATATAGGAATGAGGATGTGACAAAAGGTGTCATAGGACCCTAGGCTAATCAAATTCCCTAGTTGGCAAGAAGTCTAGGAGGCATTCTAATGTGGACTCCCAATTGAGTGGGGCATAATCCAAATAAGCAGGTCTCATTTGTCGTAAACTAGCTATGCATCAATAAAATAGGGATTTGAAAGACTGGGTGATGAAGCAATTGGCCAATCATGTCGACCACTAGAGTAAAAATTCTACTCATAATTTAGCGAAAAAGGCCTTGTGGGCGAATTTCATACTCCCTATTCATAAATGGCACAAAGCAGTTAGAGCCAACTCGAAAAGTCGACCCTATACGGTTCACACTTTATGATGGCAAAGTAAACCTAGTGGGGCATGTACGTCACTATAAACAACTCATGTCACTTTGGAGTTATAATAATGCCCTCATGTACAAAGTTTTTCCTCCAGCCTTACGAAAGTGGCCTTGGCTAGATAAACTGGATATTGGCTTCATGAGCAAATGGTCCCAGTTGGCTGAAGCATTTGTGGCCAAGTTCATAGGCAATAACAAATAGCCCCTAATAGTGGATACCTCGATGACACTATGGCGAGGACAGAGTGATGGGCTCAGAGAATGTGCTCGGTGTTACTTTGAGACTTATAATGAAGTAAAGGATTGTTTTAAGCAGATTTTCATTGCTTCCTTTAAGCTTAGCCTTCCCAAAGACAATAAACTAAACAACCAATAGAACGCTTCGTTGACCTCATGAACAAAATAGAGAAATACTATAAGGTGCAAGATGAACTTAAGGTTCTAAGTGGGAGAGCTCCAGAAAAGATAAAGTCCATGACAGATAGAAAAGATCAACCAGTGATAGAAGTGAGAGGGATATGTTCAAAGCTGTTAATACAGTCTTCGAAATACCATTTATAAGCTCTTACCCAAAATACGAATCCAACCGTTCTTTCTCTAGCCATGAAAGAAAGGAATCAGTCAAGGGCGGTGCCACATACAGGGTGGTGGGGTCAGTTGACCTCATCAGTTAATAAAAAACTTCTCAAATTTTTTTCTTATATTTAATATGTTTTGGTAACTTTAACTCCATTAAAATTTTTTTGAACCCATCAACACAATTTAAACTAAGTTTTTTTTTTTTTTTTTTTTATATAACCCCATTATCTAAAATTCCTAGAGCTGCCACTAGAATCAATCATTGTTTTGTTCCTCTCGCAGGGAAAAGGGACATTAAACAAAGGAATGTGGCACATTCAAGTATCACCTGGAAGAGCTGGTACACGTAGGTCATTTACTTGCATTGGAAATGAAAGCATTACTTGCGTTGGAAGGAGGCAAACACAACCGACCAATGAACAATCATTAAGAGTATCGATTAGATGTTCTATATCAGGGGCTCTAAGATTTTTTACTCTTCCATTTATATATGCTTTGGTGATGATCTCGCTCTCACAATATTTTTACGAATACCACTATTGTTCTCATTTTCATTTTTGTTCCTGCTTAATGAACTAATTACCTAGCCCCCTTCCTCCTAATAAATTATCCCATCTTCTTAGAATATGATGATTTATACATGCCTAACTAATACAAATTAAGCATTTGTGCAAGCATAGATCATAACATCTTATGTGTTAATGATATATTGTAGAATACGCATGTTCCAAGAGATGAATTAATTATTCTTTTTGTTTTCTTCCTTTGACTTTTCTTTCAAACCAAAATTAAATATCACTAAATGAGATAGTCCAATTATTAATTTTATGTGGATCTCTAAATTTCTAAACAAGAGGTAATTCTTGGTATTATAATCAAATTTGATTAAATGATTAAGTCTCATATGAGCTAATATACATAGTGACAGGCATACAAATTTGAGTGGGAGGGGTGCCAAGATAAAAAATTTTATACTTTGAGAAGGTATATTAACATTTTTCAAATTTTAGAGAAAGTCAATATACTATATGTTTATATAAATACTCAAAAAGTGAACGGGGTATAAAAGAATTTTTAACCCCCCCCAAGTTCACCATTGATCATTGGTTCTTTTCATTTTAATATATTGCGAATTGAACTTCAGAAGAGTTGGGTTAAAAATTAGTATTTGGACATTTGTTTTTTAAGCTAAAAGGTCTTATCATAATTAGTTTTTTTTTTTTAAGTTGAAAGTTAGAATTAAAAAAAAAAAAGGTTTACTTTAAGAAAAGTTATAATTTATAATTTTTATTATGAAAAATAAGAGGGTAAAATCTCAAAATCATATTGCTCTGTTACAATCTTGATATCAAGCATTTGAAGCGCAAAAAGTAGGCTTTGAATATATATATATATATATATATACAGATTTGCAGTGGTACGGTTATAGAGGCATCATCCAAGGGATCTCACTTCTTGGATCAAACGGGTTTGGATCCGATCCCTTATATATATTTTGTAATATATTTCAAAAAAGAAAAAGACAGAAATACTAAAATACACTTAATTTTTAATTTTCACACTTCATTCCTTTTCATAATTAATAAAAAAATTTTAAAATATACGAAATTAAAAGTAAAATGTATTTAATATATTTAAAAAAATCACCTTTATATATATTCTATTGTTATCAGTGCCAAGTGATAAGTGCCCAAATTTAATCAGCAAGAGAAGTGGGGCGGGTCCAAGGAAGCGGCTTACCGAGGAGCTAGGCCCACATTTAGCCTGCTGATGGTTGAATTTATTGAATGCTGGGTTTGGTAAAAATTTATAAAAACTGATAAAAATTAGAGATTGTTGATAAATATTTTAAAAAATTAGTAAAAGTTGATTTGTGTTTAATAAAGAAAGTTAAAAAAATTAATTTATTTTTATAAAAGTGTGTAAACCAAACACAGCATATGTTCGGTACGCTGTTCAATTCGGAAACGTAATGGTCAATTTCTGAATTAATTTTTCTTTAGGAATAAAAATTTAAACTAATTCCTGCATTTTAAGGAACAGTAAGTTTTTGAATTAAGGAGACATAAAAGATAGCATTCATGTGAACACAATGTGGGCGATTGGTTCTCAACAAATGCCCCCTTTTTTAATTTTTTATTAATTTTTGTCTATTTTTTATGTGTTTATTTTAGAATTTCGAATTTTATAAAATTTTGTCAATTTTTATCAATTTTTTTTTTTAATTTTTACCGATTTTTTGAATAGAATCATTTGACTGAGTAAGTGAGATTGACCACGTTTAATGGATCTGGTCAAAACTTTTGGATTATACCAATCAAACGTTAAAAAGTGATTGATACAAGCATTTTTTCTGTTTTTTTTTTTTTTTTTTTGGTGCTACAAAAGCCCCATTATTATACAATAAAATTAAATTTTTAAATCAAGTCATTTAAATTTGACAAGAATTCTTTAGTGTATATATATATTAATATATATTTAACTAGTGATTAAACCCATGCTGTGCATGAATTTGTTATACTATATATTTATTTTAATTTTTTAATAATACATAAACAAAAAATAATTTTAAAGTAAAGGAATATCATCTAATAAAAATAAATATAGTAATAAATATGGGAAACATTAAACAAATTGAAAAAATAACCATAGAAAGAGATTTCAGATGAAATTTAATACACAAAAACTGTATATTTTAATAACATTTAAAAAATAATAAAATCCAAAGAATTATTCCAATAGTCACATTAAAAAAATAATAAAAATTAAAAAATCATACCTTATATTTCTGAATGAATAAATTGAGAAATATAGCAAAGGGCAGGCTTTCTTGCAATACACAAAATAATAATAATAATAATAATAATAATAATAATAATAATAATAATAATAATAATAAATAAAATAAAATTTTATCAATAGTGAAAAATATAATAAAATTTTAAAATTAATATTAATAATCACAATAAAAAAATAGAATAAAATTTATAAAACTTAAACCTTATATATTTCAACAATCATGTTAAAAAATAGAATAAAATAAAAGAAAGCCGAAACCTATGTATTTTAATGAACCATTTAAAAAATAAGTTGAAGAGAAAATTGCTATATCAAGCAAATCGTAAAGTTGAAAAGAAAATTGCTGTAATAAAAAATCTTAAAGAAATTTGAAAGAAAAAAAAGACTTGGTATTTATTTATAAATTTTGTATATAGGAGAGTGTTATACTATTTAGATTAGAATACCATTTTGATATAATACATTCCTATCTTATTTATATTAGAATACCATTTTGATTGAATTGAAAGTCCAAATCCTATTAAAAGAATTTTTATGTGTTTTTATTTATTTTAAGTTTCATTTATAGTTTTGGACTCAATATTTTTTAATTTTTTTTATGTATTTTTGTTTCTTTTAAATTCTATCTGGAATTATCTTATTATTATCATATTTCCTAATTTAATGGATATTTTTTATTTTTTATAACTTTTTTATTATTTGAAAAGAGTAATATGTGCAATAAACAAAAATATTTTAAATAAACACGTCTCTTGTCTACGTCACTCATTACCAATTTTATTTTTTAAATTTCTAATATTGTTTGATTTTTTAATAAATAAATTATATATAAAAATAAAAATAAAAATTTATATGATAAATAGAAATATAGATTAAATAAAAATATCCAGTAATGTCCATAAACAATCTAGTTTGAATAAAATTGTGAATAAGTGATAATTATATATAATACTGATTCCTTTTAAATTAAATAATTATAAATTAAGATAATTATAATTATAAATTTATATTAATAAATTAAATTATTTATTTAATAGGTTAATTATTTTTTTTGTATTATTTTGTTTAATAATAATAATAACATTTATTATATTTTAAATAATAATTTTTTAAAAATAAAAATAAAAATAAAAAATTTTATGATAAATAGATGTGTAAATTATATAAAAATATCAAGTGGTATCAATAAACATTCTAATTTGAATAAAATTAAAAATTATGAATAAGTAGTGATTATGTAAAATATTAATTTTTTATAAGATAATTAGGATAATTATAATTAAATGTCACATGTCACAATTATACACGTGTCATGATCATACTGGATGTTACTTCCTACGTGGCGTAAGATAATTATATAATTAAGTATCACGTGTTACATTAATTGTAGCGTGAGTTAAATCCTACGTGACGCAACAGCGTTACCAGACTTTATATATATACATATATATATATATATATATATATACATATATATGATACGATATACTGCATACAGAATTTAAAAAGTTTCAAAAGAAAAAAAAATCTCAAAACAAATGGAAAATTAATGATATAAAATGATACAATTATTAATAGAGAACATATAATATTTTATAATTTTTTTTTTCATATGCTACGAGAGACAATATATATGTACTATTTTTCCCTCATAAAATATGTTGATATTCTTTTTTTTATATTTTATTTTATTAAAAAAAAGAATTTGTATGATCTAATTAAAGAGAAACACTTGAAAATTAAGTTCCAAACTAAACCCATAAAACCATGCACGTGATAATCTACCATCAGCCATGTTCATGCAATGGCCAAATTTAGGCTACCAGACAAATATTCTCCGTCGGCCCATCCTTTCTGGGCCCCGACAACCCTTTATGACTCTTTTATTTTTATATATTTTTTATGTATTCTCCCCTCCTTTAGTCCTCTTCAATTCGATCGTGATGGGTCACCAAGTGGAGTAGCCGTCCTTGCCGATAGTAACCCCCACCAACTCTCAAGTCACTAATACAATGCCAAGATAATTTTACTAGTCAAATTAAATTATTAAGTTTAATTTTTTAATAATTTAATTAAGGTATTCCAATCAGTTGATATGCACTTCGATTGATTTTTAGGATTCTAAAATCAATTACTTAGATAAGCTAAACTAATCCTCAGGGTTTAAATTAATTAATCAATTGTTATTTTATTATTAGCGACAATTTGATAGGCCATTAAATGATAATTTTCTCTTAAAAAAGATAAATTTCATTTTCTTGTCTCTAAATTTTATTTGAAATATTATTTCAAGACTTGATGTGATTTTTAAACAATTAAGGATATAATCTTTTCATTAATTGCGGACTTTTTTATTTTGAAAATTTTTCTTAGTTTAACAATTGATAATAAGAGTGCAGAGACAAAAGATCACTAAGGAAAATATTGCAACTAATTGATTGATCTCAAAAAAAAGAATATCTTTTTATAATAGAAGTAATTTTTAAGAATAATTATGATAATATAGTAAAATTATTTTAATTTTGCGCACATCAAGTTGGTATAAGAATTGTAAATTTACCCTTTAGAGATAGCATTCGCAAGGATGAGGACGAAAATTTTAAGAAACCTATTATCGAATACAGGGATGGGAATGTTAGTCCTCACCCCAGTTTATGCCCATTCACATATCCATTTACATATTAATTATTAGTTTTATGTATATTTTATTATAAAATATACTAATTATTTATATATTGTTAATACAAATGTATATATTTATTTTTAATATTAATATATTCCATTTTGTTGGGTGAGGATGAAGAGATAATTTAATTTTCTAATGGGAACAGATATGAAGCAGATAATATTAAACGAGGATCAGAAAGAAAAAAGAGATTCTTTTCTGAACTTGTCCCGTTAACGTCATTAATGGGTAGGTGGCAAAAAAAAAACTATACATATATATATATATATTGTTGGGCATAATAATACTAAAGCTGTACTCTTGCCGAACAGGTTTAGTCTGGTGCCACGTGGCGCGGTGCCGAGCAAATTCACATAAGCCACTTAGCCACTTGCCGAGCACGTTCCGTCTGGACACGTGGCATCCCGCCGAACAACTGATTCTTGGCACGAGAGTTCCACGTGAGTGTTATACGTGAGTACACGGTTTAGAGTTAGTGCTCCAAAGAGTACCTTGAACCTCGACATCAATAAACAATGTATAACCATGTGGCTATAGCCGAGGAATCTAGTTTGCTCGGCCTATATGTCGATGGCCAGTAAATATCAAACCTAGGGCCCACAGCCTTTAAAGAAGGCTCATGACCATAAATGCACCTTAGTTAGGATTGAACTAGGTACTTGTCTCTGGAGATGTAACTAAATCGGTCTATCTCGTCACGATTCGGTGGCTGATGCGACAAGAAGACAGTATGACCCTGAAATTCAGGTTGTAATGCCGTGTTAAACCGCCAGAAGCATTAAATGAAAGGCACGGTGTATTAATGAGGGGTCTGAGGCATTAAATGAAGGGGAAGGGCATTTAAAGCAAGAGTGTAAAAGAGGAACACGGCAGTGTGCGTAATGTCGAGTCATAGGTATGCTGTAATCATTACTCAGACCACTATATATGGATATACTACTGAATCACAGAGGTAAGCTGACTATTGCCAACTTAAACTTTGACTCCTTTATTTCCAGAAAACTTTCTCTCTTGGGTGACTTGCTGACTTAATCATCGGAGGGTTTTCCGGCCTGAGACCTCCTCTCCGGCCGTCACCTTTCTTTCTGTCTTTGTTCGGCAGGTCGGCGATTGCATTTCCGGTTGGCGTGGTCAGCAGTTCCGGCGGTAATTTCTGCTGCCGAACATTTGGCGCCCACCGTGGGGCTCGTTGTCTAGCCCATCATCGTGTTCACTAGCTTTTTTCTTGTTTCTTTGTTAAGTCTCCAGTATTTGTCCACATAATGACTTCAGGAGGAAACACTACCCCACCACCATCTCCACGGGCAGGAGACACTTCCACTCCTGCCAAAACTAAAGGGAGTGCGTTGGTTATCCGGACTCCAGGTCTGGAGTCCGCCCGGAAAAGAAAAACGGAGGATCCTCAGGTACTGAAACGGAGAGAAGAGCTGATGGCTAAGGCCAGTGAAAAGCAGGCAGAACTGGAGGAGATTCTGCTGGAATTGAGTAAGGAAAAGGGAAAACCCCCTGCTAGCCATACTGCTGATTCTGGTCAATCCGACTCGGAATCTGATGAAAGTTACGATGCTCTTTACGAGGACCCCACTGATGAGGATGACGGGGACACCCATGAACAGAAGGAGGTGCGCTCTCGCTCGCGACGTGATGTCTCTCCTTCCAGGAAGGACTCGCGCCGTGCTAAACCGGTCGCAAAACGTGACGTGAGATCCGATGTTGACGCGCCCATCAAAGCGCATCACCAAAGGAATTCCTCAAAAAAGATGCTGGAGGCGCACTCAGAGGAGGCGGATAGCTCGGACCAAGAAAAGCTAACCTTAAAGCGTAAGAAAGCGGGAAAGGCAAAGATGGAAGACTGGGGGCAAGCAGAGGAATGGAGTGCTCAGGGCCAGAGCACACGAATGATGGCAAGGAAAGCCTTGGGGCGAATCTCTGCCTCCCCATTCGTCGATGAAATAATTGATGCCGAGCCTCCGGAGAAATTCCAAACTCCGAGGCTTAATCTCTACGATGGGAGAACTGACCCCCTGGCCCACTACCGTCACTATATGCAGGCCATGACATTATGGAACAGCAACGACCACCTCATGTGTAAAGTATTTCCTTCCAGTTTGGGGGATACAGCGCTTCAGTGGTTCCATAAACTGCCCCCTGGCAGTATTCGGTGTTGGCAGCAACTGGCGGAGGAGTTCGTTACCCGGTTTCTGGCTAACACAAAACAGCCTAAAACCGCTGACGCTCTCCTCACAATGAAAAGAAAGTCCGGGGAGTCATTGAGAGATTATTCCCGCCGTTACCTGGAGCTCTACAATGAGGTGGGAGAATGCTCGGAGCAATTGGCGGTCACCTCGTTCAAATTGGGGTTGCGGAAGGAGGATAGGCTGTGGCTCTCCTTGACCAAAAAGCCAGCAGCCAACATGTCGGATCTTATGTGTCGAATCGAGAAGTACGCCAAGGTGAAGACGAGACACAGCCGGCCGAGCAGAAAGAAAGGAGATCCCAGGGCCAGACAAGAGAGAAAAGACGGGGAGACGGCCGCCGATTCATTGACGAGGGGAAGTCAGTCTTTGAAGCGGTCAATACGGTGTTCAAAGAGCCAATCTTCAAGATTCCTACCCCAAATAAAAAATAGGCCATATTTCAGATGGCCCGGAAAGCTGTCGGATTTCCCTGGAAAGGAGAATTCCAAAAACTACTGCGCGTATCATCAAGACAAGGGGCATCGCACCGGAGCCTGCCGATCGCTACGACATCATCTGGAGGAATTGGTGCGCAGAGGCCACCTTAAAGAGTTCGTCGATGAGGGCAGAACCAGAGAAGCAGCCCACAGGATAGAGAGCCAAGGAGGCAACGAGAAGAGGCTGCCGAGGAGGAGGCAGCCGAAGAGGCTCAACCCCCACCAAGGGCCAGGGCGCGCAGAGATGTCCCGAGACCTGCAGTCATCCACGTGATTCATATGGAACGGCGACCCCAGAGTGTCATCAATCATGTCCCTAATCCACCAAGTAAAGAAATCTTGGGCGTCGCGGGTCAGCCGAACAAGCGTCCAAGGACAGCCGCCATGGAGGAAATCACTTTTCATGAAGACGAGCATCCTGGTGTTCAGCTGCCGCACAATGATGCCCTAGTGGTCACTCTGGGCATGTTTAATTCAGAAGTAAGAAGAATCCTGGTAGATGCAGGAAGCTCAACAGAAGTTATGTTCCTGAGCTTATTTAAGAAGCTCGGATTAACTGAAGAAGATCTGGAACCGGCAGAATGCCCGCTCATAGGATTCAATTCTGCTCCTGTCTGGCCTCTGGGCAGAGTCGTCATTCCTGTCCGCGTGGGTCCGGTGGAGCAAGAGGTTGAGTTCACTGTTGTGGATTCCCCCTCTTCCTACAACGCTATAGTAGGGAGATCGTGGATTCACGCTCTGAAGGCGGTCCCCTCAACCTACCACCAGGTGCTGAAGTTCCCCTATTGCGGGGAAGTGATTTCTATTTTGGGGGATCAGAATACCTCCCAAAAGTGTTTCTCTGCAGCCCTAAAGTCCAAAATGATCCCCGAACAAGTCCAGCTGGCGGAACTACCCGAGGACACACCAAAGATCGATGATGTCGGTGGTGATCCGCAGATGAAAGCCACAGAGGATTTGGAGAAATATCAAATTGGCCCGGTTGAGGATGATAGATTCTTCCTGATCGGCGCTAACCTGAGCGCCGAGGAAAAACTAGAGCTAACGGAGATGCTCTTGAAGAATATTGGAACGTTCGCCTGGACTCCACACGAAATGCCAGGCATTTCCCCCGAGGTCATGACTCATAAGTTGAATGTGAATCCGGAGGTAAAGCCTGTGGTACAAAAAGCAAGGCGATCAGCTCTGCAACACGCAGAAGCTGTCATTGAGGAGGTCGGCCGACTGTTAGAGGCGGAGGCCATTCGGGAGGTCTCATACCCGGAGTGGTTAGCTAATACGGTCGTGGTCAAGAAGAAGAATGGGAAGTGGAGAGTCTGCGTAGACTACACAGACCTGAACAAGGCCTGCCCTAAGGATCCATTCCCCCTGCCAAAGATCGACCAACTCGTTGATTCAACTGCTGGATGTTCCAGGATGTCGTTCCTGGACGCTTATAGGGGATATCACCAAATCCCTATGTTCGGCCCTGATGAGGAAAAAACTTCTTTCATAACCCCGCGAGGCATATACTGTTACAGAGTTATGCCATTCGGGCTGAAGAACGCTGGAGCCACCTATCAACGGCTGGTTACAAAAATATTCAAAAAAGACCTCGGGCAGACGATGGAGGTCTACATTGATGATATGGTGGTAAAAAGCAAGGAGCCGAACACACACCTCCAACATCTCCAACATGTTTTCTCTACCCTTGATCGGTATGGGTTAAAATTAAATGCTGCCAAGTGTGCCTTCGGAGTTGGCTCGGGTAAATTTTTGGGCCACTTGGTGAGCAGAAGGGGAATTGAGGCTGATCCCGAGCAAATACGTGCCATCCAATCTGTTTCGCCCCCGCGCACAAAAAAGGAGGTACAGAAGCTCACAGGGATGGTGGCGGCACTCAACCGGTTTATTAGCAGATCATCCGACAAGTGCCGGCCATTCTTTAGACTGCTCAAAGGGGCCAATAAGATGCAATGGGATGCTGAGGCGGATGCGGCACTGGAAAAGCTTAAAGAATACCTAACAACTGTCCCAATATTGTCAACACCGCAGCCGGGGGATATTTTGCAGCTATATCTGGCAGTCTCAGAGCATGCAGTCAGTGCCGTCTTGCTGAGAGAGCAACAAGGGAAGCAGCATCCTATTTACTATGTGAGCAAAACAATGCAAGGAGCAGAGACCAGATATCTGCCCCTAGAGAAGTTGACCCTGGCACTAATAATGGCATCCAGGAAGCTAGCCCATTATTTCCATGCACACACCATTCAAGTTGTCACCGATCAGCCAATTGGCCATGTTTTAAAGAGGGCTGATGTATCGGGCCGACTAGCAAAGTGGGCAGTTTCCCTTGGCGCATTCGACATAAAGTTCATCCCAAGAACCGCGATAAAGGCTCAAGGTCCTGGCCGATTTTGTAGCGGAATTTTCCACACCAGCCTGTGGTCAGACAAAAGAAGTATGGCATGTTGAAATAAAGTCTGCCCCGGCCGAACATAATGAGGCCGAACAAACTTGGCAAATCGAGGTTGATGGGTCTTCGACTAGAAAAGGAGGCGGCGTAGGCATAGTTCTGACTACACCAGAAGGGGTCTCAATAGAATATGCAATAAAACTCGAGTTCGAAGTCACTAATAATGAGGCGGAGTATGAAGCCCTCCTGGCTGGACTCGACATCGCTCGGCGGCTGATGGCAGATGATATCGTAGTAAGGACTGACTCTCAGTTGGTTGCCAACCAGCTAAAGGGTGAGTATATGGCTAGAAGTGAAAAGATGGCAGAGTATTTAGAAGCAGCAAAGAAGAGAATTGAAGGCTTCAATAAAGCTAGCGTGGAGCTCATTGGCAGGGATCATAACGCTCATGCTGATGCACTTGCAACGCTAGCCGCCTCTTCTCGAATAAGGCTAACTGACCAGGTCTTTATGGAAGTCATAAAAAGGCCGAGCATAACGAAAGACGTAGAGGTAATGTGTGCTGACCCAGCCCCATCTTGGATGGATCCAATCATTACTTACTTGAAGGACGGAACACTTCCCGTAGAGAAGACAGAAGCGAAGAAACTAAGAATAAAAGCCGCCAGGTTTTGGCTGTCTCCTGATCAGAAGTTATACAAAAAGTCATTCACAGGCCCCTATCTCCTTTGTGTTCATCCCGATAAAGTGCAAGACTTTCTTTACGAGCTTCATGAAGGTGTCTGTGGAGCACATACTGGGGGCAGATCACTGGCGCACCGAGCAATTACTCAAGGGTATTGGTGGCCGAAGATGGGATGTGACGCTCAGGCCTATGTTCGGAAATGCAAGAAATGTCAGAAGTTCGCTCCCATTCCTCATCAGCCAGCCCAGGAACTCAGCCCGCTTACCAGCCCTTGGCCGTTCGCTCAATGGGGACTTGATATTGTGGGACCTCTGCCTTCCGCTTCGGGAAATAGAAAGTTCTTAGTGGTCGGCACCGACTACTTTACTAAGTGGGTGGAAGCAGAACCCCTAGCTCACATCAAAGATGCTGATACCATTCGATTTATTTGGAAGAACATCATTACCAGGTATGGCATCCCTAGGACACTTATTTCCGACAATGGGACGCAATTTGACAGTGCCCCGTTTAGGGAATATTGTTCTAGATATGGAATCAAGAATATTTACTCTACACCAGCTTACCCCCAAAGCAACGGTCAAGCTGAGGCAACGAACAAAGTCATTCTCAATGGGATTAAGAAAAGACTGGAAGCGGCAAAAGGAAGATGGGTGGATGAATTGCCATCAGTACTGTGGACCTACCGAACAACCCCTAGAAGATCAACCGGAGAATCTCCCTTCTCTCTGGCTTACGGTGTCGAAGCCGTCATACCCTTAGAAGTTGGCCTTCCCGAGCATCAGAACCCTATCATTTGACAGAGGGGAGAATGATCAAGCTATGGGAATAAGCCTGGATCTAATTGATGAAAGAAGGGAACTGGCAGCATTAAGGTTAGCCAACTACCAGCAAGAGACAAGGAAGAAATTTAATAAAGGGGTCAGACGTAGAGAATTCCGTACTGGCGATCGGGTGCTGAGAAAATTGATGGGAAGCAGGAAAGATCAAACTGAAGGAAAGTTAGGAGCTAATTGGGAGGGACCATTCACCGTCTCTGAGGTGCTCGGCAATGGCGCCTACAAGTTAATCGACATGGAGGGAAAGCCAATCAAAAGACCGTGGAATATAGCCCATCTAAAGTTGTACTATCATTAATTTTTTCTTCACATTTGTTGACTAAAGACTTTGTACGTATATTGAAAAGCAATCCTTTTTACAAAGCAAAAGCAAACTCAAAAGCTTGAGATCACTCCCTGCTCAACAAAAAGACGCCACATCACTTTGGGTGGTGGCATGGAAAGGAGCCATGCTCGGCATCCCGAGCATTGGTACGAAAAGAATGCCCCATCTCCATCGATGTTGGCACATTCCTGGTTTATTTACTGACCAGGAAATACTCTTTAGGCTGAGATTCAATTCCTCAGTCTCCTGAAAAGAATTATCAAAAGAAGCCACGCTCGGCTTGCCCAGCGTTGGCACATTCCTGGTTTATTTACTGACCAGGAAATACTCTTTAGGCTGAGATTCAATTCCTCGGTCTTCTGAAAAGAATTATCAAAAGAAGCCACGCTCGGCTTGCCCAGCGTTGGCACATTCCTGGTTTATTTACTGACCAGGAAATGCTCTCTAGACTGAGATTCAATTCCTCAGTCTCCTGAAAAGAATTATCAAAAGAAATCCATGCTCGGTTTGCCGACCATTGGTACAGAGAGAACCCACATCATTTCTGATGGTGGCCCAATCTTGATTTATTATCGACTAGAAACGATTTTTCAAGATTCGATTCCTTGGTTTGTTAATTGGAAGCAAAAGAAGCATGTTCTAAAGAGCTCAACGCCAGTATCATCATAAAGGTACACATTTTGCGATGCTCGGCATGAGACTAAAAAGCGAAGATTTATCAGAAGATAGTTACCCCCGTTATTATGAGAAAGAGGACAGCCGAACTTATCGAGGTATGTGAGATTTATTAAAGTTATGCCTCTTTAACAAAAGCTTGAAGTTATTTTATGAAAAGCAAATTACTACATGAGCTTGTTACCTCTGAAGGGTTTACTGTTTAAAGTATTTTTGCTAGAAGTTGTGGTTGCTCGGCAAAGTGGTACAAATGCAGACACCATACATACTTCAATATAAAGCATAAAATATACAAACGGAAAGACAGACTGTCAGAAGGGAACAATTCAAAAGCTTTCATTACATGCCTTAGAGTACGGTTACAATACATTTTACATAACTATTAATCAAAGAAGCTATCCTAAATCTAAGATGAGACATTAACATTTGTTGTAAGGGTTTGTAGCTATTTCGTGGGAGAAAACGTCTAGGTACTCCTCGGCTGCGCTCCTTATAATTCTGTCAGCAAACCAGTTAAGGCATTCCCCAATCAATTCATCGGCAGTTCTAAAGAAACAAAGACAGAGAAAAATAAAACAAGATTAGACAGAAGTCAAACTCCGTTCATTCATTTGGAATTAAAAGTTCAATATCATTACATCAAGAACAAAAAATACATGTGTGTACAAAAAGGCTCACTTCTCTCCTCCCTTAGTAGGATCACTCTCCACTATTAAATCAACTTGTTCAAGCACTTGGGAGGTGTCCTTCTGGGCACTATCCACCTCAACCTCCCCCTCGTCGATTGTTTCTTCGGCAGTATGAATTGAGGGAGTTTGAGGGGGACGCTCAAAGCTGAATTGAGGGATCGGGCGCTCTGGATCAGGATAAGGGACCTCCTTGTATATGGGGTTGGTGGGATCAACGTTGTTCTTCTTCATTGCGGCCTCCCAACCCTCAAGAAAGAAGTCGTTGTGAGCATCCCTCATCTGATCCACGCAATCGTTAATCTGGGCTTCCACCTCAGCTTTGGCCTTGTCCTCGGCTTCTTGGAGGGCAGCTTCCTTCTCTGCCAGGGCTCGAGTCTTCAGTGCAAGCTCTGCCCGAAGTTTGACAAGCTCTTGCTTTGATCTCTCTTGCTCGGCCCTGGAAGCCTCCAACTCCTTAATGAGTAATTCCTGCCCAGTCTTCATGGAGGACAACTCAATCTCGGCCGTGGAAAGTTTGCCCTTGACCACTAAAAGCTCCTCGTCTTTATGATTTAGGATCTTATCCATTGACTGCACACGAGCTATGCTTCCAGCAACTTGGCCAAGGGCAGTGTTGAGTTGATGCTCAATCTCTTTATTTTCATCCTGAAGCCGACTTCTCTCTTTTGCCAGAGCGTCATTGCTGGATTGGAGATTCTTATTCTCCTTCTCCAAGGACCTCACGCTCGATTTCAACTCCCTTATTTCCGTTTTATCCAGCTCGGCTCTGGTTTCGAATGCTCGGCTCCTGGCAATTAACTTCCATTGTGTGGAGAGAAGTCTGCAGAAAGAACAGAAAGTTAGGAAAAATTATAATAACGAAAGGATTCACATAAAGGAATATTATAGTACTTACAGAGATGATGTTCTTCATCAGAGTTTTGTGGATATCCTCCGTCCTATTCTTCCTCGTGTTATGAACGTCCCGAGGAGGGAGGATACCCTTGAGATACTCCTCGGCATGGTTGAAGGCAGTGTCTTGGATAGTGAAGGGACGGCCTTGAGGGTGTTCGAGGCTGGGAATAAGGATTTCTGGAATAAACGGAGGGGAGTCTCGAACCGGATTGGCCGGATACTCGATGGCTAGAGGCACGGGCCCAACTGGTTGAGCAGGTAACGGCTCGGAGGTTCTCGGTGGTGCGTCTTTAGTGGGTAGCACGACCTTGGAAGGTGCTGGCCCCCTCGCGGCGTCCTCCTTCGGATGCTGCTCCTGCTCGGCCGTTGGAGCCGCGTCCGCAGATTGCAGTCTTGGCCCTCTTCTGCTCAGGAGGACCAGATGGCCTCTTCTGAGCTGCCTCCTGCTCCTTCCCCTTCTCCATTTTTACCTTCATTATCTGCTCGGCAGTTGAAGGAGCAGGGGCTCTCCCCTCATCAGTCTTCCTTTTCCCACCAGCCTTTTGTTCGTTGGCCTTCTTCTTCTGGGCCTCTCCACCCCTTTGTTCTTTTGCTTTTGCCATGGCAAGCTTCTTGTAATCGATCTTCGGGGCCATGACTACTTCTTCTTCTTCCCCTTCTAAGTCTGAGAAGTAATCGAAAGCAGGGGGGATCTCAACTTCTTCTTCTTCCTCTTCCTCTTCCTCCTCGTCCAAAAGAACAAACTGTCGCTTCCTCGGCTGTTCGGAAGGCTCAGGAACTGCAACTTTAGGGGCTTGAACTTGCTCGGCAATGAGTGGAATAGCGAATGGAGGGGGGCGAGTCCACCCTGGATGCCTTAAGGCGTAGTAGTTCTCTTTCTCTTCAGCAGAAGCTCGAAACCACCACTGAAGACGCCTAATAGCCTCCGAGGTTGCGAAACCTTGAGGGGGGCAATGAACGTCTGATGAGAGGGGGTGAAGTTGAATAAAATCGGAACCGCTCTAGCGAAGGGATATAAATCTGGACCCCCGAGGAATTTGAACACCTCCTTCAAATGGTCCTTGTCAGCACGAATGCCAGTAGCCCAGAACTTCTTTAACTGAACACCTGCACAGATATTAAATCAAACAGTTAGTATGCTTAGAAATGAGAGTAAAGAAGAATAAGAACTGGTAGGATTTGAAATCAACCAACCTGGGCCCAAAGAAACCCGAGGGACGATTGGAAAACGATCTTCGTCTGGATCGTGTGTCCAGTGACCTGTGACGACGCACAGGTCACTTTCCGACTTAATCGTATCAGGCAGCATGTGGACCAAGGCCTTTTCTGGTCGGGATTTCAGGTACCACCTGTTCTCATCCTTCCTCACCTTCTGGATTGAGTAACAGTAAAGAAGATCGTACTCGGATATGTGGAATCTATATCGCCTGTTTATTTCTATTACCCCATTAACGATCCTATAAAAGTTGTGGGTGAGGTTCCTAGGGCCAAGGTCCAGAATGCTCATCATAGAGCGGAGAAAGGGGTGCAGGGGGAACCTAAGGCCACCTTCGGTGATTGCCACTATGGGGAATTCTCCTGTTTCACGCTCGCCTTGTTCGGCGAGCCTGATACCTACGTTCTGAGGAATCTGGTATTTCTCCTTGAAAATCCTAACTTTCTCCTTAGAACTTAGCTCGTTTACGAGTCTACCCATAACGGAAAATTTGAAGTAAAAAGAGTATTAACTCACCGGGAACGAAGAACGACGGGAAGGGTGAAATCTCGCGAAGACGAAAACTCAGAGGGAAAGAAGCAAGGGAAATTTGATAACTCGAATCGCGGAAAAGAAGTAAGAGAAGATGAATCAGGTATATATGTATATGCGTATGTATCTGTGAGGGTAACCGAAACGTTTCCAGCGAAAAGGCAATGGGCGGTAGAAATGGCATTTATTGCCGCCCCAATTTTCAAATTTCTGACCATTCACGTTTTAACACCTCATATCTGGGAAACCGCGTAAGCGGCGCAGCAGATGAAAAGCTGAAAGGGCACTGCGCGTGTCGTCACGAGGAGAGAGAAAAGTCCAATCAGATTTGATACGCGTCAGGGACATACTAAACGACAAACTGCGTAGGAGGGTTGAAGGATCAGGGAGGTAAGGTTATTCTGCTCTGCTACTCTGCTCGGAAAATATCTTTTCTCGACCAGAGTGGGGGCAAAATGTTGGGCATAATAATACTAAAGCTGTACTCTTGCCGAACAGGTTTAGTCTGGTGCCACGTGGCGCGGTGCCGAGCAAATTCACATAAGCCACTTAGCCACTTGCCGAGCACGTTCCGTCTGGACACGTGGCATCCCGCCGAACAACTGATTCTTGGCACGAGAGTTCCACGTGAGTGTTATACGTGAGTACACGGTTTAGAGTTAGTGCTCCAAAGAGTACCTTGAACCTCGACATCAATAAACAATGTATAACCATGTGGCTATAGCCGAGGAATCTAGTTTGCTCGGCCTATATGTCGATGGCCAGTAAATATCAAACCTAGGGCCCACAGCCTTTAAAGAAGGCTCATGACCATAAATGCACCTTAGTTAGGATTGAACTAGGTACTTGTCTCTGGAGATGTAACTAAATCGGTCTATCTCGTCACGATTCGGTGGCTGATGCGACAAGAAGACAGTATGACCCTGAAATTCAGGTTGTAATGCCGTGTTAAACCGCCAGAAGCATTAAATGAAAGGCACGGTGTATTAATGAGGGGTCTGAGGCATTAAATGAAGGGGAAGGGCATTTAAAGCAAGAGTGTAAAAGAGGAACACGGCAGTGTGCGTAATGTCGAGTCATAGGTATGCTGTAATCATTACTCAGACCACTATATATGGATATACTACTGAATCACAGAGGTAAGCTGACTATTGCCAACTTAAACTTTGACTCCTTTATTTCCAGAAAACTTTCTCTCTTGGGTGACTTGCTGACTTAATCATCGGAGGGTTTTCCGGCCTGAGACCTCCTCTCCGGCCGTCACCTTTCTTTCTGTCTTTGTTCGGTAGGTCGGCGATTGCATTTCCGGTTGGCGTGGTCAGCAGTTCCGGCGGTAATTTCTGCTGCCGAACATATATATATATATTTAGCTAGAAGATAAGATATTTAAGTATAATTTTTAAATAAGTATCGGTAATATTTATACGTGGCTTAATGTGGGTGTGCCCCTGATCGAAAAGAGTTAATGTAAGGAGTCCAAGGCCAAGAAACCTAACGTATTTTACAATACTATGTTTTCTCACCAATTAAATCAATAAATGACGTTTATTTTGAAAACTGAAAACACAATATCTTAAAAGTTGACTAGAGGCACTTTAAGCTAGTGAGAGTGGATGGGAGGCAAAGAACTTGCAAATTTTTTGTTTCAATAAAAAATTAGAAAAGGAAGCGTCTATAAATAATTTTTAGGTGAGTGCAGGTAATTTTAGGATTTGTTTGGTAAATCTAAAAATGCTATTTTTTTTTTACAATTTTTGCTCTGGTACTGACATGTGTAATTTTTGATAAAAATTGTGTATTTACTAAAAATTTGTAAAAATTAAAAAAAATTGAAAAAAATTAGTAGTTTTATGTGTGATATTTTTTTAATAAAAAAAGTAGGATAAAATTAAAAAAAAAATGGAAGTTGATGTTCTCTGGCGTGTTTCCAAACAAGCCCTTCTTAATCGATGTGCATTAGATGATAAGATAAAGACAAATATCACGCCACCTTGCCCCTAATTTACGCTCATAAATCTTGCATGAACTTCGAGGAGTTGAAAAAGCAAAATTAAATAAGACAAATGGCGATGGCACTAGTTACCGGTCTATACCCTATAATATGTAGGCACCTGGCCCTCTAATTATTTTTGTTTTTATTTTTTATTTTTAGACTTTGACCAGAGAAGTTCACGGGTAATATATATATAATCAGTTGACAGTTGATTATTCCCATGAATCCATAATCTCATCTTCGACTTAAATTAGGGCAAATTTAATTAATTATTTGCCATGTGACAAGTGACAGAGACGCCTAAAATAATTTACAACGGTTGGTTAAATTGTCAGTATTACAATCTTTGAGTAGTGATCTTGGCTTTAGCGGCTGTTAGTAATTGATTAAGGATAGTTGTAATCTAGGGAATCATTGGAGCCAAATTTTTTTTTTTATTTTAAAAAATCTTGATGAAATCAATAAAAGTATTAATTAAGGTAATTCTAAATTGATTTTTAATTTTTTTTAATTTTTAATTGAAAAACATGTATTAAAGAACTTTCATGTTTCCATTACAATTACAAATTAATTAAAATATAATTTAAAACAAATGATACATATTCATGGGCCTAGTCGTGCTGTACCTAGTTAGGAATGACAATTTCAAACCGCCTCGACAAGCATCGGATGCCTGTCTGGCTCCGATCCGATAAGTACGGTTATTTTTAAATTTTACAGGTAATAATGTGGATTATGATATAAAAATAAAATAGTCATAGGGTACGGTTACAGGGGATGATAATTGTAGTGTAACCGATGGTATTACCGAACTTGCCTTGATTACCCTAATTATAAGGTACTCGACAGGCATTACTCCATTATCGTCTAAATTTTCTGCACCAATTACTCATTTATTGGGTACTCAGCAGGTATTACCTAATTACTTATCTAAATTATTCGATTATCAATTTAAATTATCGGATAACATACAAATAGTACCATTAATTCGGATACTAAATTATATATATTGGTTTAAAGAACAGAATCCTTTTAATTAATACTAAATAACTCAAAATTCTGATATCAAATAATTTATTTTATAGTTAGGATTTGATTTTCAATTTAATGAATAGAGAATTTTTTTATTTAACAATCTCATATTTAAAGATTATGAATATCCGATTACTCGATTGGTTACGGGATGATAATTAATTAAAAATACCCGTTGAATACCTGCCCAATCTAGGGATTCTTTTTACCCAATGGATTTAGGAATGGTATAAATAATATCCGACCCCAATCCAATCCTTTGCTATCTTTAACTATATCGTTCCTT
This sequence comes from Vitellaria paradoxa, assembly GCA_019916065.1. Lineage (NCBI taxonomy): Eukaryota > Viridiplantae > Streptophyta > Magnoliopsida > Ericales > Sapotaceae > Vitellaria > Vitellaria paradoxa. The sequence goes on from CM034240.1 coordinate 38,777,482, forward strand.
TTGAACCTAATTAAGGGGGTGTTTGGATTAGAAAAACAATTTAAAAAAGTTAGTATAAAATGACACGTAACAAAATTTGATTAGAAAAAAAGTTAGTAATTTTTTGTAATTTTTTATGACGAAACACCCCCTAAAGTTCCACAAACTTGCTTATCACTGTGGAGTCATGCCTAACATGCATAAATATGAAAGATACAGTGTTGATGTGAGCTACCATAGAGAAATGCTAAACGAGCTACTATTTAGATGTAATGAAGTGCTCTTATCATACAATATTGTCTAAGTAAGTTGAAGTGAAGTGCTATATATATTGGATTTAACATCTCTATAGTAAATCGTTTTTTCAAGTTGTGAAAACACTTCATTCGAACTCTAAAACTAAGTGTGCCTATATGAGAGTAGCACTAGGTGACTCATAAAAAATTCTCTCGTCGCACCAAATATAAATCAAATTAAACAATATTATACTGTAGTAGATATAGTTTGTAACAGAGTGGTATCAAAATGAAAATGCCAAAAAGGGGGTGAGTTGCGGTGGGTGGTGATATGAGTTGGCATTAGGGTCAAAGGTTAATTGAAATGCAGGACCACAAGAGAACATATGTCCGAAAGGACGAATTGCATGCGTTAGTAACGTGGGCAAGTGCAGAGAGATGTTGAATGAATTGTTTAGGCGAGGTGCAGTGTTTTTATCTCATATTATCTGGGCAAATTGAGATAAATGACTATACATATATATATATATATATATGATATGGACAAAATGCTAGATATGTTGGATTCAATATCTTCTTTAAAGTTATGCTGAGTTAAGTTTATTTAGATGAGAATATACACATTCAAATAAATCTTTGTATTACACTTAGCTCAAAATAGATAATGTATATTATTATATTATATTATATTATAATAGATGGACGTTGTGATACCCGGCACAACTTTTAATCATATCGGAGTGTGTCATCCCAACTCCTTTTGACACCTCTACTCCACTTGTTAAACCATACACCGACGGATGCCCATCATTGTTCTTGCTTTTGATTTTGCTTTCGGTTTTAGTAAGATTCTAAATGGCATTGCCATGTACGTACGTACAGTCCCATGTACTTTTTATTTCTTTAGGACTAAACTATGCCCAAAAGTTATAAAAGTTGAAACAGTTTAGCAATCCTTTTCTGTGGCTTTATATGGTGGTGTGACTGTGCATGCACATGGGACACTAACGCAGTTCATGTAGTGTAGCCCAAGGACTTAAAAAATCAACCATTTTATTTTTAATAAATGGTGCACGGGAGTGATAAACCCCCTAAAGCGTGTTTGGATTGGTAGTGCTGTTTGGGTGGTATTTGAATGATCAATTTTTATATATAAAAAAAAAATAGTGTAAAAGTGATATATAATGAAATTTAATTAAAAAAATTAAAAAAATGGTCAAAATTAAAATTTTTCTTCTTGTTTTTTTTTTTTTTTTGACCTTCCAAATTATAAAGTGGTGCAATTTGTAAACGTAGGGCCTCTGAAGATAATTGATAATAGTTGGTGTTTTTTAATCCCAACTTTTATATGAAGTCAAATTTGGCTAAGCGAAAAATAATTTAGTTTTGGGTTCGACTCATAAATAGTTTAATTAATTAAAATGATATTATTTTAATTTAAAATATTATTATAATACAAAATAAACTTGATTAAATTAAAAAAATATTGATCGTTTTATTAAACTAAAACAATTTTGTTGTAATCTAAAATATTTTATGAGATGCATATTATTTTTTTCAAGCCAAATAGCTAGTGGCTTGAGTTTAGTTTGAATTTTAAATGAGTCATTAAAAAAGTTTAAATTTAATTTGTTTGAGGCAACAAGTTAAACTCAAGTTAAACATCGGTTGAGTCAAAATCGAACAATTCGTGAGTTATTTAGTTTGTTGCCAATTTGACACTATTCTCATTAATTGTTGGATCACTAAAAGTTATGTTGATGCACGATTGAGCCACTTGAAAGAGTTAATAGTTTAGGATGAGTACAAAAGATCATAATTGCGGACTGGTATAGAATTTGTAACCAGTAGGATAAAAGTACAATTTTTAAGTGAATGAGGGTAAGAACAAATAAATAAATAAAGTGAGAGGAAAAGTAAAAAAGTAATATTAAAAAAAATTTTTAGATAAAAAATGACAAAAACAATGAAATATAGGGTTATAAATGAGCAAAGTCGAATTATTTGTTAATGTTTTTGGCAAACTTAAGTTCAAGCTAAACTTTTATTAAGTTTAAAGTCTTATGTTTCAAATTTCTTTGTTAAGATTTTTGGTAAGATCAAGCTGAACCAAACTTTTAACTAGTTCAAAATCTTGTGTTTGAGCTCAAGTTATTAGTTTTAAGCTAGTTTGAGTTTGGTTTGAACTAACTGAGTCTGATCATGAATTTTCATTGAATCCGCTCATGAGTTTTTTTTTTTTTAAATTTAATGAGCCTACTTGCATGGCTATTTATAAAATAAAACATAACATATTTTAAAAATATATTTCTCACAAAATATAATCAATTGCTGATATTGGGTTTTACATAAAAATGAGTGGCTGAGATTTTTTATCAACAAAACATTCCCTACAAGCTCCTGCGTTCCCCACAAATACACACATATGTACATACATATCAAGAATCCGCCATTAATACTTTACTGCACGTCCAATCTTTCAATTTTCACTGCATCTTTACACACACACACACACACACACACTCTCTCTCTCTCTCTCTCTTTCCTCCCCGCTTTCATTTAGAAAAACTATTCAATCTTTTGATTTTTTTTAAATTATTAAATTTATTTTCTTATATTTTAACTTTTTTTAAATTATACAAAATATCAAATAAAAATTAAAAAAATTAAATTTTTGGCTTCTCAAGCAAAAATAAAACAAAAATTTTCAAATTAATGGGGGTGTTTAAAAGATAAAAAGTTAGTAAAACTGTAATGTGTTAGTAACTTTTTAATGTTTGGAGGACAAACTTGAAATTTTTTATAGAACTCACTAGCAAATAATCCGTATCTATGGTACTCCTTAATTAAAATTAAATATGTACACATTAAAATTTGAAATATGTTAGTATATGTTCCATTTGTATGCCGTGTCTACAGGTGAATAGCTTGGTAAAACTAACATTATTTGCTTGCCAAATTAAAAATTTTGAGTTTTTGGAAAGGGAAAATGCGTTAACATATTTTAATTCTAAATGTATACATATTTAATTTTAGTTGAGAAGTGTCGTAAACACGAATTATTTGCTAGTTAATGAGTAAGTTACATTTTATAACTTAACAAACTAGTTTTAAATTAATATGTTTAATCTTTAACATTTTTCTATGAATTGTAAAGAAAATTTTTCGCCAGATTGTTCATGATCAAAGATTTAAATGAGATTGTTCATAATTAATAAAGGAGCTTATTCGTGAACATTTAAACGAGATTGTTCAAGAGTTATGAACAAATTTGTTTATAAATATTTAAATGAATCTATTCGCAAATTCACGGGTCCTCTTTAGTCAGACACATCTTTTTTTAATTTCGATTTATTTATGTATCAAGTTTAAAAAATGTATTTGAACCTACTCATTTAACTTATTAAACAAACATAAATGAACTCAATAATTTACAAGTGACTAGTTAAACTCTTAATTTGTTTGTACCCTAATAAAATTTTATTGTAATTTTTTTTTTTGAGCAGTAATGGTTTCTGTTGGTCTTCGTCATTGTTCTTCGCTTATACCTAAATAGATTCTCTACGGTCCTAATGATAATGATGATGATGATGATGATGAATAATTGAGTGTTATACTCTACTAACACCTTTTAACCACCATGAAAATTGTGATGTTATAGTTGAGTTTCAAAATAGGTGCTTAGGCAATTTGATGATTTAACATTGGGACTAAGGGGCCATTTGTTGATAAAGTTTTGCTAACTTTGCATACTAAGTTAACGCGTGTTACTATATTTAGGTGTCGAGTGTTTAGTAAAAATTTATAAAAGTTAAAAGAAATTGATAAAAGTTGATAAAAATAAAACAAAAGTTGATAAAGTTGATAAAAGCTGGTTTTGTATATGTTGGAGAAAGTTGAAGAACATTAGAAAAAATTAATTTTTTTTATTTTTTGGTTAAATTTGACAAACTAAATAGTCCCTAAATTTGTGTGGTATAGAAGAATTGTTTAAACTATAATATTTAATTTTTAAGTCCAAAAATAATTTTATCAAAATATTTTTTACTCATTCAAAATAATATATAATTACTAATATATATGATATAATTGTTTTAATTTAACAAAAATTAAAACTGTTCTAACAATATCATTTATCTTAAATTTCTAAATTCATTTGACTCTTGTTGCAATATATTCGAAAACAAAGATTCAACTAGTTAAAAATGTTGCCCTAACTAAAGAACATGAGCTTGGGTATGAAAATTTTATTCAATTGGTACTGCAAATTCTACCCTGTTATGAATAGGATGTGCCCTACTTGTAAAATTAATTAATAGTTGAGGGTATAAGTACTTAAATATGTATACCCTAATTAGTATAGGTGGGGCATGAGTATGAGACTTCCATCTATCAATTTACCTGTTAAATTTTTAAATATTTGTTAATCATATATATAATAATTATATATGCATGATTAAAATAATAAAAATAAAACTCTAACATAACACATATATCATTAACTTATCACGAAAGTCTTACAATAATGCAGATAAAAAAAATCCTAATAGGTAAAAGTAGAATATGAATATCTTTTTATATACTCATATCCGTATATATATAGTTACATTGTAGATAATATTATAAATAGATTTAAATGGTAGTAATTAAGATGGATCCTACTCATATAATGTAGGTTCGAATAATCATTGAAGAATAAAAATTACGTGTAAGTTCAAGTGACTATTAAAGAGAAAAATTATTGTTAAAATTCCATTGATAGATTTTGTATTTATTTCTAGATCTAGGTTTATATATATAAGGTATAATTTTTTTTTTAGTCATTATAAGAGCTCCTTTAACCGAAAATATATACAAATTATTGCCTTTCATGTATAGTTGGATAGTGATGCGTGTGTATTTGTGTTTGATTGTGGGTGTAATAGCAATTAAGTAAAATTTTTTATTAAAATTTATTTGATAGAAGAAATTTTAGTCAATTATATATATATATATATATAGTTAAAATTAGTTTTGAAATATGCAATATTGAGGAAATGCCATATGCATTGGTTTGTTTTATTTTTCCATTCATTGCCAAACAACAAATAAATATTGAGAACCCCTGTCCCGGCCGACGTGGGAACCAACTAGCCAAACCAGTGGTTGATGAGGTTATGTCCCTCTTGGCTTTAGAGTTATGGTCTACTTGTGCTCCCCCAAAAAATATATATATATATATATATAGGTTTTGTTTGGAATGGTAAAAAAATTCTAAAAAAGATCAAAAATATTAACAAATTTTAAAAATTATTCACTTTTTATTTTATTGTACCAATTACAAACTTATAACTTATTTCATGTTATTTTATTTTATCTTACTTTTTGTCACTACAAACGCACTAATGTGTGCGTTTGGCATACAAATAAACTCTATAAAACAAAATAAATCTCCAACAATCTCTATAAATCACTCAAATTCACACCTTTACTAATTTCAAAAAATTTTAATATTTTACTAAAAAAATAAAAAAGCCGAAAAGAGGTTAATCGAATGCGTAAATATTTTTTTGACAATCATATTTTTTGGATCGAAAGTTTTCAAACATGTACTATTGTCGCTATTTTATTCGAATTTTTTTGAATCCGTGGGAACAGATTTAAAAAACCGTTCCCACGATTTTGACGCTGTACGTATATAAAGCAGAACATTGAGTGTAGATTTCTTAAATTCATGGAAACGATTTTGGGACAATCGTTCTCACAGTTTACTATTATTCAAATACAAAAAGGCACCAGAATTAACTCAAAATTATATTTTGTCTCAATTTATCTTATTTTTTTTACTACTACAAACGCAAAACATAAGTGTTTTGGGCTCATTCTTTAAAATGATGCATAAAAAAAATCTAGTAACTCTTTTAGGTCTCATAAGATTCTACACTGACATACATGTTATGAATTTATATAACATTACACTGTTATTTATATTATTTATTAAAAATAATTTAATTCAAAAAATAAAATATATTTATTACGTAAGCATAGGAATTAAACTTGCGCATATTTTCTTAGGCAAGTCCAGGCCACCTTCATCAAATTGAGGTTATGTGTGGAAAACTTTTAATATTTTCCTAGCTAGTTTTTTTGTCTTTTTCTAGAATTAGTAAAATTATCTCTTGGATTGTATAATTTTTTTGCAAATTGTGAAAGGTAAATATGCTAAATGAATAAAAATTTTTTAAAAAATAGTTGCAAACAATGAATCCGGTGACTGACAATCCAATAACAATACAATCTTTGAGTCATTTGATTAAAAGTCGATAGTTTAAGCACATTTACGTATTTTTTTATATTAAAAATTTATCAAAATGTTATCAGACTGACATTTCTCCTTCTTTCACAAACAATTAGTTTTTTTTTTTTTCTAATTTCTAACTACAAAATAGGCTAAATTTTGAATAAGCAATTAAAAAAAAAAAACTCTTTATAAAAGCCAAGTTCTAATAAATCTTTTCAGATCGGTTCACCAATACTCATTAAACACTTTAAAAAAAAAAAAATTAGTCCTTCAAAACGTGTACTTTATTTCCAAACAAAGCCTCGCATTGTTCTCGTCATCTCTATTAATTAATATATTAAAATAATAAATGCTCTCCTCAATTAATTTTTCTTATTTCATTTAACTATTATGGAGTGTGAAAAGTTAGGCATGTGCATTATTTGATTAAAATTTGATTTTCAAACCATATCGGTTAAATTTAAAAATTTTAGTTCAGTTATTTAATTAGCAACAGTACGTTTGGTTATTTTTTTTAAGAATAACGGTTGTTGGTTTTGGTTATGGTTTTAAAATTCTAAAACTAAATAAACCGAAATAACCGAATTAAATTACTTAATATTTAACATATATATATATATATATATATATAAAATTAATTTAAATATCCACTCATATCAATGGTTTTGTCTTTTGAAATCTCAAAGTTTAAAGGAAATCAACAAATCATAATAATATTAAATGCATACTTTAAGTCTCAAGTAGAACTTATATAAAAATTATTATTTTATTTCTATAATTAAATTATAAAAAATATATTTAAATTTATAAATTTATATAACTGAACCAACTGTAACCGAATTAATATAATTCGATTTAGTTAATGTTTAGTTAGTGTATATTATATGGTTGGTTTGATTATCATTTCTAATTTTTAAAATTAATCAGTTTGGATATAAAAATTATATTTTTTGAATTATATTGATCGATACTCACTCTTAAGAAAAGTTAATGAAAGAAGGCAAATATACCTATCTTTAATATATATAGTACATATATATATATATATATATATATATATATATTTATACATATATTATTTTCTGTGTTAATATTTTCCCGCGTAGTATCTAACAAACATCTATATTATAAAATATGACGATTTTTTAAAATATTTTTCTCATAAACTAAGATCCAATAGTTGAGAATTATTTTTTTATTTCATTTAATAATTGAGATTATTTTTATATTTTTATTTTTTCATTTAATTCTTATTTTAGTTGATCTCACTATCATTTATCTCATAAAACAGTTTCGATATTTTAAAATTTATCATATTTTAGTGTACCTCACTGCTAACTTAAATTTCACCTAATTATAATTTTTAGGAAGTTGAACATTTCAAATTAAAATATCATAACTTGTTTAAAATATCATAATTTCTTTTTTTCTTTTATGATGATTGTCAAAAATTAATTGAAGAGAAAGAGATCAAAACATGTATAATATCTGTTAAGGTCTAAAATTTTGAAAAAAAATAATTAAGACTCATAAATTATCATTTTTTTTTTCAATTTAAATTTTTGTCCAAAATTTAAATTATATAATAAACTTAGGTCCAGTTTGGGAGATCAAATTTTACCAAAGTTCACCAATTTTAACTAAAATATAATATTAAAGATATTATATTTCTTCACATATCACTTTTTCCAATTAAATTTCTTCACATATCATTTTTATGTTATATTTTTTACTTTTATTATACTTTTTAACTAATTTTTTTTGTTAACCAAACACACCTTTAATTTTAATTTTATTTAGAGCGGATTATTGTTACTCGGAAACAATTCACAAACAAAATTACAGTTCTTGTTTATAACCGTCTCCACGGGGCCGTAGCGAAGGACTGAGGCGGCGCGTGTGGTGACGCGCCACTGCAGCGTAGGTGAAGTAAAAAGTTTTTGGAAAAGTAAAAGGTACCAGCTTTTGTGTTTATCAGAACAGCTTTTGATTTTTCTTTCTTCGGAAGTAGTGTAAGAGAGAGAGGGGGGGATGAGAGAGACCGTATACGGAAGGACCATACGGCAATGTCCGGCCTCTTCCCATGGATGCGGGTCCCACATCTTATGTAACGTACATCTGGCCCCTCATGAATGAACAAGGCTTCCCTTGCAAATTTACCTAAATTGCTCCCTACCTACCGTGAGGTGTTATAAATGCATCTTGTTTTTTTGTTTTATTTTGTTTTTTTTGGTACCGATAAATTGAATATTATTTTTATAACGTTTTAGGTAAGAATACTAATGAGCCCTATTTGGAGTAAAAAAAAAAAAATAAATTAAGATAAAATATAATTTGGAGTTAATTTTGGCGTTCTTTTTTTTTTCTTGAAAAGTAGCAAACCGTGGGAATGGAAAACCATTCCCACAGATTTAAAAAAATTCACAAAAAATAGCGATAATGGTACTCATTTGAAAGTTTTCGACATGAAAAATATAATTGTATAAAAAATTTACATATTCGGTCACCCTACTTTCAGATTTTTTTTAGCAAAATATTGAAATTTTTTAAAATTAGTGATGGCAGAAAAATTAAAGGTAGAGGGGTTGTTAAAGATTTATAAAGTTTTATAGAGATTGTTACTATGCCAAACATCAAATTATTTCGTGAGTTATTTGAATTTAACTTTAAAAAAAACTTGACTCAATCTTAAATTGTGATTAAAATGAACTCGAATTAAGTTGAATTTGTAACTCGTTTAGATTTTAACTCGAGCTTACAAAAACTCGACTTGAAAGTTTATAAGCCAGCTTGATAAAATAATATATATTTAATAATATTTTTATAATATTTTATTTATTATATCTTAGAATAAAATAACATCATTTTAGTTTAATCGAATTATTCATGAGTCGAGTTGAAACCCAAATTATTCTTTACCCTCCAACTTGTATAAAAATTCTAAATCTAACTCAAACTCGATATAAATAACTTGAATCAAGATCGAATAATCTAATGTTCGGCTCTATTCATTTCTCTCCCTAGTTATGAAACATTAATAATTTTGATATTTTTCTTTCTATTTTAATACCAAAAATTTAAAGTTAAGATTAAAATAAGAAATACAAATAAATAATCTAAAAATAGAAACACAAATAATTAATGACAATTGGTAGAATAGTTAATAATTCAATAGCATTGAATTAGTCCTTACACACTAAAAATTGATGTTTTTTAAACTACAATACTAAGAGTTGTCAATTTTGTTGAGTTAGCATGTTAAAATATAACTTTTGTTAAGTTGGTGAATGATTAAATAGTTATTTCACTTTAATTCAATTTAAAATTATCAAAATTTTTAATAAATACTTAAAAGTTATTAAAAATTACTAAAAATTTGTATTTATTTTATCAAACCCCTAAAAGTGGCCAAATTTTATTAAAAATTTCTATTTATTTATCAAACATTCACCTACCAATTTTTACTAAAAAAATATTAAAATTATTAAAATTAGGCTTTCAAAAGGGTCATAATTTTAACAATTTTTGAATTTCTAAAAAAAATTTAAAAACTCTAATTTTTGTTAAATTTTTCTAACTATATTTCGCTATGTGTCACCTTACACCAAATTTTAATTTAATTTTATTTTTTGGCAAATCAAACATGCTCATAGGAAAAATTAAATAGATATTTACTTAAAACCTCCTACCAAACAGAAGAAGAAATAAAATAAAAATAAAAAAAGTTCATTAAAATTTCGCTAAATTCCTATATGAATTTTGCTACCTTTAAAAAGGCTCAAATTCCAATTTATGAGTTGGAGATAATTTTAATTAACATATAATTTATGCTTATTATTTAAATTATTTCTTATAAATTTCAAGTTGGGTTTTGAAGAATGAATTGATATTAGTGTAGGCATGATTTTTAACTTTTATTTCTTATTTTGCTTTAGAAAATGCCACCGCCCTATAAAATTTTCATCTAAATTATGTAGATACGGCATTAGTGCAATAAAAATATTTTAATTATTTAATATTTTTAAAATAATAAATTTATAAATTTATCGCAATATTTTAACAAAAAATTAAGATATAATTTTTTTTATTATATATCATCATTATCATCATTACCATCATTTTCGCTTACGAGCACCTTTGCTTTTTTTTTTTTTCTTTATCACAGAACTCTTCTTCTTATTTTTAAAGAATAAGTTATTTTCATTTGTTCGTTTTTATTAATGAAAAATTATTTGAAACTAGCTTGGAAGATAAATAATTTAATATTAATTAAAAATAATAAAATTAAAATTAATTTTCAACCTTATGAAAAAAAAAGTATTTTTCTATGAACGTAAGATTAAAAGTCGATGAAATTAAAAAAAAAAATCATCTTAAAAATGAATGAGTGAAAAAAATAATAAAAATTTATGGCATTTCTGATAATTGACTGATATGCAAGGGGCCTGAAGGAGAAGATGTAATAACCAGGTGTCATCGTCAAACACACTCCGTTTGTCTCCTTGGCGGTTGATCATTGCACGTTACGAGTGGGTGTATTTATGTAACTCTATGTATGTAGAGATAGATATATATATATATATATATAGAGAGAGAGAGAGAGAGAGAGAGAGAGAAACCGCCAGCTTCTGCAAATGCTTTCACTGCACCACGGTACCACCGCAAAAAATAGTCACCGTTCTCTCTCTCTATGCGTTATCGCAGTTGCAAATCTCTCTCTCTCTCTCTGAGCGTGGTTTTGAGAGTTTTTCTCTGCAACGCAGGAGGTAGCGTCGTAGCTTCCAGTGCTGGCTTCGCCTTTTGAGCCGAAATCCGTACTCAAAATGGCGATACAGTTCGCTTCTTTGCTCGTTTTGTCCTAACCTCTGATTTCAACTCATGGATCTCGGACCTGAACATAGGCCTGAACATATACGTATAGGTGTGTATGTATATGTCGACGAGTGGCTAGACACAGATATACGCAGCGGTTAGCGTGTTCGATTAGCAAGCAGAGTTTCGTCCTTCGAATTCCTGGCTGTGTATGAGTTCTCGATTCAGATCGTTGAGTAGATTCATGATGTGCTGGTTCGGGTACGCGCGCGGCGGCTGAAGATCTTCGCAATGTAGTTGAATGAGGGAGGGTTTGAACTTCAGAAGGTTGATTCGCGTAATTCGTGTTGAGTTTATGCTTTTGGAATATACGTTTTGGTTCGACAGGCGTGGTTGGGGTTTGGATTTGATGATTTCGTTGGAGTTTCGGTTTTGATCCATGAAGAAGTTTAACTGGTTTAAGCAAATTTCTGACAACGTTAAGCTCGAGAGGCGGCTCTCACTCGGAGAGTACAGGCGAGCCGCCTCGTGGTCCAAGTACTTGGTATCGTCTGGGGCGGCGATTAAAGGGGAGGGGGAGGAAGAATGGAGCGCCGATATGTCGCAGCTATTTATAGGGAACAAATTTGCATCTGGACGGCACAGTAGAATTTACAGAGGGATATATAAGCAGAGGGATGTGGCAATTAAGCTCATAAGTCAGCCTGAAGAGGATGGAGACTTGGTGGCTTTGGTGGAGAAGCAGTTCATTTCGGAGGTTGCTTTGCTGTTTCGGTTGAAGCATCCGAATATCATCACGGTGAGTTCTGTTTCCTTCTTGGATTGATTTGTTTGTGTAAATGTAATCCTTTGTGCCCGAATTGTGGGTTCTTTACAACAGAGAGAGAGGTTGTGTGCTTCTATTACACAGAGAGAGACCTGTACATTTTTCGCTTCGTGTGTTGTTTATGTGCTCCATGGAATTAGAATTATTAGATGTTTCCACCGTTTCATTTCGTCTTGCATTTCATGGGATGTGTCATGTACTCATGAACCGTACTGCTAAATTTGTAAATCTTGAAAAAACTCGTGGGTGAGGGAGAAATTATTCCAAATGGCTTTCATATGGATCGATGGCCTTCATAATTTTAGGCTATGTTTGATTGGAGGGGTTGGATGATGGGAGCATAAGTAATGCGGTAGGATAACATATGAGATTGAATATATCATGGGATTAATTTTTTATGTGTGATTATTCTTTTAGTGTTTGGATGGTGGGATATGAAGTGGAATAAAAGATATTTGACATGGGAAGTGACAAGAAATAATTTTAAACCTTTAGATTTTGATTTTTGATGGGAAGCAAATCTGGGGATGAGAATATGTCATTCCACCCCCGCATAGTATTACCTATCCCATTTTGGGAGTCTGGAGTTCTAATATTGCAAACCAAACATAGAACTAAAGTCAACTTGGTAAAAAATAATAGATTACATCTCCAATCCCCCAACTATATTCGGTAAACAAATACGGCCTTAGCATTTGAACATATGGTGATATCACTTTTTGTGCGTTTCAATCACAATGAGAGTGATTTTAAAATGAATAATTTTGCATAGGTGAGGGCAGGAAGTGCATATTTACAGGAGATTCCCCCCCCCCCCCCCCCCCCCCCCCCCCCCAATGAAGAGCTTTTAATTGGGGACCACACTACTTTTTCTTATAAAGATGTGCTTTCTTACCCTTTTAAGCAGTTTAAAGAAGAGGAGCTTTTCCTGGTGACATTAAATCAAGCCTTTCGTTTATGCCCATGTATTCACATTACCTTTCGTAACATTCACTTTTAGCCTCATACATCTCTTCCCAAAGAGGGTTTGGCCATGTTAGGGGTACCATGTAGTATCACTAACAATGATTATCTCACCTTTGCTGTTACAAGCCTGTTAAGAACATCCTTCTTCTGATTGACACATCTAACTTCTCTTTTATCATCTAATATCATAAAGCTTTCTTTATTACTAGAGATCAGGGTTGGTGTATATGTTTTATATCATTTGGTTTATTTTAATTTTTTCTTTTTTGGTGGATGAGGAGGTTGGTTAGCCAGTTCGATCCTGTCTAGGGTAACTTTTGCAACATATTGCCTTATACTTGTTCCAATTTGACTGCAAGAGGAAGAAGTGATGATTTCCATTGTATTGAATTTGGTAAATTATTACTTGATGATATCTAGCGGAGAATCTTGTCACAACTTATCAAATTAAAATGGCAATTTTCCAGCTGGCTTCAATCTGGCTGTGGTTCATTGTGAATGATCCTAACTCATATGTTTTGCTGAGGATACAAGTTACAGGCATGTGGTGGATATTGTAAAAGAACAAGTTTTGGTGCATATTTTGCATTCTTAGTGACATGCAATCTAGAGATCTAATATAAATTGGCAATGTTTCATAGAGAGGGAAAATTACGAAAACTTTATTCTAGTAAGCATATAATTTCCTCACCCATGATAACTGATACCACACGAATCAGACTGTCGGGTGTCTGAAAGTTGTTTGCTATCAAAAATCAATGGTGCTTCTGATGTACCTTTTCTAACATGTTCATTTCAGACATGCTAATGTTACAAATTCGCATATCTGCATAAAAAGTCTTCTTTGCAGTTGCTAAAAACACATGCGACATTGGAAATTTTCCTACTTGATCACTTATCTGACCTCTGCATTTCTCCACTTTATTTATGCAGTTTGTTGCAGCATGTAAAAAGCCCCCGGTGTTTTGTATCATCACCGAGTACTTGGCTGGTGGCTCATTAAGAAAATTTCTCCATCAGCAGGAGCCATATTCAGTTCCTTTTAACCTAGTTCTAAAGTTGGCACTTGACATTGCACGTGGGATGCAATATCTCCATTCTCAGGGTATACTTCACAGGGATCTGAAGTCAGAAAATTTATTGCTTGATGAAGATATGGGCGTGAAGGTAGCAGATTTTGGAATCTCATGCTTGGAATCTCAGTGTGGCAGTGCAAAGGGATTCATGGGTACTTACCGTTGGATGGCACCAGAAATGATCAAAGAAAAACGTCATACGAAGAAAGTTGATGTTTACAGTTTTGGCATAGTCCTCTGGGAGCTTTTAACTGCATTGACTCCATTTGATGATATGACTCCTGAACAGGCTGCATTTGCGGTATGCCAGAAGGTACTCTAATATGATACTACCTTTTTTGGTGATTATTATCATACAGGAAGCCTGCTTTTACATGCATCATGCATCTCTCAGTCCATAATGAATACATTCTTTTGTGGTATTCCCATTACTATATACCCCATTTGAACACTTTTTATGCAATATTCTCATCAATAACTCCCCATTTCATTTGCATGCTCATATCTTGGAGATATTCATTTATCAATTATAATTTCTTCTCTATTATCTGTGGTAAGTAGCCCGATCATAAAAGTTGCATACATACATGCGAGGGTTTGGGTAATGAAATTAGGATTTATGGACATGTTAATAGCCGGGTTCATTTTTGGGCACTATCTTGCTACCAGACCAAACACTGACATCTAAAGATGTCTAGATTGCTGAACAATAGATGTCTCATTTTAAATCATTGAAGTTAGATGTAGCTGTCACTATGTCATTTTTTTTTATACACCTTGACTAGACAGTGACTTTTGGTTCCTTGTATGTTTTGTAGGCAACTTCAATTCTTTTAATGTTTGAAAGGATGAGCACTGTTGAGGGGACGCTTTTGTGTCTAAACTTCAACCTGAAGCATGTTTCTTATGACCATAATTTGAAGCACTGGACAATTACGAATGCCCTTAGTTGATTGGCATTTCATAGAACCATAATGATTTGTTGACCTTAATGATTTTGGGCTTAAGTAATTTTTTTGGTACACTGTACTTCTTCAAATTTTCACCATCTTGTGTTGGACAATTGGAGGGACAAAAATATGCTCAGGGACTACACAACATGTGGCACTCCCTCACCCTACATTCCCCTAAACTTGGGGAGAATGTAACCTCCCACTACCCAGCATGGAAAGGTGGTGGATCCTAAAATTCTTTCTTCTTCCTCTTACATTTTGAGAGCTGCCTCACTGACTTGGGTGTCAAAGTGTCTCCAGCCAGCTTGCCCTCACCAATTGGATCCTCTGATGTCTGTTTTCCAGATCATTCGAGAAGAGGACAAGAGGGGTTGTGCACAGTTGGGGATGACAATTTTTCCCGTGCAACAACCATTTGCTTTCCCTGATTTTACAATGGAAGGATCTGAGGACAAACTTGTAGGCACCTTCAACAACAACAGATATAGCTTTGTTGGTAGATGATAAATCTAAAGTTGGAACTCTAAATTATGAGGGGGGTTGTTTTATCTTCAACTTGTCTTAGAACGAGTTTTGCAGGAATAGAGCAAAACCAGTAGCAATACAATTAGACTATGAAGAAAATTCAGGTCCTATTAAGTTTGTTGGTGTTTAGATAGTTAAAACAGTCATTCAAAAAGGAATGAGTAGTGCAGTGATAGAAAAAACAGATACAGTGCTGTTATACTGGGAATAGAATTCTGGCTTTTTTAGTTTACTGGTGTTTAGATAAAAAATATAGGGCAAATTCAGGCTTTGTTCATCTGGCTCCCCATGTCATGAAAGTTTCAAGTACTTGTTCTCAAAACAATCATACGTTTATATAGGTTAGTGAATAAAATTTGTGATTAAAATTTTAAACCATGGAAGTGTTGGACGACTAATTTTGTGGCTCCTTTAAGATAGTCAGGGATTAAAATTGAACTGAAAAGAATAGGAAGGCAATAGCTTCTTTCTTCTTAGAAACTATAAAACTTTTGAGATAATTTATGGAGCCACTTAATTTGATGGTGGACCATGGAAGATGATAGTTAAAAGCACCAGGGGCTTTACTGATAAATAATTGTTTATTTACTTACTAGGAACTTCTGTAGCAGCAGATGTTGCTTTTATGGAAACAACTTGTTCTTGAACTGTATTGTCTATTGATTCTGTCCATACATTTCTTGGCTGGTTTTGCTTCTGCCTCCGTTCCAACCCCTTCAACTCTGACAACTCATAGTCCAGTTTTGGAAAGCTCTTATTGAAGCTCTGTAGAACTTAGTTCTGGAGAATGGAATATATTCTATAGTTCCATGTTTGCAACTGTTTTTGAGAGTTTCAACTCTGGAGAATGGAATATATTCTATAGTTCCATGTTTGCAACTGTTTTTGAGAGTTTCAACTCTTCCTATTGATTTTTCCTTGTGTTTTAATTTTTGCGTTTTAATGATTTTTATTATTGCTCAGGAGAAGATTAAAATTAAAAGAGAATGTTTCAAATCTTTACAATTTAGTAACAATACAGTAAATTGGGAAAAGTATCGAGCGGCCAAAGCTGAGACAAAGAAAGCAGTGAATGAGACTAAATATAAAGCTTTTGAGGGGCTTTACCAAGCTTTAGGTACAAAAAGTGGCGAACGGCAGATCTATAAGCTGGCTAAAAGTAGGGAAAGGAAAACAAGAGATTTGGATCAAGTGAAATGCATCAAAGATGAAGAAGGAAAAGTCTTGGTGATAGACAGAGATATCAAAGAAAGATGGCAGAGTTATTATTCTACAAGCTTTTCAATGATGGGCAGATGAGTATAGACATGGAAGGCCTAAACACTCAAAAGGAGGAACAAAACCTTGCTTTCTATCGGAGAATTCGGGAAGGAGAGATAAAAGAAGCACTTAGGAAGATGGACAATGGTAAGGCTGTAGGTCCGGATAACATACCCATAGAAGTGTGGAAGAGGTTAGGAGAACAAAGTATTCGTTGGCTCACTAAGTTGTTTAATGAGATTTTAATGTCCAAGAGAATGCCAGACGAATGGAGGAAGAGCACTCTGATACCTATCTACAAGAACAAAGGAGATATTCAGAACTGTGGAAATTACTGAGGGATCAAACTCATGAGCCACACTATGAAACTTTCTGAAAGAGTGATTGAGTACAGATTAAGACAAGAGACTCGTATATCAGAGAACCAATTTGGATTTATGCCAGGAAGATCAACAACGGAGGCTATATACCTTTTGCGAGGTTTGATGGAAAGGTACCGGAGTAGAGAGACAGACCTGCACATGGTTTTCATTGATTTAGAAAAGGCTTATGATCAGGTGCCACGAGAAGTTTTATGGAAGGCATTGGAAAAGAAAGGTGTTCGTATAGCTTATATTTGTGCTATAAAGGATATGTACGAGGGAGCAACAACAAGTGTTAGAATTCCTGGAGGTATGACTGAAGATTTTCCCATAAAGATAGGGTTGCATCAAGGGTCATCCTTAAGCCTATACCTTTTCACTTTAGTTTTGGACGTACTTACTAGACATATCCAAGAGGCAGTGCCTAAATGTATGCTTTTTGCAGATGATATAGTTTTAGTAGAGAAGTCGAGAGAGGAAGTTAATGCTAAACTTGAGGTGTGGAGAGAGACATTAGAATCAAAGGGTTTTCATTTAAGTAGGAGCAAGACAGAGTATATGGAATGTAAGTTTAACAAGAGACGAGCTAGTAATAATTTGGAGATAAAACTTGGAGAGCACAGCATACCAAAAGTGTCAAGATTTCGATATCTTGGATCGATTTTATAAAGTAACGGAGAAATTGATGGGAATATCGTACATAGGATAGGGGTTGGGTGGTTAAAGTGGAGAAATGCATCGGGAGTCATTTGTGACCGCAAGGTACCTAATAAACTTAAAGGAAAGTTTTACCGAATTGCTATAAGACTAGCTATGCTCTATGGAAGCAAGTGCTGGGCACTGAAGGGACAACAAGAGCAAAAAATTGGTGTAGCAGAGTTTAGAATGTTGAGATGGATGAGTGGACATACAAGAAAAGATAAGATTCAGAATGATTGTATTAGGGAGAAAGTTGGGATTGCACCTATTGAGGAGAAAATGATAGAAACCCGATTAAGGTGGTTTGGTCATGTGCAAAGAAGACCGCTAGAGGCTCTAGTGAGGAGAGTTGATCAAATGGTTTTTAGTCTGATAAGAAGAAGTAGAGGAAGACCTAAAAGAACACCTGAATAAGTTATTAGAAGAGACCTTATTATAAATGATTTACATCAAAATATAGTTTTTGATAGAACACAGTGGCGCCGTGTGATCCGTATAGCCGACCATACCTAGTGGGATAAGGTTTATGTTGTTGTTGTTGTTGTTGTAATGATTTTTATTATTATTTTTTCTATATTTGTCTCTCAAAATTAACCATATGAGTGGTATGCTTGTACAAGATAGGGCGGCCTAGTGCAACATTTGCATGGTCTGGGGTTGTATACAGTCTTAATCTAAGTAACTAGAGTGACTATTTCTGTTTGTACAAGATCAATGACTCAAATTTGAAAATGTAATTGGTGTATAGCCAAATCTCCTATAATATGCTTTGATTAAATGATTAAAAATTCCCGCAACGGAGTAGTATCTAGAAGCTAAGTAGAACGGACACTTATAGGAAGGTGAAAATGTAATTGGTGTATAGCCAAATCTCATATAGCATGCTTTGATTAAACAATAATTAAAATTCCATTAAAGGAGTATCAAGAAGTTAAGTAGCATGAACACTAGTAGGATGGTGAAAATGTAATTTGTGTATGGCCAAATCTCCTGTATCGTGGCTCTGATTAAACCAAACCAAACCAAGCCAAGCCTTTTCCCACTAGGTGGGGTCGGCTATATGGATTTGTCGACGCCAATTAGATCTGTTTAGGGACATGTCCTTTGATAAATCTAGGTAAGTCAGGTCATGTTTAATGGTTTCTTTCGAGCTTCTCTTGGGTCTTCCTCTACCTCTCCTACTCCTGGCAATCTCCATACTTTCACACCTTCTAATAGGTGCCTCTGTTGGACGCCTTCTAATGGCCAAACCATCTTAATCGGTTTTCTCTCATTTTATCTTCAATCGGTGCTATTTCTACTTTGCCCCTAATCTCCTCGTTCCTAATCCTATGTTTCCTTGTAATCCCGCACATTCACCTTAGCATCCTCATCTCTGCAACTGCCATCTTCTGACCATGATTATGCTTTACTGCCCAACACTCTGATTCATATAGCAACGCTGATCTAACCGCTACTTTATAATACTTTCCTTTCACCTTGAGGGGGACTTTTCGGTCGCACAAAACCCTCGAAGCACTCCTCCATTTGGTTCACCCAGCTTGAATCCTGTGACTTACATCAGTATCAATCCCTCCATCTTGTTGCACCATAGATCCAAGGTACCTAAGTTTATCTTTCTCTACAATATTTTGTGTGTCTAAACTTTTTTTTTTTTTTTTTTGAAAGGTGAATTTTTTTTTTTTTTTTTTTTTTTTTTTTTTTTTAAGGGGAGGGGAAAGACTCGAACTCGAGTCATGAGCGGGCAAGAATGACTCTTAACCACTGAGCTAAAGGCCACGCTCTGTGTGTCTAAACTTACTTCTATACTAGCCGTTATCCTACTTTGACTAAACTTACATTCCATATATCTCGTCTTGCATCGGCTTAGCCTAAATCCTTTTGTCTCTAACATATCCTGCCACAATTTTAGCTTAGCATTCACTCCTTCTTTCGTCTCATCTACTAAAACAATATCATCTGCAAATAGCATACACCACGGCACCTCATCCTGAATATGTCTTGTAATCTCATCCATAACTAAAGCAAACAAGTACGGGCTTAACGTTGAGCCTTGATGTAAACCAATCGCGATAGGGAACTCATTAGTCTCTCCACCAGTCGTCTGTATAGATGTCATGACTCTATCATACATGTCATTTATCGCCTCAATATATGCGACACACGCTCTTTTCTTTTCCAATACTTTTCGTAGAATTTCCCTAGGAACCCGGTCATATACCTTCTCTAAATCGATGAACACCATATGTAAATCTTTTTGACCTTCTCTATACTGTTCCATTAATCTCCTCAAGAGAAAAATAGCCTCCATGGTTGATCTTCCAGACATGAAACCAAATTGGTTCTCTGAAACGTTTGTTGTCCTTGTTAGTCTTCTCTCAATAACTCTCTCCCATAATTTCATCGTATGGTTCATCAATTTAATCCTGCGGTAGTTCACACAGTTCTGAATATCTTCTTTGTTCTTGTATATGGGTATAAGGATACTTTTCCTCCATGCATCAGGCATCTTCTTGCTCTTTAGCACTACGTTAAAAAGTTTTGTCAACCAACTTATGCTATCCTCTCCTAAGCACCTCCAAACCTCAATAGGGATACCATCTGGTCCAATCGCTTTCCCATTCTTCATCCTTTTTAATACTTCTTTTACTTCTTCCTTATTGATTTTCCTGTAGAACATAAAATTTAATTCTTCCCTAAAAGTGGTAAACTGCCCCAAATGTATGTCACTACTACTGCTTTCGTTAAATAATTTGTAGAAGTAGCTCTTCCAACACTCCTTTATCTCCTCTTCCTTTACTAATACCTTTTCATCCTCATCCTTAATGCATTTAGCTTGGTTTAAATCCTTGGTCCGTCTATCTCTAGATTTAGTAAGCTTGAATATCTCTCTTTCGCCCTTCTTAGCGTCAAGTCGCCTATATAAATCCTCAAATGTCTTTGCCTTAGCCTCACTAACTGCCTTTTTGGTTTCTCTTCTAGCTTCTCTATACCTCTCCAAGTTCGCTGCATTTCGGTTGTTTTGCCAAGATTTAAAACACTTAGGTGTCAGAAAATCCATAAAAAAATTCGACAAAGTTTTACGCTGACTGTCGACTACCTAATACAACCCTCCTCCTTTATCCGGGTTTGGGACCGGCCATGAAAAAAACATAGGCGGAGTTATCGTGGCTTTGATTAAACTAATTAAAATTCCTTTAATCTTTTTTTTTTCGGTAATTAATTCCTTTAATCTAGTATCAAGAACCCAAGTAGCACAAACACTTTTTGGAAGGCATTGTGTGTATATAAAATTTTTTGTTGTTTACTGATGTGGCATTGCCGTGTCTTGTCCTAACTTTTTTGAAAATTGCTTTGTTGGAGTGTTCGTGCCGGGCCCATATCCTTGTTTCTTTATTCATACTTCTTAGTCTAGAAGGCATAACCCGAACATATTCAGAAGAGTAAGAAAATCCTAAGCTGTTATGTACTTATGCAATTAAGACAAATGCCTCCACAAAGTAGCAGGAATACTGGTATGATTGAAAGTGAACTACATGTCCAGCTAGTAGCGGAAAAATTACTGGGGAACTTTTGGTCTCTTTTCTATCAGAGTTGGTTCCATGGAGTTGAGTTGAGTAATTCTTGTTGACTTGAGTCCAATTGTTTGAATGATGGTTGGTTGAAAGTGTGAGCACTGCATGGATGATTGTTGGTTGGAGTCCATAAGGTTGGTGGTTGAATGATTGTTAAATTTCTAATGTTTCAATGTGGGATTACACTGTGACAGTAATCCCTTTCTTGTCTGATTTGCTGTGGCATTTTTCCATTTCCCCAAGTTTCAATGTGGGATTATTTCATGACACTAGGGATTAATTGAGGTGTTCGCAAGTTGACCTGGACATCTTGAGTTTTTTTTTTTTTTTAAAAAGAAGGGCAGGGTTTCAATGTGGGATTCCTTGTAAAAAGTATGAAAGCCGTGGCCAAAGTAGAAACTTGTGTTTTCTCTCTACCTGTTCATTCCCTTGTCTCTACATAACATCCACATCTGGTTGGTTTTTATACTTTATATAGACATCTCAGAATTAGATTCTCCAAAATCACAAAGACCACTATGTTTGAAGTTTGATTTGACATTCTTGTTAAGTGGTTGGTTAGTCCATTATTATACCTATGTGATGTTTTCCTATCCAGTCTGCAATATCAAAAACCATTATCCAGTTTTGAGATTTGGGGGCAAAGATATCCAATTTTTGTAATAATGCATGCATCCACCATCCAACTGCACCCACTGGAATGCCATCTCATTTGTCCACCTTGCCAGTTGGTAGGGGACTTCGAGGTTTTTAACTGCTAGTTATTCTCACCATTTGTGGTGATAATATTCTACTTCCATAGATGGTGGTTTTCTTTTGTTTTTTTGGTAGCCCTGCCTATGGGGCAAAGTGGGATATGGCAATTTGGAATATCTTTAAGCACATGGTTGACTCTTGCCTCGGATGGATGACATGATATAAAGCATAAATTAGAATACGAAAATGGGTTTACTTAAATGTATATTGTTTTCTCCGTTGTGATGTGTAGTTTATATTTGTGATGTGTGGTTTATATTCAGACTAGAGAATTAGGAAGGGACAAGGAGTTTTCGGAGTGGAGGAAACTCCTCTGTAGGTTGCACGTGTTGTTGCGTGAGAGAGGAGCGTAGACTCCTGTGGTACGGTATGGGTATTTTGGTCTTATTAACCAGGTTAAGGTTTTAGTATGTATATGTACTCTTTATTGTATTATGTAAGCCGACAGAAGATTTTGAAGTTAATAAGAAAATACTCCAGCCACTGTGGACATAGGCAATCTTGCCAAACCGCGTAAATCTTATGTGTTGATTTCTTGCTTTCTTATTGCTTTCTTCATTTTTGTTCGCACTACATTCCCTTGAATATGTCATAGTTTCCTAAAGGATGTGTGTATTGAACCCTAAATCAGGAAATTGTCAAGGTGCTGGCTTACCTTGGTTTTCTAGTCAATTTTCCTTGTATGTGTCAGTGAAGGTGCACCTTACCAAAGCGCGCATTAATTATTATGCGATTGCTATATGAATATGCAAGAGATTTTGTTGGTGCTTGATTTGATCTTCAAGCTTGATAACATCATTGTTAAATTCTTTAATCTTTTCGTCTCGTGCAGAATGCAAGGCCGCCGCTGCCATCGACATGCCCCGAGGCGTTCAGATGCCTCATCAACCGATGCTGGTCTTGTAATCCCAACAAGCGCCCCCATTTTAAGGAAATAGTTGACATTCTTGAAGGTTATGCGGCCTCTCTCAAGCATGACCCAGAGTTTTCTTCATCATCCGAACCTTCCGAGGATCGGAGTCTTTTACGTTGCCTGCCTAAGTGTGTTACCGCCGGTACA
The DNA here is from genome assembly GCA_019916065.1 of Vitellaria paradoxa. Classification (NCBI taxonomy): domain Eukaryota; kingdom Viridiplantae; phylum Streptophyta; class Magnoliopsida; order Ericales; family Sapotaceae; genus Vitellaria; species Vitellaria paradoxa. The sequence continues at coordinate 38,800,847 of CM034240.1, forward strand.
TCAGCTCGCTGAGATTAGTAAAAACTTCTCTGAAATTGTGTGTATGTAATACCTAATTGTATCATATTGCTCTTCTCGCCTAGGTGTCATTGTTTAGTAATACGATTTAATTATGAACCTTTTTCATGTACCCCTTCTCTCTGGTGTAATATTTGCGAATACTTCGGATTTGGATCGTTTAAATTTAGATGGGTTTCAAAATCTATATTAAGGAAGAACTATTGAGGAAAATCTTTTTTCTAATTTAATTTGGCTTCTGTTTGTGTTTCATCTTGATGTTGCTGGAGTGGGGTTTGAGGATCTGTTAAACTATTAAGGATTTTCTAGTTCAGCTGTTAACTGTCAGACAGTTTGGCCGAGTGGTCTAAGGCGCCAGATTTAGGCTCTGGTCCGGAAGGGCGTGGGTTCAAATCCCACAGCTGTCAAGTCCATATTTTTTCATAAAAATTACTTTATACTCTAATATTTTGATTTAGAAATTATTTATGTGCTTTTAATAAGATGTGATATCTTATGTTAATATTTAATTTTAGAGTTTAAAAAATTATAAAATTTTATAAATCGTAGTCTTGAAATTGATGAAAGGTGTAAAAAATAAGAAAAAGTTAAAAGTTTTTATTTCAAGTCGACTTGTTTTCATAAAATTTATTTATACTATTAATGTTTTGATTTAGAAACCATTTATGTGCTTTTAGTAAGGTGTGATATCTCATGTTAATATTTTTTTTTTTTTGGTGTGTTTTGGAGTTTTAAAAAATTATAAAATTTTATAAATTGTAATTTCAAAATTGACGAAAGGTGTAAAAAGTTGAAAAAAATGTGGAGTTGTTTTTTTTTTTTTTTGAAGTTTTATGATTTTTTTTGGGAACTCCAAATGTAATATTTTTCAATGGTTGAGATGAGATGGGATTGGTCTTCTAATTATCTGTCTTATTTATTTATACGATTTTTATTCTAGTAGGATGCTTTTTATTAATATTTTGTTTTATTTACTAATTTTTTTTTTAGTTTGGTGAGTTGGGGGTTGATTTTGTATTTAATTATCTGATTGGCATATACTTCAAGCTTATATTAAATAAAAGTGATGATAGATGATAATTCCTATTGTCCCAAATAGCAACACTAGAGGAGGATGAATAGGATTGCTTAAAAAATTTACAAATAAAAATTTCAACCCTAAAATAAATATATTAAAATGAAAAGGATAATCAAATATAAAAAGTACCAAAAAAATTATTCAACATTTGTGGATAAAGAATGAGTGTTAATGTTTGTAATAAATATAAAGAGAAGGGAGAAGAAGCAAACACAATCGATTTATAGTTGTTCGGCTTCAATGTTTTCTACGTCCATTCCCTAAGGTTTTTCTTGAGATTTTTTCACTATTCTTTGAAGAGCTTATTACACACTAGCTTTCCAAGGTGCTAGGAACCTTTTCCAAGTAATTTTATCTCCAAATCACTCACACAAGTCTCTCTCAAAGAAAGTCTATTGTTTTGGTTCTAACACTTGAACCAAAACCAACAAGAGCTCACCTAACTCTCACAAATTAAAAGGGCTTTAAATTTTCATTTCTTACAACAACAATGATGAATTTAAAACTCAATCAAATAAAGAAGAAACTCTTACAAGTTGAATATGAAAGATGAGGTACAGGTGTGGGAAGAAATCACTCTATGTTTGCAAAGTTATAGAATTTCTTGTATCTCTTTGTAAGCATTTCTTTCTTGCATTCATCATTCGCTTGAATTTGAATTTGAGGCTCTAGTTATAGATGAAAATCTCCAAATGGCCGTTACTAAGTGAAAAGACACTTTTGCCCTTGAAAGAAGTTGAATTTCCTTGCTTCCAATGGTGTCTTTCAGTTTCAGGTTTTCTAAGATACATTTGTGATTGTTTTTCACCCATATAACATCCAAATTTGACATTGGCTCAGAAAAAAGACTTTGTAGATATATAAGTTAGCTATTACATGTCAAAATTTGAGCTTCATCCAATGGTTAGATAGTCAGATATGGCTTCTAAATCAAGACTAGCTTCTGATAGCTTTTTCTGACATTCTGAATCTGTGTTTCTAGTTTAAGCTTCTGTTTCACCATGATACTTTTAGAATTAGAAGAAATGTAAACTACAAAAGTTGTAGCTTTGTGAATCTTCTTTTCACACACCAAAAATCAGAATTTTTAAAGTTCTAGAGTATGAGTTATGTCTCAAAAGCTAAAACTAGCTCCAAAATTCAGAATTAAAATCTTTTCTGTAATAACTAATATTTCAACCCATTTTGTGATATCTTAACTTCAGATCCACAAAAATTTCCCTTCAGTAAAGTTGTAGATATGAAAGTCTAGTTTACTATATTAAAATGTCACCAAAATTGAATCATTAGATCTTAAGATATTATCTATATACTAACATGTGTCTGATTTCTCTGTTCATCCAAGTTAATCTCTAGTTCAAAATCTTCATCTTACTTTGGTTTTTATTACTCAGAGCTTTCAAATTCCTTTATTCCTTCATCCAAATTATGTGAAAATATCTGAAAAATAATATCAATCTCTTTCAACTATATTGTTTTGAATCTATCAAATTAAAATGAATTGTAACATTTCATACAATATCTCTTTGAAAATTAATTGTGAAAATTTAATTCAATGTTTGCTATCATCAAAATCAATTATAAAACTAACTTTATAAACCTTGGGCCAACAATCCCTTATCCCTATGAGTTCAAGGATGTGTGTCTTGTTAGAATATCCACACCATGGGAAGGCCAATGGTTTCTTTTCGAAGCTTGAAGAACCTGCTAGAAGAAAAAGCTCAAAAGGCTTTTCTAAAACTCTAAAGAAGGAAACTAAAAGGACAAGAAGATGAAAGGTCAAAAGTCATGTTTGATCCTTTCCTATTCTTATGTCCTGTTCTTCCATCCCTCGTGTATAAGTAGATATAAAGGGTGAAGTGTGAAGTCATGCAAGGCAGAAAGTGTTAGAGTGGTAGAGAGAGAGAGAGTTTGAGTTATGTGTATTTCTTTGTAATATTTTAATTTTATTAATGAAATTCCTCTATCGTGAACATAGGCGTTTGCCGAACCACATTAAATTTCTAGTGTTCTTTGTTTGGTTTAATTTTATTCCTAACAATTGGCATGGCACTCGTCGAGTGTCTTTGGCATGCTCTTCTGAGGTGATGGAGCACATCTTGGACTTCCTTTGAGCCACGGTTGATGGTGGGAGATGATGACAAAGGGCATTACCAAGAGGCACGGCAAGCCCCGTAGGTTGCTACAAGCAATGCCACGAGGCGCTGGCGAGGCGCGTGGCTTGCCAAGCACATAGCCAAGGGGCATACCAGCCGCGCGGTATTTGAGAACAATGAAAAGGTATCCAAGAGCAATGCAAAGCAAAGAGGCGTGTCAATTGAAATGCCATGGGGCATGGCCAACCTAGTCAGTGGCTGAGAGCAATGTAATGGGGCATGTCACGCTCATTGGTAAGGGGCATGGCCAAGCCCCATCTATGTCGAAGAGCAATGTATAGAGGCATGGCAAGCTGTTGGACATGTTAAGCACAGTGCTAGGGGGGTCGAGGCTTGGGCTGAGGCATGCACCCACCAGAGATAACAATGCTCAGAATTGATTGTTATCCCTTTCGTGAGTGGTTAGTTTGTGGCATGGGTAAGCTTTGGGCTTCATTTGGGCTATGGGCAGCTTGATGAATTATTAAGCTCGAAGTGTCCTCAGTTAAGTTTGTAGCTAATTTGATCTGAAGCACGTCTGCCAAAATCACTACCCGTTCTGCCAAAGCTATGTCCGAAAATAATTGCATAGAACGTTTGTGGGATGAAGAGTCTAGGAATTAATTTTTTCTAGAATTATACTATAAGTAAAACGTATCCAGAATACTTTTGGTATGTAGCTAAAGTGGATTGACATCACTCTATCCATAGTAGAGATTCATATTCGAGTCCCAGGGAGTGCAAAATTCTTTTCCCAAAATTCTTTTACCTTTTTCCCTTAAAAAGGTAAGTTGAAATCACATCCACGGCACTAGACACACTGCCACATCATTTGGAGGTGCCACATCAGCATACACATGTACGGAAACCACTGTATCATTCGACAGAGCACCACATTAGGCAGCAGACCACCACCTCAGCCATGAGGTGCCACGTCAGCAAAAGAGACTGCACGTTAGCAGCCTAATAGTGCCACGTCATCCAAGGGAGTTACCACATCAGTAGACAGTACCATATCAACCACGTCAGCGGGCAAGTAAGTGCCACATCAGCCCTGAGATTGCCACATCAGCGTTGATCGTTGACCAAGTTTTCGACGTCCTGGATCCAACCGTTATGTCTGTTTTACAAAATTTTTCCTCTAAATTAAAGAAATAGAGGATTCAAGCAGCTGTATGATTAAGTTGACATCCACAAATTACTCCATATAGAAACTGAAAATGGAGGATCCCCTATATTGCAAAGATTTAATCATTCCAATTGAATTTAAAAATGTTAAACTAGCTAATATAAATGAAGATTAATGGAAGCAAACAATTAGAAAGACTGTTGGTATAATTTGACAATAGATCGACATCAATGTTTTTCACCATGTTTTTCAGGCGATAGATGCATACATTCTCTGGAAGAAGTTGGAAAATATGGACGAGCAGAAGACTAGTCACGACAAGGCTTTTCTGATAAATAGACCGGTAAACTTAAAATACAAAAACGGAAGTTCGATTTCTAAAGACATGAGCAACTTCCAAAACTTTGTAAGCCAGTTAGCTGCAGTTGAAAAGAATATTGATTATGAGTTGCAGGCCTTATTACTTCAGGGTCTCTTCTTGATAGCTGGGAGACACTAGTCGTGTCACTCAGTAATTCTGCTCCAAAAGGGATAATTACTATGGCCATGGTATAAGATGCCCTGTTCAATGAATATGCAAGGCGGAAGGAGTCTAATTCATAATAGACTCGTACCTTTGTCATGGAGAACGTAAGCCAAGGTCGTGGAATAGGAAGGAGCAGGACCAAATCTAACATGAACGTAATGATCGTAGTAGAACCAAAGGTAGAAGTTAGTTAAGATCTATAATCAAGTGCTACCATTATGGCCAGGAAGATCACTTGAAGAAAAACTACAAACTACTGAAAATGGATCAACAACAACAAAAGAATACACAAAATAAATAAGAAGATAATGGTACCACTATTTCTTTACCTGAAGAAGTAGTAGCACTCGCAGTTGGAGGGGAGTAATGTTTCCACTTTGAAGACCCAAGTGCAGAATGGATCATTGATACTATTTGCCTCTTATCATGCTACTACCAGTCAAGACTTCTTTGCTACATACAAAATTGGAGACTTTGGTATCATGAAGATAGGCAACACAAACCAATCAAAGATAGTGGGAATAGGCGATGTTAGGATCCACACTAATGTTAGGTGCATGATCATATTAAAAGATATGAGGCATGTTCCTAATTTGCACCTCAATCCTATCTTTAGTATTGCACTTGATCGACAAGGCTATGTGAACTACTTTGGCAATGGTAGGTGGAAGCTAACCAAAGGCTCTCTTGTTGTTGCTAAAAGAGATGCTTGCAATTCCTTGTACAAAACTCAAGTGAAGGTAAGTTCCGATAGCTTAAATGTTATTGAAGGTGAATATTTTTCAAATTTATGGCACCAAAGGCTTGGCCACATGAGTGAGAAGGGTCTTCAAATTTTGGCAAATAAGTCATTAATTTCTTTCACCAAAGATACTGCATTGAATCCATGCGAGTACTATTTGTTTGGCAAACATCATAGAGTTTCTTTTAGTTATTCGACAAAGAGAAGAAAAGAACTATTGAGCTGAGTTTATTCAGATGTATACGACCCTATTGAGATGGAATCTTTAAGCGGCAACAAGTATTTTGTAACTTTCGTCGATGATGCTTCACGAAAGGTGTGGGCATATTTGTTAAGAACAAAAGACCAGGTATTCCAGTGTTTCAGAAAATTTCATACCATGGTAGAACGGGAGATGGGAAGATTCTTGAAGTGTCTTTGAATAGATAATGGCGATGAGTACACTTTAAACGAATTTGAAGCTTATTGTGCTGATTATGTCATTCGTCATGAAAAGACTATACCTGGTGTCACAGAAAGGATAAATCGCACCATTGTGGAGAAAGTTCGATGTATGCTAATAGTGGCTGATTTGCCTAAGCCATTTTGGAGAGAAGCAATTGACACTGCTTCTTATTTAATTAATTGGTCTCCCTCAGTGCTCCTAGGCTTTAATATTCTAAAAAGAATTTAAACTGGTAAAAATACTTCATACTCTTACTTGAAAGTGTTAGGATGCAAGGCTTTTGCATATGTGCCTAAGAAGCAAAGATCCAAACTTGATGATAAGGTGCTTTTATGTATCTTTATGTGATACGGAGATGAGCAGTTTGGCTACAGGCTGTGAGATCCAACAAACAAGAAAATGATCAAAAGTAAAGATGTGGTGGTCTATGAAAACTAGTTTGTAGTAGATTATGAACAGTCATCGCCTAAAGTTACCAGTATTCCTGATTTTATACCAGATTCTTTCCCCTCACAAGCTGCTACAAATAGGAAAGTACTACCAGAAGGCGAACTAGAAGAAAGAGAAGCTTTTGAAGTAGAAAATGTTGATCCAGAAGATATTGAGCAGAGGTAGTAGATTTCCCTACCAGAAACAACTGAACCTCTAGATAGAAGATCAACTAGAGAAATAAGGCCATCCACTAGATATCCTGCTTTAGAGTACGTACTGGTTACCAATGATGGGGAGCCAGAAAATTTTCAAGAAACACATACTCATAAAGATGCAGAAAAATGAAAGAAGACAATGCAAAATGAGATGGATTCCTTGCAAAAAAATTATACTTATGAATTGATAAGACTTCCTAAAGGTAAAGGGCATTACAAAATAAGTGGGTCTTTAAACTTAAGAAAGATCCTTTTGGAAAGATAATAAAATGTAAGTCTAGGTTAGTTGTCAAAGGCTTTGCACAAAAGCAAAGCATTGACTTTGATGAAATCTTTTCCCTAGTTATGAAAATGACTTATATTTGAGTAGTACTGGCTTTGGTAGCAAATATGGATGTGGAAGTTGAACAACTACATGTGAAGATTGTTTTTCTTCTTGGAGACTTGAATGAAGAGATCCATATGAAACAGTAGGAAGGATTTGAAGCAAAGGGGAAAAGCATTTAGTTTGCAAGTTAAAAAAGAGCTTGTACGGTCTTAAACAAGCTCTTAGACAATGGTATAGGAAGTTCAACTCATTTATGATGAGTCATGGCTACAAACGAATGGAGACAGACCAATGTGTATATATTCAAAGATTTCTTGATGGCAATTTCATCATCCTGCTATTGTACATTGATGATATACTAATTGGTGGACAAAAATGATGAGATGATTAAAAAATTGAAGAAAGAATTGTCAAAGGTCTTCAATATGAAAGATCTAGGCCCAGCTCAACAGATTTTTCGTGATAGGAAGGGAAAGAAGTATGGTTATCACAGCATCATTACATTGAATAAGTCCTGAAGAAAATTAACATAAGTGACGCAAAGTCTGTTGGTGTACCACTAGCCAGCCATTTTAAGCTCAATGAGAGCTTGTGTTCTTTTACGCAAAAAGGAGAAAAAAGAAATGAAAAAAAAAATCCCTTACTGATCTGCAGTCAGAAGTTTGATGTACGCCATGGTATACACCAGACCCAATATTGGTTATGCAATTGGTGTCATGAGCAGATTTCTTTCAGATCTAGGAAAAGAACATTAGGATACTATCAAGTGGATTATGAGATACTTGAAGGGTACTTCCAGATTATGCTTATGTTTTGGAGGTTGTAAGCTAGTCTTGGAAGGATACACAGATACTGATATTGCAGGAGACCTCGATAGTAGAAAAAACACTTTCGGATAACTATTTGCTTTTGTAGAGGGAGTTATCTCAAGACAATTCAAATTACAAAAATGTGTAGCTTTATCTACTATCGAGGTATAGTACATTGCTGCAGCAGAAGCTAGCAAGGAAATGCTTTGGTTAAAATGTTTCCTTCAAGAACTAAACCTAAGATAAGAAGATTATGTTGTCTACTGTGACAGTCAAAATGCGTTGGATCTAAGTAAGAATGCCATGTACCATGCTCACACCAAGCACATTGATGTACGATACCACTGGATAAGAGAAGTGATGGAAGAGCAGCTATTAAAGCTGAAAAAAGTGCATATTGACACAAAATCTGTAGACATACTAACAAAAGTCGGTACAAGGGAGAAGAATGAATTTTGCCAGAAACTAGTTGACATGAATTTCATATGAAAAGCAAGTGATAGAGTTTTTCTTCTCCTATCGGTGTGGTGTGGAAAGGGAGATTTGTTAGAATATCCACACCATGGAAATGCTAATAGCTTCATCTAGAAGCTTGAAGAACCTACTAGAAAAGAAAGCCCAAAAGGCTTTTCTAGAACTTTGAAGAAGAAAACTAAAAGGACAAGAAGACAGAAGGTCAAAGGCCATGTTTGATCCTTTCCTATTCTTATGTCTTGATTTTCCTTCCCTCGTGCTTAAATAGATGTAAGAAGTGAAGTGTGAAGTCATGCAAAGCAGAAAGTGGTAGAGTGGTAGAGAGAGAGAGAGAAGAACAGAAAGAGTTTGAGTTATGTGTATTCATTTGTAATATTCTAATTTTATTAATGAAATTCCTCTATCCATGGATGCAGGCATTTGCCAAACCATGTTAAATTTCTGGTGTTCTTTGTTTACTTTAATTTTATTCCTAACATGCCATTGAAAAGGGAAGAGAGAAAGTTAAATAATAAGGGAAAATGAAAGTGAAATGGAAACAAATATATTCTAAGTATGAAATTTTGTGAAAAAAAAAGTTTAACATATTAAGAATTACTTTCATCTTTTTTTACATGTTTAACATAACTAAATATAAATATATATTGAAAATGTTATTATATTTTTTTCTTTTGCCTTTTTCTTTATATTTTTCTATCATCAACATTTTAATTTAAGCACACCTTAAAGAATCCACCAGGGAAGAAATGAAAAGGAAAAAACAACGAGCTAAGCTTTTTGTGTCTTTCAATTGTTTGTGCCTTTCAATTGTGATAAAGGAAGAAAGGTGACATTTTTTTTTTCTTTCTTCCTAACTTATAAATGGGAAGAGAAGGGCAACTAATAAAGCAATTCTATTTGAGCGTGGTCATAACTACACTCTCTTTGATAGGCTCCTAGGAAGAGATGAGCCATAACTGTGCACCTAGCAACTCTTATGAGTGTGATCATAACAACACCGTCTCTACCAGGCTCCTGGGAGGGGTTAAACCATAATTGTGCACTTAGCTAGCAACTCTTATAAGTAGATTTGGCAAAGCTCCTTCAGATGTTGTATTTGATTTATGAAACTACTATTGAAAGAAGCTTTAACCTTGCATTTGTGTGAATATTGTCATGCACTAGCGTTTTTTGTTTAATTTTGCATGGCAGCCATGAGAGAGAAAGAGAGAGAGAAAGAAACTTATCCCATTTAACAGATAACAATATCAAACCTGTGTCACCCCTTCTTTTATTATTCAATTTGAATGACTTTAAGGCCCATAATAATAGGTAAAAAAGAAAATAATAAAAGAATATATTGTGTATACTTCTCTAAAATAAATAAGTAGCGTTAGGTTTATAATTATAATTGATTAATTAATGAATAAATAATGAATTTAAATTTATATTCTTAGACATTGTTTAGGGTGTTATAGAGTATATGATTAAGGGTTTGAAGCCAAAACACAGTAGAATAAAACAATACTATTATGAGAAGTCAGAAATAGTGTACGTGATAGAGAGTTTACTAGAAGTTACTAGAAAATATTGACAATTGAGCTGTTGTAGAAAACCTTTCAAGATGACTGCTGAAAAGTTCGTGGGATGGCCATTGGAAGCCTATAAGAAGATCTGTTCTATTCGAGATTTGAGTTTTATGTTTTGAAAGATATCTCTAAGGAAAGTTTTCTAATATCCAAGGAGGTTAAACCTCAAAAGAAATGAGTTATATTATTCAAAGAACTAGGAGACCTTAGAATTTTTTTTATCAATCTTATCTAAAATTATATTTCCATTAAGCTCCATAAATGTTAGAAGTTGTCCCACATCGACCCATTAAAAAAATTATTCCCCTTATATAAAAGATTGACTTCCCTCACTTAATACCTAAGTTTTAAGGTTGTGACCTCTACTCTTATATCTTGTTAGGCTTTTTTACATGGTATCAGAGTAGATTTTCAACTAAGTCTCACCACAATCCATGTTGTGCCTATATTCATGCGGTTCAGTGTGAGGGGGCTACTAGAAGTTGTCCCACATCGGCCTATTAAAAAATTATTTCCTCCATATAAAAGATGAACTTCCTTCACTTAACACGTAGGTTTTAAGATCGAGACCCCTACTCTTATATGCTGTTAGGCTTCTTTACAATAAAAAAAAGACACCTACTCTTAGGGTGTGGAGCATCCATCCATCTTAAAGGAAAAAATCATATGTTTTGAGTGCTTAAAGAAGACTTCTCTTATAAGATTAACTACAATAACAACACATATTCATAAAAAATTGGTGTTAGTGAATTTTGGATTCAATTTATGGTGGTTTATCCATTTGAAGTTGGTAAGTTGCAAAGGCACGACCAAATTATTTGTACTATAGGATCGTAGATTTAATTATATAACTATTGCAAATAATTTTTATCAACTAGAATTATATATTGGATGAGTTTCAGTCCTCCGTACTAGAATCTGAAGTTTTTCTTACCGTTATACTCATTAATTCATTATGTAATTTTTTTTTTTAACTTTTCTACACTTTTAATTGTTATATTACTTAACTGATTGTTTGAATTACTAACATGTAATTTTTTTTAAATAATAAAATAAAGAAAAGAGACATAACTTAATTTTCACCCTGGCAATGGATAGGCTTCCTCTTTTTTATCAGTGTTGTTATTGTTGTTGTTTTATTTTTTTATTTTTATTTTTTATTTTTTAGGTATGTAGACCAGTAACAATAAGTTCATTATGTGACTTGCCGCTTTAGGATAAGTTTAAATATAAAAAAAAGGTATTCTGAAACACTTTAAAAATTCTTTAAAACAAGCTAATGCAACATTTTTGAATATTTCTTTTTTAAAGTGTGTGTTAGTGTCTATTTGTTATATATATACATATGTACATTTTTAGGTTTTTACTTGTGACTACCACTTCCATGGTGACCTTTTTGTGAGCGATAGGGTTTTTTTCACGTTTAACTTTTCATAAGCCGCAAATGCATTATTTATATTTTTTTTTTTTACAATTATGTGATTAAATGGATAAATAATACTACCAGATGAAATTTGAGATTCATATATGTTGATAAATATATTATATATAATTGATAAGTAAATAAGATTGTTTTGGAAGTATCAACTATCAAAGATGTGCTACTCAATGATATGGCTTCCTACCCTGGGAGACTCCGCTGTTTGAATCGTGACAAAGCCAGCGCAAATATAAACTATGCAACTTATTTCTAAAATATGTTGATAAAGAGAATATAATTTTTCTTATTTAAGAAAATAATAAAAAAGTAATTCCAGCTCGTAATTAACTTAAATGCTTTTGCCTTTCTAAGCAGCAGAGTTATAAAGTTTGCTCTCTTCTTATTAATAGAAAATGTGTGGCATTTAAAGGAGTGAAAAAAATAGTGATATAAACGGGGCAAGTCGGGCTGTGCTGGGCAAGGTTTGAGTCGCCCTACCCTACCCCAAGACTCGTTGTGCGGTGCATCTCATTTAAATTTTAAAAATTAAAAAAAATAAGCTGGGGCTAATTAGCGTCAAATATTCTTGACCCTAGCCTGACCCAAGTTGACTCGAAGGAGAGGCAAGCCAGTAGGGGCAAGTGGAACTATGGCTATGTTAGAGTTGGGGCAGGCCCGACCCGACCCATTTTCTGTCAATAATTAAAAAAAAAAGTAGTGAGGAGGTAATTCGCATAGACTTTCATTTAGGGGTGGTGAATCGTGTTCCAATCTTTGAATTTGTGAATTCAATACTAATAATTAATTTGTAAAGGCTGACTATCACACATCGATGGGATAGTTAAAGTGTGTGTGCGGGTTTACAAATCCAAGCATGCAAACCAATTTGAATTGGTTTGTTGAGTCATGGTATTAATTTAATATATATATATATATATATATATATATATATATATATGGGTCCAGTGTTGCGCATCCAATGGGTAGGCTATTCTACATCGGTGGGATTGTTAGGGTGTGTGTATTTATAAACTCAAACCTGCAAACTAATCTGAATTGATTTGTTGGTCTTGGTGTTAATTAAAAAAAATAATAATTTCAAAGGACTTAGGGGTTGTTTGGTTGAAAAAAAGTTGAGGAAAAAGTACAGTAAAAGTATAAAAATGTGACATAAAGGTAATATGTATTAAAATTTTATTGAAGAAAAGTACAAAAAGTTGTTAAAATTTGGTGACTTTTGGTATTTTTTGGTTGGTCAAATAGGCCCTTATTAGTAATATAATAATTATATATGAAATTATTGTATAAAAAAATAATTTTATTACATTTATACATAAAAAAATTAAAAAATATATTTTATTTTCAATATTATTTTATGCAAAACATATTAAAAATATATATTTAAATATTTTTTAATAAATATTTTAATAATATTCTCGGTTTTATATTTTTTAAAAGTTGACGCCCATGTGACCGAAGGAGGAGTTTGTGTCAACAAATTATGTGTGAATAATCAAAATTGTCCCTTAAAAATTAAAAAAAGATATTGATTTGAAGGGGCAATGCTGTTCATTGAAAAGAGAAAACACAGGCAACCTAATAAAAAAGGGTAAACCTAGACATCTCAATTTAGGGTTTACATTTTTGTTCTTTGTGATAATAACGGATTTGAATTTTTTTTTATAACAATTAAAAGTATCAATGACTATTTTGTCTCTGCATTCTTACTGTTACGTCATTAATCATCCAATTTTTGAGAACAAAATAATTGCTAAATCTCTGAATTGTTACAAAAAAATAAATAAATAATTAACTAAAGTTTAGATATTGAAGTGAGATTTTGAGTAAAACTCAAAGATATGAAGTCTAATTTACTCTAATAAAAATTAGTAACAAAATATTTGTGGATAAAGTATAGCAGTCATATTATGTTGATTTGGATCAAAATTAGCCTTATAATTTTTTTTCTTCTTTTTAGACCCCTATATATTTATTGCTGGACGTTAGAACATTGTTATCAAGGCTAAGGGTTGTATATATTTCTATATACTACATAAAGCCAAAACCGAAATATTCCTTGTTTGCCCTCTTCTGGAACGTAAGCCATGTATATATATATATATATACATATAATATTGTGATAACCACTTGAGAGAATTGGTGATTAGAGGTAAACCATGTATATATATATATATATATAATACTGTGGTAACCACTTGAGAGAATTGGTGATTATTATCTAGTGTTGATTACTTATTTTAAAATAGTAGCAAGTACAAAAATCATTGGATACCAAAATGAGTCCAACGTTGGGCATCGCAAACTCAACTACTCATCCCAAATAATAATTCAACAAAAAGGTGTGCAACTTTTAATCTCCAAAATATCCCTTTCACATAATTTATTCACTAGGGCTTCTCTCTCTTAAATTTTTAAAAGGACCACATCATAATGTACTACCCAATTAATTTGTCCCATACGTGGAGATTATACGACTCCTAATTATGCTTCCCTTGCATACATATATTGTTAGTGGCAAGCGTGTGCTTGGCAAATTCATGTATGTAGGGACATGTGAGTTGTATAACATTTTTATGAATATATATATATATATATATATATATGTATCAACAACTGTTTCGGATATGGAGTAAGGATGGGTATTGGGCGGACAGGGAATGGGTACGTACGCCTATCTCCAAATTCAAATCAATTCTTATATTCTACTCGATCCCTCCTGGAGATTTATTTTATCTTTATCTCTATTCCAAATAGAGAACGGGGATTCTTGCGGAGAATCGAATACCCAAAATGAAAAAAAATTAAAAATAAAAATTTCAAATTTTAGATTATAGATTCAAGTATTAAGTTCAAATTTTAAAAATTTCAAATTTAATAAACTTAACTGCCTAAATGTCAAGTCCAAATTTCAAATTCAAGCATAACTATATAAGTATCAATTCAAGTTCCAGTCTCCAAATTCCAATTAAGGCTATTAACACAAATCAGTTAGGAGATTCAGGGATTTTTTTGGAATCAGGTAGAGTATGGGTCAGGGATAGATTTTTACTTGTATTCTATTCGATTCTTGAAATTTTTTAAAAAAAATTCCAATACCTTATTCGATTCTCACAAAATTCCCAAATCTGCTAGCCGTTCGGGGTCGAAATTGAGTAGAATATTGACGGGTTGGCCGAGCTAGATCGCCATCCCAAGTATGAAACAATGGAAGAGTGCTTTTCCTAATTGTCATTTATTCTTTTGAATTTGGAAAATGCTATTGCATTATAAAAGTTTATATGACTTAATTAATTCGGTCTGGATTTGGATATGTTTGGATAATTCAGCAAATTCGAACCCCGAATGTATATTGATACATGTATGTGTATACTTGTGTAATATATATATTCGTAATTATCTTATTTATTGGATCAAAAGGTGTATATGTTGTAGAAGACTAATATCTCAACTTTTACGTCATCTCCACTCTATATAGTCGCATCTCAAATGTCTCATATCAGAAATTGAAAGAACAAAATTTTAAGTTACTCGCTTTGTTTTTTTTCTTCCTATATCTATCTCATCTATCCATCTTTCTATAAACTTTTTCATTTCAATTCTCCTCTATTTTATTTTTTATTAATTCTTTTTTTAAGTATATATTAAAATAAGTGTTTTAATTTAGACAACTTAAATAATACATGTTGACTAATAGGTTAGGTTGGGTTTACTCTCTAGAAATCACTAGTTCAACACTCTTCAACATTGCTGGAGAATTTATTTGATCGTTAACTTTACGATTCAAGAATTAGTTGAACTGTGCGCAAATTGATTCAAATATCTTGAGTTACAAAATATATATATAATAGTGATATGGCTCGTGTGATGTACAGATTTGTCATATTATATTGTTAAGTTGAGGGTACTATCATATGTTAAAATAGTTAAGTTGTAAAATATATTTGAAAGTCGTATATATTGTTGTTTATGTAAATTTAATCAAATAGTAAACATAAAACAAATTAAAAAAATTAGTGCCATCAATAACATCGATTCGATTAAATTCAAATTCTAATAAATAAAAGGAAAAGAAAAAAATCAAAAAGGTTGAAGAAAACAACACTTACTCATATAATTAAATAATTTTTATAATTATTATTTTTACTTTTCCTATCACAGTGTGTGTGTATATATCAATTACATATAAAAATTTTAAAAAATTAAATTAAGTACGTAAAATTGAAGAGAAAATTATTATAATAAAAAATCTCTAAAAAATTTGAAAGAGAATAAGATTTCGTATCTATTTATAAATTTTGCATTTATCTAGGGGAGTTCTATTCTATTTAGATTAGAATACTATATTGAAGTCTTACTATTTTGATCTAATTGAAATTCTAAGTTCAAGAAAAGTTTGAATGACACTTCAATTCAATTAGATTGATTTATTCATTACCAATTTTATTTTTTAATTTCTAATATTTTTTGATATTTTTAATGAATAATATCGCAATATATATAATTTTAATAAACAATATTACAATTTGATTCAAGATATATTAATTATTTTTTCTAATGATAAAAATAATAAAGGACATATTACTTATTAATAAATTAAAATTTTTATTTAATTGGTTAATTATTTTTTTGCATTTTTTATTTAATAATAATAATAATTATTATTAGATTTACTATTTTTAAATAATAATTTATTAAATTATAAAAAATAAAAAATAAGAAGTTATATAATAACTAAATAGAAATGTCGATTAAATAAAAATATCAAGTGCTAGCTGCGAACATTCTGAATTGAATAAAATTGTGAATAAGTAGTAATTATAAACAACATCAACAATAGTTCCATTTAGATTATATAATTATAAATTAAAATAATTATAATTATAAATTTATGTTAATAAATTAAAATCTTTATTTAACAGGTTAATTATTTTTTTACATTATTTTGCTTAATTATAGTATTTATTATTAAAGCCTTTATTTAATATGGTAAATATTTTTTTTGCATTATCTTGTTTAATAACAATGATAACATTTATTATAGTTTAAACAATAATTTATTAAAATATAAAAATAAAAATAAGAATATGTTTTAAATAAAAATAAAAAATAAGAAGTTATATGATAAATAGAAGTGTAAATTAAATAAAAAATATCAAGTGAATATCCTAGAATATTCTAGTTTGAATAAAATAAAAAATTATGAATAAGTAGCAATTATATAAAATACTAATTTATTTATAAGATAATTAAGATAATTATAATTAATTGCTACGTGTCAGAACTATCTACGTGTCACAATCTTGGTGTAAGTTAAGTCTTACGTAGCACAAGATATATAGTTATAATTAGGTGGCACAAGTCACAACCGTAACGTCAGTTAAATCTTACATAACGTAGCGGTATTGTCAAACTTTACTTTATATATATATAATATGATATATATATATATATATATATACATATAGAGAGAGAGAGAGAGAGGGGGAGGGGTTAGTTTTAGTCATAAATTCTTAAGCCCAAACTAGTGTTAGTATGAGTTTGAGCAAATTTCTCGTAAACATTAATTTAGGTTTGAATAACCTTCAACCCCAATCAACCCTCTCCGGGTGTCGCCCCAATTAGAATTATGTGATAATAAAAATTAGGGGTTTTTGGAGGCCGGTCACTATTTATGGACTTATAAAGATTTAAGTCATACCCAAAAATCTTATTTGTGAATAAGTCACACTTGCAATAAAAAGACCAAAAAGGATATCACACGTTTTTCACTACATTTCAAAACTGCCAGTTTTATCCGAAAATAGTGCACACTTTACTCATAACTTCCGTGACTTTCCATCTTTTTTATAAAGCAAGTAAAACTGATTTTTGGAAACAAAATCAAAACTGTTTGAGAAAAACCTACTTCCGCGACTTTCCATCTTCTTTACAAAACAAGCAAAATTAATTTTTGGAAACAAAATCAAAACTATTTAGGAAAACAGTACCACATAATAAAACAATACCGCATAAAAAACAGTACCACATAATAAAACATTATCGCATAAAAATAGTACCGCATAAAAAACAGTACCACATAATAAAACAGTACCACATAATAAAACAGTACCGCATAAAAAAAGTACCGCATAATAAAACAGTACCGCATAATAAAACAGTACCTCATTAAAACAGCACCATTCTTTACATGATATAGTCATGCGATACTATTTTTGAACAAGCATGCATCCTAAAAAAAACAGTACCGTAGACATGTGGTACTGTCACACATGCGGTACTGTCGGTCATTCGTTTGATATGTGAACTATTTTTGTGTTTACATGTAATGTTTGCATGATAGAGTCATGTGGTACTGTTTTTGAACGAGCATGCATCCTAAAAAAAATAGTACCGCACACATGCGGTACTGTCACACATGCGGTACTGTCGGTCATTCGTTTGATATGTGAACTATTTTTGTGTTTACATGTGATGTTTGTATGATAGAGTCATGCGGTACTGTTTTTGAACGGGCATGCATCCTAAAAAAAAAGTACCGCAGACATATGGTGCTGTCACACATGCGGTACTGTCGGTCATTCGTTTGATATGTGAACTATTTTTGTGTTTACATGTGATGTTTGCATGATATAGTCATGCGGTACTGTTTTTGAACGAGCATGCATCCTAAAAAAAACAGTACCGCAGACATGTGGTACTGTCACACATGCGGTACTGTCGGTCATTCGTTTGATATGTGAACTATTTTTGTGTTTACATGTAATGTTTGCATGATAGAGTCATGCGGTACTATTTTTGAACGAGCATGCATCCTAAAAAAAACAGTACCGCAGACATGTGGTACTGTCACACATGCAGTACTGTCGGTCATTCGTTTGATATGTGAACTATTTTTGTGTTTACATGTGATGTTTGCATGATAGAGTCATGCGGTACTGTTTTTGAACGAGCATGCATCCTAAAAAAAAACGATACCGCAGACATGTGGTGCTGTCACACATGCGGTACTATCGGTCATTCGTTTGATATGTGAACTATTTTTGTGTTTACATGTGATGTTTGCATGATAGAGTCATGCGGTACTGTTTTTGAACGAGCATGCATCCTAAAAAAAACAGTACCGCAGACATGTGGTACTGTCACACATGCGGTACTGTCGGTTATTCGTTTGATATGTGAACTATTTTTTGTGTTTACATGTGATGTTTGCATGATAGAGTCATGCAGTACTGTTTTTGAACGCGGTACTGTTTTTGAACGAGCATGCATCTTAAAAAAAACAGTACCGCAGTCATGTGTTTAAATACGTAATCCAGATCTGTATATATTCATTCGATCGACGTTAATCTCACAACACAAACTCGCGTAATCCGTGTGTATTCTTTCGTATATAATCCTTTAACAGGTTTTTATCTCACTATATCTTCACGCGATTGATAAGGAATGAAACAAAAACGGAAAACGTGATTCTCGGTTCCATAATTTTCGGCAACTTCATCTCAGTTAATTATAGAAAAATGGCATTTAAGTCATATTATAAATTATATTTAAAACAAACTCGTGGGACCCACTCAAAAGTATGATTTAAATACAAAACTTTTCACATTAATGTGACTTAAAAGTAATACTTTTTTTTGATGTGACTAATAACTTTAAAAGATTACCAAGTATGACTTTGATACAATTTTCCGTAAAAATTATGTAATAGAAAATACTTTATTGGGTTGTCGTTTTCAATATGATTGTCTCACAAAATTTTCATATCATTTTGGCAATTTTTTTGAAATAATTTTTTAGTTATACAGCATTTGTATTGCATAACATTCAAAGTTGACCTGAATTAGAATTCCTATGTTTATTTTTTTTTTCTGCACTCTATGATTAATTACTGCTTACGTTAATTAATTGATTCATAATTAGTAAGTGCAAATTTTCAGCAGTAAAGTCACTTAGTTCTATAATGACAAAACAAAGATCTCATTAATACTAACTCCCAAAAAGAATAATAATAACAAAGTCTCTTATAAATAACTCAAATAAAAGATCTCAGAAATTAATTATAGCGGTAAAACTATATAAAATCATATTCAAATTAGGAATCTCATAAAAGGCTTTAATAATAACTTTTAATATGTCTAAATAAATTAGAGATTGCACCAATAGTAGAAATGAAAAAAAATAAAAATTGAGCAAAAAATTAGCACTTATAATGTTTTAAATAATCTTTACTAAAACAATGAAAATAAAAATATTTACTTTTTACCCACGAGAGGATAAGAAGAGAGAGAGAGAGATTGGAAAAAGTACTTATTCAATATGAAAAAAAGAAAAAAAAGAAAAATAGAGCACTTGTTAGGTTTGTTGCTTCTAATAAATAAAACAACACATCAAGTGCAATTGATGAAGTAGAAACATAAAAATCATTGGCTATAAAATGAAAAGATTACAATGAAGGAAGAAAACAAAATGAGAAAGAATCATGCATGATAAGATTCGTAGTAGTATTAACGTTTAATGAAACAATTTTTAGTAAAGAAACAACGAAAAATTAAACGAACATAAGGATAATTTTTTTTCTTTTTATTGCATCCATAAGAACAACCTCATTATGCCATCGATTTAGACTCTTAACTAGGATTGAGCAGCACCTGATTTTTACTATATAACTCAATTCGTCTAACTCATAGTCCTTTGCTAACTTAATTAGGGAGTATTTGGAGTTTCGAAAAAAATTTAAAAAATTAAATTAAAATTTGTGTTAAAATGATGTAAAAGTGACATATGAATAATTTTTTTTTAGTGACCCGGAACCTCACCGATTTATTGCAGCCCTTAACGAACCGCGTAGTCGATAAAGTAAATTGAGGGCTCGCGCAATACCCCACAAATCATGCGAACCGGTTAAGTCCAATGTTACAACTTGTGTGGGTACCTCCGAGACTTGTTAGGTCTTAGAGTCGAACTCTTAACCTTTCTTAAGAAGCCAAGAATTATGGCTAACTGCGCTAGAACAGTTGGTTACATATGAATACTTTGATTGGAAGAAGTTGAAAACTTTTAAAATTCTTTTGTAATTTTTAAAAAAATTTTAGACTCCTAACAAGCCCTTATTCTCTCTACTAGATCTTTATTTATTATGCCCTCTATCTCTTGAATTTAATTTTAGACAACGGGGGACATGCCCCACCACCTAAAAAAATACAAATATATCTTGAATTATGTAAAATATTTTAATTAAATTATATGAATAATTATTTTTACACATCTTATACTGAAAATAATTCGCACTCACTTAATTTTAAAAATCTACGTTTATATCTTTTGATTAAAGTAAAAATATTAAAAAAATTCATCAAAAATAATAATTTTAGTTCTTTATAATTTTAAAAATTACATTTATACCCCTTATAATTCATATTATTTTAATTACACTCCTTTATTCTATTTGATTTAAAATAAATATTTTTATCATTTTATTTAAAAATTTAATGTCGTTTATAACTTCCTTCTAATTTAAATTACAAAAAATATAAAAATAAATTTCTAAAATTTAGAGAGTGTAAGTAATTTTTACTTTAAGTACAAAATAAAAAGTCAATTATACCAAAATTATTTAGATAGAGATATTAGCTATACATAGAGATATTGGCTATACACCTAAACAACTCCTCTATTTTATTATCATATATCATACACATCCCAAAGTTTTAAATACCAATAAAATTATTTTCTTTTCCATTGATACTCCTCTGCCCAAGATATCTTTGGTAATATTGAGGTTGTGCCGACGAAAGTGAAATGAGGAATAAAAGACCGTGACTTTGTCTTTGGTAAAAGGTGGCTACTAGTTAACTTAAAAAGGGAGGTTAACATTAATTTTAATATCAATACTATGATAATAAAATCTGAATCATAAAATTACAAATATATTCATAAATTTTTAATTAAAAAAATATAAATATAGGAAGTGTTTGGGGCAGTACAATTTTTAGCAACTTTTGATATTTTTGTCAAAAAGTTACTAGTTATAATTTTTGGTTTGTTTTGTAAAATAAGTAACAATTTTTAGTAACTTTTTCTAACTTTTGAATGTTTGATAAAATTTTTAACGACTTTTGATAATTTTTAGTAACTTTTGGTAAATTTTTACCATTTTAACAACTTTTGGTAATTTTTCAATTGATAAGTTACTGTAACGGATTAAAAAGTGACAAAAATTGATGATTTACCAAATACTCAAGAATCAAAAGTTGTAATTTTTAACATTTTTTTTTTACCTCCAAACACCTCATATTTAAAAAAATTTAATGGTTCAAATTTTGTCGTCACGAGATTAATACCAAAATTCATACCAGTCCCGGCGGGCTCTCTGGTGACCACTCACGGCAGTTGGTCATGTGCCATGGCCCATGCCGTACTTATGTCAATAAATGCACGGTTCACAGAATAGATGTATCGAGCGCAGCACGAGCAACGGTAGGCATAGCAATCAAATGCCATGCGGCTGTTAAAGAAGATTTGTATAGCATATAAAGAAAGTTCAACTACTGCATTGGCTACATGGCACGGGAGGAGGAGGGGATCCATGAGCGAGAGAGAGAGAGAGAGAGAGAGAGCAATTTCTGCTGAATTCATAAGATGGGCTTCCCATCTTCGGCCTTTCACTGTCTGGTCCTGAAGTGCAGCAAACACATGGGTAGGTGCTTGTCATGAAGACTCGTAAACCACAAATACAACTGAAGCCATGTGAAGCCTACAGTTTGCTTTTACTAGTACTAACATCAAACCGATTGAAAAAGCTAGCTGGCTCTATGGCTTGGTTGGGATATATAAAATATGGCTTTTTGTTAAAAAAAAAAAAAGTGTTTAAGATTTTTTTTTCCATTTTGTTTGTATAAATAAAAATTTCAAATGTCACATCTTGTTTTTTTAAATTAAGAAAAATCAATAACTATTGTTGATATAAAAATATTTTGGACACGTGGCATCATTTTTAAGCAAGAAGGAGTTTGGGGCCGAGCTCAATCTCATTTCGAACCCTATCCATTGGGTTCCTAAGCGAAAAGTATGAATTCTGGTTTAATATTAACCATAAATACTACATCATAATAAATTCAGTTTGTTTATTTATTACAATTCTGTTAATTTAGTTAATTAGTTACTTTAACAGAGATGTGGTGACATTTAAGTATTCTTAATTGTCACATCACACCTACTGAAGTAACATTTAGGTATTTTTGATTGACAAGCTCTTGCTCACACATGATCATGGAAACCCTTAGCAACATAGGCAGTCGCTTAGGATTCCAAAAAAAGAGAAGTCTCAAATTTTTAAGAATTTTATTAATAACAAAAAATATTGAATCATATTTTTAAACCAATTATAATTTAATAAATTTATAAAACTTCTTACTTTTTCGTTGATTTGAATTTCCTACTTTACTTCCATCTATACATGTCATAATAATATATGTATTAATTATTATTTTTTAATTTTATTTAAAATTATATGGTACACACCAAGTTAAGACTCTTGAACTTACTATTTTAACTCTATTTATATATGTCATAATTATCTCATATTTAATGCATTAATTATTAATTTTATTTAAAATCTTATCTCACTGACAAAAAACTTTTGGTTGAAGTTTTTATTTTAATTTTACGAATACATGTCCAAATTATCTCATTTAATCCATTAATTATTATTTTTTAATTTTATTTAAAATTTTATCTGACATAATGTATTAACGATTATTATTTTTTATTTTGTTTAAAATTCTATTAGGAAAATACCAAATGGACTAGATCTCCCTAGCAATTTCACCTAAGTTCCTTAAATTTTTAAGCACGGCCCTGTACTCACATAATAGTGCATGCATTTGTAATCTCTTGCAAAATCCTAGACTTTTTTTTTTTAAGGTAATAAAACCTTCGGAAAAGGGCTTCTACGAGCTGCAGTAAATTTTTCACTGCTGGGATGCAGTATTTAAATTAAGAGTTAAGATGTAATTAAGATTTATTAATTTTTTTAAATAAAATTTATTACATCATTTAATAATATAATTAAATTTACCTTAATTATATTTTAACCTTTAATTTGAACACTGTAGCCTTTTACGGTAAAAAAATTTCACGGTAATTCCCTGTGACCTAAAAAAATGACTTCCTTAAATAGTGTTTCCAAATCGGAGTAAAAACCAAACTAAATACTTTCAAAATCTGTCACCACTCCCTGGGGGAATTGAAAGTATTTTTTTTTAATTTTTACTTAATTAAGTTATTTGTTTTTAATTTATTATGTTTTACATCAAAATAATGTTATTTTAATTAGTCAAGTCATTCACGAATCGAATTCGAGGTTAAAAAATTATTTATCGAGCTCAATTCAAGTCCATACAGAAACTCGATGCTGAGCTAATTAAGCTCAAGTCCAATAATAATAATTTGATTTGAGCTACAAGGTTTTATTAAAGTAGAATCGGAATAAATATTCAATTTTTTTTATTTTCTAAAAAAATAAGAATTAATCGAAATTATATTTAAATATAAATAAGTAAATTTTATTTTTATTTTTTATAAATTTATTATTATATTATATTATATTATATAAAATCATATTATATATGTAAATAATTTCTAATTTATTTTTTGCACAAAATCATTGTTTTATGTATTTATATTTACTTTATCATTCAATTTTCGGTTCTTCATATGCAAGAATGGGAACCAAATCAAATTTTAATTTAATCTCTAAAAAAACAACAAGAACTAAATTAAAAACCGTTTTCACCAAAAATTGAAATTTTTTTGTTCAATAATTTTTAATATCGGTTTGATTTTGCACTATATATCTATTATTCGAGCCGAGTTCGCGTAAATAAAAACTCAATTTGGCTCAATTTCATTCCTTGCGGTGACCATAAATAAATAAATAAATAAAATAATAAGAATAATAAGAATAAGAAAAAGAAAAAATAGGCCCCATGTCATGAAAATTCAAGAATACTGCATGTAACCCCTGTAAGTTAACCAACATAAATATTACCATTTACCGAATACCTCTCTTGGAAGCAAGTAAAGCTTCATGACAGCGACTTTGGGTCTGTACGTGATATTTAACATTCTACCCATATCTTTTCATTTTTTCTCATTTTGTTCTTATGAAAAAAAGTACAAGGAGGAATAGCAGTGGACAAAGGACTGGTAAGGTTCGCTTTATTGTTAATCTTAGTCTGCACATACTTATATGGATATGGAAACCAATATCCATACATTCATATCCATTGGAATATTTTTTATTTGTAATATCGTCATATATTTAAGTAGTTTTATGATAAAACTAGTGATATTTGTATTATGGTAAAATTTTATTTTTATTATTTTGAAACCTCGTTTCGAGTAAGAAAAAAAAAAGATAAATTGAGATAAAATGTGGTTTGGGGCTAATTTTGGCGTCCTTTTTTTTTTTTGAAAAGTAGTAAACCATGAGAACGATTTTTCAAATTCGTTCCCACGGATTCAAAAAAATTTACAAAAAATAACGATAATGGTACTCGTTTGAAAGCTTTCGACACGAAGAACATGATTGTATAAAAAATTTACACATTTAGTTAACCTACTTTCAGATTTTTTTTTAAGTGAAATATTAAAATTTTTTGAAATTAATGATGACGGGAAAATTAGAGGTAGAGAGGTTGTTGAAGATTTATTGAATTTTTTGTAGTTTTTAATATACCAAACCGGCCCTATGTAGATGGTTAAAAAAAAAAATGTTTAAAAAATTAGTAAGTAATAATCGAGTAAATTGGAGTCTTTTACTTGTACGCTACTAATTTTATCCATACTCGTTAGGATGTATCCGTATATTTACCCATTACATTTGCAGGTAGAGTATACTCTATTGATAGCCGGTACCAATCGGGAATGGGTAAAATTACCAACCCTAGATATAAGTAAAGATTATCAACTTTAAAAGCAAATATAATTGTTCTACCATTCCATTTCAATAATGCTTTTAATTTTAATGTATATTCAGCACATTAAAATTTGAGACAATTTTTCTAAAATTTAACTTGTAATATGAAAATAAAAATTAATTGTGATAAATTGTGCATCAAAATTAACTTCCAAATAAATATCAAGTTCCACTTCATTTGTTGGCGAATAAATTATATTTTATCCTTACACTTTGTACTAAATTTTAATTTGGTTTATTTACTTTTAATTGTAACTATATATAAACCCTTTACATTTACATAAAGTTCTAAAGTTGCCCTCTCACTAAATTCATTTGAAAAATAACACTAAACTTACAATACAAAAAATAAAGAAATTGGACAAATGATGTAATAAGAAAAATCCTTTATAAGCCCGGAAAGGGATAGTCGAGTTGGTTTGGATGGCGGGCTGAAGGGCCTAGGACCAATAGGTCCCGGGTTCGACTCCTCTTGGGGGCAGTTCTTTCTCTAATTGTGGATGGCTATCTAATAACCTTCTCGGCTGAGCCGGTCAGCCAGGGCTTGCCTACGCTGGTTTACCTCCTCGTGGTTCTTTGCCGGTTAAGGCCATGAGACGAACTTCACCCAGTGCGCACCCATGGGTAGCGGCTACGGGTTTCACCCCAGAAGAAAAATCCCTTATAAATAAGCATGAAAAATCTTCGATCATGGATACTAAAAATTTTCACTATGCGCAACTCAATTATAGGGTTATTTTTCTTAAATAGGCATGCATGGACAAATTCTATGCGAAACAGAAGTTTCAAAAATAGAATTTTCTAAAATTCTGTCCATGGTTTGCACGAGCAAGCATCTAACCAATTCATGCGTTAGTCAAATTTCAATATGCTTTTATAAAAATGCACACTGGCATTTCCAATAAGCTCAACATTTAGCCAAATTTCAAGTAACTTAACAAACACAAGCATTCTAGACTCCTAGTCTATCTAGCTAAGTATCAAGGCAATTCTAAATTTTATCTTGATTTTGCTAATTGTTTATTTCATAATATCATCAAACATATGTATTTGAATATCTTAGCCAAATGTCTGGCATACAAGTTTAAATTCATTATTTTATTTTGCCAGTTACCAATTACAATATAAAACTTAACATCTCATATATGCATTTTGAAATGTAATTACTAATATGGAGATATTTTAAAAATAAAAAAGAAGAAAATTAGAAATAATTCATAAGGTGGTGCAACTGCAAGTAATCACTAACTTATATCGCTATAACACATGAATTTAAAGTATTATCGTGGAGCATAATAGTTTAGAGTAATTGTTAATATAAAAATGATTTAATTAAAAATTTATTATAATGCAAATTTCAAAGATAAATATTAAATGGACTTTACTTTTAACTTTATTTATTTCATAATAAATAGCATTTCTTAGAGTGTGAGAGGCTCAAAGTAAAATATATTTAACACTACGCTTCTAAAATAAAAATGTATAGAGCTAAATCATGTGCTCAATCATCTAATCCTAGGGATGCAAAATTACTTATCCCCAATGTATACTAGCATTAATTACTCGCTGTCCGTTTCATGCATGTATAAAGATATTATTCGCGAGAGTACGGATAAGTTTTCACGACACTCGCACCCGCTTGCATATCCATTTATATATTAATATATAACATTTTTTTATTTAAAAATATTTATAATTTTTATTCTTAATGCATAAGATATAATATTATTTTGATTTAATAAATAATTTTTAAAAAGCAACGGGATAGAAATGAAAAACTTTTGCATTTAAGTAAGTATAAGAATGAGAGTAGGTATTACTAAAGGGGATAAAAGAGGAAAGAGATCTACTCTTCAAACATGTCTTACTAACATCTCTATTTAATCAGACTTAGCTCCCCTTCTCTTTTTGTTTTTGCTTTTTTCTCTTTTTGTAAATCTCAATTGTTTATTTTCATCTAATGACTGATAATACAATTCGTTGTGAGTTCCATTATATTTACTTTTTCTCTTCAGTTATTACATTATAATTATCTTTACATTTATTACAAATTAAATTTATATTACCAGTCGTTAGATAAAAATGAATGACTGAGATTTATAAAAAATAAAAAAAGTAAAAACAAAAAGAGTAGAGAAGCGGAATCCTATTTAATCTATTTACTTAGAACTCCAAATTTAAGTCTTGGTAGTCCCTCCCATTCTACCAATCAAATACATCCAACTTATTTAATTATATCCAATTTTCCTTTCTCAAGTGAATCATAATGAATGAATTGAGATTAAACCCAAATTTATTAGTGAACCACTCGTTTTTTTACATGTTGAAAGTATAATAGTGCAAATCTTTGTTTATTCTTTTGTACTAATTCCCACGTTTGAAGGGAATGTCAAGTTGAAAAGTCCACATTGGCCTAGTTACATGAGCAAACAGATGGGACTTATCAGTGAATGTAAGCAATATCCGAGGTCATATCCGTCATAAGGTAATACAAACCTACGATCGCATTGCCACGTGGCACGTTCAGAGAGGGACAACCTGTTTGAAAACAGATCGGCAGTTGCAGGCCTGGGTTGGGAGAGCAGTCGCCTTCTTCGTTGCTCTGACATTCCAACTCTGCAAAAAAGGAAAAAAACTCCCTATAACTTTATCTTTACTACCATATATATTCTATATGTACATATCTTATATGTATTATATATATAAACTCAATTCCTGTTTTGCCCCTATCCTTTCCATAATATCCCCCATCCCTTTCTTCTTCTACCCATCAAGCAAAGGATAGATTTTTTTTTCACGCTTTGTCTCTCTCTATATATTATAACACCCAGCGGAACACAAAACACCACACTTTGGTGTCCTATTTCATGGGTTCTTTCTGAGGTATGGCTTTTCTCTCATCTCTGTTACTGTTTTCTGTCAGTTCAGTTCATTTCTTGTCTGCCCTTTTTAGCCTTTTATTGTTATCGGATTAGTGGGTGAAGTCAACCAAGAAACTTCCCTTTCTATATCTCTTCCACCTTTTCTCTGATTCATATATGTCTCTTGCTGATTGAGTGTGTGTTCTTTTCCTTTGTTCAGCTGATTTGGAATTATTTCTGAATTCTTGATGAATTGATGCAAATTCAATATGCTTTGATATTTGCAGATCCATGTATACACATATATTTTGAAGACTACGAAATTTTATACTACTGCTGTATTGTATCTTGTGGGTTTTGGTTTATTAGAAATTTGTTTCAATTCTTGTTTGGATCTGAGATGGGAATATATTGATACGATAAATGTATATATGTATAATTGTATTGAAGAACGTCTATGTGACGTGAAAGTCTGATTTTTGTAATTGAAACATCTGTTGCAGATAATTTATTTGAAATTTTAAGTTATTTTCTGATTTGGGTGCTTTGAAATGCCGGGAGTTGTTATGGATGGAATTCGGGAAGATGAGGCAGTGAATGAAAATGGAAACTCTACACATTTGAAGGAGAGTTCAATTGAAAATAAGTCCCCTAAAATTGCCCCGGGTGAGCAGAGTCCTCCGGGGGCTTCTATTGAAGCCCCTTCAGACGGAGCGCAGACTCCTGCTCCTCCGGGTGCTGTTGTTGAAGCCCCTTTGGATGGAGCTGTGGACACCTCCATTGAGAAGCTTTATGATAATGTATGTGAGATGCAGAGTTCTGATCAATCTCCTTCAAGGGCCAGTTTTGGATCTGATGGTGATGAGTCGAGGATCGATTCGGAGTTGCGCCATCTTGTCGGTGGAGAGATGAGGGAAGTGGAAATAATGGAAGAGGAGGAAGAGATGGAAAAGTTGGGAGAAGATGGTTGTCGTAGCGATTCTGGTTCTAAGAAGGAAAGCTCATCCACTTGTAAGAAGTCCGAGAAATTGGATGATGCCCAATCTTCTAGTACAAAATCTCCTTCTCTAGCACAACCAAAGAAGGGTTCTAACTCGCAGTTGGAATCAGAAGCATCGTTGAAATCACCCAAGACCAAAAGTCCTCAAGAGAAGCCTCCTATAGATAAGCGGAACGATAAGAATTCAAGGAAACCAAATGCAAAAAAGCAAAGAAATTCGCCACTGGGAGGGATGAAGATGCAGAATGGGACCGAGGACTCGTCTGAAGTCGGGTTAGATAATCCAGATCTCGGTCCATTTCTGCTCAAGCAAGCCAGGGATTTGATTTCTTCCGGGGATAATCCCCAGAGAGCTCTCGAGTTATCCCTTCGAGCAGCAAAATCATTTGAGAAATGTGGGGATGGAAAGCCCAATTTAGATGTGGTCATGTGCTTGCATGTTACTGCTGCAATATACTGTAACCTAGGCCAGTACAGCGAGGCAATTCCTGTTCTTGAGCACTCAATCGAGATTCCAGTGATCGAGGAAGGCCAAGATCATGCACTTGCTAAATTTGCCGGTCATATGCAGTTGGGTGATACGTATGCAATGCTGGGCCAGCTCGAGAACTCTATAGCATCGTACACAACGGGATTGGAACTCCAGAGACAAGTTCTGGGAGACACGGATCCGAGAGTTGGGGAGACTTGCAGGTATTTAGCCGAAGCTCATGTTCAAGCATTGCAATTTGATGAGGCGGAGAAGTATTGTCAAATGGCTCTTGACATCCACAAGGAGAATGGTTCGCCCCCTTCCCTCGAAGAGGCAGCAGATCGGAGGCTCATGGGTCTTATACGCGAAACAAAAGGAGATCACGAGGCTGCTCTCGAGCACCTTGTTTTGGCTAGCATGGCCATGGCGGCAAATGGCCAGGAAATAGAGGTGGCATCTGTGGATTGTAGCATTGGAGATACATACTTATCATTGTCTCGGTTTGATGAGGCGGTTTTCGCTTATCAGAAGGCACTGACAGTGTTCAAGTCCTCCAAGGGAGAAAATCATCCAGCAGTTGCTTCTGTTTTCGTCCGTCTTGCTGACTTGTATAACAAGACCGGGAAATTGAGGGAGTCAAAATCCTACTGTGAGAATGCCCTTCGTATTTACGCGAAGCCAATTCCTGGAATTCCTCCAGAAGAGATAGCCAGTGGTCTCACCGACGTCTCTGCAATTTATGAATCAATGGATGAGATTGATCAGGCACTCAAGTTGTTACAGAAGGCATTGAAGATATACAACGATGCTCCAGGGCAGCAAAGCACAATTGCTGGGATTGAAGCACAGATGGGAGTCATGTACTATATGTTGGGAAACTACTCTGACTCTTATGCCTCCTTTAAGAATGCCATTTCAAAGCTCCGGGCAAGCGGGGAGAAGAAATCTGCCTTCTTTGGGATTGCTCTAAACCAAATGGGGCTTGCTTGTGTGCAGCGTTATGCTATAAATGAGGCTGCAGAATTGTTCGAAGAAGCGAGGAGTATCTTGGAACAGGAGTATGGACCCTACCATCCCGATACACTTGGGGTTTATAGCAATCTTGCTGGCACATATGACGCAGTTGGCAGGTATGCAACCTTCTACTTTTTTTGTAGTTTCTATAATGAGATTTCCAATTGCATTTTTCCTGTGTGCACCCCCCCCCCCGGGGGGGGAGGCTTTTTTTTAAGTTCTATTCTTTTTCTTACTATCTGTTATTTTGTTTTCTCTTCAAGCAAAAGGGTTTTATGAAAAACCAATCATTTTTATGAATCTGTCTAGACTTGTGATCACATGTCCAGTTGTATTTGAACCTACCTTATTCATGCTTTGAATTACTTTTATTTTCTTCCCATTCATATCACATTGGACTAAACTAAATTAGGATTATGTTTTCCTTTTTATTTTTTTATTTTTTTTTTTTGTAATTAAATTAGGATTATGTTTATTCTTTCTTTCAACTTTGGTATAAAATAACACCCAAAGCTCATTCAGGGTGTAAAATTTGTCCACCAAATCATGATTCATGCTAGAGCAGAGAGTTGCATAAATCATAGCAACTTTATAGTTGGAGATTTTTAATTTTAATTTTTATTTTTATTTTTTTGGGGGTGGGGGTCATACACATCTAGCTCTAGACATAGTTTTAAAAAAAGGTAATGGCCGGTATAATGATAACAACCACAATGACCAAAATGCAGGTGTAATAAGAGCCCCGCACCCCGGGGGGTGTTCTGAAATCGTTACGTAATGGTAATAGTTGATTTTTAAAACTATACCCTGCATAAGATTCTGGTGAGTGGGAGCATAGATGTTTAGGGAAGAACCTTTTCTACTTAAAATTCATGGAGACAAGTTTGTGAACCAATTTATTGGGATATGTAAAGCTAACTTATGTTTTTTATATATAGTTGACGTATGTATTATTCTTCTCGTAATGCATTTTCTTTCTTATACAGGTTGGATGATGCAATTGAACTGTTGGAATTTGTTGTTGGGATGAGGGAGGAAAAGCTTGGGACAGCAAACCCTGATGTGGATGATGAGAAGAAGAGGTTGGCTGAATTATTAAAAGAAGCAGGCAGAGTCCGAAATAGAAAAGGCATGTCATTAGAGAACCTCCTCGATTCCAACCATCAGACTGTAAACAAAGATGGCATTAAGGTATGATGATATAAGTAATGGTTATATAATTTGGAATGATGTAATATATGAAGTTCTTTATTTATAAGCAAAGAAGGAAATAAGAAAGAAAGAAAGCAAGCAAAAGAGAAAGAGGAAGAAGAATAGGTTGTCTCTGTGTAGATTAGATTCTTGTTCAGGGGTTCAAATGAATAACTGGTTGGGATCATGCTTGTAATATTTGGTTTATATTATTACATTTGTCAAAGGTGAAGTCTCTTTTGTACTGCATCATTTAAACACTTTTTTTCTTCTGCAAATTTCTTGGTGTCATAAAGTATTTGTGTATTTGTATTCAAAGAGTGATGAGTGTTGGACCTATTGGTTGACGAGCCTATATGTAATTTGGGAAATTACCATTTTGACATGGTACATTTATTTTTCCAGATCAGATTATAAATCTTAGTACATGAAACTGGTGCACACATTGGGACCTTTTATTTTTTTGTTTTTTGGTGCTTTGTGTCAGGATGAGATAAAAACCATTTTAGGTTGGTGGTTCCTATTAATTGCTAATCATTCAATGATCATCGACATGGTTGGTGCAGATAAAGACAGTTGTCCCGTCCTTATGTGCATGTGTGTATATCTATGTATATGGATTTCTAAATGTTTCAAGAAATAATTGTACTCTTACAGGCAAATTTCCTCGTTCTTTCCTCCCAGCTTAGATTGTGATTGTATTAAGGATTTATCTAAAGAATAACTTTAGATTGCCGAAGCTACAGCAATATATAATGTCCATGAAAAATAGTAATTAACTTCTTTTTAGTCTGTCCTGTCTTGGAGTCAACGTGTTAAATTAATAATTCGTTTAATTTATAAGATACTAGAAGATTCATCTGTTACATAAATTAATAACTTTTTGATACACTAAGTAATATGATATGATTATTATGCCTTGTTAAAATATGAGTGCTTATTTTTTTTTCTAAAAAATTGATATCGAGTTAGATATTATGGTCCCGTTTGACATCAAGAACAAACTCTAAAAATCTCTATAAATCTTCAACAACCATTCTACTTCTAATTTTTTCGCTATCACTATTTTCAAAAAAAATTTAATATTTCACTAAAAAAATAAAAAATCTGGAAGTAGGTTAATCGAATGTGTAAATTTTTTATACAATTATATTTTTCATGTCGAAAGTTTTCAAACGAGTACCATTGTCGTTATTTTTTGTGAATTTTTTTGAATCCGTGGGAACGGATTTGAAAATCGTTCCCACGGTTTGTTACTTTTCAAAAAAAAAAGTGTCAAAATTAACTCGAAATTACATTTATCTCAATTTATTTTTTTTTTTACTCCAAACGGAGCCTATGTCTAACTTTTTGTAACGTGATGAGATGGTCTGGTGTCTTGTTCACCTATTGTAAAAGGAAATTATTTAACATCATTATTGTTTTGAGTGCTTCTCGAAAACAACCTCCGGAGTAGAACTATCACCTTCAGTTTTGTCATCCTCTTGATCACTTCCCCTAATACTCTCAATAATCTCTTTGTTAGTCAGCATCTTCAAAGTTGTGTTGTTTTCACTTGGGGTAGTTCAATATCCATTGCATCATACGGAAAAAATAGATGTATAGTCACCTCCCTAAATTAATAGTTTATTATTAATAAATTTTAATTAATTAATAACTTATTAATTTATTGATTAATTAATACATTGCTTAATTAATAATTTTTTTGTTTTTTTTTTTTGGTCATGAGGCTATCATTTTATTAAAGTTATATTATATGTCTTGGAATTTTGAGTTCTTTTCACCCAATCTTTCAATAATTATCTTTTCCTACCTGTATATTAATAAACGCACAAGTGGGAGAAATCAAATACGATAAAAATACATTTATGAGATGTGATTTAATTGAATGAAACTATGGTTTAAAGCAAATACATTATGGCCTACGTCTAAATGAATGATACAACTGTAGAAATAGAAGCTAGATTTGATGTAAGACACGTTATGGAATTAAGCGGTAAGGGTAGGAATTATTTTGTAAAAATATCTTACTTACTAAGACACTTTTGTTTTAGTAATAATTACTAAGATAAAATTTAGAATGGATTCTTGACAATTATTTGATAATTCGGAAATTAATAATTCTAAAGATTTTGTGAATACTTCAATTTTTTTTGTAAGATTTAGGTTGTAGATTTTGTGAATATTTTAATTTTTTGTAAGATTTTGGTTGTTCTCTTTAAATATACACTATAGTCATTTAATCCTTTTAAGAAGGTATTTGGTTGGTGAAAGTTGGCAAAACAATACAGTAAAATTACAAAAATTTGAAGTAAAAGTAAAATGTGACGAAATTTGATTGGAAAAAAAGGGTATAAAAAGTTGGGAAAAGTTAGTAAATTTTAATTAGTTTTAGCCAATTAAACACCCGACAACTTTGACTGAACAATATTAGTGTGTGTTTGGAGTGATAAAAAGTGAAAAAAAATAAGATAAAGTGAGAAAAATTATGAGTTTGTAATACGTGCAGTGAAAGAAAAAAGTTGATGTGATAGAAGTTTTTAGAGTTTTTTTTTTTTTATTTCTTGGAGATGCCAAACGGTCCCTTAATCTAGTTCTTATGAAGATTCGACTTCTAAAAAGGCTCCGATTGGAAATGCTATTCAAAATTTTAGTGAAATTAATGCTAAATTAATTTGTTTATTAATGTTTGTTTTTTGTTAAAAAAAAAATACCATGTAAAGTGAAAAGTTTATTCAAACAGCAAGGGTTAATTATTCAATCAAACGATGAGAATGAATTCTATATATGTTATATAGTGAATTTTAAAATTCCTTGTCTATAATTTGTGCTTGACTATTATGATAATTAATAATTCTTTGTTTCCTTTGAACGATATCAAGTTTACATGATTACGTCAAAGATACATATATGATGAAATATTTTTATTCTGCCTTTTTTTTTATTTTGATGTGGTAGACGTAGGTATAAATGAAGAGTTGATGTGCAGATTCTAACAGCTTGATATTCATATATGGACACTTTATTTAAGCCAATGAGTGAATAAACTCAAAATTTTTAGAATTAAAGATTTAGGGTACGTTTAGAGTGATAAAAAGACAAAATGA
This sequence comes from Vitellaria paradoxa, assembly GCA_019916065.1. Classification (NCBI taxonomy): domain Eukaryota; kingdom Viridiplantae; phylum Streptophyta; class Magnoliopsida; order Ericales; family Sapotaceae; genus Vitellaria; species Vitellaria paradoxa. Next base: position 38,835,810 of record CM034240.1, read on the forward strand.
GATAAGTTGTGGGTTCGTAATTCGTACAGTAAAACAACAAGTGAATAATTTCTAGAGTTTTTCAACCTTATTTTCTCACTATAATTAGATTCTGAATTAGTCAATATAAGAATGTCAGCGTGTGACATTTGATCCATACTTCTCAGCTTAGCACCAAATTTGGAATGGTTAATGCCATATAGTCAGAAATTTTAATCGAAAACATTAATCATGAATTAATCATTTCAAAATAATTCTCTCGAAAAGAGTTTTATTACAAAAGTATCATTATCACATTATGATTTACGCTCTTAAAAATTCTAATCGAGTGGTATTTTCCATTTGAAAAATATTTCAATATTTTCTATCCTAAAAAGACATTTCAGCAGTTTGGATAAATTTTGTAGTAGAAATTAGAAGACACAAAGCTAATGAGTCTACTTCAGTTGTTGCTGAAATGTGCTTTTCCTCCCTTCCATCCGCAGATCTGATTGTATTATATTTTTGGGTCGCCCACGCTTATCTTGTACTTTAAATAAGGTAGTGGGTCTCTCCTCGTAAGTAAAATGGACACCTTTCAGCCCCTCTTAAATGCCACCTTCATAGTACTTTGCTTAATTAATACCTTGATTTCCCTTGAAGTCTACAATGCTTGATGCATATGGGCAGACAAATTATGATTTTTATTGGTCATGTTAGAGTTGCAAACGAGTTGGGTGAAATTGAGTTGTTGGTTGTTAAGTTTGACTTGAAACTCTTGTTGGGTTTTTAAATGTGTTTAAATTTAGTTTATTAATCCTAAGAGTGAGTATCAAATGAGTTTTTATCCACTTAAACTTGAGCAATTTGATGTTTTTAATAACAAATTACTTAACTTAATTAAAAATTTGTTTAAAAATAACTCAGTAAAAAATTATTCAGGATTTATTCATAATAAAATAAAGCTAAATTTGTTATTAAAAACATCAAAGTGAATAAACCTTGAATGATTTTTTATCGAGTAACTTTTGAACAAATTTTTAATCAGTCTAACACAAGTCATGCTCATTTAATTTAGTTTGTTTTACAATTTCGAGGCATAACTTGGTGGAAGAGGATGGACTGAAATGCCTAGTTATTTCCATAATTTTATTTCAATACCTTGTTTGATATATATTTATTTGAAATGGCATTTTATTTGCGAGAATTAAATAAAATGGCAATTTAAAAATTATCAGTCTCTTGTGCTAAATTAGACATGAGTACACCAAGGAAGTCTGGAACTTCCTTCGAACACCTGCCAAACGGGTGGGTCGTGCCAACGCCCGTCCGCACAGCCCGGATGCCAGTCTTAGCGCTTTATCTGGATTTAAATTTTAAAATAGCTTTCAACTTTTTTGGTAGTTTTTTCTTATGATTTTTTTTTTAAATTATAATTTTTAATCGTATTAATTACATTCGTAAAAAAAATTAAAAAATTCACATCCAATTCAGTAAAAGTTAAAAAAATTAGGGGTCATTTGATTTATTTTTCTATTTTTTGTTTTTTACTTTTATTTTCTGTTTTCTGTTTTGAGTTCATTTTTCATTTTGTACTTTTGAAAATAGGTAAAATAGCTCAAAATTCATTTGGTTACTTGTGTTTTCAAAATTTGTTTTCGAAAACTAAAAATGAGTTTACACATGAAATAAAAAATGATAAAAAAGTCATTTTGAAAGTTTTTAACAAAAAATAAGGAAAATCTCAAAATAAGGAGAATAAAGTATTGTTTGTTTATTCGTTTTAAGATTTTTAACACATAAAACAAAAACACAAAATAAAAAACACAAAAGTAAAACCAAATGCCACTTTACTTTTTCGTTATTTTTTTAGTTAAACGGATTGCTTTTATTTAAACAGATGAAAATTTTTAATTTTCTTTTTACGAAGATAATTAATATGTCTAAAAGTTACATCTTCTAAAAAAAAGTTAAATTCCGGTGAAAAAAGTCATACAAGACAAAAAAAAAAAAAACAATTCCAGATGAATCCAAACTTTTTTTTTTTTTTTTTTGAAAGGTAAATGAATCCAAACTAAGTAAATGAATCCAAACTAACCCAAAGCAGCAGTGTTGTTTTTGAGTTCTTCTATAAGCCACCAATTGGACTGCGTGTTGTACATATATATTTATGTTTGTTCGGTGTGTGAGTCAACTCCTAGCTTGGTAAACATTCTCCATGTGGCCAAATCCTTCCCAAGCGTCCGGCATAACTAAGGCCACTTGGCCCCTTGTCATCCAACAGTTAGACTATGGAGGTTTTTGGAGCAGTAAAAATTAAAATAATTTATGAGTTTATATTTTATATAATAAGATAAAAATGAATAATTTTTAAATGTTTTCAGAAGTTTTCAGCACACACCATATATGTGTATATATATATATATATATATGATATATGTGTACACGTGTATCATATATGTTGATATACGTTGACTGATTTTCGGTTATAAGAAATAGAGTATATCTGAGTTGATGAAGAAGCTTCAACTTCGTAGTTTCAATTTTGGTTCGATAATTCAGGCGTTCCGATTCTCTAGCTAGTTCTTTGTTATTTCGTTTTCCTCTTCCTCATGCTAAATTAGACTTGGTTGCCCATCGTTCTTTATAGAAAACGAGCATGTAGGAGTTGATTTGCTTGAGTTTAAGATTTGGTTTAAATTGTGGGGGTGTGAATTCTTGTTGGACCTTGCTAGAAATTGTGTGGATGGAGGGTTAATGCTCGGACGGGATTGGGCGTTTGAAGGCCTAAGTTTCATTTAAAAAAAAAATCAAAAATTTTTATAAATTACCCAAATTTTATCTCATTACACAAAATTACTATATTACAATTTTTATTAACTTTTATTAACTTCTTCTCTCACTCCAATTACTGCTAAAATCATTGGTAGATTGATTTTGTAATCATTAAAGACAACCCATTTGTATTTAAAATGGAAAATTGTATTTCGAATGAATCTTACTTTTTGTTCTCATTTCATTAATTTAAATTAAAACAATCTAAGGTGGTATTTAATTTGTCAAAAAAAAATAAAATTGGTATAAAAATAACATGTGGTGAAATTTGTTCGAAAAAAATTAAAAATTTTAATAAAAATTAAAAATTTTCAAACATCCAAACGCTATTTTAATCAACTTTTTTTTGTTGGATAAGTTTTTTTTTTTTTTTTTTGGGTGACCTAAGCTCCGTTGGAACCTGAGGTGAGCAGGTTCCACTAGAATCATCCCACCTTACCAAACCAGGAACGAGAGGCCAAACCCTAAGACATCGTCTAACTACTCACAAGTTTAATTTTAGCACGATTCGAACTTGCAATGTTTAGAGTTTATGATTTTGCCACAGGCCTTTCTTGTCCACTAGACTATCACGTGAGGTTGATAAGCTTAATGATAACTCACGCAACTTAATCAATGGGTACATTAACGTCATAGTAATGCCATATCAAATCACTACACGTGACGCTTAGAATTTATATGATTGTCAATTTATAAATCAAAATATATTTGAAGAGATTAATGTAATACTTACATATTTTGATAAAATTAAAGTATTCAGATTAAGATATTTTAAATATTGTTACACGGTGTTTATACTAATTAAATTTATTTAAAATTATTTATAATAATTAACTGTGAATCTTATAAAGTTAAGTTTCTAATATTTGTTGTTGAAGATGGAGTTCCTATTGGAACGTTTTGCTTAAATTCTTACCAAAATAATGGTACATTGATCGAGCAAATAAAGATAATAACAATAATATTTTTTAAAAGTCATGAGCACTTTGTAATTTTTAAATGATTAGAGAAAATATTTATAATTTTATACGATTGAAGATGCCTATATAATATTTTAGTCGAATGAGATCTCTGTAATTTTTATTAAATTATTGAAAGAATATTTTTTTTTTTTTTTGTATTTTTAGCAGGGCAGTTGTTAACAACATTTAACAATAAAAGAAGTCTTCTTAAATTTTACATGACTGACAAAAAAAAAAAAGCCTTCTCCATTATGTTAATATCAAATAGAAGTCGACGTAATTTATCTTAAATTTTAGTGGTATTTGGTTTATCAAAAAAATTAAATAACTTTTATTATTCTTTTTAACTTTCTTCACTAAACATAAAATTAATTTTTTTTAATTTTTATCAAATACTTAAACTACCAATTAAAGTACCACATGTTAACAAAAAAAAAAAAAAAGTAAAAAGTTATAATTTTTTTACTGCACCCATTGGTCCCTTAGTCTTTGACATATACTAAATTAAAAGATCCTTTCCCGAGGGCACTCACCAAGGCCAATGACAACTGGACATATAATAATCTCTAACACTTTAATGAAATTATGAGATGTAAAACATTATTAGGAGGTATGCTTTTATTGACCTTTAATAAATGTCCCAAATACCGTTAACAAATGAATTGGGAGCTAATCCATGACATTGATAGTTATTAGATCAAAATCAAATAATTCACAATAAAAGTAAATTTAAAACTTCTAAATGAGAATTCTCAATTTTACTTTTGTTGTGAATAGTTCGACGAGATACCATAAGGGTAACATCAATCACAAGTGATGTTGGGCTCTCATCTTTCTTACCAAATGCCTAAAGTAAAATTTTGAAAGCATATTATCTTGCTGCATTTACTTCAGTTAGAGGCATGATTTTAGCATAAACACGGATGGTAATATTTAACACATGTTATGAATATAGTAAGGTGATGTTTGTTTTGGGAGTAAAGGAAGGTATTTTACTGAGATAAATTTTATCTTCTATTACGGTTTGGATGATAGGAATAACAATTACTTTGCGTTAACAATTATTTTTATACGGAGGTAAATTGTTACTTTAGGGGGAGGTGGGTTATGGGAGGGTAATGAAAAAATTTTACTCTTTTCTCATTACCTAACAAAATATTTCTTTATTCCATGTAAAACCTTAAACAACGTTCTCTTATAAATAATTATAATAAATATTATAAAATAATAATTTATTTAATCAAACTAAAATTAATTAATTATTAAATTATTAATAATTTAAATATTAATTTATGGCTAAAATTATTTATTTTCTCAAATTAAAATTAATGTTTAATAAATAATAATGACTTATTAAATTAATTATTTTATTAAAATATTTTATTAAATAAAAATTATGTCTCATAAATAATAATTTACTAGATTATTTATTGTATTAATATAATTTATTAAAATCAATAATTTATTTAAATAAAGTAAAATTATTTGTTTTATTAAATTATTTTATTAAAATAAAAATAATTTTTAATAAATAATAATTCACTATTAAAATTAACTACTATTGAAATATTAATCTATGATAAAATTATTTTTTATAATTAATATTTTTATTTAAAGTTATAAATTTAATAACATATTTTTAATTAAAATTAATTATTACTAAAATAACAATGATTATGATGATTTATTTTATTATAATATTTTATTAAAATTAAATATTAACTTTTACCTGTTGTTGATTTATTTTCATTCCAAACACAATTAATTTTTACCTCTTCAAAATTTTTAGCATTACAAACATAATATAATTATTACCGAATAATATTTACTCTCTTTCTTTCCAAACATATAAACCACAAACTTGTCAACTCTATAACTATTATCACGTAACAATTATCTCTATAATCTTTTATCTCTAAATCTTTCACCCCATATCAATATATGTCCTTAACACAGCCAGAAACGATAGTAAAATGACTTGTTTAACGACAAAACTAAATCTTGAAATCCACAAAGAGAATTGAGAGAAAACTCAAGACAAAAGTTTAAAGACTAAATAATAATTGACTTGTATGAAAATTATTTACAAAAGTCTCTATTTATAGGAAAAACTAATCATAAATCTAATCCTAATTAAAATAAGAATAAATCAAATCCAAAACAAATTAGGAAAACTAGTTCTAATTAGGAAAGGTTTCCTAAGAGTCTTCCTATCTAATTTAAATTATATTCGGATTACAAGTAGCAATTAATAAAATCCTAAATAAAATAGAAATAAAACTAATCTAAACTAGGAAATATTACATTTGTCTTACATCTTCTCTTCCTCTTAAAAAAATAACTCATCCTCGAGTTATATAAAATAAGATCTAAAAAAAAAAATTGGAAGACCATCACGAGCGAGCACCTTCAATGCAATTTCTGTTGTTAATAAAAATATGTATAATTCCAGTCTATGAATAATCTTCATTTTCACACACAATAATGGTCGAATTTTATTTTCTGCAATAGTTCTTCAAATAATTCTTCATGGTTGAAAACTTTAATCATATCAACCCATACTTTCTTAACAAATTTTAGCGCATTTTCACTATTTGAAGATTGATGAAACCAATTTCTTCACCGTCAAACAATAAATCCAAGTTGTAATGCTCATTACCAAAACGATCGATAACTTCTAATGTTGTAGGATTTTTAATCTCATCCTCTTGAAAACCAATTATAATTTTACTTTCTTCCAAAAATAATTGATCTAAATTACACTATTTTTAAAAATAGTGTCCATAAAAATAGAAGTCCATTTTCTCTCAATATTTTCTTTAAATTTATCACAATGTGTTGAGAGCTCCGCAATTACCTCTTCTATCTTAGTTTCCTCGATCTTTTGTTGTAAAGTTGTTTTGGACTCTGTCAGATCAATTCATTCTGCTAGCTTATAGGATTCAATGGTATATTCGTAGATAGTCTGGTAATTTTGCGAATAGTGCTGATGCTGTTGGAAGTACTGTTCATAATTAGGTGGTAGATATCATCCCTTTCAACGTTTTTTTGATCTTACTCCAGGATTTGATTTTGTCCTTCCCTTCACGTCTACAATTTTTTTTGTAAGTGATCCCACCAAGTCGAAGCCCCTCGCCTAAGTTGAATTGCCATATACTTTACTTTTTTATCTTTAGGGATAGATGCACAATCGAAATATCGTTCAACCTTAGCAATCTAGTCTAGGAATCCCTCAATATCAATGAACCTGTCGAAATGAACCCATCGAAATAAGAGATATCAGCCAAGACAAAAATCCGATTGATGCCTGTAGTTCTATCTTTGTCCTCTTCCTCCTACATCTATTAATCAATTTGAAAGTTTCATTCTCCTCATCTATTAATGAATCATCTTCTTTGGGAAATAGGTTGACGACTCAGATTTATAATATCAACCTTAGGGTTTCGGGGCTGATCACAAACATATTCAATTGTTAGGTCCTGGGGCCAACCGCGACCAATATCTCCGGCTGCAAGATTCTGGGGTTGACCATAAGCAACATCTCTGTCACGCCTCCCATTACCTCTCAGCATCCTTATTAATTCTTCGAAGCGAGTAGAAATCATTGCCACCTCATTGAGCAATTACTGTACTTCGACAGTGCTTGCATAACCACTAGCATTGTTTTGCGCCATCAGATTAGGAAAAATCTTATTCTGATATCATCTGACACAACCGAAAGTGAGGATAAGTTAACTTATTCAATGACAAAATCAAATCTTGGAATCTACCAAGAAAATTAAGAGAAAACTCAAGACACAAGTTTAAAAAATGTATAATAATTGACTTGTATGAAAAGTGTTTACAAAAATCCATATGTATAAGAAAAACTAATCACAAATCTAATCCTAATTAAAATAAGAATAAATTAAATAAAAAAAATTAGAAAAACTAATTCAAATTAGGAAATGTTTCTAAAAGTCTTCCTATCTAATCTAAATTCTATTCAGATTACAAATAATAATTAATAAAATCTTAAATAAAATAAAAATAAAACTAATCTAAAAAATATTATATTTGTCTTCATCAGTCATACAAGTGATCATACGATTAGAGTAATGTCCAATAATTCTCTGGTGGGAAGCTAAGAATTGCTGGACTGAAGAGAACCCTGACTGCGTTGTTGCTCCTCTTAAAGACATTCATTTATTGGTTGCAGGTTTGATTAGCACCTCTATATATATATATATATATATTTTAATAAATGGTGTTAACAAGTGTCGTTGGAGTACTGCTTGGGAAGAACGTTATTTTACCATGAGTGAAAAGGCACAACAACTTACCTCAAATATCCTCCTGATTTATGACATCTCACGCACTGAAGATCGCTTCACCAATCCCTATATATATATATATATATTTGGCCCAAACCAACTCTTGATTTAGCATATTTGAGTTTCATTTGGAACGCTCAAAAATATTAACAAAATTATAAATTATTAAAAATTATTTATTTTTTATTTTATTATACAAATTACAAATTCATAACTTTTATTAAATTTTATCGTTTTTTATCACTATAAACGTATCTTTAATTTTAGTGGTTAAAGATCAAAATCCTTCACTTTGTGTTCAATTAAAATTTTATTTTTTAATAAATTTTGTTACTAATTTGCTTTCTTTCATTTAGGTAGCGTTTGGGTAGGCAAATTATTTTTTATTTTTTGTATAGCTCGCTCTTAGTTAATTATTAAAAAGTTAATTTTTTTTTTTTGAGAAGAAAATTAACTTTTCAATAGCTAACTTTTTAATTTTTTGTTAATTTATCATTTTTATCTTTCAAAGTTTAAAATATTTTTATAATGTAAAAAGATAAATTTAATTTTAGAAAAAAAATAAAAAAATTAATATTTAGAAGCTGTGCTACTAGTTTTTTTTTTTATTATTATTCCAAACGATCATTTATTTTTAATTATAACAATAAATCTTATGTGCTTGCTAACAAACACGAAATTAGTTATTTTATTAAAAACTTTCAAAATAAACATTATAAAAATTGTTACTTATCTGATACGTTGAAACTTAATTATAAAAGTGTGTATAATTTTTATTTGTCCCAAATATGCATCTAAATATCACTTTATGACTTGACTTTTTTTTCAATAATTAAATTCTAGAGTTTTTAGGCCTTACTTGGGGTACCAAAGTTCACCAAAACTCACTAATTTTAATTAATTTTTTGTATTTTTTTAAATCAAATTTCTTCACATATTACTTTTATGTTACATCTTTCTACTTTTATTATACTTTTTGTTAACCAAACACACCCTTAATTAGTTATAATTTTCTCTTTTAGCGATTATTTTGTTCTGGCACTCCCCCGGTTATTTGTCCAATTTTCGGATGTAATGATCACTGGAAGAAACATTTCAACGACTTAATTTATCATATCTTCAATTATTATAAAAAAAAAAAATCAAATCCTAAAATGTGATTTCAATAAATTTTAGAGGTTAAAGTGAAATTTTTTTTTCCTAAGTTCAGGTCTTGAAATGTGATTTTGATAAATTTTAAAGGACAAAGTGGAACCTTCCTTGAAAGTCAGGTCGCGTGAAACGACATGAAACGTCAACGTTTGGCGGCTTTTGTTAAAGTTTCGAGGGAGGGATGTTGATTGGAAGAGAAGTTTACAAATAAAAATAATTAATTTTTTATTTGATTAAGTTAGAAAATAAAATAAAATAAAAATTATTCTTAATATTTTTGTTAAAAATATAAATATAAATAAATTTTATTTTAATATTTAACATATTTTATTGTACTTGTTATGCCCCTAATTTCATAATTTAGGATAGATGGCATGAGAATATGAGGATCAAATAAAACTAATTAAAATCTAGTTCAAGTTAAGTCTTTATTATAAATATCAATTAAAGTATTACCAAATGTCTCTCATTTCCATATAAAATAATATTTTAGCATATTACCATAAATCAAACAATAATATAATTCACTTTGACACCATCCTCAAAGGTAGTGTCCAAGATATGCACGATCACAATATATACTATAACTATGTTTATATCTCTCAAAACAATAAAATCATAAATGTAAAAAGCAGATCTACACCTTGAGTCACACGATTTATAATATCAATAATTCAATTTTCAATTAAGAAGCATAAACACAATTATTATTATCCATAGTTAAAATTGGACTTAAGATATCCTAGCCTAAGGTGCTTACAGATCCTACTTCGGGAATCAGGTCATCGTAATTCCTAACTTATATCTCTTGTTTTATAACCAAACTCATGATCACTCAGAAAAATCTACATCTCATCAGTCAATATTACAGTTATATTATATCAACCTCTTAATATAAAAGAATATAAATACAATCTTATGTAATGTGATGGAATGTAATGTCAATGCATACTCTATTCTCTATTTAGCCCAATCTTATCTTAGGATGAGTGACGCTTAGTAAAGTACGTGAGGTCATCAACCGCACCATTTACGCTTATAACAAATGAATATCTCAATATATATCACTAGTGGAGAACTGAGTTACACCCCCACTAGTATAACACTAAGAGGAACCAAGTTATACCATTGGCCCCTTCTGCTAGGGAATTGAGTTATACCCCTAGTCAAACATCTATTTAGTTTAAGGTCCAGAATCTTGTAATCATATCTCATAATTAACATCCCAACTCCAAATGACTGAACTCTAGCCATATATATCGACTAAGAGATCATCTGATATTTTAAGAATCTCATTTTATTATTTTTCTCAAAATCAAGAATCTCGTCCATATATATATAACCCGTGTCTCGACACGTCAATAATATCAATATGGCACTTTCAGCCAATTAATAATTATAATATAAAACTGAATGATGTAACTCCAGCCCCATGTGCATAATATACTCAATCATGTAAATAAATATCATTTAATATAAACATACATTCTCGTTACAGATGATGATTTTAGATTCATTTAATATTTTAAGATCAACTATGATTGGGTTTAAGCATAAAATAGAAGTTTTAAAATTTAAACTTTAACATTTTTGGACATTCTGCCTAGCGTCATCCAGATGCCAGCATTTAGCCTTACTGACAAACGCTGTCCCGACGCCAGTGCCCAGAACCAAATTTTTGTGTTTATTTTTGACGAACCCCAATTCTAAGACAACCCCAAATCACTCATTCATGTCACAAACTCAACAATCAATCGTATATAAATGTTCAAACATTTTAATAACATGTTTTTACCACATTTGATTTGACAATAACATAATATATATGTAAAATCTCAGCATATATATGCTCACATTCATTTATACACACATATATATACGTAGATCCTCCAAATCTCTACAATAATCAACGAATAATATATCAAAATCTTCCTAATAATATTTAAAACACAAATATAAGTCTCACATACCTCAAATCTGAAGAAAATATGAGGAAAAGAGCAGAGAATTTTGGAATTCCAAAACTTCTCTCTTCCATTTCTCTCACCTCGAGCGAAATCACCACAATCCGATATCGACACGATGATCACGATGTCAGTGATACCAAGGATTCATTATCTTCCTTTTCTGGAACACATTTTCTCTCTCTGCTCTCTCTCTCGCTCTCTCTCTCTCTGTCTTTCTCTTCTCTCCCCTTTTTTTCTCTGGAATCCCCGAATGCCACTTGAGAGAAAAGAAAAAAGACAAAAGGAAAGGAAAGAAAAGGAAAAAAAAGGCTAGGCCTTTAGTCTAGATGTCCAACCCAATACCAATTCAAACCAAACTCGACCCAAGAGAAATAAAGTAAATTAATCCAATTTTATTTTAAATATTTGATTGACTAAAAAAAGGCATAAATGGTCAAAAATAAATACCGGATGTTAAAGTACCAAACTAAACTCAATGGTTTTGTTAAAATTTGTAAAGTTTTATTTATGGAGGGTTATTATGTCTATTTAAATTATATATAAGAATATGAGAACAAGAATCTGTAGTTTTACTCAAGCCTATTTGGAGGATTGAAAAGAAATACCAACTTTTAGTATTTTATATATTTAGTAAAATACCAAAAGTTATCAATAAACCTATATGGTAAGTTGTCAACACATTAATTTTTTGTTGAACTGGCGAGAGATATAATAGTTACTTCACTTTAACCCAATTAAAAAATTATCAGAATTTTTAGCAAATACTCAAAAAAATTATTAAAATTTACTAAAATTTTTAATTTTATTTTATCAAATACGCCAAAATTTTCACCTACTATCTTTTACCAAAAAAATTAATAAAAATAGCTTGAAAATTGAACTTTCAAATAATGTCTCAATGAAAAAAAAAAGTAAAATAGGATGTGAAAATTAATTTATGAAGTGCAAATAAACTCATTTTTTATTTAAATTAGGTTTTATACAAATGTGATTTAATCTTTAACCAATATACTTTTAAGAAATTAATTAGTAAGACCTTATTTTATTTTATGCCATATATTACTCTTGTTCCCTAGTATGGCGAAGTCATTGTTATTTGCACAACTTCCCATTATCGTTGTCACAAACAATGGTATTCATAAATTTATTTTATATTTTTAACAAGTGCATTAAAAATAATTTTTATTTATTTTTATTTATAAACTTCTCTTGCAGACAACAACAATTCCTCAAAAATACTTAAACTTAGTATGGCGCAAGAGGATATATTAAATATTAAAATAAAATTTATTTATATTTATATTTTTAATAAGTATATTAAAAATAATTTTTATTTTATTTTATTTTATTCTAATCAAATAAATTTTTAATTATTTTTATTTATAAACTTCTCTTGCAAACATTATCACTCCCTGAGAACTCCAAACAAAAGCCATCAAGCGGTGGCGTTGCACGCAGTTTTACTTTCTGGAGACTTCTGGAGCTGAAGTCATCCCCAACTTCAGGCCCCTTTTCCGTAAAAATAAGAGCGTCTTTGTTACCATTACTAACTTAGCGAGAGTGAAACTATGTACAGCGACAGTGATGATGAATTTCAAAAAAAAAAAAGATTTAATCTCGAGAGATTCACTCCCTAGGTCAAACTCCTAGAGAGTGAATCTCTTTTGGTTTGTGCCACACATACCGGCCCCTCAACATGTATAGCGGTCAATCGCGAACTCGCGTAGCGGCGGGGAGTCGGACCCACACCCAAGAACTGGATACGGTTCGTCCAGCCAAGGAGGCCCGTCCTACCAACCTTTACTACGCTTTGCGCCCGGGAGGCTGGCCCCAAGTTTTTGCTAGAGAGGAGACTTGAACTTGAGACCTTGGGGTGGTAAGCCCCTAAGTCCCAGTCCAAGACCATCCCATCTAACCCCTTGGGGTTGTGATGATGAATTTCATACATTTGACAAAAACCCTTGTCATTACTAAAGAAAAATTAATGTTATTTATCTGAAATTATTTGTTGATAATAACGGGCATATAATAAAAGGTAAATTGCATCTAAATTCTTTAAATATTAACATAATTATACATAAATTCTTTTAATATTTAAAAATTACAGACATTCCTTTATTTTAAAATGTTTATAACACCTAACTCCTTTTGTTAAATTTAAATCTAATTCCGTTAATTTTTTTTGTTATAAAGATAAATTTATCCTAATTAAATTAATTAATCACAAAAAAAAATTCTTTTCCCTCTTTCTCTTCTTTTCCCTTCTTTCTGTCTAATGTAAATAAAAAAACTCTCTTTCTTCGCCCTTTAAGACAATCGACAGCAACTGAAGCCGCAGTGGCAGAACTCTTTCGGATCTAAAACCCTGGACGAGCTCGAGGAGCTTAAGACCCTTGAGCTCAAATACTCTAATTTGAAGAACGCGGTGAAAGCCAAACAAGAAAAAAGGTTAAAGAGGCGTGGAAAAAGGAAGACCACTGGAGTAGGAACGAAGATTGCAGGGGCCGGGGATGGTGACGTCGCGGGCTCCGGAGCAGGAGCCTGCGACGGTGAGTTACCAAATAGCTCGGTAGGGAGGAGCACCTTGTCAACTGTGAAAATGCAGAGTGGTGTTGAATCAATCACACGATTCGGGACGAGTCGAGTCCAGCCTTGAGAGTGACCTCGTCGCCGGTGGTGGTAACGGTCAAATCGGCAGTGTTAACGGTCAGATCAGTTCTTTGATACCCATGAAGACATCGCCTGTGTGTGCGATTCGAGTTTGATGGAACAAAAAATTTCAATTTGAATCCAGGGGTTGCTGGTTTTGTCACAACTGCAATTGATTTTGACTTTTGGGTAAAAGACCCTGAAAGCATTGATGAACATTGTGAAAAGTTCCTGAAATGGATGTGTTCAATTCCAGAAGAAATTGAGGAGGATGGCCCTCTTGATGCTAACTGTGATGAGCGGAAAGTGGAGATTGAAAGAATTACAGAAAACAGTGGGCCAGTTTTAAGAAATTTGGGTTCTGAAGATCGGTGTTTTTCCAGTCAATCTCCCGTGTCCTATTGGTCAAATGAGGCTCAAGAGTTGTTAGAAGGTGTATTGGAGGAGAATCCTGTCTACAGAATCAGAAATTTGGATGCGGGGACTGAGTTCATCGTGGATGAATTGGACTGGAATGGATTGCTAAGAAGACTTCGCGAAGCGGGCTCGAATCGTTTGATTATCGTTTGAAGAGGCTGAACTTCGAGAAACCTGAGAGAGAGAGAGAGAGAAATCGGCCACGGGCGGAGCACCATGAAAGCAAGAAATTTATATATATATATATATATATATATGGAGAAGATGCCGCCACGGAGGAGGCAGAGAAGAAGCCGTCGATGATGGTGGTTGGATCTACTTATTTATATATATATATATATAAAGTGTAAATACATAGTTATATATAGACGCAGCTGAAAAATATAAATTTTAATTGTTAAGAATGATAAATTTGATATATTAAAAAAAATTTAGCTGATATTATCTTTTTAATAGAAATTATAACGACATATTAACGAATGGGTCTTAAATGTTACAAACATTTCAAAATAAAGAAAGTATTTATAATTTTTAAATGTTGAAAGAATCTATGTGTAATTACGTTAATATTTAAGGAGTCTAAATGTAATTTATCCTATAATAAAATCACTATCATATTTGTTATTCGTAGTATGAGACAAAAGGCACAAGAATATAAAAATTAAATTTTAAACAAAATTAGACTTAAACTAATGTCAAATTTATAGGATAAAATTGGACGGTTTTTTTAAAATAATTCTTAATATTTCTCTTATAAATTAAGATCCAACGATTAAGAATTATTTTTTTTCTTTTATTCAACTATTGAGATTATTTTTATATTTTTAACTTCCCACTCAATTCTTATTTTAGTGGATCCCATTATCATCTTCTCACAAAACAGTTTAGACATTTTAAAGTTCACCATATTTTAAGAGTGGAGATCATATTTAAATCAAAACTGTAAACATAAATTCTGCTCAATTATAGTTTCTAGGAAGTTAAATCTTTCCAATTAAAGCATTATAATTTACATTTTTTTTATAGTGCTTATCAAAAATTAATTCGAAAGAAAAGTAAGATCAAAACACGTGTAGTAGCTGAGAGGGGCAAAAGTTTTAGAAAAAAATTAAAACTTATAAATTATCATAATTTTTTTTATGTGAATTTTTTGTCTAAATTTTTAATTATGTAAGTTTTAAAAAAAAATTAAAACTTATAAATTATCATAATTTTTTTATGTGAATTTTTTATCTAAATTTTTAATTATGTAAAAAATTTAATATTAATTTAATTCAGAATACTGTAAGAACTTGTAATTACTAGTCATTATCAACATTCCATCAGATTCTCTATATTCGTTCCTTATTCTTATGTAAATAAAATTAAACAATATAATAAATAGTCAAAAGTTATACATCAGCAACCACAACCAAAGGCCTCTTGTCACCCTTACCGATTCTTACTTTCTCCCTCTTCTCTCTTTCCTCCCTCCTATTCAACAAGGCCAAAAGAAGCAAGGAGAACAAAAAAAAAAAAAAGAAAGAAAAGAGAAAAAGTGTTGGCCTTTAAGTCCATCTCCAACTTTAAACCCAACTTGTGTCGAATTTGATCCCAAAAAAATAAAATAAAAATTAATAATCTGAATCAAATATTTAAATGATTTAAAAAATTTTAAATTAATTAAAAATAAATATCAAATATTACAATAATATTGTGCAAAATTTTAAATTAGTGTGTTTAGAATTGTATAAATTAGTATATATTTATAAAAATTGTAATTTTGTAATTCATGCTGTGAATAAAAAATTTGAATTTTATACAAATTTATAGCGATATAAATACTTCCAAACCACCCAGTTAGATGTTATGATTTTAGCATAAATAGGTTATGATTGATTGAGGGATTGGATGATAAGATATAAATAATACCATCGAATAATATATGAGATTAGAAATAATATGAAATTATTTTTTTATGTGGGACTATTTTTTTTAGTGTTCAGTCAGTGAAATATAAAGTGAGATAAAAAATATAATTTCAAATGTGATATGACAAGAAATAATTTTGAATTTTTAAATTTTAAAATCCGAATGTAGGATATAAGTAATACTTCACTTTCGTAGTATTACTTATACCCTATTTTTTAAGTATAAATAATCCTGATACTAATAATCTCTTGAAACTTCTTTTAATTAAATATAAGATTAGAGTGAGTCTCATATATATATATATATATATACACTATAACTAACTACAAGTTTTAATTCCGTGAACAAACGTGGCGATAAAAATGGTATTACTTAACACATGCCGCAAATAGTAGAAGTGATCTTACAATGATCGTAATGTCCAATAATTCTCTGGTGGATGCCAAGAATAGCTGGCCTGCATAGACTTTTGGAATGCATTGTCTGTTATTTTAACAGCATTCATTTATTAGTTGCAGGTTTGAATCCTGGTAGCCTACTTCAATAGGTTTTCTCTCTCTCTCTCTCTCTCTCTCTCTATACATACACACCCTCACGCGTGAGGTGGTACATATTAGCGCTCAGTTAGTTCCCATTATTCGATGGTTATCCTAATTAAATCTTGCTTGGAGTCTAAAAAAAAAAAAATTAAATAAAATATAATTTGAGTAATTTTTCAACGTTAAATATTTAGTCACTAAATTATATTTTTCAGAAATGAATAATATTATTTGAACAGATTTTTGTCTGTTCGAATAAATTTTTAACAAAAAATTAATGATAATTGTGTCAGAAATTTTGAATTTAAATTCGTTTGGACAGATTTTTAGATCTATTCTAACGGATTTAAGTTAGAAATTTTTTTAAATTAGTTAAAAAAATTTTTGAAATTTGTAGAAATATAATTGAAATTTGTAAAAAATTTATTAAGATTTGTAAAAATTATTGGGATATGTCAAGATATAAATTTATAAAAATTTTATGAATTATAAGCTGAATAAAATGTATTAGAGAGTTTTAGAAATATTTAGAATTTTTTTATAGATTTTTAATATTTATTAGTGCTCCAAACGTACTCTTAACAAAAATATTTGGCACGGATTATATCAATGTAAGTTATGATGTGCTCAATAATTAGGGGAAAAAACCCCAAAAAGAAAAGAATAAAACAAAAAAAGGAAAAAAAGTATACACCAAGAGACAAATTCACAAACACACACGCACTAAAAGCATCAATCAAATTGATGGAATTGATTAATATTTGACTAGCATAAATTGTAATAATTAGATTTTATTGGAAGCAACTTTGAAAAGTAAACGCGAATGCAATCACCATTGTTAAAGCATTTGTTTATGGGCCTGTTTGGTGTGTAATATTTTGCTAAAAATTTCTAAAGATTTCTATAAATCTCTGTTAATTTTATATTATATCAACTTTTTTCTCTCACTGTACGCATTACGAATTCTTTTCAAACCACAATTTATCTTAATTTGTCTCATTTTTTCTTACTCTAAACAAACCCTATATCTCCCTAGTTTAATTACATATATATATATATATATATGTATGTATATGTATCTAGTTTAAAAAAAGTAGGAAAATTAAATTATTAAGATCACATTTGATTAATATTTTTATTTTTATTTTGTGTATTTTATATTTTAAAAATCTCAAAAGAAGAAAAGTAAAAAACACATTTAATTTAATATTTTCTATATTTCATATTTCAGGATTCTTTTTATTTTAAATTAAGAAGGCTCAGAACTATTTTCAGTTATTTGTACGATGTTTCATTTGGGTGGAATTCTTATACAAACAGAAGCCTCGATCTCTACAAAAAGTCGTTTTATATTTTATATGTAAACTTAATTTTTTTTTAAAAATAAGTTTTCAAAATGTAAATGAACAAATATGTTTTTAATTATTTTTTTTATTTTTAAAAATATAAAATAGAAAACATACCTAAAAATAAGGGTCTGTCTGGGAAGAGTAGTCATTAGTCTTGGCTAATAGCTACTTCAACAGTAGTTGTACTTTTTTACCCTCTTATATTTTAATCTTCTTTTAAACTTTCAAGAATAAAAATGTCAATTTAACAAAAACAAGTTAGTCACCTATAAAAAAGTCACTTTTTTCATTCCCAAACACAAAATTAGTTAACTTTTTTTTTTAACTAATTACTAGCCATTAACCACTTTTTTTTTCCTTTCCTAAACACAAAATTAGTTAACTTTTTTTTAATTAGATACTAGTTATTAGCCATTAATCAATGCTAATTCTTCCCATACGGAGCCTAAGTATATCAAATGGCACCTAAATAATTTGACGAGGCCAGCCTCTCATAATTTATTTTCTTCTTATCTTCTCTAAATTAATATGTTGGGTTACAAATTCTTTTCATCTTTATTCATACCTTCAAAATACTTGTATTTATCTTTTTTTTTTAAATTAATGTTTGATTCAAAATTTACGTGCATTTTGATTAATTTTTAAAATTAACAATCGAAATTATCCTGTAAATTAATATGGTTATAAGTCCGGAAAAACTGGGGCTACAGAGGTACACAGTACGTGCAAGTGCAAATTTATCAAGGATGTGGTGGATGGGGTGCTACGTAGCCTCACAGCCACATGCTTCAAATCATGCTCTTATCCGTTTGAAATTACAAATGAATAATAATTAAACATCAACCCAACTTAACGTTACCTTTCCAAAAAAAATAAAACTCAACTTAACATTTGCTAATTTAAAAAAGGTTAATTTTATTAAAAATAAATTAATATAAATAGTAAATGATAAATTTTTATTTATTTTTTTAAGTTTTTAAATTTTCGATTCAAAATTTCATTTTTTTACATTTTTTATACCTAAATTTTTAATTAGTTATAATCTATTTCTTTTATAACTGTTTTGTTCTTAGAAATTATATATGAGTTGACAACAAGGTCAAATTAGCCACAGAAGGAGGAGTTGCAATAATTAAAAGCTTGACCATTAATTACTTAAAAAAAATCGAAAATTTAAGGTAAAATTTCTACTAAATTTCAGCAGAACAAAGTAAAATTTATTCAATAATAATAAATTTGTTACTTAACAAAAAAAAAAAGTAAAATAAATTTGCTATATCTCTATCAACATAAACTTATTACTAACAATTCGACATGACTCTCTGGGGTTAGTCTGAATAATTCGTGAGTATTATTTTCTACAGAGAATATACGGGCTCGATTCCTAACTCAAACGGTGTGTGCGTGAAGAGTAGCTTACATCCGTTAATTTAACTATCGGTTATACAGTTCGTTGAGAGTCGTAATAAGTCGATCAGGGTTTTGGATTACCAAAAAAAAAAAAAAAAAAAACAATTTGACATGATGCTAGTGTTTAATCCTTTAAAAAAAATTGATTCCATCTTTAATTTTTTTTTTAATTCATCTTAACCAGCAGAATTATCTGAAAATAAATTGTTCCCCCCCCCCCTCAAAAAAGAAATAAAAAGAAAGTCAAATTCCAATTTCGACCAAAGAGAAGACTTAACAGAGGTCTCGGTCCATTCTCCAACATTTCAACTCTCTCTCTCTTTCTCTCTCTCTCTCTCTCTGTGTCTCTCTCTCTTTCTATATATATATATATATATAAAATTCTATCTCTTCGTAGTTTTAGCTTGCAACAAGAATGAAAGCAGAGAGGAGATACAAAAAAGGGTTGTGGACAGAGGAGGAAGACAGAACTCTCACCGAGTACATAAGATTACATGGGAAAGGAAAATGGAATCGCATAGCTCAGACGACAGGTAAATTTGGACTTCAATCTTCCTTTTTTTTTGGGGGGGGGGGGAGTTTTGGACCTCCATTTTTTCTTTGGGGAGAAGTTTTGGATTTCCATTTATGGTAATTAGTCAAATTGCACGCGTTTAAGCATGTGGATACTGTAAATTAACATAGGATTTGTATATAGTTTACCATATATTATATATATATATATAGGTTTACATTTATTCGAGTGAATTTTGTGTAGGTTTGAAGAGGAGTGGTAAGAGTTGCAGGCTGAGGTGGGTTAACTATCTAAGTCCCACTGTTAAACATGGCGATTTTTCAGAGGAAGAAGATGACCTCATAATCCGGCTTCATAATCTCCTCGGAAACAGGTTTAATTTCTTCATTTTTCACCGCATATATATATATATATATATATGCATGTATATATGTACAAATTGTTGTTATATACCAACATTATGTTATTTGGTATTGTAGAAAAAGTTAAATATATATATATTGTACGTATATAGATTGCTTCCTATTTTTTTTTTCTTCTCTTTTCTTGTCTTTTTTTTTCCATCCAAAACATTTTTATTAATTCTTTTTTCTAAAAAAAATAATAACATTTTCTTTTTTAACATATCTTAAACAAAATCTGGTAATGCCTTTTGGAAATAAATGAGATGGTCCTACTTTTTGTTGGTTTTAATGGTTTCAAATATTATCTTTTTGGAATAAATTTGAAGCCATAAGAGGCTTAATTAATTAAAGAATGCGCTTGAAAATGGCTCAAAAAGGAATAAATTAATTATATATATATATATATATATAAATGTGCACACATATATTAAAAAAAAAAGATTCTTTACATGGTTTATTTGAAAATTTAAATTGGTAATTAAGTTAAAAAAGTTACTAATTAAATTTCATCTTTCATAGATATGCATGAAGACGTAAAATCATTTAATTTGAAAATGATATTTGTGGGTCTTAATTAATGAAAAAGTTAAATAAAATGAAATAAAAATAATCTACAATTTAAATATTTTTTTAAAAATAAAAGATGATGTAATAAGAAAAATACTAAAATAAGAATAAGTCAATTTCAAAGATTGTACATATATATATATATATATGCATATACATGTATGTATATTGGAGCAAAAACTCCTTTGTTACCATTCCGGTTGTAAATTGTCCTGCTTGTCCATTGTCTGTCAACTTACTTGTTTTCTTCCTAGTACTTGTCTTTTTTTCATTCAAATTAACCGTAACTTTTTTTCTCATAGTACTTGTCTTTGTTTTTTCTCTTGTTTTCGTATTATCATTACTTAAAAATCAAATATGGCCAGCATTATTGCAGAGTAAAAAAAAAAAAAAATGTAAGAAAAACAATAGCAACATAGTAGTACAATTACATTAACATGTTTATATACAGGGTTTAGGTTTGATACACTCTCAATAAAAACATTTTTTTTTTCAAACAAAAGAATGTCAAAATATAACATATGTGTTTGCAGAGAAATTTGTATTTAATGGAGACAAATTTATATTTTTAATATAAACCAAACTAATCTAAACCAAGCATTTTCTCACTAGATGGGGTTGACTATATGAATTTGTCGATACCAATTAGATCTGTTTAGGGTCATGTCATCTGATAGATATAGGTAGGTTAGGTCATACAAATTTATATTTTTAGTATAAATAGAAATAAACTAAAATTACAATATGGGTAAAAAATTAATAATAATAATAATAATAATATATAATTTATAAGGAAAATAATAAAATTAGTAAAATTTTAGTATAATTTTTTAAGTCAACAGAGACAACTATAGCTGCTGGGCCATTGAGGGATTCACCCATGTGTGTCAATATAGGGACAATTTCGAATTGGATTTAAACTTTTCTTATTTTTTATTTATATCCATCGTGACTTCTCTTGTGCGATGCACATGCGTAGAAATAATATATTGTCTAAGTTAAAATAATTTTACATCTTTTCAAAATTATTCATATACCCTTAAAAACCACATTTTATTACCAAAAAAAAAAAAAAATCAATTCCTTTTACTCATCAATCAATCAATTATAGGAAACATTTTTCGCTCACTGATTAAAAATTATCTTTCATGTCTGATTAAATTACAAAATAATGGTGTCTCATATTATCATATTATGTTGTTTGCGTGTATATATATATATATATATATTTAGACTGATAGTAAACTAAAATTAAAATTATATAAATATATATTTATATAAATAACCGAAATTGGTGAATAAATCTAATGTCAAAGGTGGTCTTTAATCGCTGGACGAGTGCCCGGAAGGACGGACAACCAAATCAAGAACCACTGGAACACTCATTTAAGCAAGAAGATCGGAATGAGGGAGGAGATTATCAGGTCCAAGGTCGGAGGTTCTTCACAAAAGCTTACAACGTTAGTCGTCGCAGAGAATGTTGCCGTCCCCATGGACGCGAATTGGGAGCTAGAGCCGCCATCCAACAACAATGTTGGAGTAATAGAAGAAGAGAAGGCGGTCGATGATGGTTCCCAGAACAAATTAGTGGGATTCTATCAAGTAGAAGAGGAGGCAAGGGTGAATGAGCCCGTTGAAAGCCCCTTCTGCTTGTTTTCTAATTTAAATACCCCTTTTATAGTGGAACTCTGGGACCAGTACTATTCCCTCGACGATCAGTTTGTTTAATGCATAGGTCTATGAGAGGAGAGGCTGATATTGATTACTCTGTCGGTTTGGTAACATTAAGATCGGAGTCGGTCAGATTAAAATCTAACATTTTAAATGTGTTCAAAATTTTTGAATTGATATCGAAATTGATGTCAGTCTATTCACTCTATATAGCTTGTAAAATCATTTTACTACTTCTCATGTATTGAATATTTTATTTTATTTCTTGTGTTTTAATTATGAATTATTCTAAGTGCTGTGTGTGTTTTTCCTGATCTCATCAATTTATTAATTGTTTTGTCTTTTCATTACTATATGCAAAAATCATTAGTTCCCACATAAGGATTGAACTTTTCCATAATTTTTTGAGGTCTACGTGTGAGAGTGAGATTTAAATTTTTTTTTTGTTATCATGATATTTTTTTTATCTTAAAATTGGACCATGATGATTAATTTTGAGGTCTAAATATGAAAGTGAGATTAGGAAAATTCTTTTATTGTCATAAAATTAGCTCAAAATAATATGCAAGTAGTATTTTTGTAATAAAAGCATAATTTTGTGAGTTTTATTATTTTAAAGTAACTGTCCAACAAGAGAATCATATGGTCTAATAAGTGCAAATATTTTCGTTTTTTGGTTATGTAACCACGAGAAGGAAAGGAGAAAGGAAAGGGTATGAGTAAGAGCCAAAAGGCCATTGTCACAATGTTGGCTCCATCTGCAATACCAAATTTCATTAAAAAAAAATTTAATAAATTTTAATTTTTTCTCTCACTACACAAATTATCATACCACATATAACTTTTATCAAATTTTACTAATTTTTTTGCCACTCAAAACACACTTATTATTGAGATCCATGCGCAATAAGACACCTACGATAAGGACATAACCAGCTTGCGTAGTTAGTGTAGTATATTTTGTTAGATTGATGCTAAATAGAATTAAAATAGAGGGTGAAAATGGATCGATTCTTTTTTTTTTAGCTGTTTGAGTTTGGTTCGAAAAAAGAAAAAAAAAAAACTCGGTTTGAGCTTGGTTCATAGCCAAAATAAACTCGAATCAAGCTAAATTTGTAACTCATTTAGAATCGAACTCCAGTCCGAATATAGAAAATTTAACTTGAAAACTCACGAGTCAACTAGATAAAAAAATATATTTTTTATAATTTTTTATATTTTTAATAATATTTTTATAATATTATTTATTATATTTTAGATTAAAATAATGTCATTTTGGTTTAATTAATTTATTTAAGTGCTAACCTCGTACTTAGATTCCTTTTTATATAAAAGTTGGAGTTGAGATCGAGCTCGAATTGGAATCCATTATAAATAACTTGAGTCAAACTTAAATAAATGACTCAAATAAATTAAAATTTAGCTCGACGCAGCTTATCTCTTTTCCTAATTAGAAAGATAAAAAAAAAATAATTATTGAAAAATTAATGAGAATAGTGTGAAACACTCGTAATTTATTGTTTAAAAATAATAATTTTATATAATTTTATTTTAATCATAACTCTGCTACTATCAAATTCATTATAATTAATTTTTAATATATTTTCCTGTTGTAATAATATTTTTCATTTTATTAATTTTATAGACTGGGTGTCCGGTCTTATTCCGGTTTGGTGACGTTTAACGGTAGAGCTGCATGCACGCATGGACCCCGTGGTAGATCCACAGAGCAACCTCCAGCGGAGCCAAAATTTTAATTAAAAATGAATAAATAAACAAATTTCACTTTATAGTTTTTAACTTTATTCAAAATTTTATTTTAAGATCTGATTTTTTTTTTAACAGCTAAGAGTTTGAACTTCTAATTTGTTACAATTTTTTCTCATTAATAATTATTTTGTCATTGTATTTCTATTGTTCAATTTTTAAAGACAAAATGATTCCTAAAACGTTATATTATGTACAATTAATTAAATATTTAAAAACTTAAAAAAAAACATAAATCTTAAAATAAAATTTTAGGTAAAACTCCTGTTTGATGTTATAATTAAATTATATTTTTATGAAGTTATTAATTTAAGATAATAAATTAACTCATGGGAAGTAAGGGGTTGTTTGGTGCCACAAAAAAATTAAAAAAAAAATAAAATTTTGCACCATGAACTGACACGCAACACTCAGAGTTAGGTAAAAATTTATATAAATTAAAAAAAATTAGAAAATATTAGAGAAAATTAGTAAAAATTAGGAAAAGTTGATTTTGTGTTTGGTAGAGAAAATCAAAAAAATTGCTAAGAGTTTTTTTATTTTTTGTTGGTCGTGAAATAGCCCCGAAATATTTTCTTATCCTTTTCAGATATGAGGTTGTTTGATTTATTAAAAAAAAAAAAAGAAAATTCAATTTTTACTAAATTTCTCTGACTTTTACTAATTTTCTTTAATTCTATTAACCTTTACTAACTTTTTTTAAGTTTCCCTAACTTTTTCTAACTTCTATAATTTTCTTTTACCAGACGCTTAATTAACCATTAAAGTGGCATGCGTAAAAACACCCGGTGTAGAATTGATTTTTTTTTTAACACCAAACCACCGAAAGTAATAATGTCAGTAAGTTTTTATTATGATTCAAGCATTAATTAATTGCATCATCTATTTCATTAATTTATGTTAATAATTGTATGCTACTTTTAATTGAAACAAGAACTGATATCAAATTAATATTCCTCTCATAAATATATCAGCTAATGATTGAATTTTGAATTTATCGTCATAGTTTCAAACAATTTGAGAAGAATTATCAGATAGATAGATAGAAAGGTGGGTGAGTGAATAATGGATGGAATGGGTGGATTACATTATCCATTATGATTGTGTAGAAAGCTTTTATACAATGCCAAAAGGATCTCTCTTTGTCAAGGCTTTGACTTCCTCATTTAGGCTTTCGTTTCGCTTAAAAAAAAAAAAGATATATATATATATTTGTAATTTTTTTTTTTATCTTATATGACATTTTACTAAAGCTTGATTTTCTTTTTATAAGTTGTAATTTAAGTCGCATTGGTGTAAAAAAAAAAAATTACGTCCATTTGGATAAAAGAAAAAAGAAAAAAATTAAATTTTCATTACTTTTTTATCTAAATAAATAATTTTTTTTAATTTTTTATATAAATACAATTAATACGTTTAAAATATACAACTTCCAAAAATATCATTTGGTTAAAAAAAGTCATATAAAATGAAAGAAAGTTAAAAAAATATCAAAAATTAAGGTAGCATTTAGTTTACTTTTCTATTTTCTGTTTTCTATTTTTGTTTTATGTATTAAAAATCTCAAAACGTTAAAAATCTCAAAACGAAGAAACAGAAAATACTCTATTTTTCATGTTTTGAAATTTTTCTCATTTTTTGTTAAAAACTCTCAAAACGACTTTTTGTCATTTTTCATTTTATGTGTAAAGTAATTTTTTTGTTTTCGAAATTAAATTTTAAAAATACAAGTAATCAAATAAGTTTGACCTGTTTCCTTTATTTTTGAAAGTACAAAATGAAAAAACAAAAGCAAAAAATAAAAAAATATAAAAACAAGCCAAATGAGCCTTAAATTTTTCATAACCAACCCAACCTTAGCTCCCACAAGGCCTCACAAAATATTTGAGTTTTTAGGTTCACTACAAATAACTATCTTCCTATATATATATATATATTTAATTAAATATATCTAAATTAATTTCTATGCATCTTCATTAATTTTTAAAATTTTAAAATTAACAAAAAAATAAACTCTCCGGTAATCTTCAAGTATGATAGAGGTACCTATTTATTTATTTTTATTTATTTTTTCTAATTTTCTCACATATTTACTACCAGATTCCCATGATCCTATCTGACCTTTTCCATAACCAAATCATTCGCACGCAGAAAGGTGTGTGAAAGGCCATGTGGTCCCTGTCTGCCTCGTTACCCAAAAAAATAAAAAAAATTATTGCATGCATTCAAATCTCTGTATCTATTATTGGGTCCGAAGGGAACGAACAAAGACAGGGAGGACAATTAATTTTGTCAGAAAAAATTGATGTCACGAGCATTAAGTCGGTCTGGCGCAGATACAAAAGTGGTAGCAGAATATATGGGCCCTGCAAAATTATTTTAAGTTGCAATTGCCTCAATTTTACGGTATATTTCACTGTCTCTTCACTTTTATTTCTATTTTCTTTTTCAAATAAAAATTTAAACTTTTAATTTGTTTTAATTTCAATCTTAAAATTACTATTTTACCTTGTACTTTTATTGCTAACTGTTTAACTTTCATGGTAAAATGATTACTTTTTTTTGATATACTTGTTGTCAAGTAGGGGTGGAAACGAACCGAGCCGTTCGCGAGCTACTCGAGCTCGATTCGTGAGTTAAACGAGCTCGAACCGAGCTTGATTTTTTACTCGTTTTGGATTCGAGCTCGAGTTCGAACCTAAAGAAGTTCGGCTCGAAAGCTCGCGAGCAGGCTCGGTTAGAATAATATATATTTTTTTAATAATATTTTAATTATATTTTTTAAATATATTATATTTTAAATCAAAACGACGTCATTTTGATTTAATCGAATTATTCGCGAGCCTAATCGAACCTAACTTCTTCTTTATCGAGCCGAGCTCGAGCCTATATAAAAGCTCAAATCGAGCTCGAGCTCAGTATAAAAAGCTCGAACCGAGCTCGAGCATGTTAAAGTTCAACTCGATTCGGCTCGTTTCCACCCCTATTGTCAAGTAGCAAATTTTGGCCAAGCGAAAACCCTAACAAAAAATTGATTGTTTTACCAATGAGCTTTTGTCTTTGGCCTAGACTTGCATTTTAAGCTTTCAAAAAAATTAAAAATATTTTTCAATATGTATCTCACACCAAACACAGTTAATTTATTGAAAGCCAACATTCATTGTTGATAATCAGACATGATTAAAATTAAAAGTTTTCCCTCATCTCTTAATTTTTAACAAGGTGAAACATACTCTCGATGCATATACCATGCACTCATAACTTTATAATTTATATGCACTTAACTAACCTTAGTATTTGGGTAACTACACTTAGGTAACATTTGGAGGGATAAAAAATAAGAAAAAATAAGATAAATTAAAATAAAACGTGATTCTGAATTAATTTTGGCATTTAGTTTTTTTTTCTAAATCGTTTTTTTTTAGATGAATAATGGCAAACCGTTAGAATGGTTTTCCAAATCCATTCTAACATATTCAAAAAATCAACATTTGATATTCTGTCCAATAGTTCTACTCTCTCTCTTGGCGGTAGTAAACTTCCAAATCCGTTCTAATGGATTCAAAAAGTCTCTTTAGAGATATGTAGCGTAAAAACTGTTAGAACGATTTTTCTAAATCTGTTCTAATGGATTAAAAAAAATTCGTATAAAATAGTGATAATAGTACTCGTTTAAAAGTTTTTGACTCGAAGAATATAATTGTAAAAAAAAGATTTACGCACTCAATTAACCTCATTTTGGATTTTTTATTTTTTGTAGCCAAATATTAAAATTTTTTGAAATTAATAAAGGTGGGAATGTGTAAATGTGTAATAGAGAAATTTTGTGATTTACAGAGGTTGTTGGAGATTTATTTTGTTTCTGGGCACTCCAAACGGTGCCTTACTATCTCTTAACTTTGAAATTATACTTACCTCCTTAATTTTGAAATATTGTTAATATTGACTCCTTTTTATTAAATTAATTATTAAAACTTAAAAGAAAATGTCAAATTAAATAAAATTTTAAATTTTTTCCTATTTTACCCTCCCTTTCTCTTATCGTTATCGATTTTCTTTACAAAAATTCTAAAAACAAGTAAAATAAAAAATGTTTGGATATTGTTGTAAAGAAAATTGATAAATATGTGAAAGAAAAATGAGTAAAATAGAAAAATTACCGAAAATTTTGGTTATTTTGACATTACCTGTCAAGTTTTAATGGTTGATTTAACCGAAGAGAATTAATATTAATAATATTTTAAAATAACGAAGATAAATGTAATTTTTAAATGTTAAGAAATAATAAGTATAATTATTCAACTGTTAAGAAGAGATAAATATAATTTACTAAACGTTTGGCATGAGGTAAAAAAATTAGTAATAAAAGATTATTGGGGTAATTGTTACCTCGATAATAGTTAATGGCTTAACACATTTATGATACTTATATTTGAATTGATAGAGTAATGTTACTTAGTAATAATTATATTATGTTTAAAATACTAAAAATTTTGAAGGAATAAAAATTAATTATGTTTGAAATAACAATAAATTGAATAAGGATAAAAGTTAATATTTAATCTTAGTAAAATGTAATAATAAAATAAATCATCGTAATAATTGTTATTTTAATAATAATTAATTTCAATAAAATATATATTATTAAATATAATTTTAAATAAAAATATTGATTATAAAAAATAAATTAATCATAAATTAATATTTCAATAGTAATTAATTTAAATAACAAGTTATTATTTGTTAAAAGATATTATATTTTGATAAAATATTTTAATAAAACAAATAATTTCAGTTTACTTAAATAAATTATTAATTTTAATTAATTATATTAATACAATACATAATCTAATAATTATTATTTATGAGAAATAATTTTTATTTAAAAAAATATTTCAATAAAATAAATTATTTTAATAAGTAATTATTATTTGTCAAACATCAATTTTAATTTGAGAAAATAAATAATTTTAGTCATAAATTAATATTTCGATAATATTAATATAGTAGAATAAAATAAATTATTTTAATATTAAATTGTTATTTATTAAATATTATTTTGATAAAAATAATTTATAAATTAATTAATTTTAATTTGATTAAATGAATTATTTTTTTATAATATTTATTATAATTATATAGGATAACGTTACCTAGAGTTTTACAGAGGTATAAAGAAATATATTATGGGAGTAATGAGAAGAGATAAAATTTTTCCATTACTCTCCGTTACCCACCTCCTCTTAAGTAACAATTTACCTCTATAATTATTACTCCCTTATTCAAACTAATGCAATAGATGGTAAAAATTACCTTAATAAAATTTACTCTCATTTAACCCCAAAACAATCATATCCTTTATATGTCGTATCAGGTATCTGAATAATTGGTTCCTTCAGAGAAAAAGGACATACATACATGATTGATTTGCATATGTGATGTTTTAAACAGGAAAGGGGGGCTGCAGTCAGGAGGTCGACTGCAGCCGCTGTAGTCGATCCAAAATGACGCCGTTTCGGCGTTTTTCTCTTTAAAACGACGTCGTTTTACTTAAGTCTTCATATTCGAATATAAATCAATGTATTTGAATATACCATATTTGAATATGAATTGATGTATTTGAATATAAGAACTTAAGTGGAACGGCGTCATTTTGAAGAGAAAAACACCGAAACGATGTCGTTTTGGGTCGACTGCATGTATTTGAATATAAGAACTTAAGTGGAACGGCATCGTTTTGAAGAGAAAAACATCAAAACGACGTCGTTTTGGGTTGACTGCAGCGGCTACAGTCGACCCTCAACTGTAGCCCCCGGCGAAGTCCGTTTTAAACAGTTAACAGTGAAACTATTAAATGTTGGCTTAGGAAATATTTTACAAACAGATTCTTCGGGTAAACTTTATTACTTAATTTTTTCTTTTTTTATTTATAGTACTTAATTTATACTATTGAATTGTAATTGAAATTTTATTTTAATAATTGAGTTAAAAAATGTTATACAAACAGATTATTAGGTAAATTTTATTTCATACTCTAGAATTTAACTTAACAATTTTATTTGAGCACTTGTGTTTTTTAAAAAAAAAAAACAAGGCCCATTTTGGTACATTAGAATGAAATAAAATAAAATAATATTTTTATACTATCATTTTATTTCATTAATTCAAACAACTTAACATTTCAAATAAGTATAAAACACCTTTTTAAATAAGTGTACACCAAATAAAGTAATGGAATAAAAGTGTAAAAATGATTATTTCATTCCATTCCGTTCATTAATTGGTACCAAATGAGTCCTATGACCTAAATTTGTATTTAATTACAATCTCTTCTCTCCAATAACTATTTTATCTCTGTACTCTCAAAATTAACTCTCCAACTTTACGTGATAAAATGATCACCAAATAAGAACATTACCGTTAATTAATTAAAAGATCACCAAATAAGAACATTACCGTTAATTAATTAAAAGTTTAGGCCCTCAATTATTACGGAGAAAAAAAATCAAATCCTATCATAAAATTTTGAACAAAACTCAGGAGTACAAAGTAAAATTTATCCTAAATCTTTTTTATATAAAAATCAAATGCAAAATAAAATATAATTTTTCGATTCTATGTACGAGGCACATTTATAAATTGATGAACATACTTATTCACTGTTTTATAAAATTAATTATTTATAACTTTTATATTTATTTAACACATAATAAACACGTACAATTATTAAGTATCAAGCTGGTTGTTAGGTTTGAATAAATACTATAAATAATTAGAGAAGAGTAACTTTATTATATTTACATATAGATATATTTATATATCAGAAATATTATTAGTTATATTTGTTCAAATCCTTGTGTATAAAAATTTTATTTGAATAGTTAACATGAGAGAAAACCTCAATTTTGAGTTTTCAATTTGACGTATGTTCGATATTATCCCATTTCACTCATTTTTACCACTTCTCAAAAAGGTTTATTATGTTACACTTTAACAAATCTTTTAGGCATATCTTTATTTTTTCTTCATAAGATTTAACCATCCCCAAAAAAAAGGCTATAACCGGTTGTGAACCACATGGTGTCCAATGTAAGTGAAGGCTTACGCTGAAATTTTATTTTTTTAAATTATTTGATATAAAAAATTATAAATATTTATAAAAAAATTTTGAATGTATTTGGAGGTATATCTTTTAGTAACTTTTGGTATTTTTTTACCAAAAAATTTTTAGCATTTTTTTTTTACAATTTTTGGGTGTTTGGTAAAATTTTTGACAACTTTTAACAATTTTTGATAATTTTTAGCAACTTTTGTGTGTTTGGTAAAAATTTTGGTAACTTTTGAATAGAGTAAATTATTGTAACAGAGTAGAAAAGTGACAATATATTTGATATCAATGTATAATATTTTATATTTTATCGTATTTTATGTATTTATTTAGAATTTAAAATTTTACACGTGATTTGACGTACCAACACTGACTCAAATTCCTACGTACGCCACTGACTATAACACTAATATAATACCCATTTGATATATTTTAAAATTGCTTACGTAATTATTCTTAATATACTTAGACAAGTTATACCTAAATATCCCTCAATTTTTATTTTATCTAATTTTTAATTTTCCATCAATTATAGTTACCCATTACAACCTCTTACATAGTAGTAATGTATTTTTTTGTCTTCTTGTTTTGACTAAACTACTAAAAATAGTTAATGAAATTCAAAATAAATACAGACTCAACACTCACTCAATTTAACTTTTATAAATTTTAAGCTATAAATGATATTAGCCCTGTTTGGAGTAAGAAAAATAAGATAAATTGAGATAAAATGTGATTTGGATTGAATTTTTGCGCTTTTTTTTTTATGAAAAGTAGCAAACCGTGGGAATGGTTTTTCAAATCCGTTCCCACGGATTCAAAAAAATTCATAAAAAATAATGACAATGGTACTCGTTTGAAAGTTTTCGACACAAAAATATGATTGTATAAAAAATATACACATTCGGTTAACCTACTTCCAGATTTTTTATTTTTTTAGTGAAATATTAGAATTTTTTGAAATTCGTAATGACGGGAAAATTAAAGGTAGAAGGATTGTTAGAGATTTATAAAGATTTATACAGTTAGTTTATGATGCCAAACGGGGCCATGTTAAATTTTAAAAATAATGCGTTTGGTAATTGATTTATTTTACTTTATTTTATTTTTAGCAATCAATAAATTTTAAATTCTATGTCAATGCCATAATACTTATCAAAATATCATTATACACAAGATACCAATTACTTAAGTACCATTGAAAGATTTTATTGTAATTGTTATAATTTAATATTGATTTTACACTCTGTTTGAAATAGTGAATTTGATAAAATTTGATTTCATTTAGTAAAAATTCTCATCAAATTTTTATGTTTAGAATCAAAATAAAGTTTTATGAGTTAGATTTGATTTCGTTTTATAACTTAAAATTTGAAATTTTTATACTATTTGAAATTCAACCTAAAATAATAAAATTTAATAAAATTTTATTATTTTATTAAACTATAAAAATGTTTTCAAACAGAGTATTGGAGAAAATATATTAAAATTAATTAAAATGATTACCTTTAAAATAAATAGGATGCTAATGATTTGATATTAAAATGGCTTACTTTGTTGGTGATTACAATAATGTATTTATAAGGTCAACTCACTGCACATTTGCTCCCACGCTGGGGGGACAAAATAAATCAATTAATCCAAAGAAGTAATTGATTAACTTGCTTCCTTATTTGATTTTGAGTTTTAGAAGAAAAAACATTATTGGCCATTGGTACAATAAATTATAATTTGTAAATTAAATTTAAAGGCTTAAATTAAATATAAATTAAATAACCATTAATTTTATGTTTATTTGCTAGAACCTTAAAATAAATCGTTAAATGATTTAAAATTAAGTTAGAGAATAAAAATTTTTATTATTAAAATTTGAGTGCATTACATTTTAAATCCCTGCATTTTTCCATGGAATACTATTGTAGGTCCTGATTTTTCAGTTATAACAATTATAGGTAAGGTAAATTATACCTACCTCCCATTAACATATAAGTAATTACATTTGTCTTTTTTTTTTTTTTTTTGAAGGGTGTAATTACACTTGTCACTTCTCACTATTTAAAAAATATACAAAGTTCTCTTATTTCCAAATGTTATTACTCCTTTCTGTTACATAAACTATTAAAATTTAACAAAAAATGTCCAAAAAAAAAAACAAAAATTTAGAATTTTTTCTGCATTATTAAAAAAATTGCATAAACATCAAATTTGTTAGACACGATATTTCACTTTTCATCTCAGTCACATAGACGAGATTGTAAATTACCACTTTTCGATCACGATTTATAACCGTGATCGAAAACTTAAAACACACACTAAAAACATGATCTTTTACGATAAAAATCGAGATGAAAAAAGTTTTGTGTGATCTTTTATAGGCTTTGATCCTACTTTCTTCGAAAAACTATGGTCAAATATAGAAAAATGATCACGTTGAAAATAGGTTAATTTTAAAAATAATAAAAATCATGTAACAACCTTATATATTTGATATTTTTTTTTTGTTGGTATTGAGAATCAAACTTGTGCCATTTCTTTGAAAGCTAATGTGGTTGATCATTAGTCCAAGTTATCAATTGCGTCTACCTTTTATATATTAATATATATAAATAAATTTTTATCACTTTTGGTGACCAATTGGTTGCTTAAAATAATAAAATTATATCATTTTTATTTAATTATTCTAAGTTCTTTACAATAATTTATTATCACTTTTGCCAACTAATTAGTATTTAAAAATAACACTTTTCCCAATCAATTGGTTGGGAAAAATAATAAAAAAATTTATTTTTATTTAATTATTTAAACTTTTTGCAATAATTTGAAATTATAATCAATATATAGAACCGTATGAATATTTAATAAATAATTTATAAATATCTATCACATTTAATTAAAAATGATCTTAAATCTTTTTCTTATTTTCCTTTAATCCTCGTGTATAGCACATATTTAATTATGACTTAATATTTATAATATATTTTTTTCATTTTGTATTATATTCTTAAAAATAATTAGAGCGAATTTAGTTTTAATTTTAAAAAATTATTGTTCAAAACAAAATTTTTGAAAACTATTTTAAGAATTAATTTATAATACAAAAAATGTTTCAATGGTTATATTCAAAAATTAGTTCTAAAAAGACAAAAAAATGAAAATTTTTATTATTTTTATTTTTAATTTTTATCACTTCTAACAAAATATAAAATAATACCACTTTTAATATAATTAATATTAAAGATACTAAACATTTATTAGATATTAAATATTTAATATTCACCTTATTATAAGTTATATAAATTATGAAGACTACTTTTATATATTCACTGGGAAAGATGATCATACATTTACCATTATTTAAATTTGATTTGATAAATTTAGTTTTAGTATTACATAAATAAATAAACGAAAATAGTTTTAGTATTAATCTAAAACTATTTTCGTTTATTTATTTATGATTGTAGGTTTTATAGCATATTCAATTAATTAAAATTAATAAATAAATGTTACAATAAAATTCATAATATCTAATTTAAATTATATAAAGTGATAAACAAAGTTATTGAGTGAGATATAGAGAAAGAAATAACAATATTATCTCCTATTCTTTTATCTCATTTTTTTAAGATGTGATTTTCCTCACTCTTGTATCTCAGTTTTTTCTAGAGATGCTTTCTATTGATATTTTATCTCGTTTTATTCTTTTAAAAAGACGTACAAGATATACAAAATTTTATCACAGTTTTAACAAAACTGAGATAAAAAGTATCAAAAATAATTTTTTATCTCAGTTTTTAATTAGAATGAGATAAAAAGTCTAGTTTATAAATCTTTATCACGTTTTTTTTTTTTAAATCGTGATCTTTATAAACTTCTTAATGTGATTTTTATCAATTGTTATAACAGTATTATTTTACCCCCTCCATCTCTCACATCTTCGTTAGTTTTTCGAAATTAAAAAAAAAAAAATTGATGAAAATGTGTGGTTTGTTCTGTACCTTAGCTCAGGTTCAATCTCCTCATTTCGACTACCTGATTAATTTTCTCCACAAATATGTAATAAAATACATTCAACAAAATTCCGAAATCATATAATCAACTATCTTCATCAATCAAAATGATTAATTTCATCAATTATATCTATTGGTGATGAAATTTGAAAGAGAAACACAAACACACTCACGTATCAAAAAACAAGACTCAATGAATTTGTGCAATTCCTTTAGTTTATGTAACACTTAAGCTGTTGTACGTATACGCATTTGCGTGCGTATATACAGACGAGAGTTCCTTTTCTTCATTTTGAAGCTCTCCATCCTCACTTGCTTCGAGTTCTGCCCACCACCAACCTACACTCCTCCAAGGTCACCTATGGCTGCCCCTCACCGCCCATCACTGTCCTATGAACATAGGGTAGAAGAGATGATGCAATCGGGGAAGAATATGGGATCTGGTTAGTTAATTTGGGCGGGTCGTGCAAGTGGGTCATGTGAATGGATGATATTTGGGTCCAAAATTGAGTAATTGAGATGAGATAAATGGGTTTGTTTAGTTGGCAAATGGGTTTTAAATTAGAAGGAATTGGGGCAATTGAATTAAAAAAAAAAAAAATTGGAAATGGGTGAAAGTCTAATTCTCTAACTAAATAAAATATAAAACTGAATTAATTAAATTAATTGCACAAAATACATAAATATTTTCAAAATAAAATTAATAAGGTCATAGATAAAATTAAAGACTGGGTAAATTTAAAAAATTTATTAATCATCCAAAAAGAAAATATGTCGGGACTTATGCTTAACGTTCCAAATAAAATATAAGGTAGAGTAATTATTGCCAAAAAAAAAAAAAATTCTAATAACTGAATTTTGAACTCATATTAAAATAAAATTTAAATTTTCCGTAAAATCAAATAAAATTTATTTATCAAATTTTAAAATCTCGAGATATTACAAATATGTTAAATGTAATTTATTCTCTCTCTCTCTTAAATTATCTCGAAATGAAGACAACAGAAGTAACAAACTTAAAAGACAAACTTGAGGTAGACACCACAAGAGCTTTCATCATATCTGCTAAGAAAGTGACTTTTGGCTTACGACTTTTAGCGAGGACATAGAACACGAGCATATAACAGACGATAAAGGGGGATGCTCTGTTTTATTTCTAGTAATTATTGAACATACATGAGTAAGATGACAGCAGATGAAAGGGGACTACTCTTGTTTTATTCCTAGTAATTGCTGTCCATACATGAGAGAGTCATGACACCAATGATAGCCTTCTCCAACTCCAATCGTCTTCATTGCTCAAAACTTTACCCCAACAAAATTGCACTGTTTGTTAAATATATATATCTATGCACCAGCTATTCTGATTCTTAACAGCTTAATTATATGGGGCTCGTCCGGAGTTTTACAAAAACTGCACAAAATTTTACAAGTTTGTATAAAATATAAATTTTTTTTACACATTATACGAATTACGAAACTATAATTTTTATAAATCCAAACACTCTTAGAATATTATCGATTGGAGCACAATAGGTGATTAGTTATTTTTTGGAATAATTATTTTTTTACCTCTTGAACTGAAAATTACTTACCCTTCTGATTTTAAAAACCTACCTTTATATCTTTTATATTTTGGATTAAAGTGAAACGTTAAAAAAATCGTCAAACATAATAATTTTGACTCTAAATAAGTTTAAAAATTACATTTATACTCCTATATTTTATATTACTTATACTTGTACTTTAATTCTATTTAGTTTTTAATGAGTATTTTTGTCTTTTTTTACTTGAAAATTAAACATTATTTATAATTTCACTTTAACTCAAAATATAATGAAATACAAATATAACTTTTTAAAATTTAAAGGTGCAAATAATTTTTACCTCAAGTAGTAAAAAGATAATTATTATTATTTTTTTTTTCCGAAGTAAGGTACTTAGGGTGTACAAGTTGCTGAAATTAATGTGTCCGAGGTCCATGTACACCCAACAGCTAGCATTTGAGTATTCACTTAAAAAAAAAAAAAAAAAAAAAAAAACGAAAAAAAGGTCCGTGATTGACCAGAGAAGTTAGTTCAATTGATAAGCGAAACCTTTACTCTAGTTTAAGATTTAAAGCAACGTTATAAAATTTGAACCGTTAATTACCCAAAAAAAATTTTTTTGAACCGTTAAAGTGAATTGAGAAAAAAAAAAAGTGATCGGATCAGAAATTAATAGTTCAACAGTTAAATTAATTGAAATTAAACTGTGACGTTATAAATAAATAAAATAAAAATATAAAACAAATTAAATAATTAAAAATTACTTAAAATATAATATTCGTTAAATATTTCTTCCATTGTCAATTATTTATTTTTATAAAATTATTATTTTTAAATTATTTATTAATTAAAAAATTGGTGTTACATAAACAATTGGAAAGCAATTAGTTTATTAAGAACATATAATAACTTTACCTTGTAATATATTTTAATTTATAAAAAAATTAATGAGACACAACATGCATAAACTTTGAAATCCCCCTAATTTTACAAAGAAATAGTGAACATAAAATGGATTGAGGGCGGCAGCGGTGCATTGTGTAATGGCTCATTGTCATGCAAAATCTAAAAAATAGAGTGTTGGATATTTTTACTTGAAATATGACTACTGCCATTACAAACTCCAAAAAAAAAAAAAGTTATTTTATTTATTTTTTTAATGAAAAAAAAATTCTTCTATAAACCCTTTGGAGTTTGTGCGAATAACAAACGGGATTTTTTGAGACCGGTCACTATTTATGGACTTATAAGAATTTAAGTCATACCAAAAAAATTTGTTTGTGAATAAGTCACACTTGCAACAAAAAGACAAAAAAGGACATCACGCGTTTTCAATACACTTTGAAACTGTCAGTTTTATCCGAACGCTCGTAACTTCCGCGACTTTTCATCTTCGTCAAAAACAGATTCAAAACCGAGTTTTGAAACATAATCAAAACAAATTCTAAATGTATATTCGGTACTATTTTTACAATAGTATATATTTATAAGAAACAATACCACTAGAAACAGTACCGGTACTGTTTTCATACTGCCTAAAAAAATCAATCGATACATAACACAAAGCAACCATTAATAGTGTTGTTTGCATACTAGAATGCATGTGGTACTCTCATTCATGTGGTACTGTCAGCCATATCTTGGATATGTGACTTTCTTTTTGTGTTTCATGGTGCTATTTGCATACTAAATACATTCGGTACTGTTTTTGAAAGAACATGCATCTTATACAAAACAGTACCGCATGCATGTGATACTCTCGGCAATGTCATACTATCAGCCATATATTGAATATGTGACTTTTTTTGTGTTTCATAGTACTATTTGCATACTAGACACATTCGGTACTGTTTTTGCAAGAACATGCATATTATACAAAACAGTACCGCATGCATGTGGTGCTCTTATCCATGTGATACTGTCAGCCATATATTGAATATGTGATATTTTTTTGTGTTTCATGGTGCTATTTGCATACTACACACATTCGGTACTGTTTTTGTAAGAGCATGCATCTTATACAAAACAGTACCGCACGTACGTGGTACTCTCATCCATGTGGTACTGTCAGTCATATATTAAATATGTAACATTTTTTTGTGTTTCATGGTGTTGTTGGCATACTAGACACATTCGGTACTGTTTTTACAGGAGCATGCATCTTATACAAAACAGTACAATACGCATATGGTACTTTCATCCATGTAGTATTGTCAGCCATATATTGAATATGTGACATTTTTTTGCGTTTCATGGTGTTATTTACATACTAGAGACATTCGGTACTGTTTTTACAAGAGCATACATCTTATACAAAACAGTACTGCACACATGTGGTACCCTCATCCATGTGGTACTGTCAGCCATATATTGGATATGTGACTTTTTTTTGTATTTCATGGTGCTAGTTGCATACTAGACACATTCG
The DNA here is from genome assembly GCA_019916065.1 of Vitellaria paradoxa. Taxonomy (NCBI): domain Eukaryota; kingdom Viridiplantae; phylum Streptophyta; class Magnoliopsida; order Ericales; family Sapotaceae; genus Vitellaria; species Vitellaria paradoxa. Next base: position 38,875,285 of record CM034240.1, read on the forward strand.
GTACTATTTTTGCAAGAGCATACATTTTATATAAAACAGTACCGCACGCATGTGGTACTCTCATTCATATGGTACTGTCAGTCATATATTGGTTATGTGATTTTTTTTTTTTTTTGTGTTTCATGGTGCTATTTGCATACTAGACACATTCGATACTGTTTTTGCAAGAGCATGCATCTTATACAAAAATAGTACTGCACGCATGTGGTACTCTCGTCTATATGGTACTGTCAGCTATATATTGAACATGTGACTTTTTTTTTTGTGTTTCATGGTACTGTTTGCATACTAGACACATTCGGTACTGTTTTTACAAGAGCATGCATCTTATACAAAACAGTACCGCACGCATGTGGTACTCTTATCTATGTGGTACTGTCAGCCATATGTTAAATATGTGACTTTTTTTTGTGTTTCATGGTATTGTTTGTATATTAGACACATTCGGTACTGCTTTTGCAAGAGCATGCATGTTATACAAAACAGTACCGCACGCATGTGGTACTGTCAACCATATATTGAATATGTGACTTTCTTTTGTGTTTCATGGTGCTGTTTGCATATTAAACACATTCGGTACTGTTTTTACAAGAGCGTGCGTCTTATACAAAATAGTACTGCACTCATGTGGCACTCTCATCCATGTGGTACTGTCAGCCATATATTAAATATGTGACTTTTTGTTGTGTTTCATGGTGTTGTTTGCATACTAGACACATTCGGTACTGTTTTTACAAAAGCATGCATCTTATACAAAACAGTACTGCACGCATGTGGTACTCTCGGCCATGTGGTACTGTGTTTATATGAGCATACATTTTATATGAAACAGCACCACATAAACAGTACCGGTACACAGATTTGTATATATTCATTCTTCGACCGATGTTAATCTCAGTCAGTGCTCGTTCAAATTAATGATATACCATATATTCACGCAATTTATAAGGAAGGAAAACAAAAATGGAAGAAACGTGATTTTCGATTAGCGTGATTTTGGCAACTCTCGTCTAACTTAATTATAGGAATAAAGGGTATTCTTGGTATATTAGAAATTATATTAAAACAAACTCGTGGGACCCACTCAAAAGTGTGACTTAAACACAAAATTTTCTACATTAATGTGACTTAAAAGCAATACTTTTTTTTTGTGTGACTAATAGCCTTAAAAGATTACAAAGTATGACTTAAACACAATTTTTCGAATAACAAACTCTCCTGAGTGTCAGTGCGCGTACTCAATGTCAATCCCAAGTCAATTACGAGCACATCCATCTGACTATTTAGTTTCAAATAGTTGAGATATTGTGTGTTTCCTCTAAATCGAGTTCAAGTAGTACAATAACAAATCCTTTCACCTATTCTATTCGTTAATTCTGCCAGCCCGCGAGAGCAATGTCACGCCCTTAACCTAATTATCTGGGACGGACGGTATGACAATGTGAAAACTAAAATAAATAAATAAAATCCAATCCAATTTCAATTCACATTAAGTTATAGTCATCAATATATTCAAATAATTACCCATTTCTATGTAAAATAATATTTGACTATGTCACCATCAATTACCAATAATATAACCTGCCTCAATTCCATTTTCAATTACTGTACTTAAAAGGTCAGCTTAGTTAGAATAATACTGTAATAATATTTATATATCTCCATATCATAATATTGTAATACAAAAATCGGACCCATCTTTTGGGTCACACAATTTATAATACTAACAATTCAATTATAATTTAGAAGAACAAATATTATTATTATTATCCACAATTAAGACCGGACTTAGGTTACTTAAGTCCAAGTTGCCTATGTATCTCACTTCAGGAACAGGTCACCATAGTTCTTAAATTTATATCTCTTATTTCATAACCAACCCATGATCAATCTGATAGACTATACATCTCATCAATAAATGTCATGGTCACATATATTAACATTTCAATATAAAGGAACATGAATGCAATCTCATGTAATAGGATGTGATGGAATAAAATGTTAATGCATACTCTAGTCTCCATTTACCCTCAACCTTATTTTGGAATGGATGACGTTTAGCAAAGCATGTAGGCTCACCAACCATATCGTTTACTTTTACGGCGAATGTATATCTCAATGTATATATAACCGAATAGAAAACCATGTTACACCACCATCGATGTAAGACTCAGGGGAATCGTGTTACACCCACTGATCCTTCTACCTAGGGAACCGGGTTACACCCATAGTCAGGCATTTGTTTAGCTCAAGGAACGTCCAGTTGCAGTTTGAAGAAAATCTCAAAATCATATCTTATAATTAACGTCTCAACTCTAAATGACTAAGCTCTAGTCATATATATCGACAGGAGATTATTTGGTATTTTCAAAATTTCATTTTATTCTTTTTCTCAAATCATGGATCCTGTCCATATATATAACCCGTGCCTCGGCACGTTGTAACATAGATATGGCACTTTCGGCCAATCAATACTCTCAACATTAACCAGATGATGCCACCCCAGCCCCATGCACATGATATACTCAATCATGTAAACAAATATCATCTCAATAATATAAACACATTATCATTAATCTTGATGATAATTTGGAATTCATTTAATATTTTAAAATTAATTATGCATGGGTTTGGACACAAAACGGGAGTTTTCAAATCAAAATCTTACATTTTTGAAAATTCTGTCAAGTGGGCTCTGACGGCAGACTTTGCCATCATTTGCTGTCCTGACAACAAAGTCTACCGTCTCAACGCCAAAACCAAATATCCACATCCAGTTTAATGCCAAGCGCCATTTGGACGCCAATGGCGCTGTCCGGACGCTAGCACCCCAAACCCACTTTCTGGGTTCATTTTTAATGAACCTTCGACTCCAAAACAATCCCAAATCATCCATTTAAGGTACAATCTCCACAATAACTCATATATAAACATTTATACACTTGAATCATAGGTGTTTTCAACACTTGATCAAAGAATAACTCAAATATGTGTAAGATCTTTATATTTATATGCATATACATAACCATATTCATATATATATATATATATATGCACACATCTCATAGGATTACACTAAATCAAGCACGCACACACACACATATATCAAAATCATTCTAACAACGTCTAGAACATGAATATAAGTCCCACCTACCTTGAATCTGAAGAGAAAAGAAGAAAAACGGAGAAAACTGGTTGAGCTCCTAACCTTAAAAAGTCGATTTCTCCCGCTTCGAGCCAAATCACTTAAAATGGACATCATCACGATGTTCATGGCATCGAATACCATCCCGATCCGCCAACCTTCCACTCCAGATTGCACTTCCTCTCTATACCCTCTATCTCCTCTCTCTCTTTTATCTTCTTTCTCTCTCTTTCTCTAGTCTCTGTGTGCCGAGCCAAAAGAAAAGAAAAAGAAAGAGAAAAAGAAAAGGAAAAAGGTAGGAAGAAAAGACAGAGAGCTGGGCCCTTGGCCCAGTGATCCAAATAATTACCAATTCAGACCACATCCAGCCCAGAAAAAATAAAATAAATCAATCAAATCCCAAAATAAATACTTTATTAGCCCAAAATTACACATAAATAGCTAAAGTTAAATACCAATTATTACATTTTTCCCTGTAGAAAAATTTCATCCTCAAAATTTATATGACATACTTTAATTAGAAAATAGGGATGGGTACTTCAACCACATCACCGATTCATGTTCCCAAGCAGACTCCTCAACTTCACGGTGTTGCCACAACACGTAAACCAAAGGAATGGTCATGCCACACAAAACCTGTTCATGCCTGTCTTTAATCCGAACTGGCAAATTCTTAAAAGTCACATCCTCCTCAATATCTAATTCCTTTTAATCATTCATGTGAGAAGGATTTGGCGTACACCTCTGAAGTATAGATTTGTGAAACCCATTATAAACTTGAGCTAAGTGTGAAAGAAGTATTAATTTGTATGCCACCTCACCAATTCTCCCAATAATCTCAAAAGGCCCAATATATCTCGGTGAAAGCTTTCTACGTTTCCCAAACTAAACTATAGCTTGTCTTAGTGAAACTTTCAAAATTACGAAATCACCGACCTGAAACTCTAATAGTCATCTTCGTCTATCAGCATAACTCTTCTATCTACTCTAGGTCATCAAAAGTCTCTGTCAGATCACTTGAATCTTTTCTGATGCCTGCCTCACCAAATCAGGACTAACCATCACAAATTCTCCAGCTTCTGCCCATCATAACAGAGATCTGTAAGGTTGTCCGTACAAAGCCTCATATAAAGCCATACCAATACTCGCCTAATAACTGCTATGATATGCAAATTCAATTAATGGCAAATGGCTCTTCTAATTTCCTCCTATAGTCAACACATAGGATCTGAGCATATCTTCTAAAATCTGAATAGTCTGCTCTGACTGCCCATCTGTCTGCGAATGAAACACTGTATGAAAACACAAATTGAGTTCCCAATGCCTCCTAAAAACTCTGCCAAAATTGTGCTGTAAATACTAGGTCTCAATCTGACACAATTGACAAAGGTGTACTATGCAACCAAATAATCTCGCAAATGTAGAGCTGACACCGCTCTTCCAAAGGGAATGAACAAAGCAGAAGCACGGAGGACCATTAATTTTGTCAGAAAAAATTAATGTCACAAGCATTAATTCAGTCTGACGTAGATACAAAAGTGGTAGCATAATATATGGGCCCTGCAAAATTATTTTAAGTTGCATTTATCTCTTTTTTAGGGTATATTTCACTATCTATTCACTTCTATTTTTATTTTTTTTTTCAAAAAATTTAAACTTTTAATTAGTTTTAATTTCAATCTTAAGTGACTATTTTACCCTTGTATTTTTATTGCTAACTGTTTAACTTTAATGATAAAATGATCACTGAAAGAAAAAATTAGAACTAATTATAAATTCTGGCCTCCAACTACTACCAAAAAAAAAAAAAATCATGTCCTTGAGTGAAATTTTGTGCAAAGTTTCGGCTCCATTTGATAAAACATGTTTATATTAAATATTTAAATAATTAAATAATTTATTTAATGATATTAAATTATTATTTTACCAAATAATGATTTTTGGTATGAAAGATAACCGATATTTATGGTAAGTCAAATTTTAACTTCCACCAAATTAATTGATAATTGATAAAGAGTTTTTTACATAATTTTGAAAGATTAAAATATTACAATTTTTTTAGCAAAAATAAAATAACTCGCGAAATCAAAGTTATAGCTAAATCCTAACAAAATATCTAAATAAATAATATTTATAAAAATTATTTATATTAATATATTAAATATTTATACTATATGTAATAATATGATAAAATATAAGTAGGTCTTGGAGCCCAATGAGCCACGTTTTACTAACCTCAAGTTCGATTCATTTATTAAAAAGATTGAGCTTTAGATGAGTTCTTAATGGGCCTTTCCCAATTGGTTCACAAATATCTTAGCTAATTGTCATCTCTATTTAAAAAAGAATTAGATGCTATCCGTGTAATTTTAACTTTCTTTCAATTTTATTTGGTACATTATATAAAAATTTATAAAAGATTGAAATTTCCACCTTCCAAGTCCTAAGAATAGTTAAATTTTAACTTTTGAGCGATTGGGCAAATGAATTGAAAATTAAGAAGGGTTAAAATACATTCAATCTCATTGCTCTCTTCAAATTGATTGTTTTACTCCTTAGCATATTTTTGTTTTAAATACATATTCTAGGATTTTTAACAAAATGAGAAATATTTTTTGACACATTCTCATCAATTAAATAAATTTTGGTCCAATCCAAACTCAAAGTCGAAAATGAAAATTTTATCTCTGAATTTTTTTTTTTCGTCTAAATTCGCATTTTGGGTTTCATAAAAAATTGAGAAATATTTTTTTAATATATTTCTTATCAAGTAAGTAAATTTTGACTAAATAAAAATCCTTGCAAAAAATTGATTGTTTTTATCAACGAGCTATTGTCTTTTGCCTAGACTTGCATTTTAAACTTCCAAAACAATTAAAAAAATATTTTTCAATATGTATCTCACACCAAACCCAATTAATTTATTGAAAGTTAACATTCATTATTGATAATCGAACATGATTAAAATTAAAAGTTTTACTGCTCTCTTAATTTTTAACAATGCGAAATACACTCTCGATGCATATACCATGCACTCACAACTATTACCGCCCTATGTACCAAACTCCGGCCACCGCCCACCTACACTTTTCAAAGGCCACCTATGGTCGACTATTACCGCCTTATGAACCGAGGATAGAAGAGATGATGCAATCGGGGAGGAAGATGGGATCTAGTTGGTTAACTTGGGAGGGTTGTGCAAGAGAGTCATGTGAATGGATCTGGGGTGATCTGATGAAATTGGATTCAAAATTGAGTAAAAGGGTTGAGATAAATGGGTTTAGGTAGTTGGTCAATGGGTTTTGAATGAAGAGCAATGCAACTGAATAAAAAAAAATTGAAAATGGGTGAAAATTTAATCCTCTTACTAAATAAAATATCAAAACTGAATTAATTAAATTAATTGCACAAAATGAACAAATCTTTCTAAAATAAAATTAATAAGGCCACAAATAAAATTAAAGACCAGGTAAAATTAGAAAAAAAACTATTAATTATCCGAAAAGAAATTTTCCAAATCTTACACTCAACGTTCCAAATAAAATATAAGGCAAAGTTGCCAAAAAAAATGATAATTTTTTTTCTAATAACTGACTTTCTAACTTATGTTAAAAATAAAATTTAAATTCACTATAAAATCAAATAAATTTTGTTTATTAGATTTTAAAATTTTGAGGTATTACAAATATGTTAAATGTAATTTATTTTCTTTTTTTTTTTTTAATTATGTTGAAATTGGGAGAACAGAAGTAACAAACTTAAAAGACAAACTTGGGCTATGCCCTAGTATTGACACCAGACGGACTTCACTATATCTGCTAAGAAGGTGACTTTTGGCTTCCGACTTTTACGTAAGGACATAGCATACCAGCATATGACAGAGGATAGAGGCGATGCTCTGTTTATTTCTGTGTGGCAATAAAATCTTTTTTGCCAGAATTTGTCCTCTACGTCGATGGAAAACTCAGAATCAAGCCTGCCAAGCATAAAAAAACAAAAAGTTATGACCGGAGAGGGGATCTTCGACCAGAATACTCTCCGATGGTAAAGTCAGCAAAAGTTTGAAGTGTTTTATGGGAAACTAAGAAAACAGCACTATGTTGACTATAGAGAGCGTACCTAGATTTTGGAGCTAAATGTTATATTTATAGTTGGACAATATAAATAAATAAATAAATAAATAATTCGATAGTAATTATTGTGTATCTTATATATATTACACTACGCAGTAACCCTATCTCTTTAAATGCCTTTCTCTTCTCATTTAAGGCCTCCATTTGCATTTAATGGGCGTGCGCTAAATGGGTGTCTGAACTGACCGGGTTCTCTCAGACGTCTAAATGTCACTTCTATTTGCCACTTGTAAAAAGATAAACTAACTAAGTTAACTTTTAAGTAATTAAGTTAGTTCATTTATGACTATTTCACATTTATGGTTAGAACTCAAACTCATTTGATCCGAAAACAAAGTGGGGCCCAACTTCAATCTCCTTTTAACTACCTCAGCCTCCCCAAGCTCTTTCCCACATCGCTCGGGAACACGCCACGTGTCCAGGTTGTTTTCGTACTGACATTACCGTCGATCGGGAACACACCGCGTGTCTAAGGCTATTTTCGTACCGACATTATGCCCCCACTCTGGTCAGGATAATTTATTACCCGACCAGAGTAATAAAAATGAGTTTACCCGCATCTGCCTCATTTACATTAAAACGTTTCTTGTCCTCATATTCATCTTTATTTTTGACATGTTCTTCTTTCATTGGCCACGTTATCGGCTCATCTACACTACGTGATAGCCTTTCGCCTTCCAACGCGTAAAAATGCCAACCGTCGCTTTGAAACCTTAAACTCGCTGTCAGCCATCACATTGACATCAATTCAGACAGCACATTAAGTGAGGTCTTGCTGCCAGTCGTATCACTTTCTCTCTTTCAAAATTTTGATACAACTATATATATCTTGAACATTTTTTTTTTTTTTTGCATTCTTCAGATTATCTCAAGCATCTAAATGCTCCTCGCACTCTTTCTCCCCCAAATTTTCTTCTGTCACTTAAGGTTTTTCGACATGAGCTCCTAGGGTTTTATTTTTCTTCTGTTTTCCTTTCAGACTCTCTTTTAGGCAGTAAAATATGGGTAAATTTGCTAATGAGCTTAGTTCTGCTAAAAAAAATTGTCGTTTTTAAATAGAAATACAACATCCTAGACACCGTTAACATTAGGTTAGCCAATGAGGGTGACCAAGAAATAGGGATGTTCCCTATAGTAGCCATTACTGAAGGGGGCTTGAGGTTCCTCGTTTCATTTTTTCTTCGAAAAATTTGTCACTTGACCAATCTTTCCCCCAGATTTGTTTCACATAACTTCCATAGGATAGTTAATGGTCTAGAGGAAATTAACCGTAGATACATATTCCATCTATCTGAATGAGATCTTTTATACTGTTATAATATTCAAAAGATTAGGAGAGACGAGAACAAGTGGTACCTCAAATCCTGACCTAACAAGGCCCTCGTGCATATGCTCCCGGACAACATCAAAGGATTTAAGGACGATATCTATATTGTATCTGGAAAATGGATGAATCGTCCTAATGAGGATCCTTTTCCTCCTATTACTGCTGTTGCAAAGGGCCCAGGTCGAGGAATCTCAACACGTCTTCACTTTCTTTTTTCGTTTCTTACTTTTGTGCCATTTTAAAATTTTGATTCTAACCATCATTGATTCTTCTTGTGTGTAGACGACCACACTAGAAAAGGTTGGGCCAAGGGCAACCTCACCGATTGTTCTGACATTGATTCTGTGTTGAAGTTTTTGGGGCTCCCAACAACTTTCCATTCTCGAGGTCGGCACCAATTCTTTTCGACTACCGACCTAGTTACTGATCGTTTGTGGCATCTCCTCCAGGGTTCGAGATTAGCTCCATCTCCCAGACACTTCTACAGTGGTTTGACTGGACACCTGAGCGCAAGTTGGAGTTCTATTACACGAATCATCCAACTTGGCATCCAGCACCTAACGTCGCGCTTGCAATTAAAGGTCCAGTTAGCATCGACCAACCTATTCTCGAGGCATATCCCATCAGGGACCCCTATGTCAGGGAAGTTCACGAAACTGAGGAAGAGGAAGATGAAGCAAGAATTCCTTTCATTCCGCCAGAAGCCAATAATCAAAGTATGGCTCCGAAGTTTGACATAAGGAAGGGCTCCGAGAAGATGGCCAAGAAGAAGAAAGCTACATCGTAAAGAAGAAGACTTCGGAGATCAAAGCTGATAAGGTCAAGGGTGGCCAAAAAATAAATGAGGAGCCAGTGAAGGCAAAGTAGAAGGCTTCTGGCATTTTGATTAAAGAGCCTGTTGAAGCCGCTCGCAAATCTTCCCCACCAGTGGAGGAGGATCCGAAGGCCAAAAAGAAACAGAAGGTGGGTGAAGGCTTAGAATTAATCATTTTGGAAGACCCGCCTTCTGCTGGTTTGCCCTCAGTCCCTTCGAAACCAACTGCCAAGGCTTCCCAACCTCACCCACAAACCAAATAAGATTTCGGTCCGTCACCGACCAAAGGAGGGAGGCCAGAACCTACGCCGCTACGGACCATCCAGCCAGGGCACCATCTCGAGGAGGCTCCAGAGTTCGTGCCTTAGATATGGATACCACAATTCGAGGGCCCCAGCCAACCGTTCTCAACCTTGGACTTGGCGTTCCTCTACCCCCACGAATTCTTCAAAAGGGTTATAGCCCCTTATGATTTTGATAAAATAAAAAAGAGTCGAGTAGAGAGTATACATAAAAATTTATTAAAGAACATCATAGCTGTAAGTTGTTCTTCCACTTCCTCTTGTTATCCTTGATCATTCTATTTCTGACATTGTCTTAGTCCCTTACTCTTCTGGGTTTTTTTCTCATTTTCAGGCTTCCTTCAACACCCTTGAGTTTGTCAATCACAATCAAGTCATCCATCGGAAGATAGATGACGTGAGAGCTTGATACGAGGGATAAGAACTCAATTGGCTGAGCTCGAAGCGAGAGATAAACAGAAGGTTATCGAGCTGGAGAGGGAGAAAGAGTAACTCAAAACATAACTCGAGGCTGTAAATGCCAAGATCTCCCTTACATAGGAAAGGGTGGAGGCCAGCCATAGGAAGTTTGAAGCAGTTGATAAGATGCTAGCCTCCAAAGATGAGGAGCTGCTCTAGAAGGGGCTACAATTAACTGAGACTAACATCAACCTTAGTCAGTCTAAAGCTGAACAGGGAAGACTTGTCAAGGAGTTGAAAGCTAGGCAAGAACTTCTCAACCGAAGGGGGGCAAATACCCAACTGAAGGTTAACCTAAAGAGCAAGGATGACGTCATCCAATCCAAAAAGCAAGAACTGAAAGCGGTCGAGGAAAATGTGGAGAAAGAAGTTAACAAGCACTTTCAGGACTTCGTTCAACAGGTGAGCAACGTGAGGAATTTTTTCTTCCTCGATGGTTGGGAGGCAGTTACGTAATGGATTTCAGTTAAAGCTACCTCGGCAGTCTACATGAAAGTCCCTTGGCCGTACCCTCATGAGCAAATCCCAAAGTTCAACTAGGAGAGGACTCCTCCTTCTCCAACTCCCACCATTGACACTCAAGAAGCTCAAGCTCTCGAAGAAGGTGAAGTGGAGGTCTAGAGGATAGCCAAAGATGATCAAGTCAATGGGGCCTCCTCTTCCAATCCGAAAGATACTTCTTGAGAGACGCACTTTGTACTTAAAACTTTTATAACTTGTAACTCAATGAGAAGTGTACTTAAAGATTCTTTTTCTGTCTCCTTCTTTCCACCTCTTTTTTTATTGTTGAACTTGTGAACCTTATTTATTTTTGCTGCAATGTAATATAATGTGCAAATAAAAACTCCAGGATGCTTTGCCCCACATTTCTCAAATTTGTTTTAGTTAAACGTCAAAAACACTTAAAAAAGAAACGGGATAGTGCAGCTTTACCTTTCGCAGGAAACTTATGTTTTTTTATTTTGCTTATAATATTTCATGATCTATTGTTCTTTTATGCACTGAATTTAATAGAAACGAGGGCCAAATTTGATTTCGAGAGCATAACTTGTTGCCAGTTGCCAAGCGCTAATATTTCCCAGCATATGTTAAACATTAAATACCTTAATAACAAAGTAGGTTTATGAAATTGTTGGTTGAAATCAAATTACTCGAAAGTAACAAATGCCGCAATTGAATCAAGCTCTGCTTTCTCTTATACGAGAGTGACTTATTAATTTGAATTAACTTTCAAACTTAGAGTATCATGAGTCAAAATGATTTCCTTTCCCGAGCTTCATCAAACAAATTCTTAGCGGTTGGTAGCCTCGTCCACCCAATGTTCTTGACTGTTCTAATCAAGTTTCCAGTGTAGCGTGGTCAGGACAATTAGTCATTGTGCCTTATGACAGTATAAACAGCGATGGTCCTTTGTATATGCATTCTCATTAAAATTGTAAGTTTATAGCAAGCATAGAGATGAAATCCAATGATAACACCCATTAGTAAAATACTTTTTTAGCAAACTTGCTTTTAATATGATTCTTTCTTTGAAGCGTTTCTTGGGGTGCCTCATATCTTATTCTTTCTTGAGTCTACCATTGAGAGCTCCAATGAGACCATTTTTCTCGAGTCAATCACTGGGAACCCCAGTGGGACTATTCTTTTCTGAGTCAACCATTGGGAAACCCAGAGGGACAATTCTTTTTTGAGTCAACCACTAGGAAACTCAGTGGGACTATTATTTCTCAAGTTAACCACTAGAAAATCCAGAGGGACTATTCTTTTTTGAGTCAACCACTAGGAAACCCAGAGGGACTATTCTTTTTGTTTCGACTGTCATATCTAGGAAACCCAGATAGACGTTCGTTTATTTATGCGTATGTCTCTGAAGCTAGTGTAAAGCTCATCCTTACTCCTGTCTCAACAATAATCAAAATACAAAAACAAATTACACTCACACATAATAAAATTTTAAGTGTACCCCATTTCATGGCCTCTTTATTGGTTTATTCTCCATATCTGCCAGTAGGTATGCACCATTTTCGAGCACCTCTATGACTTGAAATGGGCTTTTCTAATTTGCGTCGAGCTTTTCCTCTATTGGATCTCTTCTTGCCACCATTATCTTCCGAAGGACAAAATCTCCAGTCTTAAATTCCTGCGGCTTTATATGCTTGTTGAATTTTCTTCTCATTTCCTACTGGTATGATGCCAACATGATAGTAGCCAACTCTTTCTTTTCTTCAAGCAAATCCAAACTGATACCCATGGCTTTATCATTTTTACCTTGGTCAAATGCTGCAGTACGAATTGTTGGCATGCTGACCTCTAATAGAATGACCGCTTCCATTCCATACGCAAGAGAAAAAGAAGATTCACCAGTTGATCTTCTCGGAGTGATCCGGTATGTCCATAATACTGCTGGTAATTGTTCGACCCATCTTCCTTTCGTTGACTCCAAGTTTTTCTTGATGCCACTTAGTATCACTTTGTTGGAGGCTTCTGCTTGTCCGTTACCTTGAGGATAAGCAGCTGTTGAATAGACATTCTTGATCCCCCTATCTGGAATAATACTCCCTGAATAGTGCACTATCAAATTGCGTCTCGTTGTTAGAAATTAAAGTCTTCAGGATGTCATACCTCATGATGATATTCCTCTATATAAATCGTATGGTATCTGCATCTCTGATATGAGCCAAAGGCTTGGCTTCCACCCACTTGGTGAAATAATTGGTGCTGATCACCAACCATTTCTTGTTTCCAAGAGCAGTTGGCAACGGCCCCACGATATCAAGCCCCCACTGAGTAAATAGCCAAGGGTCGGTGAGTAGGCTGAGCTCCTGAGCTGGTTGACGAGGAATTATAGCAAACTTCTAACATTTCTTACATTTACAAACATAAGATTGCGCATTGTTTCCCATCCTTGGCCACCAATACCCTTGTGTAATTGCTCTATGAGCTAAAGACCTGCTCCTAGTATGTGCCCCACAAACCTTTTCAAGTAGCTCATAAAGAAAATCCTGTACCTTATCTAGATGAACACAAAGAAGATAGGGGCCCATGAAGGACTTTTTATACAACTTGTGACCAGAGTATAGCCAGAACCTTATAGCCTTCATTCTCAGCTTCCTGGCTTGCACTTTGCCCTCGAGAAGGGTTCCATTTTTTAGATAAACGACAATCAGATCCATCCATGATGGCCAGAGCTTGACACAAGCTACTTGATTTGCCTTTAACACACTCGGCCTATCCAAAACATCAAGAAAAACACTGTTGTTGAGTCCTGTCCTTGGCGCTGCAGCCAATATCACCAAAGCATTTGCATGTAAATTGTGATCCCTTCCAATTAGCTCAATTCTAAAACATTAAAATCTTGGAGTTATCTTTTTGACAACTCTAGAGACTCGGCAATCCTTTCGTTCCCTGCTGTATGCCTACCTTTTAATTGATGAGCCACCAACTAAGAATCTGTTTTGATGAATATGTTCCAAGCGAACAGTCATCGAGCGATATCTAGTCCAGCCAATAACGCTTCATACTCGGCTTTGTTGTTTGTTGCTTCAAAATTCAATTTAATTGCATACTAAATGGTTACCCCTTGGGGGGTTGTCAAGACCACTCCAACTCACGCTCCCCTTTTGGATGATGAGCCATCTACTTCGATTTGCTAGGCCGGTATAGTTACTTCTTTTTCTGTCTTCAGCTCCAATTGCCATACCTCCTCCATATGTTCAGAAGTAGAGAGAGTGAACTTAGCTACGAAATCTACCAAAACTTGTGTCTTTATCGCAGTTCTTGGCACGAATCTTATGTCAAAGGCTCCTAAATGCACTGCCCATTTAGCCAACCTACCCCGTGATATTAGCTTTCTTCAATAATTGGTCGATTGGTTGGTTAGTTACTACTTGGATGCTGTGGGCGTGAAAATAGTGGGCCAGCTTTTTCGATGCTATCACCAATGCCAAAGTGAACTTTTTCAGAGGAAGATACATTGTCTCTGCCCCCTGTAAGGTTTTATTCGCAAATTAAATGGGCCTCTACTTTCCATCTTCCTCCTTAAGCAAAACTGCACTGACAGCATGATCAGATATGGAAAGGTATAACTGCAAAACATCCCCAGGTTGGAGAGTTGTCAAAATCGGTGCCATAGTCATATAATCTTTCAGTTGCTTCAACGCTTGATCTACCTCTTCATCCCAAGTTAACTTGTTTGACCCCTTAAGGAGCTTGAAGAACAGTCGGCATTTGTCTGAAGCTCAGATGAATCTATTCAACACCGCAACCATCCCTGTAAGCTTTTGTACCTTTTTCTTCGTCCTGGGTAGAGCTACGGCTTGGATTGCGTGAATCTGGTCGGGGTCTGTCTCTATTCCCCTTCTCGTAACCAGATAGCCCAAAAACTTTTCTAAACTGGCCCCGAAGGCATACTTAGCGGCATTGAGCTTTAATCCATACTCATTAAGAATATCATGTTACAAATGCAGATTATAAGTTTCAGACTCCTTACTCTTCACCACCATATCATCAATATAAACTTCCATAACCTTACCGAAGTCATCTTTGAACATTTTAGTGACTAAGTGTTGATATATAGCTCTAGCATTCTTTAATCCGAAGGGCATGACTTTATAATAGTAGATCCCCCTTGGAGTAATGAAAGTAGTCTTCACTTCATCCGGCCCATGTATAGAGATTTGATGATATCCTCTGTACGTATCTAAGAATGACATCCTTACACTGCCAGCTGTTGTATCTATGAGTTGGTCGATTCGGGAGTGGAAAAGGGTCCTTTGGGCATGCTTTATTCAAATTCATGTAATCTACATAGACCCCTCTACTTCCCATTTTTCTTCCTTACAGTGACAGTATTTGCCAGCCATTCGGGATGCGACACTTTCCTTATGACATCGGATTCCAGCGGCCTTCCGACCTTCTCGATGACCACCTCCACATGTTACAGGACGGACTTCCTTGCCTTTTGAATGACTGGCTTGACCTCAGGATTAACATTTAGCTTGTGACTTATGACCTTAGGGGAAATTCTCGACATTTCTTGGGGTGTCCAAGCAAAAGTTCTAATGTTTTTTAAGAGCATTTCTGTCAGCTCCAACTTCTCTTTTACAGTCAGATTTGCTCCAATCAAAAAGAAGCGGTCATCTCTGGTTGAGCCCACCTAGACTTTCTCGAGGCTCTCGGTAGTTTTTTTTCTCCGAATCTCTAACATCGTCAATTTTTGGTGTGTCCTCGGGCATCTCAGTCAATTAGACTTACTCAGGCAAGGGCTTAAACTTTAGAGCGGCAGTGAGACACCTCCTTGAGATGTCCTGATCCCCTTTAATCTCGATCACTTCATCACCATATGGAAACTTAAGAACTTGGTGATAAGTTGAGGGGACAGCCTTTAGCATATGAATCCACGATCTTCCCACTATGGCATTATAAGAAGATGGTGTATCTACAACTGTGAACTCCACTTCATATTCTACTGGCCTCGCCTGGACTGGTATGATGACTCTTCCAAGAGGCCAAACTGGGACTGAATTAAATCCGACAAGTGGGGATGCAACTGGCTCCGAGTCCTCTTCTATTAGCCCCAGCTTTTTAAATAGGCTAAAAAACATAACTTCAGTTGAGCTCCCGGCATCAACAAAAATCCTCTTCACATCCATCTCAAATATTTTCAAAGTTATCACCAAGGCATCGTTATGTGGCTGTTGCACCCCATCACATTCTTCTTTAAAGAACGAGATTCCCCGAGTAGTTTTTCTTCTAGGACGCTTGCTCGGGAAGGCATCAACTTTCAATACTTCTCCAAATTTGCCAATATGCTGGTCCTTACCCTTGGGCAGACAACAATGCCTTGTGGGAGATTCTCCATGTAAATAACATGGATAACCGCTAGTCAACGAACTTCCCTCCTTAGCCTTGCCATTGGGGGTTACTGGTTGTCTTCTTCATCATCGCTTCATTCCTCTGAGTGTTCCCTTCTTTGTTCGCCTTTCTGATTTCCCCTCTGAGCTCACGGTTGCTGGGTTTCCTCGTGCATTTTTGGCACATCAATATATTTCTTGAGATGGCTCTCCTTCACCAAATCTTTCAAAAAGTATCGTAAGGAATGACACGCACCTGTACGATGCCCCCTGTGCCGATGATAAGAAAAGTAATCTTTATGAGTTTCCTTACCTGGGAAATCATGCAACTTCTTCGGCCATCTGAAGTAGGGCTTGTCTTTGATGAGGGGAAAGATCCTGAAGATCGACTCTTTAAACACTGTGTTGACAGTTTCGAAGACCCACTTCCTATCCTCGATGAACTTTCTCCTCCATTCCTGCTGCTTACTTCTTGTGGACCTAAAGGGTTTAGCTTCTTTCTGGTCGACGATCCTTGTCTTATCTTCCACTTTGGCATACTTCTCAATTTGACACATCAAATCTGACATATTCAGCGCTGACTTTTTTATTAGAGAAAGCCACAGCTTTTCGCCCTTCTGCAGCCCTAGTTTGAATAAAGTGATTGCCAACTACTCAGAACATTCTTCTACTTCATTGTACACCTCCATTTACCTCTGAGAATAGTCCCTAAGCCTCTCATTGCTTCTTTTCCTCATTGTAAGAAGCACATTAGCAGTTTTTGACTATTTAGTGTTAGCCAAAAACCTAGTGACAAATTATTCTGCCAGTTGCCTCCAGCTATTGATGCTTCCTCGTGGCAACTTATGAAACCACTGGAGCGCGATGTGTCTAAGACTTAATGGGAACTAGCGGCACATGAGCTTATTGTTCCAGCTCCAGAGTGTCATTACCTACATGTAATGTCTATAATATGCTAAAGGGTCTGACTTCCCATTATACGTTGTGAAACGGAGAGTCACGAACTTTTTGGGAGGCTCTGCTTTAGTTATGTCACTGGTGAAAGGGGAGGCAGAGATCCTTCCCAATGCTCTCCTGGCCATCATGCGAGTTGACTAATCTGAAGCTTCCCATTCCTCAACTCATGTCCTTTTTTTCTTTTTCAAATCTGCCTGCTTTCTTTACCTTTACAGGGGCTGCCTCATCACTTGAAGAACCTTCTTCACCACCATACTGCTGTTTCGAGGTAAGATGCTTTTTCCCAAGAACATCATTTTTTTGTTGAGTTTTCGTCACCTTGATCCTTTGTAGCTGCATGGACTATTGGCATTGAACACGGGCTGAGTGCGCATCTAATGGTTCAACTCTGGGAGTAATTGTAGGGACGGTTCCAAGTTCACGCCTGGCGCTCAGAGCTTTCTCAGCATGACTTTCCACTTCCTTGCCAGGGTGCATCCCTAGCTGATCATCATACAATTCATCGTAATTGTCATTCGCACTAAAGTTTGGCCCTTCATCATCAGAAAGGCCAACGTCAACTCATTTTTCTTTCTCCTTCCTTAATTCCTAGAGGATCTTCTCCAATTTTGCTTGTTTTGCTTCTACAAGGTCTCGTAACTCCTACCTTCTCCTAACTGCTTCTAGATTAGTTATTCTCTGTTACTTCCTCACTGCCTGACTTCAAGTTGTGATCGCTAGTGCATTCTTTTTCTACTTGGTAACTTGCACATCTGTTCCTCCTTGTGGTGATTGTGGTGGTGTTGAATTCCCACCAGAAGCCATCATCAATCCACAAATGAAAAATCGAGCAACAGAGTGCTTCAGTATCATGGGGAACAAAAAAACGAAGACCCACGGTGGGAGCCAAATGTGCGGTAATAAAATCTTTCTTACCGGAATTTGCCCTCCACATCAACTCAAAAATTGGAATCAAGCCTGCCGAACACAAAGAAATAGAAAGTTATGACCGAAGAGGTGGTCCTCGACTTGAAAAACCCTCCGATGGTAAAGTCAACGAAAGCTTGAAGCGTTTTATGGGAAATTAAGAAAATAATGCTATGTTGACTATCAACAACGTACCTGGATTTTGGAGCTAAGTGTTATATTTACAGTTGGAGAATATAAATAAATAAATAAATGATTAGATGGTAATCATTGTGTATCCTATATATATATATATTATAATACGTAGTGACCCCCGTCTCTTTAAGTGCCTTTCTCTTCTTATTTAATACCCCTATCCGTATCTAATGCACGTGGGCTAAATGGGCATCTGAACTGACTAGGGTTACCATCTCAGAAGCCTAAATGTCACTTCTGTCTGCCACTTATAAAGAGATAAACTAACTAAGTTAACTTTCAAGCAATTAAGTTAGTTCATTTATGATTATTTCACATTTATGGTTAGAACTTAAACTCAATTGATCCAAAAACGAGATGGGGCCCAACTTCAATCTCCTTTCAACTACCTCAACCTCCCGGAGCTCTTTCCCTCGTCGCTTGTGAACGCGCCACATGTACAAGCTATTTTCATACTGACATTACCATCGCTCGGGAACACGCCATGTGTCCAAGGCTATTTTTTTACCAACAATTTCTAGTAATTATGGAACATACACGAGTCATGACAGTATATGAAAAGGGTTAAAGCGACTATTTTAGTTTATTCCTAAGAATTACTGCCCTTACATGAAAAAAGTCATGGCACCAATGATAGTCGTCTGCAAAGTCCATTCATCTTCATTGCTCAAAACTTTACCCCCAACGAAATCTTACTATTTATTAAGGGCCCATTTAGTAACGTCATCATTTTTTTATTTATGTTTATCTATTTATGATTTTTATTATTTTGTTTTCTATTATCATTTTTTTCTGAAATAAAAACTGAAACTACATTTAAAAATCTAATTTGTTTATAAATATTAACTTTATTTTAAGCACCAGCTATTTTGCTTCTTAATAGCTTAATCATTCAGAATATTTTTAATAAGAACACAGTAGTTGACTAGCTTCCCCCCCCCCAATTCAAATTAAGCATTTGTTAATAGGTACCCTATACACTCATTAACAATCAATGAAAATATTTCATGTAATAATATTTCTTATTTTTTCAGTGTACAACTCCATCATATTACAAAATATTATTATATACCATGTATTCATTAGTCCTTAATGAATGTCACCAGACATCCGTTAACGGAACCTTCAAATTAAGGGAAGGTGTATAAGTTTATGAAATTAATGTGTTCGAGGTCCATAAATACCCAATAGCTAGAATTTGAGTATTCATTAAAAACAAGATCCAATGTTTTAAAGGTAAGAAGCTTCGATAAAGAATTTCCTTTTTCCTTTCTTTTTTGCTGCTTTCTATGAAAAGAAAAAAGTAGCAGAAAGTGTAGAAAAATTAATGAGGAGTACGTACGGCCGTACTACGCACTTCTAACACAACCAAAATTTTCAATTTTTACTTTACGCTTTCTTGGCTCGTTAGTACGCATGGGTGCACAAGCATGTCACAACCTCATAGGTACGGCCGTATATATGCGCCTCTTTTTTTTTTATGTTGGTTTGGCTTGTGCATGTCACGGATGGTCTCTAAGATGCAGGGGCATGGCTTAGAGTTATCAGAAATGGCCCGAGAACTCCTTTTTGGCATACGGTCCACATGTTTGATGAATTGCTCCAAAGACTCTAAAGCCCTTTTCTTGCACTATCCTCACTTCAGCTTCCTCTGGCTCTTCCTCACTTCTACCCTTGATGCCATTTGAGGCCTCAAGCACTAGATTTACTTCTTACAAATACATAACCATTAAGAATACAAGAAATGAGATAATTAAGATAAAATCGAACAATAAACAAACATAAATGAATAATTAAAATACTAAAATAATATGATAATATATAATATTACATATCAATCACACTCAAACCAAACCCACCATTAAAATATCAGATTAAGCAGTCAAGCAATCTTAGGATCTCAAGCCTTTAAGAAGGTCAAAGCTAGAGTGTACAAATCTTAAGACAAGTTATCAAGTTCTTAAATTAAAGTTAAAGCCTACCTCAAGATGTGAGGCCTCCAAAAATATCAAAACCAGAGTAAACAGATCTAAATATTAAGTTGTCACGCCATTAAGGTCAAGCCTAGAAATCAATCTCGAAGTCACAGTTATGATCAAGTTGTTAAACCCTTGAATCAAAGTCATAGCCTACAAATTTTAAAAATCAAATCATCTAGTAATCTCAATATATCAAATCAATTTGTCAAGTTCTTAAATAAGAGTTAAAGGTTATCACAAAATATCAAACCCTAAAAAAGTGAAAGTCAAAGTTTATAAATCTTAATAATAAACTGTAAACTGTTAAAGTTAAAGCCTATAAAATCTACCTGTCACACTCTCAAGTCGCAGTCAAAGCCTAAAAATCTTAAGATTAATTTTTGACAACCAAAACCTACAAATTTTGGAATCAAATTATCAAACATAAGTCAAAATTTTCAAACCTTGAGATCAAGCTTTGAATTACTCCATTCAAAATGAAAATGTCTAATTTTTTAAACCACACTTACTCAAATGAATTTATATATTTAGGAGAAAAATTATAAAATTTTATTATTCTGTTTAAAATATTTCAAAGATTAATTTTGCTTTCTTTAAATTCAATAAATAAAATTTATTATCATACGTTCTTTTGTCAATAAATTTTATGCGTAGAAGCTAATTAGGAAGTTCAACTCTTTCTTTCTCCCCATTTTTTCACTAGTGTAAACCCGTGCGACACACGAAATTGTAAAATATTTTTCATGGTCAAAACATAATTTTAAATATATTATAAAATATTTCAATAAATTTTCATAATTTCATAAAAAATTGTTGAGTTATTTTTATATTTTTTATTTGTGTTAATATTAGTGAGGCGATAGAGTTGATCAAAGTTGAGTGTCCATGAATACTAAAAATTTATATTTTATCAAATTTTGATCTGATCCAATCTTAAAAATTAAAATTTGTTATAGAATATATGTTAAATCACAAACTTACCTAATTGATTTAATCTATTTTTTTATTTTAAATTGTTTGTTAATTTTAATATATGTTTTTATTTTTTTAATTCTTTACTATATCAAATTAATCTTAATTATATCAAATTAATTTTTGTCTGGTTTTATAAAAATAACTCCAACTAAAAATATTATTTGCATTGATTTTATGTTGTACTTTATAAAAATAACTCAAATACTGAACATTATTAATAAGGTTTTCAACCGATAATCAACACGACTAATGTAACTTTAAATTTAAACTAAAAAAAAATTACTCTCTAAACTAATTAATATATAGGCATTCTAAGCCTAATTAATAATAAACATTTTTTCTTTGTATTTTAAATTTAAAATATATTAAGAATTTTTACTATGGGAGGAGTTAGATTTTTAAAATTTAATTAATATTAAGTCATTTTCAAATCATTTTCAAGCTTAATTATTATTTAAATATTTTTCTTTGTGTTTTTAAAATTTAGTTTCGTTTCAATATGTAAATTCTACAAAGATAGTGAACCAATAGGAAGTTGTGCCCATTTTAAAAACCTATTAGTTCACTTCATTTTACTTATAATTACATAATACAACCCTAATGACTGTACAAACAAAATAAAAAATATAGTCGTAATCATGTACCGAAATGGGTTAAAAAGAAGTAAAAAAAAATGGGTATTAAAAAATAAAGAGAAGAGAGTACTTCATTCAAAAATCTCTAAAAAATGAAAAGTAGAATAATAAATAGGGAGAGTGCACATACGGTTTGGTTTAATAAGCAAAAAAAAATCAAGAATTATACAACTTTGATATATGTATACATAGATAATATATATTTTTAAGAATAACACAAATATTGAGTATTATTAATTAGCTAAAAATTATCAAGATGACCAATTCAAATTTAGAATTGGGAAATTTTCATTAAAAAAAATTATTCCCAAACTTAAATAATAGTTTAGTATTTTTCTCTAAATGTAAGATATTATGAGAGTTGTTGTGGTAAGAAAAGTTATAATTTTTAAATTTAATTAATATTTAATAATTTTTAAATTCTTATTCAACCCAAATTAATTGTTTAGTAAATTTTATAACTACAGTGAACTAATAAAGCATGTTTCATTTAAAAAAATGAAAAACTTATAAGCTCACTTTATATTGATGAAGATTAAAAGTCACAATCATAGTGGTTTTCTAGACAAAAAAAGTGGAGTTGTGGTCATCTACTGATATGTGACAAAAGGAAGTAAAAGTTTTGTGAATAAAAACAAAAAGTAAAAAAAAAGACAAAATTGTATTTGATTAAAAAGTTTATAAAAATTAAAATAAAAACGAATGGTGAATATGAAGAATGTCACACAAGATTTAATAATAATTTTTTGATTAATTTTATAAAAAAACTTAAATTAAAAATATTATTAATCATATACTGTGCTTTATAAAAAAATATGGTCAACTTGACCTATTTAAATTTGAAACTATAATTTAATATTAATTTTATTCAAAGATTTGTAAAAATAAAAGAAGTATAATGATGAATATCACTATAAGAAATAGCACTTTAGCGATCGCTTTTCTTGACCTAAATTGAATTTGGTCCCTAAATGTGTATTTTTACTAACAAAAAATTATTTGGTGGCTGATAATTTATTTTTGCTGACCAAATAGTTTTTAGTCGCTGAAAACATGACATTTGGTGATCAAATAGTTACTAAAAGTGTTCATTTACCAACCAAATATTAATTTAGTTGGCAAAGGAGGAAATTTTGCCTCAAAAAAGAATTTCCCCTAGAATTTAAGCAGGAAAAAAAAGACTTGGGGATCAAACAATTTAGTCATGGAATGTTTCAATATTTTTTGACATTTGCCGACTAATTTTTCAGTTTCTAATAGTTTTATTTTTTTCCAACCAAATAAGTTTGGTTGTGAAAAGCATGGCATTTGATGACCAAACGGTCGCTAAAAGTGACCTTTCACCGATCAAATATTAATTCAGTTGGTATAAAAAAAAACTTACTTCCAAAATATTTCCTGCAGGATGTTTGGCAATAAGAGTTTTGAAACACTTAACCCATGTAAAAACCCTCGTTTCCCTCTCTTTTCTATTTTTTTTCGCCTTCAGCTTCCTCCCGCTGTGCCTCCTGCCCGTTGCTCGTGTCACCGGCCACCACACCTCCTCCACCGGGTGCCCTTAGCTGTAGAACCTTCCTCCACAGTGTTCGTAATTTTACTTTTAATTTTTTTCCTACAGTGTTCGTGTACACATATAAAAATACACTATATTGTTCACCTTCTTAGCTTGATTTCTTTACTTCTTTCCCTCATTTTTCTTGTGATTCATCCTTCCATTTCTTCTTATGCTTCTCTTACGAGCTTGGAAATTGCCATGATTTACAGATAGTGTCACCTAGGATTTGATAATAATTTTTTGATTAATTTATAAAAATAACTCAAATAAAAAATAGTAGTATTAATCATATAAGATTTATAAATAAAACAAATCTAGTCAATGTTATCAATTTAAATTTAAAATTAGAATTTAAAAAAATAATTACTCCCAAACCTTATTAATATTTTAGTATTTTTTTGTATTTTAAGTTTTAAAAATACAAAGAATCATTGTTATGAGATAAATAACCTAATTATTATTTAGGCATTTTATATTTGTATTTTTTAATTTGATTCCATTTTTATTTGTATTTTTAATTTAATTATAATGTATTTGAAGTATGTAAATCTCACAACTATATTAAATTTTTAAACAACTAGATCGATCCCTTTATGCAATTCATAAGTTTATTTATATTGAATTTGTATACAAGTGGGTCCTTTTTCGGAACTTACGAGTTTATTCACATTTACAAATATCATAACTTTAGTAATTTTATATACAAAAGAAAAAGTAAAGTTGTGGTGCTTTAAATATGTGGAACAAAGAAACAAAAGTTTTGTGATTTAGAAAATAGAAGAGAAAAAGATGAAATGAAGAAATGTAAAAAATAATTCAAATATCTATAAAAAAAAAAAGAAAAAGAAAAAAAGAATGGAGACCAAATAGACATGCTACTTAGGATTGAAGTGAAGGAGAGAAAGAGAGAAAAAAACACATTCTTTTAATATTACAGATATTGAATATACCAATTATAAAAAATAATAAAATAATAAAAAAGGCTGCCAGTAATTCCAATATCATTTTATCTTCAAAAATTAATCGAGGCTTCTTAAGCCCTGCTTGATAACATTTCCATTCTCTGTTTTTCTGTTTACACTTTCAAAATTTTACAAACTGGCAACATAAATATATTTGTTAACCCTATTTTTTTTTGTTTTCAAAAAAAATGAAAACTTAAACAAACAAATTGTAAAACAAAACAAAAAATAGTTTCACTTTGCTGTTTTTTTTATGTTGCAAATATTTTGGCAATTTAACACTTTGTCTATTTTTGTTGCATCATATTAAAATAGACTATTTTATTCAAATATTTTGTAAATTAAAATTATTTTTAATAAATAATATGATTTAATTATTTATTTTTAAAAACTAATATAATTAAATTAATTAAACTTAATATTAATTGTATTTTGTTAAATTGTTTTTAATAAATATAATAATTAAATTATTTAAATTATAATTAAATTATTTAAATTATTATGAAATATATTTTATCCAATTGTTTTTAATAAATAACATAATTAAATTATAATTAATATATTTTAAATGATATAATAATTATATTTTATTCAATTATTTTTAATAAATAATATAATTAAATTATAATTTAATATAATTTATATTTATTGAATTAAATTATTGTTAATAAATAATTTAATTAATTAATGAATTAATTAATTTAATTTAATTTAATTAATTAAGATTAATTAAATTAAAATGAAATTAGTATGAAACATATTTTATTAAATTTGATTAATTTCTTAAAAACTAATAAAATTAAATATTTTATTAAAATAAAAAATTAATAATTGTAAACAAAATTGTAACACTAATTTTTATTTTTTGGCTATTTATTTGAGGTTTTGGGACTATTAAATATTTAATTTAAGGTTGGGTTTGGATGGTTGAGTTTATTTTATTTAGTTTAGGCAGAATTTGGCTCAGAGTTGTATTGTGATTGGACAACTGGGCTAGGAGCCTAGCCTTTTTTCGCCTTTTTTTCTTTTCTTTCTTCTTTTCTCTTTTCTTTTTTCTTTTGCAAATCCTTCTTCGTTCTTCTGGAAGCACTGTAGGAAAGAGAAAGAGAGTAAGGAGAGTTCGAAGAAGGAAACCGTATGGGTTAAAGTTTGTTCGACGCCATGAATGCCGTGGTGATAATTTTTGGAGATTTGGCCCTAGGTGAGAGATATTGATTTCAAAAGTTTGAAAGCCAAACCCGAATTTCTTCATTTTTTTTCTTCTTTCTTCGAATTTGAGGTAGGTAGGACTTATATACATGCTTATATGTGTTGTTAGCGTGATTTTAATATATTATATGCTTAACTTGGATGAATATTGATTGATTTGTTTTGATGTATGTATGTGTATATATAAACGGACGTATATATATATATATATGTATGTTTATGTTGAAATCTTGCATTTTTTTGAGTTATTGTTGAAATACATGACAAATGAATATGCTATTGAGATGTTTAAATGTTTATATTTGATTGATTGTTGAACTTGTGACTTGGATGGATGATTTGGGTTAGTTTTGGTTTGAAGGTTCTATCGAAAACGAACACAAAATAGGGTTTTTAGCACAGTCATTTGGATGGCGTCCAAACGGCACGACTGGCATTCTTGTTCAGACAGGCGTCTAGACAGGGCCGTTCAGATAAGTGTCCAAATGGTGTGCTATCCAAATGGTTGTCCGGATGACAGCGTGAAATTTTGGATTTTAAAACATGTTTGTGCCTAGAACCATTGGTTATTAATTTCTATTGATTAAATGAGCCTAATGTAATAACCCAGATTTTTTTAATTTGGATATTGTTATTTGATAATTTTGTTTGCTATTTAAATTTAATGGTTTGAAATTTTTGGATTTCTATTTAAAAATATTAATTTTGGGTTTTATTTAAAAAGATTTTAAATTTTAGGAAGAATGTGTAATTTTCCTAAACCTATGGGGAGTAGGAAATAAATTAATTGGTTGGGGTTAAAATTCTTCTTTATAAATATATAAATTTGTAATTATTTTAATGTATTAAAAACCCTAGAGAGAGACTGAGAGAAGAAGAAAGAAGAAAAACAACGGCTGCGGTCAATTTTTTTTGTGCGCTGGTGATTGATTTGTTCTTCCGTTGTCAATTTTTTTTTTTTTTCTTCTGTTACAGAGGTAAGGGGCAGAACCTATTTATGTGTTTCTTTGGTTTGGTGCTGGAGTACTTATTCAAATTAAGGCTTGTTTCCGTGAAATTGTACATATATGTTTATGTGTATATATATATATATATATATATAAATCTAATTAGTAAATATACCATCACGTGTGATGACAAATAGGCAAATAGACTTCATTAGCTAATGGTTTAAAGGGTAATCATTACCCTGTATCAATCCTGATGGAATAATTTGAAGGATGTGCTTTGGGTTTCTTTCATTTGTTTTATTATGTTAGTTACTTTGACCATTGTGACATTTAGATATACATGTGTGCTGGAGTGTGGTAAAGCCCCTGATATTTTATAAATTAATTGGTTTTTAGTTTGTATTTTGTTTTAGTTGACTGGGTATTATTTTCAGTAAGTACCAGCAAGCGTGATATTCATTGATAGGTGGGATTAAACTTTGTGCTGTAAATCTTTAGCCGTTGCGTTATTATTATTATACAGATGTTGAGGTTTACCGAGTATTTGGAATTTTTATGTTGAATTCGTCAGAAATTTCATAAATAATGAAATTAAATAAAGAATTTATTTAATGTGGAATTATAAAAGGAAATTTAATAATATGTTTGATTTGGATTGAGGGGTATTGAAAATATTGGGTATACGTACCCAAGGGTTGAGAGTCCCGAAACCCGCGCGGGAGTGGTAATCGAGTCCAGTAGGCTAGTAACCTACGAACGATGCAGATGCCTAAGGGTAGCATATTATATTTCTAAGGTTTCGACCTAAGAAGCAGACACCGAAGGATGGTGTATATTGGTTGGGTCCTGTTTCTACGGGACAACCAAGCAGACATCAATGAATGATGTATATTGGTTGGGTCTTGTTTTTACGAGACAACCAAGCAGCAATACCTTGAAATTAAATTGTTTTTCTTTGACGCGTTGTGTGGTGCTGAAACACAATTAATTGTAACGAAAAGAGATTGATAATTAAATTTAAATTCTTGTTTGAAATTGCTACTTGTGCATAATTGTCTCATATAGTAGCATGTTAAGACATACTGCATTTATATTATTATTATTATTAGGGTTCCGAGCACACGTGGTATTAGTGCTAAACCCCTTACAGCTTGTGATGCAGGTAATGAATTTGAGTCATGTTCGGGACCTTATGAGCATAGGAATTAAAGTTTTTATTTATTATTTTTATGTAATTGTTTTAGACTCCTGAAAATTTATTGTTCGTAAATTGTAATACACCTTTGTTTGTGAGGTGAAGGTTATTTATTTATTTATTTATTTTAGAGATTGTTTGGGCATAGTTGTGGAGCTTTGTTGCCTAGTTAGTTTTGACTAAGGCATTTATTTAAATTTAAAGTATGAATTTTATCTATTTTTCTTTCATTAGCTCCATAATATGTGAGTATGGCTCTGATGTAGGACAGAGAAAGTTATTTAATGTTGCATTATGTTTTCCTTTGTTCACATGCTCGGGTTGTGAAATCCGGGGCGTGACAACTTGGTATCAGAGCCTAGGTTTAGAATACCTAGGGGCAGTGGGTCTTTTATTTTTCTAAGTATTATGTGATTACATGTTAGTTTATTTAGTTGTGATACGTGAATTTGATGCTTTGTTGGACTTAAATTGTTGAGAAGATGTTGACCTTAGTATATTTTTGTGAATTTTTAGAGAAATGCCGCCACGTGTAGCTCCAGGTGTTAGAGGTAGAGGCAAGGGCCAAGGTCGTGGTCGTGGTAGAGACCGAGGGATTCAGGCTGGGCAGGGTCATGAAGTTCCAGTTGATGATGTTCCCATTGCTGCGGGAGTGTCACAAGAGCAAGGGTCATATGTTGGGATTGGAGCAGAGGTTCCATTAGGAGTGCCTCACGTGGCTGAGGTGCAATCCGAAGCACCAAGTGTGCCGCAGCCAGGAATGGTAGACCCACAGATGTGGATGCAACAAATGGCTGCAATGTTTGCTGGAGGAATGCAAGCAAGTCAGCCTACAGCTCCGTATGAGAAGTTCAGGAGGATGAAACCCCCTACATACTCTGGTACAGCAGATACTGAAGAGGTTGAGAAATTTTTACACGAGAATGAGAAGATATTCGAGGTGATGCAGTTAAATGAAGATAAGACCAGAGTCTTGCTTGCTACTTTTCAGTTGGAGGGCGCTGCAGCGGATTGGTGGAGTACTGTGAAGGGGTCTCGTGGGGCGTCTGCACTTACTTGGGAGGATTTTAAGGAGCGTTTCAGAGACTACTTCTTCCCACAGTCTCTGAGAGATGCTAAACTTGATGAATTTATGAATTTGACTCAAGGGCCAATGACTGTGCTGGAGTATGGGCGTAAATTTACCTCGTTGGCCAAATATGCTAAGGAGTTGGTGTCCACTGAACGCACCAAGTGTAGACGGTTTGAGAAGGGATTGAGGCCTGCTGTCAGGGATCGGATAGTGCCTTTGGGGCTTAATGAATATGAGACATTGGTTGATCGAGCAATGGCAGTGGAGAAGAATTTGACAGATACCAGAGCACAGAATGAAGCTAGGCAAGGAAGGACTCAGCACCAGGAGAATAGACCCACCAAAAGGTAGAGAGAGAATTTACATGGGGCACAGTCTCAGCAATTTCAGCAGGGGAGTATGGTCCCAAGTAAGTCAGTGGCAACTGGAGTTTCTGCACAGAGTCCTATTATTTGTCATAATTGCAGACAGCCTGGGCATCGCCAGTTTAACTGTCCTTACAAAGGTGTGTCGAGTGGATCTGAAAATAGGGTCGAGGTGAAGACTTGTTACACGTGTGGCCTACCAGGTCATGTGCAGAGGCGTTGTCCGCAGAGGCAAGGTAATGGAAGTATTATGAGACCTCCACAGCCAGCTCAGTCAGTACAGAGTAGTAGGCCAGCAGGGTCACAATCAGTGCAGACTCATTTTCAGAGGGGTACTCAAGGTGGGGCACTGCAGTATCAGATGGGTGTTCCAAGTGGTGTTCAGCAGCATCAAGGAGTTCAGGGTGGGTCCCAGCAAGGACAAAAGGGGGGTAGACCACAAACAGTACCAGTTCAGGGACGAGTTTTCACTGTGGCCCAGAATGATGGACGTGCAGAGCCTATAGTTACGAGAGGTACCTTTCTCATTTATGCTACTAAATCCACAGTTCTTGTAGACACAGGAGCATCTCATTCATTTATTGCTGCATCGTTTATGTCTACATTGAATTTATCTGTGGACGAGTTAATTCCACCATTGCACGTTAAAACACCGATAGGAGGTCATTCTGTGTTGAATCGAGTTTGTAAGAATTGTGAGATCACTATTAGGGACGAGACTTCAAGACGGGAGCACTTGTCAGTTTTTTACCTGATTGTGATAGACATGGGAAGCTTTGATGTGATTCTTGGCATGAACTGGCTGTCAGTCTTTCGAGCGATGATAGATTGTGCTAAGAGTCGAGTGACTTTATTTACTACAGAGGGAGATCAGATACGATTTTCTGGTGATCGTTGTAGTCCTCAACTCTTGCCTTCCCTCAATGGGTAGGGACGAGTAGACTTGTGCAGTTTGTTTGCTTGTATGGCTTTAGAGGACGAGGAGGCAGACAAAATTGAGTTACCACGAGTTGTTTGTGAATTTTCAGAAGTGTTTTCAGAAGTAGCTGGATTACCGCCTGAACGGGAGGTTGAATTTGGGATTGATCTGATACCTGGCACGGAACCAATTTCTATAGCTCCGTATAGATTGGCACCTGCAGAGTTGGTGGAGTTAAAATCTCAGATAGAGGAGTTGAGCTCTAAGGGATTTATTCGCCCTAGCACTTCACCTTGGGGTGCACCAGCACTATTTGCAGCTAAAAAGGATGGAACTCTCAGGATGTGTATAGATTACCAAAGGTTGAATCGGGTCACGATCAAGAATCGGTATCCTCTACCGAGGATTGACGATCTGTTCGACCAACTGAAGGGTTCGGTCATTTTCTCAAAGATTGATTTGAGATCTGGTTACCACCAGTTGAGGGTGAAGCAGGAGGACATTTCTAAGACGGCATTCAGGACTCGATATGGGCACTACGAGTTCTTGGTAATGCCATTTGGGCTGACCAATGCTCCTGCCGTGTTCATGGACTTGATGAACCGGGTGTTCAGTAGATATTTAGACAAGTTTGTTGTCGTGTTTATTGATGACATTCTAGTTTATTCTCGGTCAGAAGGCGAACATGAGGAGCATCTAAGAGTTGTACTTCAGACCTTGAGAGATCACCAGCTCTATGCTAAATTGAGCAAGTGTGAGTTCTGGCTCAAAGAAGTGAAATTTCTGGGGCATGTTGTTTCTGAGGAGGGAGTTGCAGTTGATCCATCTAAGGTTGAGGCAGTTATGGATTGGCAAAGACCGAAGACAGTTTTTGAGATTCGGAGTTTTCTGGGTTTGGCAGGGTACTATCGAAGATTTGTCCGTGATTTCTCGAGGTTAGCCGGGCCGATGACTAGGTTGACTCGAAAAGGGGTCAAGTTTATTTGGGATGAGAAGTGTGAAAAGTCTTTTCAGGAGTTAAAGAAGAGGCTAACTACTGCACCAGTGCTTGTGATTCCTGAGAGAGGATTGGGTTATTTAGTTTATTGTGACGCATCCAAAGAAGGTTTGGGCTGTGTGCTGATGCAGGGTGATAAAATAGTAGCTTATGGGTCTAGGCAGTTGAAGACTCACGAGCATAACTACCCAGTGCATGATTTGGAGTTGGCAGCAATTATCTTTGCTCTGAAAAGCTGGAGACACTATTTGTATGGTGAGAAATTTGAGGTGTTTTCTGACCACAAGAGTTTGAAGTACCTTTTTACTCAGAAGAATTTGAATTTGAGGCAGAGGAGATGGATGGAGTACATGGAAGACTACGATTTTGAGCTCCAGTATCACCCTGGTAAGGCAAATGTGGTTGCTGACGCACTTAGCCGAAAGACTCGTGGTACTGTAGCGGGTCTTTTCGTGCGAGAATGGGAAATGATGAAAAGCCTTAGCGAGTTTGATATGGAGTTGCGAGAAGATGAAAGTCATGCTATCTTGTGTGCCATAGCTACTCAGCCAATTCTATTAAGTCGTGTGATAGAAGCTCAAGGGACTGATGTTGAATGTGAGACGATACGAGCTAAGTTGTCGAATCCTGATGAGATACCAGGATGGGTGATTGGTGACGATAACAGTTTGAGGTATTTGGGGAGACTTTTCGTGCCAATCTCTGCTCGAGATACAGTTTTAAAGGAATTCCATCACTCTAAATTTGCAGTACATCCTGGAGGTACTAAGATGTATCATGACTTGCGCCGTCAGTTCTTTTGGGCAGGTATGAAGAAGGATGTGGCAGAGTTTGTGAGTAGGTGTCTTACTTGTCAGCAAGTTAAGGCTGAGCATCAGAAACCAGCGGGTCTTTTGCAGCCTTTGCCAGTGTCAGAGTGGAAGTGGGAGAACATTACAATGGATTTTGTTTCTGGCTTACCGAGATCACCGAAGGGCCATGATACTATTTGGGTGATAGTGGATAGGTTGACCAAGTCAACTCACTTTTTGCCGATTCGTTTGATGGACTCCATGGATGTCTTGGCTAAATTATATGTTAAGGAAATCGTAAGGCTTCACGGAGCTCCTGTATCCATTGTCTCAGACAGGGATCCGCGTTTTGCTTCTCGGTTTTGGCAGAGTCTCCAGGTGGCCATGGGGACAGAATTGTTGTTTAGTACTGCCTTTCATCCTCAGACTGATGGACAGTCAGAACGTACAATTCAGATCTTGGAGGATATGCTCAGGGCATGTGTGCTTGATTTTCGTGGTAGTTGGGAGAACCATCTTCCTTTGATTGAATTCGCGTATAATAATAGCTATCAGTCGAGCATCGGGATGGCTCCTTTTGAAGCTTTGTATGGTAGACCGTGTAGATCTCCTATCTGTTGGGCTGAGGTTGGAGAAACTGCAATTGTTGGGCCTGAGTTTGTGCATGAGACGACTGAGAAGGTCAAAGTGATTCGACAGAGACTTGAGACAGCACAGAGTCGCCAAAAGAGTTATGCTGATAAGAGGCGAAGACCCTTGGAGTTTGAGGTAGGGGACCATGTGTTCCTTAAGGTTTCACCACGAAAGGGTCAGTTTCGTTTTGGGCGCAGGGGGAAGTTATCCCCAAGATATATCGGGCCATTTGAGGTTTTGGCGAGGGTTGGAGAAGTGGCATACCGTCTTGCTTTGCCACCGCAGCTTTCAGGAGTACATGAAGTGTTTCACGTGTCTATGCTTAGAAAGTATAACCCGGACCCTTCGCATGTATTAGATTGGACTGAGCTTGATGTTGACTCAGATGTGACATATGAGGTGAAACCGGTGAAAATTTTGGACTCTAGGGAGCAAGTGCTTCGAGGGAAGACTATTCCTTTAGTTAGAGTGTTATGGAAGCATCGTGGTATTGAAGAGTCGACTTGGGAGCGAGAGGCAGATATGCGGAGTAGGCATCCAGAGTTGTTTCTTTAATCTTCTTTTCTTTACCTCCTAAATTTCGAGGACGAAATTTTTTGTAAGGGGGGTAGAATGTAATAACCCAGATTTTTTTAATTTGGATATTGTTATTTGATAATTTTGTTTGCTATTTAAATTTAATGGTTTGAAATTTTTGGATTTCTATTTAAAAATATTAATTTTGGGTTTTATTTAAAAAGATTTTAAATTTTAGGAAGAATGTGTAATTTTCCTAAACCTATGGGGAGTAGGAAATAAATTAATTGGTTGGGGTTAAAATTCTTCTTTATAAATATATAAATTTGTAATTATTTTAATATATTAAAAACCCTAGAGAGAGACTGAGAGAAGAAGAAAGAAGAGAAACAACGGCTGCGGTCAATTTTTTTTGTGCGCTGGTGATTGATTTGTTCTTCCGTTGCCAATTTTTTTTTTTCTTCTGTTACAGAGGTAAGGGGCAGAACCTATTTATGTGTTTCTTTGGTTTGGTGCTGGAGTACTTATTCAAATTAAGGCTTGTTTCCGTGAAATTGTACATATATGTTTATGTGTATATATATATATATATATATATATAAATCTAATTAGTAAATATACCATCACGTGTGATGACAAATAGGCAAATAGACTTCATTAGCTAATGGTTTAAAGGGTAATCATTACCCTGTATCAATCCTGATGGAATAATTTGAAGGATGTGCTTTGGGTTTCTTTCATTTGTTTTATTATGTTAGTTACTTTGACCATTGTGACATTTAGATATACATGTGTGCTGGAGTGTGGTAAAGCCCCTGATATTTTATAAATTAATTGGTTTTTAGTTTGTATTTTGTTTTAGTTGATTGGGTATTATTTTCAGTAAGTACCAGCAAGCGTGATATTCATTGATAGGTGGGATTAAACTTTGTGCTGTAAATCTTTAGCCGTTGCGTTATTATTATTATACAGATGTTGAGGTTTACCGAGTATTTGGAATTTTTATGTTGAATTCGTCAGAAATTTCATAAATAATGAAATTAAATAAAGAATTTATTTAATGTGGAATTATAAAAGGAAATTTAATAATATGTTTGATTTGGATTGAGGGGTATTGAAAATATTGGGTATACGTACCCAAGGGTTGAGAGTCCCGAAACCCGCGCGGGAGTGGTAATCGAGTCCAGTAGGCTAGTAACCTACGAACGATGCAGATGCCTAAGGGTGGCATATTATATTTCTAAGGTTTCGACCTAAGAAGCAGACACTGAAGGATGGTGTATATTGGTTGGGTCCTGTTTCTACGGGACAACCAAGCAGACATCAATGAATGATGTATATTAGTTGGGTCTTGTTTCTACGAGACAACCAAGCAGCAATACCTTGAAATTAAATTGTTTTTCTTTGACGCGTTGTGTGGTGCTGAAACACAATTAATTGTAACGAAAAGAGATTGATAATTAAATTTAAATTCTTGTTTGAAATTGCTACTTGTGCATAATTGTCTCATATAGTAGCATGTTAAGACATACTGCATTTATATTATTATTATTATTAGGGTTCCGAGCACACGTGGTATTAGTGCTAAACCCCTTACAGCTTGTGATGCAGGTAATGAATTTGAGTCATGTTCGGGACCTTATGAGCATAGGAATTAAAGTTTTTATTTATTATTTTTATGTAATTGTTTTAGACTCCTGAAAATTTATTGTTCGTAGATTGTAATACACCTTTGTTTGTGAGGTGAAGGTTATTTATTTATTTATTTATTTTAGAGATTGTTTGGGCATAGTTGTGGAGCTTTGTTGCCTAGTTAGTTTTGACTAAGGCATTTATTTAAATTTAAAGTATGAATTTTATCTATTTTTCTTTCATTAGCTCCATAATATGTGAGTATGGCTCTGATGTAGGACAGAGAAAGTTATTTAATGTTGCATTATGTTTTCCTTTGTTCACATGCTCGGGTTGTGAAATCCGGGGCGTGACACCCTAAATTAACATCAAGTCTAATGACAATGCATTATTACATTGAGATATTATTTATTCATATGATTGGGTATATCATGAGCATGAGACTGCAGTTACATTATCTAGTTTGTTATTGTGACTGTTGATTGGTTGAGAGTGCCAAGTTGATATTGTTGACGTGCTGAGGTGGGGTTATGTATATGGACAGAATTCTTGATTTTAAGAAAAATGTTAAAATGAAATTTTAAAAATTGTAGATGATTCACAGTCAATATATATGATTAGAGTTTAATATATTTGATTTCTTGCTTGAGATAAGTAGATGCTTAACTAACGGTATAACTCAATTCCTTAGCAGAAGGGTTAGGGGATATAACTCAGTTCACTTGAGTTTTAGCTAATTAGAGGTATAACTCGGTTCCTCGGTCGCTATTTATATTGATTTTCTGCTTAAGATAAATAAATGTTTGACTAAGGGTATAACTCGGTTCCTTAGCAGAAGGGTGGGGATGTGTAACTTGGTTCCTCTGAGTCTTACATTTGTAGGGGGTGTAACTTAGTTCTTCATTCGTGATGTATATTGAGATTGACGTTCGTCGTAAGGGTAAACGACGCAGTTGGTGGCCCCACCTACTTTACTAAGTGTCACTTGTCCTAGGACAATGTTGGTGATAGATGGAGATTAGAAGATATGTATTGACATTGCATTTCATCATTACCCCATTGCATGGATTGCATAGATTATTGTTATGTGTTGAAATATTTAGATTGTTAATTATAATAAAGTTTAATGTTTAATTTGTTGATAATGAGTTTGGTTGCAAACTTTGAGTAATAAATTAAGAATTATGGTGACCTGATTCTTAAGATGGGATACATAGGCAACTTAAGTCTGAATAGTTTAAGTCTGGTCTTAATTATGAATAATAATATTAGTATATTCTTTTAATATGAGAATGGGGTTATTATTTCATCAATTATGTGACACAAAATGTGAGTATGATATTTACATTTATGATTTTATGATCATGAGAAACACAAAGATAGTTGTAGTATGTGTTATGACTGTATAGGTCATAGATGTTGTCATCAAGAATGACGTTATATGTGATGAAGTTGCCATTTTATTTTATTGTTGGATCACTATACTTTTATTTATGCGACTCGAGTATGGATCCTGAACTTATTTATATTTTTGAAATTGTATTACAATGATTTATTGATGGCTATGTAAATCTTGGATTGTATCATCGGGGTATGATGTTGGATCTTATTGTGGATGATGTCATCTATTATTATTTTATATTGGAATGAAGGACATTTGGTAATATTTTAATTAGTGTTTATGATGTTAACTTAACTTTAAGTTAAGTTTTATTTGGTTCTTATTAGTTCTTATATCTCATGCCATTCGTATCAAATTATAAGGTTAGGGACATGACAAAAATTACAATTCCAAATGGATTTTCAATTTTCATTTCAAACAAAAAAGATAATAAAAAACAAAAAAGAGAAAATATCTATATAATAAGACACAATGATCGATATGACCATTGTGTACGTGTCAAACAGGTGAGGGGGAAGAGAGAGAGAGAAGGGGGCGGGTGGGGGTTGGGGGATGCTAGAGAAAGAGAGAGAAGGGAGAAGGTTTGGGTTTGCTTTTGGGGGGTAGGGGGAAGGCTTTTTTTTATGGGAGAGAGGGACACAGGCAGGGTTGTGTGGGTGAGGGGAATAGAAAGAGAGAGAGAGAGAGGGGGAGAGGAAGGGGGGATTGGGTTTGTTGAGGTGGGGAGACTTTTTTAGGTAATTAATTTTTTATTTGAAATAAAAAATGATTAATTTTAAATAATTAATAATTAATTTTAAAAAATTTAAATTTGACATATTTAATGGTCAGGATTATTTTCTTGTCTCCACTTTAATTGTATTTTCAATCACTTTCTTATTTTCTTCTCAACTTAATATTTTTTTTATAAATGTTTTTAAAATATTTGACAAAGTTAACTAAATCTTTTGTTTTAAAAAAAATTAAAATGTGATTACAAAATTATTTTTATTTATTTTCATTTTTTAAAATTTAATTTTAATATACTTAAATTAAAATTAAAAATAATATTCTTTTGACCGTTGTATACGTGGCATAAGAAGAGGAAGATATTGGGCGGAATGATAGTTATTTATTTATTTATTTTTTTTTGAGGGGATGCTAGGCGAAACTTGACAAATTTTTTTTTTTTAAGGGAGAAAGGGGGGTGGACGGGGCTGTGTGGGTGAGGGGAAGAGAGAGAGAGAGATTGGGTTTGTTGGGGTGGGAGGCTTTTTTAGGTAAATTAATTTTTTTTGAAATAAAAAATGATTAATTTTAAATAATTAATAATTAATTTTAAAAATTTTAAATTTGACATATTTAATGGTCAGGATTATTCTTTCCTCTCTCCACTTTAGTTGTCTTTTCGGTCACTCTCTTATTTTCTTCTTTACTTAATATTTTTTTATAAATATTTTTAAAATATTAGACAAAGTTAACTAAATTTTTTGTTTTAAAAAAATTAAAATGTGATTACAAAATTATTTTTATTTATTTTTTTAAATTTAATTTTAATGTACTTAAATTAAAATTAAAAATTAAAAATAATATTCTTTTGACCGTTGTATATGTGGCATAGGAAGAGGCGGATACTAGGCGGAATGACAGTTCTTTTTTTTTTTTTTCTTTTGAGGGGATGCCAAGCAAAAACTTGACAATTTTTTTTTTTTAAGGGAGAAAGAGGGCGGGGCGGGGTTGTGTGGGTGAGGGGGGAGAGAGAGAGAGAGAGGGATTGGATTTGCTGGGGTGGGGAGGCTTTTTTAGGAAAATTAATTTTTTATTTGAAATAAAAAAATGATTAATTTTAAATAATTAATAAATAATAATGAATTTAAAAAATTTTAAATTTGATATATTTAATAGTCAGGATTATTTCTTTCCTCTGTCCACTTTAGTTATTTTTTCGGTCACTCTCTTATTTTTTTTCTCTACTTAATATTTTTTTATAAATGTTTTTAAAATATTAGACAAAGTTAACTGAATTTTTTGTTTTAAAAAAATTAAAATGTGATTACAAAATTATTTTTATTTATTTTTATTTTTTAAAATTTAATTTTAATGTACTTAAATTAAAATTAAAAATTAAAAATAATATTATTTTGACCGTTGTATACGTGGCATGGGAAGAGGCGGATATTGGGCGGAATGACAGTTCTTTTTTTTTTTTGAGGGGGTGCCAGGCGAAAACTTGACAAATTTTTTTTTTAAGGGAGAAAGGGGGGTGGGCGGGGTTGTGTGGGTGAGGGGGGAGAAAGAGAGAGGGATTGGGTTTACTGGGATGGAGAGGCCTTTTTTAGGTAAATTAATTTTTTTTGAAATAAAAATTATTAATTTTAAATAATTAATAATTAATTTAAAAAATTTTAAATTTGACATATTTAATGGTCATGATTATTTTTTCCTCTCTCCACTTTAGTTATCTTTTCAGTCACTCTCTTATTTTCTTCTTTACTTAATATTTTTTTATAAATGTTTTTAAAATATTAGACAAATTTAACTAAATTTTTTGTTTTAAAAAAATTAAAATGTGATTACAAATTTATTTTTATTTTTTAAATTTTAATTTTAATGTACTTAAATTAAAATTAAAAATTAAAAATAATATTCTTTTAACTGTTGTATACGTGGCATGGGAAGAGGCGGCTATTGAGCGGAATGACAGTTCTTTTTTTTTTAGGGGTGCCAAACGAAACTTGACAAATTTTAAATAAGTAGTAAAATAAAAAAATAATTAATTTATATAATAAGGAAGCAAAAGAATTTGAATTTGATATATTTTTAACCATTGAATTTATTTAATGGTTAGAATTATTTTTATTTTCCTCCACACT
Organism: Vitellaria paradoxa; assembly: GCA_019916065.1. Taxonomy (NCBI): domain Eukaryota; kingdom Viridiplantae; phylum Streptophyta; class Magnoliopsida; order Ericales; family Sapotaceae; genus Vitellaria; species Vitellaria paradoxa. The sequence goes on from CM034240.1 coordinate 38,914,014, forward strand.
TTACTTGTCTTTTTGATAATTTTACATGAAAATATACTTTGTTACTTTTTATATATTTTTTTATAAAAATTTTTTAAAATGTAATTACAAAATTATTTCTTTAATTTCATTTTTTTATTTTATATAATTTTTTTCAAAAAATTTAAAATTTAAATGTATTAATTACATTCATAAAAAATGTTAAAAAGTTCATTAAAAGTTAGTATACTTAAAAATTATAACTTTTGAAAAAAATTAAATTTTAATAAAAGCAAGAAAAAAATTAAAAAAAAATTTAATATCAAATTAGAAGATAAGTGATTCGCACGGAAATTTTCTAGTAAATAGATAAATGACAATATTAATAAGTCCTAAATAACCAACACAAATAAAACACTTCGGACCCGTTAGACAACGCTGTCGTTTTTTTGTTGTTGTTTTTTTGTTGTCGTTTTTTATTTTTTATTTTCTGTTGCCGTTTATTTTTTCTGAAATGAAAACTGAAACTGTGTTTGGAAATGCAAGTTTGTTTAGAATTATTAATTTTTTATTGTAAAAAATATTTAATTTTATTAGTTTTAAAAAATTAATAGAACTTAATAAAATATATTTTATATTAATTTAATTAATATATTTAATTAAATTAATACAATAAATTATTTATTAAAATCATTTAATCAATAAATATAAAATATATTAAATTATATTATTTATTAAAAATAATTTAATAAAATATATTTCATATTAAATAAATAATTAAATTAGATTAATTATTAAATTAAATTATTTATTTTTAAATTAATTAAATTATTTATTAAAATAATTTAATAAAATATATTGTATATAAGTTAAATTAATTAAATCATAAATATTTTAATTTAATTATGATATTTATTTAAAATAATTTAATAATTATTATTAAATTAAATTAAATTAAAAAATAATGTAATTTAATTATTTATTATTAATTATTTTATATAAATTAATTTAATTATTAAATTAAATAAATTAATTATGATATTTATTTCAAATAATTTAGCAATAATTAATTATTAAATTAAATTAATTTAATTTTATTATTTATTAAAAATAATTTATAGTAATTTATATAATTAATTTAATTTTTGAATTTAATTATATTATTTATTAAAATAACGTATTTTAATAAAATATTTGAATAAAATAATTTATTTTTATGTAATGTAATAAAAATAGACAAAGTTTTAAAATTGACAAATTATTGGCAGTAGAAAAGAAAATTAGAATGAAAACATATTTTTTATTTCTATTTTCATTTTTCTTGGAAATAAAAAAATAGAAATAGATTTAACAAATATATTTCTATTACCAATTTATAAAATTTTGAAAACGAAAATAGAAAAATAGAAAATAAGTAAAAACCTCCTCCGACGCCTGCCTGACCAACTATTTTTGAAATTTGGGGGTCTGAAATTGTTTTTCAAACTTTTTAAGTTCCTGAATTTAAATCTCAAATGTAGTGTCAAGCTATTTTGACTCTTTACTTAAAAAATATAATTTATTTATTTTTTTAAAGATAAATCAGTAAAAAATTAGGGGGGGAACACGAATGCAAAACCCTATCCTCCTATCCGGCGACTTCTCCTGCTTCTCCTCGCCGGCGCCCCTCATCTAATTCTGGTGGTCAATTTGGCGTCCCCGTTGACTTTGTAGTTTCCCATGGCTGCCTTCGTTGAACCGGAGCCGCTGCCTGTGATCATTTCCGGCCTATCAGCGGCCGCCGCCGATGCATCTGTCTAAGCCCGATCCTTCCTGAAGACCGCTCGTCGGAATCAACCTACACCATCGCGCAGCCTCCCGCGATGGTACCGGTTTTCGTGCAGATATCCGTCTTGGGGGTCTCGGTGTGGTCTTGCCGACTACCGATTATATCGGCGACATCCTTTGATTTCTTTGTCGTCTTCCATGGTAGAGATGCCAAGTTGAGCCCGGATGGTCGGATGGTCGGACACCTCCGATGTGATGTCTACAGAAGAGAATGGGGAAGTAGCTGTAGGGGGAGAAAGGAAAGAAGAGAGAGAAATGTCTTCGGGTTTACTAATCCACCCTTAAAAATAAAAAATTATATTTTAAAAATAAGTGACCGTTTGGTGCCGTGAATTTTTTTTAAAAAATTGTTAAAAATTTTTAGAATTTTTTTAATAAAATTTTTTGTTACGTATCAATTTTTATATAACATTAACATTAATTTTTAATTTTTTTACACTCCAAACATCCTATTACCAGGGCCCATTTGGTTTGATAAAATTTATTAAAAATCTCTAAAAATCTCTATAAATCTCTATTAACTTTATATCGCATCAACTTTTTTTTCTCACTGCACGCATTACGAACTCCCTCCAAATCACAATTTATCTCATTTTTTCTTACTCCAAACAAACCCCAGATTAACTTGAGAGGACATGGATGGCTTCACAATCCCAGAAACTCTGACATCATCATCTTTCGTAAGCTCTCACGACTTCAGGAGTCGTTGCGCTGACTCATGAGTTTTTTTAAAGTCTTGATTTTTCTTTCATTTTTCTTTCTGTTTCGCTGGGAAAAATTGTCAACCAGGCTGCCATGGCGACCCAGACCGCGGCTCCTCCCAATCCGATTGACGCTAAACCTCAAAACCCAGGTGAGTTTTGCTTTCTATGTTCTGGGTTTCAGTTTTGCTTCCGTTGTAATTTAGTGAATTTTGTTTATGTTTCTCTCTGAGAAAAATATTTGAAGTAAAAAAGAAAGGAACAAGATTATTTGTTTTTCCGGGAAAAAGGAAATTTCGTGTCAACGGGATAAATATTTTATGTTAGGATTAGCTGAGAGGTGGTATTTATTCTCTTAGATTTAGGCGGCGTTTGGAGTGATAAAAAATAATAAAAAAAAAAAAAGTAAAAATGTGGTTTAAGATAATTTTAACGTTTGGTATTTTTAACTCAAATTAAGTTTTTTTGAAAATGAATATTATAATTATTGGACTTTTACGGTAAAAAGTTAGAGAGAGAAATCATGAGAACGGTTTTTCTAGGTCTGTTCGAATGGATTTATGTTAGAATTTTTTGAAAATTGTTGAATTTTTTTACTTTTGTGTCAAAAGATTGGAGAGAGAATCCGTGAAAATAGTTTTTTGGCTATGTTTCTATGGATTTATATAAGATTTGTTCAAATTTGTTGTGAAAAAATTATTGGGGTTTGTAAAAAAGATATTGGGGTTTATAAAAATTTATTTGGATACATAGATATAAATAGAAATTTATAGAGATTTCACAAAAAACGAGGTAAGTAAAATGTGTTAGAGAGTTTTAGAGATTTTAAAAGGTTTTCAGATATTTTTGTTGGTGTTTAGCAAACCAAACGCTGCCTTAGTTAGAGTTGACCAGAAGTACACATATTCTCATGCAGGTGTAAATCAAATAAGTTTGAATCCTCTGGGAATCAATCAATGTAATATTTGCAAAACCCTTGCCCAAATGGGAAAGAAGATTTTTGATTTTTACTGCAAAGTCATACCTTGTGCAAGTACAAGATAAGATATGGACAACTAGGGAAAGGGAAAAGAGAAAGAAAATGTGTTAGAATTTCCTTTATGATTTTTTCTTCCTTTTCTCTCCAAACCCAATTTAAACAGGAAGGGTTTTTTTTTTTTAATTCCTATCTCTTCTTTTCCAATTCTCTTCACCCCAAACCAAAGTAGTTTAGTGGTTATTCAGGGTATGATCAATCGTCTAACCATTTTATAATCTTAATCAATCTCAAAAATCTTAGTTTAGTTTAGACAAACTTAGTCATGAAAGGGCGTATGGTAATGGACAGATCCTTACTGTCCATTTTTGGATCCTACACAGGTGGATGGTGAGGATCAGACAGATTGTGCAATTGTCTCTAAGCATTATTATGATAATATCTTCCTGGTAACCTTAGATGTTGCTGGGATTGTGGTTCTGTATTTCTTTAGTTAGAGTTGTTAAAACATTTTTTTATTGCATTGAGCTTGAGATACTCTTCTACTTACCTTTGGATGTCTTTGGTTTGAACATTTCATAGAAATACTTAAACCAACATGACTATGTGGCACACACGATAGGTATGTACATATTTTTTTTTTTAATTGGTGTATATTGAAGAGTGCACCACACATTTTCATAATGTGTACTCTCTACTCAATTTAACCTAGCTTTTTTCCAACTAAATGTGGCTGGTTTTATGGTTTTTTTCTTCCTTTGATTAATGTTCATAAGGGTACTAACAAAGTTTTACACTGGCTGCTAGCTACCTAATCCAACCCACCTTCTTTGTATAGGCTTGGGATTGGCTGTGTTAAACAACAGAATTTGATTGTTTTTTTATTTTTAAGTCACCATGCCTTTTAGATTCAATATTCCTTTCCCACTCATGCTGAAATGTTTATGTTTTCAGTTGGTTTGTGTGCATATCAGGTGTACTAAATCAAACATTATTGTTTTTCTCTTCATAGTTATTTTTTATTTTGGGCTTCTCTCAATCCATTTTGAAATGTTTTTAGCTGGCTTCTCTTCATGCCAAGTGATTCGGATAATCTTTTTTTAAATTTTCTCAATATAGCACTGTTTGAGTTCTTCTATTGCTTTCTAGTGCCCCGCCAATGGATATGATTGAAATTTTTAATTTTATAAATTAAGTTACAAAACATTTTACATTTCAGTTGGTTATGCAAATGCTTCCTCTATTTCCAATAACTATCTCTGTCATAATTACAGTTTTAGAGGTCGTACAACCAAAGATTGAGGATCAGCATGATGCTGAAGCGGAGGCTAATGGAGGAATTTCTTCCACATCTCCATTTGTAAACTTAGAACCAATTCGAGAGGAACAAGTGCAAAATGCTATAAAGTCCCTTTCGCATCCAAAAGTGAGGGGATCCCCAGTCATCCACAAGCAATATTTTCCTGAGAGGAAGGGCCTCACACCAGAAGAGATAGATGAAGCTTTTCGTTGCATACCTGTAAGAACTTTTTATTTTTTTTTAATATACAGTTTTCTGACTGCAAAAGACTATTTCTTAGGGATAAAAGAGTAAATTGGTAAATCCATATCAAAATAGAAGTTCTATAACTCGTAGACTTAAGTGTTGGCTAAGTCATTAGAGTCTCGAGTCAAGTAAAATTGTAAAAGCCTCAGGATCCTTTGGATAAGCCTAGAAGTCCGCAAGCCAAAATAGCCATTTCTTGAGAAGCCCACGGGATGTCGCGGGACAATGTAGAGAGCTTGATTTTGATGTTTGGCCGCATGGGAGGGTCGCATTGATACGCGGGATGCACACAGGAAGACCTTTCTCGCGAGGTTTGTGAATTAATGTGCCAGGCTACTTTTCTGAAACCCTATGCATCCCTGTGTGCTCTGCTTATGCTTCTGGACGTATGTAGGGTTTACACAAGAGAGAATAATTATTAAAAAGTGCACTGGATTGATTATTCATTCTCTCAATCACTTAGCTAAGAGTCTATGTGTGTGATTCGAAGGAGTTTGGATTTCTGAAGGCTAAGGATTCAGCAAAGTTGCCAAGGATTCAATTTTGTGCCTTCGAAGAGTCGGAGGGTTTTCGCTAAGGAGTTAGTGTATCGAGGATTTGAACAAAGTCAACAACATAGAGTCGGGGAGTCGAGTCCCTTGCGAGGTTGAGTTTGTAACCAACATTTTTATTTAGTGAAAGCTTTTGAGGTTTTTCCTTAGGGTTTTCTTGTTGCATCTGTGCCTTTTATATTTTATATATTATTGTGTGGATTGATTGTTTGGGATATCTAGCACGTAGTACAGAATTACAATTGGTATCAGAGCGGGTATGTTTAGCTGAAAAACGTGATCCTGCATATAGCTAGATGGATCGCCTAAGAGAAGGCAGTTAAAGTATCAGACCTCTGTGGTTTGATGGATCAAACTACGTTTACTGCAAGGTCAGGATGAAGGCTCACCTTATGTCTCAAAATTGCAATATTTGGCTATCCATTGCCAATGGGGGGACTCGACCAACTCATACGATTGAGAATAGTCTTTGAGAAACCAATGGAGTCATGGACTAGGGCCAAGCAAGAGAAAGTAGAATGGAACTACAAGGCCTTGAGTGCTATTTTTTCTACTGTCTCTGTTGACGAATTTAGGAGAATTTCAAGTTGTGAGTTTGCTAAGGATTCAAGAACTATTCTGGAGCTAACTCATGAAGGTAACTCGGCTCTGAAGAAATCAAAACTCCAAAAGATAACATTTGAGTTTGAGAGTTTGAAGATGTCCAATGATGAGATGTTTAATTACTTTTACACTAAGCTGAGCGACATCGTCAACTCCAGCTTTAATTTGGGAGAACCAATTCCTAATAGTAAAATTCTAAGGAAGATTCTTTGCTCTCTTCCTATAACTTTTCAAGCGAGAGTCACTGCTATTGAAAAAGTTAGGGATGTTGACACTATACGTGTGGAAGGCTTGTTTGGCTCTTTACAGGCCTTTAAAGCCAACATAATCAAACCCAAGAGTTGAAGGGGGTTGCACTCAAGATAGTCATGGAAGAAAACTCCTCTTTAGTGATGATGATTCCATTCCCTCACTTGAAGAAATTGCCCTATACACCAAGAAGATCAGAAAATTCTTCAAGAAGAGGGATATCAAGCCCGGAAAGCCAAAGAAGAATGATAAAGTAAAAGCTGAAAAACTCCCTGACAAGAAGAAGAAAGATAAGAATTTCAAAGAATTAAAGTGCTATGAATGCCCATGGCTACGACACATACCTCAGGACTTGGGGAATAAGAAGAGAAAGAAGATAGTTCTCAATGCTACTGTGGATGACATAGACAAGTCCAATACTTCATCATCTTCTAAAGATTATCCTGAAAACTACATAGCATTCATGGCTCGAGCAAGTGCCTCCTCTAATTCTGCTAAGTCCTCTCCTAAAAGTAAGAAAGTAGAGTCCTCTAGAAGTGAAGATGAAGAGAATGCAGAGGAGGATGTAGATGTTGGATTCCTTTTTGCTAGTGAACTCAAGGCATGTGAGTGGTAACAAGGCTTGTTTTCAAACCTTGAAAATTATGAAGGTGGTGTAGTTACTTTTGGTGATGGGAATGCTTCTTATGTTTTGGGTAAAGGAAATATAAAAACCACTGGTTTAGAATTTCTAAAAGATGTACTCTACGTGAAAGGTTTTCAGGAAAATTTGATTAGCATAAGTCAGTTGTGTGATGCAAAACATGTAGTCCATTTTTCTAAAATTGAATGTAAAATTCTTGATTTTTATAGACAAATTGTTGTAAGTGGCATTCGCACTTCTTACAATTGTTATGGTGTGGTTGACCTCTGGTGGACTTATGTGTAACTTTGCATCTTTAAATAAGTCAGAACTCTGGCACCAAGGACTTGACCATATCAATTTTAAAGCCCTAAATCAGTTGTCCATGTCAAAGTTGGTAAGAGATCTACCTAAACTAGATAAATACCACAAAGGTGTGTGTGGGCCCTGTCAAATGGTTAAACAAATTAAGAGTGCTCATAGAAAGGGTCAAAGTTTAAAAACTAAGGAGCCTCTTAATTTGGTACACATGGATCTCATGGGACCCACATGCACTGAAAGCATACAGGGAAGAAATATATTTTTGTTTTTGATGATGACTACACTCACTTTACTTGGATTGATTTTCTTACTAAAAAATCTAATACTTTTGAATCTTTTAAAAGCTTGTGTTTGAGACTATAACAAAAGAAACAACGCAAGATGCATCACAAGAATAAGGACTGACCATGGGCGAGAGTGTGAGAATTCAGCATTCAGTGACTTTTGTGATACAAATGGGATCAAGCACGAATTCTCAGCTCCACAAACTCCACAATAGAATGGAGTAGTTGAAAGAAAGAACGGGGTGCTACAAGAGATGGCTTGAGTAATGCTTCATAGACAATCACTCCAAAGACGTTTTGGGCTGAAGCAGTCAACATTGCGAATTGCGTGCTATATGGTAATACTTGAAACCAAGAACGAAACAAACACCCTATGAACTATAGAATGGCAAGAGGCCAATTGTGAAGTATTTTTGAGTTTTTGAGAGCAAATACTTCATCCTTAGGGATAGAAAGCGACTTGGTAAGTTTGATTCCTGAACTGATAAGGGAATCTTCCTAGACTATTCCACTAACATTCATGCTTTTTGTGTTTTTAATTTGAAAAATAATATTGTTATGGAATCCATAAATGTTATTAGTGGTAATACTAACATTTATTTTTCGCTCCATAGGAAGATCATGATGAAGATATACTTCCTCTACTCGCCCCTGTTGAGCCCAATGAAGAGTTAGTTGATGCAAGTGATGAGACACCCAAGGAAGCTAAGGAAAAAGAGCCGGAGCCTTCTTTAAGAGTTAAGCTCAACCATCCAGTGTCCCAAGTAATTGGAGATGTTAAGGACCCAGTGAAGACACAGAGACAAATTTGCAATGAGGTATCACACTTGTGCTATGTCTCTACTTTAGAACCAAAAAATGTGAATGATGCCTTGAAAGATGATTTTTGGTTAAATGCTATGCAAGATAAACTAGGACAGTTTGTTAGAAATGATGTGTGATCGCTTGTTCTCGGTCCTGCTCATTTGAATGTCATAGGCACAAAATAGATTTTCAAGAATAAAAGTTATAAATTTGGAACCATCATTAGAAATAAGGCTAAATTGGTTGCACAAAGGTATACCCAAGTTGAGGGTATTGACTTTGATGAAACCTTTACCTCCCTATAGCTAGGCTAGAGTCTATTAGGATCTTATTTGCAATGGTTTGCTACTTGAAATTTAAATTGTTTCAAATGGATGTCAAAAGTGCATTTTTGAATGGTTTGTTGAACGAGGAAGTTTATGTAGAGCAATCCAAAGGATTTGTAAACCCTCAGTTCGCAAATCATGTTTTTAAACTTAAAAAGGATTTGTATGGACTTCAATAAGCTCCTCAAGCTTGTTATGAGAGACTTATTTCTTTTTTACTTGAGTCCGGTTTTACGAGAGGTAATGCGGATAAAACCTTATTTATTCGTAGGGATTCTAGATGTATCTTGATTTCTCAAGTATATGTTGATGATATTGTCGTTGGATCCACCTCTTCTGATTTTGCTCACAAATTTGGTGAACCCATAACATATAATTTTGAAATGAGCATGATGGGGGAGTTGAATTTCTTTTTAGGTCTTCAAGTTAAACAATTAGAGAGTGGAATTTTCATTTCACAATCTAAATATGCTAGAGACTTGGTTAAGAAATTTGGACTTGACAATTATAAACATGCTAGAACTTCCATGAGTAATTGCACAAAATTAACCAGAGAAGAGTCTGGCAAAGCTGTTGACCCTACACTTTCTAGGAGCATGATTGATAGTCTCTTATAACTCACTGCGAGTCGTCCTGACATTGTCTTTAGTGTAGGTGTGTGCCCTCATTTTTGCCCAACCCCAAAGAGTCTTGCTTGCATGCGGTTAAGAAACTTATTAAATATGTGAATGGGACGTTTCACTATGGCATTTGGTTCTCACGAGAAACCAATGCTACACTTGCAGGGTCTTCCGATGCTGACTGAGCTGGGTGTGTAGATGGCTATAAGAGCACATCTGGGGGGTGTTCTTATGTTGGTACGAACTTATTCTTATGGCATAGTAAGAAACAAAACTCTATATCTTTATCCACTATAGAGGCTGAGTGTATAGCTGTTGGTAGTTGCACCCAACTTCTTTGGATGGAACAAATGCTGGCAAATTATGGATTTAAACTAGAGACCATGATCTTGTTTTGTGATAATATTAGTACCATCTATATTTCTAGGAATCCCATCCAACATTCCCGTACCAAACACATAGACATCTGATATCACTTCATTTGTGAGCTAGTTGAAGGGCATGTTATTTCTATTGAACATATCGTGACTCAAAATCAATATCTTCACAAAGCTTTTAGATCGTCTGAGGTTTGAATCTCCCAGATCTTCTCTAGGTATTTGTTCCCTAGATTAGGGCCCTCTCACTTTCCCGCAAATTTTTTTTTTCTTTTTTGTAAAAATTTTTTTGAGGGCAATGCATGTTGTTGAGAAGTTCATTGTAAGGTCTATTTTTCACACACTTCCAAATCATAGGATTAACATTGTTAACCTATGTAGTGGCTATGACTTTGAATTCCTAGATGAACTTGAATCCTATGTTTTGTTATTCTTTGTCATGGTAATGGTGTGCCGATTGTATTTGCGCGAAATTTAGTACACCATAAGGAATGTTTTTCACAGCACAATGGATTTTTGTTATTTTCTTTTTGGACTATTAGTTGCTCTTGAGATCTTTCAAATAGAATAACTTGAAAAGGGCTACCAGTAGAATCGTGAGCAGCCAGCTTGTTGACATTTCGGTTATCAAAATAATTACACTCTGCATTCATATGATATGGGAAAATGGCTACATATCACAAGTGTGTGAAAGCCGCCAAGTAAAGTAGGAAAAGATGAAAAGAAAAATCAAAAACTTGGTGGAATGGAATAACAAATAACTTAAAAAAAAAAAATTCTAGTGAAAGTTGAAAATAATGATTGAGGAGATAAAAGTTGAAAAGCAAATATATAAAATGTCTCAATTCAATTCAAGGTTAAGTAAGAGCATTTTGAAATTCCTGCATGTATGTGTGAGATGTTAATCATGTTGTTCTTCAACTTCAAATTCACACGTCACGGGCATCTGACCACTGGTATGACTCATGTGAACAACTCATAAAATAAATAGTAGTATGACTCTTGGAATTCTTGAAATAGTGTTTAGTTCTGTGTTTGAAGATATAGTACTTTGAATGAACTGATGAATAGCTACATAAAAAAGGATTTAACCTCGAGAGATTCACTCCCTAGGCCAAACCCCTAGAGAGTGAATCTCTTTTGGTTTGTGCCACACATACCGGCCCCTCAACATGTATAGCGGTCAATCGCGAACTCGCGTAGCGGCGGGGAGTCGGACCCACACCCAAGAACTGGATACGGTTCGTCCAGTCAAGGAGGCCCGTCCTACCAACCTTTACTACGCTTTGCGCCCGGGAGGCTGGCCCCAAGTTTTTGCTAGAGAGGAGACTTGAACTTGAGACCTTGGGGTGGTAAGCCCCTAAGTCCCAGTCCAAGACCATCCCATCTAACCCCTTGGGGTTGATGAATAGCTACATTGTTTTTCCTCACGCTGTTTTTGTGTTTATTTAAAAAGGGGGGGGGGTTTCTTGGGAAAGGCGTGGGATGGGCGCTCTGATTTCCGGGAAGATACTGAGGTAGGGTCTGAAAATTTTTTTCATACGGGAAGACTGCGGGATCGCCACTTCCTGCAAGTTGAGCCTTTTAAGGCCACCGAGACTCATTTCTGTCCAGGTTCACTCTCTCTCTCCACCTTCCGTTCTCTGCTGGTTTCTCTCTCTACCTTAAGCCGATCTTTTGTATTTTTTCTCAACTTGCGTCCAGGTGTCATCTTAAGGTATTTCACTCCTATTTTGTTTAAGCTTTCAGTCTAGAACTCCCCTGTGCTGGCTAGTGTTCCCCTTTGAGTTAATATTTTTTCTTTGTTTCAGTTCTTGGGTTGACTGTATACCAAAGTTTCTGTCTGTCTAATCGGGTTGGTTTTATGCCCGAAGTGTTACCGTTATTTTCCTGTGTTTTGTCTCAATGCCTGTCAAAATGTTTAATAAACGTAAGGGTGCTGCAAAATCTGATTGGGATTCCCATAGGTTCAAGAAAAAAACTTGTCAAACCCACTATTTTGACATTTTCAAATTTCACACCATTGTCCCTAAAAGAGGGATGATGCTTCGAGATTTTCCAATGCTTGAGCATCTCTTTGCTCAGCTTGGATGGACTGATTTTGCTTCACACACTGGTATTTCTGGGGACTTTGAAGGTTTTGCCATTGGTGAGTTTGTAAGGAAATTCTATGTGAATATGCATTTCATTTGTCTGGATACTGGAGTCCTTCACTCTTTTGTTCAGTCTACCCATATTGAAGTCACACTTGCTGTTACTGCTGAGGCTTTTCACATTCCTAGGCCACCTAGGGTTGATTTTGAGCCTATTTTAAGTGAGGGTGGTCCCCCTTGTGTGAAGGCTGACGATTAAGCAAAGTTGCCGAGTATTTGGATTTGTGCCTTCAAGGAGTTGGAAGGCTTTCACTAAGGAGTCGGTGTATTGAGGATTCGAACGAAGTTAACAACATAGAGTTGAGGAGTCAAGTCTCTTGCATGTTTGAGTTTGTAACCAACGTTTTTATTTAGTAAAAGTTTTTGAGGTTTTTCCCTGATTAGGGTTTGCTTATTACATCTATGCCTTCTATATTTTATCTATTATTGTGTGGATTGATTGTTTGGGATACCTAGTGTGCAGTACAGAATTACACTATTGAAACATCCAAGAAGGCTTTTGTGAAAATCAATTTTATCCATATGTCTCTGCATAAGCATTTGGTCTTCCGCCATTGACTTTTGTTGTTAATAACAGGATCAACCCCTGACTGTTTCCAGTGCACAGCCAGCTGGTACTAATCAAGGTAAAACATGTTTGTGTCCAGGTGCGATTTTTTCTGGTTATAATTATTCAACAGCTTTTTGGTTTTGCATAATTTTTTTGTTTGTTGCTATAATGTTTCCTCCGTTTGCTCTTTAATATTGGTACCAGATGGCCAGACGATATCTTCATCAAATGTTCAGCCACAAATTTCAACTCAAACTCACCAAGCTTCCGCAGCTGCTCCCTTGAAACAATCCCGATTTCGCTGGAACCCCCTTCTTCTAATTGGTTGTTTTGGTGCTGTAACAACTTTAATAGCTATACTTAAGGTATTGACAAGTACATCAACCTTGAGATCAGGCTGTATTCATTGTGTTACTGGGAAGTTTTTCTATGATATCCCAAATTAGTATTTCAATGTTTGCATGTTTTTCTCCAATGCCCTATTGTAATTACAAAAACCACAGGCCACTGGGTGTTAGAAGGTGAAATAGTGAATATAACATATTGAACCCATCAGGTGTGGATTAAGGACAAGTAATCAATTAAGGGAGAAGGGCTATAATTAGCTTCTTAGCACAATACAAGTTCGGGTGCAAATTGATGTATTTGAAAGTTTAGGGGGGTGAAATTTATTCTGACCTCATAGTTCAGGGGTTTAATACATGTTTAACCCCTTTTCTCTGAATAATATAATGTTGGAAGGTGGTTAAAACTTACACTATCAGATGACACGTCTCTCTCTCTTTCTCTCTTTTTCAGCCATCTATTTTCTTTGGCCTGATCTCATGGATTCGCAGACCTGCCGAGAAAACCAACTCAAAACCAAGTTTGGAACGAGAAGCAGCAGATGCTGCAAAGGCTGCAGCAGCTGCGGCAGATGCTGCAAAGGCTGCAGCAGCTGCGGCAGCTGATGTGGCACGAGCAAGCCAGGAAATGTTGATTTCAAAAACTGAAGGTGAATTTGTAATTGATTTAGCTTATTTTTCCATTTGATCTCAAGAGAAAGAACGGTCCTTTCCTTTCTCCCTTTTAAATTATTTTATATGCTGTGTTGGATTCTTTAGCATTGAATAATAACCTTCATGATGGATGAGAACTATTTTTTTCCTTTTCAGAGAAGAAATACTTAAAGGAGCTTATGAATCTGATAGAGGTGCAAGTCCATGAAATGAAATCATTGAGTAATTCCATTCGGAAGTTGGAAGGTACTAGAGAGTGGCTTCCTTTTCGAACAAGTTTCATCTGAAAGATGGTTTCAATTGTCATTATCTCTGAAGTTTCTGATAATTTGAGTTACACCCCTCTATCCTTTTGCTGCATATTACAATGTCTATATATTTCTTGCATGTTTGAACGTTTCTTGAATTTTAATTTTCAAAAATAAAATATTTCACAGATTTTAGGTTAGAGAGGAACATTATGCACAGAGACAAATTGTTTTTGTGTTGGATTTTTAGAAGCAACCTTGAGTATTGATCATTAGACAATTATGTGGAAATTTTGCTTTATACCAAAAACTTATTTTCTTTTAAATTTTCAGATTTTTAATTTCAAGCATTTCTCTGGTCATGGTTGAAACTTGAAAGAAAATTATTGTCACCGCCTTAAAGTCAATCAGCCTAAAACCTGGTACTGACTTGTTAATTTTAGATGCTTAAGTGATTTTAAGATAGTCATTCTAATTTGGTTCAGCAAATTTAATTGTAAGAGTCAGAAACTGATTTAATTGCATTTTTGATTAAGTCTATGAAAATTATTTAAACCTGACATAGCCAACTTATTGTGCATGCATACACAACATGCACCATAATTTCTTGCCTCGAGAATTTGCACTTAGTTTCATTAATTTTAACATTTGATTGCAACTTTTGAAATGCTTAATAGTTGGTACATACAATTTGGCATTGAAATCCTTTCTTAAGTTCCACATTGCTTGTTACTAAGGGTAAGATTTAGAACAAGAAATGAGATCTTTATTTTTTTCCCCTCCTCTTTTGGTTATTTTTTTAGTGGGGGATGGGTGATGGTTTGTAGTGTGAAGTTCTTTTATCAAATTAATTTGGAGATGTTTTAGGGACTTCATGTTTCTGTGCTTTATCACTATAAACTTTCTAGAATTGTTTATGATTTATATCATGCTAGGTTGCCACAGCAAAGAGCCAAAGCAGTAGTTCCAATTTTTTTTTTTTTTAATTTAATATAGGAAGAATAATTGTGCTACTAAGTATGCATAATACGTATTTATCTATCTCAATTTTAAGTAATATATATATATATATATAATATGAAGCAACCTAAGAAACAAGTTAGTGCTCAAAATACGGTTCCCAGGTTGAAATACTTAGCTTCAGTTTGCAAGTTCAATTATATTTTACCAATGAATTTTATTTCCACTTTCTGAAAATATATTGCAAATTTATTACAACAAGCATTGAATTTGTCGGGCAAAAATAGGGAAGTGACACATGAGAAAAGTCAAATCCAATGACCAGGTCATGAGATCTGACCGTGTTAAACTACAATTTGTGGGATTTTGCTACAAAGCATGAATTCTGTTGATTTAGATGGTGATCTTTAATTTAATTGATTACGTCTCCTAAGCATTCCACCTAGTGGGAAAAGGCTTGGTTTTGTTTGGTTTGGTTTGGTTAGGTCTCCTAAGCATTGACCTGGTTTGATTGAGTCAGTGAACAAGCTAACAAGATAGAAGTTGATCTGTTTTTCCTGTTCATATCTCTATTACATGAAGTTGGATGCAATTATCCTCTGCATGTGTTCTTCTCAGGAAGCCAAGATTTATGGTCCATCATAGAATATTAGTTGTAGCATGAACTTATTATTTGGTTAGATGTACTCTACCACCGATCAAAACCCCCCACACAAGAGGAAAAAAAAATGTACCCTACCAATGTGGTTGAGAATGATACTGCTGCTTCTTTCTTCACGAAGAGCATTTTTGCACTCGGTCTACATGTTGCGGATTTGCATTTTATGATTGCTATCATGATTGAGATCAAAGCAGTCAACAACTTTACTTGTCTTGTTATTTATTTATTTTGGATAAGTATGTGCCTTGTTAATTTACCCTATGCTTTGGATAAGTATGTGTCTTGTAAATTTACAGTATGCTAGAGCTTGTAATTCCATTCTCAAATTTTAACAGGTATTTATACTATTAGTAAAGTAAGATTTTATGACTCTTTTCTTTTTTTTTTTTTTTTTTTGTCTGGATTTCTTCCTTACTATAAAGTTGTGTTATTGGACATCAATATAGTGCTATGAGAAAAAAAATAAAATATGTATCATAAAGTTGTCTCCTTCCTAACAACTCTAGTTTTTAAGGAAGATGGTGGCTAATTGTTCAATATGGTATCAAAATACACAAAAGTTTTGAGTTCAAACTTGACTACCACCCAGAAAATATATATATATATATATATATATCAATAGTCGCACGTGTTTGGCTCTTTCAAAAAGTTAGTTTGACTACGTGACATGTTATGTTGAAAGAGAATAGATTAATATAAGTAATAAAATTGTCCACTCCCTAACATCTTAAGCTTTTGAGAAAATTGATGACTTGACAAAGTAGTAAAACTCTAGTTCCAAGAGGTCCTGAATTCAAATTTTGTAATCTTGCTTGTTGCCCTGTTTATTCATTCTTGTGCACTCTATTTTGCTTTGGTTGGTGCATCACTTTGGTTAATTTGCATGTCTCTCTATCACACATGCAAGATGGAATTGTATGTAGTATTAAATTAGCTTAATATACATGGTTGGATTCATTTCCTAACAATTTAAAAACTAGATAAGATGAAGGTTAACAATCCAACAGGGTATCAGGTAAAGCTCATGAATTCAAATCTTACTGCCAACCCAAAAGATAATAGTCACATGTACTTGGCCTTTTCAAAAATGTTATTCTAACTGCACGTAAAGGTGCATGTTGAGAAAGAATACGTTAATATAAAAAATATAATTGTCCCCTTCCTAGTAACTGTAAGATTTTAGGTAAGATGATAGCTAACTGTCTAATCGTAAGTATCTTATTTTGCAATTTCTAGTACATATTTGTTTGACTTGGTTTAACATCCCTCTTGCATTTGTTTTATTGTTTGTCTTATAGTTTCATTGTCACAAAAAATATCACAATAATACCATATTTGTTAAATCCTATATCAATTTGATGGCCAAAGTGATGCGGGGATGGAGTGTTTGGCGGGATATCGTTCCTGAGTACGACTAACGCTCTTGGATCCGCAAGAACCAAGTAAGAACGTAGAGTTTTATGAAAATCTCAATTCAATTAATAACTTGAATCTGAAAAACTAAGATTACAAAGGCCCTATTTATAATACTAGTCTATTCCTAAATCAAATCCTAATTCATAGGTTTTTAAAGAGTTTTGCTAATCAAACATGGAAAACAAACCTAATCATAATCCCTGTGGATTACAAAATAGCCTTTGGCTCAAAATAAAATGTAAATAATTAAATAAAACTCCTATATTAATCCTTAGGTGGTGTTTGGATGGCTAAAAAATATAACAAAAGTACAAAGATTTGATGTAAAAGTGAGATGTGACGAAATATGATTAGAAGAAAGTACAAAAAATTGGTAAAAGTCAGTGAATTTTGGTTGGTTTTGGTAAACTAAACACCTCCTTAATAAAATAAGAAAAGAGACTAATCTAAAGCAAACTAGGAAAAACAAAAAATCTGAATAGAATCAGGACCTATGTTGCTCGGACCCCAGACTCAAATCAGGTGCAGGTGTGAATTTAGGTGTCGGATAATGCAAGTTTAGAGAATAGAGGATACGCGGATATGGATCCTACTTCGGATACGGGTACTGGGATACACCGTGTAATTTTTAATTATTTTATAAATTAATATTACAAGTACATGTTTTTAATTATTTATCATTTGTCCTTTCGTATCCCCAGGTAATTTTTAATTATTTTATAAATTAATATTATAAGTTAATATTTTTAATTATTTGTCATTTGTCCTTTCATCTACTGACTCTCTCTCTCTCTCTCTCTCTCTCTCTATACATAATACACAAAATAGAAGAGAAAAAATCTATGTACACAAATGGAAGAGCAAAAGTCTAGCATGGGAATGTCTCTATTAATGTAATTAATGTTAATGTAATTAATAGCTTGCTTGGGACATGTGACTTCTATGTAATATCGTCTACTGTCTCTCTCTCTCTCTCTACATAATACACAAAATGGAAGAGAAAAAAATCTATGTACATAAATGGAAGAGCAAAAGTCTCGCATGGGAATGTCTCTATTAGTGTAATTAATGTTAATGTAATTAATAGCTTGTTTGGGACATGTGACTTTTATGTAATATAGATAAAGGTTGTAAAACTTAATTATCTTTGTGTAATCAACACAAAGAAGACAAAAGGTTGAAGCCATCCAAAGAGCTCTTTGGATGGAGAACACCATGGCCGGAAAATGCCATTGCCAGAGAAGTCCAAAATAGATGATTCCTTCAACTAATCATCACAGTCGTATCCGGATTGAAAGTGCCGTACCCGATTCTATACCCACACCCATACCCGCACCCCACCCACACCCGAGTGGGTACTCCACAGTTTTGGGGGGTCCGTGCAACTTAGATCAGGACTCAGTGTCCTACATCAATTCTCCTCCTGTTAAAAATAACTCATCCTCGAGTTACCTAATGTAAGACCAGACCATAATGAGTAAGCACCTTTAATGCAATTTCCCTTGCTAACAGAATATGTGTAATTTTAGTTTAGGAATAGTCTTCGTCTTTACACGTGACAGTGGTCGAACCTTGTATTTTGAGAATAACTCTTCAAGTAAATCTTCATGGTTGAAAAACTATATTATCCCATACTTATTCAGCATATGCTCCCTCAATTGGATTTAAAGAGTGGTTCCTCTTGTTTGAATGATGCGTTTTAGGTTATGAAGTTTTCAAAAACTGACTACTAACATTTGGATAATAAATATCGATTTTGTTTTGAAATTATGTCTTTTTTTATCCTACTATGCTTGGGTCTTCCTGCCCAGATATGCCATACCTTTAATGTGTCCTTGTTATTCTTCATATTTAATCCTTCTTGTTTGCTCGATGCAGGAGTCGCATTTGTCTTTCTAATGAGTAATTCATTGTTTTTCTGCCCCACACATGGATTCCCCAACTAGGCATATGCAAATATTGATAGTTTAGTCTGCCTCAAGTTTTTGACTGACTGTTAGTCTTACTATGAAGAAACCTCAAATGAGTCAAATGGCTGCATCATGTCATATATGAATTGGGGTACATTATACTCTGATATCTTTCAAACAAGCACTCTCGCAAACAATTTAGTTGCCCATTGCCAGTACTATAGCTTCTCAAAAGCTTAGTACACAGCAATCATGCGTGGCTTCGTCTGTATAGATGCTCATCCAACTATAGAAAACCAGGGAGATCCTTACTGTCTGCTATTTTATCAGCTCATTGGGGCCTTTAGGGATGACTCCACAAGTTTAGCCATAGATGTGTTTTCAAAATCTGATGGCGGATAAAGATGATTTCATGGCATAATTTGCAAATATGAAAAATTTGGGGCAATTCTAATATGAACTCTGCCGCTAGCTCATTTTGTTTTGGGGGCTGTGGCTCCTCTACAAAATAGATTGTCCTGAGCTCCAAGGAAAAAAAAATAATTAATTAATATGCTGAAGGTCAATTGCTATGAAATTCTGATGAGTATCCTGTGGCTATTTGAAACTCTAATTCATATGATTCTACCTTGTGCTTGGCATCTTGAAAGTGATTTGGATAATAGCATGCTGTATTTTCTAGGATTTATGTATTCATGTTTTTCTTGGTCTTTCATGCCAATAGTAACTTCACTGCTCACTTTGGAAAGGATAAAAAGGAGAAAGTAAAGACCAACCCCCAACACCCCCCCCCCCCCAAAAAAAGAAAAAAAGAAAAGAAAAAGAAAAAAATGACTTTTGTTATATGTAGCAATATTCCTGTGCTAAATATTAGGAACTATTTTTCCTTTTTTTTAATATTTACTCTACTAGTAAGTTTCTTTTTCAGAAGTTTGTTCAACTGTGGGATCTAGAAATTTATGCTTACCGCCAATTGTGGAGTGCCAGGAAAACTGTCAGTTTATTGCCAAGGGTTAATGGTCCTGTATTATTCTTGGATAATCTGTATGGCTTATGGCTGTTGCATACACTGTCCTAGACTAACTACTTGCCCCACAGATTGCTTGGTACCAGCATAGGAAATCCATTAAATATCTTGTGTGTATGACATGTCAGAAACTAGATAGAGATTCTGACATGGTAGTTCTCCATAGTGTTGTACTTTGAGAGTCAGTGTTTGTATAGACTCTGCTGAAGCTGTGTCACCTCTTCTAACGTCATCTTTTGTGCAATTATTAGTGCAAGGTAATCATAACTCTGGGAGAAACACTCTTGTGGAACAAGATCATCGAATCCCACTCACCACTTCAAGGGTTAGCTTTATTAGGCATAACTTCAAATTCTTTATAAATGATTTGGGGCTTTATAGATTATTTCTTACTTATTCGTATTGATTTTCAGCGACCAAATGTGAATGGCAAGGCTGAGTTTGACTTATTATTAGGTTTTTGTTCAGCATCAAGTGCTCATTCTCTATTTAAATAATTTTTTTAGATCATTAAATATTGATTTTATATTCTTGGAATTTCTGTACAGCGAGATCTTCATCATGGCTTGCAACTGTAGAACCATCCATTGCACCTCATCTGAAATCCTATATGGAGGTAAGTTTTCTTTTTTCAAATCTTATTTTTGCTAAAGTATATTTGCAGTGTTAAAATGTTCAAAGTAATGGTTGGTATATGAATGAGTGTAATTGCTTCTATCATGTGCCATTTGATAATAGAGTCCATTTTAATTATTCTTTTAATAAATATATTTTAGATTCTCTTACAAGGTATTATTCATATGGATTAAGATAAGTATTAAAATTACTTGGGATTAAAATAAATATTGAATTAAGGAGAGGATAAATTAAAATCACTAAATCTATGTAAAAATAAAAATAAAAATTAATTTGGGGTTTTCTTATTTAATTTGGGCCTTTTTTATTAGATGGGGTTTTAGGCGATTGCCTAAGTTACTTGGGGCTTGAGTTGCGTGGGCTTGAGCCAGCCTTGCCTATACTCCCTTTCAATTTGGGTCTTTGATCTCGTATAGGTGTGCGGTTGAGATTAAGAGGGTAGAAGGGACCATCTTGCGCATCCAATTCATTAAGCATCCAAACCTATAAAGCACGGATAATTCAAATTAAGTGTCGCACTCGTATCGGATACTTGGATACGCAGATACGATTTGGATACATCATGATACATATTGAACACACCACATGGCATGTCCTGATTTTTTATTTTTTATTTTGTGTAGGATACGGCTAGGATATGGGAAGGATATTTTTAAGATACAACGGAGGTCTAAATGTAATATTTCAAATTTTATTCGTGAGTAAAATTGATATGATAAAATTTAATTAAGAGTCAAACTGTAAATAATTAAAATATAAGTTAACACAATTGTACTTGCCTTTAATGGGTTGATTGAAGTTGGATCCAATTAAAATTTGGGAAATTGAAAAACTTTTTTCATTTTGGGATGTATAAATTGTACTTGCCTTTAATACTTTTTTATATTTGTGTTTTATGTATGAATGGTGTTGGTAGTTTTGAGTATGAATGAAGCTGATTTATGGATTGAATGGTATCTTTCATGCTATATAATTGTTATTTATGTAACGTTTGGTAGTATATAGATACTATCTTCAAAAATATTTTAAATAAAATATATATTTTATTTTGTTTTTTGCCGTATCTTCGCCGTGTCCGTATTCTCATTTTTTAAAAATTGTCGTATCCTGTATCTACTCCCATATCCGTATCTGTGTTTCATAGGTCCAAGCAATCTGAGAGTCTAAAGTAAAGTCAAATCCTTCCATTGCTAAATTTACTGAATGGTCCAGATTGTCTTATCCAACCCTAGCTATAAAAGCTAAGCATTCAAACCCCAACACTTACTTTCCCCTCTCTTTATTGATTTGTATTCTCTTCTCACACTCCTCCACTTATATATTCTATGCTCGATATATATTCCCTTGATAATATTATAGCTTTGTCTCTTAAAAATAGATTGTAGTTAATGTCTTGGAGAAACTACTTTGATTTTCTTTTCAAAGTTGGGAAAATCCTTAAAAAGTAAACCCTTTGGAGTGACCATATCCGTGTAAACAGTCAGAGAGGCTCCCTTGCAGAAATCATAATAGCCATTTAACCCCGCCACTTCCCCCCTTGTAGAAATGAAAGTATGTTTAAAATTAAGGCTCCACCAGACCACCTTGTGCAGGCGGGGGGTGTGTGTGTTATGAGGGGACAATACTACTATGAACTTATTAATCACAATAACTCCACTTGTAAATCAAGTTTAATTGCTTCCCTGAATCGATTACTTCATATTGATGTCATTTTCTTTCTGGTTAATGTGTTGTGATGTCAAAATTTTATGGAACTACTAATGTTGTTGGTTTTATTATTATTATTATTATTATAAGATGATGATGGCCATAAAAGGTTAAATTTTTTGATGATGTGAATTATTTTATAGATCATGGCTATGGTTCAAAAAGGAGAGAAGCCTCCTAACCAAGGTTGTCAAAATCCCGATTTGGATTTTACGATTTTACGGTACAAAACCGTATTAAATCACATCAAAATCATTTTTGGGGTAAAATAAGTAAAAAAGCGTTTTTAGGGGGTAAAATCGATAAAATCGCTATTTTACATATGATTTTACGATTTTATCAATGTTAGGTTTTTTTTTTTTTTTGTAATTATATCAAATTAAGGGGGCGAAACCAAAAAGCAAAGTTCAAAACCCTCACGCTGGTTGATCAGTTTGATGAAGAAGCAAAGACCAAACATTTGTGCGAGGAAAAAGTTCTCCGAGTGCGATGATTTGTGGTGCGACCCTTGCTGCCGGCGCGAAGATTGGACGCCGGAAAACCATTTTCTGCTGGCGCAAGCCTTCGCGAGTCACCCTAAGCTCTACTGATTCATCTCTCCAGCCCTATTCAATTTTTCTTTCTTTTCATTTTTTAGATCTCTTTGCCTTCTCATTATTCTCATAATTTTTTATGTGAAATTTGTTGTTGTTGAGAAAGCTTTTCTGTTGGGAAATCTGTTTTTGCTGACCTAATAATGTGGGATTCAAACCCACATTACTGGCCATAAGGGAAGTGTCTTTCCACTTAGACGACATGATTATATCAAATTAAAAGCTCTAAATGTTGAAATATTGTGTTATATAGACTATAGTTTCATAAGGTAAATGTAGGTAAAATTTTATGATTTTACGATTCGATTTTACGGATCTTCTATGAATTTTACGTAAAAATCTCGATTTTTACAACATTGCTTCTAACATTAGAGTAAGTTCATTCCTCCCAGTCCCTATATTGGGTTTGACTCGTTGGGTTTTGATGCTAATCCTCTAATTTTTGGTTTTCTTTCAGGAGATAAATGATTTACCACCAAATCCCAATCAGCCCTTACCAAATCCCAACTTAGCACCGAGAGCAAAGGTTTGTTTTTAAGGGGTTCATTCTATCAGAATTTTCAAACTAGTTTTTCCCTACAATTACTTCAGAGAGTAATGCTGACTATTTAACACAGGATAATAGAATTTCATATTTTTGTGTTGCAAAATTTCTTATCCCTTAGATACTTGTCTTCGTTTACCCAACTGTGGTTGCTAGCCTCTTTGATAGGGCCAGCCCTTGAGTAAGGCCCAAGATGCTCGAGCCTAGGGTCCCTCAAAAACAGTGCAAAAAAAGGGTCCCCCTACTAGTTTCTATAGTTAGGATGAGGTAAGAGTTTTTTTATTTAACCCAAAATGACTGTCCTTTTAAAAGCCTAAAAACAATTAATTCATTAGGGCCAATAACTTTCTATAGGCCTATTTGTTGGCTTATTAGATGAGACCCCTAATAAAACCCTTATTAATCATTCCATCAGATTCACTCACTTGCGCCTTTTTTTCGGCTCACGGCTGTCCCGATCCCCCCCCCCCCAAAAAAAAAAAATGTTGTACTCCTTTTTCTTCCTCCCCAAAATCATAAATCCTTTTGCAAACTCCCCAAAAATGCAAGAAGAGTAATATTCAAGTGATGGTCATACGTACTTGTGATGATATATGTTTGATAGTCTTGGGATCTCATGATGAAATGTACTTTTGAAACTTTGTATTTTGTGTTCTTCTTATAAACTGAAGACAATGAGTACTTTTTATAGTTTTTCCTTCTCATATTGTAACTGTTTGTTATGTTGTTTTTGGCAAAAATTTCCAGTAAGGGCCTCATTTTTGGAATTGGCCTTGGGCCTAAAAAACCTTGGGGTCGGGCCTGCTCTTAAATGACTTCTACATAAATCACTATAACAAGCAACCTTCCTATATGAATCTGTGTTACTCGCAACTGTAGTTCCATAATAAATCAATTATCAAAACTTTATCCGATCTTATGACCATTGTTTACTGTTATATACTTTATTTTACTAAAGTTGTCGTAAATAATAGTAGAAGTGTTGGGATAATAGGCTTCATGCATTTACACCACATGGGGCTGATTAATATTTCAATTATTTGTTCCTTCTGATTAGCCCTGGAAGACTGGCCACACTCAAAACAACTTTAGCCAGGTTCTTCAGTCTCACGAGAGCAGTGATGAGTTGAATCCCAACTCACAAATTGATGGACTCATCAATCAGTTGAACGGGGATAGTTCCGCACCTTGGTGGCAAAGAAAAAATGTTAGAATCACTGAAATCGGAAATGAGGATGAATTGGAAACCGGGTCCTCCAGTGTACCAGCCAACAAGTGGCCGGTTCAGCGACCCGAAGCTGCTGCCCACAATCTGACAACCCAAAAACCATCATCTCAGAAACAGTTGGCTGATGATGATCAGTTGGTGGCTAATCCTTTAGATGTAACTGATGAGTTGCAGAGGATCACAAAAATATGTGAATCAGGTGGTATGGTGGATGCCAATGGTGGGAGCTCGGGGCGAACATAAGTGAGATTCAAGAAGAAAAACAGGACTATCAGTGAAGAGGTAGTAAGGTATTGATAGTTCTCTTATGTATGTATGTGAAAATTGAAAATCATGCCTAAGAATATGTAGCTTATTCTGTTCTCACATATTTTGTACCATCACTGAAGGTTCAGGCAGTAAATGTAGACCGGTTGTTATGATTGAGAAATAAAGAATAGGTACTGAAACATAGTTATTAATTATTTCTTCACTTCCATGCTGATCAGAAATTTATAGTATGCTAAATGAGGATTCTGCTGGTGTCTACTCACATTATCTGGGCCCTTTTTACTATTAAGTTCAATGTCATACTTAAAATGTGGTTGTAAAAATTACTAGCTGTGAAATATTGCTTCAAACATTTGTTTTCCTTCCCTCCTGCACAAATCAACCACCTGCCCCTTCTTTTTATTTTTATTTTTTATTTTTATTTTTACTTTCTTTCTTCTATATAGTGGGATGGAAAACTTGGTCCAAAGTACTTGGATCAACGTTGGAGAATGGACTGCCACGACTGCCTTGAGCATGACTGTATCTGAATATAGAGTCCACTGGCAACAAATGGATTAACTGGGCGTCCATGAAAGATCTTGGGAAATTTTAGGGTTGCAAATGAACCAAGCATTTGACAAACTACTTGCGAATGAGTTCGTTAACAACTTGTTTATATAACAACTTGTTTATATTCGTTTAATAAGTTAAATGAATAATGTCAAATTCATTTTTAAACTTGATAAATAAAATGTTAATTTTTAACAAGGGTAAACTTGACTAAGTAAGATTCGAAAACAAGCTCATTTAGATGTTTGCATAGAAGCTTGTTTATTGCTTGCATGTAATTTTATTTAAATATTCTTGAATAATCTTATTGATTTCTAATTTAAATATTTGTAAACAAATATATATATATATATTTAATTCATGAGCACTCTCATTTAAATTTTTGTGAATATGCCTGTGAAAATTCTTCTTTATTATTTACCAAAAAAATGTTTTCTCGTACTTTCAATCTATCAAAAAAATATAAAGAAATAAAAAACAAAAAGAAAAGAGGTTAGATATATGTATATATATATATATATATATATCATTTTTTGTCGTCATTGAAGAGTGTTTTTTGTAGGGTTTCGGAGAAGTCAATTATGGTGGGTTTGGAAATTATATAAGGAAGAAGGCTTCGAGAAATTTGAAAATTAAAAAAAAAATTATGAATTTAATTTACCGAAAAGAAAGTTATAGAAAATTTACATCAATCCATTCCATTTTGGAAGAGAAACTGAATGAAGTTTCCAAATATAATCATCAAAATTTGTGAAAATGGGATTCATAGATGCACCATATTGAAAAATTTAAGAAACAAATCTTTTAAACATAATTTTGGATAGCTTCGAAAATTTAGGAAAATCAACTGTGACAAAAAATTGTTCAGAAACCTTAAAACAGAATCGAATGAAAACCATGAATTCTATGAAAAAAATCGAAAGAAAATTTGTAAAAATTATTGTATTTTATTTTGATCAGAACTGTTTAGCCCAATCCTGACCATCCTGCCTCAACGGCAGACCTAGGAATCTAAGTCAACATAAGCTAAATCAAAAATAAAATTTTAAATTCCAAACAAATGCATAAAATACGATAAAATACAAAATATTATGCATTGATATCAAATATTTCTTACACAAAATAACCTTCAAATTAACAAAACCAGTTATAACAATCCCCTTCATTCTTATATATTCTGAAAATAGCTTCATTGTCAATAGTTTTAAATATGTCTTTTTCAATGTATGTCATCAAACAATTATTCATCGACTCATCCCTTATACGATTATGTAGTGAAATCTTTATAATATTTATTACAAAAAAAGCTCTCTCAATTGATGCAGTTGTAACTGGTAAGATTAGGGCCAACTTCAGTAGCAAATATACTAATAGATAGACAATATCCTTTTTCGTCTCAACTAATTTTTGAGCAAGTCCATCAATCCCCATCACTGGAGAAAATTGATCATTAGACCTCATGTCTGTAATATAGGTCTCAAGTTTATTGTCCAATACCATGAGTTCTAATGGGGAAAAATCAAGTGGATAAAATTTTACAAAACGAAGCAACTTTCTTTTATCAAAAGTAGAGAATGAATTGCTCGGATCAAGAGATGCCATATACAACAACAGCTTTGTGCTCACCTCATTAAAATGGTTATTCAATTCTTGAAGTTGCATATTTATCACTGCATAAAACAAATTAACCCTATAATTGTGAAGATTTGTGATTTCTTGAGCATTGCGACATGATCTTCCTCAAAGCACAAACAAATCTTTCATATTTGGAACAACTATGTCATGTTTAGTACAAAATAATGAAACTTCGTCCATCGAATTTTCCCATCTATCATCTCTCAAGTTTTGTAGTCGTTGCTTAGATACATTGACAAGAGTCATGACATTTACAATATCTTAATTTCTCCTTTATAATACTTGTGGCAACTCATTTGTAGTTCCCAA
Organism: Vitellaria paradoxa; assembly: GCA_019916065.1. Classification (NCBI taxonomy): domain Eukaryota; kingdom Viridiplantae; phylum Streptophyta; class Magnoliopsida; order Ericales; family Sapotaceae; genus Vitellaria; species Vitellaria paradoxa. The sequence continues at coordinate 38,941,176 of CM034240.1, forward strand.
CACAATTTTTATTAAATGCAACTTTAATGCAAATTCAAAAGATTTGATGGCATCCTATTCATCACTTGCTTCAGCTTTTTGGTTCGAATATGCTCTGTCATTTTCTACAACCTTGAGCACATCAATCATTGAGGAGAATAACACTATCATGCTCAACAATGTATCATAATGTAGGCCCCAACGTGTGTCTCCAACTTTTTTTAATGTTTCTTCTTGATTCAAACCCTGTCCAATCATAATTTCACACTACAAATTCTTTTAAACACCTTTTCAAACTATTTTTTGTCGTAGAATATCTCTCCTTTTACAAGAGCTCGAACAATATTTAACAAATTTGTAACTAAGTTAAAGAATGAACCAATCTTCTTATGTTTTTTTGCAACTGCTACAAGTGTCAATTGAAATTGATGAGCAAAGCAATGGACATAAAAAGAAAATTCATTCTCTAACATAATCAAAGTTTTTAGACTATTGAACTCGCCTTACATATTGCTAGCTCTATCATAACTTTAGCCCCGCAAACTTGACATACTCAATCTATATATATAGCAAAAAGAGACTCAATGGCTGCCTTAAGTGACAATGCAGTAGTATCTCTAACATGTACAATGCCAAGAAAGCACTCAATGATGCATCTTCTTTTGTCCATATAACGTAAAACAACTGCCATATGTTCTTTCATTGATATGTCACGGGATTCATCAACTGAGACAGAGAATAATTCATTTCCCATATCTTGTAGGATAGTATTTGTGGCCTCAACGACACAAGCATTAACAATATCTTCTTGAATTTTAGGAGCTATCATTTTCAAGTTTTCAAAAACATTATTCAATATAATTTACTTGATAATAATCGTGGTCTGCATACCACTGTAGAAGTTTAAGGAAGTTTCCTCGATTTCCTAATTAAGCTGATTCATTATGACCACGAAAAGACAAACCTTGACATAAAAGAAACTTGATGCTATTAACTGATACCATCAAGTGAATACAATAATCAATTCGAGCTTGATCGGAATGATTTGATAAACATACTTTACTTTGTTGACTTTGCTTCATTAAATCCTCACAAGCCATCACATATTTATTATGTATACTATTATGGTCTCCAACATGCATATTTAATCTTCTTTTTGTTTTCCAATTTGTAAACCCTTAACCAACAAATGAATCACCACTCCCTTGTTCACCGTGTTCAGGCTTAAACAGATGATAATACAAACAAAATGCTGCATTTTTTGCCATGTTATACTCCAACCAATTACCGTGTTAATTGAACCACACATGAATAAATCTACGTTTATCTTTTTGAAATTGTCCACAAGGAAACACATGATTTCTAGGTTAACAAGAGCCTCTTTGCAAATGTACTCTTCGAACCCTCTCTCTATCATTAACATCATAAGCATAAATATTTTATCTTAATCCAGGATCACCAGAAAAGATCATCTAAATTGGTATGTACCTTAGGAGTGGGAGTGGGGGGATATTTGAAGAGACTTGTGCATTATTAGGACTTTGACATTCTTGAGAATTGCAATCTTCCACTTCAATTATGTTTCTCTTAAATTATCGTTTCATAGCTGGATCAAAATAAAATAAAAGGGAACATTACTAAAACCAAGTTTTCATATGTTATTATGTATTTTATTAAAAAATGGAACATTAAATTCATATATTATTATTATATATATATATATATAATTTAATATAAACCCTTTGGTTTGATTGTCAAAATTCAATTCACCTACCACAAAAATAGTAATTTTTCTTTTTTTTTTCAATTAACAATTAAAACCCACCACATGAAAGAAATCCAATCCCATTTCCCCATTCCCCAAGAATATATATATATATATATATATCAAATCAACAACTAAAACCCATCTAATTAATGCTCTGAGCCTCTACTGAATGAAAACCCACAAACATTAACACAAATCTTACACATATATTAAATCAACAGTTAAAACCCACCCAATTAATGCTCTAACCTGCATCCACAAACATTAACACAAATCTCACACACAAATATATATATATATATATATATATATGTATATTCATAGAAAGAGAGGGGTTATGGAAAATAAACCTTAGTGAGCAATATGAGCCATTTGTTGTATAAGAACCGGAGCCTGGGCTTGGCCACAATCTCTTTTCGCTGGTCTTTAGTGGTTACCAGCATCACCTCGCCGCTAATGGTCTCTATTAGAGAGAAAGGGGGACAGTCTCATAGAGCAAGGGACGGGAAAATTAGGAGGCAAGTTAGGGGTTAAGGCTTTTATGTGGTTAGGTTGGGTTGTGTAGGGTCTTAGATAATTTTAGTGTAGGAGGTCGCCCACCCTTGACATAGGGTGGGTCCGCCTCTGTCCCTTCTTCACAAACTCGTTACAATTTTTGACCAATCTCTCTTGGGCGCCACAGCTTGCAACCTTTATGGCTATAACTGTGCAAGCTGTCGCTTTCGAATCTGCCCAAGCCATCGCCTCTATGGAATAATCCGATAACAACAATTCAAACCCGATGATGCTTTGGCTGGAGCCCTCATTCCGGTGGTGTTAGGTTGTGGGAGGCAATGGAAGAATATGAATTTAACATTTGTGAAAGATTCAAACCCGATGATGCTTTGGCTGGAGCCCTCATTCCGGTGGTGTTAGGTTGTGGGAGGCAATGGAAGAATATGAATTTAACATTTGTGAAAGAGATGAAGTCGAAGGCGATTTAATACGAGGGGGCACAGTAAAAAAATTAATAGGGTCAGGAGCAATAATAACAGAAGGGGTCAAGTTTAGTAATTTTTAAGAACAAGAGAGACATATATAAATTTTAAATGTTAAAGAGTGTATAATTAATCTAATATTTAGGGGAGGTATTTGTGATTTACCTTTCTTTTTTTTTTAACCTTCTTTTTATATTCATTATATTGAATATGCAATTATGAAAGAAAGAAAGAAATAATAGATAAGGACCGCCGATAATTCTGATATTGTTCTATCAACAAAAACTATCGCAGGCTTCTAGGCAACCAAGCACAAATAAGGCACTTCGGGATGAGCAAAAACCTCCTCTGACGGCCGCACCGCCCAACTATTTCTGACCCATTTCTCCCAATCCCAGAAACTCTGACATCATCGTCTTTGGTGAGCTCTCACAACTTCAGGAATCGTTGCATTGATTCATTAGTTTTTTTTTTTTTTTTTAAGTCTTGAATTTCTTTCATTTTTCTTTCTGTTTCGCTCGGAAAACTTGTCCGAGCAGGCTGCCCATGGCGACCCAGTCCGCGGCTTCTCCCAATCCGATAGACGATAAACCTCAAAACCCAGGTGATTTTTGTTTTTCTTTGTTCTGGGTTTCAGTTTTGCTTACGTGATTAGTTTTGTAATTTAGTGAATTTTGTTCATGAATTATTTGTTTTTCCGGGAAAAAGGAAATTTCATGTCAACGGGACAAACATTTCTTGTTAGGATTAGCTGAGAGAGGTTGTGTTTATTTTCTCATTAATAGGAGAAGCAATTTAGTTAGAGTTGACTAGAAGTACACATGCTCTCATGTAGGTGTAAGTTAAATAAGTGTGAATCCTTTGGGAATCAATCAATGTAATATTTGCAAAACACTTGCCCGAATGGAACAGAAGATTTTTTATTTTACTACAAAGTCTTACCTTGGGTAAGGTACCAGATAAGATATGGACACTAGGGAAAGGGAAAAAGAAAAAGAAAATGTGTTGAATTTTCTTTATGATTTTCTCTTCCTTTTCTCTTCAAACCCAAGTTAAACAAAAAGGGGATTCTTTTTTCCTTCTCTTCTTTTCCACATTTCTTCACTCCAAACGGAACAAAGTAGTTTAGTGGTTATTCATGTATGATCAATCGTTTAACAATTTTTTAATCTTAATCAATCCCAAAAATCTTAGTTTAGTTTAGCCAAACTTAGTTATGAATGGGCGTATGGTAGAGTGGTTGCAACGGACTGATTCTTACTGTCCATTTGTGGATCCCACAGAGGTGGATGGTCAGGATCAGACAGATTGTGCAATTGTCCCTAGCAAGGCTCTTGTGATAATATCTTCCTGATAACCTTAGACGTTGCTGGGATTGTGGTTCTGTATTTCTTTAGTTAAATCTGTTAAAACTTTTTTTTTATTGCATTGTGCAAGAGGTATTCTTCTACTTACCTTTGGATGTCTTTGGTTTGAACATTTCGTAGAAATACCGAAGCAAACATGATTATGTGGTACACAGGATAGGTATGTACGAATTTTCTTTTTAATTGGACTATATTGAAGAAATGCCAAAGAGTGCACCGCTTATTATCATCATGTGTACTCTCTGCTCAATTTAATTTAGCCTTTTTCCAACTTGTGGGGGGCTAGGCTGGAGTGAGTCCAACCTTTTCCGGGAATTATGTTGAGTATCAAGCAGTGGCAAGACCACCGGAATCTGGCGAAGAGGAGAGAACCAGGGCAATTTGGAACAAGAGAGAGAGAGAGAGAGAATAGGGATGATGGTGGTCGGATGCTTGGTGTATCTTTGATGCCAGACTCTCTTGAGGAGGAGGGTTTATAAATGTGAGGATGGAGTCTATTAGGTGGGAATGTCTAGTCCTGATGCATTGGTCCCAAGGAAGAGTAAGAGTCGCCCATTTAATTCTCTCTCTCTAGATTGGTTGGATGAATTCCAATGGCCCTTGGTTTTAACCTCCAATCTATTGAACCTTCGATAATTCCGCTAGTTATTAATTCGCTGAAGGGGTATCCTCGAATCTTGTTCCAAGTCCAAGAAATGATGTACATTCCTATGATGAATTATTGGCGCGAATAGACTACCATTAATTACTCTATGAGTGATTAAAGGTGACGTGGTGTGTGCAGTATACAACCTTGGGATGTTTAACTGTAGCCCAGGGGTACCCACACAACTAAATGTGGCCGGTTATCGATTTTTTTCCCCCTTTGATTATGTTCATAAGAGCACTAACAAAGTTATATGGTGGTTGCTACCTACCTAACGCAACCGTCCTCCTTTATCTAGGCTTGGGATTGGCCGTGTTAAACAACACAATTTGATCGTTTTCTATTATAAGCTCACCATCCCTTTTAGATTCAATATTCCTTTCCTATTCATGCTGAAATGTTTTTATTTGGTTTGTGTGCATATCAAGTGTGCTAAATCAAACTTCATCATTTTTCTCCTCATAATTTTTTTCTTTTGTTTTCTTTTCTCTTTTTTTTTTTTTGGGGGGGGGGGGGATTGCTCTCTATCCATTTTGAAATGTTTTTAGCTGGCTTTTCTTCATGACAGGTGATTCAGATAAACTTTTATTGAATTTTCTCAATATAGCACTGTTTGAGTTCTTCTATTGCTTTTTAGTGCCACGCTGATGAGTTTGATTGAAAATTTAATTTTATAAGTTAACAAACATTTCACATTTCAGTTGATTATGCTAATGATTCCTCTACTTTCAATAACTATCTCTATGTCATAATTACAGCTTCAGAGGCTGTACAACCAAAGACTGAGGATCTGCATGATACCAAGGCAGAGGCTAATAGAGGAATTTCTTCCACATCTGCATTTGTGAACTCAGAACCAATGCGAGAGGAACAAGTGCAAAATGCTGTAAAGTTCCTTTCACATCCAAAAGTGAGGGGATCCCCGGTCATCTACAGGCGATCTTTTCTTGAGAAGAAGGGCCTCACAAAAGAAGAGATAGATGAAGCTTTCCGTCGCGTGCCTGTAAGAATTTTTTTTGGGTGCAATTTTCTGACTGCAAAAGACTATTGAAAATCCAAGAAGCCTTTATTGAAAATCAATTTTATCCATATGTCTCTGCCTATGCATTTGGTCTTCCGCCATTGACTTTTGTTGCTAATAACAGGATCCACCCCCGACTGTGTCCACTGTGCAGCCAGCTGGTACTAATCAAGGTAAAACATGCTTGTGTCCGGGTGCAATTTTTTCTGGTTATAATGATTCAACAGTTTTTTTGATTTAGCATCATTTCTTTGTTTGTTGCTATGATGTACGTTGGCTCTTTAATATTGGTAACAGATGGCCAGATAATATCTTCATCAAATGTTCAGCCGCAAGTTTCAAGTCAAAATCTGCAACCTTCAGCAGCTGCTTCTGCTGGTGTCATTGCTAAAGTAGGCACCTTGACACAATCCCGATTTCGTTGGACGCACGCTCTTCTTGCTGCAGGATTACTTGCTACTTCTGGGGCTGGAACGGCTGTTCTTTTCAAGGTATTGACAAGTACATCAACCTTTAGATCAGGGCTGTATTCATTGTGTTACTGGGTAGTTTTTCTGTGATATCCAAAATTAGTATTTTAATGTTTACACGTTTTTCACCAACACCGTATTGTAATTACAAAAACCACTAGCCACCGAGTGTTAGAAGGTGAAATAGTGAACGTAACATATTGAACCCATCACATATGGATTAAGGCAGTGGTCTCATTAGTTTTAACAAGTAAATTATGAAGCACGGATATGGATACGGGAACGGATATAGGATACGGAAATTTTTGAAATTGAGGATACAGACACGGCGAAAGTACGGAAAAAAATAAAATAAAATATGTAGTTTATTTAAAATATTTTTAAAGATAGCATTTATATACTACCACATATTATATAAATAATATAATAATTATATTGCATGAAAAATACCATTCAAAATAAAATACCATTCTTTAGAATCTTCATTGATTGCGTCTTAGGTCTTCCAGGATTTTTATTAAGTTATATTTTAATTATTTACATTTTGACCCCTAATTAAATTTTATCATATTTATTTTATCCCGAATAAAATTTGAAATATTATATTTGGACCCATGCCATATCTCGTAAGTATTATTCCTGTATCCTAGCCATATCATATGCAAAATAAAAAATAAAAAATGGGACACACCATGTGGTGTGTCCAATACATATTCTGGCGTGTCGGAATCATATCCGTGTCCCCCAAGTATCCAATATGAGTGCGGTACTTAATTTGAAGTATCCGTCCTTCATAGCAAGTAATCATAAGGAAGAAGGGGTATAAGTTAGCTTCTTAGCACTATACAAGTTCGAGTGCAAATTGATGTATTTGAAAGTTTAGGGGGTGAAATTTATTCTGAGTACGTAGTTCAGGGGTATAATACATGTTTAACCCCTTTTCTCTGAATAATATAATGTTAGAAGGCGGTTAAAACTTACCCCTATCAGATGACACATCCTTTTTTTTTTTTTTTTTAATTTCCAGAAAGCTTTTGTCCCTAGGCTGAAGTCATGGATTCGCAAAGTTGTGTTTGAAGAAGAGGAGGAATCTTCCAAGAAAACCAACTCAAAACCAAGTTTGGAACAAGAAGCAGCAGCTGCTGCAAAGGCTGCTGCAGCTGCAGCTGCTGATGTGGCACGAGCAAGCCAGGAAATGTTGATTTCAAAAACTGAAGGTGAGTTTGTAATTGGTTTAGCTTATTTTTCCATTTTGATCTCAATAGAACAGTTCTTTCCTTATGCTTTGTTGGATTCTTTAGCATTGAATAATAACCTTAATGATGGATGAGTATTATTTTTTCCTTCTCAGAGAAGAAATACTTTAAGGAGCTTATGGATCTGATAGGGGTGCAAGTCCATGAAATGAAATCAATGAGTAATTCCATTCGGAAGTTGGAAGGTACTAGAGAATTGCTTCCTTTTTGAACAAGTTTTATCTGAAATATGGTTTCAATTGTCATTATCTGTAAAGTGTCTGATAATTTGAGTTATACCCCATATCCTTTTGCTGCATGTTACAATGTCTCTATATTTCTTGCATGTTTGAACGTTTCATGAATTTTAATTGTCAAAAATAAATATTTCACAGATTTTAGGTTAGAGAGGAACATTATGCACAGAGACAAGTTGTTTTTGTTTTGGATTTTTAAAAGTAACTTTAAGTATTGTGTAAATGATCATTAGACAATTATGTGGAAATTTTGCTTTTGTGTGATACCAAAAACTTATTTTCTTTTAAATTTTTTGAGATTTTTAATTTCAAGCATTTTTCTGGTCCTTGCTGAAACTTGAAAGAAAAAGATTGTCGCTGCCTTAAAGTCAATAAGCCTAAAACCTGGTAATGACTTATGAATTTTAAATTCTTAAGTGATTTTAAGAGTCATTTTAATTTGGTTCAGCAAATTTAATTGTATAAATAAGAAACTGATTTAATTGCATTTGGTGATTAAGTCTTTGAAAATTATTTAAACCTGACACAGCCAACTTATTGTGCACAAAAAATAGCACAGTAATACCCTTTTTTTGTTTAAATCCTATGTGGATTTGATGGCCAAAGTGACACAAGGATAGAGTGTTTGGCAGAATATCGTTCCTGAGTAGGACTAACATTCTTGAATTCACGAGAACCAAGTAAGAACACAAAGTTCTATAAAAATCTCAATTTGATTAGCAACTTAAATCTGAAAAACTAAGATTACAAAGGTCCTATTTATAATACTGATCTATTCCTAAATTAAATCCTAATTCATAGGTTTTCTAAGAGTTTTCCTAATAAAACTTGGAAAACAAATCTAATCATAATCTCTAAGGATTACAAAATAGCCTGTTGCTCAAAATAAAATTTAATTTTTATATAAAACTCCTCTATTAATCCTTAATAGAAGGACTAATCTAAAATAAACTAGGAAAACCAAAAAAAATCTAAATAAAATCAGGATCTAGCGTCCTACATTAGTTCTCTTCTTCTTAAAAGTAACTCGTCCTCAGGTTATCTAACGTAAGACCTAATAAGTGGAGGACCATTACGAGCAAGCACCTTTAATGCAATTTCCTTTGTTGACACAAATATGAATAATTTTAGTTTGGAATAGTCTTCATCTTTATACATGACAGTGGTCTAACCTTGTATTTTGAGAATAACTCTTAAAGTAATTCTTCATGGTTGAAAAACAATATTAACCACTGCTTCTTCAACACAATATTTATCAATCCTAACGAAATTAATAAATTTCAATGTATTTGCATCTTCAACTCCCACTATTTGAAGATTGATGAAACCACTAATTTCTTGATCATCAAACAACAAATCGAAGTTGTAGTGCTCATCATCAAAAGGATCAACAATTTCAATTTTGTGAAATTTTGAATCTCATCTCCTTGAAAATCAATTATAATTTCTTTTTCTTCCAAAAATAATTGATATAATTTATAACTATCTTCAAAAATATTATCATTTTCATTCTTGATCTCTAAGGCAATGGGCTGTTATACCTCAGTCCCTATTTGGTCTTAAGACCCTTGGCATGTTGTAAAATCTTCAATTTTCTCTGCTGTCTCAGTCTCCTTTTCTTCTTGAACTTCTTCATCGAGGGGTATTCCTTCGTTCCGATAGACAATAATAGTTGGATAATTATCTTTCTTGCTTGCAACTTGATTTGTCTTGACCACTTGTATTGTAGTGGACTGGGCTTGAAGGAAGTCCTGGGCTGAATTGGATTTGATTTAAATGTTGTAGTAGATGTTGAACTTTGAAACCTTCTAACATCCAATCGTACATATGAGACTATAGTTTTCCAAAGTGGAAGTGCTATACCCTTGTGATACAAAAAAAAAAAAAAAAAATGTAATAATCAGATTCCAAATCTCCACAAGTTGAGTATTCATCTCTTCTTGTTGAGCATCTATATGTTGTACCAATCTTTGGGATGAGACAGATTTTCGAAACCAGGATCATTTAAGCCTACCACTGAATAGGGAGCACAAGGGAAAACCTTGCACATACTCAATGGCAAAAAAGAAAATCAGGTAAGATCATTCCTGAGTATGACAGAGTAACTTTCTTGAAGTTACAAGACATGGCCTTGAAGTTACAAGGTCAAAGTAAGTACACAAAGTTCTATAAAATTCCCAAATTGATTAATAACTTGAATATGAAAAACTAAGATTACAAAGGTCCTATTTATAGTACTAAACTAATTCTAAATCTAATCCTGATTAAGATGGGTTTTCTAAAGAGCTTTCTTAATCAAACTTTGAAAACAAATCTAATCCTAATTCTTAAGGATTCCAAAATAGTGTTTCACTTAAAATAAAAGATAAGTAATTAAATAAAACTCCTGTACTAGTCCTAAATAAAATAAGAAAAGAAACTAATCTAAAATTAATTAGGAAAAACAAAAATTTGAAACAGAATATGGAGTCAGCATCTTACATCACAAAGCCTTGTACATCCTCAATTGAAGTCTTTAAGTTTCATATGCTTCCTCAATTGGATAATTAAAGAGTGGTTCCTCTTGTTTGAGTGATGTGTTTGTTGTTTGTGTGTTAGGTTATGGAGTTTTCAAAAACTGACTACTAACATTTAGATTATCCATTTTGTTTTGAAATTGTCTTTACTTTTCCTACTTGGGTCTTCCTGCGCAGATACTCCATACCTTCAATGTGTTCTTGTTATTCTTTATATTTAATCCCTTTCGTTTGCTCAATGCATGAGTTGCATTTGTCTTTCTAATGAGTGATTCATTGTTTTTCTGCCCCACACATGGATTCCCCAACTAAGCATATGCAAATATCGATAGTTTAGTCTGCCTCAAGTTTTTGACTGACTGTTAACCTCACTATTAAGAAACCTCAAATGAGTCAAATGGCTGCATCATGCCATATATGAATTGGGCAGCACTTGCAATATATTGTACTCTCTGATATCTTTCAAACAAGCACTCTCTCAAACAATTTACTTGCTTATTGCCAGTACTATAACTTCTAAAAAGCTTAGTACCCAGCAATCAGGTGTGGCTTCATCTGTATCGATGCTCATTACCAACTATAGAAAGCAGGGAGAACCTTAGTGTCATCTATTTTGTCAGCTCAGTGGGGCCTTTAGGGATGACTCCACAAGTTTAGCCAGGGGCATGTTTTCAAAACCTGATGGTGGATAAAGATGATTTCATGGCATAATTTGCAAATATGAAAATTTTGGGGCAATTCTAATATGAACTCCACCCCTAGCTCATTTTATTTTGGGGGCTGTGGCTCCTCTACAAAGTAGATTGTCCTGAGCTCCCAAAATAATAATAATAATAATTAATATACCGAAGGTCAGCTATGAAATTCTTGTGAGTATCCTTTGGCTGTTTGAAACTGTGATATATATGGTTCTACCATGTGATCTGCATCTTGAATGTGATTTGGATAATGACATGATATATTTTCTAGGATTTATGTATTCATGTTTTTCTTGGTCCTTGATGCCAATAGTAGTTTCACTGGTCACTTTGGAAAGGATAAAAGGGGAAACAAAAGACCAAACCCAACCCCCCCCCCCCCCAAAAAAAAAAAAAATAAATAAATAAAATGACTTTTGTTATATATAGCAATATTCCTGTACCATATATATGATTATCAACTATTACAAGCTATTTCTCTTTCTTTTTTTGATATTTACTCTACTAGTAAGTTTCTTTTTGAGAAGATGAATATCAACTATTGGGAGCTATTTCTCTTTCTTTTTTTGATATTTACTCTACTAGTAAGTTTCTTTTCCAGAAGTCTGTTCAACCGTGGGATCTGGAGATATATGCTTATCACCAGTTGTGGAGTGCCCAGGAAAACTGTTAGTTTATTACCAAGGGTTAATGGTCCTGTATTATCCTTGGATAATCCATATGGCTTATGGCTGTTGCATACACAGTCCTAGCCTAACTACTTGCCCCACAGATTGATTGGTACCAAGCATAGGAAATCCATTAAATATCTTGTGTATTTGACATGTCAGAAACTTTTTTTTTGGGGGGTAATTACATGTCAGAAACTTGATAGAGATTCTGACATAATAGTTCTTCCATAGTGTTTTGCTTTGAGAGTCAGTGTTTGTATAGAGCTCTGCTGAAGCTGTCTCACCTCTTCTAACATCGTCCCTTGTGCAATTATCAGGGCAAGGTAATAATACATCTGGGAGAAACGCCCTTGTAGAACAAGATCATCGAATCCCAGTCACTACTTCAAGGGTTAGCTTAATTAGGCATAACTTCAAATTCTATATAAATGATTTGGCGCTTTATAAATTACTTCTTACTTATTTATATTGATTTTCAGCAATCAAATGTGAATGGCAATGCTGAGTTTGACTTGTTATCAGGTTTTTGTTCTGCATCAAGTGCTGATTCTCTATTTGTATAATTTTTTTAGATCCTTAAAACATTGATTTTATATTCTTGGAATTTCTGTACAGTGAGATCTTCATCACCGCGTGCAACTGTAGAACCGTCCATTGCACCTCATCCAAAATCCTATATGGAGGTTACTTTTATTTTTTTAAATCTTGTTTTTGCTATAATATGTTTGCAATGTTAAGATGTTCAAAGTAATGGTTGGTATGTGAATGAGTGTAATTGCTTCTATCACCTGCCATTTGATAATAGAGTCCATTTTAATTAATTCTTTTAATAAATGTATTTTAGATACTCTTACAAAGTATTATTCATATGGATTAAGATAAGTATTAAAATTAATTGGGATTAAGATAAGTATTGATATTAAGGAGAAGATAAAATTAAAATCACTAAATATATGTAAAAATAAAAATAAAAATTAATTTGGGGTTGCCTTACTGGATGAGACATTAGGTGATTGCCTAAGTTACCTAGGGCTTGAGCCAGCCCTGCCTATACTGCCAAGTCTGCCATTCAATCTGGACCTTTTATCTCGTACAGATGTGTGGTTGAGATTGAAAGGTAAAAGGGACAATCTTGACTGTCCAAGTCATTGAACCACCAAGCACTCTCAGAGTCTAAAGTAAATTCATCTGATCCTTCCATTGCTGAATCTGACAAATTGGCCAGATTGAACCCTAGCTATAAAAGCTAAGAATTCAAACCCTAACACTTCATCCTTTCCCCTCTCTATTGATATATATATTATCTTCTCACACTCCTCCTCCACTGTTTTTCTCTTCAATATGTATATTCTATGCTCGATATATATTCTCTTGATAATATTTTAGCTTTGTCTCTTAAAAATAGATTGCAGTTAATGTCTTGGAGTAACTACTTTGATTTTCTTTTGGAAGTTGGGAAAATCCTTTGAAAGTAAACCCTATGGGGTGACCATATCCATGCGGACAGTCAAAAAGGCTCCCTTGCAGGAATCATAATAGCCATTAGCCCCACCCCTTCCCCCTTGCAGAAATGAAAATATGTTTAAAATCAGGGCTCCACCAGACCACCCTGTGCAGACGGGTGTGTGTTATGAGGGGGCAATACTACTGTGAACTTTGTTAATCACAATAATTCCACCTGTAAATCAAGTTTGCATAATTGCTTCCCTGTATCATTTACTTCGTACTGACATCATTTTCTTTCTGATTAATGAATTGTGATGTCAGAATTTTATTAAACTGTTGATGTTGTTGGGTTTTATTTATTTATTATTATTGTTGTTAGAAGATGGTGGCCATTAAACGGTAAATTTTTTGATGATGTGAATTATGTTGTAGATCATGGCTATGGTTCAAAGAGGCGAGAAGCCTCCTAACATAAGAGTAAATTCATTCCTTCCAGACTCTATACTGGGTTTGACTCGTTGCGTTTTGATGCTAATCCTCTAATTTTTGGTTTTTCTCTCAGGAGATAAACGATTTACCACCAAATCCTAATCAGCCATTACCAAATCCCAACTTAGCACCGAAAGCAAAGGTTTGTTTTTGAGTGGTTCCTTCTATCAGAATTTTCAAATTTGTTTTACCCTGGAATTACTTCAGAGAGTAATGCTGACCATTTAGCACAGGATATTAGAATTTCAAATTTTATTGTGTTGGCAAAATTCTCATTTTTTTTTAGATACTTGTCTTTCTTTTACCAAACTTGTGGTTGCTAGTCTCCAATGACTTCTACATGAATCACTATAACAATCAACCATCCTATATGAAATCTGTGTTACTCGCAACTATAGTTCCATAATAAATCAATTATCAAAACCTTACCCGATCTTCTGACCATTGTTTACTGTTATATACTTCATTTTACTAAAGTTGTTGTAAATAATAATATGACTGTTGGGATAATAGGCTTTTGTACTCGTGCATTTATGCCAGATGTGGCTGATTAATATTTCAATTATTTGTTCCTTCTGATTAGCCTTGGGAGATCGGCCACATCCAAAACAACTTTAGCCAGGCTCTTCAGTCTCACGAGAGCAGTGATGGGTTGCATCCCAACTCACAAGATAATGGACTCCTCAGTCAGTTGAACGGAGATATTTCAGCACCTTGGTGGCAGAGAAAAAATGTCAGAATCACTGAAATTGAAAATCAGGATGAATTGAGAACTGGGTCTTCCAGTGTGCTGGCCAATGAGCGGCCAGTTCAGCAGCAGCGTTTGTGGGTTCCTCCCCAGCCACCCCCTGTGGCAATACCTGAAGCTGCTGCCGCAATCCGACAACCCAAAAAACCACCATCTCAGAAACAGTTGGATGATGATGATCAGTTGGTGGCTAATCCTTCAGATGGAACTGATGAGTTGCAGAGGATCACAAAGATATCTGAATCAGGTGGTATAGTGGATGCCAATGGTGGGAGCTCAGGGCTGAACACCAGTGAGATTCAAGAAGAACAACAGGACTATTAATTGAAGAGGTAAGGTATTCATAATTCTCTTATGTATGTCTGTGAAAATTGAAAACCATACCTAAGAATATGCTTCTTATTCTGATCTCGCTTATTTTGTGCCTTTACTGAAGATTTCAGACAGTAAATGTAGACTAGTTGTCATGATTGAGAAATAACGGGAATAGGTATTGAAACCTACTTATTCGTCATTTCGTCACTCCCACGTTGATCAAAGATTTATAGTATTCTAAATGAGGATTCTGCTAGTGTCTACTCACATTATTTGTGTTCCTTTTACCATTAAGTTCAATGCTATACTTGAAAGTTTATGGTTGTAAAAATTACTAGCTGTGGTATTTGTTGAAAAGGGGGAGGCTAACATAGCAAAATACATAGCTTTAGCTATGTTAGCCTGTGACATTGATTGTGGGCTGTTGGATTGTAATAGAATGATCCAAATATATTCACATTATTTTAATTTAAAATAAATGTAAATGTGTCTGAATACGAATTTAAAATTATTTGAATCATTGAATTTAAAATTAACGGTCTAAATTGCATGATAGGAAGCTGACTTAGCAATATTATGTCAGCTTCCCTGAATCCATATTTGTTGCCTTACTTCCTGCACATTCGAGTGGGTATGTGTTGATGTCACATCAGTTAGGGAGGGGGTCGTGGGCACCATATAAAGTCAGGTTGTTACTTCATCTAATGAACCAATTTTTTTTGGGATGAATCCAACCCTTGACAATACGTGCAAAGACTCCAAATTTAACTCTCCCCTCCCATATCTAACCAATTTCCGCCATTCATTTATGTGGGATTCACTTGGATCAACGATGGAGGTTGGACAGTCACGACTGCCCTGAGCATAATTATGTGTGAATATGCTCCAGTTAAGAAGAGCGTAGGGTCTACTGGCAATAAATGAACTAACTTGGCATCCATGAATGATCTTGGGAAACCTTAGGGTTGCAAATCAACGGAGTATTTGATAAGCCACTTGCAAATTGCGAACTTTTTTCTGTTAACAGCTATTCTATTTTCGTTTGATAAGGCTATTGACCAAGGTTAAGCTCATTTTTTTAAACTTGATAAATAAACGAGCCAATATCTATTAAGGGTAAGCTTGGCTTAATAAAACTCGAGAACAAACTCATTTAAATGTTTGCAAACAAACTCATTTATGACTCGCAAATACTCTTGTTTAAGTATTTGTGGACAATCTTCTCTATTTTTCATTTAAATGTTTGTAAACAAATTTATGTATAACTAGTGAACAGTCTCATTTGAACTTTCTTAAACATTGTTCAAAAACTCTTATTTAGTATTTATTAAAAAATGTTTAAAAAATCAAAGATTTAACATGTTAATTTAAAATTTGTTTGTTAAGTTAAAAAATGTAATTTGTTTGTTAAATTTATTCACTAATAGGCATGCAAGCAAATGCAACAAAAAGATCGTGAATGGGTTTAATAAAAACTTACAAAAAAGCTTAATGAAAGCTCGTGAGTAAACTCATTTGTTATAATTGAGTCAAACTCAGACTTGCTCATGAACTAATGAGTTAAGCTCAAAATCAAGATCGTAAGCTTGTCAAAAATATTAACAGGGCAAACTTGAATGCAATATTTCAGACTCAATAAAAACTTGACTCAATCTCGAACTCGTAACAAATTTTAACACGTAAGCTTGAACACATTAATATTCTGCTCGATTTAACTTGACTCAACTTGATTTATTTGCAGTCGTAGGAAATCTTTAAGTCTAATTTTGGAATAAAAATTTATGAAAGGAAAAAAAAATTGAGAGAAAAGATAAGAAACAAAATTTAAAAAAAAAATGTAAAATTTATTTTATTAAGAAATGAATAAATATTTGTCACAAAAAACTCATTTTTTATTTTGATACAAAAATTTAATATAAATAAGTAAATTTCATTTCCTTTAAGTTTTTTATTTCTTCCACAACTTCTTGTCACACGAACAACCTAAATGTCGATAACCATTAGTTAAACACCTAAAATATGAATCATGCTGGCTGTCTTTGTCAGTTGGTGGGGCACCTTATATTTTAATTTACAATTATGCTTGGCTTTTATTTTGTTGTTAATGCTGAAACGTAACCCCGAGCGGGCGCTTCTGTTTGGTTTGACCTAATTTATGGTTTGTATTTGTAATTTTGTATCATATGTGCTCATGGATTACATGTGGATCACACTCATGAATTGCGTGGGTTTTTTTCATGTCATGTCGCACACCTTAGCTTTATTCATTGTCGACTTGATTTTAGTCATCTCCATTATTAATGAGAAAATCGTATTGACCACGATATTTTGTGCTTGGGTCATCATATTTCCTAGTTAGTTACCGTACAATTCCATTAGATTCTAATGTTCAATTTCAAGTTTCACAACCCTGCAACTTTTGATGCAATTTTTTTTTCCTTCTTCTTCTCTTTTCTTTTCTTTCCTTCTTCCTTTTTTTTTTTTTTTTTTTCAATTTAAGGGATTCATGAGATTTTGTTTGATTGGAGGACATAATTTGGGGGATAAGTAATATTGGGAGATAATATACGGGATTATTTTCTTTTATTTTATTTTGGTGTGACATAACTTGTGCGCGTGCAGGCACGCGTGTTTAGCTAGTAGGATAAGAAATGTCATTTAATATAATATAATTTTAAACTTTTAAATTTTAATAAAAAATAAATATAAAAAACTTTTCTCCCTTATCATACACCTTTTATTATTATTATTTTTGGGGGTTATCATGTTTGATACATTTTTTTAGGGCATGATTGGGTGTGAGCTCGTGAATTGAATCCGATCTTTAGATTTTTTTTTTTAGAGGGGGTGATAACAAATTTGTTGTTTGCTCGATGATATTGCTCAAGACCGTTGAATTGAAATTCAATGGTCCAAACAAATTCACATTGTTTAGGAAGTTGTTGGATCCCACAATCAAATTCTAGTCCAACAATCAAATAGACTCAATTACCTAGATTAATGTTATAATGCCCCAAATAATTACATTTAATGTTTTTACATTTACCGCAAATTTTACTTTTATCTTCGTGCTTTAAATTATTTCATTTTGTTTTTTTTGTTTTTTTTTTTAGTTCTAATTCACTTTCAGTTTGCCTACTTTCATCTAGGTATGCATAATCGAATCGGTCAAACCTGTAAATGGATCAAAACCCTATCTTTCTAATATTAGGGTTGTAAATGAGTAGGAAACTTATCTAATTAATAAATCTCATTATTAAACTTATTTTTTTTTACTTACTATTATTGTCCTAAACTCGTTTATTTTTTAAGTTGAAATCTCAAATTCGTCCCGTCCCAAACTCACGAAACCTGTCCTAAACATGTGAAATCCAATTAAGTTTAACATATGACTATTGGTTATGTTGCCCACCTACATTTTTTTCGCCAAATCTACCAATAAACAATTACAAAGAAAACTAAATATATACAAATTTTAACATTTTCAACATAGATTCATTGTTCTACACTTAAACAAAGTAAAAATAAAAATATTTAACAAAATTACAAATTAAAAAAAAAAACTAAAAATATTAAAAACACGAATTTGGGATTCTTCTTTTTTTTTTTTCCTTTATAAATTATTACAAACTAAACATATGTTTAGAAATTTTGTTTTCAAGTCTGCTTTCAAGTGTAATTACCTTTTTTCAATTCTAACAATTCAAAAAATTATCAATTCAAACACAGTGGAGATCAAGGACAAAGTTTAATAGATTCAAAGATAATTACTTACAAAACTTTTTATGGTCTCAAAGTTTAATAGATTTGATTAAACTTCAAAATAAAGATCGGGTATACAGATAACAACAACTTTACACCCACATATATACAGAGATTTAAGTACTTGTACATTAGGATTATATAGCGATGGCTAAGCAATGAGAACGACAGCGTTGATACTTTTACGCACCGTTGATCTTAGGCGATGACAAAGTACAGAATAGAATATAGTTACACAAAGAAGAGTTCAGTGACTTCAACTAAGGAATGAGATTAGGAAGAAAGGGTTTGAATTGTCATTGGAGTTGCGGCAGTAAAACGATAACTAATAAATATTTCTAAGGAGAAAAGATGACAAATTTTCATAAATGACTCTATCCTAAATTTAAGTAATTTTATTTTATGAATAAAATTTTAAATATGTAAATATATATTATATTATATTACATTAAATGGGTACGTAGTGGATACTTTATAAATATAAACAGGTATTAGGTACATGACACCTTATAGACAAATATCAAACTCATCCCAAACCTGTATGATTATTAAATTTTAATTTTAAACTCATCTCAATCCTATTAAAGTATTTGCCAACTAGTTTTTAATCAGGTTCAGTCGAGTTGAATACCCTCGTATACCCATTTAATTGACATTCTTATCTAATGTGGTTTGGTTATTGTTTGAAAAATTAAAAAAATCAAACAATTTAGTTCAGTTTATAGTTTTGAGGGGTCTATTAATCAAACCAAACCAAACCAAACCAAACGAATCCTACTAATATAATTTATATATATAATATGTTAAATACGCAACTTTTTAAAAAAATATATGTAAAAACTATTACATTTGAAAATATTTTACAATTATGGAATTGAATTTCTAAATAATTAATTTAAATCAATTTTTTATAACTTCTTATTTGAATTACTAAGTCGTAATTTGGAGTCTACATTTAAAATGTCTTTCTTTTTGTTTTTATGGGACAAGTAGAAATATTTGTATGTGTGTATATATTTATCACTTAGAATGATTGTCATGAACCAAATTAAATTTAGTGATGGAGCATGTTTTTATGATTTATGTATATATACATATAGTCTTATAAAACCATCAAACCAAAGCGAAATTAGTCGTTCGATTTCTTAATGGAACCATTTTATATTAGAATTTCAAAATTTTCAAACTAATGATTTCTATTCAGGTTAGATTATGGTATCAAATTAGACTATCTCAATGATTTAGGTTAACCGGGATTTGTTCTTACCTAAAGACATGAAAGTATAACTTGCTTTTCAAATAACTCAAATATAAATTTGTAAAATAAACTTATACAAAAACCTATAAAAATAAAAATTACTAAGCAAACGAGACTAAGGTATTTATACAATGTTTAATAAATGCATAAAATTTTATTATTTATTACGAATATTATCACATTTTTACAAATATTAATTTAAAATTTTTATAAGAAACTATTCAAAAAAATATAGAAAAAGTAAGAGAGTTTGTTTACATGTGAATTTACCGAAAAGACAATCAAAGTCAAGAGAAAAAGAAGTAATCTTGACTATTGAACAAATCCAAAATTAAAAATATTTTTAATTCAAAATCTTGAACTTTTTAACTATGTAATTATTATAATTTGTCTCGAATAAATTGCATTTATTGTCTTTATACTTTTGCCTTGAATTTATTTTTATTTTAAAATTATCTCACTGCATTTCTTGTAGTCCAACTTAATTTAACTTTTTTATCAATTATTATTTAAAAATATGTTGAAGTAGAAAAAAATATACCTACATTCAAATATAATAACAAAATAGATCGAATTAAAGTAAAAAAAAAAAAAAAAAACACAAAACAAAACGAAGGTAAAATTAAAATTACAAGCATACAAAACATAATTTACCCATTTGACCCATTGCCTAACAACAAATATATATTTTTCAGAAAGTAACAGCACGTATATATTAACAGACCAACAATGCGACTTGTCACAATCTTATCTTGTTTGGAAGTGGCTTATCCAAATTACCATTGTGTAAAGAGTGCGCACTTTGGAACCGACTAATTGTTATTCCCAATGAGATTTACACACGTGGCCTTCTCCGATTTGTTTGTTGCCTAAATTAATGAACTTTCTTTTTCCCATTTTTATGTCTAATCTGGGTGGGTCTTCCTCTGTGAATCGTGAATCATGATCCCGATGTCAAATTGAAGAAATTTCCGAGAACCACGTGTTTGTTGCGTTTGAATTAAAAATTTGTGAAGGAAATGAAAAAAATTCGCTTGTGAAAAAAATGAAAAGGGAAAGTATAAAGTTTGAGAAATTAAAAACGAAAATATTATTCAACCAGAAAAAAATAATAAGAAAAATATAATTAGAATAAAGAATGATGTGGTAATAGCAGATTATAATTAAAATATATTTTTGTCAATTTATTAATTTAAAATGATAAATTTACAAGATTTTCACTTTATTAATTGATAAATATTTTGACAGGTAGAGTGTGTTTAAGAGAGAAGTTATTCTTTTTTTTTGGGGGGGGGGGTATGTAAGAAGTTATTCAAGTGACATGAGTGATAAACTGAGAGAGAATGTAGTTATGAGAGGAAAAATAGAATAACTCATATTTATAGATAGATATACTATTATAATTAGAAGTAGTGTACACATCACATGTGTGTAATTTTTATTTATTTTAAATAAAATTAAAATAATAAAATTGACAAGATTGACTCAAATTTAAAGAAAATAGAAGAAAAATATAAAAGTAATGAATAGTTAAGAACATATAAGAAAGATAAAAAATTAAAATGGTAAAATTATTTATATAATTTATAGAATTTTAAGAATTAATTATACGTGTCTTCCAAATTATGGATGATTATTAGTGATTAAAGAATATTAATGGAATAAATTAAAAAAATTCACTAAATAATTGATTTCATCAATTACTCCTAACATTAACTCGCCCCAACCTAATCTAATAAGTGTAGGTCTATTTAAATTTTATGAGTAATGGGGTTTAAAGTATAAATTAAAATATCCATAAGATTGGGATCAGGGATAACATAATGGTACACTCGCCCACACGATTACTCTCATTATAGAATATCTGGCATGTATTATCTAATTATTGTTCAAATTAGTCATATCAACTACCCCTTTATTAGGTACTTAGTAGGTATTACTCAATTATTCATCCAAATTATTTGATTACTCACCTAAATTATTCGATTATCTGCTTAAATTATTGGATATTCGAATTTATTACTCAATTAATTGCTTCATATTTGAAAGTTATGAGTATTTGATTATCAATTGAGTTAAAGGATAATATCTGATTAAAAATATTGATCCGGTACTTACTTGGTCCAAATATTCTTTTAGTAGACATGTTCGGGGATAATAAAGGCAATATCTTGACCCCGAACCAGCCTATTGCTATCTTTACACATTACCTTATTATAGTCTATTTATAAATATTATAACAGAGTAATAAGAAACGCATTGGGTGAAACATCAAATTTGATGAATTTCAAATTTGGTGAAATTTTTTGCCTCTTCCCAAAACTACCCCTTAAATTCCCACAATTATTAATAATTTTTAAGGAAATAAAAAAATTAGTAACTATCACTTTATTAAGTAAATTTAATTTATATTTTATAATATTCTTTAAATATCCTTTTAATGACCCACTATACGTTTTTTTAACCTTTTCTAAAAATCATTTAATTATAAATTATTTACTAAATGTCACTTAAAACTAACCATCAATATTTTATAAATGTTTAAATATCTTTTTTAAATCTTTTTGTGATTGATATGAAAATACAGAAAAAATATTAACTTAAAAAAAATCACTCATGTAATATGTGCACCCGCATGGTATAAATAAGAAGATAAGCCGAAATGGATACTTGATGAAATTTTAAATTTAATGAACCTCAAATTTAGAGAAATTGTTTTTCTTCTCTTTATAATATTTTTTTTTTGTTTTTTTTTCTACAGTTACCTACAACTTCAATGATATTGGAAAAACAAAATTTATAATTACCATATAATTAAATAATTTCATTCTTTTTTTATTTTTTTTCTTCTTTAAATACCTTTAAACTACCCATTACTTTTAAATTTTTTTGTTTTTATTAAATGCCCCTTATTTAATTTCTATTTTACTTAAATACCTTAATTATTTACTATTTGATGTCTAAGACAATTTTATCAAATTTGTTTTTTATTTAAAATAAAACAAAAAGTTAAAAAAAAAAAAAAAACGCATACAATATATGTCTACTTCTAGTAGAGAGACGGAAGGGGGAGATAAAAGTCATATAATTCATCTTTAAAGACTAATTTTGAAAACTGAAAAAAGATTTTTAGTTTTTATCTTTGAAGGTTAATTTTAAAAGGTAACATTTAATTTCCTAAATTAATTTTTTGGGGGCTCACTCCATGTAAATGTTTCACTAAATTAATTAATTTATCGAGAACTCACTTTATGTATAAAATAGTATAAATATTTTTTAATCTACTCAAATGATATATATATATATATATATATATAATTTTATGTTTTATATTTTTCTTTTTTTTTCCTTCTCATTTTCTTTCTCATGTTAAATTCTTGAAAAAGAAAATGAAAAGAAGAGTTTGAGAAGCATGTGAATTACGGGTTAAACATGAACTTTTGGATTCTAATTAATTATCACTGCCGGCGAATATATTATTTTCTAGGTTTTTTTTTTGGGGGGGGGGGGGGGCCGTAGGTAAGGAATTCAGCAAAAAGTGTTTGATTTTGGCTGAGAGTGACAGAAATTGAAGATGACATATGAGTATATTACTACACGTCAAATCAGTAAATGCATCTTCTTGAAATACTTTAATAGGGTCTGATTTATTTTTAAGAAAATTATTAATAATAAAATGAATGTTAATACTCCTAGTTATGTTTGATTTTGAGATTAGATGATGTGATATAAGTAATATAATGAGATAATATGGCACCGTTTGGAGTACCAAGAAACAAAATAAAATAAAACAAATCTCTCATAACCTCTATAAATTACTAAAATTTTCTATTACATGTTTATACATTCTCATATTTACTAATTTTGAAAATTTTTAATATTTCGCTAAAAAAAATACAAAGAGATTAATCAAGTGCGTAAATTTTTTTTAATAATCATATTCTTCAAGTCAAAAATTTTCAAACAAGTACCATTATCGCTATTTTTTACGAATTTTTTTGAATCCGTTAAAATGAATTTGAAAAACCGTTGTAACAGTTTTAGCGCTGTGCATCTCTAATAAAGAGACTTTTTGAATTTGTTAGAATGTATTTGAAAAAGTGTTCTAATGGTTTACCACCGTCGAGAAAAAGAGTAGAACTATTGTGTAGAACATTGAGTATTGATTTTTTGAATCCGTTGGAACGGTTTTGGGAAACTGTTCTAACGGTTTGCTACTGTTCATTTCAAAAAAATGTGGTTTGGAAAGAAAACATGAAACGCCAAAATTTACACAAAATCACATTTTATCTCAATTTCTCTTTTTTTTTTTTTTTTTTACCACTCCAAATGCTACCTATGTGGGAGAGGATACAAATAGATTAATTATTTATGTGAAATTATTTTTTGATATTTGGTTGATGGGATATAAAGTGAGATAAAATATATATTTTGACATAAGATGTGACAGGAAATAATTTTGAACCTTTAAATTTTGGAGAGAAGTAAATTTGAGAATAAGGGACATGTAATACTAGTACCGGTATTACTTATCCCCATTTTAAGGCATAAGTAGTGTAGTATGGAATTCCAATATTACAAATCATTTTAAGGGATAAGTAATGTAGTCTGAAATTCTAATACTACAAATCAAACACAAAAGTGAAATCAACTTAGTTAAAAATGGTCTAAAACTCCAAACTAATCAAGCAAATAAACGCAACCATAGAGAGCGATTGTTTGGCGTTCATATTCGACATAACATTGACTTATTGATGGGAACTGAATTGATCAATAAAAATAGGTCAAATATTGATCAATAAAAATAGGTCAAATTACATCTATCTATTTTTAATATTTGGGTAATTACGCTTAACACATATAGACTTTGTTTTGTTTGCTGTAAACTTCTGAAAATCTCTGAAAACCTTTATAAATTATTAACTTTTTATCTTACTGCATGAATTACGAACTCATAACTTATCTCACTTTTTATCACTCCAAACACACCCATAATATTTAAAAGTTACACTTGCCTTTCTTATTTTAAAATAATTGTTAATATTGACTGTCCTTTCGATAAAATCAATCGTAAAAAATTAACAGAAAAAATTAAAATAACTTAAATTTTAGATATTTTTCCTATTTTATTCCTCATTCTCTCATATTTTCATCAATTTTACTTACAAAATCTCCAAATATGAGCAAAAAAAAAAAAAAAAAAGTAAAACAAAAAGATTTTGAGAATTTTTGTTAAAAAAATGATGAGATGTGAGAAAGGGGGTAAAATAAGAAAATACTTAAATTTTTTATTAGATTGACATTTTATAATAAGTTTTAATGACTGATTTATCAAAAAGGAGTCAATGTTAACAATATCTCAAAATAAGGAAGATAAATGTAACTTTTAAATGTTATAGGTGATATCACTGGTATTACTTATCTCTATTTTAAGGTATAAATAGTGTAGTTTGTAATTCTAATAATGCAAATTATTTTAGGGAATAAGTAATGTAGTCCAAAATACTAATACTGCAAATCAAACACAAAACTAAGGTCAACTTAGTTAAAAATAGTCCAGTCCTCCAAAATAATCCAACAAATAAACACAGCCATAGGGAGCGATTGTTTAGCGTACATATTCAACAGAACACTAACTTATTGATAGGAATTAAATTGATCAATAAAAATAGGTCAAATGGCTCTGTTTGGTTTGCTGTAAATTTTTAAAAATCTCTAAAACCTCTATAAGTTATTGACTTTTTATCTCATTGCACGAATTACGAATTCATAACTTATTTCACTTTATCTCACTTTTTATCACTCCAAATATATCTATAATATTTAAAAGTTACACTTGTCTTCCTTATTTTGAAATATTGTTAACATTGACCCCCTTCTGATAAAATCATCCGTTAAAACTTAACAAAAATGTTAAAATAACTAAAATTTTATATGTTTTTCTTATTTTATCCCTCATTCTCTCATATTTTTGTCAATTTTACTTAAAAAAATCTCCAAATATAAGGGAAAAAAAAGTAAAAACAAAAAGATTTTGAGAATTTTTGTTTAAAAAAAACTGACGAGATGTGAAATAGAAGGGTAAAATAAGAAAAATACCTAAATTTTTTATTAGATTGACATTTTATAGTGAGTTTTAATGGCTGATTTATCGAAAAGGAGTAAGTGTTAACATCTCAAAATAAAGGAGATAAGTGTAACTTTTAAATATTGTGGGGGTAGTAAGTGTAATTATCCAAATGTTAAATGGATGTAGGTGTAATTTACAAATTACACCATAAAGTTAAGGTAAATTATAAAAGTTATTCTTGCAATTTATAGTTGATTTATTTTAATCTTTACAATTTTAATTGTAATAGTCCATCCCTGTAATTATGGTCAAATTTTATGTTAGTTCTTCTGCTAACAACAATTAAGAAAATTAAGAAAAAAATGCCACATGTCCATCATATATTATAGACACATGACATTTTTCGTTAATTAATTTATTGAAAAGACTAATTTGAAACTTAATCATAATTATAGGGAGTTAACTGTTACAATTAAAATTATACAGGATAAATTGAAATTCACTATAAATTACAGGACTGATTTCTATAACTAACCTATAAAAATATATATGCAAATTTTTTAAGAAAAATATATTCGAAGTTAAAAAAAAAACAAAGTTTAAGTTATTAATGGGTGTGCTACCTAAGAACATAAGTGGATCCATGCTATAAGTTATAGGGGTTCACAAATTATTTTTATATATATAACTATTTTTTCTTGTCTTAGATGTGTTGATTCACTTCCATGTAATTTTTTTAACTTGTGCCTAATGTTCATTTGCAATTATCCTTTCTCTGGGCGTGATGCACATGTACAAAATAAAGTCATTATCAAAATTGTTAATTTTGTTAAAGTAATATTAATTTCTTTAATTATTTTAATAAATTTTATTATATTATCATAATTATTCTTAATAATTTTATTATAAAAATATTCTTACTTCTTCCCGAGACAATGTGTAACTTTCACCCACAATAATTAAAAAGCTAGTTCTACCTTGACTAAGAATATATATATATATATATATATATATATATTTTGCCCATTGAGCTAAGTTTAATTCCTAACCTGGCAAATGTAAACTCATTTACTATTTTTGTAATATTCAAAAGAGCTAGGATTAAGTGTGAGGTCCATATTATAGTGAATTCAATATTTAATCCAACAATTAACATAGGCCTCTTAAATCCATATTTTGCTAGCCTTAAATTTAGGCAGTTAAGTTTATTTATTTTTTCATTTGCGGGTATTACTTTTGGAGTTCATTCAAGTATTAGGTAATTTAGGCAATTGTCTAAGACTCTCATTCAATTAGAAGGCCTCAAACAGTTTTGAAATCCTTATATTAATTTCAAATAGTTTTGAAAATTGTCTTCATTCATATAAATAATACAATATCTATAATATATTTATTTTCACCAATAACAAAATATTCTCCCTAGTCTTTAATTAAAATTGACTTACATAATTAAAAAATATATTTAATAATTATTAGTTCTAATTTAATTATATAACAGTTGTCTTAAATTATTATTTTAAAAACTATAATGAACTTTAACACATAATTTTACGTCTCAATTGGTTAGAAGAATTACCTCTAAATAAAAAATTTCAAAGATTTTATATTATACTAAAAATTTTAAAATATTTCAATCTGACTTCAAGTTTTAGACAAATTCACTTATCTTCAACTGCTATTTGAAATGTTATCATCTCTTATGCATATAACTCTTACAAATATTTTATCTTGATTAAGTTGATTATGTTTATTTTAGGAATAGACAGATGTGCTACTTATATTTTAATATGATTTTTTCATCAAAATTTTATTTAATTTCTAATTTTTCGTAACTTTTAAGCACGTTGTTTGCATTTATAAGAAAATTTCAAGTCCAAAATTTTTAAGCACTTTTAAAGTCCAAAACATTAGTATATGAAAATTTTTAAAAATATATCAAAGTGTTTTAGATCTAATTATTTTTTCCGCCTTAAACCCTTAAATAGTTTGATATGACCTTGAATTTACCTTCAATTATGATGCATTTATTACTCATGCTTGTTTATAATAATTAATTAGACTTTTAGTTTTAGAGATTACTTAGTCAATCAACAAGAAAAAAACTCGAGAACCTGCCCATGCAGTTTGTGTCGCTCTGTTGGTGACTGCTGATCTCTTTTCATGCAAAACAATTATAATCAGTAATTTATTTTATACATTTGTTTGTTAGATTATATTTACTTCTCTTCAACATTTAATTAGTTATGGAAAAGTCTCGAATAGTTTAGTTCAATGATAATTAATTTAATCAAAGTAACATAATAAATCAACCATATAGAAAGCACATGATTGACAAAAAAACCTTATAGCAAAAACAGTAAGATAAAATCTTAGGTCTGATTTCGAAGACCAATTAAATACCTTCAATATAAAATTGGTTACAAGACAATTAAATTGAACACTTTATGACTATTCACATGTATTCTCATAACTATCTCGCTCGATTGCTCAATACATAATGATCAAGTCAAGAAAAGTTTTCCGATTTCTTAGAAAGATTATTTGGAAATTCTTTAAGACTTATAAATGTCTAAAATGATAAAGAAAGGAAGAGAGAAAGACAATAAGCTCACAATAAAAGGTTTTCTCCTCAAACATATACTAATTCGGTTTATTTTCTTATATATATATATATATATATAGTATACAGACCCAATCAAAATAGGAAACAAATGTAACTTAGAAATACCAAATAGGTCAAATCCATCGATGGTTTGGCTTCCTTGCAGTCAAGCTAACAAATACATTGTTTTTCTGTTCTAACTTTATTCCCAGCTTCTGACCCTTTGGCTAGCCTACGATATGATCCAGGAGAAGTCCTTCTTTAGTTAAATTTCTTCAAACTTTTAGATTTCTCAACAATTTGCAAGTCTCATGAGATACAATCTTCTTGAATCCATTCATGCTTGCAACAAGAAACAAAAATTTTATTAACTTAATCCAAATTTTACTTGAATTTACCATCATAAGATTCCACAGCTATACACAAATATCTTTAACATTTAAAATTTATACTCATTCCTTATTTTAAAATATTTCTTATTACTAAATTCTTTTGATGGTCAATGTTAATGAAAGTAGCGTGACCATATGAAAATAATTTGCAATATTTTTGCTTTATTTTACCGATTCTTAATTTCAAATATTGACTTTAATTTTGGAGGTAGAGTTAGACTATAATAAGAGAAAATAAACATTCTTTTTAGTGTTTGAAATTTTTAATGACATTTTGGATGTTATATTTAATTTAGAGGGATAAAAAAGACAACTTATATTATATTTTTATAATGATGACATTTTTTTCTATTTAATATTAACAATTAGATAGATGGAATTATTTAGTTGACACAAACATTTTAACTAAAAGACGTGGTTGTAAACTCTAAATATTGAAATTAGTAGTTATATGTAATTACCTAAATATTTAAAAAAGTAAATATAATTTATTATTATTTTTTACTTTTTATTTTGGCCATAAAAGTAAATGTGAATCAAAGAGAATGTACTTTGTAGTGTATCCATTCGTCCCAACAAATTATGCCCTTCTGTATCAATTAGCCATTACCATATTTGTTTGTGTTTTCCCCCCTTTAATAAAATGATAATACACAAAGTATATGTGATTTGTGGAATTAATTTACTATCTTAATATTTTAAATTTCATTACAAATTCTCCTGTAACAAAAGTGTAACATTAAAAGAGTTGACGATGAATGAATCTATAAGATTTTAAATAAGAATCATTGATTAATTCTTTGATCTCACCATTAACGTTCAATTATACTAAGTGATAATATCAATAACGAATCAACACAGGATGTTTGAAGATAATCTCAATAAAACTTACGATTTTCAAATAAGTTCCAATTGAAGATCTACCAACTAGATTATATAATTGAGTCAAAACTCATTGTATATATTAAGAATTAGAATTTATGAGTTTTAAAAGGTGATCAAGTACTCTAAAAATTTAAATAAATGATTTAACAGTCAAAATAACACAAAATCGTCAAAAAAAACACATTTATTAACCCTTATAATCAATTAGGCATCGAAATGCAAAGATTAAGAGAACCGAATCAAATTAGAGAAGAAATTGTGACAAAATCTAAAAATAATGAGTAATAAATGTAATTTAAAAAAATAATTAATATATTTTCCGTAGAACTTCAAAAATTGCCAATGTAATTTAAATTCCCTTGCTTGTCATGCCTTCCTTTCTCTCTTTACTTTACTTTTTTTTTTTTTTAAATTTTCAAGTTTTCCCATACGTTAAGAAAAAGTTAAAGACGCGCGCGCACACACAATATAAGGGATAAATTATACTAATCTTTCCCAAATATTTAGTTAATTACTTATAATTATTTTTGGATATTTATAATTTACTCTATAATTTTTACATTAAAATATTTATCATAATAAAACTCTTCTGTCAATTTTTCTGTTAATATTAGATCTTTTCTTTCTTACTTTTTTTTTTTCATTCCCCCTTTTTTTCCCTTCACAAATAATTATTCAACCACAACATTATTCAACTTGAGAATGTTTACATGAATTTTAAGTACACATTCCAAACCAATCAACGGAAGGGCTGCATAACATTGGTCCTCCTAAGTTCAGCCTTTATGGCATTTCACTTTGATTTTTGCAAGGCATTAAAAGCTTATAGAAGGCTGAACTCTTATACTTAATTGATAAGCTAAGATTACAATTTAAATTAAAATGTCAAATTAATGAAAGATGATGCAATAGAAGGAGAACATTTAATCGAAAGATCTATTTTTTAAATATATTTTGTGAAATAAAATATATCTTTTTAAGTTTTTCATATATAAACGTACTATGATTATATTATTTTATACAAAAATTTTGTACAATAATTTTCATAGATATTAATTATATCTATTAATAAGTCATATCAAGATTATTTAAAATGACTAAATTCAGTATTATGTATTTTTTAAATAATAAATAAAAAATAAATTTATTTCTGATTAAAAATTTTAACTAAATTAATTCAAGAATTTGATCAAAATTCATCTCAAATTCGTAAATTTATATATACATATATATATATACCGTATGGTCTCGGGAATTAAAGAAAGTTTGACTCTCTACCGTACGGGAAATATAACCCGGACAGAACTGAACATGCATTGGCTTGCTCTTTACCAACTTGAGGAGGACCAAACTTCTGTGTGCTTTGTGTTATGGAGGGTACTTGGACTTGCGAAAAAGTTAAAAAAAAATTAAAAATTAGTGTTAAACTGAGTGCGTGGTGAAATTTGATTAGAAAAAATTAAAATTTTTAAAATTGTTTGAGAAATTTTGAGGCTTTAAACAAAGTAAATTTGGTAAAAAAATTTTAAATTTTAAATTTTTTTTACACTACAAATATTTAATTTTTTAATTCTTTTAATTTTCATCCATTCCTTAATATTTTTTAAAAAACACACCAAATATTAAATAATTTAAAATTTGTTTTTTTATTTTTTTTATCAAAATTTGACACCTTAAATAGATACTTAATTGGTACCTTAAAATCACGTTGTGTTTAAAATTTTGATCGTAGAATAAAAGAAAAAATAAGAAAGAAAAATGAGAGGATGTAAAATTAAGGGGTATTTGGTACATAAATAAATATTAATTTTTACAAAATTTTATTAATTTTTATCAATTTTTATCATCTTTGGATCATTCTCATTTTTCGTTTATTTATTTTGTAACTCTAATTTTTAAAATTTTTTGTCAATTTTTAGTTTTTTAATTTTTATTAAATTTTTTAACTCTTATTAATTTTCTTGTAATTTTTCTGACCAAAATTATTCATACGGATAAGTGAGACCAATTTCAATTGGAATTTCTCAAAATTTTTTTGAGCTGTAACAATTAAATGACAAAAACTATTTGGCACGATTAATTTCTCTGTTTTTGTAGCACCAAACATCCCCGCAATAGAGGATGCGAAATTTATTTGGACCAACACATGAACGTGTCAAGTCATTTTGGAAATGACAGCTTCAGGGGAAGTTCCAATACGACGAGCATGCACTGTGAGCCTATGGATGGAGAAAGCATCGACTCCACGAAAACGTTCTGATTCCCTCTCGTCTTATCCCTCCTCTTCTGCTTTCTCTCTCTAAAAAAAAAAAAAAAAGGCGCGCACTCTCTCTCTATATAAACCCCAAAACAACCCCAGATTCTCTTTGTCTCTGCATTTACTACTTGCTTTTCAAAGCTTTCTCTTTTGAAGTTTGAGAATCAGAGTCCAGAAGGAGAACTCTGAGAAATGGCCCTGAATCTTCTTTCCCCGGCTGAAATCAAGACGATTTCGTTCTTGGACACCTCCAAATCCAACCATCATCATCTTCTCAAGCTTCAAGGTTTCTCTTTCTCCATGCTTTTCCCTTTCCAGATTCTATTTTTGTGGGGTTGCATTTTGAGCTACTGTGCTTTTCTGCTGAACAGCTCCGCCTTTTTTGCTGTTGACATGGCGTTTGGATGCCCAAATTTTTTCAACAAAACTTTAAAAGTTGAACTTTCTCCTCTCAAATTTTACCACGTGTCAATTTTTATGTAAAATCAACACCAATTTTTTATTTTTATTTTTTATTTTTTGAACTTTTTGTAAACACCAAAGACCCTAGTTCAACCCTCAGAAAAATATGTTTCTGTGTCGAATAAACACTGAATTAATTCGAGTTAGGGTACTGATAGCTACAAATTTGCTTGTCTTCTAGTTAGTTTAGGTTGCATGTAATTAAAGGCATCAACTTTGTGCAAAAGAAATAGAAAAGCTTAGCCCAAATTACGAATTTATTCCAATCAACCCTTTTCCTTCTTTGTTGATAATTCACTTCAACGCGGTGCTTTGGACTCCAGGATTCTAGAGTTGACTTGTGATGAGCTGAATTTCTATCCAATTTATTCATAATGATTGTATCTGATTCCTTATTTTTCTTCCCTGCATGATTGGATTTTAGGAGCTCTGAAGAGAAACTGGAAAGTCTTTATGTTTGTTTGCCTTTTAATAATTTAAGTGTTTCTCAGATTAGATAAGGTTTTGTGAAGCAGGAATTTATAAATTTGGATTGTTTGGTAATTAGTTTATTAGTGGTGGGTTAGTAGGATGATTTGTTGTCTTTTGTTTGTTTATTATTTGATTGTTTGTATTTCTGGCCTGGAAGTTCTGGTGTTCAACTTTGCTACTTGTGGTTCTCCCAGGTGGGTTTACATTGAAGAGGAATTATGGAGCAACATTTGGAAAGAGAATTCATTGTTCAGCACAGCAGCCTCCTCCAGCTTGGCC
This sequence comes from Vitellaria paradoxa, assembly GCA_019916065.1. NCBI lineage: Eukaryota > Viridiplantae > Streptophyta > Magnoliopsida > Ericales > Sapotaceae > Vitellaria > Vitellaria paradoxa. The sequence goes on from CM034240.1 coordinate 38,974,217, forward strand.
TGGTCGGGCTGTTGTTGAGCCGGATCGTAAGACTTGGGATGGCCCAAAACCTATTTCGATTGTAGGATCCACTGGTTCCATTGGAACTCAGGTGATAGATTTCTCCTCTTACATAATAATTAAGGGAAAATGAGTCATTCCCCTTTTAACTTGGTTTATTTTTGTTGAAGGAATGGACTGATGAAACAAACTCATAGAAGTTTTCTACTTTCAACAATCCTTTCTCTGCATATAATGTATTTTGGTTGAATTTTGTGCTTTTCTAAAATTGATTATTTCTGCTTAAATATATAAATACTGAATGAAAAGAGATGACCCAATTTCATTCCTATTATCCTTGCCATTTTTCTGGGTTCATCTTAATCACAACAAAAAAATCTTTCTTCTACTTTCTGTTTAGACAAGTATTGCACATGTCTGCTTTGTTTTTGACATTCTTCAATTGCTGACATTCATAAGTTGGTGCTTTACAGACATTGGACATTGTTGCTGAGAACCCAGATAAGTTCAGTGTTGTGGCACTGGCTGCGGGTTCAAACGTGACCCTTCTCGCTGATCAGGTGACTGACCCATTAGTTTCTAGTGTTTTGAAGTACTTTAAAGTATTTACACTGTCAAATTGTCAAACTCTTGTATTAGAACTTCTCTCTCTCATGGGAAAAAACATGATCAAATAAACATTATTTTGGTACTTCTTCTATTGGAGTTGCTAAATCTTGATCCAAGTTCAAACTAACTGAAAAGCTCATCCAACCATATTAAAGGGCAAGTATTGCTTTAAGAATCATTCAATTAGGTTCCTTTTTAATGGTTTTTTTTTTTTTTTTTTTTTAAAGATTAATACTATCTCATGGAAAAATTCTAAATGCTATCTGGCATTGCATGTGTCTTCGTTATTAAATTTCTGAAGTGCACGTGTATAAATGGAAGAAAAATGTGGAAGTCCAAACAAAGTAGATTAGAGAGTTATAAGAGATTGGGTGTGTTATTCAATAGCCTGTTCTTAGTAGGTGGTGTTTTCTTCTATTTCTAATTTTTAAATATTATTATTCCATATCATTGAGAAGCAATCTCTTGAAGCTAGATTATCATGATGCAGCAATGTGTTCCATGTGTGCCAATCCATCACAGAACGCACTCCCATTTTTTTTTTAATCACCATGGATGTTGTTGATAAAAAATTTCATAATGCAGGTCAAGACGTTCAAACCACAGTTAGTTTCTGTTAGGAATGAATCACTGGTTGATGAACTCAAAGAGGCTTTATCTGATGTTGAACACAAGCCTGAAATTATTCCTGGAGAGCAGGGTATAATTGAGGTTAGCCACCTTATAGTTTCCCAACTCCTAACTTTTTTGTTTTGCCGATGCAAGCTGTTTTCATTACTAAATGGATATTGCACAAAATCCAATTTCAGGTTGCTCGCCACCCAGATGCTGTTACTGTAGTCACAGGAATAGTAGGTTGCGCAGGTTTGAAGGTACATTCTTAAATCTTTTTTGCTTCAAATTTTTTTCCTCTATCTTCGAAGTTAGATGATTTTAGCTAGAACATTAAAGAGCTTATCTCTAATCATAATAAAGAGATATTCTGGTTTTTGTTTCATTATTTTGAAATGGATCATCTAATTGATGTCCAGAGAGAAACATGGCAAATGGATTTTATACACACACGTATAGCTGGTATCTCTTTATATCATGCATTCAAGTACATGTGTCTGGATGTGTAATGTTCCTTAGAGGCTGATGATATTTTATTGTTCTTATTTGCATCTTATTTTCTGACCCAACAAGCATTTTTGTCCAATTACTTGTTGTCAATATATGCATCCATTTTCTCCAACTGCGAATCACATAGTTCTTCTTTAGCTAGGATTTAATAATCTAGGAAGATTAACAAGTTTTAACTTGGATTTCCAAATTCAAATTTTGCTTAATGCAAATTTATTTGAATTTAAGTTAGTGGCAAATGACATTTTTTCTTACGGATGAAGACCAATCGAAATGTTTTGGGAGATCTTCTGTCTTGTATGGAGATCGTGCAAACTTTTAGGTATATTTATGGCTATTCTTACGATTATGTGACATACTATTTTCTTTGATAGTTTTTTTGGTATGCAAAGAAATTTGTCACTTCTAGAGCGATCCAACAAGTATCATAACTCCTTAGGTTAGAAAAATAATACAACTTTTTAAAGAGACTAAGGAAGGGTGTTTGCCTTGATTGGGACTCAAGAGTTTCTAGATCAAGCTGCCAGACTGGCAAATTTTAGAAATGGAATGCAGTGCACAACTGTCGTGAACCAAAGAATGTTAAGGAAATATAATAATAAAAAAATATCAGTATAAAAACTCAATATACAAGCAAAGCGTGCTGGATACACAGGAATCCTTATTAGAAGCCAACAAAAGAGTAGGTTGTTACTATATTAATTTTGCTTGCCTTCACTAGAACATCTTCACTAAATGAACTCGAGAGTTGTTTATTTGTTTGCTAACATATTTGTGTATGTACCATTCATGTTTCTTGAACGATAATTTTCTAATAAATCCAGACAAATTCCTTTCTAAGAATTGGAACCTCTTCTACTCTATTAGCCTACAGTGGCTGCAATTGAAGCTGGAAAAGACATTGCCTTGGCCAATAAAGAGACCTTAATTGCTGGTGGTCCTTTTGTCCTACCTCTTGCACACAAGCATAAAGTAAAGATTCTTCCAGCTGATTCAGAGCATTCTGCAATATTCCAGGTAAGAAAAAACAGAGACTGATAAGCAAATTCATTATAAGGGTTTTGAATAAAAAAACAGGGAGCTCTTTTGCCTTTATTTAATGGTTCATGTGAGGCTGTTATGTGAATTCCAATACATATCACAAGTAAAACACTTTTTGGCCTTTGCATGAGTATTCTATTATTTTGTGGCTTCAATTTAGTGCCTGCACATTACTAGGCTTAAAAGAGATGTCCTTGCTTACAGTGTATTCAAGGCTTGCCAGAGGGTGCTCTTAGGCGCATTATTTTGACTGCATCAGGCGGGGCTTTCAGGTGTGTCATCTTAATTTCAGACACAAATTTCTTGATTCTATTTAAAACATCGAGAGTATGACTCATTTTTTATTGTACGGCCAGATCACCTTCTTGCAACACCCTCGTGAATAATGGCAAAACTCACAAATGAACACAAGAAATTCATACACAATAGAAAAACACAAGATTTAGGTGGTATGATAATTTGTCTATGTCCACGAATACAGTAAAATTTGGTATTCAATATATGAAATCTCAACTATGGAGCAAGGAATTACAAGGGATAGATGAGAGAACCTTAAAAAATACATAGACAACTCTATCACTTTGTTCTTAACTTTTCTCTCAACCCTATAATTTGAAAACTCTAATCTGAACTTAGCCCTAATGTACAATACGTCCTAAAATATATAGGAACAAAAAACCTAATCAAAACTGGACTATGAAACCTGCCTGGAACAGAACTGATGATGTCGCTCGTTGGGACGAGGTTCTGATTGAGGTTCCCAGCAAGCTCCTTTCAACCATGCATTGCGACCATCTAGCGAGCTTTCCTTTTACCTATACACCTCTTTGCTTTTGCCAGCGACTCCCCATAAGTTGTTAAACGGGCAGTTCTTTACTGTGAGGTTAAACCTTGCAACCCTCAACTTTCTATGCATTCCCGCGAGTCAAAATGAACCACGTAGAAGTGCAATTGAAAGATACAATTATGTAGCATGTTGCAAATATTTTGGCACCAGTTAAATTCTAGGTACTTAATTTTTCTATTTCTAGTGAACTCAACATTGTAATTCATTTTTCAATTTTGCTTTTAGTTAGTCTTTCTCTTCCTCGAATCTGCGATAACGATTAAAACTTTATTAGAAACTGAGACTTGCTTGTGTTCCTGATGTAACTTGCCCTTTGGGAGTTTGATTTCATGTACTTTAATTGGGATTAGAGATGTAGTTTACTATTTTTGACCAAGTTGATCAGAGTCTTATATTTGATTTGCAGCATTGGAAGTTCATACTGGATTTTATATCCCCAGAATAGGGGTTAAGTAATACCATCTGCCCCCCCACATTTCTTCCTACCAAATTCTAAAGATTCAAAATTATTTTTCTATCACATCACATCTCATGTTAAATCAAATCTTTTATCTCACTTTATATCCTCCCAACCGAGCTCCAAAAAACTAATCACATATAAAAAAATTAATCCCATATTAAATATAATCCTATATTATCCATGATATTACTTATACTCCATCCAATCTCTCTAATTAAACATCCTTAGAAACGATGCATTTGGCATTGAATACTTGGCGTGATGCCTTCATGGGTTCAGTCATTCCTTTTGTTTGTTTTCGTTATTTGTATACAAGAAACCCAATCAAAATTGGACTCAAAAATGTGCTTGGAATAGAACTAGTCACATCGCTTGCTGGGACAAAGTTCCTAGTGAGCTCCTTTCAGGAATGCACTGCTCCGTGTTTTTCCCAAGGAGCACCCAGTGACCATCCAATGAGCTTCTCTTTCACTTGTACTCCTCTATGCTTTTGCCAGCGACTCCAAGCGAGTTGCTGAATGGCCGGTTCCGTGCTGCAGGGTCTACTCCTATGTGTTTCCTTGAGTCAAAATGAGTCACAACTCTAACATTATTTTTGCAAAGTCCATGAGAAAGATGCGATTATAAAGCATGTTACAAATATTTTAGCACTGGTTAAGTTCTAGTACTTAAGTTTTCTAGTGAACGCAACATTCTAATTCATTTTTCAATTTTGCTTTTAGTTAATCTCTCTCTTCCCTGACTGCCCAATAATGATTAAAACTTTATTAGAAACTGAGACTTGTGTTCCTGATGTAACTTGCCCTGTAAGAGTTTGATTTCATGTGCTTTAATTATGGATCAATTTTTTTTGAAATCCATATCTAACCATTTATTCTTTTCTTTACCGACAGGGATTTGCCTGTTGATAAATTGAAAGAAGTTAAAGTGGCTGATGCTTTGAAGCATCCCAACTGGAATATGGGGAAAAAGATTACTGTTGACTCTGCTACTCTCTTTAATAAGGTTTTGACCTTAGTTAACCATATCTTTTGTTCCAAGTACCACTGCTTTTCTCCTTAATCTTTATTTATTTATTTATTTATTTATTTTGTTTTTAATGAAACATTGGCTGTAAAGTTCTAATTTCTGAAATTGCAGTCTCTGTTAAACACTGCAAGTATTCTTGTTTCAGTGTATAACAAATGCTTCATCTGGACAGGGTCTTGAAGTTATTGAAGCCCACTATCTTTTTGGGGCTGAATATGATGATATTGAAATTGTTATTCATCCCCAGTCTATCATCCACTCAATGATTGAAACACAGGTTTTGTTCATCTGTCATTTTACTTTCTATATTCCTGTACAATGCTTATGTTTGTTTATCAACTTCTTTGCTTCATTTGTTGACCTACCATGTTCTCTGAGTCTGACAGCATGGAATCTCTGTGTGTGCATGCATATTTTTTTTTCCTGCCCAGGATTCATCAGTACTGGCTCAATTGGGGTGGCCAGATATGCGCTTGCCAATCCTCTACACGTTATCTTGGCCTGACAGGATTTACTGCTCGGAGATCACTTGGCCCCGCCTTGATCTTTGCAAGTAAATATCTCCTAATGTTAGAAATCTTGATCTAAAAGGCTTTAAATTTATATTATTTTATACGTTACTTCATGAAGGTAAACTTTGAATTTTAGATCAGATGATTTATGAGGTGACCAAGATCAATCTACTCGCCATTATGCTATTGTTTTCATATACACAACGTTGTGGTCGCATTTCATACGAAAAATCTTTATTTGGTGTTCCCTCTTTTTATCACAAGCTTACTGAGTCTTATCACCCTGTGCATTTCCCTATCAAAATACGCTATTTACTGCATAGTAGATGAGGAACATATTCAATCTGTTGCCATTATATCTTGGAGAATGTATCGAAATCATCAATATTCTGCATTTGGTTTTGCTCGCTTTTAACCTGATAAGCAAGTTGTTGCAAGTTCAGTTTTATGCTTCAGCTCATAGTCAATGCTTTTATCTCTCTCTACATGGACCAACAATCATTAATCAGTCATTTGTAGAACAATGAATGAATTATAACCCTGTAACGAACATCTCCTTTCCCACGAAGTCTTGATTCAATTATATGAACTAATATTCTATTGTGTACGTATATTAGAACATGCACCAGGAACATGTGAGATGAGATTCATAAGACTTATAAATTCATCTTCAATATCACATTTATGTTGGAACGTTTGAAATGGATGATGCAGGCTTGGGTCACTGACATTTAAAGCTCCTGATAACACGAAATACCCATCCATGGAACTAGCATATGCTGCTGGACGGGCTGGAGGCACCATGACAGGAGTTCTTAGTGCAGCAAATGAGAAAGCCGTGGAGCTGTTCATTGATGAAAAGTAAGTAATTCGCTTTTCGCTGCCAAATTCTACTTTTATCATGTGATTATCACCTAATTGGATTTTTTTCGTTACTGTTGCCACTAAAAAAATCCTATTTTTATCATCTGGTTATCACCTAGTTGGATTTTTTGTTGGTCAGACTGTTTAATTTTACAAATAGTTGTAGCAACACCTTCACTCCAATGTTACTATGGCTCTCTACATCGGCTTCTTTGAAGTAGATATTGTGGTTCTTTACATTTGGAGAGCTGATCTTTTATATAAAAAAGATGCTGTACTACTAGAACTTTTTTTTTTTTTTTTTTTAACTTTTTTTCGCCCAGAATTTTATACCAGAATGGTGTGGCATAATATTTTGGGCTAATCATTTTGAAAGAAACAATCACCTTCATGTACTAATGTCGCTGCCATGCCATTCTTGTCCCATTTTCTGTTAAAAAAATTTTAGTAGAAGAGCTTTTCCCTTCTCTGAAATAGAGAGTGAGTAGAGATGTTGATGTGGGCTTATTTTTCACTCTTCTCGCTCCCTCTCTCTCCCTATTTTAGAGAAAAGAAGAGGTTTAAAGAAGCTGACGCAGATGCACTAATATTTTCAAGGATTGGGGTTCCTTTTGTTGGCGTTGCTAAGATTGTTCCTAGTTCTGAATTTCCATTATTCTTGAAAGAATAACTGTCATAATAAACGTGTAATAATTGAGAAATTGCTTTGGATGAATCTTTGTGACTACCCAATGTACTTCCCTTTAATTCTCTGTTAGCACTGATCAAAAGAAAGAAACTATAGTGTGGAAACTAATATATAGACATAACCCATTGAGTTGTTTACAACGACTTGTTCAATTGTACATATATATATATATATATATATGACTACAAGTCGAGTTCATTCATGTTCTTGTCTCGGTAGTTCAAGAGTTGTGTTTTTGTTTTCAGGATTAGCTATCTTGATATCTTCAGAGTCGTGGAATTAACATGTGAGAAGCATCAAGCAGAGTTGGTGAGCACACCTTCTCTTGAAGAAATTGTACATTATGACTCATGGGCTAGGAAATATGCGGCCAGCTTACAACCCACATCTGGTTTGAGTCCAGTTCTAGTATGAGTTTTTTTTTTTTTTTTTCCACCTTCATTCAGTATTGACAATGTCGATAATTTTGAAATAAAAAATTTTTTATATAATTGAGCTTCTCTAATTGGTGTTGACAGTGTCTCTTTTTGACCATCTTTGTGGTGTGTTTGAATATCTCCAATTCAAAGATGTTAAATGTCAAAGGGCCCGCCCAAGGAAAGGTTCCTGGTGGGTTTTAACTTAAAAAAATTGGTTTAACCAAATGGGCCTAAGAGAGATGGGCCACTAAGGCCTGGATGGTTGATGAGAAATTCTTGGATGCAACGGGGGTACCCCTTGGATTTTTAACTTTAGGAATTAAGTTGCATTTTCAGCCTTTGGATTCATATTAAGTTCATCTAATGGATAAAAATGTTTTGTTTTGACCGTTGGATGAACTTTCGTAAAGTTCCAAAAATTGAAAATACTCTTAAAATTATATTTTAATTTCAATGGATCAGAGTCAAATATGTCTTGATTTGGGATGGCTCAAAAAAATTCAAATTGATATTTGAAAATATAAAATTGATATTTGAAAATATAGACTATCTTAGGACACACTAAGTATACATGTGTTTAGACGAAGAGGTGTAACGATCTTTCCCTAATTTGGGTAGCTAAACGATCGTTGGAAGGCTTGAGAGAAGCCATGAGGGAATATTTAAGACCTATCTAAACCAGAAATTTAGGTGGCATTTAGTTTGTTTTTTTATTTTGAACTCATTTATCATTTTATACTTTTAAAAATAAAAAAAATAACTCAAAACACATTCACTCACTTGTGTTTTTAAAATTTGTATTAGAAAACAGAAAATGAATTTACACATAAATTGTAAAATAATAAAAAGTCGTTTTGAGTATTTTTAATCTAAAATAAAAAAAATATAATATTTTTTATTTTCTTGTTTTGAGATTTTTATAACATAAAATATTTAAAATTAAAAACAAAAAATAAAAAATAAAAAAGTAAATTAAATACCATCTTAGATACTCGCTCTCAAACAAGAAGCCTTGAGTCCTTACTCAACTCTTGGTACATTAAGGAAAGCAAGCTACAAACTAAAGGAAGGAGAGAGATATATTCTAGCCTACATTGGACGACCCAACCCCTTTTTTTCCAGGGAGATCAGGGGTTGGTCCATTTTACGTGCCTTTACCATAAAACATATATATATATATATATATATATATTCCTTTTAAGCATTTGATTTCTCTTGGTCTTTTTTGATAGAACAAAAGTTCATTTTTGTTTAATCTAAATTTGACATTAATGTGGCGATATTAGTTTGTTGAAGCCTAGGGTTCGAGTCACATTCATGCTCAATCCCCTTTTTCCAAATAATTCTAAATGATGTTTCCTACTGTTAAAAAAAAAAAAAAAAAATTGGCTTTCGTTCGTAAGATTCATTTGTGGAAATAGTTTCATCATTTTTCGTTTGTAAAAGTTTTGATTTTATGAAGGTATAACAATAAATTTCGAGTGTGTTTGGAGTGATAAAAAGAGATAAGTTGTGAATTCGTAATTTATGTAGTGAGATAAAAAATGATAAATTTTTAGAATTTTTAAAATTTTTTTAAAAATTTTCAGAGTTTTACAGCAAACTAAATAGAGCCTTAATATCAAAATTTGAATCATAGTATACCATTTTATTTAATTATTTTTTAAATTTCAAATATTAAGCGCTACAACACTGGCAAAATTGTACAATTTATTAGTTTTTTTTTTTCTATTTTAGTGAAATTGTTATTCGCTATAATTTTGTTATATTAGGTTAATTTATAGACGTTAAATTTATTACAAAAAGTTCCAATTTCTTAAATATGTTATATACTTTTGTGAAATAAAATAATTTTAATAAATATAAGTACTTTGCAAAGCACGGATTTTACTTTTGGTTATATATATATATATATATATATATATATATATATGTATATATATGGTTTAAGGCGGATCCAACCTTGAGAACAAACACTAGGCGTAGGGCAAACATTCCATCTGTCATCTTTATCATTAGACAGCTAGCATTGATCTTTCTCAGTTTGGGCTTCTCTTGGAAGAATGGTTACATAGGTAATGAGAAGGAAGCAGCTCAAAGACAGCTCCGTTCTCTTTCCTTTTTCTTTTTCTTTTTCTTTTCATCTTTGCCCGCCAATTTTGCCCTTTCGTAAGCGTTGAGTTGGTAGCATCCTAATTGGTGCTAGCTGATTGGGATTGGAGTTGGCGTTCAAGGGTGCATTTAGTTCGTTAAAAGTCATTGAAAAATTTTATAAATATTTAAAAGTTATTCACTTTTTATTTCACTGTATGAATTATAAACTCATAAATTATTTTATTTTATTTTATTTATCACTTCAAACTTATCATAAATAAGAGGGGGAGAGAGAGAGAGCATGTGGAGGTACATGGAGTTGGTCTGCCAATTTGATAGAAAGAGATAAGAGTGGGGTTCTTGTGAACATGCCTAAAGCTTATTCATTGAGGAATCCCACCCCATCCACTATTTTGTACAACGCACACGCACATGTACAATCGCGCTGAGGTTGGATGATCACCAGGATTATTTACCGAGTCCGTCTGGTATAATAAAAAAAATTTTGAAAAACACAAATTTTTTTAAAAATTTTTAAAAATTTTTAACATATTTTATATTTTTCGTATTTTATGAAATTTTTATAAATTTATATTTATTTACATATTTCAACAAATTTTTTCAAATTCTAATAACATTTCACCGACCTCAATCACTTTTCTATAAGTTTTAAAAACTTTTTAACCACTTTTAATAAATTCTGATATAAAACAATTCCGACAAAACTAAAAAAATCATTCGGATGGTTTCTCTCTCCAAAAAATTGACGTAAAAGTTAAAAAAATTTCACTATTCGTATTTGAAAAAAGTAACGAATAAAGTGATTTAGTAGTTGCGCACCAAACGTAAAAAAGTTTCCCAAATTATATTTTTTGTTTTTTTTTGTTATCTTTCGCTGTACCAAATGGGCCCTTAAATTAACTTGGATGAATTATACTTAAATTCATATTTATTTATTTTTGTACACCTAAGATTTTGGATGACGAGATTTTAAAATTAAAATACAATTTTAGTAGTTGAAATTGTACCAATAAAAATATTTTAACATTGACCATTTAATGAACTTTCATAAAAATTTAAAGATTTAAATATAATTTCAACTCTCAAAATTGTATCACTACTTCAAGAACATCTAATCTCCTAGATTTTACATGGTCAGAAATAAATAGATAGATATGATGTGATTTTGCTTCAATAAGTAACGCTCCTACTATTAGATTTTTCTTCAATATGTAACTTCAATTAACCACATAAAATAATTAGAACATCCTCAGAACAAAATACCAACAGAAATATTATGCTATGCATATAAAATAAAAACGTGTAGATTAAATTTTTTTTATTTCAAATGGAATTATATATATGTTTCTTTTAATATATATAACAAATTAGAAAAAAATATTTAAATTTTGAAAAAGGTGGTCTATAAATTAAATTTTTTAACCTCAAAAATATATGTATTAGTGGTATTTTCTTCTATTGATTATAGTTTAAAAAAATTTTTGACCCAAAAAATTTTGTATACTAGTGGTGTTTTTTATACTGAGATTTATCATTTTTTTAAATTTTAGCGGCGCCAAAGTAGAACATAAATTTTTTTGAGTTAAATTTTTTATGTTATGGTCCGTTTAATAAAATACCATTAATACAATATATATATATATATATATATATATATTTAGTCAAACAAAATTTAGGTTATGAATCAATCTCTTTAAAATTTAAACATTAAAAGAATCAAATAATTTCATTTGTTAAATATAATGATACACTAACAGTATTTTGTTAAATATGAGTAAATAAACAATATCAAAGTAGGGGATGAATGCCAAAATTCAGAAAAGAAAGATCCTGAAAAGGGTAACATGGAGAGGAATTTTGGGGCTAACATTAGAGTTGATGTCAAAACTCTGTGACGTTATTTTTTTGAATGGTTGAATTAAAATTTAATTGTTTTTATGTATTTATATATTTTTTAATTAAAATATATTTAAATACATCAAAATCATTAAATTTTAATTTAACAATCCAAAAACTAATATCACCAAACCCTCTCCTCTTTCCTTGGAGAGTGGAATGGGATGGGGGGTGGTGGGGGTTGATGTGAAGGCAAGCCATGAATTGGAGAGTTCCTATAAGGATTTGGCTGGCCATCCAAGAAATATTTACATGCCCCATCTCTGAAGGAAATTTACACTGCTTTTCCATTTGCATACCCCAAAAAGAAGTAAAGGGAAGAAACAAGGAAACTGTCACTCTGGAAAAGCACAAATCTTCCTGGAAAATTATATATAAACTGTCACTCTGGAAAAACACAAATCTTCCTGGAAAATCATATATCTTGTCCCTGAACTGCCACGCCCATGTACACTTATAATGGGTCTCATAAATGTGTAGCATGACTTTAATAGGCATGGAGCGTTGTCCCAAGAGCACTGTAATTTATTTTGTCTTCCTCTGTGTTTTATGATGCGTTTGGTTTTGTTTTAACTTTTTTATTAGTTTTTTTTTTCTTTTATTTCTACTTTTATCAAAATTTAAATTTTTTGAAAATATAATTTTTAGGCGTGTTAAAAATTCACGTCTATTTGGATAAAAATTAAAAAAAAATAAAAAATTAACTTTTTGTCCTTATTTTTTTACCCAAATGGATAGTCTTTACTTGAGCGAACGTGAACTGTTTAATTTTTTTTAATAAATACAATTAACACGGCTAAAAATTACATCTTCTAAAAAAATAAATTTTGATATGAAAAGTCAAGATTAAAAAAAAAAAAAAAAACTATAAGTGAAACTAAACGCAGAATTTTTCAAGTTTTTAAAAATTTTCTAAACTTTTAAACATATTAATCGTATTTGTTAAAAAAAAAAAAAAAAAGATGAAGTCAAGGCTGATCGAATTTTGAGTTTATCTTCCAAACGGAGTGACGTCAAGGCCAATCGGATTTTCCAAGCTTCATGAACCTTTAGATTGCCTAATCGCCGTCAACGCTTTTCATCATCGGATAGGTTTGCAAAGAAGAGGTTGGAAGGTTAGTGTTTGGGTTAATTTAAAGAGAAGTTCCCTTACATATTGTTTAAAAAAAAAAAAAAAAAAGGAATAAAATTTTTACTAAGGTTAAAGTGGTCAAATTAAACAAATGAGTTGCCACTAACAAAAAAAAAATTCATATGATAAATTAAATTTCAACTTTCAAAATATTCGATAAACTTGAAATATCTGAAAAATATTATGCGTTTTTAGTAAAAATAAAATAATTCTCATGATTAAAGCAGCCAATATTAAATACTTACAAAATATTTAACTAATCAAAATGTATGAAATATATTTATATGAAATTATATACATATATAATAATACCATATATTATTTAAATGAACTCTCTAGCTTAACTAGACATTTTTAACACTTATACATGACTCATACTTGGTCGCTATACTTACTTTTTACTAATAGAGCAAATATATATTTTAAAAATATATGCAGCTGCTGAAATTCTCAAATGACCCATTGAAATTGTACCATTGTGATTGAGCTACACCGTACAGCACAACTCTTTCATAGGATTAGAGAGCATGATGCCTCAAGATCTTATGAGCTCACTAGTTCTCTTATATTTTCAATTGAAAAAAAAAAATTAATTATGAATAAGAGGTTATCCGCTTCTCCCTCCAAAGCATTGCCCTCACTAATTCAGCTCTCTTATTAAGAATTTTTAACTCTGTCCGGATGCTTCCACTCAAGTGAAACGATTTAATTTCGTCGTAATTACCCAATAATTACAGCTTAAATTAATAATTTTGTTTTAGGGAAGCCTTATTTTGTCACATTAAGAAGGAATTAAGTCAATCTTAAGTTTCGGTCTTTTAAAACTTTCATGTTAGTGATTTATTTTTATTTGCATATACACTTTTTTTTTTTGAACGGTTAACCCTTGATGTATAGCACATAACCATTTACTTTTTCGAACCATTTTAATTACTTAATTTGGGCATTCAGGGCATTTTCGATAATTTACTTTAAGTTATCAAAATAAAAAAAAAAAGAAAAAGAAATAAATAAATGTGCAGAAATAAAAAATATTCTCGTGTGTTGCCACTACGTTAAGTAAACTCGCTTGAGAAGACCTACAAAATACATGAATGTCAAGGAGAAAAAGGTTTCCGACTGAGAACTCTTTGGTAGTTAAGTCAATAACACTTTGAGAGAATAAATATTTAGAATATCAGAGTTCAATTGACAATAGTGAGCGTACCTTATTTGTGTACCTTATGAACTATTTATAGGAGAGAGAATGAATAAAATAATAGAGAAATAATTTGATAAATGATATCATTGTATTCTTCTTAAATATATTGACAGCTTACTTTACTTTTAATACTCATCACTCAATATTCAATACGTATGGTAAATTTTAGAGTGGTAGGTATGATGTGTCAAGTGTCACTTTATATCTGTTAACGATATTGTAATAAATGAATTGAATTAGTTATAATACCGTAGTTATGATTGCATTTAAACCAGTATTCATACACCTTACTGTTCAGATTGAATTGATGAGGTTAAGGATGAGACATGCCTGGTTCGAGCTCTCACTTGCTTGGCACAAATGTGTTTGGGAATGGAAGATCAATTGATTAGTACAAAAACAATTCATTAATATTTCAATCAAACACTTCTCACACCCAACTTAGTTTGGAAGCAGAGAGAGAAGTTAAATTTGTGGAAGACTTTCATTTGTACTGTGCTTGGGAATTGCCACGTGTTTGCCAGGTGTATCATATATTTTTTGCGCCAACAATAAATAATGAGCCTCTCCCAAAGGAAATTACAAAGAAATCAAGACTTAATCACCAAATTCAATCGTTTATGTGACATTTGATTTGTATTTTTATTTTTTATTTTCTGTTTTATGTATTTTATGTTCTGAAAATCCCACAATGCATAAAACATAAAACACATTTAATTTGATATTTTTGATTGTCTACGTTTTAGGATTCTCCTTCTTTTAAGTCCAAAAAGTTCGAAACGACTTTTATTAGTTTTGCATTTTATGTATAAACTCATTTTATGTTTTCTAAAACAAGTTTTTAAAACGTGACTAACTAAATACGTTTTCAAATATTTTTTTTATTTTTAAAAACATAAAATAAAAATTATGTTCAAAACAGTTATACCAAATAGCAGATTAGGGTTCGAAATTTCAAATTTTGCTCTTTTAGTAACTTTCAATTTAATAATTACAGTTAAAACAAAAGTCAAAATCGACATTCGTTAATTTTTTTTTTTTTTTTTTTGTGTTGATTATGAACCAATTAAGTATAAAATTCTGTTAATATCTTCCTTTTGTCATTTTAATAAATTTTTGGTATATTTTCGTCTCCAATTCATGATTCATAGTGTTAGGGTACTTTTTTTTTTTTTTTTTTTTAAATTGGAGTTGTCGCTGCTTTAATAGATTATTGCATAAAAAAACAGGGACCTCTGTTGTTTTTATTTAATGGTTCACATAAGGCTATTATGTGAATTCCAATATGCATCACAAATAGAACACTTTCTGGCCTTTGCATGAGTATTCTATTATTATGTGGCTTCAATTTACTGCCTGCTCATTGCTGGGCTTAAAAGAGATGTCCTTGATTACAGTGTATTCAAGGCTTGCCGGATGGTGCTCTTAGACGCATTATTTTGACTGCATCAGGCGGGGCTTTCAGGTTTGTAATCTTAATTTCGGACACAAAGTTCTTGATTGGATTTTAAACATCTGGAGTATGACTCCCATTCTTTGCAAGTTGCTGGAGAAAGATGCCATTACATAGCATGTTGCAAATATTTTATCACTAGTTAAGTTCCAAGTCGTTTTCTAGTGAACTCAACATTGTAATTTGAAATTTTCCAAATACATAGATAATGAATCCACACAACATAATCAAGCAAACAATCACAGAAAAACACACGATTGATGAAACTTCGGGTTTGATTTTGGAGGCCCCCCAAACACCTTTACCATAAACTAGTTACAAGAAAATTAATTCCGAATACTCTATGATTCCCCGCACATATCATATCAATAATTTTTTGACTCTTCGATACATCATGACCAAGTGAAGAAAATCTTTCTGGCTCCTTAGGAAGATCATCTTAAAATTCTTCAAGACTCGCAAATGTTTGGAGTGGAAAAAGGAGAAAGACTACAAGCTCACACAATAATAACTCTTTTCTTAGGCACCGTTTGGGAAAATTAGCATGTGCTAATGGTAGCTAAAAAAAAGTTAGGCTAGTAGTTAGCTAAAAAAGTTAGTTAATTTTGTGTTTAGGAAAGAAAAAAAATTACTTTTTTTTAGTTTGCTAACTTATAAAGGTAAATTGATATTTTTACTCTCGAAAGTTTAAAAGAAGATTAAAATATAAGAGGGTAAAAAAGTCCAAGCACTGTTGAAGTAGCCATTAACACATGCTAATGGCTACTCTTCTCAAACGGTGCCTTAAGACTATATTATGCTTTACATTTTTAACCTTCAAATGAAGAGTGTATACATAAAAAAATAGAGACCTAATTAAATAAGGTAACAAAGGTCAAATATAATTTGCGAGCATCTTGCGAGGTGGCTCGAGGGGTCAGACTCTCAACACCCTGCATCGAAATTGAAAGGGTTTCAAGTTTCCAATACAAAAAGAAAGAAAATTTCTTGGAATTGATAAAACTCTTTCGATACAAAGTGTATCACGTGAGAATCAATCGTTTGTTTGAGTCTTTGATAGAAAAAAATCGCACTCTGTTTTAGGGTTTTATTTATCCTTGCTCTATAGATATAAATTATTGTAATAGTAATAATAATTTTTTTTTTCGGCGTCTTCATCAATATCTTACTTAATAACTAACTATTCACTTTTTATTAGTAACTTAGTCATTTTATTTGACTAATTATGACTTCTTGATTTGAATATTTGAAGTTTTTAGGAAATACTCAAAATAAATAAAACTAGAAAATTCTAAAATTATATTTTAGTTAGTTTAAGTTAGTAGATATCTTGATTTTTTTACTAATCCTTTTGAAAGAGATAAGATTTGGTGAATCGAAAATAATTAAGAATAAAAAAATTTTTTTTTTTATTTTTTTTTATGGAACATACATATCAATATGCGTGGATCATGCCGTTTGTTCCACTGGATCTTAATCCTTTGACTTGTTTAGAGGCTCAAGGCTGCGTGTATCCATCGACCAGCCTATGACCTCTACCATGAAGGTCTCGAACCTTTGGGTTGTCTGCCAGCTGGCTTCAGGGGCTTCTGTTTTTCCCTTCTTAGCTTGTTTAAGTTTCCCTTTTTTAGCCAAACTTTTTCAAACTTCCAATTCTTCATCAATTAGGATGTATTTGAGGATACAATTTTCATCAATTTACGAATTGTACTCATGCATGCTTGAAGACTTTGAATATCCAAAGCATAGGGAACACAGTCAGCCGGGTATTTAATTCAGTTTTTGTTTGGATTTGCCAACTTAAGAATTCAACGTAATTCATTTTTCAATTGTGCTTTGATTTCATGTGCTTTAATTATGGGTCCATCTTTTTTTTAAATCCTCATCTAACCATTTATTCTTTTTTCTGACGGGGATTTGCCCGTTGATAAATTGAAAGAAGTTAAAGTGGCTGATGCATTGAAGCATCCCAACTGGAATATGGGGAAAAAGATTACCGTTGACTCTTCTACTCTCTTCAATAAGGTTTTGACCTTTGAGTTAATAATATCTTTTGTTCCAAGTACCACCGCCTTTCTCCTTAATCTTTGTTTAGGTTTTTTTTTTTTTTTGTTTTAAATTAAACATTGCCCGTAAAGTTCTAATGTCTGAGATTGCAGTCTCTGTTTTCACACTGCAAGTTTTCTTGTTTCAGTGTATAACAAATGCTTTATCTTGACAGGGTCTTGAAGTTATTGAAGCCCACTATCTTTTTGGAGCTGAATATGATCATATTGAAATTGTTATCCATCCCCAGTCCATCATACACTCAATGATTGAAACACAGGTTTTGTTCATTTGTCAATTTGCTTTCTATCTTCCTGTATAATGCTTTAGATATTAAGAAGATTTTGTTTATCAACTTCTTTAGGCTTGGTTCATTGACATTCAAAGCCCCTGACAATGTGAAATACCCATCTGTGGATCTAGCATATGCTGCTGGCCGAGCTGGAGGCACCGTGACAGGAGTCCTTAGTGCAGCAAATGAGGAAGCTGTGGAGTTGTTCATTAATGAAAAGTAAGTAATTTGCCTTTCGCTGCAAAAATTCTACTTTTATCATCCTATTTTCACCTAATTGGAAAATTCTGCTTTTATCATTTTATTATCACCTAATTGGATTTTTTTGTTACTGTTGCTGCTAAAATTCTATATTTGTTGTCTGATTATTGCCTAGTTGGATTTTTCATTGGTCATACTGGTTAACTTACAAATAGTTGTGGGCTTGTAGCAACACCTTCACTCCAATGCTACTGATTAGGGAATGCAAGTGTGGTTCTTTACCTTCGGAGGGCTAATGTTTTCTAGAATTTTTTTTCTAGGATTTTATACTAGATTGGCGTGGCATAGTTGTGAGCTAATCATTTTGAAAACAACGACCACGTCAATGCACTTTTATTACAATAATGTCACTGTTGTGTCATTCTTGTCCCACTTTTTGGTTAAAAAAAATTAGTAGACAAGCTTTTTTCTTCTTTGAAATAGTGTGTGTAGAGATGTTGATTAGGCTTATTTTTCACTCCTCTCTCTCTCTCTCTATATATATATATATTAGAGAAGAGGTTTAAAGAAGTTGATGCAGATGCCCTAATATTTTCAAGGATTGGGGTTCTTTTGTTGGCCTTGCTAAAACTGTTCCTAGTTCCGAATTTTCATTATTCTTGGATGTCATTGTAAACATGTAACAATTGTGAAATTGTTTTGGATGAAGCTTTGTGACTATCTAATGTACTTCCCTTTTATTCTCTGTTAGCACTCATCAAAACAACCAAAAAGTGAAAACTAATACGTAGCCCATTAAGTTGTTTACAATGACTTGTTCAATTGTAGATATATATGTTTGTATATATATATATATATATATATCTGCACCAGTAGAGTTCATTCATGTTCTTGTCTTGGTAGTCTAAGAGTTGTGTTTTTGTTTTCAGGATTGGGTATCTGGATATCTTTAGAGTGGTGGAGTTAACCTGTGAGAAGCATCAGGCTGAGTTGGTGACCTCACCTTCCCTTGAGGAAATGGTACATTATGATTTATGGGCTAGGAAATTTGAGGCCACCTTGCAACCTACCTCCGGTTTGAGTCCTATCCTTGTATAATCTTTGTTTTTTTTTTTTTTTTTCTTTTTCTTCATTCAGTGACAATGACGATAATATCAAAATAAAAAGGAAATATAATTGGGCTTCTCTAATTGGTGTTATATATGTTTTTATTTGATGCAACGGGGGTACAGGTGTTGCTGATGTGGGGCAAGAAACTATTAAGATTGAGTTGGGCCATTATTCTTTGCTTGCCAATACAAATTCCAGTTATAGAAAATTAGAAATTATTGGCCCTTTTTACTGGCTGTTTGGTGCCCAATGAGCTCAAGTCTCTGCATGTCTCATTCAGGGGTTCACATACAATTGAAAAAGGGATAAAAAAAGGGTTCTTTTTCCCATGTTTTATAGTCATGGCATCCAATATATATATATATAGAGAGAGAGAGAGAGAGAGAGACAAGAGTGATGCCCAAATGAGTGGGGTTGTTAAAAATATCGAAGGGTTTGAATTTACTCATTGAAAGTTATTGGATAGAGTTTCAAATCAAACTTGATACCTTGTTAAGTTTTCGCCACCATTTTAATCTGTGCAAAATAGTTATAATATTTTGAGTCAAAAGCTTAGAATATATTTTTAAAATCGATAAAGTTTTTAAATTAAATTTGATCTCATTTAAATTTGTATAAAATAATTAAAATATTTAAGTTTGGCTTAAAATTTTAACAAATTAAAACTGAACATATTTTTTAAGATCAATAACGTTTTTAAAAACTTGAATTAACCCTTGCTAATTACAAATTGTGTCTCTCATCATAATCAATCACCAAGGAAGATGAATGGTGGTTACCTTTCCTTCATTTTTAATAACATTTTACTCTTCTCTTTCAACCTCCTCCTCTTCTTTTCTTTTCTTTATTTCTGGGAGTCGAGTAAGACCAAGCAATTCCCAATTGCTGCATGTTATCCTTACTCTCTTTGATAGTGTGAAATTGAGAGACCAAAGACGTGTTTTGCTAGAGCAAATGGTGACCTCACTCCAATCCTTTATTCGTCTCTTGCGAAGCCCTCCTTCAATTTTAGGTATACAAATATCGGCCCAAGCTACCTCATTACCAGTTTTTGATTTTTTTCCTCCTGCCTTTCAAGCTATTTTTACTGAGCTTGAGCTTGACTTGATAACAAAAATTTAGGCATGAGATTGTTTCGTAAATAGTTCGATTAAATAAAAATGACGTCATTTTAGTTTGAAATATAGTAAATACAATATTATAAAAAATATAATAAAAATATAAAAAAATTATAAAAAAATATATTATTTTATTGAGTTGACTCGTGAATTTTTCTGGACTTAACTTGTCTAAACAAGTCATAAATTGAGGTTGATTCAAACTTTTTTTTTTTTTTGGTCACGAATCAAACTCAAGCTAAATTCGAATACTTCGAAAAAAAAAAAACTTAGTTTGTTTCCACCTTTAAACCTAGGCATGTAAAAGAGCATCAAGTTTCACTCAACTCAATTTTGATTCGACCATGACTCAACAAATTTAATTTTATTTAGATTTTTAATTTTTTATTTATTATATACCAAAACGAATAATAGGTATGAATATTCTTATAATCTCGAGGATGAGAGCTCTATTAATTTCCTCATTTCTAATAGAAAATTTCAATGCCTACGAATTTATAATAATTCTTAATAAAATTTATATATTTGTAAGACCAATTGGATAATTATTTTTCTTTTACGTTCAAATTATAATTAATTTATTTTACAAATATTATAAAAATATTTTAATAAATATACAGTGTCAATGAGTCAGATGAGTGGATCATGAAGTTGAAAATTCAACTTTAAGAGTTAAGTTGCATATTTCATCCAATGAATGAAAATATTTTAATCTTGACCGTTAGATGAATTTTTCATTTTCAACTCTTAAAGTTGTATTTCAACTTTAGGAATCCTCAATCCCAATGGGTTAAGGTGAATTATAATCGGCCCAATTCATTTTTTTGCAGGGACATCTTGGTGGCAAATCGGACCAGATTGACCCATTTTATTGCATTTAGGCCATAGAAATATTCTTTTGTAGCATTTGATTTCTCTTTATCATTTTTGAGGGAGCAGAAACTCAATCTATTTAATCTAATTAGTTGAAGTGGTGAAATGCAGTTCTATTTCGAGCGGAAGTCTAGGGGTCAGACTGTTGGGGTTGAGATTGTGAAGTGCCCTCTATGGAGGGCTGGAGATGCTTCACCTGCCAAATATATATATATATATATATACCATTATTAGTTTAATTTTGTTTAATAATTTTTTTTTTAACTTCAAATATTTTAGCACATTGAATAGAGAAATGCACTGCATAGCACTTCAACAATGACAGAATTGTACAATTCAATAATTTTTTTTCTATTTTAATAAAATTGTTATTCATTATAATTTTATTATATTAGTTTATTTCATAGACGTTAAATTTATTAAAAAAAAATGTTTCAATTTCTTGAATATGGGTTGATTTTTACATATAAATTCTTCAAATAGATATATTTTTGTGAAATAAAATAATTTTAACAAATATAAATACTTAACTTTGCAAAGCACGGATTTCACTTTTGGTTATATATGTATTGTTCGTTTAGAAGTCTAATTTTTAATAACTTTTGACGTTTTTATCCTAAAAGTTATTAGTTAAAATCTTTTGTGTGTATGATAAAATAAGTTACAAATTTTAATAATTTTTATTAACTTTCGATAAATTTTTATGCATTTGGTGAAAATTATGATAACTTTTAAGTTGATAAATTATTGTAACTGAGTAACAAAGTAGTAAAAATTAATATTTTACCAAACACTCAAAAAATAAAAATTAATTATTTTATACTTAAAATTGATCGACCAAACGCTACTATAATCTAGAGTGGATCCAACTAGCCTCGAGAACAAGCACCTGGCGTAGGGCGAACATTTCATCTATCATCTTTATCATTAGACAGCTAGCATTTATCTTTCTCAATTTGGGCTTTTCTTGGAAGGAAGGTGACATAGGTAATGTGAAGGAAGAAGCTGCTCAAAGACAGCTCTTTCTTTCTTTCTTTCTTTTTTCTTTTTTTTTTTTTTTTTTTTCAGCTTTGCCCACCAATTTTGGCCTTTTGAAAATGTTGAGTTCGTACAATCCTAATTGGTGCTAGCTGATTGGAACTGGGATTGGCATTTAAGTGAGAATGAGAGCGAGAGAGAGAGAGAGAGAGAGTGAGAGACAGAGAGAGAGAGTGTGCGCGCGCGCGCGCGCGCGTGTGGAGAGAGCATGTGCAAGCACGTAGGGTTGGTCTGCCAATTTGATGAAAAAGGATAAGAGTGGGGTTCTTGTGAACATATGCCTAAAGCTTATTCATTGGGGGAATCCCATGCCGTCCACTTCTTTTATCACATGCACATGCATGTACAATTGCGCTGATGTTAGATGATCACCAAAATTATATATAATTGTTAAATTAACTTGGATAAATTTTAGTTACATTCATGTAATTTTTTTTTTTTGTAATTTTGGATCACAACGTCCTAAAATTAAAATATAACTTTAAGAATTAAAGTTGTATTTTTAACTTTTAGATTCTTCTGAAAGTTCATCTCAATTGAGGAAAATGTTTTAATCCTGACCGACCATTGGATGAATTTACGTAAGAATTTAAAAGTTAAAAATATAATTTCAACTCTTAAAATTATATTTCAATTTCAAAAATCTCTAATTTCCTAAGTTTCATAGGTTTTAAATATAAGTAAATAGACTTGATGGGATTTGGTTTATACACTAAGAGTTAGTTTGGATTCAAATTGGCAACTTTTTTTCATTTTATATGGTTTTTTTTTTCAACAAAATTTGATTTCTTTTTAGAAATTTTAACTTTTATACGTATTAATTGCATTAAGAAAAAAATTCTTCTTGTCTATTTAATAAGCAGGCATTTGGACTTTTGAAAAAATTTAAAAAAAAAAAGTTAAAGGTTGGTGTTAAAGTGATGTAAAAGTGACGTAAAAGTAACATGTGCTAAAATTTGATTAGATAAAGTTAAAAACTTTTGAAATTTTCTAGAACATCCTTAAAACAAAATACAAACAGAAATATTATGCTATGCATATGAAATAAAAATATGAAGATTATTTTTTTGATTTCAAATGAAATTATATGTTTCATTTAATATATATAATAAACAAAAAATATTTAAATTTTGGAAAAGTTGGTATATAATTTAAAATTTTTTGACCCCAAAAATATATGTATTAATGGCATTTTCTTATATCGATTAGAGCATAAAAAATTTTTTGACTCAAAAAATTTTGTATACTAATGATGTTTTCTATACTAAGATTCATTATTTTTTTGAAATTTTAGCAGCGACAAACCGTAACATAATTTTATTTTTGGGTTAAATTTTTTATATTATAGTCAGTTAAATAAAATATCATTAATACACATTTTTTTTATAGTACAAAATTTAAGTTATGAATTGACTTCTCTAAAATTTATAGATTAAAAGAATCCAATAATTTAATTTGTTAAATATAATGATGCACTAACAGTATTTTGTTAAATATAAATAGATAAACAATGGCAAAGTAAGGGATGAACGCCAAAACTCGGAAAAGGAAGATGCTGAAAGGGGTAACTTGGAGGGGGATTTTAGGGGCCAAACATTGAGGATGATGTTAGCTCTTGATATTATTATCCTTTTGAATTGTTTGATTAAAATTTTATTGTCTTTACATGTTCATATATTTTTAATTAAAACATTCAAAAACTATTAAATTCTAATTTAGGAGATATTTGGAGTGATAAAATTTTATAAATTTTGATAAAAATTATGAGTTTATAATTTGTATAGTAAAATAAAAATAAATAATTTTTAAAAATTTAAAATATTTTTTTAGTAATTTTTAATGTTTCAACAGGGTCTTAACAGCTAAAGAACCAACATCACGTAGCCCTCCCCTCTTTCCTTGGACGGTGGGATGGGATGGTGGGGATTGATGTGAAAGCAAGCCATGAATTGGAGAGTTCCTATAAGGATTTGGCTGGCCATCCAAGAAATATTTATATGTCCCATCTCTGATGGAAATTTACGCTGCTTTTCCATTTGCATACCCCAAAAGAAGTAAAGAAAGGAAACAAAGAAAGTGTCATTCTGGAAAAGCACAAATCTTCCTGGATAATTATCCCTGAATTGCCACACACTTGTACCATTAGGTCTCGTTAACGTGTAGCATAATTTTAATAGACAAGAAGCATTGTCCCAGGAGCTAACTTATTTTGTCTCCTTCTATGTGGATCCGGGATAGGTCCGGTACATCTGCAAACCGTTAGATTAAAATAATTACCTTTCAATTGTCACACACATGTACTAATAGGTCTCGTTAACGTGTAGCTTAATTTTAATAGATAAGAAGCATTGTCCCAGGAGCACTGCAACTTATTTTGTCTCCCTCCATGTGGATCCGGGGTAGGTCCGGTGCACATGCAAATCGTTGGATCAAAATATTCGTATGTGCATTGGACTTACCCCCAACCCTATGTGTTATATGATGCGTTTGGTTTTGTTTTAGCTTTTAACTTCTTTTTTGGTTAATTTTTTTTTCTTATATGTCTTTTTTTTATCAAAATTTAATTTTTTTTAAAAGACATAACTTTTAGGCATGTTAATCACATTTAATAAAAAAATAAAAAAATTTATGTCTGTTTGAATAAAAGTTAAAAAATAAAAAAAATAACTTTTATATTACTTTTTATCAAAACGGATAGTTTTTACCTAAGTTGACGTGAATTTTTTAATTTTTTTTATGAATACGATCAACATGTCTAAAAGATATGTTTTTTTTTAAATAATTTTTGATAAAAGAAAAGTTATATAAGACAAAAAAAAAAAAAGAATCCAACAAAAAAGTTAAAGGTGAAACCAAACCTAGAATTTTCTAAGTTTATGAGAATTTTTCAAATTTTTAAGTATGCTAATCGTATTCAGGAAAAAAAAAAAAAAAAAAAAAAAGAGAGAGGTGAAGTCTAGGCCGATCAAATTTTAATTTTGTCTTGCAAACGGAGTGAAGTCGAGGCCGATGAAATTTTCCAAGCCTCATGATTCTTTAGATTGCCTAATCGCGGCCGATGCTTTTCATCATCGGATTGGTTTGCAAAGAAGAGATCGGAAGGTTAGTGTTTGGGTTAATTTAAAGAGAAGTACCTTTACAAATTGTTCAAATAAAAAAGAAAAGAAATAAAATTTTTACTACGGTTAAAGTGTCTAAATTAAAAATGAGACGCCATTTAGGGGTGTTTGGTGCAATAAAAATTACTGAAAAATTTTAAAATTATCTAACATATTTTGTGTTTTTTGTATTTCGTGAAACAATTATAAATTTATATATATCTATATATCCCAATAATATTCTACAAACTCCAATAATTTTTCTAAGAATCTTAAAAATTTTTTTAAATATTTCAATAAACTCCGACATAAAACCATCCACTTCAACGAATTCAAAAAAACCGTTTGAACGGTTTTTCTTTTCAAAAAATAGAAACAAAAGTAAAAAAAAAAAAAAAATCACTATTCATCTTTGAAAAACGTGATTTGATAGTTACATATCAAACGTCAAAAAATTATTTAAACCATATTTTTTGTTATTGTAGTCGCATCAAACGCTCCCTTAATAAGTATCCTTATGGTAAATCAAAATTTCAAAATATTTGATAATTGATAAGTAAATCTATACCAACTTGAGACATCTGAAGTATTATATGTTTTTGATAAAAATAAAATGATTCCCATAATTAAAGCAATGAGTACTAAATACTAACAAAATATTTAAATAATCAAAATTTATGAAATATATTTATATGAAATTATAAATATATAATAATATCATAAATTATTTAAGTAAACTCTCTAGCTTAACTAGACATTTTTAACACTTACACGACTCATACTTAATCGCTAAACTAAATTTTTACTGATAGAGCAAATATATATTTAAAAAATATATGCAACTGCTGAAATTCTCAAATAACCTTTTGAAGTGGTGCCATTGTGATTGAGCTACACCGTATAGCACAACAATAGAATTACAGACCACGACGCCTCAAGATCTCAAGAGCTCACTAGGTCTCTTATATTTTCAATTAAAATATATATATATATATATATATATATGAATAAGAGGTTATCTGCCTCTCCCTCCAAAGCATTACCCTTACTAATTTGGCTCTTATTAAGAATTTTTAACTCTGTCCGGGTGTTTCCACTCAACTGAAACGATTTAATTTCATCGTAATTACCCAACAATTACAGCTTAAATTAATAATTCTGTTTTAAGGAAGCCTCATTTTGTCACATTAACAAGGAATTAAGTCAATCTTAAGTTTCGGTCTTTTGAAACTTTCATGTTAGTGATTTATTTTTATTTGCATATGCACTTCTTTTTTTGGGGGGAGGAACGGTAATCCCTCGTGTATGGCACACAATCATTTACTTTTTCGAACCATTTTAATTATTTAATTTAGGCATTCAGGACATTTTCGATCATTTACTTTAAGCTGTCAGAATCAAACAAAAGAAATATATAAATGTGTAGAGACAAAAAAATACACACGTGTGTTGCCACTACATCAAGTAAACTCACTTGAGAAGCCCTATAAAACAAATAAATGTTAAGGAGGAAAAGGTTTCGACCGAAAACTCTCTAATAGTTAAGTCAATAATAATTTGAGAGAATTAAGTACTTAGAATATCAGAGTTCAATTAATAATAATTAGTGTACCTTACTTTATGTACCTTGTGAACTATTTATAAGTGAGTGAATGAATAAAATAATAGAAAAATATTTTGATAAATGATATTATTGTATTCTTTTTAAATATATTGACAGTTTACTTTATTTTTAATACTCAATCACTGAGCATTCGTATGTTAAATTTCAAAGTGATAGGTATGATGTGCCAAGTGTCACTTCATGTCTACTAACGATATCGTAATAAATAAATTAAATTAATTATAATACTGTAGTTATGATTACATTTAAACCAATATTCATACGGCTTACTGTTCAGGCTGAATTGACGAGAATTAGGATGAGACATGCCTAGATCGAGCCCCCACTTGCTTGGCACGAATATGTTTGGCAATGGAAGATCAATTGATTACTACGAAATCAATTCATTAATATTTCAATTAAACACTTCTCACACCCAACTTAATTTGGAAGCAGAGGGAGAAGTTAATTTGTGGAGGACTTTCATTTGTGATGTGCTTAGAGGATTGTCACGTGTTTTCGGAAATGGATGCCATGTGTATCATGGGCCTGTTCGGCCTACCAAACTTTAATAAAAATTATCAAATTTTAACTACTTTTTATACTTTCTTTCAATAAAATTTTAACACTTATCACCTTTATGTTATATCTTTTCATTTTTATTGTACTTTTTAATCAAAATTTGATCATCCAAACAGCCCTATATATTTTTTGCACCAACAATAAATAAGAAGCCAACTATCCAAATAAATAAATAAATAAATAAGAAGCCTATCTCAAGCGAAATTACAAAGAAATCAATGCCCCACCAAATTTAATCATTTAAGTGACATTTGATTTGTATTTGTATTTTTTATTTTTATTTTTCATATTTTGTTTTATGTGCTTTATATTTTGAAAATCTCAAAACGCACATAACAGAATACTCATTTGGTTTGACATTTTCTATTTTCTACGTCTTAGGATTCTCTTTTTTTTTTTTTAATTAAAAAGACTCAAAACGACTTTTAGTAGTTTTGCATTTCATGTGTGAACCTATTTTATGTTTTCTAAAACAAGTTTTGAAAATGTGACTGACTAAATGTGTTTTCAACTGTTTTCTTTATTTTTAAAATTATAAAATAGAAAATATGTTTAAAACAATTATACCAAATGACACATTAAGGTTTAAAATTTACAATTTTGCTCTTTTAGTAATTTTCAATTTAATGATTAAAGTTAAAACAAAAATCAAAATCAACATTCGTCAATTTTTTTTTTTTTTTTTTTGGTTGATTATGAACCAATTAAGTATAAAATTCTACTAATACATTCCTTTTGTCATTTTAATAACTTTTTGGTATATATTTCGTTTCCAATTCATGATCCACAGTGTTAGGGTACTTTTTTTTAATTAAAAAAATTGTAGTTGTCGCTGCTTTGATAGATTATTGTAGAATCAATAAACATAATTATTTGAAAATTAATTTTCTTATTTTTTAAGTGGATTCTAGCGTTCGTTTCTAAGCTTTTAACATTATGCGAGACATTTACATATTTGTTTCGTTCGGATGATATTAAAATTTGTCTTATTTCGTGATTGTTTGGATTATACAATTTTGGTGAAAGAAATTAAAAGTAGTCAAATTTGAATCGCGGGGTGTTTGAAGGGAGTGCTTATCAAAAAGTGTAAAAAATTTGATAAAATTAAAAAAAAAAAGTTAGAGATGTGTTGTACGGACATAATTAAAAAAATATTAAAATATTAGATATTTTTTTATCAAATTTAACATTCTAACGTATCATATTATGAAGGTTAAAGAAACATTTAAATAAGTTTACTCAATATAATAATAATTCACATATTAAAATAAAATTAATTATTAATTAAAATATAAGATATAAAATATTCAAATATAATTATATTATAAAAAAATATTTCATAATTTAATATAAAATATCCTAATATCCCTCCCTCTCTCCCACGTGAATTTTGGTTTTGGATCCACAAGGAGTTTTTGAGCGACCAGGTCGTTTTTGTAGGATCAAGTCATTTGGTGAAGGCAAATGGGAAATTGCATGTTAATCAGTGCCAGTGGGATTAGTTCATACTTAAGGTGCTGTTTGGTGGCACTAAAGTTATCAAAACTCATCAACTTTAATTAATTTTTGTATTTTTTTAAATTAAATTTATCTATATATCACTTTTATGTCATATTTTTATATTTTTATTGTACTTTTTAACTAATTTTTATCGACCAATTTTTTGTCAACCAAACATCTTCTAAATTGGCTGATTTTTTCACTTAAAGAAAAGGAGCTTCTATTCGTTTGTCATTTAAACACACTACAACGGGTTGAAATATTTCCGACCCGGTGGACCCCTCTCCCATGAATTTCTTCTCGGGCGTATTGCGTCCAAAATCAATCAAAAACCAAAGCTCACTAATAATTTTAAGTGTAATAAAATTTCAGTTGCCTTCTATTATTATTATTATATATATACCTAACCCGCACTAGGGCTTGTTCCAATCATGCATACCTTTTCTTTCATTGGTAGAGGCCATGGAACAAACTTGGCCTTCATTTCATCCATTAGAGAGTTGTTGGCATCTAATTTTAACTCAAATTTGTTGGACATGACTAGGACTAAGATGTAAAATCAACATCATTATTAATGAATAAAGATTACATCATAAAGTATATTAATAAACAAATTACATTCGGATGGTTTAAGAAATTAAGTTAATCAATCATTTTCCTTAATTTAATTATCTGTATATATTTTATGATAGATATGAAGTTCATATATATATATATATATATATATGAACACACGTGAAAATTCTTTAGGTTCTGATTTTAGCTTTTTTCAACTTTTAATATTTTTTTTGAATTTTTTATATTTCTTTTACTTTTATTAACTTTTTTTTCACACTTCTTGAGAAATATAGTAAACATTCAATAATTCAAAATTTACTTGTATTTTTTTTTCAAAATTTAACACTCCAATCAGGGTCTTTATTTCAATTGTTAACAATGCATTTATGCTAGACATGAATTGTGGTTTATTAGTCTGAAAATAGTGGAAGGGTTGAGCCTAGCTCTATTAATTACAAGTTTAATTGGAAGAACCAACTTGATTGATGGTCTTACCACTTGATGTTTAATGGGTAAATAAGCACCATTATAGCTTGTACCGACTCTAGCCTTTCATATTTTCTTTTAATATTTGTTATATTGTGAAATTTTTGTGAGCCTTCATTTAAAATTTTTCATTAATTAGCCATATATATGACTATTTTTAAAGGATAAAAATATAATATATCAATCATTCTTAGGTATTTTTCTTATTATTCTTAATAAATCAACCTTTCAAAAATAAAAAGTATGTTTATTAATTCATAATTCTGTTTTAAATTAAGAATTTGATAGCAAGTCATAGAGCTGTATAATCGGTAAATTCAGCTCATTAACTCTATTAGATAATGAGGAAATTCTATTTTAACTTAAGAATTGGGTAGTAGGACCTAGACTTGCATAATCGATAAAAAAAATAAGATCCACTCTATTAACTTTATCACATTTTATATAATAAACCCTTTTTGTTTATCTATTGAAAAATTAACGAAATGTACTTCATTAACTTTATCACGGTTTACATTTTCACTCTATTAACTTTATCACATTTTGTGTAATAAATCCTTTCTGTCTTATCTATGGATGAATTAAAAAGATGTGCTCCTCCATTAATTTTGTCACAGTTTGCTTTGCATTTGAGAAGTTGTCTTATCTATTAATTAATTAAAGAGATGTACTCCTCTATTAATTTTATCATAGTTTGCAATATTTGAAAAGTTTCGAACCCTAAACTCCCAAAAAAAAAAAAAATAGTATTTTTGTCTAATTGAACTATCCAATTAATTATGGTCACTGATGTTAATATAGTCATTTTTTTAATGTACCTTTATATTTGAATTGTGTTAAAATTTATGAAAAGTTAAACTATAACTATGCTTGCGATTAATTTATACTTATTTTTATTAATTTTTTTAAGTTTACGTAAAATTTATAAAGAAAAAGATGATTTGCTTGGTATAAACCAAGGACTTAGCATGAGACATACCATCATTTCTTTAAAATAATTGTTTCAGGTTTTACACTTCCTCTGTTTCAATTTTTTTTTTTTTTTTTTTTTTTTTATTGATTGGTAAGAAAAATTTTTGTCCTTGATGTTACTTTGGTGGACAGGAAGCTTGATGGTACCATCATAGATTTGTTTCTTTTCTTTTGCTGAAAAATCATTTAGGTGGGCTAATGTGTAATTTTGAGAAAGGGAAATCCGACCCCACTTTGCTCGCTCTTTTACCCATTTTCGAAAGCAAAAGAAGTTGGGAAGCTTTTGCAGAGGAAAATTATACAATTCAGTAACACATTTTATACTTTTTGTAATTTATGAAATTTTTATAAATTTATATATATATTTACATATTTCAATAAATTCTTTATAAACTTCAATATCATTTCACAAATTCTAATAATTTTTTTATAAATTTTAAAAATTTTTTAATCATTTTTTTATAAATTCTGACGTAAAACCGTTTTAACGGAATCAAGAAAATCGTTCGGATGATTTTCTCTTAAAAAAACTGACACACAAATTTTAAAATTTTATTATTTATTTTTTAAAAATATAATTTAGTTATTACATACTAAACATGAATAATTACTCTAAATCATAAATTTTTATCTTTTTTTATTATTTTTTACTGCGACAAATGGATGCTTAAAGACACTGCAAAAGGGTTGAAATATATCCAACCAAGTCGCTTTAGTGCGATCAAGTCATTTGGTGAAGACAAATGTGAAAGCCAGTGGGATTAGGTCATACTAAAATAGGCTGATATTTTTACTTA
The DNA here is from genome assembly GCA_019916065.1 of Vitellaria paradoxa. Taxonomy (NCBI): domain Eukaryota; kingdom Viridiplantae; phylum Streptophyta; class Magnoliopsida; order Ericales; family Sapotaceae; genus Vitellaria; species Vitellaria paradoxa. The sequence continues at coordinate 39,005,879 of CM034240.1, forward strand.
AAAAAAAAAAAATTGAGCTTTAATCCGTTTGTCATTTAAAAACACTAGAAAGGGTTGAAATATTTCCAACCCGGCGGACCCCTCTCCCATTAATTTCTTCTTGGGCGTATTACCTCCAAAATCAACGACAAACCAAAGTCCGCTATTAATTTTAAGTGCAATAAAATTTCAATTGTCTTGTAATATTGTTATTATTGGTGTATTTAGAGTTGTATAAAAGTGTATAAAATAAAATAAAATTATAAAAGTAAATGTCTCGTAATTTGTGCAGTGCGTGAAGAATTTAAATTTTATTGTCTCGTAATTCGTATTTATAAAAATTTGTAAGATTTTATTTTATTTTATTTGCTACCAAACGGAGTCTATATATATACCTAACCCGCACTAGGACTTTTCCCAATCATGCATATTTTTTCTTTCGTTGGTAGAGACCATAGGACAAACTTGGCCTTCATTGCATTAATTAGAGAGTGTTGACATCTAATTTTAACTCAAATTTGTTGGAGATGACTAAGATTAAGATGCAAAATCAACATCATTTATTAATAAAAAAATATTACATCACAGAGTAAATTAATAAACAAATTACATTCGGGTGGCTTAAGAAATTAAGTTGATCAATCACTCTCCTTAATTTAATTATCTCTATATATTTTACGATAGATATGAAATTCATATACAAACATGCGCGCATGAAAATTCTTTAAATTCTAATTTTAACTTTCTCCAATTTCTAATTTTTTTTTAGTTTTTTTATAACTTCTTTTTACTTTTATCAACTTTTTTCACACTTCTCGAGAAATACACTAAACATTCAACAATTCAAAATTTACTTACTTTTTTTTTTTTTCAAAATTTAACACTCCAATTAGGGGGTCGTGATTTCACTTGTTAACTTTGCATTTATGCTACAAATGAATTGTGGTTTATTAGTCTAAAAATAGTGCAAGGGTTGAGCCTAGCTCTATTAGTTACAAGTTTAATTGGAAGAACCAACTTGATTGATGATCTTACCACTTGATGTTTAATGGGTTAATAAGTACCATCATAGTTTGTACTAACTCTAGCATTTCATATTTTCTTTTAATATTTTGTTATATTGTGAATTTTTGTGAGCCTTCATTTAAAATTTTTCATTAATTAGCCATATATATGACTATTGTTAAAGGATAAAAATATAATATATCAATCGTTACTAAGTTTTTTTCTTATGTGTTCTCCATCATTTCTTTCAAATAAGGTGTTATTTAGTTTGTTTTTTTTATTTTCTATTTTTAATTTTTGGTTTTGAGTTTATTTTTTATTTTGTGTTTTTAAAAATAAGGAAAATAGTTTAAAATTCATTTGCTTACTTGTATTTTCAAAAATTTATTTTTAAAAATTGAAAATAAGTTTACACATAATATAAAAAATGATAAAAAAATCATTTTGAGAGTTTTTAACAAAAAATAAGAAAAATTTTAAAATAAAATATTTTTTGTTTCTTCGTTTAAAAATTTTTAACACATAAAATAAAAATAAAAAATATAAAAATAAACTAAATACCACCTAATTGTTTCAGGTTTTACACTTCCTCTGTTTCAAGTTTTTTTTTTTTTAATGGTTTTTTTTTTTTTTTTTTGATTGGTAAGAAAAATTTTCGTGCTTGATGTTACTTTTGTGGTCAGGAAGCTTGACGTTACCATCATAGATTTGTTTCAGATCATTCCGGCGGGGGGGGGGGGGGGGGGGGGGGCTAATGAGTAATTTTAGAAAGGGAAATCCGACCCCACTTTGCTTTCTCTTTACCCATTTTCCAAAGCAAAAGATGTTGGGAAGCTTTTACGGAGGAAAATTAGGCCCCGGACGCATATGAATAATGACAGAAGCCAACAGAACCAATTAACACCGGCATCTTTCGACGCAATTTAGTGTTGACGCGGTCCACTGTATAAATTATTTAAAAGAAAATTAAATACGAGAAAAATAAAATAATTAAAAATTAATATGATTTAATACAAATTTAATTTAATTATAAAATAAATTAATAAATTTTACAATATTTCAACATTGAAATTAAGGTTGGCACGAGCCCAACGTTTTTGGAGTTCCGAGCTTAAATCTAGTTTAGTTTGTATTTGTATTCGAGTTTAAGTTTAAACTCGAATCTAAAAATATTCCATTGAAAATTTTGAGAATCGGCTTGACAAAAAATATGTATGTATTTATAATTTTTAATGATATTTTATTTATTATATTTTGATTAAAATGTCACTTTGATTCAATTGAATTATTTGTTAAGGGTGAAAACAAATCGAGTTATTCGCAAGTTATTCGAGCTTAGCTCGAACTTGGTTCGTGATTAGAACGAGTTCGAATTGAGTTTTATTTGTAATTTGTTTGCATTCGAACTCGAGCTAAGTTTCGCTTGAGCCTCGAAAAACTCGACTCGAAAACTCGCGGACAGGTTAGATAAAATAATATATATATATATATTTTAATAATATCTTTATTTATTTTAATAATATTTTTATTATATTTTAATAATATTTTATTTATTATATTTTAAACTAAAACAATATCCTTTTTGTTTAATCAAGCTGTTCGCGAGTTAAGATCGAGTATAAATTATTCTTTACCTAATCGAGCTCAAGTCTATATAAAAGTTCGAATCAAACTTGGTATAAAAAATTTGAGCTGAATTCGAACAAGTTAAAACTCGTCTTGATTCAACTCATTTCCATTCTTACTATTCGTGAGTCGATATCAAATTTAAATTATTTTTTTTAATCAAGTTGAGTTTGAACTTGTACATAAATTCGAGTCGACCTTGTGTCCAATATAAATAATTTGAGCCAAACTTAAATAAGCTAAAATTCAGTTGGCTCGAATCCACCCCAAGTAGAGCCAAATTATCATAGCTGGGTACATCATTAATTCATCCAATCTTCCTTCCTTTTCCTTTGTGGTAAATTTTACCTTTTTATATTTTTATATCAAAATAAAACCTATAATAAAATTTTAAACGAACTCATTAATTACCAATAAAAACATACCATGTAATAATAGCTTACACTTTACACTTTAAATAGAAGTTTTCATTGTCTCTTGTTGGATGCCCAGGAGAACTGCTAACCAATGCTAAATCTCAATTATTAGAATTAAAATTTTTAATTGTAAAATAAAATTTAAAATACAGTGCAAAACAAAATGATAAATGTATATTATTTTTATTTTTTATGCATAATCTCATCTGACATTTTATACATTACCATCCCAAATTAAAACCCTAGTTAAACAAGACGCTCACATCATAGCTAACTCTAATACAAATTTGCAATCACAATAATAATAATAATAATAATAAATACAAGTAACCAAACAATTATAATTTTTTTGTTTTAATTTTTTTCATTTTTTATGACTTTTCCTTTATTAAAATTTAATTTTTTTATTTAATTAACTTTTGAGTACATTACTTATATTAATTAAAAAAAAAAGTTACCAAAAAATCACTCGAGAAAATGAAAATTCTGGAACATTTGAAAAAAGCCGTTGCCTATGTGAACTTTTTTTATTTTAATTTAATAAATTTTGATTAAAAAATACCAAAAGATGTCAAGCCTAAGGCCCCGATATGAATGGAGAAAAGCCAATAAGATAACGTCAAGTTTGGCTCGCTCTAAACAAAGTATCATAATGACGGTAGCACCCCAGAGCGCACAGTCGCACACCTTTTAAAAACAGTCGAGCCCAAACAAAACCCATTCGCCTACAAAGCCTCCTGCGATTGCGCCGAATTGGGACCCATCCAAGATATTTGAATGTTTCTAGGAAACTAGCACTATTACCGGGAAAAGGATAAACATACAAAGCGAATTGCATTGCCAAAAAGACAGAAATCCGAACAATTAAAAAAAAAAAAACCATTAACACACCCCTCGCTTTCTCAAATTTTCTAATTAAACCGACTAATTGTGATTTTCTTTACAATCAAAATAATAAATAAGAGCTTAATGACGATCTTAATGACATGTATCAATCACAAGGTCGGAAGGTTTCCGTTGATTCCGTTCGCGTTAGCAAAGAACCCAACCAAATCTTGCCTGTACGGCAAGAACGACCGCCGCCTGTCTCCGTCCTTTGTCATCGCCGCCGGCGATTGGTTCGTTGCGTGAATGGTGTCATGAGACTCCGTCACCGGCACGACCTCGCCGGAGATTGGTTTTGGCTTCATTTTTCCGTTGGCTTTCGATTCGAAGGAGGTCTTCTCCGTCAACGACTTTGCTTTGTCTGCAGCCTTCTCGTCCCTCTTCTTCGAATTGGCGTTCAAAGGAGATAGAAAGACGAAGGTGTCCTTGCCGTCGCTGTTGCTGCGGCGGAGCAGATCGCGAAACTTCCACCGCTTCGAGGATCCCGTCGAGTTACTCTTCCGACACCTCCCAGGCGACTCCGCCTCCGCCTCCGCCGCCGCCGCCGCTTTCGGCGTCCAGACGCAGTATGTTTCGCCAGGAACTCCGTCGAGCTCGTCGGCCTCCGACGAAGAGCAAGACGGAGGATCGCGATCCTCGTTCATAAGCTTCCTCAGAGGCAATCGAATCCTCGGCGCCGGAGGCTTAGAAGGATTCACTTTACCATTACCGTTTCCAACATCGGCAAACAATAAGCTCCTATCGAAAACCGGAAATACAGGCCTGATCTGACCGTTGCAGAAGATCTCATCGGCCGAAATCGGAGACGTTGGCTGTCTACACACGGAAGGGAACTCAAAATCATCGTCACCATCTTCGTCCTCAACCCCGCTGTCGTCTGCCTCCTCCTCTACTTCTTCCTCTTCTTCTCGTAACTGTCTTTCCTCCCCCAGATCCTTATCCTTTACCTTCTCTTCATCTTGGAAACCAAACATGTCATCAAATTCACACCCCGTTTCATCTCTGAATTCCTGAACAACCCTAGCAGCGATGTCTGCGAGGTTACCAGAGGAATGGCTATTGAAGCTGGGAGAGAGCGACAGAACCGGGCTGGACTGCATTTGGAAGTGCCTCCCGAATGCCTCTCTGTCTACTTCACTTTCTCTTCTAATAATCTGTTATGGGCGGGTGGGTGGGTGAGAGAGAGAGAGAGAGAGAGAGAGAGAGAGAGAGAGAGAGAATGGTTTGGTGGAAAAGACCGAAAGCGTTGGGAGTTAGTTTCAGGATAAACGCGAGTGGTTGAAGAAAATAAATCAGTGGATGCTTCGTAAAAGAAAGATATATATAGAGAGAGAGAGAGAGAGAATCGGGTGAGGAAGACGTATGGTTTAGATGGTAGGTGCGGATGCACCGAAAAATGGGCAACTGGAGACCTTGTGTGGAGTTCGTTTTCAATAGGTGAAGGCTGGGGAGCTGTGTGGGTGTGTAGAAGATAGGGATTAGGGAGCCTTGTTTTCCTTGGTTCACACGTAACACGTGTTTAGGTTCACACGTGTCAAGTCACAAGCGTTCACACATATTGGCTCACACGTGTCAGGCACAGCCGTTCACACGTATCCGTATGTCACCTGTCGTATCGTCTGCTTCTAGATACGGCCTACCCTGCCCTTTCCCCTTGCTAGTAGGAGTCGGCTGTTCCTCGCTTGGCGGTTGCTTCAAATTTGTCTGTTTTGGTTTCCCAGTTAAGTTAATCTCGCAATCTAAACCGCACATTTAAGGGTTAATTTGGTAAATCAAAGAGTAGTGAACTTTTGTTTTGCTACTTTTTTTAATTATTTTTTTATAATATTTTTACTAAAATTTAATATTTTTAATAATTTTTAAACATATTATGACACAGTTTGAAACTATGTAAATAACAACAAATTTTTATAAAATTTAAATTTTTTACATAATATATAAATTATAAGACTGTAATTTTTAATAATTTATATTATTTTTTTAATTCCAAACACCCCTATTAGTCACATTTCAAAGAAAAATTATCTAGGGGTGATAAGCTCTTTTTTCTTTTTTTTTTTAATACTTGTACTGAATTATTCTATTTTTAAGATATTTTGTAGTTTTTTATATGATTGTAAAATAATATCCTAAAAGTTACAAAAGACAAAAAAATAAATAAAAGCAACGGCAGAAGAGAGAAAAAAAAAAATTGCTATCGTTATCGAATTAATCCTAAATGAGACTTATTGAATAAAATAGAGTATTAATACACTTCACTTTTATTTTTAGTCATTAAGGTGGTATTTGATTTATTTTTTTATCTTTTTATTTTTTATTTTTATTTTTTATTTTTTATTTTTGGCTCATTTTCCATTTTACGCTTTGAAAATAAAGAAAATAGTTTAAAATGCATTTAGTCACTTGTATTTTTAAAAATTTGTTTTAGAAAATAGAATAATCAATTTATGCATAAAATGAAAAATGATAAAAAGTCGTTTTAAGTGTTTTTAATTTAAAGTAAGAAAAATTTTAAAATAAGAAAAATAAAATATTTTCTATTTTCTGTTTCTTTATTTTAGAATTTTTAAAACACAAAATATATAAAACAGAAAATAGTAAACAAAAAACAGAAAACCAAATCAAATGTTACCTAAGTTTCTTTGCAGTGAATGATATTTTTTAGAATAAAAAAATTAAGAGTGAAATGCGTTTATATTTTTCTTTGAATAAATAATTGATATTACAAAATCATTGTCGTATTCAAGATTGTTCTTAATAAATTTTTTTTTTTCGTTTCACTTGCCAATGATATGATTGTACAATTTTAACTATTAATGTGTATAAACTGTGAATTAATATATAATTATGCTATTCATGCGTATAATTTTACAACAAACTTAATCACATAAATGATTAAAATTGTATAATTGTAATTGTGCATTATATGCCTTGTTTGCTTTTAATAGTAAAATTTCTGATCATAATGTTTGTTAGAGGGTGATGCTATGGTGCCAACTCATCCTGAGCTATTTAAATTAATTTGATTTATTAAAAATTTTTAATATTATTTCAAGTAGTTAAATTTGGAATTAAAGAAATTTACTAATTGTATAAAAAAGAAAAAATTAAAGATGACAGCAGAGTGGATTCTTCTCCCATTCCCGCTTTGTGATGGGTACTCCGTCAGAGGCTTTGCGCCACCCTAATAACATCAATAGCACTTTACTATTTTATTTTTAAAATTGAGACAACAAACAAAATATATAAACTAACTATTAATTAAAAGAATAAAAATAAAAAATATTAATATATAAATTAATGAAATGGTAAAAATAAAATATTATAACATTAACATTTCAAATTCGTAACATATAAAGTAAGATTAATATATGATATTCTTGTAATTACAAACTTAATCAGGGTGAGTCGAAGAATTCTATTCTAATCCCACCCCCAAATTTGATTAGATTTTATTTTCCTTTACTTCCATTTTTGTCTTTGTAGCATTTAATATTTATTTTTGGTCATTTATTAAGTTTTTAAGTCATTTAAATATTTAAACAAGAGGTTTGACTCAGATTATTACGCTTATCTTTTTTTTTTTTAGATCAGGTTTGGCTTAGAGTTATACTGGGTTGGAGAACTAGGCCAAGAACTAGCTCTTTTTTCTTTTCTTCATTTCTTTTTTTTTGTTGCCTTATTTTCTTTTTCTTTACTCTTTCCGGCTACAGAGAGAAAAGAGAGAGAATAGAGAAAAGAGAAATAGTGGAGAGAGAAATTGAAGATCAAATAGTGAGACCTCATAGATCTAGGGTTATTTGACGCAATGATCATCGTGCTAATGTTGTTTGCGTTCGTTTGACTCGAGATAATAATTTTAAGCTATTAAAATTTGAAGGACTTTGAAAATTTTCTTCATGTCTTCCATTTTTTGCAAATTTGTGGTAGTTTGGATTTACATATATGTGTTTATCTGTATGAATAACATGCTTTTGAGATTTACATACTTGATTTGGTTAAGTATTGAGGTATATATGTTAAGAATATGTTGAATCAATGAGTTCTTTGGATATATTTTTGGTTTATAAGCATGTTATTGAGGTTATTACATGTTTATATATATTGAATTGATGATTTGAGGACTTAGATTGGTGAATTGGGGTTTGTGATTTGAGTTCTGAAAGAACACGAACTCAAGAACTGATTTTGGGTTGTCTTCGTTCAAACGGGCATTTATGCATTTAAGACATAGCCCCATTCGGATGATCATTCGTACGTCTAAGACAGAGTGGCCTACGTCCGAACATGCATTCAAACGACTGATACTTGATGGTTCATTCGGACAACGGTATAAACTTCTATTTTTGAAGGGTCCGTTTGAATGGGCATTCCAACGTTTAGGCTGGGCAACTTTTGAAAACTTATTTTAAGTTAATTTGAACTCTTTTATCAAGTCTTTACTCTTGATAGATCATTATAAAATGAATGTCAACCTAAATCACTATATTCCATAAAATGTTGGAAAGAGGTATGTACATGATGGATACTTAGGTATAGCGTGCCTTTGTTTAAGTTGAGAATTATTCAATACAACAATCAACACTATTAGTGCTCGAAAATTTGATCGCTAAATGTATAGCCGACCAAATATTATTTGGTTATTGGTTAGTCGACAAAATTTGGTCGTAAAAGGTTTTAGTAACCAAAAACATATTTGATTGGTTTACGTCGACCAAACTGTGGTAGCTAAAGTAGACTTTCAATGACCAATTGATCACTTTAAAATAGGCCATTGGCGACCAAAATATATTTGGTTCGAAAAATTAACCCTTTAGCGACAAAAATTTGCTTAGCAAAAGGTTAATCTTTAGCGATTAGTTGGTTGTCAAAATAAAATTTGCTTATCTTAAGACTTGAACTCAGTTCTTTCTTTTAGTTTTAAAGTACTTAACTACTAGGTTAAGTCATTACTTATGTATATATGTAAAAATCATTACTTGTGTATATCTGTAAATATGTATTAAGTTTTTTACTAATCAAAGTTTGGTTGGTTTGGTCGTTGAAAATAAAAATAAAAATATATTTATTATCTTTAGTGATTAATTGATTGACAAGGGTTTACTTTTACTGATAGAAATTATTTGGTTGTAAAAAGTAAACCATTTACCAACCAATTTTAATTTGGTGGGTAAAAGTGAACCTTTAGCAATCAACTAATTGACAAATGGTTTATCTTTAGTGACCAATAAATTCAAAATTTTAATGACCAACTGATCAAAAAAAGTAACCCCTTAGTGATGGGTTGCTAAAGGGCAACTTTTAACGACTAATTGGTTCGAAAAAGTTACCCTTTACTGATTAACGTTAATTTGGTCAAAAAAATTTACCATAACGATCAATCTTAATTTGGTCAGAAAAAGTGATTGCCAAAAAGGTTATTTTTTGTATTGATTATTTATTGATAATTATACATAATTAAGCATATCATGTGCATAAGTTAGGGTTTGCATCATCTAGTCATGTTGTCTCCATTGAATTGGTTGAGAATGTCATATGATTTGGTTGACTCCTCGAGCCACGGTTGTATGTATATACAATATCCATTGTTTTGAAAAAAATGATAAAATAAAATTTTATAAAATATTGATTGATCCCAAGCTGATATATATGACTAACAATTAGTCATTGGTGTTGACACATTAATCTTAAATTATTATGATGGAATTTCTCTGGACTACAGCCGAATCCTGCTTGAGTACAACAGATGCCTGATTAGGGTGTAACATGATTTTCTAGCAGAAAGGTTAGGGGGTATAATATGGTTTTCTTGAGTCTTACACCAGTATGGTGTAACACAGTCTATTGGTGATATATTGATATGCATTTGTAGAGGTGGATCCAGAATTTTGGATTCATCGGGGATAACATAAAGTTTTATAAAATAATATGAGGTTTAAAATAGAGTGGATTGGGTTGAGTTACAAAATTTATACTGGAGTAAAGAAAAATTGGACTGGGCTAAATCTAAAAAAATAAAAAAATTAAACTAAAAAAGTTTGGCAGGCCACCCAAGCTACAGCCCAGGTATGCCCCTGGGTGTGTCTGCCCCTGTGCGTTTGTCATCAACATAAAACGGTATGATTAGTGATCCTGTGCGTTTTTGAAATGTAACATATTTTAGGATAAGGTTGAGAGTAGATGAAGATTAGAAAATGCATTGAACATTACATTTCCCTTACATTGAGTATGTTATATTTTGTTGAGATTTTTGTGAATTATCATATGTACTTGAGTTATATACACTGGTGCACAAATACATAATTCTACCTATTGGATGATGGTGCTTACATTTTTTTATAATACAAGTGACCCCTTGAGGGCTGGGAGCAGTTACCTGGAATTGAGCTAAATTGAAGATTGACCTAAATTTTATTTATAATAGTTGGATAACTATATGTCCATTTGTCTAACCAGGAGTGTGGATCTTAAACTTGATTATAGGGGCGGTTCGGGGTATAATTTTCAATAACTTTTGGTATTTTTGTCAAAAATGACTAGTTGTAATTTTTTGATGTGTTTAGTGAAGCAAATAATAATTTTTAGTAATTTTAGCAACTTAAGTGTTTGGTAAAATTTTTTGTAACTTTTAGCCTTTTTTTAGCAACTTTTAGTAAGTTTTAGTAACTTTTTTAATAACTTTTGGTAAGTTTTGAATTGAAAAATTATTATAGCAGAGTAAAAAAAGTGATAAAATTTGGTGATTTACCAAACACTCAAAAATTAAACATTGATAGTTTTTTGCTAAAAATTTTGCTACCAAACATCCCTATCATGTTATGAGATTTATACTGTTATCATGATTATGTTATGGTCGTGTAGCCTTTGGATTTAATCATTGAGATGTGACATTTAATTTTTTGTGACATGGTATAATATTATGGGTTCGTTTGGAACCAAAAAAAAAAAATCAAAAAATTTCAGAAAACTTCAAAAGTTTTTAAATCACTCCAATCAAATTTTGTTACCTATCATTTTTACATTACATCAACCCTACCTTTTGGTTTTTTTTGGGACTCCAAACGCCCCCTATAATGTTATCATGATTATGTTGTGGTCATGTAGCCTTTAGATTTAGTAATCGAGATGTGACATTTAATTTATTGTGAAATGGTATAATATTATTTTTATATGAAATTAGGAATGAGTTTAGATGCTATTGTTGAACGTTGATTTAACTTTGGTCTTGGTTTAAGTTCTTATTGTTTTCAATTAATTTTTATATTTTCATACTGTCCATTTCAAACTACGAGATTAGAGACATGCTAATCCTAATCTTATTTGGATATAATGAAATCATATTTCTTATTTTGTTTGCTCCATTGTCATCCTTGTACAATACAAATCAAATAATCATTTTGCAAGGCCCAATTTTTATTTTAACATCTTTTAGTGGAGTTTGAATAAACTTTTAAATACATGTTAGAATAAAAATCATATTCATGTTTGGATTAGGGTAATTTTCTCTTGCATCATTTTTAGACTTGATTAGAGATCAATTTAATTTAGCTTGGAAAATAATCAATACATTTTTATTTATACACTTTTTTTTTTCTTCAATCTCATCATCTCAAGATTCAAATTTTGTATTATATTATTTTTTTCTATATATGTTTAGTGTTTAAGATTGGAGAAAATTATCTGAACACGTGGCACGCATCTAACCTAGGGACACTTAGCGAGCATTCAAGTGCTTAACCTTTAAGCATGTCTGCAATGGTGAATGAGGGGAAGGAATAACTCTTACTACCTACACCCTGACTACCTTCCCCTTTACCCACAATCCAGCACTGTCACCCACCTCTGAATGTGGTCCGACCACTCGAGCTAGTAGGCCTAAGCATCAAGCTGCATCTATAAATACCAAGCAATATATATGGAGAGAGATTAGATACTTTTATCTTACCAAAACTCTGCTTTTTTGCTTTATCAAGCTTTCCTCATCTACTTACCAGTACAAACTTGACCATTGAAGGTGGCATTCAACCAAACTACCTAATCGGTGATATTTTTTTGGTGCTCAACAAAGAGGGAGATGTTACGATTTTGTTTCATTTGTTAGATTCCCAACGAACAGCTACAATCATCAAAGAGCACTGTTTAGACAACTTATCATTGATAGTTGCCAAATTTTGAACCTCCAAAGATAATTGAGAAAAATTGGATTAAAGCATTTGATAACTTGTTAAAAAAATAGTTTTTCATTTATTTTTTTAATAATCACCAGCTTAAAGAAAATCAGATGTTTTATATAAAATTACTATAGTGCTTTTATAATTCGTTGAATAGTATTATATTATTTTTTTTGATTATTAAGGAAAAATTAATTTTTCTAGTTATAATTTTAAAGATTTTGTAATAATTAATTTATTAGTAATTTTATAATTTATTAAAAATATATTTTCAATAAATACTTTTATGCATTTATTTTATAATAATAAATAAATAAAAGTCCACCAAAAAAAGTTTCATAAAAAAAAAAGACTTCACCAAATCTTAGTATTTACCTAATAATAGTATAGATATAATATATATATATATATATATCCACATTATTATAGAGCAAACATTGGGAACATGTAGTGAAGTTTCAAATTTAATAAAGTTTTAAATTTGATGAATTTTTTTTTCTTCTTGTAATATCCTTAAACTCTTTATATGTACTTACAATTTTAATGCTATTAAAAAGTAAATTTTTTATAACTACCATATAATTACATAATTTCATTTATTTATATATTTTTTAAATACCCTATAACTATTCACTAATTTTATAATTATTTTATTTTCTTTAAATATTTCTTAATTAGTTATTATTTACTTAAATAAGTACCTTAACTATTTATTATTTATTATTCGAGTTACTTTTATTAATTTTTTTGTACTTTTATTTTAACTAAAATAAAAATTTTATAAAAATCATCCACATAGTGTGCCCACTTCTAGGGAGTATTTGGTTTACTAATAAACATAAAAAAAACTTTAACTTTTTAAAAATTTTTCAGCTTCTTTCAATTAAATTTCAGTACATGTCATTTTTACGCTAACTTTCTTTTTTTTTTTTCCCTCTGTTCAAAGACCACCCTAGTATGTAATAAGATACACTTAACGTCACCCCCACGGGGGTGGCCGAGTGGAAGTCGGGCTCGCCTTAGAGCTTGGGCCTCTCGAGATTCCGGGTTCGACTCCCCCACGGGGGGTGGGTTACCACTGTAATGGTGGGTGCCTAATGGCCTCCTCTCGGTCGTGCTGGTCAGCCAGGGCTTGCCTAGGCTGGTTAACTCTCCAGGGGCCTTTGCCGGTTAGGGTCTTGGAGCGTGCTTCGCCTTGTGCGCACCCCAGTACGGGATAGCGGCTGCGGACTTCCACGTACCAAAAGATACACTTAACGTCGATCAAATAGCGAAAATTTGTGAGAATTAACACCCACCTCATATTTATTTATTTTTTTCAAAAATGCCACTTTTAAAATTACCTAAACCATTTCTTTCAACCTCTTTATTATAAAGTGATGGAAAGAAAATAGCGACCACACACCCTTTTGAAAGCAACTTAATTGGTGCTGTCAACCATTTGAAGGGTTATCATGGTGACGGCTAGTGGGCTCTACTAATTCTGAGAGAGACCTTGAAGGAGACTCAAGGTGCACTATCCACTGCCAAAATTTACATAAGAAGGGACAATCGTTAATGAAACGGTTATCTTATGTGGAAGAGGAAGGGGGGAAACTTTGGTTGGAGTTTGAGGGAAGGTTGGGGGAGGAGGAAGTAGCCGTGCTTTGCATAGGTAACCGTGTAACCGTGCCTTGAACGGGCATCATGTTAGTTTATATAATAAAACACATCATTTGATATGATGTTTGTCTTATAAGACACGAGAGAGAGACTTGGAGGGTGGAGTTAGTTGGGTTGTATTGTTGGGTTGGTTTGTTTCATTATTGTCCTACGTGGCTGGCCTACAGGGGTGTGGCTGTGCGCTCTGACTTGCTTTAGGATTTGGTATAATGGTATGTCTGTGCAGCCTTCTAAAAGAAGTCAAAGAATACATACAAATTTTAAAATTTAAAATTCAAATAAATAAATAAATAAATATATATATATATATATATATATTATATTTTGTGAAATTATATAAATTATATTTTACTTATATTATCTACAAACTAGCAATTGTCCATACCTGAAAATACAGAAATATGATTTAATATGTAAATAGCTTAAATTTTAATTTATAAAGCAAACCTACATAAAAAATGTAAAAATAACCTATAAAAATAAAAAGAGATTAAGGTATAAAATTTTATTATTCATTACAAATATTATCACATTTCTTAAAATATTAATTTAAAATTTTTTACATAAAAAGTATTCAAAAGAATATGGGAAGAGTGAGAAAAAAAGAAAAATAATCTTGACCATTTAACAAATTTAATAGTTAAAAATATCTGAAATTCAAAATTTTTAACTTTCTTATTATAAAAATGACATAGAATGTAAAAGTGTATGCATTTAAAAAATTTAAATTTTAGATACGTTAAAATTGAAATTTTAATTTTAATGTTTATTTTAATAAAATTTAAAAAAAATTAAAGTTTAAATATATTTTTTAAATAAAAAATTTAATTGACTTTGCCTAATATGTTTCTATATATTATTTAAAAAATGTGCACAATTTTATTATTATTGTTATATAACTCCCATGACATCTATATAATAAAATACATAATTTGACACGATGTTTATCTTACATGACATGAATGAGAGAGAGAGAGAGAGAGACTTCAGGGATTGGGTTGGTTAGGTTCAATTGTTGTCTTATGTTGCTGATCGCGGTGTGTAATTGAATGTGATCTTCAAACATTTGATTTAAAAAATCGTCAAAAGTGAACAAAAGTTAATAAAAATTAATAAAAATTTATAGAATTAAGGGTTTTAATTAAAATAAATTCAAAAAAAAAGAATGATAAAAAATTAATAAAATTTTAAAAACTTTACCTTCCGAACAGGCCTATGTTGAGTGGTTGAAAGATTTGTCGCCTCAATGCGTCGTCATAGCTTAAATCATGAAATGGAAGAATTTTAGCATGGATTTGTGTGAACGAGGGAATAGTCAATTTGTCGGCTGGAATGGATAGGTCATCTCATCATGTCTAAATGACTTAAATTACTCATAATAAATAAATGTTTAGTAAGAAATAAATAAGTTCTATATTGACTTAAGTTTAATTTGCATGGTAAGTCATTATAAATAAATTGTGTAAAATTAATAATTTAACATAAATTTTTAAAAATTTTAGTCATATGTTCAAATTTCATGGGCTGCATATTAATTAATTGTGTTAAAATTGTATTTGTATCCAATGGAACTGTATTTATTATTTATCTTTTATAATAACGAGGAAGTCTAGTTGATTTTTTTATCTTTTGGCTTCTTAATTTCTTAACTATTTTTTTAAAATCTTATATTTATTTTCTTATATTTTAATTTTTTTAAACAATTAAAGATGAAAATATTAAATTAACAAAAAGGTAAAAAGTTAACTATTAGAAAAGTAATTTTTTCCCCCAAAAAAAATTAATTTTTTTGAGTAATTTGCTATTAGTTAGTTGGTAAAAAATTAGCAATTTTTCTTTTCCCAACTAAGTCTAAAACTGTTCAAAAATACAAGGTTGATCCCATGCTATAAAAAAAAAAAAGTTCCGAATTTACTGCATATATACATAATTGTTACTGTTACATTATTTTTCATAAAAATGTATTTATAAGTTCTTAATATAATAATATTTTCAAAATATAATCTAATAAAAATATTTGATTATATATTCGAAATTTTCAGCAGACTAAACGGGATTAATTAAAACACCGTTAATTATACCTAAAAGTTTAGGGCGGCGCTGTGGCGGTTGGTTTCACACTAGGCGGAGGGGAGTAACCAGTTTGTATATTTAAAATAATATATATGTACGTATATATGTAATGTAAACGGTCATTTTCTGAGGTAGGTGCCCTAACAAGTAATCCAACTTAGCTATGTCAGCGCCGCAGAAAATGAATGTAGAAGAGAGCGTGCATGCATCTGCGGAGATGACTTTCCCAAGAAATGGAAAACCTTTTCTCTTGTCTTGCAAGAAATTGTAAACTCCCTGGAAATCTTATTTATATACTGTCTTGTGTGTCAAGACTCTTTTTTTTTTTTTTTTCCCTTTTTCTTTCTACCCTATTTTTCTTGATGATTAAGTTAATTAGCGGGGAGATTGATATTTTTATGAATATATATATATATAGGGCTCGTTTGGAGTAAGAAAAAATAAAATAAATTGAGATAAAATGTGATTTGGAGTTAATTTTGACGTCGTTTTTTTCTGAAAAATCGCAAACCGTGGGAATGGTTTCCAAATCCGCTCCCACGGATTCAAAAAAAATTTAAAAAAGTAGCGACAATGGTACTCATTTGAAAGTTTTCGACCCGAAAAATGTGATTGTATAAAAAATTTATATATTCGGTTAATCTATTTTTAGATTTTTTTTTTAGCGACATATTGAAATTTTTTGAAATTAATGATGACGGAAAAATTAGCGGTAGATGAGTTGTTAGAGATTTATAGAATTTTTTAGAGATTTTTTTTTTTACTTCAAACGAGCCGATATATATATTTTTGGCAAATGAGAGATTGTCACAAGCGGACCAACCCTAGGGTCGTTCTTAGCTGTACCCGAGTAGCCTGACTTTAAAATTCTTTTTTGTTTTAGTTTAAATTTAACTTTAAATTATTTGGGTTCAAGGGATTACAGTAAAAAATACATTGAAAGGAGCTGTAGTGTTCAAATGAAGGGTTAATATATAATCAAGGTAAGTTTGATTGAATTAATAAATGTTGTAATAAATACTGTTTAATAAGATCAATAAATATTAATTAAATCTTGACCTTTCATTTTGAATACTGCAGCCTTTATAATATATTTTTCACTGTAACCTCCTTGAACCCAAATTATTTTTTCAAATTAAATTTTTGGGGCATTCCAAGGGTTGAAGTGCACGAATGATTGATTGCTTTCAATGATACGTGACTTTTCATATTTTATATTAATTATAAGATTTTTTTTTTAATTTTTACTTTTATTTTGAAATTAATTTTAACTAAATTGAATTAGAATCAGTAAATCACTTTTTTTTTGAATATATCAGGATATCCGGGTCAATTTGCGCGCACTTCGACTAATCTTGGAGACCCTAAAATTAACGACCGGATGAACCTTCAGTAACTCTGAGAAGAGTCAAACTAATAACCACTGGAGATCAAACATAAGGTCGCTCACCAGTTGAACATTCAGTAACTCTAAGAAGAGTCAAACTAATAACCACTGGAGATCAAACATAAGGTCTCTCACCAGTTGAACTAATCTTCAGGCTTCAGTAAATCACTATAATCAAATCAAGACCATTAATTCATTCATACACTTCACCTCTTGCAGTGCATTTTGCACTTAAACACAAATCTTTGCAGCCTATTCTATTTTTAAAATTTTTTGTTCAGCTCAAATGAACCTCAAATTCTGCAGAGTAGCCTTAAATTCCGCGGGGTCTATTCGACTGTCAACTATAATTAGTTGCAGTATCAAATCTCTAGTGACATTAAGATTTCTTTCTTATACAGCCTTAACTTACGAGGGGGAACAGGACAAGGACTTGCACAATTGTTTTTTTGAGTGTTAATATGGAAATATCAAATCCTCACGCAAACTTATCAAGAAAAAGTCCAACGGGGCATTTAAATTTTAATTAATTATCAAAAGAGAAGAATATTTATTTCCAACAAATTGTATTGTTTGTTAATTTATCATTAGCATGCGATTTTCTTTAATTATTTATTTTCAGTAATTATTGTTGCTGGTTTTGGAAGATATAACACGATTGAGCGATTTGAACCACCTCTGAGGGAGGACGTTGAGGTTGGTGGGAATTTCTTAATTTATGTGTCTGTATTTTCACGATTGTGATTGTCTATCCCTAATAATAATAATAATAATAAAATTTTTAAATAATTAAAATTACTTTATTATGTTTTTAGGTTATTTTAAATTATAAAGGATAAATATGTTAAATTAATAAAAAAATTAAAAAATTACCTATAAAAAGTTATTTTTTTTCAAACCAAAAGAAAAAAAAAGTTTTTTTTTTTTTCAAACTAAGCCAGTAATCATTTATTGATATATGAGAAAAAATAATTCCTTTTTCTTTTAGTGCTTTCATTTCAAACAAATTGAGAAGTCACAAGCGCGAGAATTGATTCGGACTTCAGTGTTAACAGTATTTATTCTCTTTTCTTTACACCCACGTGATAACGATTTAACCTGATGGTGGTTTTGTTGCATGCATAATTATTTTTTCAAGCTAAAGCTAACTGACCACTACTACAAAAATGCATAAACATCATAATTTTTAAGCGTGATATTTCACTTTTTATCTCAGTCACAAAAGCGTGATTGATCTAGGTGAGATTGTAAGTCATCTCTTTTTTATCACAGTTTACAACCGTGATCGAAAACTTACAACAATCATACACTAAAAGTGTGATCTTTATGGTAAAAATTGAGATGAAAAGAAATTTTGTGTGATCTTTTATGTATTTTGATCTCATTTTTTTTGAAAAATCGTGATCAAATATAAACAAATAATCACACTGAAAAAATGGATTAATTTTAAAAATAATAAAAATCCACATGGCAACATACTATCACGCCATCATAGCACCGTTTGCTACCTTATCATTATATTTTTTTGTTGCTGCTGAGAATCGAACCATTGCCATTCATTTGGAAGTTAATGTCGTTGACCGCCAGTCCAACCTATCATTTATATATATATTTTGCATATTAATATATATAAACAAATTTTTATCACTTTAGGGGTTACTAAAAGTAATAAAATTATATTATTTTAAGTTTTTACAATAATTTATTATGACTTTTGTCAACCAATTAGTAGTTAAAAATTACATTTTTCTTGATCAATTGATCGGAAAAAATGATAAAAAATTTACTTTTGTTTAATTATTTTAACTTTTTGCAACAATTTGAAATCGTAAGTAATATATAGAACAATGTGAATACTTAATAAATAATTTATGAATATCTATTATATTTAATTAAAAATAATCTCAAATCTTTTTCTTATTTTCCTTTACTCTTTGTGTACAGCATATATTTAATCATAACTCACTATTTATAATATATTTTTCTTCATTTTGTATTATATTTTTAAAAGTAATTAGGTCGCGTTTAGTTTTAGTTCTAAAAAATTATTGTTTAAAACAAAATTTTTGAAAACTATTTTAAAAATTGATTTGTAATACAAAAAATATTTTCAATGATTATATTCAAAAATTAGTTCTAAAAAAACAAAAAAATGAAAATTTTTATTATTTTTATTTGTAAATTTTTATCACTTCCAACAAAATATAAAATAATGTCACTTTTAATATAAATAATATTAAAGATACACTAAATATTTATTAGATACTAAATATTTAATATTCAACTCGTTATAAGTTATACAAATTATGAAAATTACTTCCATATATTTACTAAAAAAATAATAATTATATATTTAGCGTTATTTAAATTTGATTTGGTAAATTTAGTTTTAACATTAATTTAAATTTTTTTTGTTTATTGATCTATGATTATAGTTTTTATATCATATTCGATTAATTAAAATTAATAAATATAAATAATATTAAAGATACAGTAAATATTTATTAGATATTAAATATTAAATATTCACCTCGTTATAAGTTATACAGATTATGAAGACTACTTCCATATATTTACTGAAAAAAATAATAATCATATATTTAGTGTTATTTAAATTTGATTTGGTAAATTTAGTTTTAACATTAATTTAAAATTTTTTGTTTATTGATCTATGATTATAGTTTTTATATCATATTCAATTAATTAAAATTAATAAATAAATGTTACAATAAAGTTTACAAAATCCAAATTAAATCATATAAGATGATAAACAAAATTATTTCAGAGAGATATAAAGAAAAAAATAACAATATTATCTCTCATTCTTTTAATCATCTCGCTTTTTTTAAGATATAATTTTACTCACTTTTTGATCTCAATTTTTTTTAGAGATGTTTTCACTGATCTTTTATCTCAGTTTTTTCTAGAGATAGTTTTCACTAATTTTTTATCTCATTTTTTTGTTGAGATGGTTTCCACTGATCTTTTATCTCATTTTAAATACAATCACGGTTTTAATAAAAATGAGATAAAAAGTATTAAAAGTAACTTTTTATCTCAGTTTTTTAATTAGATTGAGATAAAAAATTTAACTCACAAATCTTTATCACGTTTTTTCTAAAACTGTGATCTTTATGAATTTCTTAGTGTGATCTTTATCAATTATTGTAGTAGTGGACGTAGGTGATCCGAATTTAAGTAATACAGTGTTTAGAGTGGTAAAAAGTTAATATAAATTAGTAAAAGTTATAATATGTGCTAACAAAAAGTTAAAATTTTACAAAAGTTTATAAAAATTTTTGATAAAATTTTGAAATTTCAAACGGAGCCTAATGAAATATAGATATAGTTTTAGGCTTGTTAATTGATTAAGATCCAGATTGATATTCGAAACTTGACAATTTCAGAGTTGAATATGCCTACATTTAACTGCTGTTAAGGACTTCGTGTGGTAAATGTTGTATCACACAAATATTATAGCTATATAGATATCATAATTAATACAAATAATTTATATCGCATGCATGAAACAATTCATCTTTATTTTATTTGAGAGCTTGTTTTCATTAATTTTATAATAAGAATGGAAGATTTTGTAGCATATTCATGGATGCATTCAGAAATTTTGTTGTGTGAGAGAAAAATAAAAATTTAGCCAATCTTTAAAAAAAAAAAAAAAAAAAGAAAACAGAAATTAAAGTCAAATACATATCAATAAAATTTTAAACATAAGTAAATAAATCAACTGCCCATCAAATAACAAAAGTAAAATAAAGCATATAAGTTCATATTATTAAACTAAATATAAACAATATGTATAATAAAATAAGTTATTAAAAAAACTCCGTGAGAGAGAGGGATAAAGAGAGAGAGAAAGCGCAAGAGCTGTACACAGAAAGAGTGAGAGAATAAGAGTTACAGACGAATTAGGAGTATTTTCGTCATTTATGATGCAATTAATAGAAAAAATTAACGGCTGGACTTAAGTGTTACAAATATTTAAGAATAGAGGTGTAAGTGTAAGGTTTAAATGTTCAGGTGGCTATATGTAATCAATCTAATATTTAGGGGGTCTAGATGTAATTTACCCAAAAAAATATCAATTATGCTAGTCTCAAAAAAAAAAATATCAATTATGCAATAAGCTTCCCACCCCCACATATATACCACCCCAAAAAATAAAAAAATAAAAAACAATCCCTATATATATATATATATAATCCCTTGTTTTTTCAGTGATTCATATGCTGCAAAAAGTCATTCATTAGTTAGGTCCGAGGAATGGGCAAAATTAAAACTATAAAAGAAGTTATAGTCTAACTTGCATTATAATTAATTTGATGGATGTGAAGTGTAAATCACTTTCTATTTGAAGCTTCACCGCACTTCATTAATTCTTTTTTCACATGTTAAGTATTTTAGTAGCAAGCTTTCATTATTAATGCACAAATAAAGAAAACATATATATATATATATATATATATATATATAAATTGAGTACAAACGAAGAAACTTTTGATAGAAAGTAAAGGAGGCGTAGATAATATATGAGTGTATTTTCACGAGCACGCAATGCCCAAGCATGCTCCTCCATGCAATATACTTCAAATAATTAAACATTGTGTTCAACATACTTTGGACCCCCAACAAATTAAGCTTAAACGACATCAATTGGACGGCTTGCATTACATGCTTCACAAGTATCAAGTATCATTTCTTAAAAGTAAAGGGTAAAAATTGTTCTATATACATCTTCATGCAACATATCTGTCTTATTAGAAAATTACGCGTGGTCTCCATGGTAGGAAACAATATTGTTGTTTGTTTAGCGATTCGTTTGATGAATTACTGGGAACCATTGAAAATTATAAGTAAGCAAAAAAATTTGAAACTCTTTAGAAGTTAACTGGGTAATTATGTTATGCGATAAGGGAGCTCAATGGGAAGTTTCTCTCCGCTAGGAGTCAGGATGCAAATTTTGAAGTTTGAACTATTAAGACCATTTGCATGCTTTTGTCTCTTGTACATGAGAACGTGTTGTATACACATTATCTACGGCGCATGTGCACAGAGTTAACTCACTGAAAAATTTAAATTTAGTTCACTCATCATATATAGATAATTTTCTATTTTTCCAATTTGGCAGAACTATAATGTTTGAAAATTATATATGTATAATGCTATGGAGACTTTTAATGGTGAAAAAAGATCGGAGTAAGCACCGTATCCGTCATAGAATTATGTGATTTTGATGGTGGAATATGTGTGGAGCACCAAAATTGAACTCATGTGTGCGAAGCAGCACTAACATAAGAGAAGTTAAAGTTTTTGTTTTTGCAATAAATATATATACTATAGTATAAAATAGAATTTAACCGAAGGTGTGTCATTATTTTTTATTTTTTTTTTTACTTTTCACGTTAAATTTAAAAAAGAAAATTAAAGTATATTTCACATCCATTTATGGTAACATATCAATGAGGCATTTCAAAGTGTTTAAAGCACATTCCATTGTGCTAGTTACATATTATCGAAGCTGATACGAGACTTCAGTTTTATAATTAATAGTTTTGTTACATTGTTTTAGTGCACGATCATTATTTCTCTCATTATGATTGTACGCAAACGAGAGCCAAGGGATTGAGATTTTTGCTAGTAAAAACACACAGCAAATTACGAAAAGAAATTAATCATAATAATAATAATAATTTTCAAACGTTAATAGCTAGTGTATACACAATAAACACAACCACGATCATTGTGTTTTATTATATCATGACATAAAATACAAAACATCTTCTAATGGCGGACACATTTATAACACAAAATACAAAACAAAATTAAGTAATCCATGCATTGAGTGCAGGGGGGAGTAAAAGAAAGTAAGAGTAGTTATATATATATATATATAATATAATTATATATATAGGGGCGGAGTCATGATTACAAAATACTCTCTGTTGTAATTCAAAACTCAAGAATTGAAAATCTCATAGAAAGTTGGTTGAGATTCGGCTGTTCAAGAGATAGGCTGGGTTGTTTAAGAAATGAGTTGGATTAATTCTTTTTTGATCCAAAATTTTCTTTGTAAAAAATTTTTTATTTTATTTTATTTTATTTTATTTTTTTTTGGCATTCTATCGCAGTATAGCTCCACCCCTGCATATATATACACTGTCGATCGATAGATAATTCAGTAATATATAATTCACTAATATATATATATATATATATATTAGTGAATTATCTATCGATCGACAGTGTATCCAAATTGCATAGCATATTTGACAAGGAAATTGAGCTCATGCTCCAAGGAGACGAGACCATCCCCGTTGACGTCAGCGTTGCAGATTGCACGCCAAGCTCTCCATCCGGGCATGCAATCCCCCAGCTCCTGGAATGCTACCTTCAGCTCTCTCTTGCTCAGCCGCCCGTCCCCGTTCTTGTCGAACCTCTTGAAAAACGCTTTCAGCTGCTCTTCTGTCATCGCTTCTCCCGCACCACCACCACCGGAAGAAGAATTAGGAGAAGACTCACTCATTGTTGATCTACTGCTTCTTTGGAAACGATCTATCAATTGTGGGTGATTCATATAATTTGTTCTTTCCCAAAATGCTTTTTATAGTCATTCTCTCGAAAGCATATATTCTTTACTTATTAATTTCCCCGAAGGCTTCTGCGTTTGCTTTTTGTGTTACGCCAAGCCTTAGTGTGAAAACCGACTTTTTGTTATTCCATTTCATCTTGATGGGGCTTGTGTTGTGTTTCCTTCTAGGAAGTTTCTGATTTTTTTTAATTTTTTTTTTTTTAGGTTACCAATTTGCTTTGATTGTGACTACTTAGGTGAAAAAATTTAAAAAAAAAAAATCAAAGGTTGATAAAAAAGTGATATATAACTGATACACAATAAAATTTGATTAGAAAAAATTAAAAATTTTTAGAATTTTTTAAAATTTTTTGAAAATATTTAGAGTTCAAAACGAATTGATCAAGAAAGTACGGTCCAAACAAATTCCTTCGCATAGCATCTGAAACTCATGCAATTATAATCGCGAGAATGTTTGTCAAAACTTACCAAAGTGCGATCCAAACAATTCCCTTCTCATAGCATCTGAAACTCATGCAATTATAATCGCAAGTATATTTGTCAAAACTTAGCAAGTGTGATCCAAACAATTCCCTTCTCATAGCATCTGAGATTCATGCAATTGTAGTTGCAAGTATATTTGATATATCTTGTGATCGTTTGACAAAAGAAGAGCGAGGAATTTAACCTAAACTTCTTTACCAACTCCGGTATTATCTTGACAGTGAAAACTATTTTCTAGTAGTGTTTTGGAAAAAGAAGTTTCTGGTATTATTTTATTAAATTAAGCAAAATTAAGAGCATTGCTCTTATAATTAGGGTTTAAGGATAATGTTGTATTATAGAAAGAATTAATCTTTTAGAAACATTCAATTAGAATAATGTTGTGGGGTTGTGTGATTAAACTAGGTATGAATAATGTATTCATAATTCATGTAAGTGTGGACTTGGAATTTTTAATGAATGAGTGTAAAAGTTACATCTAATATTTCAGTAATAGTTGATCAATTGATCCGAAGAAAAAAAAATATATTTTTGTAAAATCAGTTATTTAAGGGTAAGTATGGTAATAGAATAAAATTTGTGAGAATAATTTAAAAAATAATTTTACATTTGAGATCTTTTGTTCAATCAAATACTACTATTAACTAATATGTATCAGCATGATGTACTGTGTTTGTCTCATGGTCATCCGCCCAAATTATGCCCTTTTCCACTAGTATTGGGGGATAAGCTGAGTTAAAGAGTTTTACGCTTTAGTTTTACAATACTATCAAATTGGTTTTTAATCAATTCTTCAATATTATTTGAAACTTGTAAATAACTAGTACAAGTATCACCCATGCATGCATGCATATATAGGAAGTAAATATATATAGGAAGATCTAATCAGCTTGTTAGCATTTCATGTAAAAGGAATTTTATGTAATTTTAGGTAATGAGGCTTCTACAAAATGCTACAAGTATACTTAGGGTCACTAGTAGAAAGTGTGGAACTAGCGACCGCCTAAGACGGTCGCTAAATGTGTAATAGCGGTCGCTAAAAGTATTAGCGACGGCTTAGCGACCGCGTCAAACGAGTCGCATTTGCTTCGTCGCTAAAAATTATTAGCGACCGCTAGGACGGTCGCTAAATTATTTGCGACCGTTCCTGCGACCGCTCGAGTTCAGACGTATGGATAATAGCGACCGCTCATAACGGTCGCTACTACTGAAAAGGCGGTCGCTAGTTGTTTGGCGCGAAGATGGCGCGAATAAATAGCGACCGTAGGTAGCGGTCGCTAAATAGTGAACAGCGGTCGCACTAAATTTCGCGCGGGAGCCATGACCATTTGCATTAGCGACCGGAATATGACTATTAGCGGCCGCCATAGGCGGTCGCTATTTGTAAGTAATTTTTTTTTTAAAAAAGATTTAAATTATTTAAAAATCTCAATAATTATAATTTAAATTTTGCTATAATAAGATCTCAATAATTTGTTTTACAAATCAAATTATTTAAAAAATAATTTAATAATAATTTATTTTTTATTTATAATGATTATTTATTTAATAGTTATTAATTATTTATAACAACTATTATATTTAATTACTTATCTATAAATATTTATATTATATTTAATTTATTAAATTACACATAGAATTAATGAAATTTTTCATAAAATTTGTAAAAAAAAAAAAAAACGTATCTCCTAATTATGATTATATATACAAACATAATATCAAATTAGATTACAATTAAAATAAAATTTTATTATATACAAATGTTCAAAATACAAAAACAAAATATATATAAATGTACTGATCAAAATATATACAAATAGATCCTAATCAGTCCAAGAGGGCCATCCGCCATCATCCGGGTCCTACAATGAAATAATAATGAAATTATAACGTGATAATTAAGAAGACATGAATAAATAAATTTATATAATTTTAATGAGTAATAGTAACGAGAAATAAAATTTTTAACCTGAGGAGGAGGAGGTGGATGGCTCTGACTCTGAGAGAGGCGCCGCTCCATCTCAGCCATCATCTCGGCCCGAAGTGCTGCCTCTCGCGCGTCCATCTCAGCTCGAAAGGTCTGCAGCAGATCTTGATCGCGACGTCTGGCCTGAGAAGATGATTCTGCTCGTGCAACGGATCGGCGTGGAATACCTGCACCCCGCGTAAGCGTGTATCCATGACCATCGCGTCCGATAATGGAGAAAAATATCTTGTCCCTCATCTCTTCGGACTCCCTCTCATCTGGCGACAACTCGTCTAAACGTGCATTAAACTGCGCTTAATGCAAACAAGCCGAAATAGAAAAAACAAGATAACTAACTATATTATTTAAAGAAAAAATTAAATTATAAATTATATGTTGATTGGACAAAATATTAAAATTTGTTACCTGTGTAGCCTGAACCTCCGGCGAATCAGTACGTCGAGTCGCCAACCATATGGACATCCGATCTGTCCTCAGGCCCTCCTCTGTCCTCTGTTGAAAGGTAAATTATATGTTAATAATTTACTATCATTAAAAAAGATAAATAAAGAAGTTGCTATTAGCGTGATAAGCTCACGTTTTTACCTCGTGGCGAACCTGAGAAAAGTGTCGAGTCCCCTCCTTGTGCCCCGGCCCCTGCAGTCCTCGATTTCGCGAGTTCCTTTGGGCCTCCGCCTATTTTAAGTTTTTTTCGATTACTTTTTGTAATTTACGCTTGATAATGTCAAAACTTAAGGAAAAATAATTAACTCGCAATCAACTCACCTGTGCCTCGGGACTCGACCAATACCTGACGAGCTCAGCCCACTGGTGGGGAAGAACGCCCGGTGGGACCCGCTGGAGGATGTCAGGGTCATTCTCATGACCTTTCCAGTATTTATCTTTAATCTTATTTTTATGATCCTTCCACATCTTCCGACACTTAGCGAACATAACGTCCCGGAAGTCTGGAGGAACATCAACTACATTGGCCTAAAAATGACAAATTGTAGAATATTATTTGTTACAAGTTTCAGCACATAAACCACGTACAATTAGATAAATAAAATTTTCATACCTGTACCTCGGTCCATAGACCCTCGAACGTAGAATCTGGAAAACGATCCCACTCGAGGGTGGTCAATGGGAATCTGATCGGATTCCGGACCAAATGTCCGAGCTGTGAAATCAAAGACCGTCCATCCTTCCCAACCGGATGGGGCGTGTCATCCCATTGAACGGTCATCCACTGAGATCCACAGTTCCACTGCGGCAATCCCTTCGAGGGCCCTCTGCCAGACCTCGAAAGCCTGCTCGGAGTGGGAGAATCTGTTTCAAACAAATTGTTACATGATAAAACAACAGAATATACCTTCTGTTGTTGGATAAGATACATTCCGAAATTAAAGAACTTTACCTGCATCTGTGTCAGTCACTGAAGGTCGCATGGACATAGGGGGTGAAGGTGGGACAGCATCTGCTGAGCTACTCCCGGCACAGGATAGCCCCAGACGCTCAGCCATCATCCTAGGACCAGTCCTCTTCCTAGAACGTCCGAACATGGCTCCCTAACTGTTCACAATTTAAACTTATTATAATTTCAAATATAAAGAAAAAAAATTTAAAATCTACCTTGTTCGGATAGAAAAGTACACAACCGTGTATTAAGTATGTAAATCAACCGTATCTCCTTCAACCGTGTCCCTAACCCAATTAACATCTTCATCACGTTGGACAATTGCATCTTGGTCAAGAGCTTGTTGGGCGAATGGATCAATATCTGGCTCATCGCAGTCGATTTGGTATACCCCTCTCCTTGACATTTTAACTGCAACTTGCCAGTTGGGATCAGCTCGATCGCCAACATAGTAAACTTGCTCTGCCATGGATGCCAGTATGTATGGTTCAGCTTCTATTTGTACATCTCGATGTAACAAATTGTTTAAATTGACCAATTTAAATTGGTACTTATCAGCTTTAACCCCGCGAATTGGATCAGCCCAAACACACTTGAATAATAAATATCTTAAACCACGATTGTAAACGATTTCAATAATGTCATTCAGTTGGCCGTAATAGTAACCACCGTCAATAGATGGACAACCGATGCCACTATTTTTGTTGCTCGCCTATCATCTACTTCCTTGATGCGAAATCGAAACCCATTGATGTCACAAGCTGTGAAACATCGAGCTGTCGTGTAAGGACGATCAGCCAATTGTTTTATTTCATCGGTCAAAATAGAATCCGTAGTACTTCGTAAATTGTATACCTATGAAATGTAAATTATCATGAGTTAATTAAACACAAATTAATTGTGATGTGAAAATCATATAAAAACATATGAAAATATTTAACACGTTCGTAGTTCTTAAACCAGTCATGAAAACATTGATAATGGGACATTCGAATTTGATTGTCTGTTGCACGAGGCATGTTCTGTTTCAGCTCGTTTATGTGTCTCCTGCAATGCAAATCAAACAGGATTGAGAATAATCACGATTTTTATTACAAATATGATGCAATTAACTTTCTTTATTACGACAACGTGACTTACTGGGTCAATGGCACAACTGATTGGGTGTTGAAGAGCACGAACCGATGAGCTTGGATCCACTCGATATGGTTGAGATCAAATGACGTGCCTTCCCCAATAGGGCCTTCATTTATCCGCTCCGACGTGCTAAAAGTCGTTTGGACATCATCGTTTAGATATGCCGCACAAAAATTTATGCACTCATCCATCAAATATCCTTTCGCTATGGATGCCTCGGGTCGAGCTTTGTTCCACACATACCTCTTCAATGTGTTCATATATCGCTCGATCGGATACATCCACCTAAATTGGACAGGGCCACCAAGCCGGGCTTCTTCAGTTAGGTGTATAGTCAAGTGAACCATTACATCAAAAAATGCCGGCGGAAAAATTTTCTCTAGATGACACAGTGTCAAAGCAATCCTGTCCTGCAGACCCTTTAAATCTTCTGTATGGATTACTCTGTAACACAACTGCCTGAAGAAATTACTGAGCTCGATCAGCGGCTGCACAACATTATTAGGCAAACATGTCCTTACTGCTATAGGCAACAACTGTTGAAGCAGGACGTGGTTGTCATGACTTTTCAAACCCTGTAACGTCCGTTCGCTCATGTTGACTCGCTTCGAAATATTCGAGCAATATCCATCAGGTATCTTCACGTCTTTCAGAATTAACAAGAACGCATCTTTCTCCTCCTTGCTCATGGTGTACTGTGCAGGTGGCATGTATGCCCTGTTGGACTCTCCCGGCTGCAAGTGCAATGGAGTTCTCAATCCCATCTCCTGCAAATCACGTCGAGCATTAGCATTATCCTTTGATTTCCCCTTAACACCAAGGATCGTCCACAATATATTATCGCAAACATTCTTCTCAATGTGCATGACATCCAAGTTGTGCCTGAGTAAGTTGTCTTTCCAGTAGGGCAACTCATAGAAAATACTTTTCTTCTTCCAATTATGGGTTCGGTTCCTATTTGGACCAGAAATAGATGGTAGCGGGGGGGCTAACAGATCCTGAAAGTCATATACTGTTCGAATTTGCTCCCGCTCCATCTGGGCCAGCAATTCGACCCCGGTCATTGCTCGTGGTGCCGGACCGAACTCCCGAGTGCCGTCAAACGAGACTCTGTCCTTCCTAAACCTATGCAACGGAGGTAGGAAGCGTCTATGACCCATGTACGCCCACTTTCTACCATACTTTAGCCAAGTTGACTTCTTGCTCTGATTGCAACAAGGACATGTGAACTCTCCTTTCGTGCTCCAACCAGATAAGTTGGCGTACGCCGGAAAGTCGTTAATTGTCCATAGTAATGCTGCCCGTAGTTTAAACATTTCATTTCTTGTTGAGTCAAATGTCATCACACCATCAGTCCATAATTCATTAAGCTCTTCAATCAATGGTTGCATATAAACATCTATTTTATCCCCGGGACCCTTAGGTCCGTCAATCAATGTCGATAGGATGACAAAAGGTTGCCTCATGCACAGCCAAGGTGGAAGATTATATGGAAGTAACAGTATAGGCCACGTACTGTGAGTTGCCCCAGTCATGCCTGAAAATGGGTTAAATCCATCAGCCGCTAAATCAAGCCGTACACTGCGCGAATCGATAGCGAAATCAGGGTATCTTCTATCAAAATCCTTCCACCCCGGAGAGTTTGTTGGATGGGATAAGTTCCCATGATCCCCCCTGTTCTCGGCATGCCAAGTCATTAGTTTAGAGATCTTAGATGACATGAAAAATCTCTTCAATCGTGGCTTAAGTGGAAAGTAGCGCACTTGCTTTGCAGCCACAAGCTTACCACGATTTGAACTACCCAAACGATTCTGCCGAGTTTGGATAGTACCAACATTCTTCCATCTCGAAACACCACACACGGTACACGAATCGAGGTTGCCATTCTCATTCCGAAACAACATGTAACTATTGGGACATGCATCCAGAGTTTCGTATGTGAATCCCAGATTCTCAGTTAACTTGCGTGCCTGGTAGTACGATTCTGCAAGCTTAGCTCCCGCTGGTAAAACCCTACGGAGTAACTGTAGTAGCATGTCAAATGACGTATCTGACCAGTGATTCAACGCCTTCAAATGTAACAACTCAACGGTAAATGACAATTTACTGAACTCCTGACATCCAGGATATAATTCTGTTTGCGCATCATCGAGTATTTCAAAATATCTCAATGACTTATCATCTGCACCCGAGCGGGGAGTAGTTCCACCCGTCAGATTAATACCGGCACCGTTGTCTTCATGTGTCAATCCACATGCGATATCAGCTAGCATCGCGAGCATTGGATCAGCTTCCTCTGCAACCTCGGCCTCCACCTCAACGGTTTCTTTCGGACGAGAGGCGGTATACTCTTCCCCATGGAGAGTCCAGAATTTATACTGTTTCAAGAACCTATTACGGATCAGGTGCTCTCTGACAACCTCCCGTGTATAGTAATACCGGTTAGCACACTTCCTGCAAGGACAACTAATGTACCCACTGGGAAACCCACTGGTGAATGCAATAAACTGATTAATCCCCTCCACATACTCCGGGGACATCCTATTCGGCAAATCAATCCAACTCTTATTCATCTCGCTTAGAGTGTCTGTGGAGTCCCAAGAGGAAAAAAATGTCATTACTATAAAATGTAGTGCCATATGCAAAACACCTAGTCTTAAACTTTACCTCCTCATTACAGGGTGGTTGGTCCTATCCATTCGAGAATACACGATCCAACTTGCACTCAACAACTCAATGCCGTTGTCCCCTAATTAGATAAAATTTCGGCAGCATGTCCGCGTGGTTCTCCAAGTACACGATACATAGACGACATTAGTCGTACCCTGTGTACGCACCCGGAGAACAACAGGACGTCAACCGAAACTTCATCTAACACAGGACAGTACATGAGTTGTTGAATACAGGATGGATAATTGCATTCCCAAACTGTCCATACTGGACAATTCAAGAATTGCGTACATCAATCCCCGAACGTTCATCGAAAGGACAACGAACCTGGTCAAAGACCTAATCCGTTACCTAAGGATGACCAAACAGGTGGCGTACGAGATTCTTAAACGGGTCTAAGTTTCACTAATATATGCAAATGAATAAAATAAAGTGGTTCTCAATGTCTGTTTGTTTTCTAATTGGGCCCAGGCAAGATTAG
The DNA here is from genome assembly GCA_019916065.1 of Vitellaria paradoxa. Lineage (NCBI taxonomy): Eukaryota > Viridiplantae > Streptophyta > Magnoliopsida > Ericales > Sapotaceae > Vitellaria > Vitellaria paradoxa. Next base: position 39,037,844 of record CM034240.1, read on the forward strand.
GGGTTTTATTGTAGTTACTAATTGAACTAATTAACTCTTACTAATTAACTACTGCTGCTTGTGTAATTAATTACTATATTATTCGGTAAATTACCTAGAAACAATATTATAATATTATTGTTTGACCTAATTTTCTTATCGTATTCGTATTGAATTACACTGGGCCCAAGCAAGATGTTGAATTGGGCCCAGGCAAGATTAGGGATTTTATTGTAGTTACTAATTGAACTAATTAACTCTTACTAATTAACTACTGCTGCTTGTGTAATTAATTACTATATTATTCGGTAAATTACCCAGAAACAATATTATAATATTATTGTTTGACCTAATTTTCTTATCGTATTCGTATTGGATTACACTGGGCCCAAGCAATACATTATACGAAGATCAAATATACAACAAATAAATAATACGATACAAATTAAATAAATTAACAATAAACAATTCAATATTTACTCATTATAACATAAATCAAACAATAGATATTAATTTTTTTTTTTGTCTTATGCATCGATTCTTATTTAAAAGTATTCTTTTTATGAAAAAAAGTAATATGTTTAAAAGTTTACAAACTTTATTGTATTTAATTTATTAAAAAATCTATCAACTTTTACTAACTTTTTATACTTTTTTCAAACTATATATTATTTTTACATTAAACTATATATTAATTCTCATATTTTTAGTAGTATTATCTAACATTATAAATATCATAATATAATTTAATTTCCGTAAGGTACGTTAATCAATTTATTTATAAAAATGACCATATTGAGTGAAGATGTTAGCATTGCTTCAAAAACTCTCTCTACCCTTTGTCATTTTTTGTTTTTATAAAATTACAAAGTTAATTTCATAGTGAAGAACAATTAAAATTTGTTTTCACTCTCGTTTTTCTTTTCTATTATAAATATTTTATTAATTTCATTACTTAATCTATTTTTGTTGCATCACATTAAAAATGAATTATTTTATTCAAAGATTTTATTAAACTAAAATTATTTTTGATAATTTTTTTTATAAGTTTATTATTGTTAAGTGTCGTTTTAAGAATTAGTTAGTTATAGTCAAGTTGATAGGTAGAGTTGAATATATATATATATAGTGGGAGAGAAATTTTTTAGTAATTTTTACTTTTTTTGACATTTGGTAACTCCTTAAAAGTTACTAAAAAATTTTGAAATTTTTTTCAACATTTTTACTAAATTTAATTGAAAGATATTAAAAATAGTTAATAAAAATTTTTAATATTTTTAATAAACTAAATACTCCTATATAATCTAAAATTTAAAATTCAATTGATTATACTATTTGTATATATATTATTTTATTTTTATTCATTAAATATAATTTTTTAAGCCCAAGTTTAACGCTCCAAAAAATAGGTCACATGCATAATTTTTCAAGTATCACATATAATTTTCCAAGTATCCAAAAAATTTTTTCAAGTATCACAAGATGAATTTTATATGAATAATTTGATAATTAAAATCAAATGATATATTACTGGCATCAAGCTTAAAGAAGTAAATAGTCAAGAGTAGGAAATTTTTTATTTTTTCCCTTCAATATTTCAACTAATTTCATTTTAACTATTTTATGATTCTAAAATATAAATCTATCACTTTTTATGAATTATTATTTTCCAATTAATTTACAAAATTTTTTGAATTTTGTAATGAATTCAAATAATAAATTGTAATTTGTATTAATTTTTTTCAAATTCTACCGATCGAATAGTTTTTAAATTACGAATTGTTAACTATACAAAAAAATTTTATTATCCAGAATTTGTTACTATGCCCACGGGGGCTAGATATTCGTTTTAGAGAGCAAATGGCAGACTAACAAATAAAAAAAAAAATTAACTTTTGTCATTTTTTAAATTTTTTCCAATTTTAATAACTTCTTTTAATTTTTATAAATTTATACCAAACAATCAATTACCAACTAAAGTATTACTTTGTCATTCTCGCATGAAAACTTACACGGCTCTATATTTCCCATCACGTTAAATTCATGTTTAAAAGAACAAAAAGTAATTTACTTTTGAATATCTAATGAAAAAATTAAAAGAAAAAGAAAGTAATAATCATTTTGGTGGTCACATTTTGACTTTTATGTTAAAATATTAGAGAGAGAAACTGTTAGAATGAGTTTTTGGGGTTCGTTCTCACGGATTTATGTCAGTTTTGTTGAAATTTATTAAAAAGTTATTGAGATTTGTAAAAAAAAGTATTGGAATTTATAAAAATTTGTTAGGATATGGATAAAATGTATTAAAGAGTTTTAGAAATTTTCAAAAATTTAAATTTTTTTTATTTTTAGTAAATTAAACGCAGCCTAAATTATTTTGATCGAATTTAATTAATTTTAATTTCATTTTTTGCATTTCGTCTATTTTTTTCACCCAAATAACAAATACAATTGGGGTATTTAGTTTATTAAATTTTATCACAAATTATAAAAATTATCAATTTTTTTCGATTAAATCTCATCACATGTTTTTTTTACGTCAAATTTTTAAATATTCTTTTTCCCAATCCAAACACATACCAAAGCCGACGCAACCATTAAAAAGTTCTATACATTTTTTTTTACGCACTGCACAAAACACAACAATTTTTTCCACTAACTAAATTTTACTTCTAAAATCTCTTTTTCTTTCTTCCAACATACCAATTTTTATAAAATAAAATTAAAAAACAGAATATTAAAAAAAACAGCAAATAAAAAATACAGAAAAAAAAAACAGCAAACAAAAAAAAAACAGAAAAAAAACAGCAAATAAAAAATACAGAAAAAAAAAACAGCAAACAAAAAAAAAAAAAAAACAGAAAAAAATACAGCAAATTAAAAAAAATTTAAAACAACAGCAACATACACAAAAAAAAATATTACACAATACGCACATGAAATAAACAATTTAACGAGTAACTAAAATAAAAAAAATTAAACAAACAATAATAAATACATGCATGTATAGATAATCATCAAACCCCCGCAACCACAAAAAACAAAAAAAAATTATTTACATTTATCCAACAATAAACATGAAAAATACAAAAAAAAGAAAAAAAATTTCAAACTAAAAAAAAAAATCCAAACCTGGTACGGTGTAGTGTTGCCTTAACCTCAAAATAAACTACAATAAACAAAAAAAAATATTAATGCATGTTTATGAGAGAGAGAGAGAGAGAGAGAGAGAGAGAGAGAGAGAGAGAGACCTCCGGCGACGGCTGGCGAACTCCGGTCCGGCACGGCACGGCACGGCACGGCAGAGGGGGGAGAGAAGACGGCAGAGGGGGGAGAGAACTGAGAGCGCGGGGGAGGGAGGAAAAAAAAGGAGGGAGGGAGAGGAAAAAGAGGAAGGCGTTCTGCCGAATATAATTAGAGAATCAGCGACCGCTTTAAGCGGTCGCTAATACGGTCGCTACAACCATATTAGCGACCGCTTAAAGCGGTCGCGCGAATTTTTTCGTCGTCGATGCCTTGCCGCACGGGATTAGCGACAGTCGTTTAAGCGACCGCCATAAGCGGTCGCTAATACAATTATAGCGATCGCTTTAAGCGGTCGCCCGAGATTTCCATTCGCCAATTCCCCAATCTCTAGTAGTGGGTGTTTGATGCATTGAAAAATGGTGAAAAATTCTAAAAATCTTTAAAAATTTTTAAAAATTATTCACGTCTTATCTCACTACACGAATTACAAACTCATAAATTATCTTATTTTATCTCAACTCTCAATATAATATATATATATATATATATATAGGGGTGACGTAAAATATGACTAAATTATATTAAATAAACAAAAATATTTTAATAAAATTTGATCAACTTCTAACAAGTATATATCTTCAAAAAATAAAACAAAAAAATAGTTTTATATACATATCTAATTATTATTTATCAATTAAAGTCAAATATATATCTTCATTTCATTTTTTATCACTCCAATCACACATTCAATTTAAAAATTTATATATACAAACAAACTAATATCGCACTTTTTCGTGGCTCGGGGCACCTTAGCGTCGTCACTACACGCGTGCGACCCTAATTAAAGTCGAGCTGCAGCGAGCTGATCGATGACTCAAGCTGCTGTTTTTTGCGAATAATAATGAGTGCGGAAGGAATGTGGTTCCATGGAGGCCTCGCAACTTTCGCCGTAGAAGAGAAAAATATAGATATTCCTTACTTCTCGTTAGAAGAGGACATTTGCAATTTGAATTTTGCTTTTTGCTTCAAATTTGCCAGCAATGGAATTCTTTCTTATAGTCACGTTCAAGGAACGTATGCTTGAGTCAGCGGTAACTCTTTGAAAATAATAAATATTTTATACAACTCAACCCAAAACCAAAGTCACAGTTGTAAAGTGAGCATCCTAAAATCTTATTATAAGGAAAATAAAATTTCTTAGCGTAGGTAAATTGCAGGTGATGTGAGACAGTATGAAAAATAACTAATACACTTTGGGTGATGTGAGAGAGTATGGAAGATAATAAACTCCTTTGTGCTAAGGGTGCAATCACGAGATGTGGAACAGTATGAAAGATAACACACCCTTTTGTGTCAAGAATGTAATTATGAAGTGAGGTGAGGTAAGATAAGAATCATAGGATTTTATAAGAGAATAGAACCTTTTAATGCATGCCATGTGAGGCAGCATGTATAAAAGGTACCGTAATATGAAAGATAACACACATCTTTTGTGTCAAGAACGCAATTATGAAGTAAGATGAGGTAAGATAAGAATCCTAAGATCTTATAAGAGAATAAATTTTTAGCGCATATCATGTGGGACAGCATGCATAGAAACCACCGCAATTATAATGTGAGAATGATAGGATTTTATTATGAGAATAAAACATCTCTTCACACAGGCAACATAAGACAGCATGAAAGTTAACAGTATTGAAATATATATAAATGCATATACCCCCAATACATATGTTGGCAAGGATGGGTTATTAAGATAATAATATTTTCGTACTTCTCTAAAAGATGAGAGAGATAGAATATTTAATTTAGATAAGAATTAATGAAAATGCTACATCAAGACAACCTAAGAAACATAGCAGTGTAGGGGGCACAGCCCCCCAATCGTAAAATCAGGTTCGTTGTGGGTTCAAATTTCTACGGAAGTTTTTCTACACAAGATTATTAACATAAATTTTGCTTATACTTATTTCGGTTTGTGATTCTTATGGAATATTTCACAAGATCGAGTTTACTTTGTAAGAGTGAACTCAATGTCAAATCCTATTCTGGTGAGACTTATTTATTGAAAAAAACGATGCTCAAAAAGATTGAAACAAATGCAATAATATTAAGGTACATTAAAAAAATGCTTTTATCATAATATTTTACAAATAAAAAAGTAATATAAGAATGGCGTAACAATTAAATTTTTGTAATACAAATATTTTTAAGTGAATTATTTTATCTAAAAGGACACGGCAGCAACAAAGTCACATTATTATTATAAAAAATTTTAATAGAATAATATTGCCCTATGCATGTTAAAAACAGTTATAAAATTCTTAAAGAGGAGAAGATATTATAGGTTAATCTAAGGGTGTGTTTAGTGCCATAAAATTCTTTAAAAATTTTTAAAAATTATTATTTTTTATTTCACTATACGAATTATAAACTTAAAATTTTTATCAAATTATTTTATTTTTTGTCATCCTAAAGGTCACTTAAATCATATGAATTTCTTTCCAGTTAAGATCGCCGTGTCCCAAAGTGGGCCCTATTGTCAATTTTGTCAATAATGAAAATGGGCAGAATAGGCTCTCACTCATGTGAGCCAGGTTGGCTGTTGCCGCTGTCGGGTTGAGGTCACCGACCAAAGGGTGTGGGTGTTTCGTTTAGCAAAATTGATTTCATCGGATGGTTAGCAAAGCCTCAAAAATAACTTTAAACTACCCAAGTCCCCTATTATTTATAGGGGTTTTTGGAGGTCGGTCATTATTTATGGACTTATAAGAATTTAAGTCATACGTAAAAAATTTGTTTGTAAATAAGCCATATTTGCAACAAAAAGTCAAAAAAAGACATCACGCGTTTTTCACCACATTTCAAAACTGTCAGTTTTATCCGAAAATAGTGCGCACTTCACTCATAACTTTCGTGACTTTCCATCTTCTTTACAAAGCAATCAAAATCGATTTTTGGAAACAAAATCAAAACTGTTTGGGAAAAACCTAATTCCGCGACTTTCCATCTTCTTTACAAAGCAAACAAAATCGATTTTTGGAAACAAAATCAAAACTGTTTGAGAAAAACCTAAATCGATCATCATTCCTAAGTATATTTATTTTTTCTGATTTTGAAATAGTACCGGTACTGTTTTGAAGATAGCTCAAAATACTACTCAACTCCATGGATTTCCCTTGCCCAAAACTGGTCATCTGCTTATAATTCATGGTGCTGTTTTGAAAACAGTACCGATAAAACATTACCGGTACTGTTTTGGACCGGTCCTGTTTTCGTACTGCCTAAAAAACATCAATCGATACATAACACAAACCAACGATACGAGCCAACATTATCATATTTTTTGAAACAGTACTGGTACTGTTTGGAAGATAGCTCAAAACGCCGATCGGCCCCATGGATTTCTCTTGCCCTTAAAACTCGTCATCTGCTTATAATTCATGGTGCTATTTTGGAAATAGTACCGGTACTGTTTTCATACTGCCTAAAAAACATCAATCGATACATAACACAAACCAACGATACGAGCCAATATCATCATATTTTTTGAAACAGTACCGGTATTGTTTTGAAGATAGCTCAAAACGTTGATCGGCCCCATGGATTTCTATTGCCCTTAAAACTAGTCATTTGCTTATAATTCATGGTGCTATTTTCAAAACAGTACCGGTACTGTTTTGAACCAGTACTGTTTTCATACTGCCTAAAAAATATCAATCGATACATAACACAAATCAATGATACGACCCAACATCATCATATTTTTTGAAATAGTACCGGTACTATTTTGAAGATAGTTCAAAACGCCAATCGGCAAAATCAATCCATGAAGAAGATAGGCCAAATAAGTTCTATCTTCTTCATATCTTCACGACTAAAACTGTAAATAATGAAACTGAAAACAAGAAAGGAAAAAAAAAGGAAGAAGCGTGATTCTCGGTAAATCATATTTTCACGTGATTCTTGAAATTTTCGGAAATAACTTGTGTAACTTAGTTATAGAAATAAAGGAGATTATAGGTATATTAGAAATTGTATTTAAAACAAACTCGTGGGACCCACTTAAAAGTGTGACTTAAACACAAAACTTGCTACATTAATGTGACTTAAAAGTAATATTTTTTTTTATATGACTAATAGCTTTAAAAAATTATAAAGTATGAATTAAATACAATTTTTCGTTATTTATTTCTCTTCGGATCTCGTTCTTTTACTCGTTGACCGAAGTTTTAAACAGGAGGAGGTGATGCGGGTCTTCACCAACACCGAACTTTTTCCTTTCCTCGTGAACTCTTGGTGCCACAAAATTAATCCAAGTTTTCCAATCCGCACAAGGAAGGTTTCAAGCGAGGGTTCTTCCTTGCACTTAAAAATTTGCTTTTCTGTTTATATATATTTTCAAGGAGATGAAGATAGAAATCGGTAGGAGGGTTTGAATGGGAGAAAAAAAAAAGTAAGGGATTTTGGAATCAATTTTTTTGGGCTATTTAATCAAATGCTAATCCGAGGATGAAATTGAATACCAGAGCCAGAAACAAAGGGTAAATTTCCATCCCAACTCTTTATTTTTGTGATGCATATTGCCTAACTTGTATAACATAAGATTGATGGGTTCAATTATGTCATTCATACTTGTGGTTAGCATTTTTCTAGTTCACAATATTCCTAGATATTGGCATATTTATGTATATTTGAGGCGCAGGTATGCTCTATTCTATTCTTTGGTTTAAATCTTTGTAGCCTATTCTATTTTTAAAATTTGTTGTTCAGCCCAAATGAACCTCAAATTCTGTAGAGTAGCCTTAAATTCCGCGGGGTCTATTCGACTGTCAACGATAATTAGTTGCAGTATCAAATCTCTAGTGACATTAAGATTTCTTTCTTATACAGCCTTAACTTACGAGGGGGAACAGGACAAGGACTTGCACAATTGTTTTTTTGAGTGTTCATATGGAAATATCAAATCCTCACGCAAACTGATCAAGAAAAAGTCCAACGGGGCATTTAAATTTTAATTAATTACCAAAAGAGAAGAATATTTATTTCCAACAAATTGTATCGTTTGTTAATTTATCATTAGCATGCGATTTTTTTTTATTATTTATTTTCAGTAATTATTGTTGCTGGTTTTGGAAGATATCATTGTTGGAATAAATTTTTAAACAATTGTATGCAAAGATTGGAATATTGATTACATAAAAATAAAATATGCGGAAGCGTACCGGAATGTGATTGCTCCATCTTCAACTCTGAAAGATCAAAATTATTAGGGCTTGGTCTTCCTCTCTATCACAATCAATATGACGGTTATCAATGGGAACAACTGTCTGCATATTGTGAAGAGAAAGGGACCTAGCCATTATATAGAGGGTGAACCCTAGTCTTACTGGGCCTTCCCATAAAAGGCCTGCAGTGGGTTTAACAATTGGCCCACACTAACCGTCTATCCTCATTATCCCTATTAGGTGCACATAAGCCCAACAAAATAGATCACAACAATATGGGCCTTATCATGTACGTTCTCATCTTTAACTTGGTTCTAACCCGTTTTTGACAAAATAAAAAATTAATTAATGTATGCTCAACATATGAAAAAATTCCAACAATCATACGATTGAACGATTTGAACCACCTCTGAGGGAGGACGTTGAGGATGGTGGGAATTTCTTAATTTATGTGTCTATATTTTCATGATTGTGATTGTCTATCCCTAATAATAAAAATAATAATAATTTTTTTAAATGATTAAAATTACCTTATTATGTTTTTAGGTTATTTTAAATTATAAAGGATAAATATGTTAAATTAATAAACAGTTTAAAAAATTACCTATAAAAAGTTATTTTTTCTCCAAACCAAAAGAAAAAAAAAGTTTTTTTTTTTTTTTTTTCAAACTAAGCCAGCAATGATTTATTGATATGTGAGAAAAAATAATTCCTCTTTCTTTTAATGCTTTCATTTCAAACAAATTGAGAAGTCACAAGCGCGAGAATTGATTCGGACTTCAGTGTTAACAGTATTTATTCTCTTTTCTTTACACCCACGTGATAACGATTTAACCTGATGGTGCTTTTGTTGCATGCATAATTATTTTTTCAAGCTAAAGCTAACTGACGTAGGTGATCCGAATTTAAGTAATACAGTGTTTAGAGTGACAAAAAATTAATATAAATTAGTAAAAGTTATAATATGTAATAAGAAAAAGTTAAGATTTTATGAAAATTTATAAAAATTTTTGATAAAATTTTAAAATTTCAAATGGAGCCTAATGAAATATATGTAGATATAGTTTTAGGCTTGTTAATTGGTTAAGATCCAGATTGATATTCGAAACTGGACAATTTCAGAGATGAATATGCCTACATTTAACTGCTGTTAAGGACTTCGTGTGGTAAATGTTATATCACACGAATATTATAGCTATATAGATATCATAATTAAGACAAATAATTTATATCGCATGCATGAAACAATTCATCTTTTTTTTTTTTTTTATTTGAGAGCTTGTTTTCATTAATTTTATAGTAAGAATGGAAGATTTTGTAGCATATTCATGGATGCATTCAGAAATTTTGTCGTATGGGAGAAAAATAAAAATTTAGCCAATCTTAAAAAAAAAAAAAGAAAAAAGAAAACAAAAATTAAAATCAAATACATATCAATAATATTTTAAACATAAGTAAATAAATCAACTGTCCGTCAAATAACAAGTAAAATAAAGCATATAAGTTCATATTATTAAACTAAATACAAACAATACGTATAATAAAACAAGGTATTAAAAAAATTCCGTGAGAGAGAGGGATAAAGAGAGAGGGAAAGCGCAAGAACTGTAGTAGCGAGAGAATAAGAGTTACAGACGAATTAAGGATATTTTCGTTATTTATGATGCAATTAATGAAAAAAAATTAACGGCTGGACTTAAGTGTTATAAATATTTAAGAATAGGGGGTGTAAGTGTAAGGTTTAAATATTCAGGTGGTTATGTGTAATCAATCTAATGTTCAGGGGGTCTAAGTGTAATTTATCCAAAAAAATATCAATTATGCTAGTCTCAAAAAAAAATATCAATTATATAATAAGCTTCCCACCCCCCACAAATATACCACCCCCAAAAAAAAAAAAAAAAAAAAAACAATCCCTATATATATATATATATATATAATCCCTTGTTTTTTCAGTGATTCATATGCTGCAAAAAGTCATTCATTAGTTAGGTCCGAGGAATGGGCAAAGTTAAAACTATAAAAGAAGTTATAGTCTAACTTGCATTATAATTAATTTGATGGATGTGAAGTGTAAATCACTTTCTATTTGAAGCTTCACCGCACTTCATTAATTCTTTTTTCACATGTTAAGTATTTTAGTAGCAAGCTTTCATTATTAATGCACAAATAAAGAAAACATATATATATATATATATATATATATATATATAAATTGAGTACAAACGAAGAAACTTTTGATAGAAAGTAAAGGAGGCGTAGACAATATATGAGTGTATTTTCACGAGCACGCAATGCCCAAGCATGCTCCTCCATGCAATATACTTCAAATAATTAAACATTGTGTTCAACATACTTTGGACCCCCAACAAATTAAGCTTAAACGACATCAATTGGATGGCTTGCATTACATGCTTCACAAGTATCAAGTATCATTTCTTAAAAATAAAGGGTGAAAATTGTTCTATATACATCTTCATGCAACATATCTGCCTTATTAGAAAATTACGCGTGGTCTCCATGGTAGGAAACAATATTGTTGTTTGTTTAATGATTCGTTAGATGAATTACTGGGAACCGTTGAAAATTATAAGTATGCCAAAAAAAAAAAAAAAAAATTGAAACTCGTTAGAAGTTAATTGGGTAATTATGTTATGCGACAAGGGAGCTCAATGGGAAGTTTCTCTCAGCTCGGAGTCAGGGTGCAAAATTTGAAGTTTGAACTATTAAGACTATTTACATGCTTTAATTTGTCTCTTGTACATGAGAACGTGTTGTATACACGTTATCTAAATTCAGGTTGAGGTTTTCTGGGATTTGTGAGAGAGAAAAATAAAGAGTAAGGTGAGAAATATTTTTCTAAGATTTTTTTTTTCTTTTTAACGTTTTCTCTTTTGTTTTTGTAATCATTTTTATGTCGTCGGAGTTTTGTAATAGAAAATCAAGTTATGTACCGTACTCTAGATGTAGACAAATTAGCAAAACACATCAATTTTATGTTTTTTGTGTGATTGCTTCTCAATTTCATTTATTTGCACAAATTAACTCGTATTATTAGAGTTGATTCGAATTCCACATAACAATATATGGGCCATAATGTTCAATTATTAAATATGCACGGAAAGGTTACTTATGTTTTGAAAAAATAAAATAATTTCTCAAAAATGAAGGTAGCATTTGATTTGTTTGTCTATTTTTTATTTTCTATTTTGAGCTCATTAGTCATTTTGTATTTTTGAAAATAAAGAAAACAATTCCAAAGGTATTTGGTCACTTGTGTTTTTAAAATTTGTTTTACAAAATAAAAAATGAGTTTACCCATAAAATGAAAAATGAAAAAAAAAAAAAAAAAACGTTTTAAGTGTTTCTAAGCCAAAATAAAGAAAATCTCAAAATAAAAAAAATAGAATATTTTCTGCTTTCTTGCTTTGAATTTTTAAAACATAAAATACATAAGCAAAAAATAAAAAAATAAAAAACAGAAAAACAAACCAAATATTACCTAAGAGTTTGCCTTATTGAAGTGCCGCTTACTTTGATAAACATGACATTTTGATTAAAAACAAAAAGTTTCAATAGTTTTATTCATTTCATATAATTTTGTTTCACTAAAATTTAATTTTCTTTTATTGTTTACTAATTTTTATGTATGTTACTCACATTTAAAAAAACAAGGTAACAAAAATTCAAAATGAGAAAATCTAATTTGCGGTAAAAAAAAAAAGGTTTACTTATTCATTTTTTTTTCAGTCATATGTGAATTTTAATACTTTAAGTATTTTTTTGATATAACTTTTTGAAGTGGCTAGTATGTTTAGAAGCTACTAAAAGAAAGAAATAACAACAACAATAACAACAATAATAATAATAAACTTTGACTAAAAAATCAAATAAAAGGAAAAAGAATATTGAAACCTTTTTGCTTTTAAGAAAAAGTTATGTTAACCCAGCTAACTTTTGAGCAGTTCTTACCAATTAAAAAAAAAAAAAAAAAAACTTTTGAGCAGTTATTTGCCTACCCTGTTGGGCCAAGAAAAACGAAGGCCTATTTAAACTAAAAACACTACTACACTAGATTTGCATTCTAGTTTGGACGTTGGAGCGGCGTTAAGTATGCAATGAGGTATAAATTGTTTTGGACTCAATTTTCATTCTATCGAGATAAATCGCACTACCTATATATATATATATATGTATAATTACACTTTAGTCACCGATCAATAGAAACTTTTAAAAAACTATACATTTAGTTGATGATTTTTCACATTTTAATTTTGTAATTGTCAAATTAATTTCCTTTTATATCCCTTAACTATCCAAATATTTATTATAGACACATTTTATGTATACATACATATCTGGTCTTTATAGGGGTGACCCAAATTTATATATTGTTCCTAATTATCACTTCCGATCTCATTAATTATATATATATATATATATATAGAGGTATGGGGTTAAAAGAACTAAAAATTATATATGTATAATATTATGGAAACTTTTAATGGTAACATATCAACGAGGCTTTCAAAGGGTTTAAAGCACATTCCATTGTGCTAGTTACATATTATCGAAGCTGATATGAGACTTCAGTTTTATAATTAATAGTTTTACTTAGTGCATGATCATTATTTCTCTCGTTATAATTATACGTAAATTAGAGCTAAGAGGTATTGAGATTTTTGTTAGTAAAAACATACAGCAAATTATGAAAAGAAATTAATCATAATAATAATAATAATAATAATAATTTTCAAACGTTAATAGCTAGTGTTTACAATAAGCACAACCACGATCATTGTGTTTTATTATATCATGACATAAAATACAAAACATCTTTTAATGGCGGGCACATTTATAACACAATACAAAACAAAATTAAGTAATCCATGCATTGAGTGCATGTGGGCTAAAAGAAAGTAAGAGTAGTTATATATATATATAAAATATATAGTTATATATATAGGAGCGGAATCACGATTACAAAATACTTTGCTGTATGTCAAAATTCAATAATTAAAAATCTCTTAGAGAATTGATTGAGATTGAGCTGTTCAAGAGATAGCTTGAGTTGTTTAAGAAATAAGTTAGATTAATATTTTTTTTAGTCCAAAATTTACATAGTAAAAAAAAAAATTATTTTATTTTATTTTTTTGGCACTAGGATCGTAGTGTGGCTCCACCCCTGTATATATATATATATATATTAGTGAATTGTCTATCGATCGACAGTGTATCCAAATTGCTTAGCATATTTGACAAGGAAATTGAGCTCATGCTCCAAGGAGACGAGACCATCGCCGTTGACATCAGCGTTGCAGATTGCACGCCAAGCTCTCCATCCGGGCATGCAATCCCCCAGCTCCTGGAATGCTACCTTCAGCTCTCTCTTGCTCAGCCGCCCGTCCCCGTTCTTGTCGAACCTCTTGAAAAACGCTTTCAGCTGCTCTTCTGTCATCGCTTCTCCCGCACCACCACCACCGGAAGAAGAATTAGAAGACGACTCACTCATTGTTGATCTACTGCTTCTTTGGAAACGATCTATCAATGGTGGGTGATTCATATAATTTGTTCTTTCCCAAAATGCTTTTTATAGTCACTCTAGAAAGCATATATTCTTTGCTTAATTTCCCCGAAGGCTTCTGCGTTTGCTTTTTGTGTAACGCCAAGCCTCAGTGCGAAAACCCACTTTATTCCATTTCGTCTTGATGGGGCTTGTGTTGTGTTTTCTTCTGGGAAGTTTCTGAATTTTTTTTTTTTAGTTTTTTTTTAGGTTAGCAATTTGCTTTGATTGTGACTACTTAGGTTGCATTTAGAATTCTGAAAAAATTAAAAAAAAAAAAAAATCAAGGGTTGATATAAAAAAAATATATTTTTGTAAAATCAGTTATTTAATAGTAACTATGGTAATAGAAAAAAATTTGTGAGTATAATTTTGAAAATAATTTTACATTTGAGATCTTTTGTTCAATCAAACACTACTATTTCATTTACTAACTAATATGTATCAGCATGATGTACTGTGTTTGTCTCATGGTCATCTGCCCAAATTATGCCCTTTTCCACAAGTATTGGGGGATAAGCTGAGTTAAACAGTTTTACATTTTAGTTTTATAATACTATCAAATTAGTTTTTAATTAATTCTTCAGTATTATTTGAAACTTCTAAATAACCAATACAAGTATCACCCATGCATGCATACATATATAGGAAGTAAATATATATAGGAAGATCTAATCAGCTTGTTAGCATTTCATATAAAAGGAATTTTATGTAATTTCTGGTAATGAGGCTTCCACAAAATGCTACAAGTATACTTAGGGTGTTAGGTGTATTGAAAAGTACTGAAAATTTTTGAAAATCTCTAAAAACCTTTAAAAGTTATTCACATTTTATCTCACTACACAAATTACGAATTCACAAATTATCTTACTTTATTTCAACCCTCAATATATATATATATATATATATGGGCGACGTAAAGTATGACTAAATTATATTAAATAAATAAAAATATATTAATAAAATTTGATCAACTTATAACAAGTATATATCTTCAAAAAAATAAAACAAAAAATAGTTTTATATACATATCTAATTACTATTTATCGATTAAAGTCAAGTATATATTTTTATTTCATTTTTTATTACTCCAATCACAACTTCAATTTAACAATTTATATATATAAACACACTAATATAGCACTTTTTCGTGGCTCGGGGCGCCTTCTCGTGGTCACTATACGTGTGCGACCCTAATTAAAGTCAAGAGCTGCAGCGAGCTGATGACTCAAGCTGCTGTTCTTTGCGACTAATAATGTGTGCGGAAGGAATGTGGTTCCATGGAGGCCTCGCAACTTTCGCCGTAGAAGAGATAAAGTATAGATATTCCTTACTTCTCGTTAGAAGAGGACATTTGCAATTTGAATTTTGCTTTTTGCTTCAAATTTGCCGGCAATGGAATTCTTTCTTATAGTGACGTTCAAGCAACGTATGCTTGAGTCAGCGGTAACTCTTTGAAAATAACGAATATTTTATACAACTCAACCCAAAACCAAAGTCACATTGTAAAGTGAGCATCCTAAAATCTTATTATAAGGAAAATAAAATTTCTTAGCATAAGTAAATTACAGGTGATGTGAGACAGTATAAAAGATAACAAATACACTTTGGGTGATGTGAGAGAGTATGGAAGATAATAAACTCCTTTGTGCTAAGGGTGCAATCACGAGATGTGGAACAGTATGAAAGATAACACACTCTTTTGTGTCAAGAATGTAATTATGAAGTGAGGTGAGGTAAGATAAGAATCATAGGATTTTATAAGAGAATAGAACCTTTTAGTGCATGTCATGTGGGACAGCATGTATAAAAGGTATCGCAATATGAAAGATAACACACTCCTTTTGTGTCAAGAATGCAATTATGAAGTAAGATGAGGTAAGATAAGAACCCTAAGATCTTATAAGAAAATATAACTTTTTAGCGCATGTCATGTGGGACAGCATGCATAGAAACCACCGTAATTATAATGTGAGAATTATAGGATTTTATTATGAGAATAAGACCTCTCTTCTCACAGGTAACATAAGACAGCATGAAGTTAACAGTATTGAAATATATATAAATGCATATACACCCAATACATATGTTGGCAAGGATGGGTTATTAAGATAATAATATTTTCGTACTTCCCTAAAAGATGAGAGAGATAGAATATTTAATTTAGATAAGAATTAATGAAAATGCTACATCAAGACAACCTAAGAAACATAGCAGTGTTGGGGGCACAGCCCCCCAATCGTAAAATCAGGTTCGTTGTGGGTTCAAATTTCTACGGAAGTTTTTCTACACAAGATTGTTAACATCAATTTTGCTTATACTTATTTCGGTTTGTGATTCTTATGGAATATTTCACAAGACCGAGTTTACTTTGTAAGAGTGAACTCAATGTCAAATACTATTCTGGTGAGACTTATTTATTGAAAAAAACGATGCTCAAAAAGATTGAAACAAATGTAATAAGATTAAGGTACATTAAAAAAATGCTTTTATCATAATATTTTACAAATAAAAAAGTAATATAAGAATGGCGTAACAATTAAATTTTTGTAATAAAAATATTTTTAAGTGAATTATTTTATCTAAAAGGACACGGCAGCAACAAAATCACCTTATTATTATAAAAAATTTTAATAGAATAATATTGCCCTATACATGTTAAAAACAATTATAAGGGTGTGTTTAGTGCAATAAAATTCTTTAAAAATCTTTAAAAATTATTATTTTTTAAATTTCACTACACAAATTATAAATTTATAACTTTTATCAAATTATAAATTTCACGGCATACCACTTCGCATAGGAAGCAGTGTTAGCTTGTGGGGGAGAAGTCTTGCTAATAATATACTCGAGTTTCTCACATCTTGCAATCTGCTTCTCCATGATTTGAGACCATACATCGTAGTTATCTTCGGAAAGAATAACACCAGTTGTAAATCCAGGATTTTCTAACTGAACATGTATAATAGGTGTACGAGGCGATTCGGAAGTTGAGGATTTGCGTAGAATGGTTTCGGGTTTTTCATGAGACATGATGAGATGATACAAAAAAGTGAGGTAAAGTTTGACTCTGATACCAAGTTGAAGAATAAGATTTAAAAGGTATATATTTTCTGTGCCTTATTTCTCTTCTCTACGATGGCATAAATAGTCATTGTACAAAGGTTAGATGCTAGACTAATTTAGGAAAAGAATAATCATTACAAACTGATTGCTAAATTACAGAAATATAAATTCTGTACAGCTATCAAATTGAGAGATATTAGGAATCCAAGTAGCTGTCCACCGCCTTGGAGATAATCATGCTAATTATCAACATTACAGAATATTTCACCAGATTGAGTTTACTTTGTAAGAGTAAATTCAATGTCATCCTATCCTGGTGTGACTTATTTATTGAAAAAAAAAAAAAAACGATGCTCAAAAAAATTGAAACAAATGTAATAAGATTAAGGTACATTTAAAAAATGCTTTTATCATATTATTTTACAAATAAAAAAGCAATATAAGAATGACGTAACAATTAAATTTTTGTAATACAAATATTTTTAAGTGAATTATTTTATCTAAAAGGACACGGCAGCAACAAAGTCACATTATTATTATAAAAAATTTTAATAGAATAATATTGCCCTATGCATGTTAAAAACAGTTATAAAATTCTTAAAGAGGAGAAGATATTATAGGTTAACCTAAGGGTGTGTTTAGTGCCATAAAATTTTTTAAAAATTTTTAAAAATTATTATTTTTTATTTCACTATACGAATTATAAACTTAAAACTTTTATCAAATTATTTTATTTTTTGTCATCATAAAGGCCACTTAAATCATATGAATTTCTTTCCAGTTGAGATCGCCGTGTCCCAAAATGGGCCCTATTGTCAATTTTGTCAATAATGAAAATGGGCAGAATAGGCTCTCACTCATGTGAGCCAGGTTGGCTGTTGCCGCTGTCGGGTTGAGGTCACCGACCAAAGGGTGTGGGTGTTTGGTTTAGCAAAATTGATTTCATCGGATGGTTAGCAAAGCCTAAAAAATAACTTCAAACTACCCAAGTCCCCTATTATTTATAGGGATTTTTGGAGGCCGGTCATTATTTATGGACTTATAAGAATTTAAGTCATACGTAAAAAATTTGTTTGTAAATAAGCCATACTTGCAACAAAAAGTCAAAAAAAGACATCACGCGTTTTTCACCACATTTCAAAACTACCAGTTTTATCCGAAAATAGTGCGCACTTCACTCATAACTTTCGTGACTTTCCATCTTCTTTACAAAGCAATCAAAATCGATTTTTGGAAACAAAATCAAAACTGTTTGGGAAAAACCTAATTCCGCGACTTTCCATCTTCTTTACAAAACAAACAAAATCGATTTTTGGAAACAAAATCAAAACTGTTTGAGAAAAACCTAAATCAATCATCATTCCTAAGTATATTTATTTTTTTCTGATTTTGAAATAGTACCGGTACTGTTTTGAAGATAGCTCAAAATACTACTCAACTCCATGGATTTCCTTTGCCCAAAACTGGTCATCTGCTTATAATTCATGGTGCTGTTTTGAAAACAGTACCGATAAAACATTACCGGTACTGTTTTGGACCGGTCCTGTTTTCGTACTGCCTAAAAAACATCAATCGATACATAACACAAACCAACGATACGAGCCAACATTATCATATTTTTTGAAACAGTACTGGTACTGTTTGGAAGATAGCTCAAAACGCCGATCGGTCCCATGGATTTCTCTTGCCCTTAAAACTCGTCATCTGCTTATAATTCATGGTGCTATTTTGGAAATAGTACCGGTACTGTTTTCATACTGCCTAAAAAACATCAATCGATACATAACACAAACCAACGATACGAGCCAATATCATCATATTTTTTGAAACAGTACCGGTATTGTTTTGAAGATAGCTCAAAACGTTGATCGGCCCCATGGATTTCTATTGCCCTTAAAACTAGTCATTTGCTTATAATTCATGGTGCTATTTTCAAAACAGTACCGGTACTGTTTTGAACCAGTACTGTTTTCATACTGCCTAAAAAATATCAATCGATACA
Organism: Vitellaria paradoxa; assembly: GCA_019916065.1. Taxonomy (NCBI): domain Eukaryota; kingdom Viridiplantae; phylum Streptophyta; class Magnoliopsida; order Ericales; family Sapotaceae; genus Vitellaria; species Vitellaria paradoxa. Next base: position 39,056,928 of record CM034240.1, read on the forward strand.
TAACACAAATCAATGATACGACCCAACATCATCATATTTTTTGAAATAGTACCGGTACTATTTTGAAGATAGCTCAAAACGCCAATCGGCAAAATCAATCCATGAAGAAGATAGGCCAAATAAGTTCTATCTTCTTCATATCTTCACGACTAAAACTGTAAATAATGAAACTGAAAACAAGAAAGGAAAAAAAAAAGGAAGAAGCGTGATTCTCGGTAAATCATATTTTCACGTGATTCTTGAAATTTTCGGAAATAACTTGTGTAACTTAGTTATAGAAATAAAGGAGATTATAGGTATATTAGAAATTGTATTTAAAACAAACTCGTGGGACCCACTTAAAAGTGTGACTTAAACACAAAACTTGCTACATTAATGTGACTTAAAAGTAATATTTTTTTTATATGACTAATAGCTTTAAAAAATTATAAAGTATGAATTAAATACAATTTTTCGTTATTTATTTCTCTTCGGATCTCGTTCTTTTACTCGTTGACCGAAGTTTTAAACAGGAGGAGGTGATGCGGGTCTTCACCAACACCGAACTTTTTCCTTTCCTCGTGAACTCTTGGTGCCACAAAATTAATCCAAGTTTTCCAATCCGCACAAGGAAGGTTTCAAGCGAGGGTTCTTCCTTGCACTTAAAAATTTGCTTTTCTGTTTATATATATTTTCAAGGAGATGAAGATAGAAATCGGTAGGAGGGTTTGAATGGGAGAAAAAAAAAAGTAAGGGATTTTGGAATCAATTTTTTTGGGCTATTTAATCAAATGCTAATCCGAGGATGAAATTGAATACCAGAGCCAGAAACAAAGGGTAAATTTCCATCCCAACTCTTTATTTTTGTGATGCATATTGCCTAACTTGTATAACATAAGATTGATGGGTTCAATTATGTCATTCATACTTGTGGTTAGCATTTTTCTAGTTCACAATATTCCTAGATATTGGCATATTTATGTATATTTGAGGCGCAGGTATGCTCTATTCTATTCTTTGGTTTAAATCTTTGTAGCCTATTTTATTTTTAAAATTTGTTGTTCAGCCCAAATGAACCTCAAATTCTGTAGAGTAGCCTTAAATTCCGCGGGGTCTATTCGACTGTCAACGATAATTAGTTGCAGTATCAAATCTCTAGTGACATTAAGATTTCTTTCTTATACAGCCTTAACTTACGAGGGGGAACAGGACAAGGACTTGCACAATTGTTTTTTTGAGTGTTCATATGGAAATATCAAATCCTCACGCAAACTGATCAAGAAAAAGTCCAACGGGGCATTTCAATTTTAATTAATTACCAAAAGAGAAGAATATTTATTTCCAACAAATTGTACCGTTTGTTAATTTATCATTAGCATGCGATTTTTTTTTATTATTTATTTTCAGTAATTATTGTTGCTGGTTTTGGAAGATATCATTGTTGGAATAAATTTTTAAACAATTGTATGCAAAGATTGGAATATTGATTACATAAAAATAAAATATGCAGAAGCGTACCGGAATGTGATTGCTCCATCTTCAACTCTGAAAGATCAAAATTATTAGGGCTTGGTCTTCCTCTCTATCACAATCAATATGACGGTTATCAATGGGAACAACTGTCTGCATATTGTGAAGAGAAGGGACCTAGCCATTATATAGAGGGTGAACCCTAGTCTTACTGGGCCTTCCCATAAAAGACCTGCAGTGGGTTTAACAATTGGCCCACACTAACCGTCTATTCTCATTATCCCTATTAGGTGCACATAAGCCCAACAAAATAGATCACAACAATATGAGCCTTATCATATACGTTCTCATCTTTAACTTGGTTCTAACCCGTTTTTGACAAAATAAAAAATTAATTAATGTATGCTCAACATATGAAAAAATTCCAACATTCTCCCACTTGAGCAAACATTAATTATTTCTTTTCAATTTAAAAAAAAATTTAAAAATGACTCTCGGGTTAGAGACTATATGTGGCCACATTCCAAGTAAGATGAGAAACAACACCTAAAACAATCCCGTCCAATAAGATAATTAACATCGAACCAAGGCAGACATTACACTTATAACACATGTAATACTACTCATGATTACAAATATCAATGATCTTATCGACATGGATCAAATGAGGTAGTGTGGTGGAAATTAGCACTCAATAGGTGATCTCATAGATGTGCTAATCCCTTATCAGTCCAATTCTCTTTAGATATGCTCATCAAACAAGCAAGAGAATTCAAAGGTTTCAAATGAAAACCAATATGCCTCACACAAAATATCTCAAAAGTAAGGTAAGACATATTCCAAAATGCTTAAGTAACAAGAACTTAAGACTTCAAATATAACATATATACAAAATCATGAATATATTCATGTACCAATGTTATCAAAAGATCATAAATAATAACTTTCATTCAATATCAATAAGAATGAGAAATTATAAGTCTCAATAATAATAAAAAAATTGTTACATAATGTAAAGAAATAACTCCCACTAACCAAGTACATCAAAGGACTCTATAACACCTATGTTAGAAACATGCCTATTAAAAACAGTAGGTCTAAGTCCCTTGGTCAAGGGGTCTGCCATCATTCGATCGGTATCAATATGCTCAATGATAATGTCTCATTTCTTTACAAAATCTCTAACAGATAAATATTTGATCTCTATATGCTTAGACCTACTTGAAGATTTGTTGTTTTTAGAAAAGAAAACGGCCGCACTATTATCACAAAAAATCTTTAGTGGTCTAGTTATAGAATTAATTACCTTAAGTTCTGAAATAAAATTTCGCAACCAAACAGCATGAGTTGCAGCGCCAAAACAGGCTACAAACTCAGCATGCATAGTAGATGATGCTGTAAGAGTTTGCTTGACACTTTTCCAAGAAACAGCTCCACCGGCTAACATAAATATGTATCCTGAAGTAGACTTCATGTCATCCACACATCCAGCAAAATCTGAATCTGAATAACCAATAACCTCAAGATTGTCAACTCTTCTATAAACAAGCATATAGCTTTTAGTTTTCTGCAAATATCTCATAACTTTCTTTGCAGCTAGCCAATGATCCATTCCAGGGTTCGAGAGATACCTTCCAAGAACACTGACAGCAAAAGCTATATTCGGCCGTGTACATACCTGTGCATACATAAGACTACCAATTGCACTGGCGTAGGGTACGTTCTGCATGGCTTTCACCTCAAGATCATTCTTCGGACTTTGACTCTTGCTAAATTTATCTCCCTTCACAACTGGAACTTCACCGGGTCGACAATTTTACATATTAAACTTCTTAAGCACACGATTAATGTATCCCTTTTGAGAAAGCCCCAGCATACCACGAGATCTATCACGAATAATCTCAATGCCCAAAACAAAGGAGGCTTCTCCAAGATCTTTCATATCAAAAGTGCTAGACAATAGTAACTTAGTATCTCTCAAAGACCCAAATCAGTACTAGCAAGAAGGATGTCATCAACATAAAGAATAAGAAAGATAAAATTTCTCCCACTGACCTTAAGATATATGCATTGATCAACCTTATTTTCAACAAATCCAAAAGAAGTGATTATTTCATCAAATTTCAAGTACCATTGCCGTGAAGCTTGTTTCAAACCATAGATGGACTTTTTCAACTTACACACCATGTGTTCCTTACCTTTTACCCTGAAACCTTCTGGTTGTGTCATATAAATCTCCTTATCTAGGTTACCATTCAAAAAAGCAGTCTTAACATCCATTTGGTGGAGCTCCAAATCAAAATGAGCTACCAAAGCCATGATAATCCTAAACGAGTCTTTTGAAGAAACAGGTGAAAAGGTCTCATTATAATCGACTCCTTCCCTTTGAGTAAAACCCTTAGCAACCAATCTAGCCTTAAATCTCTCAATCTGCCCTTTAGAGTCCTTCTTAGTTTTAAACACCCATTTACAACCAATAGGCTTACAATCTATGGGTAGATCAACGAGCTCCCATACTTCATTATGTGCCATAGATTGCATTTCATCTGACATGGCATCCATCCACATGCTGGATTGAGGGCTCGAAACAGCACTAGCAAAATTCACTGGATCAATTACAGGACCCACATCATAGTCATTCTCTCCAAGATAAACAATGTACTCATCAGAAATAGCAGATCTTCTCTGTCTTCCAGATCTCCTAGCAGGAGCTTCTGGAATAGACTCAACAGGTGCAGGAGTAGGAACAATAGTAGGGGCAGGTACGGTGTCCAGCTCAAGTTGCTGATGATCATCTCTGTGAACAGGTGCAGGCTTAACACTTTGCTGAATGGTAGGTAAAGGAATAGGAATTACCCCAACTTCCCTATCCTCAACGATTGGTTGTGATATCACCACATCAGCAGTATCAAGCTCCAAGAACTTTGCTATCTGAGACTCAACAATCCTAGCACCCGGTGTGGGACAGTAGAACCTGTATCATTTAGAATGATCTGGGTACCCAATGAAGTAACAACGGGTGGTTCTGGGATCAGTTTTTCTCTCAAATGGGTTATAAATTCTCACTTCTGCTGGACAACCCCAAACACGAAGATGATTAAGGCTAGGCTTTCTACCAGTCCATAATTGAAAAGGTGTTTTGGGAACAGATTTACTAGGGACTCTATTAAGGATATAAAGGGCACACTTAATGGCTTCTCCCCAAAGGTATGTGGGCAAGCTAGACCTACTCATCATACTCCTCATCATATCTTTAAGGGTGCGATTACGCCTTTCAGCCACACCATTCTGTTCAGGACTACCAGGCATGGTATATTGGGCAACAATCCTACATTCTTGTAAGTACTTGGCAAACGGTCCCATATGATGTCTAGTGACATCATGTTTACCATAATACTCACCACCACGGTCAGACCTCACAATCTTAATAACTTTTGATAATTATTTTTCAACTTCATTTTTAAAAATTTAAAATTTTCAAGAGTCTCTGATTTATCTTTTATAAGAAAAATATAGCCAAAACGAGAGAAATCATCAATGAAAGTGAGAAAATATTTGTTTCCACAAAAGGTAGTAGTGTAAGGTCCACTTATATCAGTGTGTATAACTTCAAGTAGGCCACTACTGTGGGTTGCACAATTTTTCTTAGTCTTAGTTAGCTTTCCACGAATACAGTCAACATAGGTGTCTAAGTCCCCAAAATCAAGTGGCATTAGAATATCATCATTAATAAGTCTTCGGATTCTTTCCTTAGAAATATGACCCAATCTTTTATGCCATAGGAAAGAAGACTTATCTTTAATTTTAGGTCTCTTAGACACACTATTATCAACATGAAAGGAGGCATACTCAAAATTATGGACTAAATTCAACTTATATAAACCATTGTTCAAAATACCACGCCCAACAATCTGAGAATTATGAAATAAATCAACCATGCCATTATGAAATTGAAAACAATAACCAATTTTGTCTAAAGAAGAAATAGAGATTAAATTTCGTCTAAAAGATGGTACATAAAAAGTATTTTCCAAAATAAGTTTAAAACCAGACTCTAAATTTAAAAAAATATCTCCTATGAACTCGACTCTAACTGCTTCGTCATTCCCTACTTTGAGCTGGGCCTCATTCTCACTTGGCTTCCGTTTGCTTTTGAATCCCTGCAAGGATACAGCAACATGAACAGTTGCACCACTGTCAAACCACCAAGAATTTGATGGGACATCAATTAAATTGGATTCAAAGCAAACTAAAGCAAGTGAGTTACCTCCTTCCTTTTTCTTTTTCTCTAACCAAGCTTGAAATTTGGTGCAATCCCTCCTAATGTGGCCCTTCTTTCTACAGAAAAAGCACTTGACCTCTTTCTTTATAACAGCATTTGGACCTAACACATTTTGAGGCTGACCATTACCTTTACCCTGCTTGTAAGTGTCCTGACCCTTATGAGGAGTATTCCCCTTAGGTTTCCTACGGTTCCCAAAATTCCCCTTTCCATGACTAGGTTTGGATTGAGAAACAAACATGGCAGTAATGGTTTTCTCCTTCTTAAGTTTCTCTTCCTCTAAAACACATTTGGCAATAAGATCATTCACACTCCAGGACATATCTTGGGTATTGTAGGCAGTTTTTATCTGGCTAAACTCTGGTGGAAGAGAATTAAGGGCATGGTGAACAATAAAATCATCTGAGATTGTGACATCAAGGTTTTTAAGTTTGGACTGGATAAACACAAGTTTGAGGATATACTCTCGTACCCCACTCACACTGTCATATTTCAAAGTGGTAAGCTCATTCATTAGGGTCCCAGTTTCAGCCTTACTGGATACTTTATATCTCTGTCCCACAGCATCAAACAGTGTCTTGGCATTATTGGTCTCAGGCAAACCACTCAAAAGATGCTCTGAGATAGATCTCTTAATCGCTAAAAGACTTAGGCGATTAGATCTCTCCCATTTTGCATACAACTCCTTTTTAGATGCTGTACTAGTGGCAGTAAGTGCGGCAGGTTCAGGCTGTCTCAAGGCCATATCTATGTCAACAATTCCTAAGGCAAACTCAATGTCTTGTTTCCACTTCTTATAATTCGAGCCATTAAGTAAGACAACAGTAGTATTGTTATTGTTGACTGCAAAAGTAACTGAACAAAATAAAATAATGATTAGCAATTAGCGGCAAAAAACAAATATGCTTTAAATTTAATCAAGCATAAACTATAAAGGATGGCTCGGTGCATCATTGCTGTCCCCCCTTTGGGCAGAGAGTGCAACATGCTATGAGATCCCTTCAGTAAACCACCAATGAGAATACCTAGATTAGAAAGTTCAATCCCCTTTGGGTAGAAAGAACATTCTTACCCAAATATTCTCTGATCAGTCACTGATTTTAACCCTGTCATTAGTACATACAATAACCCCCTTTGGGCAGGTTATTATAAGTAATAATACAACGGTTCGTCATGTTCAAACATGCAAGAAATATCAAGAATCAACAGGCGTACCCCTTTGGGCAGTGACGCTAGTATCAACTAAATATTTCTTGCCATGACATAATTATACATAAATTGCCCATGATTATAATTATTATTTTATACCCTTAAAAAATGTGCCCAAAAAAAAATAAATATTTAAATAGGCACTTTTCAGGCCATCAAATAGCCCAAAAAAATATTTTAATATTATACAATTAAAACCAGTGAGAGTAGATGTTAACTTTAAAACCAGAATATCAAAATTAGATAACTAGTAAAATTTCACCAAAAAATACTTCACGGTTTTCAAGATATTGCCAAATGTATATATATATATAAAATAAGGCCCCAAAAAAAAAAATAAAATATGCAGAAGCGTACCGGAATGTGATTGCTCCATCTTCAACTCTGAAAGATCAAAATTATTAGGGCTTGGTCTTCCTCTCTATCACAATCAATATGACGGTTATCAATGGGAACAACTGTCTGCATATTGTGAAGAGAAGGGACCTAGCCATTATATAGAGGGTGAACCCTAGTCTTACTGGGCCTTCCCATAAAAGGCCTGCAGTGGGTTTAATAATTGGCCCACACTAACCGTCTATCCTCATTATCCCTATTAGGTGCACATAAGCCCAACAAAATAGATCACAACAATATGGGCCTTATCATGTACGTTCTCATCTTTAACTTGGTTCTAACCCGTTTTTGACAAAATAAAAAATTAATTAATGTATGCTCAACATATGAAAAAATTCCAACAATCATACGATTGAACGATTTGAACCACCTCTGAGGGAGGACGTTGAGGATGGTGGGAATTTCTTAATTTATGTGTCTATATTTTCATGATTGTGATTGTCTATCCCTAATAATAAAAATAATAATAATTTTTTTAAATGATTAAAATTACCTTATTATGTTTTTAGGTTATTTTAAATTATAAAGGATAAATATGTTAAATTAATAAACAGTTTAAAAAATTACCTATAAAAAGTTATTTTTTCTCCAAACCAAAAGAAAAAAAAAGTTTTTTTTTTTTTTTTTTCAAACTAAGCCAGCAATGATTTATTGATATGTGAGAAAAAATAATTCCTCTTTCTTTTAATGCTTTCATTTCAAACAAATTGAGAAGTCACAAGCGCGAGAATTGATTCGGACTTCAGTGTTAACAGTATTTATTCTCTTTTCTTTACACCCACGTGATAACGATTTAACCTGATGGTGCTTTTGTTGCATGCATAATTATTTTTTCAAGCTAAAGCTAACTGACGTAGGTGATCCGAATTTAAGTAATACAGTGTTTAGAGTGACAAAAAATTAATATAAATTAGTAAAAGTTATAATATGTAATAAGAAAAAGTTAAGATTTTATGAAAATTTATAAAAATTTTTGATAAAATTTTAAAATTTCAAATGGAGCCTAATGAAATATATGTAGATATAGTTTTAGGCTTGTTAATTGGTTAAGATCCAGATTGATATTCGAAACTGGACAATTTCAGAGATGAATATGCCTACATTTAACTGCTGTTAAGGACTTCGTGTGGTAAATGTTACATCACACGAATATTATAGCTATATAGATATCATAATTAAGACAAATAATTTATATCGCATGCATGAAACAATTCATCTTTTTTTTTTTTTTTATTTGAGAGCTTGTTTTCATTAATTTTATAGTAAGAATGGAAGATTTTGTAGCATATTCATGGATGCATTCAGAAATTTTGTTGTATGGGAGAAAAATAAAAATTTAGCCAATCTTAAAAAAAAAAAGAAAAAAGAAAACAAAAATTAAAATCAAATATATATCAATAATATTTTAAACATAAGTAAATAAATCAACTGCCCGTCAAATAACAAAAGTAAAATAAAGCATATAAGTTCATATTATTAAACTAAATACAAACAATACGTATAATAAAACAAGGTATTAAAAAAATTCCGTGAGAGAGAGGGATAAAGAGAGAGGGAAAGCGCAAGAACTGTAGCAGCGAGAGAATAAGAGTTACAGACGAATTAAGGATATTTTCGTTATTTATGATGCAATTAATGAAAAAAAATTAACGGCTGGACTTAAGTGTTATAAATATTTAAGAATAGGGGGTGTAAGTGTAAGGTTTAAATATTCAGGTGGTTATGTGTAATCAATCTAATGTTCAGGGGGTCTAAGTGTAATTTATCCAAAAAAATATCAATTACGCTAGTCTCAAAAAAAAATATCAATTATATAATAAGCTTCCCGCCCCCCACAAATATACCACCCCCCCAAAAAAAAAAAAAAAACAATCCCTATATATATATATATATATATAATCCCTTGTTTTTTCAGTGATTCATATGCTGCAAAAAGTCATTCATTAGTTAGGTCCGAGGAATGGGCAAAGTTAAAACTATAAAAGAAGTTATAGTCTAACTTGCATTATAATTAATTTGATGGATGTGAAGTGTAAATCACTTTCTATTTGAAGCTTCACCGCACTTCATTAATTCTTTTTTCACATGTTAAGTATTTTAGTAGCAAGCTTTCATTATTAATGCACAAATAAAGAAAACATATATATATATATATATATATATATATATATATATATATAAATTGAGTACAAACGAAGAAACTTTTGATAGAAAGTAAAGGAGGCGTAGACAATATATGAGTGTATTTTCACGAGCACGCAATGCCCAAGCATGCTCCTCCATGCAATATACTTCAAATAATTAAACATTGTGTTCAACATACTTTGGACCCCCAACAAATTAAGCTTAAACGACATCAATTGGATGGCTTGCATTACATGCTTCACAAGTATCAAGTATCATTTCTTAAAAGTAAAGGGTAAAAATTGTTCTATATACATCTTCATGCAACATATCTGTCTTATTAGAAAATTACGCGTGATCTCCATGGTAGGAAACAATATTGTTGTTTGTTTAGCGATTCGTTGGATGAATTACTGGGAACCGTTGAAAATTATAAGTAAGCAAAAAAATTTGAAACTCTTTAGAAGTTAACTGGGTAATTATGTTATGCGATAAGGGAGCTCAATGGGAAGTTTCTCTTAGCTCGGAGTCAGGGTGCAAATTTTGAAGTTTGAACTACTAAGACTATTTACATGCTTTAATTTGTCTCTTGTACATGAGAACGTGTTGTGTACACGTTCTCTAAATTCAGGTTGAGGTTTTCTAGGATTTGTGAGAAAGAAAAATAAAGAGTAAGGTGAGAAATATTTTTCTAAGATTTTTTTTCTTTTTTAACGTTTTCTCTTTTGTTTTTGTAATCATTTTTATGTTGTCGGAGTTTTGTACTAGAAAATCAAGTTATGTACCGTACTCTAGATGTAGACAAATTAGCAAAACACGTCAATTTTATGTTTTTTGTGTGATTGCTTCTCAATTTCATTTATTTGCACAAATTAACTCGTATTATTAGAGTTGATTCGAATTCCACATAACAATATATGGGCCATAATGTTCAATTATTAAATATGCACGGAAAGGTTACTTATGTTTTGAAAAAATAAAATAATTTCTCAAAAATGAAGGTGGCATTTGATTTGTTTGTCTATTTTTTATTTTCTATTTTGAGCTCATTAGTCATTTTGTATTTTTGAAAATAAAAAAAACAATTCAAAAGGCATTTGGTCACTTGTGTTTTCAAAATTTGTTTTACAAAATAAAAAATGAGTCTACCCATAAAATGAAAAATGAAAAAAAAAAAACGTTTTGAGTGTTTCTAAGCTAAAATAAAGAAAATCTCAAAATAAAAAAAAAAATAGAATATTTTCTACTTTCTTGCTTTGGAATTTTTAAAGCATAAAACACATAAGCAGAAAATACAAAAATAAAAAACAGAAAAATAAACCAAATATCACCTAAGAGTTTGCCTTATTGAAGTGCCGCTTACTTTGATAAACATGACATTTTGATTAAAAACAAAAAGTTTCAATAGTTTTATTCATTTCATATAATTTTGTTTCACTAAAATTTAATTTTCTTTTATTGTTTACTAATTTTTATGTATGTTACTCACATTTAAAAAAACAAGGTAACAAAAATTCAAAATGAGAAAATCTAATTTGCGGTAAAAAAAAAAAAAGGTTTACTTATTCATTTTTTTTTCAGTCATATGTGAATTTTCATACTTTAAGTATTTTTTTGATATAATTTTTTGAAGTGACTAGTATGTTTAGAAGCTACTAAAAGAAAGAAACAACAACAATAACAACGATAATAATAATAAACTTTGACTAAAAAATCAAATAAAAGGAAAAAGAGTATTGAAACCTTTTTGCTTTTAAGAAAAAGTTATGTTAACCCAGCTAACTTTTGAGCAGTTCTTACCAATTAAAAAAAAAAAAAAAAACTTTTGAGCAGTTATTTGCCTACCCTGTTGGGCCAAGAAAAACGAAGGCCTACTTAAACTAAAAACACTACTACACTAGATTTGCATTCTAGTTTGGACGTTGGAGCGGCGTTAAGTATGCAATGAGGTATAAATTGTTTTGGACTCAATTTTCATTCTATCGAGATAAATCGCACTACCTATATATATATATATATATATGTATAATTAAACTTTAGTCACCGATCAATAGAAACTTTTAAAAAACTATACATTTAGTTGATGATTTTTCACATTTTAATTTTGTAATTGTCAAATTAATTTCCTTTTATATCCCTTAACTATCCAAATATTTATTATAGACACATTTTATGTATACATACACATCTGGCCTTTATAGGGGTGACCCAAATTTATATATTGTTCCTAATTATCACTTTCGATCTCATTAATTATATATATATATATATATATAGAGGTATGGGGTTAAAAGAACTAAAAATTATATATGTATAATATTATGGAAACTTTTAATGGTAACATATCAACGGGGCATTTCAAAGGGTTTAAAGCACATTCCATTGTGCTAGTTACATATTATCGAAGCTGACATGAGACTTCAGTTTTATAATTAATAGTTTTATTTAGTGCATGATCATTATTTCTCTCATTATGATTATACGTAAATGAGAGCTAAGAGGTATTGAGATTTTTGTTAGTAAAAACATACAGCAAATTATTAAAAGAAATTAATCCTAATAATAATAATAATAATAATAATTTTCAAACGTTAATAGCTAGTGTATACAATAAGCACAACCACGATCATTGTGTTTTATTATATCATGACATAAAATACAAAACATCTTTTAATGGCGGGCACATTTATAACACAAAATACAAAACAAAATTAAGTAATCCATGCATTGAGTGCATGTGGGCTAAAAGAAAGTAAGAGTAGTTATATATATATATAAAATATATAGTTATATATATAGGAGCGGAATCACGATTACAAAATACTTTGTTGTATGTCAAAATTCAATAATTGAAAATCTCTTAGAGAATTGATTGAGATTGAGCTGTTCAAGGGATAAGTTGAGTTGTTTAAGAAATAAGTTGGATTAATATTTTTTTTAGTCCAAAATTTACATAGTAAAAAAAAATTTATTTTATTTTATTTTTTTGGCACTAGGATCGTAGTGTGGCTCCACCCCTGCTTATATATATATATATATATATATTAGTGAATTATCTATCGATCGACAGTGTATCCAAATTGCTTAGCATATTTGACAAGGAAATTGAGCTCATGCTCCAAGGAGACGAGACCATCGCCGTTGACATCAGCGTTGCAGATTGCACGCCAAGCTCTCCATCCGGGCATGCAATCCCCCAGCTCCTGGAATGCTACCTTCAGCTCTCTCTTGCTCAGCCGCCCGTCCCCGTTCTTGTCGAACCTCTTGAAAAACGCTTTCAGCTGCTCTTCTGTCATCGCTTCTCCCGCACCACCACCACCGGAAGAAGAATTAGGAGAAGACTCACTCATTGTTGATCTACTGCTTCTTTGGAAACGATCTATCAATGGTGGGTGATTCATATAATTTGTTCTTTCCCAAAATGCTTTTTATAGTCACTCTAGAAAGCAAATATTCTTTACTTAATTTCCCCGAAGGCTTCTGCGTTTGCTTTTGTGTAACGCCAAGCCTTAGTGCGAAAACCCACTTTATTCCATTTCGTCTTGATGGGGCTTGTGTTGTGTTTTCTTCTGGGAAGTTTCTGAATTTTTTTTTAATATTTTTTTTAGGTTAGCAATTTGCTTTGATTGTCACTACTTAGGTTGCATTTAGAATTCTGAAAAAATTAAAAAAAAAAATCAAGGGTTGATATAAAAAAATATATTTTTGTAAAATCAGTTATTTAATAGTAACTATGGTAATAGAAAAAAATTTGTGAGTATTATTTTTAAAATAATTTTACATTTGAGATCTTTTGTTCAATCAAACACTACTATTTCATTTACTAACTAATATGTATTAGCATGATGTACTGTGTTTGTCTCATGGCCATCTGCCCAAATTATGCCCTTTTCCACAAGTATTGGGGGATAAGCTGAGTTAAACAGTTTTACATTTTAGTTTTATAATACTATCAAATTAGTTTTTAATTAATTCTTCAATATTATTTGAAACTTCTAAATAACCAATACAAGTATCACCCATGCATGCATACATATATAGGAAGTAAATATATATAGGAAGATCTAATCAGCTTGTTAGCATTTCATATAAAAGGAATTTTATGTAATTTTTGGTAATGAGGCTTCCACAAAATGCTACAAGTATACTTAGGGTATTAAGTGTATTGAAAAATATTGAAAAATTTTAAAAATTTCTAAAAATTTTTAAAAGTTATTCACATTTTATTTCACTACACAAATTACGAATTCACAAATTATCTTACTTTATTTCAACCCTCAAAATATATACATATATATATATATATATATATATATGGGCAATGTAAAATATGACTAAATTATATTAAATAAATAAAAATATATTAATAAAATTTGATCAACTTATAACAAGTATATATCTTCAAAAAAATAAAACAAAAATAGTTTTATATACATATCTAATTACTATTTATCGATTAAAGTCAAGTATATATCTTTATTTCATTTTTTATTATTCCAATCACAACTTCAATTTAACAATTTATATATATAAACACACTAATATAGCACTTTTTCGTGGCTCGGGGCGCCTTCTCGTGGTCACTATACGTGTGCGAGCCTAATTAAAGTCAAGAGCTGCAGCGAGCTGATGACTCAAGCTGCTGTTCTTTGCGACTAATAATGTGTGCGGAAGGAATGTGGTTCCATGGAGGCCTCGCAACTTTCGCCGTAGAAGAGATAAAGTATAGATATTCCTTACTTCTCGTTAGAAGAGGACATTTGCAATTTGAATTTTGCTTTTTGCTTCAAATTTGCCAGCAATGGAATTCTTTCTTATAGTCACGTTCAAGGAACGTATGCTTGAGTCAGCGGTAACTCTTTGAAAATAATGAATATTTTATACAACTCAACCCAAAACCAAAGTCACAGCTGTAAAGTGAGCATCCTAGAATCTTATTATAAGGAAAATAAAATTTCTTAGCACAGGTGAGTTGCGGGTGATGTGAGACAGTATGAAAGATAACTAACACACTTTGAGTGATATGAGAGAGTATGGAAGATAATAAACTCCTTTGTGTTAAGGGTGTAATCACGAGATGTGGGATAATATAAAAAATAACACACCCTTTTATGTCAAGAATGCAATTATAAAGTGAGGTGAGATAAGATAAGAATCATAAGATCTTATAAGAGAATCACTAGTAGAAATTGTGGAACTAACGACCGCCTAAGACGGTCGCTAAATGTGTAATAGCGGTCGCTAAAAGTATTACCGACGGCTTAGTGACCGCGTCAAACGAGTCGCATTTGCTTCGTCGCTAAAAAGATTTAGCGACCGCTAGGACGGTCGCTAAATTATTTGCGACCGCTCCTGCGACCGCTCGAGTTTAGATGTAGGGATACTAGCGACCGCTCATAACGGTCGCTAATACTGAAAAAGCGGTCGCTGTTTGTTTGGCGTGAAAATGGCGCGAATCAATAGCGACCGTAGGTAGCGGTTACTAAATACTGAATAGCGGTCGCAATAAGTTTCGCGCGGGAGCCATGACCATTTGCATTAGCAACCCGAATATGGACTATTAGCGACCGCCACCGACGGTCGCTAATTATAAGTAATTTTTTTTTTAAAAAGATTTAAATTATTTAAAAATCTCAATAATTATAATTTAAATTTTGTTATAATAAGATCTCAATAATTTGTTTTACAAATCAAATTATTTAAAAAATAATTTAATAATAATTTATTTTTTATTTATAATGATTATTTATTTAATAGTTATTAATTATTTATAATAACTATTATATTTAATTACTTATATATAAATATTTATATTAAATTTAATTTATTAAATTGCACATAGAATTAATGAAATTTTTCATAAAATTAGTAAAAAAAAAAAAAAAAAAAACGTATCTCCTAATTATGATTATATATACAAACACAATATCAAATTAGATTACAATTAAAATAAAATTTTATTATATACAAATGTTCAAAATACAAAAACAAAAATATATATAAATGTACTGATCAAAATATATACAAATAGATCCTAATCAGTCCAAGAGGGCCATCCGCCATCATCCGGGTCCTACAATGAAATAATAATGAAATTAGAACGTGATAATTAAGAAGACATGAATAAATAAATTTATATAATTTTAATGAGTAATAGTAACGAGAAATAAAATTTTTAACCTGAGGAGGAGGAGGTGGATGGCTCTGACTCTGAGAGAGGCGCCTCTCCATCTCAGCCATCATCTCGGCCCGAAGTGCTGCCTCTCGCGCGTCCATCTCAGCTCGAAAGGTCTGCAGCAGATCTTGATCGCGACGTCTGGCCTGAGAAGATGATTCTGATCGTGCAACGGATCGGCGTGGAATACCTGCGCCCCGCGTAAGCGTGTATCCATGACCATCGCGTCCGATAATGGAGAAAAATATCTCGTCCCTCCTCTCTTCGGACTCCCTCTCATCTGGCGACAGCTCGTCTAAACGTGCATTCAACTGCGCCTAATGCAAACAAGCCGAAATAGAAAAAATAAGATAACTAACTATATTATCTAAAGAAAAAATTAAATTATATGTTGATTGGACAAAATATTAAAATTTGTTACCTGTATAGCCTGAACCTCCGGCGAATCAGTACGTCGAGTCGCCAACCACATGGACATCCGATCTGTCCTCAGGCCCCTCCTCTGTCCTCTGTTGAAAGGTAAATTATATGTTAATAATTTACTATCATTAAAAAAGATAAATAAAAAAGTTGCTATTGGCGTGATAAGCTCATGTTTTTACCTCGTGGCGAACCTGAGAAAAGTGTCGAGTCCCCTCCTTGTGCCTCGGCGCCTGCAATCCTCGATTTCGCGAGTTCCTTTGGGCCTCCGCCTATTTTAAGTTTTTTTCGATTACTTTTTGTAATTTACGCTTAATAACGTCAAAACTTAAGGAAAAATAATTAACTCGCAATCTACTCACCTGTGCCTCGGGACTCGACCAATACCTGACGAGCTCAGCCCACTGGTGGGGAAGAACGCCCGGTGGGACCCGCTGGAGGATGTCAGGGTCATTCTCATGACCTTTCCAGTATTTATCTTTAATCTTATTTTTATGATCCTTCCACATCTTCCGACACTTGGCAAACATAACGTCCCGGAAGTCTGGATGAACATCAACTACATTGGCCTAAAAATTACAAATTGTAGAATATTATTTGTTAAAAGTTTCAGCACATAAACCACGTACAATTAGATAAATAAAATTTTCATACCTGTACCTCGGTCCATAGACCCTCGAACGTAGAATCTGGAAAACAATCCCACTCGAGGGTGGTCAGCGGGAATCTGATCGGATTCTGGACCAAATGTCCGAGCTGTGAAATCAAAGACCGTCCATCATTCCCAACCGGATGGGGCGTGTCATCCCACTGAACGGTCATCCACTGAGATCCGCAGTTCCACTGCGGCAATCCCTTCGAGGGCCCTCTGCCGGACCTCGAAAGCCTGCTCGGAGTGGGAGAATCTGTTTCAAACAAATTGTTACATGATAAAACAACAGAATATACCTACTGTTGTTGGATAAGATACATTCTGAAATTAAAGAACTTTACCTGCATCTGTGTCAGTCACTGAAGGACGCGTGGACATAGGGGGTGAAGGTGGGACAGCATCTGCTAAGCTATTCCCGGCACAGGATAGCCCCAGACGCTCAGCCATCGTCTTAGGACCAGTCCTCTTCCTAGAACGTCCGAACATGGCTCCCTAACTGTTCACAATTTAAACTTATTATAATTTCAAATACAAAGAAAAATAAATTTAAAATCTACCTTGTTCGGATAAAAAAGTACACAACCGTGTATTAAGTATGTAAATCAACCGTATCTCCTTCGACCGTGTCCCTAACCCAATTAACATCTTCATCACGTTGGACAATTGCATCTTGGTCAAGAGCTTGTTGGGCGAATGGATCAATATCTGGCTCATCGCAGTCGATTTGGTATTACCCCCTCCTTGACATTTTAACTGCAACTTGCCAGTTGGGATCAGCTCGATCGCCAACATAGTAAACTTGCTCTGCCATGGATGCCAGTATGTATGGTTCAGCTTCTATTTGTACATCTCGATGTAACAAATTGTTTAAATTGACCAATTTAAATTGGTACTTATCAGCTTTAACCCCACGAATTGGATCAGCCCAAACACACTTGAATAATAAATATCTTAAACCACGATTGTAAACGATTTCAATAATGTCATTCAGTTGGCCGTAATAGTAACCACCGTCAATAGATGGACAACCGATGCCACTATTTTGTATTGCTCGCCTATCATCTACTTCTTTGATGCGAAATCGAAACCCATTGATGTCACAAGCTGTGAAACGTCGAGCTGTCGTGTAAGGACCATCAGCCAACTGTTTTATTTCATTGGTCAAAATAGAATCCGTAGTACTTCGTAAATTGTACTTCGTAAATTGTATACCTATGAAATGTAAATTATCATGAATTAATTAAACACAAATTAATTGTGATGTGAAAATCATATAAAAACATATGAAAATATTTAACACATACGTAGTTCTTAAACCAGTCATGAAAACATTGATAATGGGACATTCGAATTTGATTGTCTGTTGCACGAGGCATGTTCTGTTTCAGCTCGTTTATGTGTCTCCTGCAATGCAAATCAAACAGGATTGAGAATAATCACGATTTTTATTACAAATATGATGTAATTAACTTTCTTTATTACGACAACGTGACTTACTGGGTCAATGGCACAACTGATTGGGTGTTGAAGAGCACGAACCGATGAGCTTGGATCCACTCGATATGGTTGAGATCAAATGACGTGCCTTCCCCAATAGGGCCTTCATTTATTCGCTCCGACCTGCTAAAAGTCGTTTGGACATCATCGTTTAGATATGCCGCACAAAAATTTATGCACTCATCCATCAAATATCCTTTCGCTATGGATGCCTCCGGTTGAGCTTTGTTCCGCACATACCTCTTCAATGTGTTCATATATCGCTCGATCGGATACATCCACCTAAATTGGACAGGGCCACCAAGCCGGGCTTCTTCAGTTAGGTGTATAGTCAAGTGAACCATTACATCAAAAAATACCGGCGGAAAAATTTTCTCTAGATAACACAGTGTCAAAGCAATTCTGTCCTGCAGACCCTTTAAATCTTCTGTACGGATTACTCTGTAACACAACTGCCTGAAGAAATTACTAAGCTCGATCAACGGCTGCACAACATTATTAGGCAAACATGTCCTTACTGCTATAGGTAACAACTGTTGAAGCAGGACGTGGTTTTCATGACTTTTCAAACCCTGTAACGTCCGTTCGCTCATGTTGACTCGCTTCGAAATATTCGAGCAATATCCATCAGGTACCTTCACGCCTTTCAGAATTAACAAGAACGCATCATTCTCCTCCTTGCTCATGGTGTACTGTGCAGGTGGCATGTATGCCCTGTTGGACTCTCCCGGCTGCAAGTGCAATGGAGTTCTCAATCCCATCTCCTGCAAATCACGTCGAGCATTAGCATTATCCTTTGATTTCCCCTTAACACCAAGGATCGTCCACAATATATTATCGCAAACATTATTTTCAATGTGCATGACATCCAAGTTGTGCCTGAGTAAGTTGTCTTTCCAGTAGGGCAACTCATAGAAAATACTTTTCTTCTTCCAATTATGGGTTCGGTTCCTATTTGCACCAGAAATAGATGGTAGCGGGGGGGCTAACAGATCCTGAAAGTCATATACTGTTCGAATTTGCTCCCGCTCCATCTGGGCCAGCAATTCGACCCCGGTCATTGCTCGTGGTGCCGGACCGAACTCCCGAGTGCCGTCAAACGAGACTCTGTCCTTCCTAAACCTATGCAACGGAGGTAGGAAGTGTCTATGACCCATGTACGCCCACTTTCTACCATACTTTAGCCAAGTTGACTTCTTGCTCTGATTGCAACAAGGACATGCGAACTCTCCTTTCGTGCTCCAACCAGATAAGTTGGCGTACGCCGGAAAGTCGTTAATTGTCCATAGTAATGCTACCCGTAGTTTAAACATTTCATTTCTTGTTGAGTCAAATGTCATCACACCATCAGTCCATAATTCATTAAGCTCTTTAATCAATGGTTGCATATAAACATCTATTTTATCCCCGGGACCCTTAGGTCCGTCAATCAATGTCGATAGGATGACAAAAGGTTGCCTCATTCACAGCCAAGGTGGAAGATTATATGGAACTAACAGTATAGGCCACGTACTGTGAGTTGCCCCAGTCATGCCTGAAAATGGGTTAAATCCATCAGCCGCCAAACCAAGCCGTACACTGCGAGAATCGACAGCGAAATCAGGGTGTCTTCTATCAAAATCCTTCCACGCCGGAGAGTTTGTTGGATGGGATAAGTTCCCATGATCCCCCCTGTTCTCGGCATGCCAAGTCATTAGTTAAGAGATCTTGGATGACATGAAAAATCTCTTCAATCGTGGCTTAAGTGGAAAGTAGCGCACTTGCTTTGCAGCCACAAGCTTACCACGATTTGAACTACCCAAACGATTCTGCCGAGTTTGGATAGTACCAACATTCTTCCATCTCGAAACACCACACACGGTACACGAATCGAGGTTGCCATTCTCATTCCGAAACAACATGCAACTATTGGAACATGCATCCAGAGTTTCGTATGTGAATCCCAAATTCTCAGTTAACTTGCGTGACTGGTAGTACGATTCTGCAAGCTTAGCTCCCGCTGGTAAAACCCTACGGAGTAACTGTAGTAGCATGTCAAATGACGTATCTGACCAGTGATTCAACGCCTTCAAATGTAACAACTCAACGATAAATGACAATTTACTGAACTCCTGACATCCAGGATATAATTCTGTCTGCGCATCATCGAGTATTTCAAAATATCTCAATGACTCATCATCTGCACCCGAGCGGGGACTAGTTCTACCCGTCAGATTAATACCGGCACCGTTGTCTTCATGTGTCAATCCACATGCGATATCAGCTAGCATCGCGAGCATTGGATCAGCTTCCTCTGCAACCTCGGCCTCCACCTCAACGGTTTCTTTCGGACGAGAGGCGGTATACTCTTCCCCATAGAGAGTCCAAAATTTATACTGCTTCAGGAACCCATTACGGATCAGGTGCTCTCTGACAACCTCCCGTGTATAGTAATACCGGTTAGCACACTTCCTGCAAGGACAACTAATGTACCCACTGGGAAACCCACTGGTGAATGCAATAAACTGATTAATCCCCTCCACATACTCCGGGGACATCCTATTCGGCAAATCAATCCAACTCTTATCCATCTCGCTTAGAGTGTCTGTGGAGTCCCAAGAGGAAAAAAATGTCATTACTATAAAATGTAGTGCCATATGCAAAACACCTAGTCTTAAACTTTACCTTCTCATTACAGGGTGGTTGGTCCTATCCCATTCGAGAATACACGATCCAACTTGCACTCAACAACTCAATGCCGTTGTCCCCTAATTAGATAAAATTTCGGCAGCATGTCCGCGTGGTTCTCCAAGTACACGATACACAGACGACATCAGTCGTACCCTGTGTACGCACCCGGAGAACAACAGGACGTCAACCGAAACTTCATCTAACATAGGACAGTACATGAGTTGTTGAATACAGGATGGATAATTGCATTCCCAAACTGTCCATACTGGACAATTCAAGAATCACGTACGTCAATCCCCGCACGTTCATCGAAAGGACAACGAACCTAGTCAAAGACCTAATCCGTTACCTAAGGATGACCAAATAGGTGGCGTACAAGATTCTTAAACGGGTCTAAGTTTTACTAATATATGCAAATGAATAAAATAAAGTAGTTCTTAATGTCTGTTTGTTTTCTAACTTAGAATAAAGTATTTAGATGTTAGATTGGGCCTAGACAAGATTAGGAGTTTTATTGTAGTTACTAATTGAACTAATTAACTCTTATTAATTAACTACTGCTGCTTGTGTAATTAATTACTATATTATTCGGTAAATTACCTAGAAACAATATTATAATATTATTGTTTGACCTAATTTTCTTATCGTATTCGTATTGGATTACACTGGGCCCAAGCAAGATGTTGGATTGGGCCCAGGCAAGATTAGGAGTTTTATTGTAGTTACTAATTGAACTAATTAACTCTTATTAATTAACTACTGCTGCTTGTGTAATTAATTACTATATTATTCGGTAAATTACCTAGAAATAATATTATAATATTATTGTTTTACCTAATTTTCTTATCTTATTCGTATTGGATTACACTGGGCCCAAGCAAGATGTTGAATTGGGCCCAGGCAAGATTAGGGGTTTTATTGTAGTTACTAATTGAACTAATTAAATATTATTAATTAACTACTGCTGCTTGTGTAATTAATTACTATATTATTCGGTAAATTACCTAGAAATAATATTATAATATTATTATTTGACTTAATTTTCGTATCGTATTCGTATTGGATTGGACTGGGCCCAAGAAAGCCCAAGAAAAGTGTTGGATTGGACCCAAGCAAGATTAGGGGTTTTCTTCTAATTAGAGTTAATTGGAGTTAATTATTGTTATTCAAAAAAATAACACTTCAATACATTATACGAAGATCAAATATACAACAAATAAAATAATACAATACAAATTAAATAAATTAACAATAGATATTACGAACAATTCAATATTTACTCATTATAACATAAATCAAACTATGATTTCAAATAATAAAAGTATTTTCAATCATTTGGGTAACCAGCCATTACAATATTAATTGAAACAATCTAATTTAACCTAAATTAATTATATTATTAATATTCTAATTCGTTATTTAATATTTTAACTAATATAAATATTTAATGAACCTAAAAATTGTAATTTAATATTATTATTTACCTAATCTAATTATTTTTAGTATTATTATTTAATTCAAAATATATAAATTAACAACAAATATTACGATATTAATATTTTTTAGTATTATTGTTTCCTATTTATGATACTTTTTATTTAATATTTTTCATAATATTTTTTTTAATAATTTTTAAGTATGCTATTTACATTCATGAAAATGTTATAAAATAAGAGAATTTACATACAAGTAAAAATTATTATTAATTTTTTTTTGTCTTATGCATCGATTCTTATTTAAAAGTATTCTTTTTATGAAAAAAAGTAATATGTTTAAAAGTTTACAAACTTTATTGTATTTAATTTATTAAAAAATCTATCAACTTTTACTAACTTTTTATACTTTTTTCAAATTATATATTATTTTTACATTAAACTATATATTAATTCTCATATTTTTAGTAGTATTATCTAACATTATAAATATCATAATATAATTTAATTTCCGTAAGGTAAGTTAATCAATTTATTTATAAAAATTATCATATTGAGTGAAAATGTTAGCATTGCTTCAAAAACTCTCTCTACCCTTTGTCATTTTTTGTTTTTATAAAATTACAAAGTTAATTTCATAGTGAAGAACAATTAAAATTTGTTTTCACTCTCGTTTTTCTTTTCTGTTATAAATATTTTATTAATTTCAATACTTAATCTATTTTTGTTGCATCACATTAAAAATGAATTATTTTATTCAAAGATTTTATTAAACTAAAATTATTTTTGATAAATGTTATAATTTATTTAATTTAATTATTTTAAAAATAAATAATATAGTAAAATTTATAAAAAAAGTTAAAGAAGGTTGAAGAAAGTTGATAAAAATTGAAAGAAATTAAAAATGTGTTTAGTAAATTTTAGCGAAGTAAGTTGATAAAAATTATTAAGTGATAAAATTGTTGTAGCCAAACAGGCTCTAAGTGACTCTTGCCATTTAACCCATTGGAAACAAGTCCATGTCCATCAAATATCAATGTCCAGCAATCCTCTAAGAAGAATATATGCATGAGGTCAACATGGCCCTGGAATTACGGATCAGGGTGGCCTGTGGTCCACATGTTATACAAAAGAAAAATCCTCCTGGACTAGAATAAAACAAACTAAGAAGCTAGTAAAATTATAATGATATAACGGTGCTAGAGTTATAATTAGAATAATTTTTTTTATAAGTTTATTATTGTTAAGTGTCGTTTTAAGAATTGGTTAGTTATAGTCAAGTTGATAGGTAGAGTTGAATATATATATATATATATAGCGGGAGAGAAATTTTTTAGTAATTTTTACTTTTTTTGACATTTGGTAACTCCTTAAAAGTTACTAAAAAATTTGAAATTTTTTTCAACATTTTTACTAAATAATTAAAAGCTTTTAAAGAATTCTTATTTTTTACATACATAAAAAATGATATTTATGTATGAAAATTTTTATTAAAAAAATTTATATTATAATTTGATTCCTCAAAAATTTTTAAAAATAATTAGTCTTATTAGAAAAAAAAACTAATATTGGTATATATAAATTTTGAATTAAAAAAATTTAAGTTATAAATCAATCTCTTTAAAATTTAGTCAATTACCAAAAAAAATCTCCTTAAAATTTTATTTTCTCTTAGTTGTTATATGATAGTGTTTAAATGGTTAAAAAAATAAATTAGTGAAAAAATAACACGTGACAAAATTTAATTGAAAGATATTAAAAATAGTTAATAAAAATTTTTAATATTTTTAATAAACTAAATACTCCTATATAATCTAAAATTTAAAATTCAATTGATTATACTATTTGTATATATATTATTTTATTTTTATTCATTAAATATAATTTTTTAAGTCCAAGTTTAACGCCCCAAAAAAATAGCTCCCAGGCCAAAAATTTGACTTCATCTATGAGGATTGATGTGACAAAAGGTCACATACATAATTTTCCAAGTATCCAAAAAAATTTTCCAAGTATCACAAGATATTAATTTCCTTATTTTTCATGCCAAGTGGTCACATTATTATATTTCTTCTAAGTTATTATTTTATAATATATTTTACCTATCATATTAAAAATAGGTATTTAAATTATAAGAATTTAAATATTCATTATATTTTTATAATTTTAATCTTAATAATTAAATAAAAAATTAAATAAGTATTTTTTTTTCATTTTATTCTAACGTTCTAATTCTATCTTCAGAATTTTGAAATTCTGAGAATTTCAAAGTATCCTCAGAATTTAAAAATTATTGAATTTTAATTCAATATTACAGATACAGCTATATTATTTAATTAAAAAAATTTAAATTAATTTTAATCATTAAATTTTAATTTAACGGTATAACTTGCAAATCATGAAATTTACATAACTCTCCCAAATCCTTTAAATTTATCGTCTATACTAGCAACTTTTGGAGTACAGTAAAATAATACAAAATTTTATAAATTTCTACAAACACAAATTACAAAATAATAAAATATAAATTTTTTACTCACTGCACAAAACACAACAATTTTTCCCACTAACTAAAATTTTCTTCTAAAATCTCTTTTTCTTTCTTCCAACATACCAATTTTTATAAAATAAAATTAAAAAATAGAATATTAAAAAAACAGCAAATAAAAAATACAGAAAAAAAATAGCAAACAAAAAAAAAACAGAAAAAAACAGCAAATTAAAAAAAATTAAAAATAACAGCAACATACATAAAAAAAAATATTACACAGTACGCACATGAAATAAACAATTTAACGAGTAACTAAAATAAAAAAAATTAAACAAACAATAATACATACATGCATGTATAGATAATCATCAAACCCCCAACCACAAAAACAAAAAAAAATTATTTACATTTATCCAACAATAAACATGAAAAATACAAAAAATAGAAAAAAAATTTCAAACTAAAAAAAAAAATCCAAACCTGGTACGGTGTAGTATTGCCTTAACCTAAAAAAAAACTACAATAAACAAAAAAAAAATATTAATGCATGTTTATTAGAGAGAGAGAGAGAGAGAGAGAGAGAGCAAGAGAGAGAAAGAAACAAACCTCCGGCGACGGCAGGCCACCTCCGGTCCGGCACGGCAGAGGGGGGAGAGAAGAGAGAGTGCAGGGGAGGGAGAGGAAAAAAAGGGAGGGAGGGAGAGGAAAAAGAGGGAGGCGTTCTGCCCAATATAATTAGAAAATCAGCGACCGCTTTAAACGGTCGCTAATACGGTCGCTAGAAGAGTATTAGCGACCGCTTTAAGCGGTCGCGCGAATTTTTTCGTCGTCGATACCTTGCCGCACGGGATTAGCGACAGCAGTTTAAGCGACCGCCTTAAGCGGTCGCTAATACAATTATAGCGACCGCTTTAAGCGGTCGCCCGAGGTTTCCACTCGCCAATTACCCAATCTCTAGTAGTGAATAGAACGTTTTAATGCATGTCATGTGGGACAGTATGCATAGAAGGTACCGTAATATGAAATATAACACACACTTTTTGTGTTACGAACGTAATTATGAAGTAAGGTGAGGTAAAATAAAAACCTTAAGATCTTATAAGAGAATAAAATCTTTTAGCATATATCATGTGTGACAGCATGCATAGAAACCACCGCAATTATAATGTGAGAATTATAGGATTTTATTATGAGAATAAAACCTCTTTTCACACAGGTAACATGAGACAGCATGAAAGTTAACAGTGTTGAAATATATGTAAATGTATATACCCCCAATACATATGTTGGCAAGGATGGGTTATTAAGATAATAATTTTTTGTACTTCTCTAAAAGATGAGAGAGATAGAATATTTAATTTAGATAAGAATTAATGAAAATGCTGCATCAAGACAACTCAAGGAACATAGCAGTATAGGGGGCACAGCCCCCAATCGTAAAATCAGGGACGTTGTGGGTTCAAATTTCTACGGAAGTTTTCTCTCCACAAGATTATTAACATAAATTTTGCTTATATTTATTCGGTTTGTGATTCTTATGGAATATTTTCACAAGATCGGGTTTACTTTGTAAGAGTAAATTCAATGTCATCCTATCTTAGTGAGATAAAATTTTTTAAAAATCTCTAAAAATTATTATTTTTTATTTCACTACACAAATTATAAATTTATAACTTTTATCAAATTATTTTATTTTATTTTATTTTTTGTTGTCCTAAACGCCACTTAAATCATATGAATTTCTTTCCAGTTGAGATCGCCGTGCCCCAAAATGCGCCCTGTTGTCAATTTTGTCGATAATGAAAATGGGCAAAATGGGCTCTCACTCATGTGAGCCCGGTTGGCTGCTGCCGCTCTCGGGTTGAGGTCACTGACCAAAGGGTTTGGGTGTTTAGTTTATCAAAATTGATTAAAATTTATTAGTTTTATTTTTTGATTTCTTTGAATTAAATTTTAATATATATCATTTTAAGTCAAATTTTTTTTTATATATTTTGTCATTCAAATCTTCAATTCTTTTTAATTAAATTTCATTACGTATTATTTTTACAGTAATTTTTTTTATACTTTTTCATCATTCATACACCATCCAACGGGTAGAAAAATGGATGATTAGATGGTATCCAATTTCATCGGACGGTTAGCAAAGCCTCAAAAGTAACTTCCAACTACCCGAGTCCCCCATTACTTATTCTCCTCGGATCTCGTTCTTTTACTCGTTGACCGAAGCTTTAAACAGGAGGAGGTGAAGCGGGTCTTCATCAACACCGAACTTCTTCCTTTCCTCGTGTACTCTTGGTGCCACAAAATTAATCCAAATTTTCCAATCTGCACAAGGAAGGTTTCAAGCGAGGGTTCTTCCTTGCACTTAAAAATTTGCTTTTCTGTTTATATATATATAAATATATATATATATATATTTTTTTTTTTTCAAGAAGATGAAGACAGAAATTGGTAGTCCTGGGTTTGAATGGGAGAAAAAAAAGTTAAGGGATTTTGGGTATTTTGGAATCAATTTTTTTTGGGCTATTTAATTAAATGCTAATCCGAGGATGAAATTCAATACCAGAGCCAGAAACAAAGGGTAAATTTCCATCCCAACTCCTTATTTTTGTGATGCATATTGCCAAACTTGTATACATAAGATTGATGGGTTCAATTATGTCATTCATACTTGTGGTTAGCATTTTTCTAGTTCACAACATTCCTAGATATTGGCGTATTTATGTATATTTGATGCGCATGTATGCTCTGTCGAGGAAGTGTTAATAATTATAATTTGGGTAAATTATATTGCTCTCCCCTAAAGAATAGCATAATTATAAGGAATTTTGTTTTTAACTATTTAAAAATTGTAAATATTTATTTTATTTTCAAATATTGTTAACAATTGTCCCATTCCATTGGTTTTTTATTTAACAGTGTTAAAAAAAAAAAATTGCACGTAGCACAATTTTACTAATCTAATAGCATTATAGGGAGCTTTCTTAATATTTAAAAATTTAAAAACATTTCTAACTATTTAAAATTACACTACCATTTAAAAATTATATGGACCTCTTTTACTTTTAAAATATTATTATGTAATTGATGAACATATTTTTTTTTTGGGGTAAAATACACTCAATTACGTTATAATTTACTACCAATTTTACTTCTGGACCAGTATTTTCAATTGTACAGATTTATCTTTGTATATTTGCCTTAAAAGTCAAACAATTAACAGTGAGACTTCAAGGGGCCAAAAAAAAAAAAAAATCATAGGCGGAAGATTGCAACTAATTAGAAGTAATTGTTACCCAAAAAAAAAAAAAGAAAAGAAAAGAAAAGAAAAAAAAAAACCCATAAGTTTTGAGATGAGATTTTGAGCTAAACTAAAAAAAAAAAAAAAAGGTAAAATTTACCCAAGTCTAATATTAGGTCCTAAAGTAAAATTTTTAGTTAAATTTCCAAAATTTAGTGAGCAAAATGAAATTATGAAATTTACCCAAGCATGTATGTATGGATCTTAATTTAAGACTAACCAAAAGCGAGTCCATTTTCAGGCACAACACAAACCTATTTGCATGCTTCGAGTTTGCTCCTTGAAAAGCAAAATGTTATTAAAAAGCCAATCAACTGAGGACAGATTTGATTTCATTGATCACAAACAAATTGCTGACAATATGTCCTCTTTGCCATGACAACCAAATTTGGGTTTAGGGATTGAAACTTTGAAGAAAAAGAAACAACCTAAGTCAAAATACCAACTATAGCTACCGCCAAAGACAAAAACAAAAGCCCACATCCCCATCCACAGTTCATGCCTCTCTTCATGTACATACTTTTGTTTCAAATTATCTGAGCCTGAAAGAATTAATATGTCCATTTCCTGCAACTCCCCAGTACCTGTTTTGTTTCTTCTTGCTTGAAAGTCGAACTCTTATCCACTATGACTAGATTCCGAGTTGCTTGCACTCCGTTTGTGTGATGTGCTTGAGCTGTTGGTAGCTGAAAAATCCGTCGATGTCTTAAATTCCTGCGACATTGAAATTAGATTTCTGAATCAATAAGAATTCACGTTAAAAAATATTGGATATGAGACAGAAAACGATAATAATAGGACACAAGTAAAATTTACAAATAAACTCTCTGTCTAATTTTTCAAATCAGTGCAGGCAATTGTCTTTGCTGGACCTTTCCTCGGTCCACCTGTGCGCATACCCTTGCAACTTTGGGTTGAGAAAGCCCAAGGCTGACCATCAATTAAAAGCACTTAACGGGCTGAGCAATTTTTTTTTTTTTGGGGGGGGGGGGGAGGGGTTTCATTTCCTAATCAGGCTCGGTATCTTGGTACGTCTTCTTTGCAGGAAAAAGAAAGAGAACTCAATCACGGAAAATTTGCTACAGCTACGACGTGTGACGCAATATTCGTGTTAGCGATCACTATGGCCAATTGCCTACTCCCCTTAAACTTTTTCCTTACAAGGATGCACATGCATTACGCGTAGAATTTCTCAAATTCCTCTTCTTCCGGCTATCATCCTCTGAAGCAAACAATGACCCATTCCCTGTTCTGTACAGGACTGGCCAAATTCGAACCTTGGAAAAGGAGTGGACCCACATAATTTTTTTCATTTCTACGCCATCCCCACAAGAGCATATATTTCTGTATTTGTTAAAAACTCGAATATTGTTCTTTCTTTCTTTCTGCACTATCAATATTCCCCTCTTGTCCCTTCCCTAATTTATTTAAATATAAAGAGAACTATTGTGAAATTTAATTTTCATAAAGAAAGTGACCAAAAATGCTTATATAGTTGATTCCATCAATCTCCCCAGGTTGTCCTCTCCTACTTATTTCAAGGTACATAGGAACTGTGAAATGTTAAGGATTAAAAGCAGGAGTAGAGAATTTAAAATCAGTGGAAGGTAAAAGTATAATTTTCAGATGCTTGAAAGCAAAAATAAATAAAGGGGACAAATGTGTAAAAGTAATGAGGCTAAAGTGAAATTCCTAGGAAAATAGGGCAAAAATACGGAGTTAGTGTAATTTTCTAGATCAATGTAATTAATTGCCATCATTGGGCCTCACCTCAACCCTGTCTTTTGATTAAAACTGCTTATATAACCCTTGGGCCTAGCTCAACGGGTGACTCCCTGATTGTGGGGGGCTGAGGTTACAACCCGCAAGGGTTCGAGTCTCCGTTAGTGAAATCCAGTCTCGTTGAGTTATTCTAAGGGCCACCCACCACACGGGCAAGCGTGTGACTTAAGCGGTTTGGCGGGCTTGTGGGGTGTTCGTCGGCCCCCGGTTTACCGGTCGGCTACACGGTCCGTTGAGGGCTGTAATAAACCGGCCGGGTTCCGAGTCACAAAAAAAAAAAAAAAAAAAAACTGCTTATATGGTCAAACTTTGTTCTACCTTAGGGGAATGCCAAGTCCACAAACTAAAAATGACATTTGGTTAAATATCCAAGGCATTCAAAGCCATTTTGAGTACCAAACATGATTCAAATTGACAAAATGATCAACCATAACATTGATAGATTACAACATCAAAACATGATTCAAATTGACAAAATGATCAACCATAACATTGATAGATTACAACATCAATTTCGTTGGAGGAAACCACACCTTTTTTCTATATGCTTTTATAATTGCAGTCAATAGCTCGTCTCCTGCCAATTCTCTTACTCGGCGTATCAATTCAAGGCGTGAGATCTTCCTTTCCTACGTAACAAAATTACAAATAATGTTATGAAAAAGAAATCTGAATATTCATAAACTGTCACAAAATTTGAGTGAATGACACTTACTCTATGAGCATTTTGGTACTTGGTGATCATACTAATGGTACGAGGAGGTAAGAACTGTGAAAGAACAGAGATTAGTGTAGAAAATGGCATCCAGGGTGAAGTTGGTTTCCTCAACAAAGATTGAATCCTTTGCTCACCTAATCAATTGTGAATACAAATCAAATGATTCAAACATTTCAAACTATTCCAAAATACTAACTTACCATTAAAACAATTAAACCAACCATAGAGAAAATGTCAATTTTCTTACCTTTTAAGCGAGGAGTTCTAAAAGTCACAATATACTCTGGCAAGATATGTGTATTCATGTGGGTATTCCAAACTATGTACTTCTTCGGATTCATGAGGTTATCAACACCAGAATCAAACTCCTCAGAGCTCGGATGATATTGTTCAGATCCAGGATGGACAAGCTCCATGTTTCCCAAAATAACACGGCAAAGCAACAAATGTCTTAATCCATCCTTATCAACAACTGATGATTTCACACTGTAAGAACAAATAAAAAAACTAGTAAGCTGAATCTCATTTTTCAAATGTCACACATCATAGATTATACGAAAAATGAACATTGATCAAAAGAGAACGAAAACTTCAGGCGGAATAAGGATTAAAGACTTGCTTACCTATCAGTAGGGGAATGATCAGGAGAGAGATAGATGCCGCGGCCATACAATCCCTTATTCTCAGCATTCCCACAATGACCAAATCCATAAGAAATAATCTTCTCAATCTCATCCTTAGAAGAACCAAACCAAGCATACTTCAAATTCGCATTACCATCACCACATTTCTTTTCCATTGCCCGAGCGAAAATATGAAAGGATTGAAGCCGGGCTTGCCCTACAAAGCTAGAACAAGAATTTCTATGGATGGAAACTACAGAGGTCTGCATTCCCAGAGTACCCAGACCTGAAATGAACCTCTGCCTGATGGTCCCGTACAGCTTATCTTCTTCATCCACTTTGATCAACCCATCACCAAACAATTGAGGCTCCTGATTGCTGGGTCCAGAAATCCCACTTTCACAATCAGAAATTGATTGTTCTTCGTCATGATTTTGGTCATAATCTGTCCCCGAGACTGAATGTTCATTGCCCGAGTGGTTAATCCGGTTATCTAATGCAAGGGTCCTAGTTTTGTTAGAAGAAGAAACTAAACCTCTAATCTCATTCACAAACTCTTCAGTAGCTTGAATTGGAACCGAGAGGAACCGACATTGATGAGCAGCTCTAGCAGACTCCTCCATAACGAGCAATTCCAAAGAAAATCAAAGTTGTTCACTCTAGAAAGAAATGAAAATTTTCTTAAACCAACTTGTTGAATCAATCTAGCCTCTGCATCTCAATTCTACAACACCTAAATCACCAGCGAAAATTATCCACATAAATAAATAAATAAATCAAGGTAGAGAAAACAAAATAAAGGTGTATATATGGACAGATTCGCGAATATTTGGAGGAACAATGGGAGAAACGGAGGCACCAATCACCATTTAAAGGAAAAAAAATACCATATCTAAAGAAAATTCAACACCGAATTGAATTCCAATTCCTTGGAGTGAAAGAAAAAGGCAAAGAATAATTGCCAAACCAACTTGGAGAAAACCAATTGTATGCTTACCAGAAAACAATTTGCGGAGAATAGCTTGAAGATGATTTTTTACAGAGCAGGTTGATGAAGACCAACATGAACAAATAAGACTTGAATGTATATATATACATACGACCCGTTATGCATGATAAGGAATTTGAAACGGTGTCTGTTACTTGGAGAGGAGGGGATGAACACCACCGCCTCCCGTTTTTATAGTTTCCTGTACGGGATTTCGCTTTCCAAATCTTTCTCTCTCCTCTAAACCAAGGCACACACCGCCTCAAGTTTTTGTAGTTTCTGTATGGGATTTTTTGTTTTGCACATCCTTCTCTCTCCTCTCTCTACGCGTGTCTGTGGACGGTGCGGCGGCGCCCGTCGTTTGATTATTTCTAGTGCCAGTTGGAAAGAACGGGCGGGTGCGGTTAACCTCCTCTTCTTGAACGCAATGAAATTCCATTATTACCCTTGAATTGTCTTGATAATTAAAAGAAAGCTCGGCCGAAAGTCCCTACCCCCAAGCCTTTTACTAAATAAAGAAATATATAGTTTAAGTTATGATGGGTCAAAAGAAGGAAAGACCGTTTACGTGGAGAAGATCACGACCATGGATAAAAACTGTAAAATAGAGACGTATTATATACGTATATTTATTATTATTATTATATATATAGATGATAGTTGCTTAGATTTTCCAACCAAGAAGTCGGCAAAATAACTTCAAGAAACTCAATTTCTGAGTTTAGAGTTTGGAGTGTTTCGTGAATCTCTTTGGTTTAAATTTATATTTAATTCAAAATTAAATTAATTTTTTTATCATTTTTAAAATTTTGAATTCAAACTGAAGAGATTTTAAATTAAAACTAAATTAAATCGAATCAAAAATATTAAACTAATTCAGTTAGCTTTTCATTTCAAGTTAATTCAAATTGAGTCGGCTCGGATCAATTTTATTACATATTTAGCGCTTAAAAAAATATATATATATATATATATATCTAACAAGTTTCTATAATAAAAAAAAATTGTTAAGATAAATCACTTAATACAATATTTAAATTTTATAATATTATATAAACATTATATAATATTTATATATTACATATTATATATTTTTTTAAAATTAGTTCAAATTAAATTATTTCCCATTTGATTTGTGCAAGTTCAGATTAAAGTACCTGCTAGCAGTTAGAACTGAACCAACAATAATGGTACACACCCGAGAATGAATTAACACATATTTTTCGTTGAGGGTGCCAGCCAGGTGCCGGCAAAAGCTCGACTATTAGGTGTCGTTTGGTTTGCTGGTAAATAACAAAAATTTTTATAAATTTTTATTAATTTTATATCAAATTAATTTTTTTCTTTCAATGCACATATTATAATTTTTCATTTTATCTTAATTTTTATTACCTTTTCTTACTCCAAACACAGTCTAATTGTACTAGATATGCTTCCGCGCCCCATGTTTGGACGTGAACCCGTGGTTTCCATTTCGCAAATCTAAAATGTTGATCATACTGACATAGATTAAAATTAGCCAGTCAGTTTTCTTTTTTTTTTTGTAATTTTAATTTGTTTTACGTAATATTTTTAGTAATTTTTAGTTATAAATAATAACTATATTATTTATATTCATAAAAAACAAAAAATTTCACATAAAACTAAAGGTGGATTTGGCTCGTTAAAAATCGTAAAAAAACTCTAAAAATTTTTAAAAATCTTCAAAAGCTATTCACTTGTTATCTCACTGCACAAATTACGACCTACAAATTATTTCATTTTATCTTATTTTATCTCATTTTTGTCACTTTAAATACACTTTAAATATGTCTTCATTTTTCAATTCCTTTTTAATCTCCCTTTTATTTATTTATTTACCTTTTTTTTTCAGAAGGGGATAATTAAGCTCAACGTGACACACTGAAAAACGGTTTAGAATGTCACGTGAGTTGCATGACTTATAATCCGATTGTTAGATTAAAATTTAACAGTTCAGATATATTTATATTTTTTTCAGTTAAAATAATATATATACATATCTGTATTACGAAATTTTAATCCAATAATACTTACATTAATATCACAAAAGTGACGTAATATTATTTTATCATCAACACTCTTTCCTGAAAAGAAGATATGGACGTAGGAATTTTGCAATGTGAGATTATTGTTATGAGTGGAATTCGACGGCCAAAGGATAATTGGGAAAATAAAAAGTTTTATGGGGAATCCAAGAATAATTGAAGTTGACAGACAGTGGGGCTGTTCTGCGCCATCTCACGATCGAGGATGGGGGGCTTATATCTGCAGCGATGTGGGAATCGAGTAAAGGTACATGTGGTAGGGATAATGGCCTTTTGCTAATTTAAAAAAAAACTATATATAAATTTTATTTTCATTTATTTATAAATTTTATTTTTATTTCATTATTATTAATATTTTGTTCTCATTATTTTTATTTATTTTTAAAAATATAATTTTATTCTCACTAATTATTTGCCTGTATCTTCGAGTGGGTTAAACTTTTATATCTATTACGTAACAAAAATCAAGAATTTAGAGTCAAAATTAGTATTTCACTTAAAATAAATTTACGAATAATACATCATTATGAGTATTTTGCTTAAAATAAATTTGTGAGAGAGTTTATATATACTGTTAGGTGGAGATTCATTGCCAAAATATACACGTAAACTATCAAAATAGACAATATCTAGCTATGGCGTCGAATTTGTGTCCACACAAATATAAAGAGAAGCATATATAGCCATACATTGTGGTTAGATAATATTCCATGCATAAAACCTTTCCCACTTCTGCCGAACGGCATTTATGATGAGGCTTTTGGTATCTTACTTGCTCACGCACACCGCCCACCATGCCAACTAATGTTCTAAAGCTAATCGATTCTTGGACGAACTTCAGAACCAAGTTTCCTACATCAGGAAATTGGGGGAAATTAATAGTTGAATCAATTTTTTTTTACACAGCCAATTACATTACCAAAAGTATAACCTCACCCCCCAAAAATAATCAATAGGCCGATGATGATAACGTGAAAGCAAATTTTGTTAGTGTTAGACCATATTTAGGTAACGTAAACAATCTAAAAATGTGATTTGAGTAATTTTTTAACTTTTGTTTTTGACTTTAAATCCGTTCGAACGGATTTGAGCAGAAATTTTTTGACTTTTTCTTTAGAATATTTGACTTTAAATCTGTTAATATAGCCGTTCAAAACAAAAGAATTTTCGTTTGTTTAAACGGATTTTCGCAGAAATTTTTTAACTTTTCTGTTAAAATTTTTCAAAATTTGTTAAAAAATTTTGAAATTGGTAGAAATGTTATGTTTTAGATTTTCGAGGTAAGTATAAAAATTTCGAAGTTTTAGATTTAATTATCCGTAATTAAGGGGTGAGGGCACCCTGGCAGCAATTTGGGAAAGCAATGCCAACAAACAATACATCGATACTTATCATGTGATAATGAAAAATATAAGAATAGACGAAAACGAATTGACATGGAGAATTTGGACCATGCAAAGTCAGCCCATGACGGAACCTTTAAAGAATTTGTAGGAACGAGAAAAGTTGTCCGTCTCCATGTCTTGCAGCCGAAGATAAGAGCGCTAATAAAAAATACACACGTATGTGATGATGAACGAAGTCAACCTTTTTGTCAACAAAGGCTCCCGCTTCCACATGCTTAACACTTCTACATCACCTAATTAAACAAAGTGCAGACCGTGGTTTCCACGAACGTATAACCCCTGACTAGGCTGTAAATGAATAACCAGACATGTAAATAAATAGAGCTTTTCGTAGGCCGCTTGGAGTGTAGAAAAAAAAAATTGAAAAGTTATTAAAAGTGATATTTTTTAAAATTTGAAGTGAATAAGTTGTTTTGAAATGATGATTGGATATTTATATTTAGTTTGATATAAAATTGTTAAAAATTATATAAGGTGATACGTGACAAAATTTTAATAGATAACCTTGAAAATTTTTGGAGTTATGTGAAATTTTTTAGAAGAAATATCAGTATAACTTTTTACAAAATCTGCTAAAATCTGTTGGAACATATTACAATGATTTGTTCCAACGAATTTTAATAAATTTTTTAAAAAAGTTAAAATTTGTTCAAGTTTGAAAAAGTTAGAACTTTTGAAATTGTTTAGAGTTTTTGGAACTTATTTAGAGTTTCAAATGGTTCCTTAGTGACTATTTGGAGTTATAAAAGTTGAGATAGAATATAATTTAACTTATTTTTAGTGTTTGTAGTGTAACTAACAAATCACCAAAAAATTGAGATGAATAGTAAAAATTCAATCAACCTTTTAGCGATTTGTAAAGATTTTATTAAAATTTTAGGGAGATTCGAAAAATGCTAAAAAATTTTCTCTATAATTCCCTACAAAACCTTTTCCATCTAAAACTATGTGAATTTTTATAAATTTATATATCACTATAAATCCCAATAAATCTCTACAAATTATAATAAAATTTCTACAAAACTTTTTCCATCTAAAACTATGTGAATTTCAATAAATTTATATATCTCCACCAATTCTAACAAATCTCTATAAATTTCTACAAAATTTTTACAAATCTCACAAATTCCAAAAAAAATCATGACAAAGTAGTAAAAAAATATCTACCTAAATCTATTTGAACGAACGAAAATCCGTTCAAAAGAAATTATTCATCTTTATGTTTTGTATTTTGTGGTTTACACTCTAAATCCTAAAAAATAACTTAAATCATATTTTATTTTAACTTTTATAACTCCAAAACATGCCTATGGATATTTTGTAGAAATTGATGTAAAAAAAATTTGGTAAAGATTTTTAGAAATTTTATAGAAATTCAGGTGAAAAAATTTTATAAAAATTTTTACAAATTTGTTGAGATTCTTTGAGATTTATAATAATCCAAGCGCGTCTTTAATAAATGAATTGAGCTCGGACGAAATATTAAATAAATGAGTTTAGTCCAAGCACTGATCGACTTGACTCATTACGAAGTCAAGCTCGTTATATATATATATAATTAAATAATATAAAAAATACATTGATTAAATATTTTGTATTCTTACCACAATACAATTTCTTGTTTTATTATATAAATTTTATTACAATTTATTGATATTTTTAATGAACAATTTTTATATTTTAGTAGTAATTTTTTTGAAATATGATGTCTCACAATAAAAAAAAAATCTGAATTATCACACCATTTAATTTAATAAGTCTAAAATACTATAATATTTAAACAACACAAATAATACAACAATAAACTATATCTATTTATTGATTTGAATCGGAGATATGAAAAATCTCTCGTCCCAAAAAAGTCACAAATAAATATTGGCAACTTTGCTGGCTAAAATTCTAGTTTTTGACTAAAGCACCGTTTGAAAGTCTAAAATTAAGTAATGTTTAGCATTTTTTTTTTTTTATTTTTGGTTAAAAGTTACAAATTATAATTTTTGATACAATTAATAAAGAAAGTAATTTTTAACAACTTTTTATAACTTTTATATATTTTGTAAAATTTTTATCTTTTGACAATTTTTAATAATTTTTAGCAACTTTTGATAGATTTTAACAACTTTTGATAACTTTTAGTAACTTTTAATAATTTTTAGTGACTTTTGACAACTTTTAGTAACTTTTGACAATTTTTAACAATTTTTTATAATTTTTGAATTGCGCATATTACTATAACTAAGTAAAAAAAAAAATAAATAAAAATTAGTATTTTACCAAACATCCAAGAAGTAACTTATAATAGCTTTCTATTGATTTTTGCCCCTCCAAACAGGGCCCTAAATTCGTTCACTTAGATTGAATTTGAACAAAGAAAAAAAATTACTTTCTTTTGATAAACAAAATGAACCTCAGTAAAATAAAAGTCGTCTCGTCTCAATTCATTTAGCCACAAACCTTAACCACCAAACCAAAACAAAAAAAAAAAAAAGAAAAAAAAAAAAAAAAAAAGAAAAGTGAAAATTTTTTATAAGTAAAATTGTTTTTTGAATGATCAATTTTGGTGAAAATGCACTTCTTCTGTACAGCTTTACAATTGCTTTGTTAGGGAGGAGGTATTTCATAGACACCATTTGCGCCAAATACATCTATACATATATATATATATATATACACCTCAAACAATGTGCAGGAAAAGCTCAACAGAACAAAGAGCCGCCTTTGCAATACAATTGGTGTCGCTCCCAATTCGTTATCCCAGGAGAAAAGGCACCATTCTCTCCTGGGTTCACTGCATAAAGATGATGGATTTATCACAACCAAGCTCCCCATCCAGGAAACATATGACTCAATCGATCAGGATCAATAGCATCTTGTATAAGTTGTTGAACCTGGAGAAGGAAATTCAGATAAATCTTACCGCTGAGATAATAGGGGCAAAATCAAATAGACCTAAAGTGACATTTTTCATTTAAGTAATCCACAACTATTTTATTCTTGTTTCAGCCTAATTTGCACCGAAAGTGCAGCTACTGATACAAACATTTATACTTGGGTTCAATAGAGGAATTAATTTTATTTTCCGGAACGTTGCGCTACTGATATGGAGCCAGCCACTGATTTCTTGAGAGCTGGATGAGGCTCATCAATTCTTCAAAATGAATGTTCTATTTGGCTCTGGCTTGACTGGTTCTAAATTTAAGGTGAACCCATGTTTTACAGGCTAACAAACATACGTACTGAAACACATCATCTATTTCATTTTTAATAGTTCCTAATATGGAGATTGGCCCATAAACATATTTCAAATGATTTTAATTGTTCTAGGACACCATCAACTACAGTAATAAATGAGAAAATAGGACAATGCCGAAAAGAACACCAAGGTTATCTAAAAACGACGAGGGAGAAGCTGAGACTACCGTAAACCTGTTATCCAGATTGATCACATTGGCATTGATGCTAGATCATTACCTGCCCATGCACGCTTCGCATTTCACCTTCTTCATATCCATCTAGTTTTTGCTTAACACGCATCAGTGCCCGCGCAGCATCCTTGTTCCCTTCATATTCTTCTTGTGAATCTTCCAAGCTTGTCTCAAGATCATCATCTGTTTCCTGTTTAGGAGAACAGTTTATGGAAGAAAAAATATATGCATAGCGAAAACACAATATTGACACACATTACATATTTGATACAGACGAGGATTGGAAGCTGTAAGTTCGTAAATATGATTTGTAGTTTGAGAAGGGAAAACATATGAAACCAAAGTAATGTGTCAGGTTAGGCGGGTGTTCTGAAAATTATACAAGTGAATTGGAAGTCATGAAATAGGAGAATCCATGCATGCGGAGTAATAATAGAAACCAAATGAAACTAAACTCACATATCTTAATATTTTATTCCTCTCACATTCAACTGTTTGGGTTGCCATACTACTTGTGTGACCTTGTTGAACAACTCCCCTTTTCACAATAGCTCATATGAATGGATCATATGGTGATTTGGCTTATTCTCTTAAATGTGGGAGCAACAGCTAAGTTACATAATAAGGTCACCATCATAGCTGTTAAGTGCAATGTAAGAAAAATGGAAATAGATACTGGACATGAGTACATGGCATGGGCATAGCAACCTTTCAAAATCTCAAGGCATGACACAGTTAGATGTGTAATATGTTCAAAAATCATCATAACAAGAAACCACTTTCCACATTCTATATATTGCAAAAAAAGTTTACGTAGCTCACCCCATTTAGTTGGAGAATGGTTAAGTTGAGTATTCTATAAATTGGAAAGCAATATGAACATAAAGTGCTAATAAAGTGCTAATATCGATCTTATTGAGCTCTATGAACAAACCAATTGAAAGATTTGGTGTTTTAGAATTCTTAAAAAGCCTAAAAGAGATTAATAGGCCTAAATTTACATTTTTCAAACTCGCAACATATTGTATGTGTATCTAATAAAGGCATGTCTCTCCAACTTTTCAAAATATGTCAGGCACTTTGTGGAAGTGTCTATGCTTCTTCAAATGCATCACAACTTCCTGGAAATTGACTAGCAGTTTGACTACCCACTGTTTTTCGGGTGTTTTCATTCTAAACAGGATCAAATAGATGATTTTGGTTGATCTCATAGGTTTGAGAGCATCACCTACATAATTTGATAAGAATTCTTTTATAATTGCCAAATGCAAAAACTTGCCAAATACTTCTGCACCAGGCCCCTTCTTTTCCAACTCAGTAAAAAATTTGAGTAGAAAAATAAATAAAAGAGTACTGTTAATTCTCTAGATAAGAGTAAGCTAATAAGGTACCATTAGACAGAAAGGAAGAAATGTAGCCTTCATGATTTTATTATATTTCGCTGAAGGCATGAGGTGATTAGTTTTCCTTTGACATAATATCGTTTCCCTACAGTAGAGAGACCAGGGTTTCTAAGAATGACTTGACACCCAAATGAGGTTGTCTATATTCTATTTATAATAAGATGAATATGCAGATTGCTGCAACAACTGGCTTATTGTCTCTTCCTCTACATTCTCTCTCCTTCCCTCCCCCTTTTCAGGCAACATGTCCCCCTAACTGTAACTTTTCAGGCTTTATATAAATAACCATCACTAAGCCCTCTTCCCATCCTTATATAATGATCAAATCAATACCTTACTGCTAATGCCGCCATCACCATATGACGAGCCACCATTATTGCCAGCAAAAACAAGTACAGCCGACATCACCTTTTACCAGTTATTTCCGTGGTCTCACACTGCCAATTAGTTTGGGACTAAGGCTTTGTTGGGTTTAGGAAGAGGCAGTGTGCTTTGAAGAATTAATCTCCCATGGTTTATAAAGCAATAGAGATAAGAGGAATAAATTATTAATTGAGAGAGTGCAATCTCCATTGAAATTAGATGCTACTTCTCAAAGATTGACTATTGCCAAAATTCATTGAGGTTGCTGGTAAGATGAAAGAGAATCCAATGGAAAATAGAACATGCCACAGGTAGTAGGATAAAAGAAGAGTAGTAGGTGGACAAAGAGGAAAGATTGGGAAAAGATGAGAGCACACGTGACATGATTTCTGACAAAAGAAATCTTAACTGACTTTTGAGCCCTAAAAACAAAGTAAATGAAACCGTAGAGATTGGGATCTTGACTTGTCCTCATTGGTTTGGCGGTACCCAGTTAACGAACCCTAAAGCAGGTTAGTGAATGTGGGAAAATATGGCTGTTAATGTATGTGCATGTACTTAGTGTATTTAATATATGTGCATGTACTTAGTGTATTTAATATTCTAAGGGGTATGTACCTAGTCTAGATTCCTTGT
Organism: Vitellaria paradoxa; assembly: GCA_019916065.1. Lineage (NCBI taxonomy): Eukaryota > Viridiplantae > Streptophyta > Magnoliopsida > Ericales > Sapotaceae > Vitellaria > Vitellaria paradoxa. Next base: position 39,098,440 of record CM034240.1, read on the forward strand.
ATAGTATTTATTGTATATGTAACTTGTATTAGTATAAATATAAAACAGTGGCTACCCATTTGGGTATGTCAAATCTTCAGTAAATCTATTTCTTTGACATGGTATCAGAGCCAGGTTATTTTCTGGAACCTTTGGCCTTCTTTTGTGCTCTGTTTTTACTCTGTTTTCTGAGATCAAAAGGGAGTATTTTTTTCAACCTTCAACGCCCCGTTTTCAGCCTTCATTGCTGACTTTTCTTCAGCCTTCATTGCTGAATTTTTTACTTCCTCACGACACCTATGATGTCGGATGTTTCACCAGTCACAAAACCAGCCACCAGTCAACAAGATGAGACAACCATCTCGCACGGTATTGGAGATGTGCAAAATATCCAGGCTGCATACAGATTAAATGGGAAGAATTATCTGAAGTGGTCCCAATTAGTCCGGACCATTTTGAAAGGCAAGGGGAAAATCAGCCATCTCATGGGTACGGGTCCGAAGCCTAGTGATCTGAACTTTGAAGCGTGGGATGAAGAAAACTCGATGATTATGGCATGGCTATGGGGATCTATGACCCCAGAAATCAGTGACACGTGCATGTTTCTAAATACTGCCAAAGATATATGGGACGCGATCCAACAAACGTACTCAAAGGCAAAAGATGCCGCTCAAGTGTATGAGGTAAAGGTTAAAACAACGGCAGCAAGGCAAGGGAATAAGACGGTCACAGAGTACGCTAATCAATTGAGTGCTTTGTGGCAGGAGTTAGACCAATACAGAATAATAAAGACGAAGTGTTCCGATGATGCTGCTGTTTTGAAGAACTTTATTGAACAGGATAGAGTCTATGACTTTCTTGTTGGGTTGAATCCGGAATTCGATCAGGTGCGTGTTCAGATTCTTGAGAAATCGAAAGTCCCATACTTCAATGAAGTGGTAGCCATAGTTCGAGGAGAGGAGAGTTGGCGAAGTCTGATGCTGGAGCCACAAGTTTCAATCAATTCAGTAATGGTTGCAAGTGATGGAAACAAACTGAATATACCTACTGCAAAGAAGTCTGCTGGTAATGAAAGAAAACTAGCCCTTGACATGAAGACAGGAGATTCTAGGAATCAAGACCGAGACAATTTATGGTGCACATATTGCAAGAAACCGCGGCACACTCGTGAGAATTGTTGGAAGCTTCATGGGAAGCCACCAAGCCGAGAATGGGGACAGAGGGGGACAATCCAGAAGTGGACAAGCCAATGTAGCAGCTGGCCAAAGTGATGAGCCACCCAAATCAGAAGGAGCTAGTCTCAACCAAGGTGAACTGGAAAGGGTGAGAGCTCTCATCAACAGTCTTGATAAGCCCTCAGCTACTTGTTCTTTGGCATATTCAGGTGAGTTTCCGCTTTCCATTGGATTAAATGTTTCGGATGCAGCCTTTTCCACCTCTTGGATCATGGATTCAGGAGCTACCGATCATATGACCCACTCACCAAATGTCTTTACCACCTATTCCCCGTGCCCAAGCAGTAGAAAAATAGCCACTGCAGATGGTTCTTTGACCACTGTGGCAGGAATTGGAAGTGTCCAAATTAACCCATTGTTAACCTTGCAGAATGTCCTTCATGTCCCTAAGCTATCTACCAATCTGATATCCATCCAAAAACTTACTCATGACTTACAATGTAATGTGGTTTTTCATCATACTGATTGCATATTTCAGGAAAAGGATTCGGGGAAGACGATTGGACATGCTAGAGAACGGGGTGGCCTCTACTTTCTTGAAACAAGTCAACCAACTATCAACAAGGATAAACAGTCAGTGTCATTTGTTTCCAAGTCCTTGACATCCTATAAAGAGAAAATTTGGCTCCATCATCGCCGACTTGGACATCCATCATTTAGAGTCATTAAACTTTTGTTTCCGTCTTTGTTTAAAAGTTTTGATGTTGAGTCTTTTCATTGTGAAAAATGTGAACTTGCCAAACACAAACGTATACCATTTCCAGGGCACAATAAAATAAGTTCCATTCCTTTTTATTTAATTCATAGTGATGTTTGGGGTCCATCTACTGTTGCTAATATCTCTGGGGCACGATGGTTTGTTTCCTTTATTGATGATTGCACTCGAGTCTGCTGGATTTTTCTTCTTAAACAAAAATCTGATGTCAGTATTGTTTTCCCAAATTTCTGTTCCATGATTAAAAATCAGTTTGGAGTGACCATCAAAAGAGTTAGGTCTGATAATGCAAGGGATTATTTTAATCAAAGTCTCAGTCCATTTTTTCAAAAGGAAGGGATAATACATGAGTCATCTTGTGTGAATACCCCGTAGCAAAATGGAGTTGCAGAGAGGAAAAATGGTGATCTCCTTGAAAAAACCCGAGCGTTGTTATTTGAAAACCATGTTCCTAAAACTTTTTGGGGGGAAGCTATTCTTACAGCAACACATCTCATAAACAGATTGCCCTCTAGAGTCCTAGGATTTAAGAGTCCAATGGACGTGTTGTCAACATTTTACCCTACCCTACACACCACAAATAATCTTGTTCCTAGAGTGTTTGGGTGTACGTCCTTTGTACATGTTCACAGTCACAACCGAGGGAAACTGGATCCAAGAGCTATAAAGTGTGTATTTGTGGGATATTCGTCAACTCAGAAAGGTTACAAGTGTTATCATCCACCTTCCCGAAAATTCTTTGTTTCTATGGATGTTACCTTCAATGAACGTGAATCTTACTTTCCAAACCCTTATCTTCAGCGGGAGAAGTTAGTGAGAGAAGACGAGGGTTTGGATTTTGACTTAATGTTGGATCTTTCAGTTTCAAACCATCCTACTTCTTCATCCACTAGTGATCATGCTCCGTTTCAATCTGAACTATCTGAGTCTGTCATAGTTTCCTCTGAACTTGTGTCTAATCCTGTAACAACAGCTTTCGTGTCTACTCAACCCGAAACTGAGTCTATTCCTAGGGATGTTAGATATGGCAAAGGCAAGATGTATGCAAGGAGGAAGATGGTTGCCCCCAACTCTACGCAAGTCCAAGAGTCCGATGAGGTAATGATTCCTGAACCCATATTACAGATTGAAGCCGAACCAGAAGTAGAGAGTGAGACCCATAAGGGTAGTAGTGACACAGACTTGCCCATTGCATTGAGAAAAGGTATGAGAGAGTGCACTAAAAGACCCTTATATCCCCTTGCACACTTCCTGTCCTTTAAGCAATTTTCCCCGTCACACAGAGCCTTCCTCAATAACCTAGAAACCATTGTCATTCCTTCCAATCTATCCGAAGCTTTGTCTAATGAAAAATGGAAGCAAGCTATGAATGTAGAAATGGAGGCACTGGAAAAGAACAAAACATGGGAGCTTGTGGAGTTACCAGCAGGGAAGAAACCAGTGGGATGTAAATGGGTGTACATAGTGAAGTATAGAGCTGATGGTTCAGTGGAGAGATACAAGGCAAGGTTGGTAGCCAAAGGTTATACTCAGATGTATGGAGTGGACTATCTAGAGACTTTTGCCCTAGTTGCAAAGCTGAATACTGTTAGAGTCCTATTGTCTTTGGCAGCTAACTTTGGATGGGATTTACAACAGTTTGATATAAAAAATGCTTTCTTGCATGGAGATCTAGAGGAAGAGATATATATGAAAATTTCACCTGGTTATGGAAAAGGAGTTACTGATCATATAGTGTGTAGGTTAAAGAAGGTATTATATGGGCTTAAACAATCTCCTCGAACATGGTTCGGCAGGTTTGCCAAGGTTATGGTGATGTTAGGATATAAGCAAAGTCAAGGAGATCATATACTGTTCGTCAAACACTCGTCTTCAAGGGGAGTCACAGTTCTCTTAGTTTATGTGGATGATATAGTTGTTACAGGAAGTGATGATGAGGAGAGACATTTTTTGAGTGAGTGCTTGGCAAAAGAATTCGAGATTAAGACACTTGGGAAGCTAAAGTATTTTCTTGGAATTGAAGTGGCACATTCAGATAAGGGTATTTTTCTCTCTCAGCAGAAGTATGTAACTGATCTACTCAAGGAGACAGGTAAAACAGCATGCAAACCGGTGAGTACTCCAATAGATCCGAATCTAAAGCTTGGAATAGCAGAGGAAGATGCTATGGTGGACAAAGGGATGTATCAACGCTTGGTGGGAAAGCTCATTTATCTGTCCCACACACGACCGGATATAGCTTATGCTGTGAATGTGATTAGTCAATTCATGCACACTCCAAAAGAGGTTCATCTTCGAGCAGCACACAGAGTGTTGCAATATCTTAAGAGTACACCAGGAAGAGGAATTCTCTTTAGGAGGAGTGGGGGCTTAATGCTTGAAGCCTATACAGATGCTGATTATGCTGGGTCATTGATTGATAGAAGATCGACCACTGGATATTGTACGTTTCTTGGTGGGAACCTTGTGACATGGAGAAGTAAAAAGCAAAATGTGGTAGCACGGTCTAGTGCAGAAGTTGAGTTTCGAGCAATGGCTCAAGGAGTATGTGAGTTACTTTGGCTGAAGATCATTCTAGAAGACATGAGGATCAAGTTGGAGGGCCCGATGAGGCTTTATTGCGATAATAAGTCTGCAATTAGCATAGCCCACAATCCAGTGCAACATGATCGGACAAAGCATATCAAAATTGACAGACATTTTATCAAGGAAAAATTGGAGAGTGGATTGATCTGCACACCCTATGTGTCTACAAATGATCAGCTCGCTGATGTGTTAACCAAAGGGTTAAGTGGTCCAGTGTTTGAAAGTATTGTATCCAAGCTGGGAATGGAGAATATCTATTCACCAGCTTGAGGGGGAGTGTGGAAAAATATGGCTGTTAATGTATGTGCATATACTTAGTGTGTTTAATATATGTGCATGTACTTAGTGTATTTAATATTCTAAGGGGTATGTACCTAGTCTAGATTCCTTGTATAGTATTTATTGTATATGTAACTTGTATTAGTATAAATATAAAACAGTGGCTACCCATTTGGGTATGTCAAATCTTCAGTAAATCTATTTCTTTGACAGTGAACATCACAACAAATAATATGATAAATTACAGGCCAAAAAAGAACATACTAGCAAGCATTATTTATTTATTTTGAATCGGTTAACTAGCAATTAGTTATTACCTTCTGTTTCAGGTTGGGGGGAAAGGTCCTCTATTTATTCACACACCGTACCCATGGGATAGGGATATGGATAGGTGAATTCTTATAGATCCATCCGCGAAGGAACCGGACACGATAATTTCCCCACCAACTACCCCCCAAGTAGAGCAGCTAGGCCAGGATAGTCATACATTACATGTGAATTGCCTACTTGAGTGTTCATAATTCTGACAGTTTTCTTCCTCAGGCTTACTTGAAATGCACCTGGAATTGTTCGATTTGGCGCAATTGTTATATCCTTTCTCTTAAAAAAATGAATTTAAAAGCCATTAATTTTTATAAAGAGCCAAAGTGGTGGTGTGACTGTTCATAATTCTGACAGAAGGTTTCTTCCTCAGGCTTACTCAAAATGCACACCTGGAATTGTTCTCTTGCATGATTGTTTATATCCTTTTTCATAACAAAATGAATTTAAAAGCCATTGATTTTATAAAAAGCCAAAGTGGTGGTGCCCTGTAATTTATTTTCACATGTCAGATAACAATTTTAGCATATTTTCTATCTACGATGATCTTGCTCTAGGTAAATTGTAAATTAGAAGTGCAGGTTGCATGTGTGTCTAATTGGAAGAGAAACAGTGAAATACCTTTTGGCGTTGCAAAGCCTTCAAAGGGGATAAAGCCCACTTATATAAAGGATCATGGATAAAAACCTGCCAGAATTCCCATAAAATGTCATGAACCAGAAAAAACAAATCTTGGTTATTCTACGAAAAATTAACTGCTGATTAATCATACTTCAACAATTGTTAGAAGTGCTTCTTTATTTGTCCGCATAACAGATAGAGTTTCCTCGCAACATCTTCTGAAAACTCCATCCACACCAGTAACGCCCATACCATCTATAATGTCTCTTGTCAGTCTAAAAGGGACCTATCAAAAATTAATTGAAGTATTGAAAGTAAGATGATAATAAAATAATGTCTTCAAGCAAAACAGGGTGACATGTCAAGGAAATAGTCATGGATTAAATGTCAAACCCGCTCAGGTGTTTTGAGCATCAACCCTTGTTCAAAGGCAACACCGAGATCAATGTGAACAACTTCGGCAGTTGCTTGATCAATTAGGATATTCATTGAATGTCGATCTCCAAGTCCAACAATGTAACCAACCTGTAGTCAAGGTGGAAGCTTCAGTATTATGAGCTGCCTTTACCCAATTTTATCTCTGGTTAATACTAGATGACTCAATTTTGAGGGTTCCACTTTCTAGTCACAGAATGAAATTTAATCCACAAACTGAAGTGGAAAAGAGATCACCTTGAAAAAGGAAATTGCAGGTTTAAATTGCACGACGAACTTGGTTTATCTTCATGTAGAGGAAAATTAGTTATTACATCATAGAAAGGGAATAGTACACTTACCATTGAACTAGCTGCCACACTCCGCGTATAAGCAAGTCTCTTGTCAAACCAGTCAGCTGGATGTAAAAATCTCTCCAAGAAAAAGTAATGCATGACAGGCCTTCAAGATATGTCCATCAACAAATTCAATAAAATGAGTAAAAATTTTGAAGACTAGCTATAAGCAACAGAAAGTACAAACCTGAAGTTCTGACTGACTTCCTGAAATGCCTTGCGCTTGTTGTGCTCCTGTGAAGAGGAGATATCAGGATAATTACTTGGTTTGTCTCAGTTAAGGTAGTTGTTGTTGGAGTATAGAGAATTGGAAAGTACACACCCATAACCACTTGTCTGTAAATTTATTTATATATGTATAGCTGTATAGAAAAGGAAAATAGATTATGAAGAATTATTCTAACCCTAAATATCTAAACATTATCATAAATGAATTATATGGAGAAAATACCAATCCAAATTGAATGGATTCAAAATGATCTTACTGCACAGGTCGAACCAAAACAAAATACTTTTTCTTGATGGGTGTGATCCATTGGACATAGATCCAATTTTTCAATTTTTTGATAGATCCAATTTTTCAATTTTTTGACAAATCTATAGAATATAAAAAAGCAGGATGTCTATGACGTGTACGTGTTGGATGAACCAAATTTTCATTGAATTTTATTTTTCCATTACACTTTCCCTTAAGCTAGAGCTTGTACGTCATATGTTCAGTCCTTGTTATAAATATGGTGAACTCATAGCCCCCTTAAAACTTTTGTAAAGTGGTCTAAAAATTGGTCTTTAGACTTCGCATGAGGAGGTTTTTATGACATTTTGAAGGAGTTTTTTGCCGGATAAAGAGTCAATCCACTTCTCCGGGTCAATATGTAAACCACTGAGAAATTATGGTTTCTTTACATGCAAAAAATGAAAATCCAACTTATTCCACAAGAGAAGGTCATTTATTGAAATTCCCTCATTATCACTGGACCAGGCAGTTAGACCACATCTACTCAGGTTTAACAAAGCCATATCTCCTCCAAAATATGCGTTATCTTAGTCATCATTTCAAGCATATGGCACTTGCCTGACAGCTAGTCCCCATCTTTTCAGGTTTATCATGACTACATCTCCTTCAAAAACTGCTTTATCATAATCATCATATCAAACTCACCTTTGTCATATGCTCCCGGCATTTAGGAAATGTCCAGTCCCCTATTCCATAGCGCCCATGGGCACCTCCATTCCTCGTGCTGAAATTTGAAAGAATGAAAAAAATTCCAATTTTAAAATATTTTTATGATACTGAAAGTCCTGCCAAAAGATTGCATGAAATGTGAATGTTGTTACCTTCCTATGAGGTATTCACCAAGAGGAAGAGTTCCATTTACCCATTCAAGAACACCAGCACTTGGAGTAAAAGGAACAACCTGTTTCATCAAAAACAACATACCTTGCCAAAATTAATGCAAATTATTTTGTTTAAGATGAGAAGACAGTTATAATTGTATAATAAGGACAGTGAGTTGACACAAATTCTATCTTAAAAACTTCTATTAAGTTATCAATTGTTCTAAAAACTTAAAGCTACTAGGAAATGATCCAATATTGTATATCAAGCTAACTTAACACTTCTCCTTGGGTAGGGATGCACAAAACACCCAAGAGAACTAAAATCAAACCAATCTTATCACTTCGGATAGGGTTGGTTCAGTTCGAGTCCATTCTGTATATAGAAATTACCAACTCAATCACTTCGGTTTGATTATCGGGTAAGCATATTTTTGGGTCCAATCTGATTTTGATGGTTTAATTTGTAGAGAAAGGCAACACTGTACCATGGAACTAAACCAACTCAATCAAAATTGGTTTTTGATTCGATTCAATACTATAGTATGATAATTTGGGTTCTAGGTCCAAAAAATTGGACGCGATAATTATTGGGTTTCAATCGGAAGCACTGATTCAAAATTGGTTTCAGTCGGAAGCACTAATATATGGTTGAGTCATCAAAATTGGTTTCAGTCGGAAGCACTGATAGATCTCCTTTCAGTATATCTCATTTGTTGATTGCTGATGACTCAACCATGTTTTGTGGGGCAGACTTGATGCAATTGGGTCATTTACGCTGCACATTATTGGGGTTTGAGGCAGTTACTGGTTTAAAAGTTAATCTTCAAAAATCTGAGGTTATGGCAGTTGATGATTTGGATGACTTGAGTGATTTGGGAAATATTTTGGGTTGTAAGATTGGCGCTTTTCCTACTACATATCTTGGTTTGCCTTTGGGAGGGCCTTACAAATCGAAAAATGTTTGGGATCCTGTTTTGGAGAAATGTAGGACCAGATTGGGTAATTGGAATTGGAGAGTATGCAAAGAGATTTCCTTTGGGGAATTAACCCTTTATTTTTCTTTCCCTATTGTCTCTATTTACAGCCCCAATCTCAGTAATCAAGGAATTGGAGAGTATGCAAAGAGATTTCCTTTGGGGAAGAAGTGAGGAGGTTTCTAAACATAGTCTTGTGAACTGGAAGGCCGTTTATAAACTTTTAGAGGTTGGTGGAGTGGGATTTCGACAATTGAAACTGAATAACGAAGCTTTGTTAGGCAAATGGCTTTGGAGATATGCACAGGAAGATAATAGACTCTAGAAGAATTTGAATGCAATCAAATATGGTAAAAAGCTTGGAGGGTGGTCCTCTACTTTTGTTTCTAGTTCTTATGGTACTGGTTTATGGAAAGGAATAAGGAGGCTTTCGTAGACTTTTAGTAGATGTATTTCATGGCAGGTTGGAAAAGGCAGTAGAATTTTATTCTGGAAACAAGATTGGTTAGGAATTGACTGTCTTTCCGATGTTTTTTCAGAAATATTTGCAAGTGCAGCTAACAAAGAGGCATGTGTCTCAGATTACTGCAATGGTTTTGGCATTCAAAGTAATTGGTCTTTGCTGTTACGTAGGAATGTTAATGACTGAGAGCTTGATAGCCTACTGTCACTGATGGAATTACTTTATTCTGTTTAGTTGACAAGTGATACAGATTCTGTTATTTGGAGGCAATCAAGGAACAAGGTTTTTTCGTGAAGTCCTTTTATTCCTTTTTACAAGATAGTAACAAGGATGTTTTTCCATGGTTGAAGATCTGAAAAGTTGCAGTTCCTACTAGAGTTATTTTCTTCTCTTGGTGTGCTGTTAAAGGAAAAATTTTGACGATGAATAATCTTCAGCACCGAGGATACTATTTAGCTAATTGGTGCTCGTTGTGTCTAAAGCACGAGGAATCTATTGCACTTCTTTTTATTCACTGCACTTGGTCTGTTGAGTTATGGAGCTTGATACTTAATTGTTTTGGAGTTCATATGTGCTTTCTAGAAGATCTTGGTAGTTTTCTTTTGATTTGGTGAGGACAATCTTTGGCAAAGAGGATAAAACTCATTTGGAACTTGGCTCCATTTTGTCCTTTTTGGATAATTTGGAAAGAGCGCAATAGGAGGATATTTGACGATGACACGAGGACTACTTTGAACATAAAAAGTTTATTCCTACGCTATTTATATGGTTGGGTGAGAGAGGACAGCGATTTTGATCTTTGTTCTTTTTTGAATTTTCTTGATACTTTGAGATGAACACAGGTGTTGAGCAGTTTTGTAAAGTTATTATGTTTTGTAAGTATCATCTTGATGCTTATATCTAGTTTCCTTTTGAAATAATATTTTACTTATCTTTTAAAAAAAAAAAAAAAAGAGTGCGAGAGAGAGAGAGTAGCGCACGAGAGAGAGAAAGAGAGAGAGCGCAGCATAGAGACAATAGGGAAAGAAAAATAAAGGGTTAATTACCTTTACACCCCCTGTACTTAGACTCATTTTCACTTTTATCCCCTCAATTTCATAAATATATACTAATACCCCTTGTACTATAAACAAAAGTGCAACAACAGGCGGAATCGTTAAAATTAACTGCGCGTGTGCTTCACGCTTAGAATAAGTGCATATGTGCTACATACCCCATAAAAATATGTGGTGAACGAACAAAAGTATCTTTTCTTCCCCATCGTTTTGTTGCTGGCAAGCTTCAGTGCTTCACAACGCTGTGCTGCTGCGATGCAGAACACTAAACACAAATCCAATCAGGTTCAAGAACAACACAATTGGAAAAGCCCTCTTTCTCCACCACTCTTACTAGGTCTGCCCATCAAGAGGGTTTTTGAGGGTTTGGGGGTAAACCCAGATGGTCTGAGAAGATGATGGTGAAGAGGGAAAGTGAGAGAAAGAGGATGAGGAGAGAGAATAGGTTGGAAACATACCAATTTCTTTGATTTGAAAATTGTCTTAGACCTTATTTTTAAAAGATTTGAATTTGGATTTGGAGGTGGGTTTGATCGGTCTTTACATTGGTATATATGGAATCTTATATATAAATATATACATACAAATGAATTATATATATAAAATCTGGATTTGCCACAAATCTCCACCAAACCACAAACAAATTCTATATACATGTGTATCAAATTTGATTTGGTGGATTTTCTACAAATCTTCATCAAATCATAAACAAATTATATATATATATATATATATATATGTATCGAATCTATTTTGGTAGATTTGCCATAAATCTCCATCAAATCAAAAAATGGGTTTGCCACAGGCAAAATTCTAGCTGCCCTTTCTCGGCTACGGCAAAGGACAACTCCCCATACTCGCTTGATTTTGAGAAAAATCCTAGATTTTGAGATTTAGAAGCTTTTCAATAGGTTTGGAAGTGTATTGACTTGAAGCACTGAAGCTTCGCAGCAGACGACAGGGCATTTTGACTTTTTAGCACTTAACGTAACAGTGTTCGTCGTTACACTTTATGTACAGTATAGAGGGTATTAATGCACATTTATGAAATTGAGGGGTTAAAGTGAAATTGGGCCTGAGTACAGGGGGCGTAAACGTAATTAACCCAAAAAAAAAATAGAAAAAAAAAATTACTTTGCAGGTCGCTGGAGGTTGTCGGAGCTGGCGTCAGAACTGGTGAGATCGTCGGAGATCACCGGAATTGCTGGATTGAGCAAACGTGTGCCGTCGAGATTCGTTAAGGTTTAGGGCCTTTTTTTTTTCTCCTTCGTGTGTCTTAGGTATAATATAACAGAAAAATAAGTATTAAGTTAAATTTTAGTTAATTATAATTTGATGCCTACTAAAATTTTATCATATCAATTTTACTCCCCAAAAAGGTCTACAATATTACATTTGAACCCCCGCCGTATCCCAAAAGTATCCTACCCTTATCTTAGACGTATCCTAGCCGTATTCTATGCAAAATTTAAAATAAAAATTTAGGATATGTCACGTGGTATATTCGATACGTATCTGGCCGTATCCTAGCCGTATTCGTATTTGCGAAGTATCCAATACGAGTGCGGCACCTAATTTGAAGTATCCGTACTTTATAGGATTTTACCAAACCAAACCAAGCCTTTTCTCACTAGGTGAGATCGGCTATATGGATTTGTTGACGCCAATTAGATCTGTTTAGGGCCATGTCCTCCGATAGATTTAGGTAGGCCAGGTCATGTTTAATAGTTTCTTTCCAACTTCTCTTGGGTCTTCCTCTACCCCTCCTACTCCTGACAATCTCTATACTTTCACGCCTTCTAACAGGTGCCTTTGCTGGACGCTTTCTAACATGGACAAACCATCTTAATTGATTTTTTCTCATTTTATTTCAATCGGTGCTATTCCTACTTTGCCCCTAATCTCCTCGTTCCTAATCTTATCTTTCCTTGTAATCCCGCACATCCACCTTAACATCCTCATCTCCGCAACTGCCATCTTTTGATCGTGATTATACTTTACTGCCCAATATTCTGATTCATATAGCAGCATTGGTCTAACCGCCACCTTATAATACTTTCTTTTCACCTTGGGGGGGACTTTTCGGTTGCACAAGACCCCCGAAGCACTCCTCCATTTGGTCCACTCAGCTTGAATCCTGTGACTTATATCAGTATCAATCCCTCCATCTTGTTGCACCATAGATCCAAGGTACCTAAATTTATCTTTCTCTACAATCTTTTGTGTGCCTAAACTTACTTCTATACTACCCGTTATCCTACTTTGACTAAACTTACATTCCATATATTCCTCCATCTTGTTGCTTCATAGGATTTTACCGATTTTAAAAATTAAATGATTTTTGTATCTAGTCAAATAAAATAGACTTTTATGATTTTTTTATTTTTCAAGTGATACGCCACAATTATTTCACTTATTACTTTTTTTTTTTGGTAAATTTTTTTTTTAATTCTATAACACTATTATTTTCTATATTATACTAGTTAAGGATCACGTTCATTGTTCCACCATATTGACAACCAAAAATTAAATATAGTAGATGGGATGGAAACCAAGAGGCATACAATAAAATATTAGAAATACATTTCAACTTCTAAAAAAAAAAAAATTAAGATTAAATGGAGTTGGTATTTTAATGTCAATTGTATAGGTTACACCAAATACTTTAAAAGTCCCAATTGTGTAGGTGGGTAAAAAGAGTATAGAACCAGATATAGAAAATTTTGTGAACTTTATTGAGAATTCATTTTGTTGATATGAGTAAGTTTTTGTACATGACATTTTCTTGATGCATGTCTTTGCTTCCTTCTCTTATTAATAAAATTCTTTTCTTTTTAAAGAAAAAAAAAGTTGTAAATGAAGAATTATAATATAATAGACTATATTTTCATATTATAGGCATTTGGTAAAATCTTACAATTTTACATTTTGAATTTGTTGACCCTCTATTAATTTTAAGTAGAATCTCGATTTTAACAACCTTGTAATGAAGTCCATTCAATTTTACATTTTGGCCATGTGAAACTAACGTCAAGCTTTGTCATGTTGAAAGAGAGAAGATACCTTGTATGTGCGTATTCCTAATCTCCTTTTCCACGTATCTCGATGATTGTGTAAGAATGTGTTGACTAAACCAAAAAATTGTTCCATTACCTGCATATCATTGCAATATATTAGATGAAAGACAAATATGGCTTTCACCAGTCAAGGGAAAATATGCGTAATAAAAATATTTTAAACTGTAAACATCTCCATTTGGAAAGATACGAACTATCTTCCCTATGAGCACAAGAAAGAGTTTCATATGTATATTATAGTATTTCTATAACAGAAAAACGAAGTATGAATGGTCCATTACCAAATGCAGAAGATGTATCCCTTAATTGTGTAACTGGTAGAAGACATAGGAAGCATAAAATATGGTTTGAGTTGGTCATCAAGTACAAGAGCTTCTCCACTGATCTTGGCTTGCTTCATTGCATTCATGGATATTTAATCACTCGTATCTATAGTTTTGTTGAAGTAATTTCCATTCTTTTACAAAAATGGACAATTTAGTACTTGTATGCTTTAGGATATTTCTAACCTCCAGGGGGTCGGTTCTTTTTAAAATAAACTTATCATAGTCCTGATTTGTTTTCTTAAGTACTTTTTTTTTTGGTAAGTTGTTTTCTTAAGTACTTGGCTAGAAGTTTGTATGTCAGCAGATTTTTGTCTTTAGGATCAGAGAGGTTTTCTTCTTTCCTTCTGCAAAAGATGCTGCCTGATTTCACCTCTCTATCCTCAATAATCATTCCCTCATCACCAACCCACTTTAAACCATAAACATTCAAGCTCTGATTTCATTTTACAGTTAGAAACCACAGAAAAGGAAACTTGAAGATCAAAGATAGTTTGTATTCATACAGCATCTTGTCTGAGGTCATCGTTTCCAGATTTTGCTAATTGCCGATATCTGTTGCCATCAGAACCTAGGCATTCAACCACTTTTGGAGCATTTATACCATTCATCACCCTATGCAATTTACGATATGAAATGAGAAGCAAGCTTGTGAGGTTGGTAAAATAATATAGTAAGAAACTAAAATGACCCATATGGGTGAGACTTACATTACTGATTCCCCTACTCCCTTGAAGTGTGGGAAAGAGCCTTCAGGATATTGACAACTACGATCAACTGGAAAGGTAGATGTTACTACGGGTACCTGTAGATCCCATGTAAACACAGAATTGAAAAGGGGAAGGGGAAGGGGAAGGGAAGAGAGAGAGAGAAAAAAAAAAAAAAAAAAGCAAGACATTAGTCACAGAATATAACACCACCAGGAGAAGGTTAAGGTCAATGAATTTAAGGATTCCAGGGATAGGCAAAAGCATGGACATCTGTTAAATCAATTTGAGACATTAGTTCAATATCTGTACTTAGTTAGCAAATCCAGAGTTCCAAAGGGGCACATGAATCATCCATGGAAATAGTGTAAAGTAATAATAATTTATTAGGAACTAGAGCGGCTTACAGTCATGACTTACTGAGTAGTAAAACATAAATCACCTCCGTATGGAGGGCGATTCAGAATTAACTAAAGATATGACTCATTTTTCAAAATATAATGTCACATTTCCAAGCAAACCAAATCTATTGGCCAGTGGGCTAATTTCCCCACTTGCATCATTGTTCTGTCACAGTGAATGTGAAAATCAATTGGCTATGATTTTCTGTAAAATTCATACATCCAAAGGAAAAAAAAAATTAAGTGAATAAGTAACTTGGCAATTTAACGGATATGATGGAAAATGATATTAATTTCAGTAAAAATTTGTGTTTCAAATGAAAAATAAGTTTGGTAACATATGTATTCTCAATGTGATTTTGCCTTGGCATGGTTTTCTGAATATCCTGATAGCCTGATTGTTACAAAACATAAATTTTCATTTCCAAGACGTGATATCAGCCCCAAGGCATTATCAAAACAATTCCCTCCTCAATACCATTCTTCATGACGAAAATTATCTTAAAAGCTGATTATTACAAAACATAAACTTTCATATCCAATATGTGATTTCTGCCCCAAGGCCTCATCAAAACTGAAAGAAGTATTATTTCATGTACAACTTTAAGAGTTTACAGCGCAGGAATTTTATATACATGGAATGGATAAGTCCTACCTTAGGAGTAGTAATCGGCAGCTAAAGATTAAGAGAATCAAACTCCTAGAAACCAGGAAACTAACTCCTATAAATCAGAATTCTAATAAAACAGAAACTGGGAGATTCTAATCTAATTAAATCTTATCCAAATATTCCTAATATATCTCTAACAGATCTGCTCCATCTCATTATCTCATAATCAGAATTTATCTACACTCCCTCTCAAGCTGGGAGTATATGTTGATCATTCCCAGCTTGCTTATAAGGTTTTCGAAGCTTGGTTTTCGAAGCTTGGCTTGTGTAATCCTTTAGTTAGGATGTCAGCTGTTTGTTCTTTGGTTGGAATATAGATTAGAACTGCACTTCCACTGTCAATCTTTTCCTTGATGAAGTGTCGATCAACTTCAACATGTTTAGTGCGATCGTGATGGAGTGGTTTCTGTGCTATGCTCACAGCTGCCTTCTTGTCACAGCATATCTTCATAGGAGTCTCGTTAGGTAGTTTCAGCTCCTTCAGCAGTCTCTCAAGCCAAATTCCCTCACAAATTCCATGTGCTAAGGCTCGAAATTCAGCCTCAACACTACTCCTTGCAACTACAGCCTGTTTCTTGCTTCTCCAAGTTACCAAATTTCCCCATACATAGGAACAATATCCTGAAATAGACCTTCTATCAACTGAGGAACCTGCCCAATCTGCATCAGTGTATATTTCTATCATCCTCTAGTTCTCTTTCTTAAAAAATAGCCCCTTTCCTAGTGTGTTTTTTAAATACCTGAGAATTCTGAGCACAGCTTCGAAATGGGTCTTCTTCGATGAATGCATGAATTGACTGACCAGGCTAACAGCAAAGGAAATATCTGGTCTGGTGTGGGACAAGTAAATTAACTTTCCCACCAACCACTGATACCTTTCTTTGTTGACTTCTTCTCCTCCTTCAACCTCTAGCCTAATACTAGGCTCCATAGGAGTCTCGGCAGGTCTGTAGCCCAGCATACCAACTTCTTGGAGTAAGTCTAGAACATATTTCCTCTGATTGATAGTGATACCTGCACTATTGCGAGCCACTTCCATGCCAAGAAAATACCTTAAGTTCCCTAGATCCTTTAATTCAAACTCACTAGCCAAATACTTCTTCAAGGAGTTGATTTCCACAAGATCATTCCCTGTGACGATTATATCATCTACATAAACAATGAGAGCAGCAAGTTTATTGCTACCAGAATGCTTGTAGAACAGTGTGTGATCAGTTTGTGCTTGACTAAATCCTTTCCTTTTGACTGCTTGAGTGAATTTGTCAAACCATTCTCTAGGCGATTGTTTCAGCCCATAGAGAGATTTTTTCAACGTGCAAACAATGTTGCTGTTTCCCTTAAAACCTGGAGGTGCATCCATATAAACCTCTTCATGGAGATCACCATTTAGGAAAGCATTCTTGACATCCAATTGTTGTAAAGGCCATTCCAAGTTTGCTGCCAAAGAAAGTAGAACTCTCACAGTATTCAACTTGGCCACCGGAGCAAAGGTTTCTTGATAATCGATCCCATAGGCTTGAGTAAACCCTTTGGCCACAAGTCTGCTCTTATATCTATTAATACTGCCATCAGCATTGTGTTTAATAGTAAAAACCCATTTGCAACCTACTGTCCTTTTCCTTGCAGGTAATTCAACCATTTCTCATGTATTATTCATTCTCAGTGCATCCATTTCTTCTTGTACTATTGCTCTCCAATTTGGGTTAGCTAGAGCTTCATCTATTGTTTTAGGAATTGTAGTTGCTGACAGTGCAGTAGTAAAGGCTTGAAATGTGGGAGATAATCTAGTGTAGGACACATACTGAGATATAGGATGCTGAGTGCAGGTCCTTGTCCCTTTTCTAACAGCAATAGGTAAGTTCAGGTCCTGATCTGAGGCCTCAGTACTGTGCTGGACTTGATCACCACTAGCCACATTGTTCTGGGAGCTTGGATTCAAGTCTGATTGGCCTTGCTGTCTGTGATTCCTTCTAGAGTAAACCAGTAATTGTCCCTCTAGCCGAGAGCTAATTCTGGCAGTATCTGTTCCTGGTTTGTCTCCCCCTGACTGAGAAGTATCTCCTCTTAGTTCTATAATTGGCTGAGATAGCTTTGTACTACCTTCAGATTCAATGTTAGGCATAAAAGGCAAGGAGGGGGCTGAGACTGTGGGCTAAGGAGGTGAAGAAGACTCATGTTCAGCTGTGTCCCAAGCCTTATCCCAAGACTGATCTTCATTTAAATTCTCCCCCTGAAGATGAGTTTTGCGGAAGAAAGATTGAGACTCAACAAAGGAAACATCCATGGAAACAAAGACCCTACAGAGTGAAGGGGAATAACATTTGTATCCCTTTTGAGTGGGAGAGTATCCAATGAAAACACATTTGATGGCCTTGGGATCAAGTTTGGATCGATTAGGTGAGTGGTTGTGGACAAACGCAGTGCACCCAAAAATTTTGGGGGATAGAGAAGACATAGATCTGAAACTGGGATATTGCTGTCGGAGAATAGACCAAGGAGAGGCAAAGTTGAGAATCCTTAAGGACATTCTGTTGATGAGATAAGAAGCTGTTAAGATAGCCTCTCCCCATAGGTATTTAGGTATATTCATGGTGAACATTAGGGCTCTAGCTACTTCAAGGAGGTGTCTATTCTTCCTCTCGGCTACACCATTCTGTTGAGGTGTATCAGTACAGGAACTTTGATGTATGATTCCATTAGTAGCAAGGTAATCACCTAAAATGGAATTGAAATATTCTCTCCCATTATCAATTCTTAAGGTTTGAATTAGGCCATGGAACTGGGTCAAGATCATTGAATGGAAGGATTTAAACACCTGAGTAGCTTCATTTTTTTCTTTAAGGTGATACACCCAACAAACTCTTGTGTGATCATCAGTGAAAGTTATAAACCACCGAGAGCCTGAAATATTGTTTACACGAGAGGGACCCCATATATCACTATGGATTAAAGAAAAAGGTTGGGATTCTTGATATGGTTTTGGAGGAAAGTGTGCACGACAGTGTTTAGCAAGCAAACAAAATTCACAATTGAAAGAACTAGGATTTTTATTGATAAATAAATCAGGGAACAATCATTTAAGGTAGTAGAAATTAGGATGGCCTAGCCTATAATGCCTTAACATAATTTCATTATTAGAACTAAGAGAAGATACACTCTCCGCTGTTGCAGTACTACTAACTAAGCTGTCTTCAGTGTCCAAGTAGTAGAGGTTATCACATACTCTAGCATTGCCAATCGTCATTCTCGAATCCAGTTCCTGAAGTTCACAGCCAACAGCAGAGAACTTAGCATAGCAATTTAATTCATGAGTAAGCTTGCTGATAGAAATCAAGTTACAGGTGAGGTTGGGAACATAAAGGACTGAGTGCAGTAAAATATTGTTGGAGAGTTGGATTGATCCTTTCCCAACGACAGTTGAGTAAGAACCATCAGCTACCTTGACTCTAAATTTTCCGGAGCTAGGTATGTAATCACAAAACAATGATAGGTTACCTGTCATGTGATCGGAAACTCCAAAATCAAGCATCCAAGAAGTCTTGCTCTTGGTATGCATTGCTGTACCTGAAGCAGCTGTAGAAGTGCTTGTATTACCCATTGTAGTATGACTGAGCAGCTTCTGTAGTTGTTCCAGCTGAGTTTTGTTCAGGTAAATACCACTCTGTTCTGATTCCTTCCGAGGCTCAACTGGTTTTTCCTCCATTGTGGCTTGAAAGCCTTTTTTTGTCCTCTTGGTTTCCAGTTGGCTAGTTTTCCATGAAGATCCCAGCATACTTCTCTTGTGTGCCCTGGTTTATTGCAGTGGTTGCACCAGGGCCTTCCTCCTTTATCACCCTTTTGATAATTTCTCTGATCAAGATCACCTTTTACAGCAAGAGCAGATATTTCAATATTTCTCTGATTCGCAGGAGTGGCAGGACCTTCTCTGTTTCCTCCAATTCCAAGCATTACTCTCCTTCTACTGGCTTCCCTCCTTACTTCAGCGAAAGGTTCATCAATAGAAGGCAGGGGTTTGTGACCAAGAATTCTTCCTCTTATTTCATTGAGATCTCTATTCAATCCAGTCAATAACTCATATAACCTTTCCTTCTCTAAATGTTTTTTAAACTTTATATTATCTTCTAGGTCTCCCCAATCAGCTTCATAATGCATGTCCAACTCTTGTCATAGGATTTGTAGTTCATTATAATACTCTGTAACTTCCAAATTTCTTTGCTTTATTTCCTTCAGTCGATTCTTGATCTCGAACACCTGGGAGGCATTCTTGAGATCTGAATAGTTGGTGTTAACTGCAGCCCAAATGGCTTGTGCTGACCAAAGGAATAAATAGGTCCTATTGATGTGAGGCTCCATGTAATTGATTAACCAAGCCATAACAATTGAGTTATTAAGCTCCCAGTTTGCGAAAGAGGGATCTTCGACTTTGGGTTGTTTGATATCTCCATTGAGATAGCCCATGTTTCCTCTTCCTCGAATAACTAGCAACACAGATCTGGACCACTGAAGAAAAATTTTTCCATTCAGTTTGTAGTTGGTGATCTGCAAGGTTGAACTTTCTCCGAAGGTTTGAGAGGCAGTTGCAGGTTGAGGGAGGCTAGAAGGTAGAGTTTCAGACTCCTTTCCTGAACTCATCTTGTAAACTGAGGATTATGGAGGACAGAACCTCGATCAATTTGAGAAGATGGAGGACAGAAGAGTGCTGGCTGAGGAGGACAACCTCAGCCTGATAGGAAAGGAAAGACAGAAGAGCTTTTATGGAGAACCAGGCTCTGATACCATGAAAGAAGTATTATTTCATGTACAACTTTAAGAGTTTATAGCGCAGGAATTTTATATACATGGAATGGATAAGTCCTACCTTAGGAGTAGTAATCGGCAGCTAAAGATTAAGAGAATCAAACTCCTAGAAACCAGGAAACTAACTCCTATAAATCAGAATTCTAATAAAACAGAAACTGGGAGATTCTAATCTAATTAAATCTTATCCAAATATTCCTAATATATCTCTAACAGATCTGCTCCATCTCATTATCTCATAATCAGAATTTATTTACAAAAACAATTCCCAATTCAATACTATTCTTCATGATAAAAAATATCTTATAGTAATGATCAATGTTCTGATCAATGCACAAACAGAATGGTGATAACTGTCTAATGGTGGAATACTTACAAGTTCAAGCTGTCGAATGCTGCGGATTTCTCTTGGCAGAGTAACCTTTTTATTAGTATCCTGTTGACACAATCTCATTAATAATTGTAAACAAAGATTTACTGTAAGCCATCATTGATCAGAACTAAACAACATAAAATTGAAATGTGAAGAGAACTTAACCACTATATGACTAACCTCTCTCTTTGTTTCTAATTCAGCAAGTTTGATGTATATCTCCACCATTTGTTTCATCTACATAATGATTTAGGGGAAAATTAAAAAATTAAACAAAAAAAGCTCCAGATTTTCTAAAATCATACAAAACAAATTTCAGAACAAAACTTCCAGATATGGCATAAGTAAAATAGTAGTAAAGAAAATCAAAATATCAATAAAATGTACCTGTCTAATAATAGCTCCATGGTATGAAGACAACTCTCTCAAAAGGTTTTCTGCTGCAAGTTTTTTATCTATATCCACCACAAATGAGTTTCGACTGCGCTGTTTGTCCTTGATGCGGTCACCATTGGCCAGAGCTAGAAGCTACAGGTGCATGTCAAGAAAAGAAAAGTAGTGTAGCATCAATGTGTTATACAGGCATATATAATGACTCTAGATTGTTAATCCCATGGACATATATATATATTCAGGATAGGGAAGGATGTCTACAAACTCATTTATTTGTCTATCAAAACTGATACAATAGTACTTGTTAGAACATATATTGTGATGGCTGATTATGTGTGATTGTAATTGATAGTTTCCTTTATTGTATTGATAGCCATAATTAGTTGCCTTGCCTATTTGGTTGTAGTTTTCTAGAATAAATATAATACATGGGAGAGGGGAAATTTGTCCTCTAATTCCTTGTTTTGATATTCTTAAATGCTATCAAAGCAAGAAAATCAGAAAAATAAAGAAAACCAATCGTCGTCGGAAACTTACAGAAGCTTCGCGAACTGTTCTCATTGCTGGTGTCATCTTTGGTCACCAGAGTTGACCTCCAACACCATTAGAAGACTCGTCAGCAACAAGCGACCCCAGCCCAACTAGTCTCATCGCTTGCGGCCTTCAAATGCACCCCCCAAGCACCACGAGAAACTTCAGCGGGTGCTGGTGCGTAACTTGCCGGAGGACTTCAGGCGGCTTTTGACAACAGTCGCTTGATGTAAGTGACTGTTGGTCTTCACATCCTATTGTTTTTGATGACTTGTTGAGGGCTGAATGCTTGATTGGCACAATCGTTGTTCTTTGTGATATGATTATGCATTCTTCGTGTTGTGATACCTCTTCATTCCCAGAGAGGTTTTTATTATATCTTGCTTATTCTTGATTAACTAGTGACTATATATTTGGGTTACTACTTGCTAGATATTTTGCACCAGATTTCTGCAAGTCTCATTAATTGATTGTGGATTACTCCGAAGTCAGATTTGTTGGTTCTTGTTATTTCACTACTTTCGTCAAAGTCGGATTCTTCATCTGATCAAATCCTGTCTCAAGTCGTTTTTCTCAAGGTTGATAATATCCCTTGCTCTATCACACTAAAGAAGTTGAATGGTGATAATTATTTGAGTTGGGCACATACAGTTAATACTTTTCTTCGTAGGAAAACCAAACTGCAATATGTCACTGATGAACTGTTTTCTTCCAATGATTCTAAATATGGTGTTTGGATGAGTGAGGATGCTATCATAATGGGTCTTTTGTGGCACAGTTTAGAGAATTCCATTGCTACTATTGTTGAATTCTGTGATTCCTCTAAAAAGATATGGGCTTGTCTTGCTGAGTTTTATTCCCAAAGGAGTAATATATCTCGAGTTTACAAGTTGTACGAGCAAATGTTTTTAGTAAAACAAGGCGAGAGATCATTGTCTGAAGATTGCATTCACTTGAAATGGTAATGGGAACAATTTTTGTAGTATCGCCCATTTAGCGCATACTTGACGCAGCAGCAGAAGTCTTGGGGAAGAACTTATGATTGCAAACTTTTTGTCTTGCCTTAATCCAGCTCTCTGAGGATTTAAGGATTAGATCTTAGCAAGTGAGACGTTACCCACTGCTGCTAGTGCTTATGCCCACATACAGTGATCCTTGTTAGGTAGTCATTCTTCCACCAATGATCATACAGTCCCACCTACTGATTCATCTGCTCTCGTTAGTCATCACAGCCATGGTGGCTCTTCTCAAGGCTCTCAAGGTGGAGGCAAATCTTCTGATAATTGAATCATAAATGTAACTTTTTTTTTTGGGTGGGGGGGACAAATCATACTAGAACCTTTTTGTTGGAAGAAGTATGGAAAACAAGAGCAAGCACATCATGTTAATGATCAATCTTTTACATAGTCTGCAGTGCCACATAGTGGTACTCCCACTTTTGAGTCACAAGAGACATTCACTCTGAGCTCATCCTAGCTTCAAGAGCTTATCTAGTCCCTGCGTGTTTCTACTCTCTCTACTTCTACTGCTACTTTGGCCAATTTAGGTAACCAACTCTTATGGCATCTTCTTCTCCATCCTAGATCATTAATTTAAGAGTCAGTTCACATATGTCTAGTAATTTTCCTTTCTTCTCTAATCTGAGTTATCTTGGTCATAATTTTTTGTTAGTTGATAGCTCTTCTCATAGCTCCATTTCACTTTAATTTGCTTTTTGTTAGTTAGTTAACCAAATTATTAAGTTGTTTGATAACACTATTTTTCAACTCTTGTGTCTTTCAAGATGATTGGTTCAGGGCACGAGAAAGATGGCCTTTATTATCTTGATTGTGATTGCCCTCTAGAACATCCATCCTCTATAGCTCTCCGTACTTCTGACTCTCCTCTTCAATGGCATCTTCACTTGGGTCATCAGTCTTTAGTAAGATTAAAGCTCATTGTGCCAAATTTAAGTCATATATTTAGTTTATATTTTGAGGTTTGTCAGTTTGAAAAGCATCACCGTAGTACCTTTCCTTGTCATCGTATTAATCATGAGTTAGAGTCATTTGCTTTAGTTCAAACAGATGCCTGGGAACACTTCAGGGTTAAGAGTGTCAATGAATCGAAAAATCCTACTACTGCTCCCACTGTTCATCCCCTTGCTCCCACTGCAATAGATAGGAAGGTTATCCCTGCTGACCTGATTGATTCTTTTCCATCATCAGAGTTACCTAATTCTTCTTTTAACTTGCCTATTGCATTAAGGAAAGGTAAGCATATTTGCACTCTTCATCCTCTCGCTAATTGTGTGTCTTACCATCATTTAGCATCATTTATTTTCTCTTTTGTTTGTGCATTGCCTTCCTTGTCTATTCCCTCTTCTTATATATAAGCCTTATCTGTTCCAGGATGGAAACACGTTATAGATGAAGAAATGAATGCTCTCCATTAGAATGAATCATGGGAAATCACTCCTCAAGTAGACTGTTGGTTGCTAAAGTGTATACTCAAACGTATAGTGCAGACTACATTGAAACTTTTTGTTAATCACCTGAATTCTATTCGAATTCTGCTTGCCGTGGTAGTAAGTTGTCGTTGGCCTTTACATCAGCTTGACGTTAAGAATGCTTGCCTTTATGGTGAACTTCAAGAAGTAGCCTATATGGATTAGCCCTCGAGTTATTGCACTCTGGGTAATGATCATTTGGTATGTTGGTTGCGGCATGCTCTTTATGGCTTGAAACAATCTCCGGAGCCTGGTTTAACTAGTTCATCTTTGTTTTTGTTGATATTGGTTTTACACGCTTTTCCACTAATCATTCCATCTTTATATGTTATACTTCTTCTAGCACTATCATCTTGATTGTACATGTGGATGACATTATAATCTCAGGTGATGATGCTTCCAGTTTTGTGGCCTTAAAATATCTCGCTGCTCAATTTCATATTAAGGATCTTGAAGGCATTCGGTACTTTCTGGGACTTAAGACTGCATGCTTCTACCAGGGAATTTGCTAGCGCAAGTATACCATGGATTTACTTTTTGAGACTAGTCTTGTAGGTGCTCATGCAGTTGATACTCTGTTATAAACCCAAATTAGTTAGTTAGTTAGTTAGTTTAATTGTTGTAATAGAGTCTATAAATAGGAAGTATTGTAAGATAAAATATTATGGAAAAGAATTTTCATTTTGGGATTAATTTCTTATTTGGGAGAGAAGGGTTACTCTCGAATCAAACCCAATTGTTTTCATTTTCTCTTTTATTTTCTTAATTGCGAATCAAGCTCTCCCAAATAAGAAATTAATCCCAAAATGAAAATTATTTTTCATAATATTTTTTCTTACATTTATAGACTTTATTGCAACAATTAAACTAACTAACTAATCCTAACTAAATAATTTGAAATACTAACTAATTTGGGTTTATAACATACTCCTATGGACCCTTCTACCAAATTGAATACTACTTCTGGTGAGCTCTTTTTAATGTGAGCCGCTATCATTGTTCAGTAGGAAAAGTCATTTACTTGACAGTCACTCATCTTGATATTACCTATGTAGTTAGTATTACCAGTCAATTTATGCATGATCCCCATATTCCTCACTTTAAAGCTATCTATTTTATCCTATGGTATTTGGAGTGGTCTCTTGCTCGGGGTCTTCTTTATCGCTAATCTTCCTCAGTTACTGTCACTGGTTATAGTGATGCTGATTAGGCTGAGAGTCGAACCGATCATTGTTTCGACTCATGTTACCATATTTTTGTGGGGGATAATTTGGTTACTTGGCGTAGTTAGAAACAAGAAGTTGTTGCTTGTTCTAGTGCAAAAGCTGAGTATATTATGCTATAGCTCATGCTACCTCTAAGATGCTCTGGGTTCTCCTACACGACTTTGGTATTGATGTTCCTGTACCATTGGCTATGCACTGTGATAACTAAGCCGCTATCTTCATTGCAAATAATCCAATGTTTCACGAGTGCACTAACATAGCGAAGTTGATTGTCACTTCATACGTTATTTGCTGCTTTGCAAAAAAATGAGCACTCCTTTTGTTCAATCTTCATCTCAATTGGCTAATTTTCTTATTAAGCCGTTGCCTTATCCTGCCTTTCAGACTGTATTTTCCAAGTTGAGTATTTTTGACTTATGTACTCCAGCTCGAGTGAGCGTGCTTATGTGTGGTTGTAATTGATTGTTTCCTTACTTGCATTGACCGCCATGATTAACTATCTTTCCTATTTGGTTGTAATTTTCTAGTATAAATATAATAAATGGGAGATGGGAAATTTATCCTCCTCTAATTCCTTGTATTGATATTCTGACAGTACTTTTGCAACCATTTACACAGATTGTACAGAATTAGAAATCATTTCTCTAGAAGAACTCTTAAGAGAAAATAAGTGAATATAAATAATAAAGTTAGCCTTCTTCCTAGTAGATTAAACTTTCAGGTTGAGATAGTAGCTAATGGTTTAACAAGAACAAATATCCTTCATGTTAATGCTTTATAATCAATGGGATTTTTGAGTTAAATACCTGAAATATTGTGTGGTACGGATGGTCAATTGCCATTTTCTTCACAAGAGAAACCAAAGCAAACTACAGAAAATAACAATTTTGACAAAAAATAAGTTCAGAATTCTATCAGGAATTTAATATAAAAAAGAAAATAAATAGAAGTCAAAAGAAAAAGTTACTAGCTAAGTTTTATACCTGGAAACTATGAGGTCCCTGACCATCTTTTGGGCCCATCCTTGAAGCAATTTGGTACACCAATGGTATAAATTTGTAAGACTGAACCTGCAAGAATTTAAAGTAATGAAAAAGCCACCTCTAAATTGCATGCAAAATCCTAAAGCCTGACGTGAAGTTCAAACAACTGAGCATCAAAGCTATTTCTAAACTATAACTATATAATGATACAACGGTTAAAGTGTACCTCTTTAATTGTGTTAAGCATGGCATTAACAACTATTTGCCTAGAGGAGAGCCTGAACCACAAGGAAACGAGTCGAAATACCTGAAAGCAAAAACCACATTCTCAAGGACATATGTTCTCTTCATGGTAAAAAAACAGAGTCAAGACATTAGTTGTCTGATGATCACTTGCTTGTATGGGCAATATCAAAAAGACCTTTTTCTGCTTTCGTTATGTAAAAATGAATCACAAATAATACTTCAGAATCTCAGATACTGTTCATTAACGCCTACCTTAATCTATCATGCAATCAGCTAATTGGCATTTAACTCTGGAAGACAGTTTAGGCAGCAAATACGTACCACTCTAACATCATACTTGTCACCAATGACTAGACAATGCTTGTACCCATCAAGTGCTATGCTGAGGAAATTATCCCTGTCACCCTGAGAGAAAGTAAAGAAAATATATCATCAGTTTGAACCTGAAATCAACATTAAGATTAAAACAAAGTTGCACTAAAGGTGGATGGTAAAGAATGACAGTTCGCTACATGGTAAAGAATGAAAGTCAGCTCTCTCTCAAAACAAGTGGCTCATCTAACAGCTTGAGCTGCTTGAAAGGGTGCTACTTAACAGCTTATATCCTCAACATGCCCCCTTAGGGGTGGCTAGATTCCCCAGCATGAGCATATCAATCACACGCAAGCGTCTAAATTATGAGGTTGGAAGAGACCATAATAAAAACCAACTCATATAAAAGCTTAAATTATAAAAGAGGGGGTAAAAATTATTATATCCAACCTTATGAGAGAACAGTCAGCTAGACCAAATAAGAAATGGACTCAAATAAGGGAAATTGAAATTTATGACAAAATATAGTTGTCCATTTCTTGCTGTCAAGAGAGAAACAAATGAAGTTGCAGCCACAACATTACTAAAATACCTGTAACGCACACAAATACATAGAGACGTACATGCATTTGTGCATGTATATACAAGGGCAGCCAGCACAAGACATCTAGCCAATGCAGGCAAGGAATATTAAAGTTTATGATAAAAATAGGGCCACCCTATTTGCACTCCACAAATAGATTTTCACACTCCACTTTACTTTTTCATAAAATAAAATTACAAAACTATCCCTTTTTTTGACTAGCTATTCTTATATCTAATTTAAAATGACATAATTGCCCTTCATAAAGAAAACATTTACAAATTTGAACACACACACTTAGGCTTACAAGAGAAGAGAATAGAAAATTATTTTTAAAAACTATAATAATTTCTATTTATATTTATACTTTTAACAATCATTTAAAAATACATTTTATTTTATTTTATTCATAATTTAATCAAATAAAAAATTAATTTCTATCATTCCATTTTTTTTTTCATAAACTTTTGTCATTTTAACTCTTGTCATCATTTTCAAGTCATTTAGTAAGGTTCTAAACGAACATTTCAATTCTTATAATCCAATCATCTATTAAAAATAATGTAATGAAATAAGACGCAAGTATGGTAAATGTTAAAATAAATAATTTATGAAAGATTTGTAAAACAAATATATAAATAAATATCAATATTAAATAAATATCAATATGAAAGAAAATGACAAAAGTTTGTAAATAATTTGA
This sequence comes from Vitellaria paradoxa, assembly GCA_019916065.1. Lineage (NCBI taxonomy): Eukaryota > Viridiplantae > Streptophyta > Magnoliopsida > Ericales > Sapotaceae > Vitellaria > Vitellaria paradoxa. Next base: position 39,126,592 of record CM034240.1, read on the forward strand.
AATGAAATAGATTATTTTCTTATTTGATAAAGTTATAAAATAAATTAAAAAATTATTTTTATATGATTTCCAAAAATATGAATGGAAACAAAATTTATTTTCGTCTTTCAAAATATTTTTTCTTAGATAAAACCTGCAAACATGAAAATAAGACCATTTGTATATTTAAATTTCTAATCGTCCTTTACCTGTATTAACTTTTCTCATCCTAAATTCAAAATAAAATCACCATTTTTTTTCTCATCATTCATCTAAAAAATAAATAAATAAATAATAAAATAAAATAAACATACTAAAAGAATGTATAACTAGGAGAATCAATGAACTGAAAAAATTACTACTAAAAGAATGTACAACTAGGAGAATCAATGAACTGAAAAAATTACTACTAAAAGAATATACAACTAGGAGAATCAATGAACTGCAAAGATTAACTTCTAAGCATAGAGAAAGATTTATCAAACAAACCATTGGTATCTTTCTTTTGAAAAATTTAAACATAAAATAAAATAAAAATACTAAAAAATATATCTAACTAGGGGAATCAATGAACTGGAAAAAATTAATTTTCAAATATAGAAACAGATTTATTAAACAAAGCATTAGTATCCTTTTCAAAACTTAATTTAAATTTTTTATAATAACAAATATTTTTTAAAAAATATAGAATTAGAAATTTTATCATAGCATGGTAATTCATATGCATGAGTGAATATTTTTAAGAACATTATACTGTAATTGTCCGCCCATTTATCAAAATATCTAAGAAAAAATTAGTAAATTGTCTTCTGTGTATATTTAAAAAATATAATTTCTATTATAAAATAAAATTATTTATGATATTATAATTATGTCTTTAATTGAGCTTTTATATAAGGGCTTTTATGTCATTATAAGTATGCAAAATATATGTGAAAAGATAGATGGGCAATTATGTAATTTTAATCAATGAAAAAGTAAAATGGAGTGTAAGAAGCTATTTTTTGGAGTGCAAATAGGCTTACCCTAAAAATATTGTTGTCCACTTCTTGATGTCAAGATAGAGATACATTGTAAACATTCAAGGATCGAATGACATGACTTGATTTCATTATGTTTGTCATAGCATCTATTAGGAAATGATTACAACCACAATAATTTAACTAGGAAAAGATCAAACACAATATCTACCTCCCACATATATATCCTAACATATCTCTAACACTCCCTCTCAAATTGGAGTACATACATCATATGTTCCAAACTTGCTACAAATATATTTAACTTGAGACCCGTCAAGGACTTTAGTGAACAAGTCAGCTAGTTGGTCTTCAAATCAAACATGACCAATTTTGATAGTATTTGGTATGATCTTATTCTTAATGAAATAACAATCTATGTCAATGTGTTTAGTTCTTTCATGGAATATTGGATTAGAAGTAATATGAATTGCAGCTTGGTTGTCACATAACCATTCCATTGGTTGTGAATGAAGAACTACCAATTCTTTCATCAAATTTTACATATTCATGTGAGCTGTGACCCAATATTTTGATTCTGCATTTGATCCTAGCATTGCTGTCTACTCCTTACTATTCTATGAAACAGGATAACCTCCAACAAAAATGCAAAATCCAGTTGCGAAGCGCCTGTCTGATGGTGACCTTTTCTAGTTTGCATCTGTGTATTCGTGTACTAAAGTATGTGTATTATTTTGATACAACAAGCCTTTTCCAGGTGTTCTCTTTAATTATATCAGAATTCGAATAAACTACATTTGAATGACTAGTACGGGGTGACTTAAGAAACTAACTACTAATAGTCATAGCAAATTAGATATTTGGTCTAATCCTAGTTAAGTAGTTTACCTTCCCAACTAACCTTTTGTATTGACTAGAATTGTCTGGTAGATCTCCATTATTCGTAATGAGCTTTGCATTAGGATTCATTAGAGTATCTATGGGTTTTGAATGAAGCATACCCGTGTCAGTCAGCAAGGCCAAAACATAATTCTTACATGAGAGAACAATTCCCTTTCCGTGATCGAGCTACCTCAATACCTATAAAGTATTTCAACGGTCCCAAATCCTTGGTTGGGGCTCGTCTATTGCAAGAATTTGACTTCGCTTGATGACTATAGAGAACTGACACCATTGATTGGTGATTGGTGAAATTGTCAATTTTGTCTTCTTGATACGAACACAAGAAACACAGGCAATTAGGATTTCTTGATACAAACACAAGAACCTAAGACGAAGATAAAGACTATAGGATCTTTGTTCTGATACCATGTGAACATTCAAAGATTGAATGAAATGATCAATCACGATATCTAACTACCATATATATATATATTACCATATCTCTAACATATATTAAGTCGTAGCTACCACAGTGCTAAAATATTTGTATGGGTACACAAAAATATGTATAGATATATATGCATTTTTGTATGTATATACACGGAAGCCCAGCAAATGACTTCTCGTAAATGCAGAATCTATGGATGGTTGGTCGCGTGTAGCCTTACTCCAGCGAGCATGGAGGTTGTTTCTACATTTTGAACCCACAACACAATAGACACATTGGAGCAACATTACCATTAACCCAAAAAAAAAAAAATAAATAAATAAATAAATAAATAAAAATAAGAAGAATAGTCAAATTTTTGCTTCCATAATACTTTAGAGAACAAATAGTTTAGCATTATGTATTTAAAGTTATACCTGCAATTTTTCAGCTTCCTCTTTGTCCATAGCGAGCTGCTTCTGTAACTCTTGAATTTTTGCTGAGTAGTCAGTTTTCTCCCCCTGAGAATGTAGTGGTAAAAATGATGAGCCAAGGTTAAAACAGCTAGGCCCCATTTATTAATAATTGATTTAATATGAAATTATTCTTAATAAATAATATAATTAAATTATATTTAATTTTTATTAAAATAAAAATTAATTACTATGAACAAAATTGCATTTCCAACAATAGTTTCAGCTTTACTTCAAGGAAAAAAAAATCAGAAAATATAAACAGAAAAAAAAAAAAATCGTTACCAAATGGGCCCTTAATGATGCATTTTGATTTTCAAAGCATGGGCATTTCAATGTTCAAAGGAAAGCAAAAACGTGAACAAGACTTGCCTTTGATGAACTTTTCAATCGCTTGACAAGTGCTTCCAACTCCTTTGTCTGCAAAATTTCCACGTATAATGAGATTCTAATTTGGCAATTTCCAGTTTTCCTTCTTTCTTTCAGTCTAGTTTTTCCTTTTTAGAACATTCTTGTAGAAAGAAGTACCTTGTGCTTTCTTAACCTCATTGCTGCTTGCCATTCATTAGAATTAAGTCTGTCTTCATAATTCTTAAATAGAGCATCTGCATAATGTGCAAGATGGAAATGAGTTTGGCTTTGTCGTGCAATAGACTTCCTGTCAGTGTTCTTACGATCCTCAGCAAGTACTACTGCCTGTTTCAGATACTTCTCCAATATAGTTCTCGAGCTGCAATATAAAATGTTGAAAAAATTTTATTATAGACAGACCCAGCAATATAAATTTATACTACTAGCTCATATTTCTGATGGATGACTAACTTGCTAGACCGCGTTTCTGCCAGCCACTTCCCTGCTAAGCGATATGCATCTGATACAACTTCACTGGACTGGTACTTCTGTGAAATGTACTCTGTCAGATTGACAGCCATCTCATGCTGACCTTGCCCTCGCAAAAGCTTAGCTTCTTCAAGCTGCAAAATTTATATGTATAAATGTTAATGATAGTTTAAGTACATAAGAACAAAGAGGTGGGTAAACATTTAAAAACAAGTCAATATAAAACAAACATTTGTATTATAAAGGAATGCTACACTGTAAATTGAGGTGTACCTCAATTTGCACAGCTGATTAAACAACAGAATCATTAGTTCATGACAAAAACAACCATAAGAACATCTAAGGTTCACTTGAAGCAAAACTTTATGAAATAACTTCAAAAGACTGCAAAAACTTGATCCACTTGATGAATGCTTGCCAATGAAAACAATAGCTAGAAGAATCCGGAAACCATAATATAATTTGTTCATTCAGTGAAGTAAAACTTTATGAAATAACTTCAAAAGACTGCAAAAACTTGATCCACTTGATGAATGCTTTCCAATTAAAACAATAGCTAGAAGAATCTGGAAACCATAATATAATTTGTTCATTCAGATGATTACTGGAGCGTCAAAATTCCAATAAGCTGTTTTGATGATATGTTCGACCAGCTGGGACGGTGTTGCTGATGTGGTTGGACAACTATTTGGTCGGCGAAGGCACTTCGGACTTCTTGTTTTCTCGTGCAAGTCCTAAAACAAAGCTACCAGCTGGGCAGTGTTCAGCCGAATGCTCCTCTAACGGTTAAGTCAGATAGTGTATAGAAATAGGGAAGGGGTCGAAAATACTTTGGCAGAGTTTTAGTGATGAATAGTGCATACCTTCTTTCTTCATTCTTCATATATTTATAGGTTCCTAAGCACATGTGGTCCTTTATTGGAGTACAGTCCTACCAGTGCATCATGGGTAGTGGAACAGCCAAAATAAAGACCGTAACACATCATGAAGCAAACTGGGGCAACGCCATAATGCTTAGTGGGAGCAGGGTACTACTTGTTCCTTTATCAGGCATGACAAAGAAAGGTGGTAGACAGCTGCCAAGTGTCCTCTTCTGGACGTGAGCCATGTAACCGAGCACCCTCTCCAATTGGCCCCGGCTCTTATACGTCTGGTATGTTCAGCACACATATGAGAGCTTGAAGTGATGTTCTCAATGTATATGCATATGCTCGGGAAGCACATACTCTAGTTGGAGCATCTCGTATATCCTACAACGCATGTATACGAATGTTATCAATCGCAAGGTACGCGTACTCGGAAATTTGATGCCCCGGGGGGGTGGTCAGTGGGCCATAAATAGGCCAGCCCAATTGTCACTGACAAAGGCATTATCCTTAAGCATGCATCCCGTGAGGCATGCTAAAGGTCTTTTTGCTATAAATATAGCGCCGGCCATTCGCCTTCCGCCCTTTCATCTTCCCTCTCCATAAATACGGCTTCTTCACATCTATGGAAGTTTTTCGCATCTTCGAACTTTGAGAGCTCCTATAAGTCTCCTGTGTCAAATCTCACTTTGCATCAATTTGTCCAAGCTTGTTCTATGTCTGACCAGAACCTCCACTGTCGTATCGCATTTGGGTGAGCGCTAGCCTCGGTTTCTTTGTCTTTTTTCTTTTCTTTCTCTCTCTTTTTTTTTTTTTTTTCCTTGAGATGGGGAAGTTTTTAAACGCCCTTAGGAAAGCCAGAGGAGGAGGATGGACGCTTTTAGGGCTAGGCACCACATCCTTGCTTTCATTCGGTTAGCTCTACCAAGAGCGGATGATTTCAGCATAGCTGAAAACAAGGTATCTGAATAGGTGTGGTGGTTGTTAGTGGCCATAGAAGAGTTCGGGTGATCCTTCTGCTCTAACCCCTTGTTCGACTTTTTCTGACTCTGGTCAGGATCTGCCCTGGGCAGTTGGGCCCGAATGCGTATAAGATTTTGGTAGGGGTCATAGAACTCAACAGGGTTCTGAGGGTCAATCTTGGCCCTCGAGAAATTCTCTATAGTTACGCTGTAACCCTGTCTAAGAATGGCCGATAATATCTGAAGTGTCGAGTAGAGGATAACCTCGTGCACGCCCTCCCTGATTCAAGCAAGAACTTACTAGAAGACCAAATCTTGGTCCATGGGGATTGGCAATGGCTGCCATGGGAAGATGGGCATGACAGTGTCCAAAACTTCATAGGGGCGTAGGTAGTCATCTAACTTTATTCCAGTTCATTCTCTTTATTTCCCTTTTAATCGAATGCATACTAACTCGTTTCTCCCTTTGCAGCAAAAGGTTTCAACAAAAGGTTTGCCAACCCAACGAGTGTAGAGATCGGTTAGATCACCGAGGTCATAGCATACAAGGGAGAGGGACCATTGAAGGACCTTCTTCGGAGTGCGCGGGTCTTGCTTGGCTACAAGCTACCCATCGAAGCTTCACAGCCCTTTCGCTAAACATTAACGAGGAACGGATCAACAAGCTAGTTGATTCTGAGGATTTCCTAGTCGACGTTCCCCAAACAGTGACCGTTGCCATCGCCCCAACCACTAGCTCGGACAACAAGCCTCTGAAGAATCTTCTAACCACGAAGACGAAGGATTCAAGCGACAAGGAAAAAAAGAAGGCCAATAGGAAGCGAAAAGTTCCCACTCCTCCACCTCTACCTCCACCCCTAGCTACTTGTGGTGGAGTAGTAATAAAGGAGCGATTGATTGTGATTGGCGATGCTCCAAGCAGCAGCCATCCAATCATCCTTGATGACGAACCCACTACCGAACAAAAGGGTGAGGACTTCGTTATTAACTCAATCGGCACTCGGCCGATGACAACAAAGGACTTCGCCATCTTTGATCAGGGCATTGCTATGTCGGTCGCTAACACTGCAACGCTCCCCAATGATCAGGATCAAATCATGAACCTTCCCGACTACCTATGGTTCTTCTAGTTGGTTCAGTACTCCCTCTTGCTAAGCTCCGTCCCTGCTGGTAAGCTCGGATTTCCTATCAAGTTGCCTTTCTTTATTTCTGTTTATATTCTCGCTCTTTTCCCTACATGCAAGCTACTAAGTTCTTTAGGAACGCTAGTCAGCGTTTTAAGCGCTTCTCTGAGAGCATTTAGAAGATCGAGAGGGTAGCAGACACTCAATGCATTCGAGCTGAGAATGCCAAAGAAAATGCAAAAGAGTTTTGTGCCCAAAACGACGAGCTCGCAGAGAAAAACAAGCATCTGGAGGCCAACTTTATTGCAATGCGAAAGGGGCTTAAGATTGTGAACAAGAGGGCGGGTAAGGCTATAGCCAAACTTCAAGAGGAGTGGAAGAAAACCTATGCCGAAGGTTATGAGGCGGCTGGTGATGATTACCATAAGTAGGTGTTCATCACAATCAACACATAACCTCCAGATCCAAACTCTTTACCTCTTTTGAATGGTCGAACGATGAACCAAAATTCCTCCCCCTGGATGATGAAGACAACAAGGAGACCTTGTCTACACTAATAGGGTAGGAAGCTGCCTAGGACGCTAACCAAACCATAGAGGTCCGAGATCGCCAGGAGGAAGTGAGTAAGGTTGCCGACCAAACTAGTCTTGGTGTCGATCAAACCCTTCAACCCTCAGACAAGACAGCCAATTACTAAAGCATCCTGGAAGAATTTGACCAAGATAAGAATACATAGTTTTGGGCCATTGTTTTTTTTTTTCTTTTTTTGTTTTTCCTTTTGCAGCTTTAGGGAGTTGCCCCCCCTTTTAATTAATGAAAAACTTTTCTCTTTTGATCTTTTTACTCTTTTATCTTTACATTTTTTGTTTCCTGAGCAACGTTGCATTGAGAACTTAATTTAACCGACCACGTATTGGTTGTGAGTTTGAAGTATAACTGCTCGATCGTGAGTAATCCGATCCCTAACACTTGTAAAAAATTTGTTTTGATGATTAAATCCGAACAGAATCTGCCCAAACTTAATCAACGTGTATCCGAACTTGTACACTGGTTGAAATAAGTTGGTTTCGATTCGAATAATCGTAATCCAAATAGAAGCGAATCAAGTCATACAACACGAGCTAAGCCATGTCAAATCCAACTTCGAACACTTGATGAAATAAATTTGTTTAGTTGTTAGACTTTAATAAGGGTAGACCCAATAGAGCATTCTTGCTTGCAACGAGTTACTTTTAGCGAGATTGATTATAACTGACCTGAAGAGGCCAAGTCGAAGATTTATGGTTTTAGGCCATATGTTGATGTGGCCGAAAATTAGGGAGCCGAATGGTGGCCTTGCGCCAAGTATGACTATGGCTGACTTGAGCGGGTCAGGTGGTCAAACCATAGCCTTGCGCCAGGTATGGCTATGGACAACCTAAGCGGGTCACGTGACTGAACTGTGGCTTTGCAACAGGTATGTCGTCCAGACGGTAGGCTCCATTGCCGACCACTTCAATGACTTTGTACAAGCCTTCCCAACTGGGACTGAGCATTTCGTCTGTAGGATTCTTTGTTGTCAGCATGACTCTTCTGAGTACGAGGTCACCAATGTTGAAAGATTTCTGACATGTTTGCTTTGTGACTTCTTAAGTTGTTGTTGATAGACAGCCATCCGGATTTGAGTGAGCTCCCTTTTCTCGTCTAGCAAGTCCAAATTCCTCTCAAGTACTGCATCGTTGCTCTCCTACAAGAAAACCAAGGCCTAGATTATGGGCATGTCGATCTCTAGTGGTATGAATGCCGATCTCTAGTCGTATGACTACCTCTGTTTCGTATGCCAACGAGAATGGAGTCTTTCCAGTCGATCGACAAGGCATGGTCCTATAAGCCCACAGCACAGTCGATAGTTACTTTACCCAGCGCCCCTTAACTTGCTCCAAGTGCTTCTTAATGCCAATTAGCATAGTCTTGTTGGGAACTTTAGCTTGGTCGTTGCTATGGGGGTATGCCGATGTAAAATAGTGATTACGAATCTCGAGGTTCGAGTAGAACTCCCTAAATGCATTGCTGTCAAATTATGTGCCATTGTCAAAAATCAAGCTCCATGGGACCCCACACCTGGTGACTATGCTCCTCCACACAAACCTCCTAGTATCAGAGTCTTTGATGGTGCTGAGTGGCTTGGCTTCAATCCACTTTATGAAATCCGTTGCTATAAGAAGCCATCATCGACCTCCAAGGGACATTGGTTGTGGCCCGACTCTATCCAATCCCGATTTGGGTAAAAGGCCACGGGCAAGTCAGAAGAGTCATATCTTAAGTGGGCTGATGAGGGATTAGAGCGAACTCTCGGCACTTGTCGCACTTTGTAGAATACCAGATAGCATCTTTCTGCATGTGGGGCCACCAATAGCCCTGCAACATTGCTCTGGCAATCATAGATCACCCCCAGCGTGTGCTTCGCAACTGCTTTCATGCTATTCCTGCAATGAGTTTTGTACTCAGTCGGGGTAAACACAGAGCAAGTATGGGCCACTAAATGATTTTTTGTACAATTGTTGGTTGGGAGACAACCAACGTCTTGACGCCTTACTTCTTATCTTTATAGCTTCCTTTCTATCTTGAGGTAACACGTCATTCCTCAGGTATTGGATAATCAGGTCCATCCAGCTCGACGCAAGGGAATTCATCTACATCCTGTGTTCATGCTCCTGTATGCTAGGGTAGAATAGCTTCTCCACCATGATGTTCCTCGTCTCACCTCCAAAGTGGCTACGGCATTTGCTCGGCTATTCTTCCTTCTTCCAATCAGGTTGAGCTTCGCTGCTTTAAACATTCCCTTCAGTGCTTGGGCTAGCTCACAATACTTTGCCATGTTGTTCAAACAAACCCCGTACTCCCTGTTAAGCTTACTGATAATTAGTTGAGAATCCAAAGATAGGATAACTCTCCAAGCATGTTGCCCTAGAGCCAACCTGAGGCCGATCAACATTGCTTCATATTCAGCTTCATTGTTTGTTATTCGGAATCACAATTCTATGACACGCTTGTAGACCAATCCTTCTGGAGAAATAAGCACCACTCCAACTCCTGAGCCATTCTTTGTTGTAGCTCCATCTATCTGGATTTTCGATGTCTCTTCACCAACGACATTGGTCTCATTGCATTGATCAGCGTTGAATGGATGGACGAACTCGGCCACGAAATTTGCTAGCACCTGCCTCTTGATAGCTGTCCTTGGCACGGAGTTGATGTCATATGTGCCGAGCTTAATCGCCCATTTCACCATCCTCCCGGAGATTTGAGTAGATGTTCGGTTAAAACTTTGACCAAACGGGCAAAAAATAGTGCGATAACTTCCTTAATGCTACGAATAACGCTAAGACCAATTTTTCAATGGGAAGGTACCTTTGCTCAATCTCAATCATTGTCTTGCTCATATAGTAGATTGGCCGTTGCACCCTGTCCTCTTCTCTTATAAGTAATGCATAACTAAGCGTTCGAATGCTGCCCACTATAGTCCAAACTTCTCTCTGGGCCAAGAAGTGGATAGGAGTGGGGGAAATGCCAAATACGTTTTTAGCTCCGCGAACGCCCGATCACACTCCTCATCCCAGTGCAGAATGCGCTTCCCTTTAAGTAGTCGGAAGAAGGGTCGACATTGATCGGAAGCTCTGCTAATGAATCAATTCAACGCTGCCGCCATGCCAGTTAGCCGTTGCACTTCTTTCACCATGGTCGGCCTGCGCAATCTCTGTATAGAGGCAATTTGACCGGGATCAGCCTCTATACCTTTCCCAGTCACCAAATGCCCAAAGAACTCGGAACTAACCCCGAATGCAAATTTAGCTACATTCAACCGCAAGCCTTATTTTCTAAGAAATTCTAACACCAATTTCAGGTTGGCCCCATGATCCATCCGATTTTTACTCTTGACCACCATGTCGTCGATGTAGATCCCCATGGTTTTCTCGATCTAGGCATCGAACGTCTTTGTGACCAACCTCTGATAGGTGGCTCTGACATTTTTCAATCTGAATGGCATCACCTTATAGCAATAAATGCCCTATAATGTAATAAACGCTGTTTTCTCTTAGCCAGGCCTGAACATAGGGATCTAATGATAGCCTAAATAAGCGTATAGAAAACTCATCATCTCATAGCCAGCCGTGGCATCAACTAGCTGATTGATCTTTAGCAAAGGGAAGGGGTCTTCTAGGTAGGCCTTGTTAAGGTCAGTGAAATCAATGCAGACATGCTATTTGCCATTCTTCTTTTCGACTACCAACGTGTTGGAGAGCCATTCCAGGTAATTCATTTTTTAGATTGCATCGGCTTCTAATAACTTCCCGACCTCCTCAATCATGGCTTATGTGTGCATGAGTGATGATCGCCTCCCTCTCTGAATCATCGGTTTCATGGTTGGCATCACACTGAGCTTATGACACATCACCTTCAGGTTAATCCCCAACATCTCATATGGGGTCTAGACGAACACTTCCAAATTCTGCTTCAGTACTGTGATTAGCTCCTGTCTTTTTTGGTGGGGTAAATCTTTTCTGATTAGGAAAAATCTCTCTGGGTCAAACTCATGAGCAAGGATAGACTCCAAGTCCTCGACTACGTTCTCCTCCAGCTCTCTCCCCATGTCTTTAAGAGTCTGTGTTTCCTCTACGCCGACAACCAACTAACCTCACTGGGGATATTCTTCGCCCTGATGTTGATCGAGAAGCACTTCTTGGAGGTGATTTGGTCGCCTTTGATCAAGAACACTCCTCGTGGTACTGGGAACATAATCATCTGATTGTATATAGATGGTATGGCCTTCATTTTATGTAGCAACGGACGTCCCACTATTGCATTATATGAAGATGGGACGTCCACCACCGAGAACTCTATTTGTGGCTACACGGGACCAGCTTGGACGGGGATTGTGACTCTCTTGAGTGGCCAAACTAGTGCTGAGTTGAATCCGATCAGAGGACAATAGGCTGGAATAAGTTCGGATTCGCAAAGATTGAGCTCTTTGAAGAGCCTACAGTACATCACCTCCGTGGAGCTACCTTGATCTACAAGGATACAGCACACCTTGTAGTCGCCAATCTCGAGAGTGACTACTAAGGCATCGTTGTGTGGTTGCTGGACACCTTCTAGGTCATTATTAGTGAAGACGACCTCATGACCTAGTTCCACTCTACTCCTCTTACGGCTATGGGTCAACAAGCTGTCCACATTTAATACTTCTTTGAGGTGGGCCACTTTGATGTATTCAGCTCGGGACCTAATTGCCTCCTCTCAAGATTCGTACCCAAGATGGACTACGTTGATGACTCACTAGGCGGGTCAATCATTGCATTCTCGAGGCTGACGCTGCTCATGTGATTGAGCAACAAACTCCTCTCTGCTCTTCTAGTCATCGACATAGTCGCTCAAATGGCCAGCGCGCACTACATCCTCGAAATACTGCTTGAGTGCTTGGCATTCTCCAGTGCGATGGCCCTTGTCTTTGTGGACAGCTTCGAACACGTCTCTCTTGCTCTGTTATTTGATCGACCTCTTATCGACGGCATAGATCTTTATTTTGCTTTTCTCCTTCTTCTTTTCCTTCTTCCTCGATGGCTCTCTCTCTATGCTTCTGGTCTCGTTGTTGACCTTAAAGTATTTCTCAATATGATTCATGAGGTAAGATCGTCTGTTGGCTGCTTGGTCAACGATTGCTAGAACTTGTCATTGAGTGATAGGCCGAGTTTGAAGGAATTCACATGATCTCGAAGCAACCTTCCACTTCATTGTAGGCTTTGAAATAACACCAGGCATAGCTCCTCAGGCTCTCACTGCGCCCCTTCTTCATCGTCATCAACATGTCTATTGAGTAGGGTTGTTTGCTGTTGGCAATAAAGCAAGCCACAAAAGCTTCAGCCAGTTGGGCCTAGTTGGCAATCGACCCAGGCTCAAGCTTATCCAACCATTGCAAAGCAACTTCCCCCAAGCAAGCGGGGAAACCTTTGCACACGAGTGCGTTGTTGAAACTCCAGAGGGACATCACTTGTTTGTAGTGACATACATGTCCCACCAAATCAACTTTCCCACCATAGAGGGTGAACCTCGGAAGAGTGAACTTGCAGGGAGACTTCATTTGCTCAATGCTGGGAATGAATGACGAGGTAATGACACGGCTGGGGGCCCTCTTGACGAGGTGGTGAGTGGAATGTTCAGCCTTGTGGTTAGCGCGGTCAGCGAGCTGCCTGAGCACCCAACCCTTCAAGTCATCTCCATCTTCTTGAGGTTGTTTTACTGCCAATAAGTGTGCCTGCTTAGAACGAGCCTTGCTCCTATAAGAGTCTGAGTTCAATTGCCTCTCTGTTCTCCGTCGAGGATAGTGGGAGTAACTTGTGGATGGAGACCGCCACCTCCTCCTTTGTGATGTTAGGCTCCTCCCTCTGGAAAGGTGTTGGGTGGCTCGACATGTCCGTGTTTGTGTGAGCCATGATGAGAATGATGGCCTCTATCTCGAGCTTGTGAATGCTAAGGATATAGGACAATCTGATCATAAAGGATCTCCAAACCATCCTCCCTCCCACTGTATTTCTACCTAAGATTGGCCCAAGGTGAGCTCATTCTGCGCTAGGAGCTCATGGTTAGCAACTCAAAGGTCTCATTGACCCGCAGGCTGTTCATACCCCCCCAGAATGCTCGTGTTAGATGAATCAGTCGTGTAGGGGATTGTTTGCGGCCGACGGACCTTCTAGATACCTTCGATCTCACTTTGGGGGGTCGCAACCTCGTCGGTCCTCTTTGATACTTTTGCTCATCTTGGCTACTAGTAGGTTGTATACTTCGCGGGAGTGTGATCTCGCTTCCCACAGATGGTGCCAACTGGCGTGTCAAAATTCTAATAAGGTGTTTTGATAATATGTCCGACCAGTTGGGATGGTGTTACTAATAGGTCAGACACCTATCTGGTCGGTGAAGACACTTTGGACTTCTTGTTTTCTCATGCAAGCCTTAAAACAAAATTACCGGCCAGGCAGTGTTCGACCGAACGTCTCTCTGACAGTCAAGTCAGATAGTGCATAGAAATAGGGAAGGGTCGGAAGTAAATTTGGCAGAATTTTAGTATGGTGAATAGTACATATCTTCCTTCTTCGTTCTTCATGAATTTATAGGTTCCTAGGCATGTGTGGTCCTTCCTTTAAGGTCAATCCTACCTAAGTATCATGGGTAGTAGAGCAGCCAAAATCAAGGCCGTAACACATCGTGGAGCAGACTGGGGTAGTGCCGTAATGCGTTATGGGAGCAGGGTACAACCTGTTCCTTTGTCAAGCATGGTAGAGACAGCTGGTGACTTAGACAACTGCAAAGTGTCCTCTTCTGGACATGAGCCACGTATCCGAGCACCCCTCCAACTACTAATCAGAGTAATGACAAGGCGCCAGGAGTACAAGGAAATCAAACAACTTCTTTGTTTAGTCAGCTTATTATGCACTGCTATTAGATGTCTTCAGCCAAAAGCAAAGAATCCTGTGCATGGTCAATCCTATTGCACTTCAGACTAATAGCATAGGGGAACTCTGGTGTTCCTCCAATCCAAAAAGAATGTTAAACAAAAAGTGCATTACTTCAGACTAATAGCATAGGGAAATTCTGATGTTCCTCCAATCAAGAAGAATGTTAAACAAAAAGTGCATACCCTTCCTAGCCAATATAGGCTAGTGTTTTGTTCTCCCACTTCAGAACAAAGGAATTTGAACTCATGCAAAGCTGCAGCAGCCTGAGAAAATCTAGAGCCCTATAATACAAAAAACAACAAATCAGAATACATGTAAGTTTGATTTTCTGACAATTAATGTTGAATTCCTAAGGTGATACCTTACGAAGAGTGGATGCAGAATCCAAAAGATGCTGTAGCGTACATTCCTTGCAACTTAAAATTTGAAGTAGGACTCTTCTGAATGCTATGAATGGTTCTAACAAATTCATGTGTAGTTGTGCCCGTTTCAAAATGCAGCTCCAATCCCTATTTAGCCATGATAACTAAATGGGAAGATTCAAAAGCATTTGTTAAGAAACCAGGAAAAAATTAATCAAATTACTTAAAAATAGTGTGCTCTCCAATAACTCATTGCCCTTGATGACATAGAAATTAGGGGGTGCAAATGAACCAAGCCAAGCCTGATTCTGTTAAATGAGCCTCAAATTTGAGTTCAAGTTCAACGCGTTTACGAAGTGAATGAACCTAGATAAGCTCAAGGTTTGTTGGAGAGTCAAGCCCGAGTGGTACATGAACGACAAGATTTATTTGTAGTAAAAAATAAAAATTAAAAATTAAAAAAGACAGTATAATATTCAGCAAAATATTTTACCCACTAAAATGGTACAAGACTGTAAATGACTCTACAAAGATGAGTACTAACATAAAATTATAGAAATAGACAAGATTTTGTTCTGCTTTCCTTCTGTTAGAGTTTGGATTGAAGGGTATTATTGCACTTTTATTCTCATTATAAACAATTGGCATAGTTGTAGAAATTATTGGACTACAACCCTTCTCAAAATCTCTGTTTCCTTCTCTCCTCTCTCACTTTTTCTCGTTATTTCTCATCATGAACACTACTATAAAATTCAACTTTGTATCAGAGCTTGATAAAAAAATACTCCTGGTAGACAAGATTTTGTTCTGCTTTCCTTCTGTTAGAGTTTGGATTTAAGGGTATTATTGCACTTTTGTTCTCATTATAAACAGATGGTGTAGTTGTAGAAATTACTGGACTACAACCCTCCGCAAAATCTCTCTTTCCTTCTCTCCTCTGTCGCTTTTTCTCGTTATTTCTCACTATGAACACTACTAGTTGGATTGTCGATATTAAGACATGGATTTGTTTGTTTGTTTTTTCAGAATTTTTTGTACCATTTTCATCAAGATATGAGACTGTTATCATGGATTTTTCTATGAACACTACTAGTTGGATTGTCGATATTAAGACATGGATTTGTTTGTTTGTTTTTTCAGAATTTTTTGTACCATTTTCATCAAGATATGAGACTGTTATCATGGATTTTTCTATTTTTTGTGATTTTCGAAAATTTTCAATTCAGTACTAAAATTCGCCTTTTGCTACTGATTTATTTATTTATTTATTTTTTGTGATTATTCGACTTGGTGCAGTTTTGAGGCTGATTTGTGAGTTTTATCTGGGTTGCATTTTACAACTTTTTTTTTTTTTTTTTTGATGATTCAATGTGTGTGGCTATTGTTTTGAAGTTAATTCTATTATATTGATGAATTATTTCACGCTTTTTGGTAGGTGGAGTTTGTTACACGTTCCCAAACAATCGGCTTTCAATTTTGTGAGTTCAGCTTAGTGCATCTATGCCACTATAAGGGTTGTGTAGAAGCCTATGAATTTTTTTTTTTTTGGTGCTTGTGGAAAATTTTATTCTATTCATCTGTGAACATAACACCAGGGGGAATCACTTTTACCTGTACTAGGGATTGTCATGTAAAGACTGTTGGGAATAACCTCCTTTTTCAGCTTAGTCCAAGATAGGTGAATGAATATTGTTCACAAACTGTTTAATAACATTTTTCCTACGCATTGTGTTTTCCAGGAACTAGAAATAGGTTAAATGATTGGAAGGGGTGAGCATGTGGTGAATGTACTACCTGATCCAGAGAAGGCACAACAGGTTCAGATAAAAATTTTTGCTTCTCACAATTATATTTTGTATCTTCACATAATCGTGTCCATCGCAAACCCCATGCCATGCCAAGATGATAAAAAATCTGCATTCCACAGTATCAAGAGTGTTAGTACAAACATTACTACCAAGAATTAGGAGAACCCTTATATATATTGATAAGTAAGAATTATGAGAAGCCTATTCCACGATCTGTAAACAATTTTTAGTTTGCAGGATCTCAATATTTACTTATCAAAATATATATATATATATATATAATATAAGAGAGGCCTATTGCTTGATCAGCAAATAATGTTTTAAGTTTGTCCTCTGACACTTCAGATATGCTAGTACCATGGCTGCTAGTTTAAGCCACTTGAACGTAAACTAAACAGCGCCTGGCCCCCTGCATACGGAATCTTAATTATTTACTCTCTAGAATTCACACTGCAAAATTAACGACAGCAAGAATCTGTTCAATTGAAAGAAGTGTGTTTGTCACCAATTTCAAATATTCTTTTCTTTTTTACTTTCCTATTTTAAGTGTCCAATTTCTCTATTTATTTTTATCATTCACGATTGTTCTATAGGCAATACATCCAACCTTTAACAATGACAAATATCACATTTCAGTCAATAGTGTATTGGTCCAGAATGCCATTTGCTTCAGATGCAAAAAGCAATTCATGCAGGAGACATTGGCAACTAACGGCGAATTTTTTGCAAAGAATCAAGGCAAGCAGGAAACTGAAAACCTGAAGCTTGATGATTGATGAATAGATGTATTCAGTGCTCTCCTTGCTGGCATGATAGATGGACAACACAAGCTCCTGATTACAAAGAAAAGGAACACCCATTAAGACTCCAGTTACATGTGCTGCCACTCATCTAAACCCAAAATATATATATATATATATATATGAACATCCAACAACAATTATCACCTTCTTTGAATCTCTTAGTCTGGAATGAAATTCAACAAAATCCCCCTCTTGTAATGCCCTCAAACAGCTGACATGCAAACAAGTAGAAATAAGGTAATATAACATAAATGAAGATTGTAGATATCACAAGTGAACAAAATGTCAGTGTGTATGCGTGTGTGCGCACGTTTAAGAAGCCATTTCTATAGGCATTCAGGCCTGGCACAAGTGCATACCTAAGGTCTACATGACATTGCCCAGGCTCCAAACCTAAAGGAATGATATCTAAGCCCAAACTCACAAAAATTAATATAATTTGAAAGAATTGATTAAACATTTGAATCATACAAAAAGTAATATTATTTTTATTATTGATTATGCATGATCAGAACAAGCAAGGCAGAATTGGATTCAAGAATCCGAACTTGAAGAATATGAAAAGATGATAAATCCTTTCCATTTAACAACCACAAGTCGTAGTCATCTCATTGTGCCAGAAACTTTGTGCTGGACACAATACTCTCCGTGTGGATTTGTCTAAGAGTAGTATGTTCACAACAGTTGGCTTGCTTCAGAGAAGGGCTCACTAGAGGACCAAACTTGAGCCTCTTTTCGAACCTTGCTTGTTAAAATATCCAAGCTTGGGCAACTGCAAGCAGGCCTAGGCATGGTACGAAATATCAGCCATCTCAGCTGAGATCTCATACAATATCAGGCAATATATTGGCGAGATACCAGGAAACCACAAGACATCCTCCAATATTTTCGTTGTCCATGCCATTTACCAAATTATTTCGTCTTATATGTATGATGCATAAGCATTAGAATTTCTAACATCACAGTCAATATGACTGATACATTAAAATTTAGTCAGGGAATAGGCATCAAATATCAACATGTAAGGTTTCTCTCTCTCTCTCTCTCTCTCTCTCTCTCCCCCCCTCTCTCTGTGTGAGTGTGTGTAAATATATATACAATATACATGCGAGGAAGCAATGCCATTTTATGAAGTATTTCTATGCTCACATGTATAAAGAACAAAATCTGATTTCAATAACCCAATCTGATTCAAGATGCACTCAAGGTTCCCTCCAGAAAGCTAGTTTGATTAGCAAGCTGAGTATGAATGTGTTCCTTAAGCATATAGTAAGCCCAATCAGGTTAAGAATAACTGAATTAATGTACGGCATTGGTATTTGCAACCCCATTTTTTATTATCAATGTATAATGATGTTCTAACAGAATGCCAACAAAAGTTCAACTTGGCAACACATTATACATTTGTTGGCATATCTGTGCATCCAACATTTAGAGTGAACAGAAGATACTGTAACTCATATACAACATAACTCATGACAGAAATAAATGGAGGAAAGGATTCATGTAGCAAACCGAACTAAACTGGGATTAAAGCTTTGTTGAGTTGAGCTGTTGATAGTCTCCACTGTCAACATCAACATGGCCAGGATCAAGTTGGCAGTGGATACTAAAACTAAATCAGATTGTTTCTATCCATGTTGATGTTGATGCTAATAATAAATTGTAAAAGGAAGAAATAACAGGATTTTTACGATAACAACTTTGGTATCAGAGCAAATCCCAGTTTATAATCAAGTAATCCATAGTCAATTTCAAGATCACATATCTTATTATCAAACCATGTTAAAATTATGAACTTTAGCAACTTTTTCCACCTAGTACATATAGTTTTCTGTTTCATTTTGTCAAAATTAGATGGATATCATACGCATAATTCTTAATATTAATAAAATGTGTGAACAAGGAACAAACAAAAATTACATTTTCTTTACATCAAAATCGCTGAAATGAGGCCAATTGAAACACTAATAATTCTGATTTTTTCATCGACCATATCAAAACACACAAAAAGTACAACACAATACACCAGAAAAAAATAAATTCTATTATTCTACTTTTATCCGTTTAGATATATTTCAATACATATTATAAACATCTCCATCTATTTTTTATATTTTTTGTCTCGTCTTCAAAATCATTATGAAGCATTCTCTCACTATTTCCATTTCCATAGTAATTGAAATAACCCAACAAGTGACATTTTGATCCTTGTGGGTGATATCATGAAACTCTAACAACATTTAGAACCTTAGAAAAGGCTAAATGAAAGAAATCCCAGGGAACAATTATAAAGATAAATTCCTGTCATGACAAGCAGGATTATAATATTCTTTTCTAAGTCAAGCAGGCAATTCATTCTCACGCAACAAGTAATCATAAAAGATGTTCAATAATGACTACTGATATCAAAACATAATCTTCTTTTCACAGAATTTATTTTGCAATTTTAACTAGTTTCTGCTTTTTTGCATTCAATCTCCTTAACCATATCTGCAAGTATAATAAATATCCACATAACAACCCCACATGTGGGCAATTTAGTGGCAAGACCTCTACTAATTGAAATAGAAGTTATCAGTTTGAACTCCCTCGGCATTACCTGGCTCTTGATTCTTGTTTAAGTGTCTTAAAAGTTCTAGGGAATACTTCTAGCATAAAAAAATAAAATAAATAAAAATTCTCGTAGCATTTGCATAGTTACCCACACACATTTTTACACGTACAGAAGCATGAACATCATTTTGTTCATAACTCATGATCTAAAATTTTACTCTTAGTTTTCTTACAAAAGAGTCACGATGACCAGTTAACAACAACCAGAATCATAAGTTACTTTTTTCTGTTTGCTTATTTTTAAAAGAAAAATTTACATTGGATAGATATGGAAGTTCCAATCAAGATCAACTTAGGGTTAGAAATTTGAATGTCATACCAAATCCCATTGAATGAAAGACTTCAAGAAATACCTGTACAGATGTTCATGGAAATGATCACTTCTAGTGTCTTGACTCAAACAGGGAGAACTAGCTCCCATGTGGAGTATAGAAAAATCCCAATTTCCAGCCCGCCAAGCAGCTTCATACTGCAAAGTGGTTGTCAAGACATGCAATATTAATTATCAACCATAACAGTAAGCAATCACAAGAAAATGAAACCAGTGGCTTCACATAACTACGCTAGGCAAGTAGAGCCAGAAACAGACAAGGAAAGGGGGAGGGGGAAGAGAATTGTAAACCACATTACAGTTCATTACAGTTCACGTGCATTTATATACAGTGTCTAACAAAACACATGGTGTAAGGCTAACCTGGAGTTCAGTGAATTCTAAATCATGCTCAAACTGGCCTTTCCGAGAAGTCAAACCCTGGCAGTACAGATCCAACACATGAGTGCAGCCTATTTGCTGCAAGGATCTAATCAAACCTTTGTATGGTTTCCTTTGTCTCATATTATTTTCCAAATGGGAAATGGAATGATGAACTGTTGGTTGAGAATGTCCTTGAGACCCTTTCATGGAACAGCCATCTATTTGTATCTCTACCTCAGACCTTACTTGTAAGTCATAATACTCCAAAGCTTTACTCCAATTCCCCTCATGTTCAAAGGTAATAATTTGAGAAGTTAACTGTACAAGCCAGCAGAAATAATTAAACAAATTAGTAACTTACAGAATTTCTTTGTTTAAGTAGGATATTTTGTATTTGCGCAGTGTTGTAGAATTTATCTTTCAAATGGTTGATGCAGAAATGCAGCAAATAATTATAATATTGTAAAGTGAATACCATCCTCGGTGTGGAATGATCCAACAAGTTATATATCACTAAGCTAAATTATCCGACTTGGAGAAAAGTTTAGGATGGTCAGAACAAATACTGTGGGAACATACAGTACATGATTGAGTACAAAATGATTATATTAAAAAAATTATTATCCTTTCCAGGGCAGTAGTAAAACCCATAAGGAAGATAATTTCACACTTCCAAAAGGCCTTAGGCAACCTTCTTTATATGTTTTCAGTACTGTTGTGGATTACCTGAGATTTGATTGCATGCTTCCACGCATGACATTATTTTATGATATATATCTTAAGACAATTTCCTCTTCTGAAGATACTTAATACTAGTTAGTCTAGTTCAAATAAGAAGGTAATAGGCTGCTGACCTTTTGGCCAAAAGGTGTGATTTTGTTAAGAAGAACTAGGGGCACTTTACCTTCCACAAGAGGACTGGTCCTCCTACTTTATTTATTAACTTACTTTTTTTGTTTTCTGGGAAAGTGGGATGAGTATGTACACTTTACAGTAATACTTATTCTCTTGTTGAAAGATATCTCATCCTTCTGTGTTCCCTATTGCTTCCTATATTGTAAGAAAAAATATATATTATATATAATTTATCATTCAAAAAGTAAAATCAAATGTCCAGCTTATTAACCGTCTGACAAGAGTTCCAAAGAGGCTTTGTTGAGTGGTCATCTGACTCATCGCAACATGCCAACACAAATTCCGACTGATCAAAAAGGCTTTATTCCTAGGTTAGCAAAATATGATGCACTTACGAGATTCAGCTTGATAGCTCTTAGTCGGGTTTAATCTCCTTGCATCCAGCTGTCCAACATTTCATGAACATGGATAATAATTATTAGAAGATATTAGTATTATTAGAGAATATTCTTATTATTGTGTTTTCCTTTCTTGTGTTAATAGCCGTAATTGGCTCTATTACCTTTTCTCTAAACTTATTTCCTTTTTATGGTTGTAACCTTCAATTATAAATAAGAATGCTTGGAGAGGGGAGATACATACTCCTCAATTCTTGTTTTTGATATCTTAACATGGTATCAGAGCAGGAATAATAATAAAAAAAAAATAGAGATACAGAGAGATAGAGAAAGAGAGAGAGAATAGGCAGATCCGACTTCTGCTTACCGCCGGCGATCTCTCCGGCGACCAACGTCACCAGCGACAGTCTCTGGAAGCTCGCCAGCGACCAGCGACCAAACCCTAGGAGGCACGTTGTCGGACGAAGCCCCGGTTGTCTTCACGCGCCACCTTTGTTAGTGCGTCAGCCCTCACGCGCCAAGGAATCTTTGGCGCGTGTAGGCGCGTGACCCACTGGCCGACTGCCAGCTTCTTCGACGGAGGTCGCATGGCCTGAGCGACTTCTCCCTTGCTTGCTCGTTTGGTATTGGCTTCATCTGATGACTCTAGTTCCTTCGATGGGTTGTTGTTCTTCGCTGCGTTGCTGATTACTCTACTATGTTGCTTCCGTTGCTGGTTCCCTTTAATTGGGAGATGCTGATTGCTTGCCCTTATTGATTGGATTTGTTCCTTTGCTGGTTTGGATTGTTCCCTTGCTAGTTTGGTTTGTTCCTCTACTGGTTTAGTTTGTTCCTTTGCTGGTTTGGTCTGATACTTTGCTGGTTTCATCTATTTGTTAATCGTGGGTCTTTGCTAGTTCCCATTAATTGGTGGGTGTTGATTCTTGGTTCTAATCACCTTTTTTAAAGACCCTGGTGCTATTATGGCAAAATCAGAGGACCAAACCTTCAATCAAACTGTTTTTCTCAAGGCTGATGACATTCCTCGCTCTATTACACCCAAGAAATTAAATGAGGACAATTATTTGGGTTGGGCACATGCTGTTAAAACCTTCCTCCGAGGAAAGAACAAACTAAAATACATTACTGATGACGCGCCTCTCTCAACTGATCCTACATACAATGTTTGGATGAGTGAAGATGCAATCTTAATGGGCCTTTTGTGGCATAGTTTAGAGGACTCTATCGCTACCACAGTTGAATTTTGTGATTCCTCTAAACGGATATGGGAGTGTCTTGCTAAATCCTATTCTCAAAAGAGCAATGTTTCTTGGGTTTATGAGTTATACGAGCAGATGTTCTCAGCCAAACAAGGTGACAGATCTCTATCTGAATATTATAGTCATTTAAAAAGTTTATGGGAATAATTGTTGCAATATCATCCCTTTAGTACAGACTTACTACAGCAGAAGAAATATTGGGAAGAGTTTATGATAGCTAACTTTTTATCTGACCTAAATCCTGTCCTCTGAGGATTCAAGGATCAAATTTTAGCAAGTGAAACATTGCCCACTGCAGCTAGTGCTTACTCTCGTATCCAGCGATCCTCATTGGGTAATCGTTCCTCCACCCCTGATAATACAACTTTACCTATAGATTCTTCTGCTCTGGTCAGCCGTGGGGGTTCTTCTCGTGGCTCCCGTGGTGGACGGCACCCACGTGGTAGTTCTAGAGGTGGAGGACGATCATCTGGTAATAAAAGTGACCGCAAGTGTACTTTTTGTGGAGGAACAAATCATAAAGAACCTTATTGTTGGAAGAAGTATGGCAAACCAAAGCAGGCACATCATGTTAATGATCATGGTTCTACACAGTCCTCAGTGCCTCCAACTAGTACTCCCACGTCTGATTCACAGGAGACATACACTCTAAGTTCATCTCAGCTCCAAGAGCTCATCCAGTCATTACGTGTTTCTACCCCCTCTACCTCCACTGTCACTATGGCAAACTCAGGTAACTCTGCTCTTGTGGCCTCTACTTCTCCATCCTGAATTATTGATTTAGAAGCCAGTTCACATATGTCTGGTAATTACTCCTTATTCTCTGATCTTCGTTCTCTTAATCATAATATAGTGTTAGCTGATGGATCATCTCGTCCTATGGCTGGTAAAGGGACTCTGCATCCCTCTTCATCACTTCATTTAGAGTCTAGTCTTTATATTCCTCAATTTCCTTTTAATTTACTCTCTGTAAGTCAATTGACTAGATTATTAAATTGTTCAATAACTTTTTTTGCAAATTCCTGTGTCTTTCAAGATCTCAAGACGAAGAAGACGATTGGTTCGGGGCATGAAAATGATGGACTTTACTACCTCGATTGTGATCCCTCTCCAACTCATTCACTTTCTACTGCTCTCCGCACTTCGGTCTCTCCCATTCAGTGGCATCGTCGTCTCGGTCACCCGTCTTTGGCAAGATTAAAACTTATTGTGCCAAATTTGAGTCCTGTGTCTAGTTCAGATTGTGAGGCTTGTCAATTTGGCAAACATCACCGTAGTACCTTTTCTAGTCGTAGTAGTAGTCGTGAGTCTGAGCCATTTATGGTCATTCATACTGATGTTTGGGAACCTTCCCGAGTTAAGAGTATCAATGGATGCTTTTATTTTGTCCTATTTATTGATAATTTTTCTCGTATGACTTGGCTTTTTTTAATGAAACAAAGAACTGATTTACCTTCTATCATTTCTTGATTTTATAATGAAATTTTCACTCAGTTTGATAAGAAAATCAAAATCTTTAGATCTGATAATGCCTTAGAATATGTTCAATCTACTGTTGATCAATTTTGTCTTGAGAAGGGAATTATTCATCAAACCACTTGCCCTCACACTTCTCAACAAAACGGTATTGCCGAGCGTAAACACCGACATATATTAGATGTTGCTCGCACCTTAATGTTTCAGATGAATGTTCCTAAAAGTTTTTGGGCAGATGCTGTTCTTACCGCCAGTTATCTTATTAATAGAGTTCCTACACCTGTCCTGTCTAGCCAATCTCCCTTTTCTGTCCTCTATCCTGACCGGTCACCCTTTTCACTTCCTCCATGTGTTTTTGGTTGTGTTGCCTTCGTCCATGTCCTTGATCCTAGACTTGATAAATTATCCCCTCGTTCTCGTAAGTGTCTTTTTTTGGGGTATTCTTGCACACAAAAAGGGTATCGCTGCTATCATCCTGACTCTCGTCGTTATTTTGTTAGTGCCGATGTCACCTTTGAATCTATAGCTTTCTTCTCTCCTGATGGTGATACTCTGTCCTCTGACATTCTTTCTAGTAAGGGGGCGTCGTCTCCTAATCTTCCTGCTCCCATCTCTTCTGTATATGTCCCTTTGCCGCCACAATCATTCCCTGATCCCACCACTACACCTACCCAAGCTCCACAGGAGACTTCCCCTGCTGCTCCTGTTCTTCCCCCTATTCCTACTATACTAAAGGTGTATCAGCGCGATTGTGATAGGAGGGTGATCTTTCCTTCTCCGACTGAGTCTTCCTCTTCGTCTGCGGATCCTGGCCCCTCGTCTGATCTGCCCATTGCATTACGAAAAGGTACACATACTTGCACTCAACATCCTCTTGCTAATCATGTGTCATATCATCGTATTTCATCGTCTCTTTTCTCGTTTGTATGTGCCTTGTCGTCTGTGTCTGTTCCATCATCTTATATGCAGGCTTTATCCATTTCGGGATGGAAACATGCTATGGATGAAGAGATGAATGCTCTCCATATCAATCACACGTGGGAACTCACTTCTCTTCCTCCTGATAAACAGACTGTTGGTTGTCGTTGGGTTTACACTGTTAAGTATCTTCCTAATGGGTCTGTTGAACGTCTTAAGGCTCGATTAGTGGCCAAAAGGTATACTCAAACCTATGGTGTGGACTATACGGAGACCTTTTCTCCTGTGGCTCGCCTAAATTCTATTCGCATTCTCCTTGCGGTGGCAGTTAGTCGTCGTTAGCCTTTGCATCAGCTTGACATTAAAAATGCCTTCCTTCATGGTAAGTTGCAAGAAGAGGTCTAGATGGATCAACCACCTGGTTATTCTACTCCAGGCAGTGAGCATTTGGTTTCTCGGTTGCGACGTTCTCTTTATGGGTTGAAACAATCTCCTCGAGCATGGTTTGACCGTTTTAGCTCTGCTCTTATTGAAGTTGGCTTCTCCCGTTCTTCTGTTGATCATTCTGTTTTTAGTCGTCATACTTCTTCTGGCACTATCATTGTGATTGTGTATGTTGATGATATTATTCTCTCCAGTGATGATGATTCTGGTTTTGTGGCCTTAAAACGACATTTACCTACTCAGTTTCATACGAAGGATCTCGGAGGACTTGGGGTATTTTTTGGGGCTTGAAATTGCTCGTTCGGCTCAGGGCATCTCTATTTATCAACGCAAGTATGTTTTCGATTTACTCTCTGAGACTGGTCTATTAGATGCTCATCCTGCCGAAACCCCTATGGATCCCTCTACTAAATTGGATACTACTTCTGGTGAACATTTTTCTAATGTCAGCCGTTATCGTCATTTGGTGGGCAAGTTTATTTACCTTACAGTCACTCGTCCTGATATCACTTATACTGTGGGGATTGTTAGCCAATTTATGCATGCTCCTCGTACTTCTCACTTTCATATCTTGCGATACTTGAAACAGTCCCCTGGTCGTGGCCTTCTTTATCGCCCATCTTTCTCACTCACTATCATTGGCTATAGTGATGCCGATTGGACTAGGAGTCGTACTGATCGTCGTTCGACATCTAGTTATTGTACCTTTGTTGGGGATAATTTAGTGACTTGGCGTAGTAAGAAGCAGCATGTTGTTGCTCGTTCGAGTGTAGAAGCTGAGTATTGTGCTATGGCCCATACTGCATCTGAGATGCTTTAGATCCGCACTCTTTTGTGTGACTTTGGGATTGATGTTCCTTTACCTATGCCTATGCACTGTGATAATCAGGCTGCCATCTTCATTGCAAACAATCCCGTTTTTCATGAGCGCACTAAGCATATCGAAGTTGATTGTCACTTCATTCGTGATTTATTGCTACGCGGACAACTGAGTACTCCTCTTATTCGCTCGTCATCTCAACTGGCTGATCTTCTTACTAAGCCGCTACCTCGTTCTGCTTTTCAAACATTGTCTTCCAAGCTGAGCATTTTTGACATGTATGCTCTAGCTTGAGGGGGTGTATTAGAAGATATTAGTATTATTAGAGAATATTCGTATTATCGTGTTTTCCTTTCTTGTGTTGACAGCCGTAATTGGCTCTATTACCTTTTCCCTAAACTTATTTCCTTTTTATGGTTGTAACCTTCAATTATAAATGTTAGAATTTAGGAGTAATATGATTTTATTTCCTATTTGGATTGATATAGGATTAATTAGGTTTGATATGATATTTCCTTGTCTTGGTTTCTTTCCTTATGCGATGTAAGCTTTTGATTATAAATAAGACCTTAGGGAGAAGAGGGAAATCAATTCACTCTCTCATTTTCTTCTCTTTTCTTTCAACTTGGTATCAAAGCAATAAATCTGGTTTCAAAGAAAAAAAAAAGAAAAGAAAAACAACACAGTAAACTCGCCGGAGAAGGAATCTCGCCGCCGGTGATTTTCCGGCTATCGGATCCAGCCGCCGACCACCACAGAAGGGTCGCCATCCACCGGCGACTGTGACCCACCTGAGCCCGTCACCGGAGAGCGCTTGACGCGCCGGTCAACACCCACGTCTGAGCCTCACGTGCCCTCTTCTGGTTGGCGCGTGAAGGCGCGTGGCCTTCCAACGATCCACCGGCGGCACACAACAGTGATCGCCTGATGGAGGAGAGTCCTCTCTGTCGCCAGTTGCCTCTGATTTGATGGTCTGTCGTTAAACCTTGTGGTTCTGCTGCTGTTCTTCGTTGATCTGCGATCTGCTGCCATCCTTCGATCTGATGATCTGCTGCTGTGGAAGTTGATTAATGCTCTGTTCTTTGATCTGCTGCTGTAGAAGTTGATGAATGATCTCTGCTGTTGCTATATGATGATCTCTGTTGTTGCTAAGTCTACTCTTTTCTTCTCGGTGACTTGATTGCTCTGTTGCTGAGACTACTCTGTTTTCTTCTTGGTGACTTGATTGTTGATTTGGTGGATCTTGGTAATTCTCTTTCTTGTTGATCTCGGTTTCTTGTTTATTATCCATGGCGGAAGGGAAAGTTAAAGCTATTGAATCGAAATCAATCTTAATGAAAAATGAAGATGTTCCTCGGTCGATTACTTCTAAAAAATTGAATGGATTGAATTATCTAGCTTGGGCCCACGCTGTAAAGGTGTTTCTTCGTGGGAAGAAGAAACTGAAGTTTCTTACTGATCTTCCACCCAAATCAGATAATAGTGAGCATGATGATTGGTTGAGTGAAAATTCTGTTGTTATGGGTTGGTTGTGGCACAGTCTTGAGCCCCACATTGCCACTACGGTAGAGTTTTGTGACTCTTCAAAGAAAATATAGGATTCTCTTGCTGACCCGTTCTCACAGCAGAGTAATGTCTCACGAGTGTTTGAGTTATATGAGCAGATTTTTGCAACCAAACAGGGTGGTCGTCCTCTTTCAGAATATTACAGCGTCCTTAAGAACCTTTGGGATCAACTGTTACAGTATAGGCCCTTTACTACTGACCTTGAGCAACAAAAGCGACACTGGAAAGATTTTATGATTGCCTCTCTTCTCTCTGGGCTTGATTCTAATCTACATGGCTTCAAAGATCAAATTCTTGCTAGTGAGACTTTACCTACAGCTGCCAATGCTTACTCTCGTCTGTTGCGATCATCTTTAGGCCATCATACTCAGGGTTAGGCCACTACTTCAGAAACCTCTGCCTTGATCTCCACTGACACTACTACAGGAGCTTTCCGTGGTAGTATGCGTGGACGTGGTCATTCTTCTCGAGGTGCATCGCATGGTGGTCGTTTTTCTCAAGGACGAGGGGATCGCAAATGCACTCACTGTGGTTGTACCAATCACACCGAGCCTTATTGTTGGGCCAAGTATGGTCGACCGGATCAAGCTCATAATGTGTCAGATGATTTTACTCCTGTCACGTCCACCCAGTCGACACACACTGCTCCAGAACCTTCCAGTTCCAACAGTGATCTTGCTGCCCAACTTAGTGAGCTATTGCAAACTCTTCGGAAACCTCCTCCATCTACTTCCACTATTACCTTGGCAAATTCAGATAATGTTGCTTGTATTGCTTCCACTCCACCTTCCTGCGTCATTGATTCTGGTGCAAGCTCTCATATTTCTGGTAAATCCTCCTTATTCTCTCATTTAGATCCTATTAATCATCATGTTGTTTTAGCTGATGGATCTTCCCGACCTGTACATGGACGAAGAGTTATTTCCCCTCATTCTTCAATTCATTTACCTCATAGTCTTTATGTACCTAATTTTCCATTCAATTTACTTTCTGTTAGCCAATTGAATAAATCCCTACATTGTTCTGTAACCTTCTCTCCTACCTCTTGTGTATTTCAGGACCTCAAGAGCAAGAGGACGATTGGTTTGGGGCATGAGAAAGACGGACTCTACTATCTTGATCCAACTAGCTTTTCTACTGCCTCTTCACCTGCTTTGACTGCAACAGTTTCTCCACTGCAATGACATTTTCGTCTTGGGCATTCTTCATTAAATAAATTGAAGTCTGTGATTTCTCATTTAAGTCCTGTATCGAGTCTAAATTGTGAGGCTTGCCAGCTTAGCAAGTACCACCGTAGTTCTTTTTCTAGTCATAGTGTCAGTCATCAACCAGAACCTTTTGATTTAATTCATACTGATATTTGGGGCCCTTCTCGAATTACTAGTATTAATGGTTGTCAGTATTTTATTATTTTTGTTGATGATCATTCTCGCATGACTTGGTTGTTTTTGATGAAATAGAGGTCTGATTTGCCATACATTGTGACTCGCTTTTATAATGAGATTCTTACCCAATTTAACAAATGTATCAAGATTTTTCAATCAGATAATGCTCTAGAATACGTGCAATCTGATATGGAAACCTTTTGTACTGATCGGAGTATTATCCATCAGACCACATGTATTCACACCTCCCCACAAAATGGTGTTGCCGAGCGCAAACATCGCCATTTGCTGGATGTTGCTCGTACTATGATGTTTAATATGCATGTGTCAAAACCTTTTTGGGGGGATGCTGTCCTCACTGTATGTTTTCTTATTAATTGGATGCCATCTACTATGTTAGGTAACCAGTCTCCCTTTTCTATATTATATCCTGAAGATAATTCCTTTCCTCTTACTCCTCGAGTCTTTGGTTGTGTGGCATTTGTTCATATTCTGGATCCTGATTTAGATAAGTTATCTCCTCGTTCTCGGAAATGCATTTTTTTAGACTACTCTCGTACTCAGAAAGGGTACCGTTGTTATCATCCACCTTCTCGTAAGTATTTTGTGAGTGCTGAAGTTACTTTTTTTTAATCCACATCCTTCTTCTCTGACTCTGAGACTCAATTATCCCATGACTTACTGTCCAGCATTCAGGGGGAGTCATATCCTACTCGTGAGGGGGAGACTAGTTAGAGAAACCCTATTCCTACATTACCTTTACCCCTTTCTCACCTTTCCGTGCAGGAATCTCAGCAAAATCAGTTGCAGGTATACCAGCGAGATCAGAATAGACAAGTTGTTTCTTATGGCCCATCCAACTCGTCAGATCTGTCTGAGGTCCAAAACTCTGCTCCATCTCCCTGTAATGATGATTTACCTATTGCTCTACGTCGATGTAAGCGTACTTGCACCCAACATGCTATTGCTAAATTTGTTTCATATCATCGTGCTTCCCCTTGTTTGTATTCTTTTATTTGTGCCTTGTCTTCAGTCTCTCTTCCAGTCTCATATCAAGCAGCGTTGTCTTCACCTGGGTGGAAGCGTGCCATGGATGAAGAAATTGAGACACTTTATGCAAATCATACTTGGGACCTACCCGAATTACCTTCCAGAAAGAAAATAGTGGGCTGTTGTTGGGTTTATAACATCAAGTATCTTCCAGATGGTTCAGTTAAGCGGCTTAAAGCACGCCTTGTTGCTAAAGGCTATACTCAGACTTATGGCGTTGATTATCTGGAGACCTTCTCTCCAGTTGCTCGCCTCAATTCAGTTCGCATTCTTCTTGCTGTGGCTATAAGTCGATCTTGGCCACTTTACCAGCTGGATATTAAATGGTGAACTCCATAAAGAAGTTTATATGGATCAACCACCAAGCTATGTGGTTCCTGGAAGTGAACACTTAGTCTGCCGGTTACATAGGTCCTTTTATGGTCTGAAACAATCCTCGCGTGCTTGGTTTGATCGCTTTAGTGATGTTCTACTCAAGTATGGTTTGCAGCGGTCCACCTCAGATCATTCTGTCTTTACTCTGCATTCTTCTACTGGTACAATTGTATTGATTGTATATGTTGATGACATTATTATCTCGGGTGATGATGCAACAGGCATTGCTGATTTAAAAACCCATTTGAGTCACCACTTTCACACCAAGGACTTGGGTGCCCTTCGCTACTTTCTTGGCATTGAAATCGCACGATCCAAAATAGGACTTATGCTTTCCCAGCGCAAATATGTTTTACATCTTTTATCTAAGACTGGCTTACTTGGTTCCCGGCCTACTGAAACTCCCATGGATGCCTCTGTTAAACTGGATGCGACTACTGGCTCACCATTTTCTGATGTGAGTCGATATCGACGTCTCGTAGGAAAGTTGATTTATCTCACAATCACTCGTCCTGACATTACTTATGCAATCCATATTGTCAGTCAATTTATGCATGCTCCTCGTGACACCCAGTTTGAAGCCGTATGTCGTATTTTACGCTATTTGAAGGTGCTCCCGGCTGCGGTTTATTTTATCGTCCTTCCTCTCTATTGGTTACTGGTTATAGTGATGCTGATTGGGCTAGAAACCGTGATGATCGAAGGTCCACTTCGGGTTACTGTACCTTTGTTGGCAATAATTTGGTTACTTAGCGCAGCAAGAAATAACAAGTTGTGGCTCGTTCAAGTGCTGAGGCTGAGTATCGTGCTATGGCTCATACTGCCTCTGAAATGCTCTGGGTTCGTTCACTACTTCGTGATTTTAGTGTTGATGTTCCTACTCCTATGGCTATGCATTGTGACAATCAAGCTGCCATCTTTATTGCGAATAATCCTGTGTTTCACGAACATCCCAAACACATTGAGGTTGATTGCCATTTTATTCGGGACTTGTTACTTCGTAAAAAACTGAGCACTCCGTTTGTTTGATCCTCTTCTCAATTGGCTGATTTTCTCACAAAACCATTGCCTCGGTCTTCATTCCAAAATCTCTTATCCAAGCTGGGCATTTTTGACTTATATGCTCCAACTTGAGGGAGAGTGTTAGAATTTAGGAGTAACGTGATTTTATTTCCTATTTGGATTGATATAGGATTAATTAGGTTTGATATGATATATCTTCGTCTTGGTTTCTTTCCTTATGCGATGTAAGCTTTTGATTATAAATAAGACCTTAGGGAGAAGAGGGAAATCAATTCACTCTCTCCTTTTCTTCTCTTTTCTTTCAACTATAAATAAGAATACTTGGAGGGGGGAGATACATACTCCTCAATTCTTGTTTTTGATATCTTAACAATAATAATAATAATTAATTAATTAATTACCAGTATTAGGACTAAAAGTAGACTGTCAGGAACAAGAGGTAGCCAAGGAAAAATTGGGTTCATTGCTCCTCATATACCCAAGATTTTACATGCAAACTTCTGATGTAAACACCAACACATGCGAACCCAAGTCGAGCTGTTACACCATCTAAACTCCGATTCATACCACTGCAAACGTCCAACACGGAACTAAACACGTGCCACTGCTAGTTGACGCCAATTATGCTCTACTTATATGCCCAAGATTCCCACTGAAAGCATTTAATGTGGGAATCAACCCATGCTAAAATGGGTCTAGGCTTAGCAATTATATCAAATGGCCAATCGAACTTTTATTCAATCCCATAGAATTAAGAGCTCTTTTTTCTCTGATTGAAGATTAAAAAGAAAATTATTAACGAGTTTATTCTTCTTTTGTTCCATTACTGGAGTAGAAAGAAAAGACAAGGAAAGGTTCCTCATTCCTCATCTATAAATATACAAATATTGATATCTATTCATAGAATAGAACCCAAAAAAAAAAAAATCAAGAGCCTTGAGCCAATAAAGATTGAAAAGATGTTACACCATCTCTGTTATCATATCAATGTTTAAAGAAAACAAATGTAAGAATTGTAGAAAAGACGAAACTAGTGAGCTTAAGAATGCAAGAGATAATTGTCTAGGCCCTGGGGAGTTTTTAATTGTTTGTTTTTCCTATCGTAAGTAGTAATGGCCTGAGGAGGCTGATCTAGATTTTGGAGCATCCTTTGAATAGTGGCAGGTATATAGCATCTTCTTTCTTTTCTTTGTAAAAAGCAGCTTTGTTTGGCATGAGTACAGTAACACAGGCCTGTTTTTGTTTTGGAAGCAAGATGCTTTGCTTTGCCATTGCCTTGTATGCAGTTTGCATCCCCTTTTTTTTATATTTTCTTTATAATACTCATTAATTGCAAAAGATTTAGAAATAGAATAAGATGGAAACCAGCTGGAGTGATTCAAGTTACAACTGATTACAAAAGGAGCTGCAACTGGAAAAGTAATGGTCATTCACTAAAGTTGACATGAAAAAATGTATGAGAATAAGATGGTATTAAAATAAAAATAAATAAAGAGGGGAAAAACCTCAACCATATTGCTATAAGTAGCCTATCGAGAATAGATTGACGGAACTGATATACATCTATGATTTGTCAAGATTTCAACAAATGGAACAGGAAGTTTATAAAGATTCTGATTCAGTCAGTCTAAAAGTAGATAAAATTATGTTAATTTGGCAAATTTCCACTCCCTACTTCTTGTTTTGACCCATTTTCCTATGCTTCCATTCCATTAACCATTCAAGGAATTTCATATCCCTCTGGTGATTTTTTCTTTTTCTAATTTCTCTTTATTTATTTATCATTATTACTATTATTATTATTATTATTTTTGGGGAGGGGGTGTTTTCACAATCCAAGTCCCGGAATCTGCTTATCCTCCATGGACAGTTATCAACGTGTTCAAAAAAACGAAATACATTAAGAGAACTTATACAAAATATAACACTGTAATAAGTAATACGTTATATGTTTTACCTACTAACCTTGTGTGACTGAATAATCCCGTAAAGACTGTCTGGTTCATTGATCTGAGTGACTGCTGAGACTAATATTTCAATGTGGTGGGGAAGCTGGCAACAAAAATAGAGGATTAGAGATGGGAAAAGACATTGATACATAAATCCTTGTCTTCAAAATACTGAAGGTAATAAAAGTTAACGAAAATCATATTTCTTATATGCTTAATGGACTCTTTCTTTCTCCCCCTCCCCCCCCCCCTGACAAGTACAGTAGGATCGGACAAGTCCCAACTGATTTTCCAGTTTCTCTAGGAATGAGTATAGGGAAACTGAAACTCAAAAGGGGCAATCATCAAAATTTCCTGCGTATCAAATAAAGAGGAACTAATGTACAATAGCAATGGATCAAATTGTTAACTTACTACATCAATATGGGAGAAATCTGGACTTCCCAACGTAAGCCTGTTAAAATGCTCCTCACACCAGTGCTCCACATAGAGAACAGCAGTAAAATAAGCACCACAGCTCTATTGAACAAATGCAGCATAATTAGATAAAGTGGCATGTACATAATATGTTTTCTAAATGACCATTCCCTCCTTCTTCTTCTTCTTCTTCTTTTTTTTTTTAAATCTTTCCAGGAAGAAGGAAAATGAGGGTAACAAGGGTGGTGGGTGTGTGTGTTTGTGTGTGTGGGGAGGGGTGAGAGAGAGAGAGAGAGAGAAAGAGTAATGGTAATACTCACGTTTGCTGACTTAGCAACAAGAAGATAATCGATGGATAACCAATATACCTTGAAAAAGATGTCACCAGTCAGAAATGAATGAAAAATAACAATCATTGTACACATGGTCTAATACAGTAGACAATTACATGTCGCATGAAGTTTAACTAGACCCAGAAAAAGACAGAAAAAACACAAGCAAGCCAGGGGGGAAAAAAGATCTTATCTACTGTACACACACACCTAAGCACCAGGAAACACCCATTCCCATAGGAAACTATATTAGTAATAGTAAAAATCACTATCTTAATATCAGTGAGATCGAAGGTAATCCAGAAAGACCCTTCTTGTCAGACATTTGAAGCTGTAATCTGACTTTCAAAATTTTTATGTAATTAAAAATTGTTAGAAACAATGTAATTTACAAATACATTAGCGTAGACCCTTAATAAGTTCATCACAAAGAAATCAAACAACACCCTGTATAAGACAATTGAGTTGCAGTCGATGTCTTGATAAATGTGAGACCACATAAAAAGAGTGCCGACCTTTTGTTGCACATCTAATCATAGCAGAAGCAAATTCTCACCATTAACCAAGCAAGAATGAAATAGAACATTTGCAGATAGAAGAAGTTCACGAGACAATTAGAATATCATAGAGAAAGGACTGGATGTTGAACGTATGAGAGTCAAATAGAAAAGGAAGGATATATATATATATATAAATAAAAGGATTGTGAATGGAAATGTCATAAAAGGCTAAGAGAATTCATGGTGTAGACAGAGATAAGACGTTGGTCAGAAGGATAAAGACATCATCACATTTTCACCATTAATATGATACCAAATGGATTGAATCATCTTAGTAAGATTTAGCTATTTCTCTTTCACTTATATTTCTCTCTTCCCAGTTTTCTGTTCTTCAATTCCATACACCAGTTATTTGCAAAGTACCAAATAAAACTGCACAGTTTCCCAAATCCCCGAAGTTCAAATGTACTTAAGCACGTACAGATATCAAAAGCATTACATATACCGACAATCCACTGGAGTTGCACAACTTAAATTTATTAGTTGTAGTAAGTCGTAGTAAGCTTATACATGGAAAGGACATACCTTATCCCACAATGATGTTGACATTGCCAACGCAGTCACTTTAGCAGTAAGATCTTTTGCCTTTACAGTAGTGGAACGGGATTTTGAGCCATAACTAGATGGCTTTGCATACTGTTGAACAAATGCATTTTAACCACGAGTCAAAACTATTAACATGTATTTGAGAGCAGCTCATCCAAAAAGTAAGATAATTAAGCTGGCACAGAATAATATTTTTAGCTACATGCATAATTGTTGACATGATCAACAGCAGAAATCGTGAACAAGAATGAACAACCTACAAGACCATGTAAAGGAATCCAGTGGGAAAATGAAACAGGGAAATACAAGAGTAGAGATAGGCCAAAAAGTTAGTTACAGTTTTCAGATTGATACAGAACCAAAGTGTGGCATGGATAACCAAAGCATGGGCAACATATCATCCTATGCAAACATTGAAGCATGAACACTTCAAAATGGATGTGGTATCCATGTCCACGCACATTGGATACACATACTAGTCAAACTTGCCGGAATATGTAATTATGTGTTGAACACAATACATTTGACTAAACATGCACCGGACATGCCACACTGCTTCTCTAGTTATTTCATCATATTTGTTCCTCCAAACATGGTTAGGACATGCCCTGGGATTGAGTAGCCGAAACTCCTAAGATCAGAAAATCGTTTGCTATCCATTTTTCATGTTGAAAAATGCTGAAGTGATGGATGAAATGTTGTATTAGTATTGTTGGCTAATTTGAATTGATTAGAGGATTTGCAGGAGGATTTGTAGGAATTTGTTTATGTAATTAGGGTATTGTAATTAATTGTAATTGATTGTGATTGATAGATTTACCGTATATAGGAGATTGTCTTTCACTATAAATAGGATATGTAACCATACAGATTGAATTATGAATAAAACTTTTCTCTTTTTTCCTCATGGTATCAAAGCCGCAGAGGCTCTTCCGGGAATAGGGTTTACAGCCTTCATTGCGTTGAACCCTTCACCGCCTCTTCACTGCCTGGCTTTCATTGCCGCATTTTTTTTCTTTATATCTAGCGCATGCGCTTGACAGACGTACTCAAAGGGTTCCGATCAACGGAATACCAGAAGATTACCGCCAGCCGCCATGCCACGCGCTGCCGAAGGAGCTGTAGGCCGACCCACGCGTCGGCGCGTGAGGCACTATTGCTCACTGCTGCTCTCCAAATCTGGTCGCCAGACTTTTCTCTTCCTTGCCTAGGTGTCCTTTTTCCATTTCTGCAATTTTTCTTTTACTGGTTCAATTTTCCAAAGGTCTGTGCAAGTGTGCTAGACAGTTCTTCCTCTGTTTCCAAGCCTGAGAAAATTTCCTCTTTGGTTAGTTTTATTTTTCTCCATATACCCTTCTCTATATGATGTCAGATTTGACAAAAAAATCAGCCACCTCTCAATCTCAAAATGAGGCGACAATTTTCAGGTCAACAAGAGGAGACTTGCCAAGTATTCAATCTGCCTATAGGTTGAATGGTAAAATTTACATGAAGTGGTCTCAATTGGTTCAAACCTTTTTGAAGGGGAAAGGAAAACTAAGCCATGTACTTGGAACTGGACCTAAAAGGGGAGACCTGACATTCGATGCATGGGATGAAGAGGGCTCCATGGTTATGTCCTGGCTTTGGAGTTCTATGCTATCTGAGATCAGTGATACTTTTATGTTTCTTCCAACTGCAAAAGACATATGGGATGCTGCTAAACAGACGTACTCCAAGGTTGGGGATGCTACTCGCATTTTTGAAATCAAGACTAAGATTTCTAGCACTAAACATGGAGGTCGCTCTGTCACAGAGTATGCCAACATGTTAAAAGGTTTATGGCAAGAAATGAATCACTATCGGTGCATTGATACGAAGTGTAGTGAAGATGCAACTACGCTAAAGAAATTCATTGAGAAAGAACGTGTATATGAGTTTCTTACCGGGTTGAACACAGAGTTTGATCAAATGAGAGTCCAAATATTGGGGAGGAAAGAACTACCCTCACTCAATGAAGCCATTTCCATCATCAATGCTGAAGAAAGTCGCAGGGGAGTTATGCTATATTCATCACCTATTGAGGGGTCGGCTATGGCTAGAAAAAATAAAGATAAGAAGTTCTCAGTCTCCAACACAACTGGTTCAGATAATGGAAAACCCGAAGGCAAGTCTTCTAGCAAGGATGGCCTTTGGTGTTCCCATTGCAAAAAGTCCCATCACACTAAAAAACAGTGTTGGAAACTTCATGGAAATTCCAAAAACAACATTCAGAAGAGCCAGGGATATGTGACTCAGACCAAGGAAGAAGAAACCCAGCCTAGCAATGAAAAGGAGAGTGTATTCAACAAAGAAGACATCGGAAAGATGAAATTACTCCTTGATTCATTAGAAAATGCCTCAGGTACATGTTCCTTAGCAAAATCAGGTAACTCTCACTCCTTATATGCTTTGAGTGCTTCTAATTCCAATCTATCAAATGCCTAGATTATAGATTCTGGAGCTACAGATCATATGACTCACTCTGCAAATAAGTTTATCACATATCAACCATGTCCTAGCAACAGAAAAATCATTATTGCTAACGGGTCATTAGCTAGTGTTTCTGGACAAGGAGACATTGTTCTAAGCCCATTCATTACTCTTAAAAATGTACTCCATGTACCTAAGCTATCCACCAACCTCGTGTCTATTTATCAATTGTCAAAGGATTGGAACTTTAATGTTATTTTTTCTCATAACTCTTGTCTTTTTCAGGACCAAGTTACGAGGAAGACGATTGGACATGCTAGGGCAGAACATGGACTTTACTACCTTGAGTTACCTGATGGCAATGAGCAAGTTGGAAACAAGTCATCAAGACTTTCTTTTTTGTCTCATTCAAATAAAGATCAGATTTAGCTCTACCATTTTCGCTTTGGGCATCCTTCATTTAGTACTCTTAGTTTTATGTTTCCAAACTTGTTTAAAAATACTAAGATAGAAGATTTTCATTGTCAAGTTTGTGAGTTTGCTAAACATCGTCGTGTTTCTTTTCTTTTGAATGAGAGATCCTTTGTTCCATTCTCTTTAATTCACAGTGATATTTGGGATCCATCTCGTGTTCCTAATATCTCAGGGGCTCGTTGATTTGTCTCCTTTATAGATGATTGCACCTGAGTTACTTGGATTTATCTTCTTAAACAGAAATCTGACGTGAGCAACATTTTTCCCATTTTTCATAACATGATCAAAACTCAGTTTGATGTGAGAATTAAAAGAATAAGGACAGACAATGCTAGAGATTATTTTAATCAAACCTTATCAGCTTACTTTCAAAAAGAAGAGATTGTTCATGAATCTTCATATGTTGATACACCCCAGCAAAATGGTATAGCTGAAAGGAAGAATGGTCATCTCCTAGCATCTACTCGAGCCCTCCTATTTCAAAATCATGTTCCAAAGAGATTTTGGGGGGAAGCTGTTCTAACTGCTACTCATGTAATCAATCGTACTCCTCTCGGGTACTTGATTCCAAAAGTCCAATAAATGTTCCTGCCAGGTATTTTCCCAAAGTCCATCTTTCTACTAAGTTGCCTCCTAGAATCTTTGGATGTGTTTCCTATGTTCATGTTCATTCTCATAGTCAGAGTAAATTGGACCCTAGAGCAATAAAATGTGTCTTTATAGGATAATCTTCTACTCAAAAAGGGTACAAGTGTTACAATCCTGCAACTAGCAAAACCTGCATTTCTGCAGATGTCACTTTTGCTGAACAAGAGAGCTATTTCTCTGATCCTTATCTTCAAGGGAAGCTAGTTGGATTGGAAGATAAGGATTCCTTTTTCAAAGAGCCATCCATTCTCAACAAAACTTATTAGTCTGATCCTATTCCTGACTCTACTTCCAGTGAATCAATCCCTAATGAACCATCCATTGATGAATCATCCTTTACAAAGTCAACAATTCCTCCTGTCACAAAGTCATTACAAGTATATTGAAGGAGAGTGAAGCCGGTGGATAATCTTATGCATGTTCAAGAATCTGACACTTCACTTGGGACTGAGATAAGCTCTTCTATTAAAGTCTCTCCCTTTGTTTCCGATTTAGACCTACCTATAGCTACCAGAAAAGGTGTGAGAAAATGTACCCAACATCCTCTGTCTAACTTTGTGTCCTTTGAAAAGTTATCTGAGTCACACAGAAGCTTCCTCACCCATTTGAACTCTGTAACTATTCCACAATCTTTATCTGAGGCACTTGATAAGGAGGAATGGAGACAAGCTATGAGGGTTGAGATGGAGGCTTTGGAAAAGAATAAGACGTGGGAATTGGTGGAGTTACCAACTAGAAAGAAACCGGTAGGTTGCAAATGGGTCTTCACAGTGACGTACAATTCAGATGGATCTATCGAAAGATATAAAGCAAGACTAGTAGCTAAAGGGTACACTCAGACCTATGAAGTAAACTATCAAGAGACTTTTGCACCAGTGGAAAAAATGACTACTATAAGAGTATTATTATCCTTAGCTACAAACTATGACTGGCCCTTACAACAATTCGACGTGAAAAATGCGTTTCTACACGGAGATCTTGAAGAAGAAATTTATATGGAGATTCCACCTGGTTAAGAAGAAATTTATATGGAGATTCCACCTGGTTTTGGCATGAATAAAAGAAAAGGTCAAGTGTGCAAACTAAAAAAGACATTATATAGGCTTAAGTAGTCTCCCCGAGCATGGTTTGAAAGGTTTACCAAGGCGATGCAGAAGAGGAAATTCAAGCAGAGTCAAGGTGACCACACACTATTTATCAATCATTCAACTTCAGGGAGAGTCACAGCTGTAATAGTTTATGTGGATGACATTATTGTAATTGAGGATGATTTAGAAGAAAGAGAAGCTCTTCGGAAATATTTGGCAGAAGAATTCGAAATTAAGGATCTTAGGAAGTTGAAATAATTTCTTGGGATTGAAGTGGCTCGGTCTAAAGAAGGAATTTGCATTTCACAGCAAAAGTATATTTTGGATCTCTTGGAAGAAACAGGCAAGTTGGGATGTAAACCATTAGACACACTAATTGAGCCTAATCACAAACTTTGGGAATGTGCAGAAAGTGAATCCATAGATAGAGTCATGTATCAATGTCTAGTTGGAAAACTAATTTACCTGTCTCACACAAGGCCAGACATAGCCTATGCTGTGAGTATCGTAAGTCAGTTTATGCAAAATCCCAAGGAGGTTCACCTTCGTGCAGTGAACAGAATATTGCAATATTTGAAAGGTAATCTTAGTAAAGGAATTTTTTTTCAAAAAGGGGCGTAAGGATGAAAATAGAAGCTTATACAGATACTGATTATGCTGGTTCAATCATAGACCGTAGGTCAACATCTGGGTATGTCACCTTCCTTGGCGGTAATCTAGTAACTTGGAGGAGCAAGAAACAACCTGTTGTGGCAAGATCAAGTACTGAGGCTGAATTTCAATCAATGGCTCTAGGAATTTGTCAGGTGCTATGGCTCAAAATTATTTTGGAAGATTTGAAAATCAAATGGGAGAGACCTATAAAACTTTACTGTGATAATAAATTTGCACTCAACATAGCTCATAACCCAATTCAACATGACAGAACTAAACACGTGAAAATTGATAGACATTTCATAAAGGAGAAGCTTGATAGTGGCCTTATATGTACCCCTTATATCCCCATAGAAGATCAGCTAGCGGATGTTTTGACTAAAGGGTTATCAAGTCCAATTTTTCAAAAGATCACAAGCAAGCTGGGATTGAGGAATATCTATTCCCCAGCTTGAGGGGGAGTGTTGGCTAATTTGAATTGATTAGTGGATTTGCAGGAGGATTTGTAGGAATTTGTTTATGTAATTAGGGTATTGTAATTAATTGTAATTGATTGTGATTGATAGATTTACCATATATAAGAAATTGTCTTTCACTATAAATAGGATATGTAACCATACAGATTGAATTATGAATAAAACTTTTCTCCTTTTTCCTCGAGTATTCTTGTGAATGTTATATTCATATACAGTTAATTGAAATATACATAATTATATTTTTTCAATGTATACCTGTACATAGGTATCCTTGTTTCTTCAAAATTATATTATCTTGTCCATGCTTAGGAAATGTGTATGTGCATGTGACCTTAGTACTTAAACATCTAATTACTAGGACTGGGAGATTCTCAAATTCTTGTCCACCCAAAAAGTCACAAAACCAGTCTTAGAAATATTTATCCAAATACGAATTACTAGTTTTTGTGCCTTAGAAATTCCAAAATTAAAATGCCTAAAGGAAGATGGACTAATAGGTGTAAATCCACATTATTTTTATACAATGGTTGGACTCTAAATTATTTTTTCCCATGTGCATAAGCAACATGGCTAAGCAGAAGAGATTTAGCACCATTGAATGATAAAAAGAAATGTGGGCTCAAGTAGGAAAAACAACCCAGGAATAGGAGAAGCTTGGTTTAGTGATGCCATGTGATAATATTCATAATAGGAAGTCATCGAAAGTTGTTAGATTATGCTAATGTAGATATGACATTGTTAGAATATTCTAACAGATATCATAGTATTACAGCAGCACATAACATTAGGGATATTATTATTTAGGATTTTATTCTCCTTTATTCTTCTTTCCTTATTCATATAGGCTTTCCATATTGTATAAGAAATTATTACTATATATACAATAGTGAACAACCCTATTGGTTCTGTCAAGCATTTATTTCAATATCAAACATTTCTTTTGCCACAAGTGTGATTAGTCAATTTTTAGAATTACCTC
Source organism: Vitellaria paradoxa (assembly GCA_019916065.1). Lineage (NCBI taxonomy): Eukaryota > Viridiplantae > Streptophyta > Magnoliopsida > Ericales > Sapotaceae > Vitellaria > Vitellaria paradoxa. Next base: position 39,169,041 of record CM034240.1, read on the forward strand.
GTAATGGTCAGGAAGAGGTAGTTATTCAAATATTAAGGTATTTGAAGCATGCCCGTGATAGAGGTTTGTTGTACCAAGATAATAGACAAATATCAATTCAAAGATACTCAGATGCAGATTGGGCGGGTTTACCATTAAATGAAAGATCTACTATTGGATACTATTTTTGTTCAGAGTAAATTAGCTTCTTAGGAAAATAAAATCCAAACAATAGTAGCACAATCAAGCAATGAGTTCGAGTATAGAGACAGGGACCACACCACGTGAGTTGATCTAGCTATGGTGAAAGAACTAAAGCTCCTCATCCATAACCTATGCAGTTATCATGTTACAATCAAGCTACCATTCACATTACCCCCAATCCCATGTTTCATAAAAGAACAAAGTATGTAGAGATTGATTGTTGCTTTGTCAAAGAAAAAATTTTGCAAAATTTAATAAGGACCAGTCATGTCAGAACTAAAGATCAACTTGGTAATCAATTTACCAAAAGTTTTAGAAGGGGCTCGAGTGAAATATAGTTGTGACAAGCTTGGAACATATGATATACATGCTCTAACTTGAAGAGGCGCGTTAGATTGTGGTAATGTGGCTATCGTATTATGGGAATATGGTAGGACGTAAAACTAGGAATATTCTCCCCCAAGATTTTATTCTCCATTATTCTTCTTTCCTTATTTGTATAGGCCTTTGATATTATATAGGATTCTATCACTATATACATATATAGTCCAAGACAACCTCGTTAGGTGTGTCAAGCATTCGTTCAATATGCTATTATCTAAAAAAAGTATTAGTAATTATGGTAACCAGTGCCATATGAGCGGCACTACAGTAGAACTGACACAGAAGCATGGCTATGGAGACTCTAGTTATTTAAGAGGATAAATAGGATATTTTCTCAAAAACTTCTTATGTGAAATCTGATTTTAATTTTTGAACCTATAGAGAGTGTGCAATTAAATAAAATGAAAACATAAAGTACAAATGTAACTGTTAAATCACCAATTGTCCCAAAAGCTTAAAATGTTAGGAAGAAATGGGCCCAACAATATATATCAAGTTATTTCAACACTCTCTCTCACATACAACCTCAATTTTGCACGTGAAGTAGAAACAACCAAATCAAATCAAACAAAGTGCACTAATACAAGTAAACAAAGTACACAACAATAAATGGGGAATAACAAACTTCAAACCCAGGACCTCCTAGAACTAGAGCTCTGATACCATATCAAGTCACCGATTGTCCTAAAAGCTTAAACTATTAGGAAATAGGCCCAACAATATACGTCAAGCTATTTCAACAGTAACAACATAATATAGAGGCGCATTCTAACATAGTCCGTTCCATGACACAAAGAGGAGTGAGCACATAAGCAGTTTGTCCAAACATCAGATTGAAACAAAGCTTTTTTTATTTAGTTTTTTCTTAACCGTACCGACGAAACTTGTAAAGAAAACAAAAAATCAAAATAATCCAGCTTGGTTTTTAGGCTAGTTTGGTTTAAACCAAAATTTCAAAAAAATAGTACAATCAATTAAAAAAAAATGCAAATATATTAACTTGATTAGAACTTAGAATAAGCCTCTAATGAAATGATCTACACCTTAAAAAATATAAAATAAATACCATAAAATATGTAAAATAATATATAATTTAACATTTTTTAAAAAAATAAATAAACTTCGGTTGGTTCATCCAAATATTGTAGCATTGATCAACCAAGTTGAACCAAGCTTTTCAAAACTTCAAAATTGAATCGACCGAACTAACCTAAAAACTAAACCATTCTGACTGAATTTTCTCAATTTGGTTTGGCTTTTTCGGTTTTTGCTTGCCCCAAGGCACAAAGGTTTCTTAAGCCTGTCGAGTCTGTTATGACCCAAAAATTTAAATTCATAGTAATTAATTAATTATTTTCAAGAAAGAGTGTGGGTTTTGTTTATATTTTAAACTCTAGGTTACATGGGTATTTTGGGTCTTTATTTATCATTTAATTTTGCCATGTGATTTTATATATATATATATATATATTGACACTTATATCCCAATAAAAAGGGGAAATAAAATAATTTCCTCCAATTGTGCCCCGACAAAAGTTTCATTATGTTAAACATAAAGATTCAAAGTTTTCAATCCACCAAGATTGAAAATTTGCCCCCCTCCCCCCTCACAAAAACACGTGATACTTTGTCTGCTTCACTTTACATGGTATATACTATTTATTATATATGTACTGTTTATTATATATGTATTTTCTACTCACACACACATATATATGTATTTATACTATATGTGTATTTATACTAACACAACCACTTGTATACATAATTATATCATCATCTCCCACACGTTTCTTCACCGGACCAAGAAAGCATTAATTGAACTGAGGCAACAGTGCCGCCTCCTACACAGAAACCCATCTCCCCACGTTGAAATTTTAATGCCTCCAAGCCACCTTTGTGAATTTATTGCCCTCCTATATAAATGCACATTATATAAATATATACTTATGACCTATATATGCACCACAGCATATCTTCCTCCAACCTTCACCATAACCTCTTCCTTCATCTACCCTCCTACAATCTGCAACCCGAGAAGGGGGGGGGAGATCATCACCAAGCTCTCCCTCCCCAATCTCTTCTTTCTCCATGTTCATAGGATCAGCGATAGCCCAAAACCACCAGACTAGAGCTGCCACTCCAGCAACTCAACGCCGGTGACCACACCTTGCACCAATCCGTAGATCAGCAATCATTGGCCACCATGCTAGCATAACCACTATTTAAAAAAATAAAATAAAATAAAATAAAAATTAGCACATTTCTGCCCCTTAAGGATAAGAGCAGAGTTATAATTGAACAATTTTGAAGAACTGCCAAACAGCAAAAATCTGGAGGTACAACATTAACTTAAAACATTGTTAAGATGTTGAAATAAACACTTTGTGCTAGCATAACCACTAATTTTATCCTAATTTTTATGATTAAAGTGAAATTAATATATATGATAACGTTAGTATAAAGCTTGGAAGGTCCAATAGGCAACATCTGAACTTATGCTTAGACATGCACTTCTCACATAATACTACACTGAAGTGGCTATAACCTACAAAGAGATGGGGACAGGACAGGGATCGATGGTAATAAAAACATACAAATATATGAGAGGACAACGTTGCAAACAGTTGGGGAGGAAAAAAAAAAGCCACTAAGAACAGAATTTCCAATCTAGGCAAATGTCCCTTGGGTTTTTCACAATCAAATAAAGTAGGTCTCCTATTTATCTCAACTCTCACTTTTGCAAAACAGAAGGGGGCTTTAACAACCAAGGATCAAATTACCATTTCTTTTCACAAAACGTTAACGTTTCTGTTTCCTAAGACACCAAAACGAAACGCTAGGGAGTCACATTCTTTATGTTTCCATCAAAATACAGTAAATTGACCAAAAAGCATATCATAATATACCAAAATAATAAGTGGCTTAATTATTCTATAGTTGTTTTAATATATTTAGCAGGATTTCAATAATTACTATTAAACATTTATAGATATTTGAAATATCTTTGTGCCAGTCTCAAAATGTTTCTGAAACACTTTTGAAATGTCTTCATTTCCCTTCTAGCCAAAACACCATACTGAAATGAAATTTTTATCCTTGTTAACAATGTAGCCGAAAGTTCTGAAAACAAATGATATCGTAGCATCGTGTTTTGGAGGATGAATTGATTCATTCTGATTAGCACAAATGGAAGAGCCATATTATATTACTAAACCACTATACATAAAAGAAAATAATAAACTAAGGCCACAACAACTTATAAAACATTATCTAAACAAATATTACTGGAGTGTACTATACTAACCATCATAGCTTCTTGTTTCAGTGAACCTGAAGAGGAAGCAGTACTTTCCATGACATGACAGAGTCGAAGTTCATTAAGTGTGTTCAAAATGACCTGAATCGATTTCATCAACTTATTTGATTCTGTAAGAACATTTTCCTGTACCTGCACATTTCACAAAATATATAATACACTTTTGCAACTATAAAATATAAAAAGGCCTATAATCAACACTTAATTACTTCACTGAAGACATATTAGAACATTTAATCCTAGTTAGAAATATCCAAAGAATCTTATTTTGGAAGCATGATTGGCTAGATGTTGGCTGTTTGGCTGCCCTCTTTCCAGGGATCTTTGGCCTAGCAGTGAATAAAGATGCATTTGTACAAGACTACTGTGATGGAAGAGGCAGAAATTGCACTTGGTCAGTGATGCTTCGCAGGAACATAAATGATTGGGAATTGAGTGATTATTTATCACTCATGAAGCTACTTAAAAATGTTTGTCTGGAGGACCTTGAGGACTCTATGGTTTGGAACATGTCTAAGGAAAGATCTTTCACTGTCAAGTCTTTCTACCAATTCCTTCTAGGAGACCCAAAAGATGTTTTCCCATGGACAAAGCTTTGGAACAAAAATATTCCTCCTAGAGTGACTTTCTTCACTTGGTGTGCAGTTAGGGGGGTGGGGATTTTAACCATAGATAATATTAAACTCAGAGGATATTTTATAGCCAACTGATGCAGTCTATGCCTTAGTCAGGAGGAATCTATTGCTCGTCTTCTATTGCACTATCAATGGACAGCGAAGATATGGAATTTGATTCTTGTATGCTTCAGAGTTCACTTATGTTTCCCGTGGAGTCTAAGTGACTTCCTCTTGGCTTGGTGGGGGCAGCCCTTTGGAAAGCATAAGAAATCCATTTGGAATATGATACCATTTTGTGTGTTCTGGTTAATATGGAAGGAGAGAAATAGAAGAATATTCGAAGATGAAAACAAGACAATCTGGAAGATAAAAAGCTACTTTCTCTCTTGTCTATATGGTTGGGTTAGGGAAGGAAGGGAGATAGATCTACCTTCCCTCTTAAACTTCCTTGATCAGATTAGTTGATCTCTGTAATGTTTGGAGTAGACATTTTGGTTTTGATTTTCGTTTGACTAGTGTTAGCATCACTCTGATGCTCATGTAAATTCCTTTGCTATAAATAAATATTTACTTATCTTTTTCAAAAAAAAAGAAATATCCAAAGAAAAATAAAATTAATGAGGAGAAAATGCAACACTCTCAGCTTGTTGTTCATCTCAACCAGTGTCAATTAACTAACATAATAACTCTACCCCATTTCCTAATGCTATCTCGATAAGTGAAAACTTGTCCTGGTGTTTGTGCATCTACATACACTAGTTCATCTCAAATAATTTCAATTAACTAATGTAATAACTCTCCCTGTACCCTGAGGCTACCTTGATGACTGATGACAAAATATTGGCGTTTGTGCATCTACATACACTTGCATCACAATGGATATCTTTCATCACTAGATAATTGGTGCTCCAGCTAAAAAAAAAATTTGACTACAAGTTAAAGCCTGATATGACACATCTATTCCCTCCATAATATATGATATGGAACAATTCTAATGTCTTAATGGATGAGCCAATGGAAACCTGACGACGACATTAGTTTGCAAATTTATATCTTTTTATTATTATTTTATTTATTATTTGGACCCATTTGTTTTAAGCTTTATTAATATTGACTTTATTTTATTAGAGGCTATTTGGACCATTTGTTTTGAGCCTTATTTTTTTTTTTTTTTTTTTTTTAAAGATAAGTAAAATTTATTAATGGAAATGATGGATACTGCATCCAAAAGATGCAATCACAATCAAGACCAAATACAAACTACACACCAGTCTTACCTAAAGAATCTATGAAGTGTATGAAGGAAGAAAGATCTACCTCTCTACCAACATTGACCTAGGTAAATAAACAGTTAAAAAACAAACTTTTGATTCTCTCTACATTACTTTCCTTAGCTTCAAAGACTCTTCTATTGCGCCCTTTCCAAACTGACCACATTAGGCAAGGTGGAACCAAATTCCATACTTCCTTCTTATGCTTCACTAAAGGTTGCCCCCACCAAGATAGGAGAAAACTTCTGAGATCTTTAGGATTTTGAGCCTTATTAATATTGTTTTTTTTTTTTTTTTTTATTTGGGGGTCTTTAGTGTTTCGGCCCATAGATTTTAGAAGTTTATACTAACTAGGGTTTGCAGGATCATTATTGAATAAATATTGAATACATTGATTTTTCTCCTTCCCTACAGCTACTTCTTCTTCGTCTTCTTCTTCTAAGCTTTTCTTATAATCTTCTCTTCTTCTTCTTCTTCTTCGTTTATTTGTTTTAATCTACACTGTTCTACATCAAAACCCATAGGCTAGGAAACATGTATGAATATAACCAACCACGCAATTCCGCATCTCTCATGCACCATAAAAAGCAATGATTTTCCCATAGCATAAGTACACCTGTAAAAATAATCTCCACCAACAAAGAAGGATACTTGAATGAAATAAAAAATGGATAAATATTAGGACCGTTTTACCCACAAAAAAGAAGAGCAAATTTTAAAACAAAAAATGTGGAGATACTGACAGTCCCTACCTTCAAAGTAGTACCAAAAATGAATTCAATCATAAAAACAATGGAAGCAATATACAAATAATTATGTGAAAACAGAAAGACAAGCTAGTAAGGAAAGTGAAGCAAATTGCAATTCACAGTCATGATGTTATGAACAGATTCAGCATCAAGCCAAGAAATCAACCAAAACCATTTAAGGCGAACAACCTGCAACGAGATTATTTTGCAAAGATCAATGTCCAAATTCTTCCTGCCAGCTAGATTGACTACAACATTTGGCAAAAGAAGCTCTGCAACTTCAGCTTTCAGCAATACAATATCTTGGCATAATCTGAAAGCAGCATGCAAATCAGTTGAATTAAATTCAATAACAATAAAGCAGAGTTGATCAAGACTACGAGACCCGCCTGGCATGGCCCATTTTTTGGGCGCGCTTGGACATAATATATATATTATCAATGGGTTGGGCTTCGACAAAAATAAAGGCCATGTAAATATGTCAAAGTCCAGGCTGGCCAAACTGTAATATATAATGTAGAATATAAAAATTTATATTTCATATGTAATATTTCAATTTTACACAAAATACATATATAAAATAATTTTACTTTTTAAATTTTTTATTTACTTTTAGCATTGAAGTTAGGATTTTCCATATTATAGTTTATAAATATATAGAAAACATAATCTTTTTTTATTTTATATTTTTCCAATCAGACCACTGGTGGGATTGGAATTTAGGATAGCCAGAAGCATATGGCCAAGTTGGGTTTAGGCCAAGCAAGAAGGCCTAATACCTATAAAAAAGCCCAGCTTCAATCGCCTCTACAATAAAGCTAACTCCAAGAACCCTAAATATGTACAACGGCATAACCCTTAGACTCCTAGGATCAGTTGATAAAAAAAAAAAAAAAGGATACCTCAATATCAGATCATCACAATAACCAATAAGAGCATAAACAAGTGGACAAATCCATGTCTCAAAGGTTTTGCCATGAGTATTCCATGTAGCAGAGTTCTCCAATGAATTTGCTTCCACTGCAATGACATAAAAGAAGTCATGGCATACTAATCAGGTTAATCATGTAATATAATTTTGTTTTTACGCATAAATAAGAGGATATAGTAAAGGAGCTCAAACTTTCAACTACAGCAGTATCTAAGGTCAAGAGAAAAAACCTATACATTAAATGAAGCAAACCAATGAAACGGCCAAACAACAAAGAAAGCAAAAGGTTCACAAAAATTAGCTTTGAGCCACAAGTGAAAATTATGAAATAAAGATATTTTCATGCTACGTATATTTATCTCTACATCCTCAAATGTGCAAGGATCTTTCCACCTCCACACCATATGACATAATATGGAGCCCCCATCCATGCTTTTTTATCTTTTTGACAAGGCATAAAACTGGATGATAGATCTCACCATGATCCAAGGCATAACGAACAAAGAGAAAAGAAAACTCCGAAGTTCTCAAGCAACCTCTCAACGAAGAAACAAAAGTAAAATAATGTTAGCAACTAAAATTGAGAAGTTTCACTTTTTCACTTCATGGTACTGAGGGAGAGAGGGGATGTAACTTCTATAAATTGTGGAGGTGCATACAAACTGTGTTGCGTCGATGCGGTAGTCTGTAGCAAAAGCAATCCCTGTTTAGGTTAACACAACAAATCAAATCAAACATGACTAAGTGTGGTTTGAAACAGATCCACGTAGCTGACCCCATTTAGTTGGGAAAATGCTAATTTAAGCTGAGTTGACAACAAATCAAATCAATATTGGAAAAAACAATTACATGGCCGACTCCACCTAGTGGGAAAAGGCTTGGTTTGGTTTGGTTTATTGGAAAAAGCAATTACATGGAGAAAACAATAAGGGTCTTAAAAAGTGTACACAATCAGGCACAATTACATAAAAAAAAAAAAAAAAAAGACTAAATAACATTTTCTTCAATGTGGCTTTTCAACCTAAACTTTCCTTTAGATTAACAGAAACCCTTTATACTTGACTAGCAAAATATAATAGAAAACTGGTGATCGAATTTGACCATCACTGCCATTGTCGTCAATCGAAGTTGACCTTCAATGCCATCATTGCCAAAAACCCAAACATTCACTGAAGCAGTCACGATCGCCTTGCCCCCCAAATCGTCATTGATCATTGATGGTATTGCCTCAATCATTGTCGATCGCTACGGGACTCACATCGTTGTCTCCAACCGATGTCGTCACAATCATTTTCAGTCAGTGTCATCCATCGCTATTGATATCACAATCAAAGTTGTCCCAGTCATCTCTAGTTCGACCACTCCATTTTCATCTAGCAAGTCTATTATTCTCTCATCAAGTTAAAGACAAAAGACACTACCATGCAGTCTATTGTACAGATCAGATAACTATAGTAGATTCAAGCTGTATATCGGTTGAACGGAAAAAATTACTTGAAATGGTCCCAACCTATTCAAACTCTTCTAAAAAAAGGGGCAAGATAAGCCATCTAATGGAAACAGGGCCATAGCCGAGCGATCTGAAATTTGATTCCTGGGACGAGGAAGATCTGATGATCATGGCATCAATGTGGAATTCAATGACTCCTAAGATCAATGATACATGCATGTCCTTGGCCACTGCAAAAGATATTCAGGAGGTTGTTCAACAAATGTATTCAAAAACCAAAGATGCAGCCCAAGTGTACAAGATTAAAATCGAAATTGGTTTTGGAGTAGCAAAGGTGAAGAAAAATTGTTACAGAGTATGCTAACATGCTATCGACGTATTGAGACAAAATGTCCTAATGACAAAATGTCCCAACGACAAAATGTCCTGAGACGTATTAAGACGAAATGTCCTGAGATGAAATGTCAAGAACATGACCATTATGACTTTCTTGTCAAACTCAACATCAAATTCGATCAAGTCAGAATTCGAATACTCGGTAAGAAGTTCCCTCTCTTAATGAGGTTATTTCTGTCATTCAAATAGAAGAGAGGAGGAGAGGAGTCACGCTTCACCCTCAGACCATAGGAAGCTCAGGTATGGTGGCTAGAAACAGTAATAACCCAAAGCAAGCATGAAACAGCCAATAACCTCGAAGAACAGAAGGGCAAACGTGTCAATGACTCCAAATCATGATAATAAGGATAGTTTAGGGTGTACCCATTGCAAAAAAAGCAAGATATACCCGGGAGAAATACCAAAAACTCCATGGCAAACTCCCTATGTCTAGTAGTAGGAATACAAAGGGGGGCAGCAGAAAGACAATTGACAGACACACATGACCATAGTGCTGCAAAGTGAGACAAGATCTCAAGAGTAAGGAGATTTTAATCGAGATGAGATCAAGAACTAAGGGCTTGACTTGGAACTCTTGAAAAACCCACAGGTACTTGCTCCTTGGTACATTTAGGTAAATTTCCTATTTCCATTAGATTAAACGTCTCGTATTAAACCTTTATCTATTCTTGGGTCATGAACTCGGGAGCTATTGACCACATGACTCACTCATCACATACAATAAACACATATAACCCTTGTCAAAGCAATAAGAAAACTACCACAGCAAATGGTTCATTAACCACAATAGCAGGTCTAGGAGATGTACAAATTAATCATTCACTTACCCAAAAATGTTCCTCATGTTCCGAAGCTACCACTAATCCTATTTCTATACAAAAACTTACTCGAGATTTGTGCTACAATGTCATTTTTTATCCTGCTTACTGTATAATTCAATAGGGGTTCAGGGAATACGATTGGATGTGCAAAGGAACGAGAAGGGCTTTATTATCTCGAGACGTCAAGCAACCCGACGAGCAACAAGAGTAAATCACCCTTATTATTTCTTTCTGAGCGTTGTTTATCCAATAAAGAAAATGTCAAGTTGTATCATCATAGACTTGGACATCTATCATTTAAGACTCCTAAGATTCTATTTCCTTCTCTATGTAAGGGGTTAGAGATTGAGAATTTTGTGTGATGTGTGTGTGTTTGCAAAGCACAAATGTGTATCTTTTCCAATTAGCAATACAAGAAGTTCAGTTCTGTTTTACCTAATCCACGTGATATTTGGAGTCGTCCTACTATGTCTAATATTTCTAGCACACATTGGTTTGTGTCATTTAGTGATGATTACACTAGCATCTCTTGGATTTTTCTACTCAAAAACAAATTTGATGTGAGTCTTGTTCTCCCAAAAACAAAGGATCGCTTATGGTAGGAAATATTGTAACAGATTTAAACCCCTAGAATCAAGGGATTTAACTAGTATTTGATTTGAATTTTTTCTTACATCAGGGGACAGTTTTCCTATTTTGTAGCTAGGGTTAAGTGCATATAAGTAGCCCTATGATGATTAATAAAAGCCATAGAAAAAATATTCTTCCAAATATCTTATCTGTCTTTGTCTATGGTTTTCCACACTGATGTTTAATGGCAAGCAACAAATCCCAAAAACGAAAAGAAATAATTACCAAAACTGGCATCACTGCAAGCAAAAGCAAAAAGAACATGAAGGCTAGAGTATGGATATACCATCAAACTTTCTCTCTTTGTCCGATAGAAGATTCTGAACTAGCTCCGTGTTAACACCCTTACTGTGGACCTAAATGTGGCAACATTTTAATAATCATGAGTACCCAAAAAACCAACTCAACTAAACTCAACCCAAAGCTCCGTGTTGTGTTGGGCTGAGTTGAGTTTAGTAACCGAGAACCTGTCACAAAAAATTAAGTAAAACAGAAATGTTGATAAATAGAAGGTTGGTTATATTCAAATGGAAAAGTAGAAAGTTTTGCCATGGACGAGATGAGTATATGGGTTTGCCAGTTATGCTAGTTCATCAAAAAGTCATCTGATTTGAACTAATCTCTGCCACGTTCAAAGCCGCAACTTTTTCTCTTGATATTAAAATCAGGAAAAGAAAACGAAATATGGTCTATAATCAATTATGTTTCATAACCATTCATTTATAAGAAATTTGAACTCATCTAAACCTGGATACTAAAAATTGTGAAATCTGATCAAAGTTAGACAGGAAATCTTGTAACTGCAGGATCCTGAGATAACAATTCCAACATACATAGTTTCAGGTACAAATAGAAACTAACCTCAGTGAGAGACCTCTCAGAAGGATCAAATGATAGTAAAGCTCTTTGGCCCTTCTCAGTGGAGAGTATCCCCTGGTTTATATTAAGAAAGTAAAAGTGTAAATATCTTACAAAGTGTAGCCCTTGGTTGAGCAGAATGGTGAAACAAGATTCATGTAGCCAACAAAATAACTAGGACAATACTATCGTTGAATTGAAGAGAGTCTCAAAACAAACTTATTCTCATAAAAGCAACATGCTTGAATTCAAAAAATAATAAGTTTGGCATTTGGTTTGCTTCAATTTTTTCTTTTCTGTTTTTGTTTTCCATTTTCTGTTTTATGTTTTGAAAATCCTAAAACACAAAAAAAAGCAAACGCATTTAGTTTGACATTTTCTGTTTTCTGCATTTTAGGATTCTCTTTCTTTTGGATCAAAAAGGCGCAAAACGGCTTTTGGTCATTCTGCATTTCATGTGTAGACCCATTTTCTTTTTCTAAAACAAGTACTGAAAGCACAAGTGAGCAAATGCATTTTCAACTGTTTTCCTTGTTTTCAAAAACCTAAAATCAAAAACATGCTCAAATAGGTATACCAAATGGCACCCAAGCAATTAAAAATAGACAAAGAAACAAAACAAAGTCCATATTTAAAAGCCAAAAAAATGTATGTGCCACGCCAAAATAATGGACAGAAAAGCAAAATTCTCTGAAAAGAAAAAGAAAAAAAAAGACATTGGAAATGTGGTTGCTGAAGAAAATTTGTTAATTATCAGCATCTCCATTTGACAGCACATTTCCAAGGTGAACAAACACAAAGTTAACAACTGTCAAGAGAGTAAAATCTGCCCACATGTAAAGATGCATGTAGAGATAATTGTTAGGGAGAGTGAAATCCTAGAACCAGAGCTTAGCTAGCATGTTAAGTCACCAATTGTCTCAAAAGTTCAAACTACTAGAAAATAAGCCCAATAGTGCTTACCAAGCTATCCATTTTTTTTTCCCTTTTTTGATAAATATGCAAATCAAGCTATCTTAATAGTAAATTTCTTTTGAATCAACACAGTTTCCCTGTGAGACTAAATCCACATTTTTTTCTCACCATGAGACTGAATCTAAATTTTTTCGCCATTAGGTCGAATCTACTGCAACTGATATCATGTGTATATCTATATTGTTAGACCGTTACCCACCAATTCACTCCCAAAAAAAAATTTAAATTTACTTTGCCTCAATATGCCCACTCACCTGCAGCTAGATTAGTGTGTTTTTTTAGACAAACCAAACACATGAAACTATTGAGTATTAAGTTGGCAATGAGACTTGAACACAAGATCTTTATCAATCAGATACCATGTTAGTTGCTATCAACCATCTCACTCTAAAGCTAAAGCTATCAGAATAATCAGGTCAGCAGTGAGATTTGAACACAAAATAATTATCTAATCAGATATCATATTAGATTGTTATCCACTGTCTTTACTTAAAAGCTAAAACTATCAAAAAGAAAGGTAGTGTTTATTATTTATATGAGATTTACTTTCTCACTATATATAAATCTAAATAATCCCCCCCCCCCAAAAAGAGTACTCATATATGCCAATTCAATATCACTTTGACGGATAAAAAAGAATGTGAGTTTCCCAGAAACATTGAGTGGTGTAATGTACCCACAACTTTTGTTGTTGTTTATTTTTCTATTTTTTATTTTTTATTTTTGGTTGTTTGTCACAGTCTGAGATACTTACTATGGACAATCTCATTAAGAGGAGGATAAAACTAGTGAATTGATGTTGTTTGTTGATAACTTTTTTGTGCAATATCCCTAGACAAATGAGCACTAGGGCTAGCTTTTATCATGTTTTGGGATGCATTGGGTGTTTCCTAAGGAGGCAAAGCTTATCTTTGAAGGTTTGTAGGGCGCTCATGTGTAAAAAATGAGAAAATTTAGGCATCTTTTACCTCTTTCGTCTTCGATGGTTAATCTGGCCGGAGAGGTACAAAAGATCAAAGTGCAGAATTTCCAATGTATAGATTGAAAAGTATATTTTGTCAATTTTGTTTAACATATGTACTGGGGAATTGACCAGGATATGCACAACTTTTTTTGCATTTTGTTGAGCATTTGGAAGTTATTCATATTATAAGGGTGTTATTCTTTGTAATTATGGTGCAACCCCTTGATGTCTTCTAATAAATTTTTTTATCAAAAAACATCACTTCAATTGACTTTTTCATAAGTTGCTTCTTTCACTTGACCAATAGTCAACCAAAAAATTAAAACATAACTGGACTCCAAAATAAACATAACAAGTTTTCTTTTATGTGATGAAGCAAACCTACAAAATTATACTAATAATGGTCCCAAAAAACCTAGGGTTCCAATTCATAATTTAAGAAAACTTTTATTGAAGGACTAGCACATCCATCAATTAGTACCATTACTCTTCTAATATTTTTTTCCTTTTTTTTTTAATATATATATAGATCTACTAGAGGTATCCCCACCTCCATTGGTTCGAATCCATAGAGCTCCTAACCCACAACACCACAAGAACTAGGTCTCAGATAAAGCAAAGGGGATTTGAACTGGTGACCTCCACTTCAAGTGGTAGAGATGTCATCACTGAACTGCCCTCATGTAGGTCTAATATTATATTATCTAGAATTTACAAAGATCACAAGCAGCAAAATCGGCCAGCACCAACCTTAATGAAGCAGAGTCTAGTATACTAGACCACTATTTAGTATTGTAAAGCTCACAAGGAAGCACGAACAAATCCAAATGGACCATCATGGACTCACCCGTATGGTTTGTGATGTCATATCAATTATCTTAACTGAATCATCCATTAGGTACTTCTTGAGAAGCCGCATAAGCGAAATCAAAAGTTCTTCAGCTATGCCTGTATCCATACAAAAACTGATTTCTGTAATATTGTTTGGATTTAGTGGGGGGCAAACATGTTTCTGACGATACTCTCCAGGGAGATGAAAAACAACGCTGTGCGGATCCCCAATACCAACCTTTAGTCAAAATAGAGAAAAAAAAATATTTCAAAAACAAATCCAAATAATGGGAAATAAACAATAATACTGACATTGTGAAATAACTATAATAATACCATCGACATAAAATCAGGCAACAATGTTGTAAAACTACTTCCGTCATCTAAACCACACATAGGGACTAGTGTCCAAACTGCCTGCCCAATTTCATTGTCACTTTGCCAATACTTATCTCCATAAGAATCTGCTGTGCTGCCTTCCCTTTGAAAAAATTCCCCCATGACTAATTTCCTGTGCAATGCTTTAAGACTGCAACACCAAAACAAGAGGTTCATCTCAGTGAAATGTTGGAACATACAAGTCATATATGTTCATAAAAATTATATTATTCATAATCAATGTTACATGGACTCATCTAAATTTGTGAAGCTACTAAAACACCAACACCATATACTTGGATAAGGTATGAGACATGTATCCGACATGCCTAGTTAGACATGCAACAAAAAGAGTGTGTGTGTGTTTAAATAGTTATTTAGTAGGAAACTATGCACAATTTTCCCATTTTATACATTGAATTCTCTATGTTAATTATGAAGAACCATAAATAATTTAAACAGAATTTTCAAAATTAAACATGAACTTTAGAGTCTGCTAGAGTCCTTTGGCATGAAAATTAGATGAATATGACAATTAGACACATAACCCAAGCCTAAGACCTGAATCCAATCCATGTACAATAATAGTTCACAACCATGTTTCAAATTTAACACAATTTTAGGTAATCATAAGCCAAACTTCATCCCCACAAGTTTTCCTATTTCGGACTTAGAAGCCTTATAATTCAGCAACATTTGGGTATGGAAATATTGTATTAATAGTTATCCATATCATCTTTTCAAGTTCAGAAAACAAAAGCACAATACAACTTCATAACACTTAAAAATATTGCAAAATTTTTTACTAGGCTCATCCAACATTGAAAATTTTGTCTTATTTCTACTTAAACAGCCAAAACAGTTCAGTTCCCACGGTAACTGACGTGAAACTTCAATGGAATTCCAAAATTCTAATGTTCCCACTGAAAACTCTCCTAAACTCGTTGAAATATTTTAAAACAATAAGTTGTTTCCGTACCATTCAAGAAACTTAAATGCGTGTATTCCACATTAATTAATTTTCTCAAGAGCAACGTAACACCAATAATTCAAAAAAGGCGTCGTATTCAATGTGTATCAAACACACATACTCCTCTAACACACCGGGATACATGTCTAACATGCCATGTGGTGTATTCTATCATTTGCTATTTGTTTTATTAAACTATATAATTAAAACAATTCTAGATTTGAGTAACTGAAACCCCTAAATTATAAAATCTTCTCTCTTATTTTGCTATGTTATATATGTTGAATTATATATTGAATTAATAAATTAATTTTCTTGTATATGTAATATTCGCAGCATAATAGATAAAAATGTATGAAAAATTATATTTTCTAACGTATCCTTGCTATGTCTGTATCTTCATGTTTTTCAAAATTTTAGTATCTATGTCCATCTTTATTTTTTTCAAAATTTTAGTATCTACGTCAAAATTTTAGTATCTCGTCGATCATCTTTGAGCCACTAGTTTAGAAAATTAACAGAAATCGCTGGAAGCCCTAGTCGATCATCGCTCAGCTTCTTGCGATTCGCCAGAAGCCCTAGTCGATCATTGCTTAGGTTCTTGCGATCGTCCATCGTTGGAGGCCCTAGCCTTGGTCAGTCATTGATCGTTGTTCGTGTTTCCCGCTATCGACGACTATGGATTTGTTTGTCGCAATCGACGACTATCGATTTCTCTGTCGCAATTGGCGACTATCGCGTTGTTGATTGGTTGCGATCTCACCCGCGATCGAACGACGTCACCTGCGATCTATACGTGGGTTCTGTCAGTCTTTGCCCTAGTCTTGCATCTCTGCGCGACATCATCGAGAAACATCCAGCCGATCAATCGCCACTTCCATTGCTTCTGTCAGTCATCCCTGCGTGTCTCCGAGTGCACTTCTTCAGATTGACAGTGCCTGTCGGTTAACAATGTCTGCCAATCACTATGTTGGAGATGAATAAGACATCTTCTCACACCACTGCAATTTGACGTGAAGAATTATTAGATAATCAGTCTGCTAGAGAATTACAACATATACAGGCTGCATGCCGTCTCAATAGAAAAAATTATTCTGGTCTCAATTGGTTCAGACTTTTCTTAAGGGAAAGAGAAAAATTAGTCACCACCCAGGGCCTGCAGAAGGAGATCCAAATTTTGCGAAATAGGATGAAGAGGATTCTATGATTACGGCATGGCTGTGGAATTCAATATTATCAGAGATCAATGATACTTGCATATTCTTCCCCACTGCAAAGGATGTTTAGGATTCAATTAGACAAACCTATTCTAAAGTTCGGGATGCTACTCAAATCTATGATCTGAAAACCAAGATAATCTCCAGCAAGCAAGGAAATAGATCAGTTACGGAGTATGCTAATCACCTTCAAGGTCTATGGCTAGAGCTAGATCATTATCGGTGCATAGAGATGAAATGCACTGAGGATGCAGTAACACTGAAAAATTTTATTGAGCAAGATCGGGTATATGAATTTTTGGCTGGCCTTAACACTGAATTTGATCAGGTTAGGATTTAGATTTTAGGCAAAGAAAAGGTTCCCTCGTTGAATGAAGTAATTTCTATTATCGTGGGGGAAGAAAGTAGACGAGGGGTGATGCTTGAACCTCAGATCACTGATAGCTCGGCTTTGCTGACTAATGGATTTAACAATCGAGCGCAGCAATCAAACAATGAGAATGGGAAAGCTGAATTGTCCAAAACAATGAGCAGTGACAGCTGTGACAACACTCAAGACAGCCTGTGGTGTACTTACTGTAAGAAACCGGGGCATACCAAGGAGAAATGCTAGAAACTACATGGAAAGCCTTCTCCATCAAGCAAAGAGTGGGGATACAAAGGTGGACGACAAAGAAATAAGAGACATGGGCAAACAAACCTAATAGCCACTTAACAACAAAAAGAAAAGGATCAAGTCAAAAAGAAACTTAGCATAGGAGATATTGAGAAGCTACAATGCCTACTGGTAACCCTTGAAATCTCTAAATCCCCAGGTACCTATTCATTGGCACATTCAGGTAAAATTCCACTTTCACATGATTTAAATGCCTCGGATGGTTCATTTATGAATTCTTGAATTATTGACTCAGGAGCAACAGACCATATGACACATTCTTCCCATAAATTTAGTACATATAACTCGTCCTAGCAATGGAAAAATAGCCACTGCAGATGATTCATTAACCACTGTAGCAGGTGTTGGAGATGTCGAGATTAGTCCCTTTTTTATTCTTAAGAATGTACTCCATGTTACAAAACTATCTATTAATCTTGTGTCTATAAATAAACTCTCTTATGACCTGGACTGCAAAATAACCTTTTTCCCACTCATTGTGTATTTCAGGACCGGGGTTCAGGGATAATGATTGGACGTGCTAAGGAGAAGGATGGATTGTACTACCTTGAAGTACATGAAAACCTGAGTGTTAGCAAATCCCCTTTGTAATTTCTTTCCGAGCATTCTCATACCAATAAAAATCAAATATGGCTCTACCATCGAAGACTTGGACATCCTTCCTTCGGAGTTCTCAAACTTATGTTTCCTTCGTGATTCAAAAGGCTAGATAGTATGAATTTTCATTGTGATTTTTGTGAACTCGTAAAACACAGACGTGTAAGTTTTCCAATCAGTAATAAAAGAAGCCATGTTCCTTTTGCATTAATACATAGTGACATATGGATTCCATCCACTATTCCAAACATTTCTGGTGCAAGATGGTTTGTTTTTTTCATTGATGATTGCACTAGAGTCATCTCGGTTTTCTTGCTAAAATCTAAATCTTATGTAAGTAGTGTCTTTCCCAATTTTCATAACATGATCAAAACTTAGTTTGGGGTTCAAATCAAAAAGTTTAGGTCAGACAATGCCAAGGATTATTTCAATCAAATTTTGTCACCATATTTCCTAAGGGAAAGGATCATTCATGAATCCTCTTGTGTTAATACCCCACAACAGAACGGAGTAGCAGAAAGGAAAAATGGTCATTTACTTGCCAAAACCCGAGCATTTCTGTTCCAAACCAATGTGCCAAAACACTATTGGGA
Source organism: Vitellaria paradoxa (assembly GCA_019916065.1). NCBI lineage: Eukaryota > Viridiplantae > Streptophyta > Magnoliopsida > Ericales > Sapotaceae > Vitellaria > Vitellaria paradoxa. The sequence goes on from CM034240.1 coordinate 39,187,851, forward strand.
GGAAGCCATTCTTACAGCTACACATCTCATAAATAGATTACCATCAAGAGTCTTGGAATTCAAAAGCCCTATGGAAACATTCTCTCAGTTTTACCCTTCTCTTCATACTACAACTTATCTGGTGCCTAAGATTTTTGGTTGTGTGTCATTTGTTCATATCCATAGTCAAATGATGTGAATTCAGACCATAGAGAGAGGGGGATAGTATGACATTGGAGGGAGTAAACATATAAAAATAAGAAAAGGAGACAGTGTATTATGTTTAAAAAACAATGGAATTACTACTTCATTGTCTTCTAAATGAGGAAAAAAAAGGCAAGCACCTGCATATCAGTAGTCTTGGTGGGAGGTAGAAAGATCTCTTCACAAACTGCAAATGAGTATAATGTGCAACACGGGAAGAGAAACACAGCATAATGAGAACGATAACCAAATTACAAACCAAACATTTAAACATCTCGAATATTTTTTTAGCCCTTAAAATAAACCTTCAGTAAGTGTTCCTTTGGCGAGTAGTCTCCACAGAGTTGCTGATGAAACTTCCTCATCCCATCAAATACCTCTAAATCAGGGAAAGGTTCCAGTTCCTGCCATAGAACACATCTGCAAAAGTTAAATCAAATATATCTAATTCAAGTGCAAGAATATGAACAATTATCACATTAAACTCGAGGTGATCATAAAGTCCTATGTCAAAAGAAAAACATCCCCAGTTAATCAATAAATATATTTTACTGTGATCACAAGAATTTCATCTCCACAGCTAGGGCGCAGAAGAGTCATACTTTGATGTACTCATAGAGAGATGGGTCAGAATCCACAGTCAGCTGATTAAGCAACAACAGAACTTGAGATGATTGAGTACCAGTTAGATCACCATTAGATTTCATCAGAATGCAAGAAGCAACTAACTTGGATACCAAAAACTGCACGACAACAGCAGTGCTAGTTAATGAGGAAAGATCAACACATACAAATGAGCCAAACAAACAAAGAAATGACATGCCTGAAGCTGCTCTCCTAGCACACCAGCAGTTTCTTTTGATAGGTTGCCTCTAAATGTCTGAAGCAATGTGGAAATGATACGACAACATTGGTCTCGTAAAGCATGACAACCAACGAATTGCCCCACCAAGTTGAAAAGATAACTGTAACGAGTCCAATGTTAGTTCAGAAAGCATAAAACTGCAGCCAATAAAATAAATAACAAGAAAGTCTGTATAAATCATGAAAGCTGAGTGCAAGAAAAAATAAATAATAAAAAAAAAACTAATTTACACAAATTTTTTCTCATGTTCTTGAAAAACTAGAAAACTCATTCACCAAACAGAGTACAATGACCAAGGGGTAAAATATCATTTCATTTCTACTTAATGGTGGAAAAGTTTCCATTTCATAACAAAGTGAAATGAAACACTAGCGAAATACTAGTTCTAATGTTTCCATTGAAACAAAGTTAAATACACCAAATTAAAGCATAATAGACTAAAGTAATAAGTAATTTAATTAATTTATTTCTAAACTTTTGACATTTGCATAAATTTCAATTTATACTTTCAAAAATATTTGTATATATTTTCAGATTTTTGTGTTGTTTTCGAAATATTTCACGTTTTTAAAAGGTTCCGAACGAGTTAGCTGCCAAATTCACGCACTTTTGTTGGTCATACAACCCACATGCCACCCTCATATCAGGCTATGGTTGAAACTGTTCGTTTATGTTGGGAACGGCATTCTAAGTATATCACCTATCGACCAAACGAGGGCCCACCCCAAACAAATCGGAACTGAGACCCTCATATTCATCGTTCCTATACAAACTTAGGTCATAAATTGTATTCGAAATTTTTGTGTTGCTTTTGAAATTTTCCTAAACATTTTACGTTTCTAAAAGATTTCAAACAAGCCAGCTGCCAAATTCACACACTTTTGTTGGTCATACAACCCACATGCCACCCTCACATCAAGCTATGGTTGAACCTGTTCGTTTATGTTGGGAATGGCATTCTGAGTATATCGCCTATCAACCAAACGAGGGCCCACCCCCAACCAAATCGGAACTGAGACCCTCATATTCATCATTCCTATACAAACCTAGGTCATAATTTGTATTCGAGCCCACCTCAAATGTTCCTTCTACGTCATCACTTTCTTAACACCCAGAAAACCCCCACATCAGTCCCCACCAACTCTAAAACACCTCCCGTAACTGCCAACCCACCACTCCAATCCAAATCTCTTCTAGCTACGAAGCCAACAAGCAACAACCACTCTTCACTTTCAAATTTTTGCGTTGTTTTCGAAAGTTTCCTAAACATTTCACATTTCTAAAAAGATTTCGAACGAGCCAGCTACCAAATTCACGCACTTTTGTTGGTCATACAACCCACATGCCACCCTCATACCAAGCTATGGTTGAACCTGTTCGTTTATGTTGGGAACGGCATTCTGAGTATATCGCCTATCAACCAAACGAGGGCCCACCCCCAACCAAATTGGAACTGAGACCCTCATATTCATCATTCCTATACAAACCTAGGTCATAATTTGTATTCGAGCCCACCTCAAATGTTCCTTCTACGTCATCACTTTCTTAACACCCAGAAAACCCTTACATCAGTCCCCACCAACTTTAAAACACCTCCCGTAACTGCCAGCCCACCACTCGAATCCAAATCTCTTCTGGCTACGAAACCAACAAGCAACCACCACTCTTCACTTTCAAATTTTTGTGTTGTTTTTGAAAGTTTCCTAAACATTTCACGTTTCTAAAAAGATTTCGAACGAGGTAGCTGCCAAATTCACGCACTTTTGTTGGTCATACAACCCATATGCCACCCTCATGTCAAGCTATGGTTGAACCTTATCGTTTATGTTGGGAACAGCATTCCAATTGACCAAATGAAGGCCCACCCCTAACCAAATTGGAACTGAGACCCTCATATTCTTCATTCCTATACAAACTTAGGTCATAATTTGTATTCAAGCCCACCCCAAATGTTCCTTCTATGTCGTCACTTTCTTAACACCCAGAAAACCCCTACATCGGTCCCCAACAACTTTAAACACCTCCCGTGACCACCAGCCCACCACTCAAATCGAAACCTCCTCCAGCTATGAAACAAACAAGCAACAAGCACTCTCCACTTCCCAGTTCACCACACACGAAAGGGGAAATCCCTAGATCACCGCCTCCCTTTCAGCAATCTCTTTGCCTCCTCCATAAATGCTAAGATGAATAAGAAGGTTGAGCTGCTCAAATCCTTGACCTCCAAACCCGTCATCATCATCCAAGTCTTCTTCGCCAAAGCTTTCAAAACATTCGCATTCGATATTGTCTCAGCCTGAACTCCAATGTGACCCACCACACATCAAGCAAAGAACTTCGACTACTCTTCATCAAGCATTGGGACCACTTTCAAATCGCGAACTAACAGACAATCCATCAAAAGTACTTGCCGATGACTCTCCAGCCATCTCGAAATTTCAGCCACATCCTTGAATGAACGCAACATTTCTTTTCTAGCCCCCCCCCCCCAAATTGCTTACCTCAACGAACTCAAAGAAAATCCTAGTCAGGTCCTCCCACCCTCCCCACTCCATTTCGAGGATGAAAACACACATGCACAACCTACCTTCATCCACATAAACAAACAAAAACCCTCCCTCCTTGTTTGAGAGCCCTCGCACCATCACCTAACGACTTCCCCCACACAACTGTCTTGGAGTGATTCTTCTTCATTCAGCCCTTGAAAGCTGACAAAAGTAACCTCTTACTCTAAGCATCTTCTATGTCGACAAGACAATCACCCTCCTATAGCCTTTTAATTATTCAACTACCAAGAACCTCCATTCACTTTCATCAACGATATCAAAGGTCTTCCATGAGACTAGAAGAATTTTTCTCCTTCCTCTCATCTTGCACCTCTCCCCTCGGCAAATATCTAGTCTACAAAAATAATTATATCAAATTTACTCCCAACACAAAAAACACACATTTCCAGTGCAACTCTTACATGATTGGACAATGTACAATCCGTACATGAAGGGGTTTTGGGGAGGCACAAGATCAGAAAAGGAGGGCCAACAAGAAACTCGATTGTTGACGTGTGTTAAAATATTAGCCACTAGGTCGCCTAAAGCTCACTCTGTTACACAATCCCCCTCACATGTAGATACAATCGTTAGACTTTGCTTCTCACAAAGCCAAACAAGTGTAAGTACTAAATTCGGTTGGCAAAGAGATTTGAATTAAGGACCTTTGCCTACTCCAATTATATGTAAAACAATTAACCACTATCTCACCTATAAGCTCGAGCCCTTAAAAGAGTAAGGGAACTTTATCTTATTACCTATAGTCTCAACAATATGCATAGAGATAATAATTGCAACTTTATCTTATTACATATAGTCTCAACAATATGCATGGGGGTAATAATTTCTCCACTATCATGCAAGCAAATCTTCATCACATTAACCATAAAATGACTGAAATAAAAAAGAAAAGAAAACCAACAAGGATGCTATAGTCACAGTGACAATAGCCGACAAGATACAAGATACGTATCCTCTTACAAGAGGCCAAGGAACATGTAAAGTCACTAATTATTCCAAAAGCTTCAGATGTTAGGAAACAGCCCCATTATGAATATCAAGTTTGTGAGGAAAACCGTGAGTCAAAAGTCATTGTTTAATTCCAAGGAGTCAGCTGTCATCCATTTAATTCTCTGCTGTTTTTCTAGGCTTATTTAATGTTTTGCTAAGTCCCTAGAATGTTAAATTCTCTATGTAATTTCCTATATACAGCTTCTATATAAAGCTGTGTCTAGCACCTTTCAAAATACAAGGGAAATCTAATTCTTCTCTTCAAGAAGTGCAGCAGCACTCTCTCACTTAAAAACTTCAGCAATTCTACTTCTATCTCTATTTCCCAACAAATTTGGTATCAAAGCCATGTCAATCAGCAATTCCTTCTCTACTAGAACCATGTTCAATTATTCTCAAAGCCAAGTACCCATTTTTGAAGGAGAAAACTATGGGTACTGGGCTGATCAGATGCGTTTCTTCTTCATCTCACGAGACTTGTGGGAGATTGTTGAAGAAGGATATGATGATTCTCCATCAGCAAGTGATGCTTCATCCTCTGCAAGCAGAAGTACAGAGACCTCATCTCAGGTTTCTGCCCAGAACAAAGAAAAGATCAAGAACAACGCCCTTGCCTTGAGTTACCTCCATCAAGGAATCTGCAAGACCATCTATCCACGCATTTTTGGCACTAGTAAAGCCAAAGATGCATGGGAAACTTTGAAGAAAGAATTTCAAGGGAATAATAAAGTTGTCTCTATTAGACTTCAGTCACTTTGGAAGAACTTTGATTGCTTAACAATGAAAGAATTAGAAAGCATCAAAGATTTTTTCTCCAGGGTTACTGAAATTGTAAATCAAATCAGAGCTTATGGCGATCAGATTGAAAAAAAGAAGATAGCAGAGAAGATTCTCAGAAGTCTGCCACCAAAATTTAATCATGCAGCTGCAGCAATCGAAGAATCAAAAGATCTCTCAATTCTGACCATGTATGACCTTTGTGGTTCCTTAGAATCACATGAGAAAAGAATGAAGAGATCCTCAGGTCAATCCTTGGAGCAGGCCTTTCAATCAAAGGTCAATTTGGGACGGAAAAATCGAGAAAAGAAGGGAAACTTCCAGCATCAAGATCAGTTTCAAAAGAGTCAAAATAACCAACCCCGATGGCGTGGAAGAGACCGAGGCAGAGGTAGAAATACTCAACTTCAAAGAATCAACAATCAAGGACAGAATTGCATCATATGCAAGAAGTCTAATCACACTTCAGCTGAATGCCATTTTAGGTGTAAAAGGTGTCGGATTCCAAATCATTCAGACCGAGACTGCTGGCACAAGAAGAATGAAAGTTCAAAAGCTAATTTCAGCAAAGAGAATGATGAAGAACAAGTGTTTTTAACTTGTCTCAATGCTGAAAACAGAAAGGACCTGGTTTGGTACCTTGACAGCGGTTGCAGCAACCATATGACAAATGACCGCGAGTTATTTGTTAAAATTGATGAAAATTTCTCAAATTCTGTCATTCTTGGTGATGGAAAATCTGAAAGAGTTCAAGGAAAAGGAGTAATTGCAGTTCAGTCCAGATCTGGTGAGCAAAAGTTCATTCATGATGTTCTTTACGTCCCAACTCTTGCTCACAATCTCTTAAGTATTGGGCAAATGATTCAGAAAGGATATCAGGTGGTCTTTGAAGAAAATAAGTGCAGAATTATAGACAAGAAGAACCAACTGATGGCTAAGGTTGAGATGACTCGCAACAAAGTTTTTCCACTCTCCATCAACTATGCAAGTCCGGTAGCCTTGAAGGGTGAAATTTCAGACGAATCTCAACTGTGGCATCTCAGATATGGCCATTTAAATCCTAAGGGGCTGCAGCTACTTAAGCAAAAGGATATGGTTCGTGGTCTTCCCCAAATAAATCAAATAGAGGAAGTTTGTGAGGGTTTTGTCTATGGAAAGATGCACCATCTTCCTTTCCCAAAGACTTCTTGGAGAGCCAAATCTACTTTGGAGGTTGTTCATGCAGATATATTTGGTCCCACAAGAACTCCATCACTTGGGAATAAAAGGTACTTCATCCTTTTTGTTGATGATTATACTAGAATGGTGTGGCTGTATTTTATTCAACAAAAATCAGATGCCTTCTCAAAATTTCTGGAATTCAAAGCCCTTGTTGAAAGACAAAGTGGGTTGAAAATGAAAACCTTAAGAACTGATCGCGGAGGTGAATTCATCAATCAACCATTCATGGATTATTGTAAAAAATAAGGCATTCAAAGGCAATTAACCGTGAGTAGAAGCCCTCAGCAAAACGGAGTTGCTGAAAGAAAGAATAGAACCATTGTTGAGATGGCTCGGAGCATATTAAAAGGTAAGGAGCTTCCTAATTCTCTTTGGGCTGAAGCTGTACATACTACTGTTTACTTCTTAAACAGGTCTCCAACAAAATCAGTAAGGAACAAAACTCCCTATGAAGCTTGGAATGGGAGAAAGCCAGAAGTTAGCCATCTAAAAGTGTTTGGTTGTCCAGCCCACACACTCAACAAGGCTCCAAATAAAGATAAGTTCGATCAGAAGGGAGAGAAGCTTTTGTTCATTGGGTACAGCGATGAATCCAAGGGCTACAGGTTGCTGAATCCTATTAATAACAAGCTTACAGCGGCAAGAGATGTCATCTTTGATGAAAGAGCAGTATGGCAGTGGAATTCCAGCAGCCAAAATTCATCAAATATTCAAGATTTTGCTCCAGCTGAACCATCAAGAACAAAATCAGCTGCTGAAACTCAGAATCCAGCAACTTCAGAAGCTGGAACTACAGCTCAAAGCTCAAGTTCAGGATCTGGAAGTTCAGATAATGAAGGAACTTCATCTTCTTCACCTATTCTAAGAAGATCTGAAAGAGTTAGAAGACCGCCAGAGAGATACGGTGATTTTAGAAGCTATTTCTCCAATGAAAATGCAGATTTTGCTCTTTTCTCTTGTGAGCCACAGACTTTTGAAGAAGCTGTAAAGGATGAAAAATGGCAAAAGACCATGGAAGAAGAACTGAACATGATTGATAAGAACAATACTTGGAATCTTGTAGACCCTCCGAAAGGTAAAGACATTATCGGTCTTAAATGGGTTTACAAGACTAAGTGAAATGAGGATGGTTCCATTCAAAAGCACAAGGCTAGGTTAGTGGCCAAAGGCTATTCCCAACAGCCTGGAGTAGATTTCAATGAGACTTTTGCACCAGTTGCAAGAATTGAGACAATCCGACTTGTTCTTGCAATTGTTGCCCAAATGGAGCTGAATGTGTATCAAATGGATGTCAAATCAGCCTTCCTTAATGGAGAACTAAAAGACGAAGTTTATGTGGAGCAGCCACATGGATATGAAGTCAAAGGCAAAGAAGAGAAGGTGTACCGGCTGAACAAGGCATTGTATGGCCTCAAACAAGCTCCACAAGCTTGGAATAGTAAGACTGATTCTTCGATTGTTTCTTACTTTCAGAATTCAGGTTTTCAGAAAAGTTCTCATGAACGAGCACTTTATTTTATGAAGAATGAAGCTGATTTTATCATAGTTTGCTTGTATGTTGACAATTTGATTTACTTTGGGAGCAATCATCATTTACTTGCTGATTTTAAGCACTCAATGATGAGGAACTTTGAGATGACAGACTTAGGAATCATGAAGTACTTCCTTGGGATGCAAGTGAAGCAAGGAAGAGGGGAAATTTTCATTTCCCAAGAAAAATATGCAGCTGACATCTTGAAGAAATTCCACATGAAGGATTGTAAGGCTGTAAGTACTCCTATGGCTTTAAATGAAAAATTGAACTCTAATGATGGAGCTAAGAAGTTTGATGAAAAATCAATACAGGAGTTTAGTTGGATCCCTTATTTACTTGACTCATACTAGACCGGATATCACTCAAGCTGTTAGTATGTTGTCAAGATTCATGCACAGCCCAAGTGTGCTTCATTATGCAGCAGCAAAAAGGGTATTAAGATACCTAAAAGGCACATTAAAACTTGGATTGAAGTATGGCAGAGACTCCGAGTTCACGTTGACAGGTTTTACCGATAGTGATTGGGCTGGATCTACTGATGATAGAAGAAGCACATCAGCCTATATTTTCTGCCTTGGAAATAGCACCATCTCATGGTGTTCTAGAAAGCAAAACACTGTTGCCTTGTCATCTGCAGAGGCTGAATATACTTTAGCAACAGAAGCTGCTTGTGAAGGAGTTTGGCTAAGGAAATTGCTCAATGATTTAGGACTGAAGCAGAAGGGTCCTACAACTATTTATTGTGACAATATGTCTGCAATTGCCCTAACAAAGAACCCAGTTTTTCATGCCAGATCAAAGCACATCGAACTCAGACATCATTTTATTCTTGACCTTGTGCAGAAAGAAGAGATACATCTACAGTTCATCAACACTAATGAACAACCAGCAGACATGCTCACAAAACCTATTACTACTGAGAAGTTTTTGAAATTTAGAGACAAGTTGGGACTCACTGTTTTAGAGGGGAATTTGTGAGGAAAACCGTGAGTCAAAAGTCATTGTTTAATTCCAAGGAGTCGGCTGTCATCCATTTAATTCTCTGCTGTTTTTCTAGGCTTATTTAATGTTTTGCTAAGTCCCTAGAATGTTAAATTCTCTATGTAATTTCCTATACACGGCTTCTACATAAAGCTGTGTCTAGCACCTTTCAAAATACAAGGGAAATCTAATTCTTCTCTTCAAGAAGTGCAGCAGCACTCTCTCACTTAAAAACTTCAGCAATTCTACTTCTATCTCTATTTCCCAACAAAGTTAACACTCTCCTCACAAGCAATCACATCTCGCACGTGAACTGGAAAGGGAAACAATCAACACAAACAAAATAAACTGCATGCGAATGGGGAACAAACACTGATAACAATACCTGGACCAAAAAACCTCATGGAACTAGAGTAACTAAGCAACACACCCACTTGATATTGCTTCTTAGAATTCCCATGCTGATAGCTTTTTCTTTTTTCTTTCAATTCTTTCTATGTCATCTTGGTGCAATACAAAAGTTGTCCACTTAATACATATTTAAATATACAGATCTCACATATTCCACTTCATGATGGTAGAAGATTAAAAAGTCAATTAATTTATTTCATTGTAATCTTCTAACTAACCAAATTTAGGGCCAATAATAGTAAACTTACTTAAAAGTGCTTGAAATTGCAGCTCTATATCCAAGAATATTAACGAGCACCTCAACTCCAGCCAACCGATGACACCTGTGCCTGTGATGAACTGCCTCTGTGATTTTGTAATGCATTTCAACAATGAACTGCAGAGTCATAGCAGCAGATACTTTGAGATGACACATAACAGAAGTTAGTCGATCTATTAGATCATTCACTATGAAAATAAATTATAAACAAGATTATATCGGGAAGAAAACAGTCAAATAATATTAAGTATACAATATATAGTTATCAAAGAAAATATTAAATCTACAATATAGGGACTAAATCATCACCATAAAAACTCTATCTGGGCGGAAAATGTTAATTTTGTCAACCACCACCAAACTTCTTGGACAATCCTCCCTACAAAAATACCATAGGAAGGCAATTAGACTCAAAGCAGCTTCATCCCACTACAATATGAATCAAACAATGCAGAAACTGTATTTCACATGTCCAAGAATCCATCAACAACTGTTCGAATTGCAAGAATAATTGTATCTCTGGAAAAGAAGGGAAGCTCAGGGTCTGATGAATTGGAAGCTAGAGACAAAATGTAGCTGACAATCGATACCTGCAAGCAGAGAAAACACAAAAGGAGGAAGAAAAAAAAAAACACTTAATGAAATGAGAACAACAATTTACTTCATTTGATCAAAAGTGTTAATACAAAACAATGGAGTCATTTGTGCCACTTTTTCCTGCCATAACATCATCCAAGGAAAGCACAATTTACAACCTATTACTTTACCAGTATACTTGGGACAAAATAAAATGTCTCAAATGAGAATATGCATAAAACAATTACAAAGTACTAAAACACCTAGTGTACAAGACAATTAATATCACTAAAAATTCACTCTAAAGATATAGATATATGTGTGTGTACATATATATATATATATATATATATATATATGCAAAGACAATTAATATCACTAAAAATTCATAGTAAAGACGCATATATCTATTTGCATATGCATATATGCATATATTAGAAATGAAGTAACTTATTCAACAGTAAGCTGCAACCATACATATCCCATGAATGACCCAAAAAAAACATTGCTCATTGATGGTATAAATTGAAAATCAATATAAAGGTATAATTTTCACTATACTTAGATCAAACCATGCAATGGAAACTACCCCTAATCATTACCAGATCTCAAATAACCAATTTCAATCCAAAAGAACAACAAAAAATAGCTTCAATAATAACATGCAGACTTCACAGTAGCGTGGACACCTTAAACCAGTAAGCTAGCTATGTAAGACTATGAAATATCTTAGGGAGCATTGGGAGTAGACACGGGCTTGGATTGAACCTGAACCACTATGATTGTTGTTTTTAAGTGAGACAGCATCTACGAGTTTGAAATGTTGAGAGAGAAAATCTAATATACAAATTTCCTTAATTGAAATCTAACCATCAACCAAATAGTGAATAGTTACACATGTTGGTCCCATCCATAAAAAAAAACACAAAAGGGAGAAAGCAAGTCTAATATAAATATTAAAGGTGTCCCACTTCCTAACCAAATAGTAAATAGTTACACATGTTGGTTCCATCCATAAAAAAATAAAATATATATATATATACAAAAGGGAGAAAGCCAGTCTAATATAAATAATAAAGGTGTCCCAAAACTTTGGGTGAGATGGTAACTAACAATTCAGCAAACTCATTCTTATTAAACCATTTGTTCAAGCTTTTACTCATCCACGTTACTCCTGTGATCTAAACTGGCATTAGCTATTCATAAATCGTATTTGACATCTTTCTATATTCTATTTTTGAGCTTGATTACAAGGATGCTAGCAGGGCCAACTATCCAAAAATTGGAGTAGGATAAATATTAATTCACACAACACAAAAACACTTGGAGATTTTTTTCCTTTCTCTTTTTTTGATAAATGGAACATTATAAAATTCATTGTCCTACAATGTCAAAGAGGCAACATCTTCCCCATCCTGGGCATAATATCAGTAATAATGCAAGCCTATGGTGCATATATGAATGCAAACATATAGAGCAACAGAAAGAGAGGAGTGAACATGGGATGTTGCCCAAGAATTTAATCATGATATAAATTTGGAAAATTACTTTATGAGTGTTTTCTAAATTTGAGAATGCAAAGAAATAAAGAAAAACACATCAACAGAATTTGAATAAGCATAATATCATGCAGTAACAGAATCTTGTCAAGATAGAACTAAATAGCTAGGACTGCAAGAACTTGTCAAACTTCATGCAAGCATAAAAATCAAACAAGATGAATGATATTCATTAAGATGATTATATTTAATAATAGCAAGGACATGTAAAGGAGCTTAAAGAACCAAGGACATGTCAACATGTTAGGCAATCCAGCATAACAAGCAAAAATACATTCACTGTTTCCAACAAGGATGGTCCCATTTAGAATAGAAGAAATGCAGTAAAACATAAGAACCTGTTGACAATTATTGCAACAGAATTCAACATAAAACTAAACCTCCACTATCAAACTTAGATTAGTAGATGTGCAAACCATATGTTTCTTTATGAGTTTGTCTCTTTCATTATCAGATATCTCAGCAATACTCAAAATTGAACTCTGAAGCGCCCGTGCACCCTTTTCCCATCCAGGCTTCTTACTGCAATACAATGCCATGCAAACAGAAAAGATAGGCACAAAATGGTTCTTAACCAAAAGTGTTGTGTGTTGACAGGCAACCTGAAAACAAATAAGCAGTTAGCTATAAATCAAACAAAACAAGGCAACAATAATTTTCTCTTTCTTTTTTTTTTTCTGTTTCCTTTTTTCTTTTTTTTTGGGGGGGGGGGGGGGGCGTAAGTAACTTAATGAAACTTGAACTCTATGGATTAGGGGGGAACATGGAAACAATAGTTATAACAAACAAGAATTAAACAAAAATGCTGCGTGTAAACAGGCTACCTGAAAGCAAATAAGTGGTTTATTATAAAAACAATAAAACAAGGCAACAATATCATTTTTACCTTTTTATCACTGGGGGGGAAAATGCAATAATAGCAATAAAGTAACAAATAAAAACTAGAAGGCATGGAGCTCTTTGAATCTTCTACATAATGAAATCCTATTCTCTTGCTACTAGTTTTTTAACATAAATAGGTATACCAGAAACAATTCAAACGGTAATTACTGAAACATTTAGTTGCTTGGGTCATCTGGTTGTCGGAATACACAGGCAAGTCAAAGAAACTATAATAATTGAAGCAATAAACAAAAATAAAAAGAGAACTCGCTTTTTAATTGGGCAAGTACCAGAAAAAGTTTAGGTGCAATTTATACAAATCCTAACAAGAAAAACAAACAGAATGTTACATATCCAACCTTAGCAACCCAATTTAGGTTGGTAGTCTCAGCGTGCAAAACTAATGCTGGAAGAAGCCATTGGCAACAATACTGCACGAAATTACTAGGCTCCATATTTGAAACAAAAAGATCCCTTATCTGCAAGAACAAGAAGAAGATTATGCAGCATAGTTGGCTTTCCAAACCCTCTTGAAACATTCACAAAATCTAGAGACCATATGATATTATCTTATTACCTCAACAAGAGAAACCAAGTTTACGCCACACACAACCCAACAAAAGAGAATCGATCCCATAAGTTCCTCCAAGTACTGAAAAAAATAGACACCCAAAATTGTCTTGAGGAAATCGAACCAAATGGAAATTCCAGTTATCTCATATGAACTACTCCTCTCAGCTGAATGCAAATTAGAATGAAATGCTGATGGAAATTCTCAGAAAGGCAGAGTATTTAATACGTAAAGATCAAAAGATTGGAAGGAAAGAAACAAGTGAAGCTGTCACCTTTGACCTAGTAGTATACTGGAGCTGTCTTGATAGATTATCAAGTGCCGCAGCAACCAATTCCCTGGAGAAGGAAAGGAGCTATATTTTACATATATATACATTAAAAAAAGAAAAAAGGCAAATTGTAAATCAGAACAGCAGCAGGACCAAAAATTATATAATACCTCTGAGAAGGATCAATTGCAGAAATCACACAAATCATAAAAACAGCCTGCAAGCGACATCAGTTATCAATATGGGAAAAGAAGCACACAACTTTAACGTATGTAGAAAAAGAATATACATGTGAACGAAGATGTATACAATCATAAAAGCCATCCCAAATGGGCCAGTTTCGCCCCAATTACCAACACTCATGTCTGAAACAGCAAAAAAAGTAGAGCGGAAGGGCAAAAATAACAAACAAGAAAATCAGCAGCTTTTCAAATGAGCCTATCAATAAGGAGAATAAGGCCGTGAAATAAAATATATATGAAAATAAACATAAACGGAGCTTGGTCATGTTACATGCACATAGCAACATGGTTCACAGACCACAGCTCCTGACATACAACATAAATTCATGTTCTATCAACATATTGATGAGACTAATGATGACTTAGAAAGAAAACCCAAATAGGAAAAAATGCACAAAAGCAGGTAACAAAGCAAGTTAAGGAAGCATGTCCTTCGTAGAGGGTGTAGCCTGTAAATGGCCTGTAGTCAACTCCATTGAGTTAATGGAAACTAAAGCATCATTTAAAACCAGATCCTACAATGGAATACCAAGCTGTGTGGCTAGAAAATTCTGACGGTATGTCTCCATCAATTCTGCCCGGAATTTGTGTAGAACCGTTATGCCTATAGTTCCTTGATTGAGGCTGATTTGACATAAAAAGGCATTTCCTAGACATGCATTTATCATGTGGTGTGCTATTCAGAAAAGGCTATGCATAAGATTAAGTTTTATAAGCATGGAATCATCCCACGAGTCAGTTGTGTCTCCTGCACGGAAAATACTGAAGAATACAACCATTTGTTCTTTGAATGCTCCTTTACTAGCAAGTTGTGGCACATTATTGCTGGCAACAATGTGGTGCAATGACTCACTGGAGACTGCAACGAGTTGTTCCTATGGGCTGCTGAGCATGTAAGAAGGAAAATTTTGAAAAACACTATTGGGAAAATAGCTTTGGCTACACGCATATATTCCATTTGGAGGCACAGAAATGAGAGACTGTTATAAAAAAATTATAAAGACATTAACATCCATCTCTAATGAGGTCATGACAACTGTCCAAAATAGGCTTTATCATCTGCAAAAATGTAGAAGATACTAGGAGAACGCATGGCTGCAAAGAGAATGGAACTTGTCTGAGACTATATCCTATCTATACTTTTGTTATCACTCTAGATTAAGTCTTTTCTATAGCATAGTCTGCAGCTTCGTGGGGTATTTTGGCATGTGATACATTGTGATTTAGCTGTTATGTTGTTTGGTCGTAGCTATGACAACTGTCCAAACTAGGCTTTATCATCTGCAAAAATGTAGAAGATACCAGGAGAATACATGGCTGCAAAGAGAATGGAACTTGTCTGAGACTATATCCTATCTATACTTTTGTTATCACTCTAGATTGAGTCTCTTCTATAGCATAGTCTGCAGCTTCGTGGGGTATTTTGGCATGATACATTGTGATTTAGTTGTTATGTTGTTTGGTCGTAGCTATGATGATTATATATATGGCTGTTGATGTACATTAATAGAAGCATTAATTCAGTTAATGTATCTAGTCTATATTCATCCAATGTATCTAGTCCTAGGTAATGTAAAGAGTCACCAATGTAAATGTTAGCTATGTATATAAAGACACACAAGAACCCAGTTGGGTGTGTGGAATTCAGTCCATTTCAGTAGGTGTGACATGGTATCAGAGTAAGTTATGCTCCTGGCACTCATCTGATCAGTGCAGCAATGCAGTTTGGAACCACCGTTGGTGGTACAAAGCACAAGTTTCTCCTCTCTGCTACTGTTTGGATCAAAGTCTATTAGCTGTCGGAGTCGCCTGCCGCCGACGAGTCCAGCCGTCGAGATCCCGTAGCCGGAAAGCAGCTCACGCGCCCACACGCGCCCTCCGTCGCCGGCGCGTGAGTCCCACGCGCAGTAGCTTTGACAGCGCGTGAACGCGCGTGGGCTATCGTCGCCTTCTGTGCTTTCTCCGGTGAAATTGTCCTGCTCCGGCGAGCCTATTTGTGGCCTTTGTTTGAGTTCTGAACCTGTTTCTCGAAATTCTTCAGTTCTGCTGCCCTCCAGTTGTCAAATTTGTTGTTCTTCTTAAATCCAGCAAGTCATTCTGTTCTAATGGCCTCCTCAGATTCACCAGCTGAGCAGAAGTTTTTCAGTCCCATTTCCATGCCTCAGCAGCTGACTACCAGGAAATTAAATGGTACTAATTACATTCAATGGTCTAAGGCCATCAAGGTTGCAGTGACGGGGTATGGAAAACAGAAACACTTGACTAAGTCTGCTCCACCAGAGACTGATTCTAAGCATGATGCTTGGATCCAAGGGGATGCTCATCTTGTTAGTTTACTATGGAATTCAATGGAACCCAACATCGCCGACATGTGTACACACCTTGACACCTGTAAGGATATTTGGGAATATGTTCGCCTACTGTTTTCTAGTGATCTTACTCGTATGTATGATCTATCCCAAGAATTCTTTCAACTTCAACAATCCGGCAGACCAGTCACTGAATACTTTGCCTCCTTGAAGTGTGTTCATGAGGAGTTAAATTCTCTCCAGCCCTTATCAACTGATGTCAATGTGATGCAAAAACAAAGGGAACAAATGGTTGTACTTCATTTCCTTGCTGGGCTAGATCCTGAGTTTGAACCTGTTAAGGCTCAAATTCTTAGTGGAGCTTCACTTCCCTCATTCGCTGAAACCTACTCTCGAGTCATGAGAGCTGCATCTATGGATCAATCCAATACTGTTGATGCCACACGAACCGCCCTAGCCAGTCAGATAACTACCGAAAGTAAGAACTCCAGTCACATGATCTCATCTCAAAATTGGGATCAAGGGACTCGTGGCGGTCGTGGTCGTGGTCGTGGACGTGAAGGTCGTGGTGTAAGACCAAAATGTTCTAACTGTGGTCGTACTGGACATGCTAAGGAAACTTGCTGGAATCTTCATGGCAAGCCAGCTCATATGGTTCATACAGTTTCCTCTGATCCTTCTACAGATAAGCCCAGTACGAGTGAATCACCAACGGTGACTCTTTCAGGAGAAGAATATGCTAGATTCCTTCAGTTTCAGACAGCTCACCAGGCCTCTCTTCCCATAGCTTCACTAGCCCATCAAGGTAATTCTACCACTTGTGTGCCTTGGGTCATTGATTCTGGTGCTTCAGATCATATGTCTAGTTCTTCGTCATTATTCTCTAATATTCAGTGTTCTACCATTCCTAGTGTTACTACAGCTAATGGGTCATCTAATCCAGTTAAGGGTATCAGTAAAGTTTATACATCTTTACCATTATCCTCTGTTTTATATGTTCCTTCCTTGTCTTTCAATCTTTTGTCTGTTAGTAAACTCACCAAACAACTGAATTGTTCAATGACTTTCTTTCCTAACTCTGTGGTTATTCAGGATTTAAAGACGAGGAAGAAGATTGGAGAAGGACATGAAGCTCAGGGACTCTATTATCTGGCTGATTCGTCTTCACCTCCATCTACCTCTTGTTCTGCTGTTGCTGCTCCCATTGAAGTTCACTGTCGTCTTGGTCATCCGTCCTTTGATAAGCTAAAGTTCATGGTTCCCAGTTTGAGTCAAGTTCAGTCTTTAAATTGTGAGTCTTGTCAGTTAGGAAAGCATCACCGTGCTTCCTTTAGTCCTAGAGTCAATAATCGTTCGTCTAGTCTTTTTGATTTGGTCCATTCTGATGTATGGGGCCCAAGTCGTGTTGTTTCAAAATTGGGCTTTAAGTATTTTGTTACTTTTATTGATGACTTCTCCCGTCTTACATGGATTTATCTAATGAAAGATCGTTCTGAGTTGTTATCCATTTTTCAATCTTTTTGTGCTAAAATTAAAACTCAATTTGGTGTGACTATCAAAGTTCTGCGCAGTGATAATGCCAAAGAATATTTTTCAAAACCTTTTACTGACTTTATGTCCTCATTTGGCATGATTCATCAGTCTTCCTGTTCTCGTACTCCACAACAAAATGGAGTTGCTGAACGCAAGAACTTACATCTTATTGAGACTACTCGTTGCCTTATGTTTCACATGAAAGTTCCAAAGGTTTTTTGGGGGGATGCTATTCTTACTGCATGCTATTTAATTAATAGAATGCCTTCATCTGTTCTGCAAGGTCGCTCTCCTTATTCTGTGATGTTTCCTAACACACCTTTGTTTTCTCTTCCTCCACGAATCTTTGGATGTGTTGCTTTTGTTCATCAACTTGATAGTAGTGTTGACAAGCTTGATCCTCGTGCTATTAAGTGTGTCTTTTTGGGGTACTCTCGGTTATAGAAAACATATCGATGTTACAGTCCATCACTTCATCGATATTTTGTATGTGCTGATGTTTCATTCTTTGAGAATACTTCTTTCTTCTCTGATAATTCTTCTTTAACTGATTTGAATGAGAGTCTTCCTTTGCCTATTATTTCTCCTCTTCGTCTTTCACGTCTTGATTTGCAGGTTTATACCCGACGGCAGCCAGCTACCGAGTCCTCTACTGCTTCAGGCACTCCATCTTTTCTACCTCCGTCTTCAGATCCTGTTCCTGAGTCAAATCTTAGTGACCTTGACCTTCCTGTTGCCCTTCGAAAAGGTAAACGCACTTGCACTACTCACCCTATTTCTAATTTTGTATCTTATACAGCCTTGTCTCCCACTTGTTCTGCTTTTGTTACCTCATTGTCTTCTTTATCCATTCCTAACTCTGTATCTGAAGCACTTTCTCATTCTGGGTGGCGTAATGCCATGGAAGAAGAGATGTTAGCTCTTCGAGCCAATGATACATGGGAACTGGTCACTCTTCCTCCTGACAAGTCAACCGTTGGATGTCGATGGGTGTACAATGTCAAAGTTCATCCTGATGGTTCTGTTGATCGGTTGAAAACACGACTTGTTGCTAAAGGATACACTCAAGTATATGGGCTGGATTTTTCGGAAACTTTTTCTCCTGTGGCCAAGATTTCATCCGTGCGCCTCCTTATCTCTCTTGCAGCTATTTTTCACTGGTCTCTTCATCAGCTTGATGTTAAAAAGGCGTTTCTCCATGGTGATCTCACCGAAGAAGTGTATATGGAGCAACCTCCTGGATTTGTTGCTCAGGGGGAGTCTGGACTAGTGTACAAGTTAAAGAAGTCACTATATGGCTTGAAGCAATCTCCTCGTGCATGGTTTGGTCGATTTAGTGATGTGGTGATAGAATTTGGGTTGATACGTTGTGGTGTTGACCATTCTGTCTTCTACCGCCACTCTGATCAGGGAAAGATATGGCTATTGGTTTATGTGGACGATATTGTAATCACAGGAGATGACACACAAGGAATTAATGATCTGAAGATATTCCTTCAAGCCAAGTTCAACACTAAGGATTTGGGTTCACTGAAATACTTCTTGGGCATTGAGATTGCACGGTCACATGAGGGTATTGCTCTTTCTCAAAGAAAATATGTTCTTGACCTACTAGCTGAGACGGGAATGTTAGGATCCAAACCTATTGATACTCCAATGGATCCTAATGTAAAGCTTCTTGCAGATAAGGGAGAATTACTAGATGATCCTGGTCGATATCGCAGATTAGTTGGGAAGCTCAATTACTTGACAGTCACACGACCAGATATCTCCTTTGCCACAAGTGTAGTCAGCCAATTTCTTGATGCACCTCGCTCTAGTCACTGGGATGCAGTGGTTCGTATTCTGAGATATCTAAAGGGTGCACCAGGACAGGGTTTATTGTATCGAGATAATGGTCACACTCTTGTCCAAGGATATACAGATGTTGATTGGGCCGGTTCTCCATTAGATAGAAGGTCCACTACTGGATATTGTATCTTTGTGGGAGGAAATCTAGTATCCTGGAAGAGTAAGAAGCAAACTGTGGTGGCAAGATCGAGTGCAGAGTCAGAGTATAGGGCTATGGCCTATACATCTTGTGAATTGATTTGGATGAGCCATATGTTAGATGCATTGGGAGTTTCTGGATCACAGCCAATGGAATTGTTTTGTGATAATCAAGCTACTGTTCATATAGCTTCTAATCCGGTGTTTCATGAAAGAACCAAACACATTGAGGTTGATTGTCACTTCATTAGGGAGAAAATTCTTTAGAATGTTATCAAGACTAGTCATGTAAAGTCTGAAGATCAATTGGCTGATTTGTTTACTAAAGCTCTAGGGGGAGCTAGGGTGAGATATCTTTGTAACAAGCTTGGAACATATGATATATATGCTCCAGCTTGAGGAGGAGTGTTGATGTACATTAATAGAAGCATTAATTCAGTTAATGTATCTAGTCTATATTCATCCAATGTATCTAGTCCTAGGTAATGTAAAGAGTCACCAATGTAAATGTTAGCTATGTATATAAAGACACACAAGAACCCAGTTGGGTGTGTGGAATTCAGTCCATTTCAGTAGGTGTGACAATGGCTATCCCATGTAATCTGCTCAGCGGGTATTCCTTGCTGCTTGGTGGAATGGGGAGTGCTGTGGCTGTGAGTCCGAGCTTAATATATATCCATTCTATACCAGCTCAAACAACTGGAGCAATTAGTTCTTTTATTTTTTTTTATTTTTTTTTTAAAATTAAGGGTATGCATAGAAACAAGTGTCAAGGAAATGCAACACAAGTACAAAAGAAAGAGGAAACAAATTATTGACAACTGAGCTCACTCTACACTCTTTAAATATGCATAGAGTAACATAATCCAAAACGTTATTTAACTCAGGCCTATGCCCCACCAGAAAGCCAACTATACAAAACAGAAAAAGGTTTATCAAATATGTTACTAAAATTTAAGTTCACAAAGTAACCTCAAATTACTCTGTTGTATTTCTTTCCTCATTACATTCATTTATGCATTAAATTCCAGGTACATGCCTGCAGGCACTTCTTAAGCCTATTAGTCTAGCTCTCCTTGTGTATGACAGGGCATGAAAAACTAACATACATATATTATTTATATATCATTTTAAGCTTTCAGGTAAAATGGCTCTAGAACTGGAAATTGAAAGGCTCGTTGCAGCTGCAACAGTGCGTATAATTATTTAGTATGAGTATCTGATTGAAAATATTTAACTACAGAGTTTCAGATTTCTTCAAACAACAAAAAATGCAATATATATAATAAATTTCTATTAGTCTCAGATTTCTTAGAACAATAAAAATGCTATATATATAATAAATTTCTATGGAAAATTTAGACAATAAAAAATCCGGAAACAAAGGAGTTAAAATATATACTGGAGACAGAACATGGAGAAGACAAAACTAAATAGCGATAACTACACCTAAGCGTTTTACTTTTACCTGATACCCCAGCATCCAGGTTCACCAAATTCCTGAACTTCAGATTAATGGAAGTGAAGTAATTTGAGTAACTCAAGAGAATGTTTGTTGATTGAAATCAGTGAAATGGTTATAATAGCTTGGGAATACAACAGTTTCCCACAAATGTTGAACCAGGGTGATATAGGTAACCAATAAGGACAACAAACATGAAAAAAATGTATCTGCAAAGTTATTTTTTTTTGGTAAGTTGTATCTGCAAAGTTGGGTTCTCAGCAAATCATAGAACGTTAGGAGTCTTGAGGTTTAATTTTTAATTCTCATTTTCCAAAGACATCCAATAGAATTCAGAGGGGAAAAATCTGCACACAAGAAACCCATGGTTTACTCATGCCAATAAACCAACAGTCCCTATTCATCAAAAGGATAAGCAGTCTAATTTGCACATAAGAAAGCCATGGTTTGCCCATGCCAATAAACAAACAGCCTGTTATTCATCAAAAAGATAGGCAGTTTAAACAAATCCAATCATCCAATAAGACAACCAGAGTTATGTCACGCACTTCAATTTCCATAACAACAAACTTTCCTCCTGTTTTGCCACGGGCTTTGCTTGTTGAAACACTGAATCTCCCAACAAAGTAAATAAAGATGGAATTAAGAGAGAGAGGGTACTCAAGTAAAAAGGCAATAGGATACCTCCAGTTCTATTTTCTCACTGAACAATGCAATATGTACAAGTGTGATGATAATGGTCTCCATTGTTGGACTAGGCTGAGGACCAGCAGCTAGGACCTCTTTTTCAGTTACAACTTTTTCTTTCGAGGAAGCCACCAACTTTGCACCAAAATTTGAGCTGGACAATAATGATGATTTAAAAATATATATCACTATTTTAGAAACACATTTCTGGAATCTAAAACACAGAAGGAAATTTACAAGAAATATATTGTCACCAGCAAACTATAGATGGCAAGTACTCGGCAAGAAGATTTCAACATCAGGAAGAATCTACTAACTATTTGCACCTTTTCCTTGTTTCAAACTCCTTGGAAGAGCAAATGCTCACAAACCAGGCAAGATTAAAAATTTCACCAAATTATCAAAAATTAAAAATTATGTTATAAATTAAAGAAGGGATTAAAGTCTTAGAGTCAAACATGTCATAGAGCAACTAGGCCAATTAATATTTTTTAGTATTTTTATTGTTGAAAAATAACTTGGTTAATGTAGAATAGAAATTTAACCCAACAGAATTTAAAAAATAGCTAATAATTAGTTAAAGGCAAAACAAAAGAGCACAAATAATGTCTCGTAGTAGTATAAATAAATATATAGCTTAAAGGTACATTTGTGTGTACAACGTTATTCTATTACAATAACTACATTGTAGACAACCCCATTTGGGTATCGAGTCATTCTGAAAACCCTAGAGAGTTAGCAGAACAAATATGCAAGTAGTTTCCAAGAAGCGATACAACTTATTACTTTGTTCACAAAAGAGATTCATAGATTAGCTCAAAAAAACAAAACTTCAGATATCAAGGCGGTCCTAAAATTGAAAGAATATATCAAAAGTCACCAGCTATATACTCAACTAAACTGGACTTAGCCTTTTCCCAACAAAATAGGGTTGACTACATGGATCATTTTTTTCCCATTCTGCTCGGCTGAAAGTCATTTCTTCTATTAAACCACATCAAGCCTGTTTTACCCACATTAGTTTTGGTCTACCTTGCCACCTCATTACCAAAAATTTGAATACCATCAATTCTCCTAATTGGCACATCTACAGGTGTCTTGAATTTGATCACATGAATTTTGCAAATTAAATACAAAAAAGGCCAAACGCAAGATAAATCAAACTTCAAGTTGACACTCTGTAGGTACCTAGGCAGCGGATATGTGGCGCAGGTTTGCCTTTCTCCTCCCCCTGCAGCAAAATCATACCTCCTCAATATCGTTGACCAGCAGTGGGAAAATCCCACAATAACATTATCGTGGCCAGAGCTTCCAGTGAGGCGCTCCATTTCTCAAACATGGAACAAGGTCCAAAAATATTCTCCAACAGACTTATCTTCACAAGAGATCATCGGAGGTTTAGCGGATTGGCAACTAGAATCAAGGGACCGACTGTTGGGGATTTTCCTGACCAATCCAAAGAGAGATTCCTAGCGGCAAATCCTCTTCTTATTGTAGCACACCAAGTCAAGGCTAAAAATTCTCCTATCAAATTCAAGGTCTTGACTCCCGTCCAAAAAGATTCCCTCCTCACCTATATAAACTCTACTCCTCTAGAGGTCCAACATCTATCACTCACCATTCACACTCCACTATTAACTTCAGTATTCTCTCTCTCTCTCTTGTTCCAGATTGTCTTGGTTCTTACCCCTCCGGCAGACTCCGGTGATTCTACCATAGTCATTAATTAGCATAATTCCAAAAGGCTAGACCCTTCCAGCTCTACCTACCTCCACCCCTCCCCCCCAACCCAAAAAAAAACACACACACACACTCTCGTACGAAGAATATAATGCATACGAAGCTATCAAAATTCCAAACAAACATTAAAAAAAAATGAACCAAAACATAAAAGAAAAATAAATGAAAAAGAAAAAAATGAAATTAGTAACAAGACTAAAACTGGTTATCCCACTGGCAAAAAGTTTCCCAAGTCCAATAGAAAACAACACAAATTGACAAAATATAGATTCTTCATACCCACCATATATCCTGGAAGAGTTCATCATGTCCATCCCAAGTTTGGAAAAGAATGCCGATCCGCCTTGCCAAGAAGAACCGAACTCGGTAATCAGGATCCCGGAACATTAGAAGCAGCTTGTCTATCATGCTCTATTAAAGGTACACCACATGAACCACACATCACAATGATGGAAAGACATACAAGATCAGGAATCAGTTTGTAAAAAGTTCAACAAACAAGAAGGATTAAATATCTTCCCTCCCTCCTATATTTATACATTGAAATTTACCCAGTCATAAAAATAATAAATAAGGTCCAGAATATGACTTAAAAATCCTAGAGAAACTAGAAAAGAGAGCCAAAATCCGAATAAAGCACGTGCACCGAGGGTTTAAGACAACAAAGTTTATTACAACAATCACCTGACCAATGTGTGGTCTGAGTAAAATAAAATTGCAAATGCAAAAATCCTAGAGAAACTAGAAAAGAGAGCCAAAATCCGAATAAAGCATGTGCACCGAGTGTTTAAGACAACAAAGTTTATTACAACAATCACCTGACCAATGTGTGGTCTGAGTAAAATAAAATTGCATATGCAATCTATCAACTTTGAACGACCAGACCAATCGAAGACATCATTTTCTGCAACTTTATTTAACAGATCTCCAAGATTCATCAAGCTCTGCAAATCAAGGTTAATCAAATTTAAGTACAGGATAACTGCCCTTAAAATATTCCAAGGAAAAAAGAAGCTAAAATAAAGTATCAGTTGGCCCTTCTACAACATTCATCACAGTGAATCAACAAATCAAACTGGTTCTGAAATTAGACGATCACAACAGAAGTTTTGCAGCAGAAACCCCAATGCAGTATGCAAATAAATCACAGGCCTGCATATATGAAGCTTAAGCCAATTACACCACATTTTTCTTGGCACCTCTTCCAAAGTTCTGATCCTTTCAAACCCAAAATTCTACCCTCTTTGGCACAATTGCAACTCCTCTTATAACAGCCCCGAATCAATCTCACAAGTTAACTTAATTCAACAGAACGACCAGTTTCTCCCTCATGCCTTAACCTCCATGTTGACAACCATCTACCCCAAAAACTAATGCTATTATAAAATTCGTAACTCAAGTTTAACATCATCAATACTCACTCACCTGCGGCATGATTATTTTCCACGATGACACTAAACAAATGCATGAGTAACATATCGGGCAGGTAGAGAAAATATGAGCCGGTCATGAACATGGCCTCAGACCTTTATTTTGATAGATTTTGAGTCAACTACCTCCAAATGCCTTTTTTTCTTTTCCCTCCTCTCAATGTTCATTTTTGTGCAATCTATTGTAGTTGAACACTTCCACGCTGTTTTGTTAGAATATTGCATATCCACATGCAAAAAAGGTTTGCAAATGATTGAGGTTTCAGGCATTAGATATACGCATTTAGGACAGTTTCTGGCAATTATGCTTTTAAAGAAATCGGTTGCTACCCTAGCCCTTCTACTCTAGCAACCTCAAAGCTTCCCATACGTTTTGACTTTAGTACAACAGTGAGTAAATATGTCAGCGAGTTCTGTTCGTAATAACTCTTGGTGCTGATAACTAAAACCAGAGATTGAGTCTTCCCTTCCTTGAGGTTGGGATTTGCGTTGGGGTGTGGACAACAGCCTCCAAAGTTGCACAATCCATCACCATCAGAGAGAGAGAGAGAGAGAGAGAGAGTCTTTTGAAAAATGAAAGATACACTAAGACGCCCTTATCCCTCCCCTATAAACAATATCTTCACAATGTCTTGGAAATTAATTTTTAAATTTAGACGATTACTACAAACAAAATGGCAACAAAGAAAATTAATCCTAATAAGCCACCATTCTCAGGGCCACATATCCAACAAGACCTCCAATGGAAGTATGTTGGGCCAAGGATGGTAGAGGAGACATCTGCGAACCCCACTGAAAAAACCAGAGGCTTAGAAGGTCTCACATGCACTCTCACGCACCACTGAAAGTGACTTAGATCAACATCACTCGCCGGCAACCTTAATGGCACGTGGACGTGCATGGGTGGTGCTCCAGCAAGTTGACATCTCTGGCACTGGTCGGCAATGGATGACAAGGCCTTTGGTGGTGGTGATTTTCGACTTCAATACTTTGAGGTATGTGTTTTAGGGTTCAAACAATATGTTTGGGGTTAGGGTTTGGCTTTGATATCAAGTTGAAATTATGAAACATAAATCAAAGAAGAGCGAAGATTAAACAAACGGATTAAGGGTTAATTAGATTGCCCTTCATCCTTACCTTAATATTTATATGAATAGAATTAGGGCAACTAGCCCACAAGTCAAGAAGACAAAACTACCCAATAATAATAAACAAGATGATAAACTCAACATCATTCAAATTACAAATATGCTTAAATATATATATATATATAACATTCCGTCAAAGCTTTTTGTGCATTACACTTTTCATCTCCATAAATCCAATGTATTTCATGACATCACATTTCTATTGAAACGAAAATGGAATCAAACAAGATTTTATATCTACTACCAAGTAGAAACTATCAAGGGAAAAACAACATTGCTAAGAGTATAAAATAATAACATAAACAGTAATTACCCCTCTTTCTAAGAACTTCATCTCCTAAGTGAGATGATGGACAACGGTTTAAATTAGTATATTTCAATGCAAACATGACACTCAATAATTGCACATGTTTGGCCCACTAAAGAAATTAAGTTTGTATTAGTTACACCTCTTTCTAACAATTTCATCTTTAAGTGAGATGATGTATAATGGTTTAAATTAGTATACTTCAATGCCAACTTGACACTCAATAATTGCACATGTTTAGCCCACTGAAGGAATTAAGCTTGTTAGATTGTTAGCCACTACCTCACCAAAAAGCTTAAGCAATAAGAGACAAGACAACTTTATTATTTATACTAACTTATTTTCTCTTAACACACCCCTCGTGTGATCGGACTAACTTTTTGGAAGAGGCCAAACATTAAGACTACTGTTTTTAAGTGGGGGTGAGATTTGAACTTAGGACCTTAACCTAGCTTTGATACCATATTAGACTGTTAACTACAATCTCATATAAAAGATTATACTATTAGGGAAGGGGCAACTTTATTATTTATGACTTATTTTCTCTCAACAAAGTCTAACCACATGTTGAGACTTGAGAGGATAAAGTAATAATGTAAGTCAATAATTTGCCCCTTTCTCTAAGCCCCTGTTTGGCCCACTAAAGTAATTAAGTATAACCATGTGTGGGGGACATGTTGAGAGCATAAAATAACAATAAAAGTAAGAAAACTGCAACTTCCTCTAACAAATTGAGCTTATTTAAACATCAAACTACCATCATGCCTAAAAACTCAAGCAAGTAGGGGGGTGGAGGAATTAATCATTATATTATTATTTTATACTCTCAACAACCAACAAACCCACCCAAATTGACGAACTTTCTAGAGCTGACCAAATCCATGCAACAATTGAATATCCAATCAGTGATGATATTTCAACTAAAAAACTTAAACTGATATGATACTATGTTAAACTATTAACTAATGCTTAACTTAAGGCTATTGATAGAAAGGTAAATTCAATATTTTATACGCTCAATAAAAACTCACTAGTCACTACAAAGGGAAAAAATGGATATAATAGATATTACATTTAAGATTTGAAAAATGACACAAGAATGGGAATGCATACACACACACAAAAAAACCCTCGAAAAAGGATCCCCGATTAAATTTGTAACAAAACAGGAATCGCAAAAACATTCTTAACATCCAAAAACGAGAATTGATCAACACAACAGCTTTAAAACATATATTCCTTGCACTCTTTTATATAACTATTGACATCCAATACTTTTGGACATTGTTTGCCGTAATTGAAGTTGACCTTCATGAAGAATGAATTGCAGTAAACACAGATCCGACTTCATTTCCATCCACGTAATTCATGTATTTCGACTATCATGTAAAATTCCGTACAATTTTGGCACTCTCACTTTAGCCAGATCCTCCAAGTGAAGCTATTAGGAAGGAGCTATTGTCCCATGGTGTAACCTAATCCCTCCTGGCATTACTCAAAAGACTCCTCCAAAATCTTCCCCTTCCAATAGATTCCATACCAACTATAACTGCAATGTGAGCATTAACTGTAACTCCAAGGTTTGCATAGAGTTCTACGAAAAGACTGTTAGTGAACTTAATTTGAAGTATCAATGCATTAGCAGTGACTAAGTAAAAATTATTTATACATGGAAGAAGCCTCTCAAAGGTTACCTAGATAAAGGAACTCAAACGCATACAAGTTAGCCACGAGTGCAATTTTCTTCTGGTGCTCCACTGGGAACATGATGTCCACCTACTTTATTTTTACTTCATGGATGTCTCATAGTCAAGATTAGATTTTCTTCTTCACTTCCCTTCTCTATTCTGCTTTTAAGAGCTGTCCCGAATAATTTTGTCTGTAAATAATGCATTTTTTATTCCATCCCCATGCCTATGAGTTCTAGTCTCAATTAGAATGCTAGTTCCTACTGTTCTTACGTCAAATTCTTTCCTCAAACATTTAACGCCATTCCAAGAATATTTCACGGTTTACATTTCAAAGACATCGCCACTTATTACCACTTTGAAACCATTTATATCTTAAACAAAATTGAGACAGAGGAATACCTGTTCAGATACTTTGCAACCATTTATATCATAGATAAATTTCAGATAGAGGAATACCTGTTCAGATATTCCTTCACTTAGACATAAAGAAATGTTTTTGTCCTTTCCAACAACATTACTATCCTTAGCAGAAGTGTCCAAGGAAATTAAAGTCCCAAACAAGTCATTGGCAGCAACCAGGATGTTAGAACACTGTAGTTTAAGTCTTGCCCTCAAGTCTACCATCTTAATCATTGATGTAACCTGCAAAAAGGAGATGAAGTACATTACATGAATAATTGATCAAACGAGGATACAAATGTCTTCAAAAGCATACCAATGTCTTCAAACAAGTTATTTATGGATTTACACTACTATATGAAGTTTAAAAAATCCATATCCAGTTGGTTACAATACCAGGTCCGAAAACCTTTTGGAAGAGGGCCAATAAGGATGTCGACAAAGATTGAATAAAATACTCTCCAGGGCCTGAAACAAAATAAAAACATGTGCATATATAGAACAAATTATATATAGAAACAACAATTATAAAACCTTAAAAACTATAAAAATAAAATAAACTAGTGCATAACATACAGCCGTATCATTTTCTTTGTCCATGAATTCAAATAAGATCTCCCATGTAACAACCGGTAAAACAGAGAAAAAACTTGAAATTAGAGATATAAGGTCAAACTTCCACATCCCAGTCAAGACAGGAACACCACTGACACTTTTCTGGTCAACTCCTATAACATCGTCTTTAGAATCCTCGCCCAAATCCAACTCCATGTCCATAATCATACTTGTACTGCTATCTAAGGGAGATTTTGAAACAGAAGTTCCAGGAGCAGAAAAATCTGCCACATCTATCTCAGATTGAAAACTCATTGTGCTTTGAGAACATTCGTCATATAACTTGGCCAGAGCTTTCAAAATCCTCTCAATCGATTGACTTATTGCATCATAGAGTATGACATCAATAACATTTTCATCTCCCCATTTGCTGAACAGAGGAGAGCAAACAAAACTTCTGAAAGCAGCTCTGATGGAACTTATGGCTTCCAAAATTGAATTAGAGATCAAACAACCACTCTTGATATCATGACAACATTTTTCAATGCTAGAAACAGCACAATCCAGCAGCTTTAATAAATGCTGGACCATTTCAGTGAGAAACGATGAAACTTCCTCTCTTATCCTGAAAGTAAGCAAAACACTTTTAGGATACATAGTAGTATAAAGAAACTAGCGAGGACAAAAAATCATCTTCATGCTAAAATGGTATTGACTTTAACCTAAGGACTAAAATGGAAATTGGAAATTAGTCCATCTGCTAAGGCGCCGTTTGATAACGTTTTCATTTTTTGTTTTTCTGTTTATGTTTTCAAAATTTTGTAAACTCGCAACAGAAACATGTTTGATAAACCTGTTTTTGTTTTTTTGTTTTCAAAAAAAATGAAAACATAAACAGAAAACGTAAACAGAAAAAATGTGTTTTCACTCTGGTTTTCTTTTTTGTTACCATTATTTTGTCAATTTTAAAACTTTGTTTATTTTTGTTACATTACATAAAAATAAATTATTTTATTCAAATATTTTGTTAAAATAAGTTATTTTAATAAATAATATAATTAAATTCAATAAATTAAATTAATTATATAAATTAATATAAATTATTTTTAATAAATAATAAAACCAAATTAATTAATTTAATTTAATTTAATAATTAATTATTGCTAAATTATCTGAAATAAATATCATAATTAATTTATTTAATTTAATAATTAAATTAATTTATATAAAATAATTAATAATAAATAATTAAATTACATTAATTTTGAATTTAATTTAATAATTATTATTAAATTATTTTAAATAAATATCATAATTAAATTAAATTATTTATGATTTAATCAATTTAATTTATATAAAATATATTTTATTAAATTATTTTAATAAATAATTAATTTAATTTAATTAATTTAAAAATAAATAATTTAATTTAATAATTAATCTAATTTAATTATTTATTTAATATGAAATATATTTTATTAAATTATTTTTAATAAATAATATAATTTAATATATTTTATATTTATTGAATTAAATGATTTTAATAAATAATTTACTGTATTAATTTAATTAATTATATTAATTAAATTAAATTAATATAAAATATATTTTATTAAGTTCTATTAATTTTTTAAAACTACTAAAATTAAGTATTTTCTAAAATAAAAAATTAATAATTATAAACAAAACTTGCATTTCCAAATGCAGTTTCAGTTTTCATTCCAAAAAAAATAAACGGCAATAGAAAACAAAAAACAGAAAACGGCAACAGAAAAACAATAAGAAAAAAACAACAGCGTTGTCAAATGGGCCCTAAGTCTCATAATTTCCCAGATTATGAATCGTAGGAAAAATAACACATGCAATAACTGATAGTATCACTATTATATTGTATTGTATTCCAAACATGAAACCATAAAAGTAACAAGTACACATCCAATTAAAAAATAAGAACAGGAGAGAGAGAGAGAGAGAGAGGGGAGAGAGAGAGAGAGAGAGAGAGAGAGAGAGAGAGAAGGGGCAAAGGAAAGACTATGCTTTGCATGAGCAAAAAGAAATATCAAAGCTTCATTACAGTAGATTGTAATTTGAAGCATAAACTGAAATATTTTTAAATACATAAATGTCTATAAATTAAA
Source organism: Vitellaria paradoxa (assembly GCA_019916065.1). Classification (NCBI taxonomy): domain Eukaryota; kingdom Viridiplantae; phylum Streptophyta; class Magnoliopsida; order Ericales; family Sapotaceae; genus Vitellaria; species Vitellaria paradoxa. Next base: position 39,219,128 of record CM034240.1, read on the forward strand.
CAATCTATTGTCTTAATATATCATTTTGGTGAGTTTTCAGGGTCTCAATGGAGACAACGGAGAAAATTGAATTAATAAGTTGCCCAAGGTTATTCCACCATGTCTCAATATATCATTTTGGTGTGTTTTCAGTGTCTCAATGAAAACAATGGATAAAGTTCAATTAATAAGCCGCCCAAGATTATTCCACCAGTCTTTTCATTTCAGACTCTCAGGAAATGGAAACACTGACTGTGTCTTTATATGAAAAAAAAAAAATGATATTTTGTTCCTTGCCCCACTTACCACTTCAATATAACTTGACAAAAGTAGACAAGAAAGTTCATCACTAAAACAATACAAGAAAGTTCATCACTAAAACAATCTTAACCTCGCCAACGGGCATAGACAGATGGCTTTCTAAGATTAACCATCATGAATTAAAGATAGAGAGGACAAACCTTGTTATATATGAACCAAACATGAAATTGGATAAGAGAGCACACATATAAAATACATCAGATAGAACCATCTTTTCAAACTCTTTATCCACTAGAGCTTCGAGAATACAGGTCTCCATTTCACGACGCAGTGAATCTCTTAACTCATGGGGGAGGCGTACGCTCTGATAGTATTGAGATTGGGAAACCTGAAAAATAATAAAAATAATCAAATTTGGTAATTTGAATAAAATCAAGTGGTAATTGATATGAAGAAAAAGGTACCACCTCAGGACCAGAATTAAGATCAAGTTTTGCCAGGACTTCCACAGAGCATTCAAAAAGTTCATGCAAATTTTCATGCTCATGATCCTCCCCCTACAATAACCAGTGAATTTATTTAGTTCATCATCCCATACTAAATGCACAGACAAGATATTCAATATTAATTAGAATATATGGTCATCAACATGCACCTTAACCCATTCCTTGTAAACTTCCTGAACATCTATGGATGAGTGACATGGAAAAAATCCTTTGTGATCATTTGGGAAAGGAGCACAACCAGCACAAAGAGCATATACAGCAGTTGGAAACAATACAACAATGCGTTCATTCAACACGGGACACTCCTGCATAAGAAGGCATAGGTTACTTATAGAAAATAACATAGAATCTGGTTAAGCTAGCATAATGTGAAATTCTAATTAATAAATATTTCAAGTCTCAAGTTAGAGAACCGCAGAAATTAATGGGGAAAAACTAACAGGAAATTAATGAAACGCAGCATCCTCCCCCATCAAAATTACCAGCATGGCGTTTCAAAAGTTATAAGATGAAAACCAGGAATCATGATTATTGAACAATGATCATCAGACAATGTATCTAGCTCAAGCATGTACAAGCAATGGACTCCACAAAAACCAATGGGATATTGTTTAATTGGTACATTGTACCCTTGTGTGCTATCATGCAGTTCTTTTCTATTTTAATTACACATCTTGGACACTTAGCTAGTTATATGAATGAAATTTTAGAAACTTAGAAATACAAAAGAGGGCATAGCAAAAATTGAGGATCAAGAAATGACAACAAAGGATCACTTTGGATCAATAACCCATGCAAATGGAGCGATTTGAAAAGGAAGTCATCTGTAGTATGCAAGCTGTGTGATTAAAATGGAAGTGCCTCATCAATTTTAAGTGACCGTATAATACCCTATTAAGCTAAAAAGAAAATTGTATAGGATGCCTATAAGGCCAACTATACTTTATGATACAAAGTTTTGAGCGATTAAGAAGCAACACTCTCATAAAATGAGTGTGACAGATATGATGATGCCAAAATGGATATATATGTATATGTATATCTATATGCATGTATATGTGTACAAAACAAAGATAAGATACATATTCATATATGTGTATGTGTATATGTATAAAACAAAGATAAGATAAAAGATATATTCGAAAGAAATTTGAGGTGCCACGATAGAAAAGAAGTTTACAGAATTTCATGTAAAATAGTTTGGTTATGTTCAATGTAGATCTAGAGATGCACCAGTAAATAACAATGATTAGATCCAACTAGAAGGTGTAAAATGGGAAAGGGTAGACCTAAGATTTCAAATAATCTCAAAAAAGAATATCCCATGATAGGAATGAACCTTTTTTTTGGGGGGGGGGGGACTGTGGTCGCCAACCAAAGGTTAGGTTTGAGAACAGAAAAACCAATCCTATTTCTTTTTACTTTTTTTTGTCGTATATGCCTTTTTCTCATCAAATTTTGATTCTCTTTTTCCATTTGGTAGCCTCACTAGACATGTTATTCACATCTATCAAAAACAAAATTGCAAAGAAAATAAAACATTCACGTAAAAAATGATAGTTTTTTTTAATTATTTTTTTCATACGTACGTGAATTTTTCTATTTGAAAACATTTTTTTATGGACCTAAATAATATACCTAAAAACTACCCCCAAAAAAAAGAAAAAATCAAAATTTCATATGGGAGAGAAAAAAAAAAAAAGCACGTACGATTGGGGGTTTAAAAAAAAGGTAAAAGTTAAAAAAGTTGGCTTGTGGGTTCCCAAACCAACCCTAAGGCTTTGTTAAGTTGAAAACACTTTACCAATCACCACCCTGGATCACCATTTAATAACTTCAGTCCATGAAAAATGGAAAGAAATAATGGAGGTGGAGGAACACACACACACACACACACACACACAAAAGCTCTTTTCAATCATTATTGTAAGCCAAAGTAAATTAGTGAATGCAAAGAACATATGTTTCAAAAAATTCTCTTATCTATGGAGAATTCCAGAATCCCTTGTTCTAGGGTTTTGCATTCAGCTATTAGGATAACTAATAGCCTTTGCATCTAGCTTGAACAATATCATGCCTGCTATCTCTCCATTCTATGTCAATACTCCCACAAATTTCATTAATCTTCATATACCATAGGCATTTGAATGAAACATCTAAAAAATCTAATTCCACTAAATGTAAGCAAACCAACCTGCCGGTTAACAAGAGCCAAAACTGCCCTCAGAAGATTTTGCCTGAGATGTAAACCATCGCGAAGGTCACCCTACACAAAAAGAAAAGAAACAAGGCAGGTAACAAACATGAAAATGATGCTGTGCATTCCTCACGTTTTACAAGGGAACGAAAGATATTATCAAATATAGGTCACATATTAATTCTCAAATCTTAAGAATTGTCTAAATAATGAAGGCAAAAAATCCAGCCAAACATATATGATATACCCACAAGCATAAACAACACACAATGGGGTGAGCTCTGTATCATTTAATTACAGATTATTCAAAATTAAGCCCCAATAAGAAGCAAACTCACTTGAATGGATCAGTCAGAGGTCCAATGCTATTCAGCAGACAGACAGGGTGGTTAAGAACTGCACCAACCCCCCCCCCCCAAAAAAAAAATAATAATAACCATAACAAAAGAAAATCTCACAAACAAACAAAAAAATTGAGTAAACAAATTTAGTTTTTGGAAACTTTCATGTAACTAGACATTATGTCAAATGAGGAGTTCGTGAAATATTTATGAACTATTAATTTGCAACAACTTACACTGTATAAAAGAGGAAAAAAATTGTTTCATGGCATTGGAACAATTGCAACTTCTAGAAATTTGCAGACAAGAAAAGTGAAAAAAAAATAAATAAAGAATAAAAAAAAAGAATGCACACACACATATATAAATGGAAGATTAAAAGAAAATAAAGAGATATTAGGAAAGAATGAATATCCCTCCTCCCTCGTATTGTATTCATGTTCATAGATTATAATCAATAGGGAAACTACAATCAATCAGGATAATCAAGAAACATATCTCACTCAATCACAATACTGATTATCCTATATTCTCTAGAATATGCTAATACTCCCTCTCAAGCTGGAACATAAAAATTAAACATATCCAGTTTGGAAGATGCTGGAATGAAGAATGCACCAAGGACTTAGTGAGGATGTCCCCTAGCTAAGAATCCAAGCATACGAACAGATTAGTAAGATCATGCTTGAGTAGAAGAACCCAAATAAATTGAAAGCAACGTCAATATGATTGTTACGCTCGTGGAAAACAAAATTACTGGCACTGAATAATGCAGTTTGATTATCACGAGACATAGTCATGGAACAGAAGCTTTAAGGCCAGCGTAACAGAGAAAAGCACTAACCCAAAGCATCTCTGATGCAATATGAGCATGATATTCTGCCTTCGCACTGGAACGAGTAACAACTAACTATTTTTTTACTACGCCAAGTCACAAAACTACTGCCAACAACTGTACAATATTCAATAAAATTGCTCCTCTCCCAAAAAACTTGATATTGTAGGTGAGATGGTAGGTAACAGTCCAACAATGATAACCTGCCCCACCCCTCCCCCCCCCCCCAAAAAAAAATCAAAGAAGTTCCAGCCAAAACATCAAAGGCAGGATCACGCCTTCTTTTAATTTTTAAACTTGCATGAATTGAAAATGGCTCTAATGATTTCGAAACATACTCTAGAAATACAATACTATGGCTGAAAGGAAACAAAGATAAGGTAGCCTGACTTACTTGAGAACCTCTTCTTGAAAAATAAGATGAAATGAAGCACAATACAGACCTGCATAGGGACAAAAACCAAAAGTTACATATAATATTTAAATATCTTTATAAGCTACTGAAGCAAATAGACATTTCATTACATAAAGACGATCAAAAAACTTAACGCTTGACAAAGGGAGAAAAAAGCCAAAAAAAACAAAAACAAAAAAACAAATTTCATTAAGTACAGAGCACAAGATTTTGGATTAGAAGTCCTTGAGTTACAAAAGTGCCAACCAGTTAGCTGATAAGGTTTCTTGGTGGATAAAATTGCAGCTTAGTCTTGGTTTGTAGGGTAAGAGGGATAGGCTTGGGAAGCGCTACCCTCAGTTGTTAAACCCTCTACGATTTGACAGCGACATAATCTCTGCTCCCATTGCAGAACATAGTAACACTCTCATAAATGCCCAGCCATTTAAATGGATAACATGCATGCCCCCAGATTGAATGAAGTGGTGATCACATGATAAGATGCAACGCAAACCACTCCATCGTTAAAAAGAAGACAAACAACCCAGTCACTAAATGGCTTCAAATTTTCCAAGGTCACATTTGGTTCACTGCTGACAAGAATAATAGTGTTACAATGGGACTCTCATTTCTGTCCTGTTCAATCTCTCACTCGAGATGTGCTATTGTAAACTGGAAATCAATCATTTGTCCTCTAAAACTGTATTGCCATAAAGAGTGGTCTCCTCTTCTTTACAAAGGGGGAGAGGAACATGAATCCCAGTACATTGTGATCAAAACATGCAACAGAAGAGATCTACAGAATATTTGAAAATGGACGAGTTTTGTATACAATTATAATCCCATTTCTCAACCCATTTTCTGCTCCTAGAAACATAGAGTGGCCCACATATGCTGAGAAGTAACGGCAGTTAGAAATGTGATTATCATTTCTCCAAAACAAATCCAATGGTTGGCAGTAAAGTTGGCATTCCCATTAAAAGAACATAACTTAGAACAATGTTTTCCACATTCAAAAATTTGGTTTACTTACGCTGCAATAAAAAGCATAGAAGATCGGCAATGAATTGATAGCATGCTACTCAAATATATTTAAAGGAATTCAACTATATTTGTTCATAACATTCATTTATGTTAAAGTTACCAATTGTCCCAAAAGATTGAGTTGTTAGGAAATGGGCCAACAATATATACCAAGCAATTTCAACACTCCCATTCACGAGCGACCCAACTTGGACGTGAGGCATAGACAAATAAATTGAATCCAATAAGGTGTACCAGCATGAACAAACAAAAAGTACAATAATAAATAGAGAGAAACGTTAACAAGAAACCCAGGACCTCCTGGAATCAAAACTCCGACACTATCCCAAAAGCTTAAGCTATTAGAAAACAGCTGAAAAATGCATATCAAGCTATTTCAATAATTTACGACCCCTGCAATCTTATTTTCACCAATTGGTACAATTCTAAATTAAACGACTCCATACTTCAAAGACAAAAGCTATCAATAAGCATAAACCTCTCCACTATTAAACCACCACTTACGAAGCACACGAACACGCAAGTTAACCGTCTGTCCTTAATACAAAATAAATATTTACCAAAGACTTAATCTCAAGGAAATAATGTAATCACAAGCAACAAAGGCGACACTATGAAAGCATCAGCATCAGCTTGGCAGTAAATAAGCAAATAATCCTGTCCCAGCATCCCTCTTGCAGAATGACACAAAAATTCTAAGCAAATTTTTGTTCAATTTTCTCATAAGCCAGAATCCTAACGCCCTCAACATAGAGAACAACCAGTAAACAAACAATTTCCTTCTAAGGTATCCCCATTGTAATGATGAAAATAGTCTCATCATCCCTGCTAGGTATATTTAGTTCAATATGTGTCATTATACTGCCCTCACAATATCAAACATACCAATTATACTATTATAAAAATGCCAACAAAGTCAAGGAAAATATGATTTTTTTTTTTAAATTGCGCCTCACAACAGAAGAAGGTATACCTTGATTAAGGAAGAAGGCATGGTACTGAAAGCAACTAATAAGTAAACATTACTAAACCTATAAAAAACATTAAGAGCATACTTCAGTCGCTGATCAAACAAAAATATTTACCCAATGCTTCTGAGAAGCTTAGAAGAGGCCAACAGCTTTGGTTATCCTAGCTGGCCTCAAAAGGGAATGATCAACCAGGTAATGACCCAACCTCCTGATCTCAGTAAATGGCTATTTCATTTTCACACTAAATAATTTAACTTCTACCACTGCATCAATTGATGATAAGAAAATTATTTGGATCTATACCCTCCAACAGGGAACAACCAATGAGATGCTATTAGAAACTTTGGTAAAGGTCGTGCATCAATTCCATAAAACATCCAAGGCTCCATATCACTTGAACAAGTGCAACTAGTTCCCTTAATCTGCATACTATCACCAAACAGTTGGTATTCCTTCAGCTGTATAATTAAGCCTTGAACAAGAAATTAAAGCTAAAAGGCAAAGATATTAATGATGATTAATATCTGATATGATCAATAACATTTCTGAGCATTCAAGTGCCCATGTGCACAAAGAAGCACACCAATATACAAAGCAGACTTACACTGATGGCAAGCGCTGAAATAATCGAAGGTCCCACACATCTTGAGGTACAGTAAATGTATTCATTGAGTCCTGAGAGACAAGTGTGACATAAAAATGGTTTTAATCAGAAATGTAACAGTTAAAAAAAAAAAAAAAAAAAACCTAGGGGATGATAACAAGGAAAACAATTAAGAAGAGAATTAACGTACACTTAGCTACGAACTACCATGAAGGATAATAATAGCATGCTCACCTTAGAAATTAGGTCTCCAAGGAGCATCAAAGCAGCATCTGCCTGCAAATGAAGCAAAAAGAATTATCTATGATAATGGCACGCCGCTAGCTACAGCTTGAACCTGCTGTTCCAGCTGTCTTTGTTAGCAGTGTAGAAATGTGCATAGTGCAGGGGTATATTTATTTATACAACTTTATTCTGTTAGTACAAATACATCAAGTCACTCTCAAAACCCTAGGATCCTTACATGGTATCAGATCATATCAATCCCTTTCTCTATGTCACACTTCAATCCTAATCCTACAATAGGAAAAGGAGGGAGAAAAAGTACAAAAATCTAGCCTTAGTCACTGTTCTGGCACTCCAGGGTCGTCTCCAGTCTCCAACGGCCACAAATAGTTGAGTCACAATGAAAAGACAATTCCACAATTTGAGCCAGAGTCATTCATCAGCAGTGATGCCCAAGCCAAAGGTAAAAAATCCTTCTCTTTTTCTCGGTCCATCAGTGATTCCAGCTAGATGTCACCACCAACAGCTTCACCTACCTCAGCGAGATCTTTCATCACCAAGAAGCTCCAAATGCACCTCTAAACCCTGTCTACCAACACTAGGGCCAACAAGTCAACTCTGTTCTTCTCCTAGCAACTTTGTCCCCTTACTACTATTAGATCATTCTGAGTTCCCTTTGGCAATCAGAATCACTCCTTGGCCTAAAAGATATTGTACACCCTCTTGGTAGCAAACCAGAATATCCTATTCCAGTTCCGATTAATTCCAGAATATCCAAGTAATCCATTTTATTCTAGTTCTGGAATATTATATTCCAATCCAAGATATATTGTTCCAGTTTCTATGACTCAGCTTAAGATTCATATCCTTCATCACCAACAGAATCCAATCCAATTGGTTTTACCACGAGTCCTACCCAATTGACTACCTTCAGTCCTTGACTAACTAGGGGAAGCAAAAGTATCTCACTGAATCTGATCTGGCATCAACTGATAAAATGTATGATACAAGGATTCAAGATGCACATATTGTTAGCCTTCTGCAAAACTTTATGGAACTCCAAGTTGCAAATAAGTGTACTCATTTAGACACTTGTAAGACGATTTAGGGATATATTTGCTTTCTCAATTCTATTAATCTAGCTTGTACCTATGACATATTCCGCAAGTTCTTCAAGTTAAAGCAATATAGTAAACCAGTCAAAGTAATTTGCTTCCATAAACCAAGACTATCAGGAGAGATTATAAATTTACATTATCCTTACTTCATCATTGGATTGGAATTTATTTTTTTTTCCCCAAATTTGGAATATGTTTCATATCAAAAAAAAAAAAAAATGTATCTACAAAGAATTGAATGCGTATAGCCCTCAAATTTCCAAAAGAGTGTCTGATTCTCAAAAAATTATAAAATAATAGAGCATGTGTGGTCACATGTCTAAGCAATCCATGTCCAACACAAACATGGTACCTTTGTAAAAATATCTGTGCTTCGTAGAACATTAATATGACATCAATTTTATCCCATTATTGTTAACATCTAAGCAACCTATCCTCTTAAGTTTTGTTAGGTAATATTTTATTAAGTTGGCAATCCATGACCAAAAGAGAGTTCTAATTCATGTAGACTTAGATGTAGGCTATGGTGTCAACATTTAAAGTTAGAATGGATATTTTCGAAGTGTTAAAAAAGCCAAAAAATTTGTACTTCACTCGACACTAGCAGGATATCACAGAAAACAGCTGCAACCAATGCAAGATGCAGGCGGGAAGCTTGTGGGAAAATACTGAGGTTATCACGGGAACTCAAAAGTGCATGCAGGAACCTAGCAGGATCCTTGCTACCACACAAGGAAACTTCACTGCTTTTAAATTGCGTACAGAAACCTATTTCACCACAAGATTTCAATATATATGCACTGAGAGCCGCCTTTAGGGTATCTAGATGAGGTACATATATCAAGAGAGCACTGGCACATCAAAGATTTAGTGTTCCTCTCTTTCTTAGCCAACAATTCTTCATCTTCTACATATGGTTGTGATTCGAAGGATTTAGCATTTTTGTGACTGCACATTCCGTTGACTGGGATGCAATGGGAGTTGTGGATTCAGTGAATCTTTAAGGATTTGAAGATTGGTCTTTCACTTGGTTTGGGGCATCAAAGATCCTAGCAAATAATCAATGGGGTATAGGTTTGTGGATTCGAAACTATTCTGAGATTGAGTCTTTGTAATGAAGACATGTTTTATATTAAAAGATTCGAGATTTTTCTCACTTTGGGTTTTCCTAGTTAAGAACCTTGGGCCTCTTTACTTGCTTTATTATTGTTTTCTTATGTGCTTGTTTGAATCATATGAACTTCAAAGTGTAGTAAAGTTGATACAATGAACAAACTTACAACAGAGGTGACATTACTGAATACTGGTAACCCTCGCATTAGACAGCTCCATATTGTGTGCCAACCCCTGTCAGGCTGTAGAGACATTTCCAACTAGTCAGTATAGTCCTCATTAACAAGAAAAGCACAGGATAAGCAAACCTAACGCTCTACATAGGCACCATAACATTCAATAAATTTATTCCACAACAAATTTTTCAGCATGTTGCTCCAAAACTAGTATAGAGGAAAAGATTGACTTTCGAAAAAACTAATCCATTAATAATTAGATACAACATAAAAGCACCCAAGTTAGGGATCATAATCAGAAGACATCCAAACAGCCATGCCCAGTGTTAGGAATTAATGAATTAAAATTGCTCCTTTTATCCATCTGCCTTTATTATTCAGCACCCAAGAAGACCTTCAAAGAATTTCGCATAACAAAAAACAGAGAATCCACACAACAAAAAACAGAGAATCCACACACTTGAGGTCATCCAACAAAATGATTCCAATTTTAACCAATTTTAAACGGGTCAAACAAGTCTCTTAGACTGGATCTTGGAATTCACAAGCAGCCCCTAGCCAATAACACTAAGAGCCATCACAAGCTAACCACTGACTTTACAGACTCTCATGATCTATTGTCCCCCCCCCCCAAATTGATAAATGACTTGGGAACTTTTACCCTAAAACACACTCCACATAAGATGGCACAACACTGTTTAGTGGGCTGAAAGAGGTCAGGACACAGGAATACAAGCTAGGACAATAAGAAAGCATCTCAAGGTAGATTCCTTCCTACATATATCACTGGTTAGGTGGAAGAAAAGGCCCTATCTTCCAACTCCATGCAAAACAGATATGCATGGGACATAAACAACACTGATTTCTGGAACATACACAGAAAAACTGCCTGACTCAGTATTTTTGGGGGAAAAAAATTATTTCTGCCAACACAAGAAGTCTCGAGTATTATGAATGATCACAAAGCATGGTAGCCAAGTAACAAAACCGAGGAATGTATATATGGCTCAAAGCATTTTTTAAGCACATTTAAGTAATTCAAAATTAATACAACCAAAACTATACAAACATAAACTAACATTTTTAGGCAACATTTGTAACCAATAAACTTATTTAGGAAAGGAAAAAAAAACATTTATAACCAAAAATCGTGTTGCCACTGCTAAAACATCCAAACTCAAAACCAATTGGCAATAAGCGGAGATGCCTCATTAGAATCTTATACCGGTCTGGGAAGGTTTATTTTACCAAGATTCAAAATTGAAATAGAGGATAAGTCCTCTCAGACCCAACTCTAATACCATGTTAAAGCACTCAACTCAAAACTAATCAGCAATAAGTGGAGAGGTCTCATAGGATATATTCCAACAGCCACTACTTAACACCAACACTAGGAATATAAGTGAGAACAATATTTTCTTTACTCGACCACAATACTTGCCTCCCTTCAATGAAGTTCAATCTCATTAAAAAAAAGCAAACCTAAAAACAATAATATTGGGCTTAATCTAATGCACTCTCAAATTAACAATGGAATTCCACAAGTTTCACCAACTATACGAATTGTAAAATGAAGCATCAAAAACATATTTTTTAGTATGCAATTTCTCTATTAACTGGAGGAGACATGGCAGGACTCGACCCCAGATTTTGAATCACATGCTTATATAATAATCCAGGTGTTAGACAGTGGTTTCATGATTAAAGAAAATGTCATTTATTCTCATGACGATGAAAAGTTGAAAGATTCAAAACCATCGATTGATACAATACATAGTCACTTCCAGAGCGAAGAACAGTTAGGAATTAAATTTCATTCCTTCCACTAAAAGATGAAACCAAAAAATAATCAAAACCATTCACGGATACGTTTATGTATAAAAAAAAATACAAGATACCTCACAAGAGGTGAAAGATGAACCAGGTGACATCTCCACCCTTGAAGCTGAACACAGCAGCACTGAAGAGAGTCGCTGCAGACTCCTTAAAAGCATATAGATGCACACAAGAGGTAGAAAGGAAAGGGGAGATAGATCAAAATGTTTAGTGTTAAAGCCACAATTCCGAAATGAAATGGAAAACTTCATAAATATCAAGAACAAGAAGTAGAATCATCTGATATTGTTTTGCAGAAGCTCTGAAAATACAATGAAGAGCAATTAACTAAAATAATACATAATTGTATGCAGATCAAGAACAGCATACCGCAAAACCCACAGCAAACAATCATAAGAATGTCCCATATTTGCATCATTTATTATTCTGCAACAAAATCCCAGTTCATCAATACACAGCGAAAAATTCAAATATTTAATACAACTTCTGCAACCATAGAAACATTGTAAGCTATCACATGTTGTTTCCGAGCATCTTGGCACCAAAGCATCCAACAAGATTATAGTAACCAGCAACTACTCCAGCGCAAATGCATGGCGCACGCTGTTTGTTGAACAAAGTAGTGATGAAGGTGTTCAACTAGATAATTAATTGGACCACTATCTCATGCTTTTTCAAAATCAAAATGATGATATTACAATAATTCTGGAACAACTTAAATGCAAACGGGGAAATAGTGTTGTTTTTTTGGCTTTTCTGGTTTTTTTTCATCCGAGTGTAGTCATGTATAAGCTTGAGTGTTATACACATTAATACTTTAAAAACAGGAGAAAATAACAACACACACACGGACATAGACAGATAAACAGACAGAGAGAGGGGGGGGACAAATATAGTAATTTATTCTAACCAAATGTCCTATTGGGAAAGCATTTTCATGCACAGTAGTACACTTGAAAAGAATGATGCATATTGTTAGAAAATTGTAAATATGTACTTGGAGGTATGATTTGATTAGGGAGACTATTGGTTGTTTCCTAGTTTGTACATTACCCTATATAAACATAAATATACACCTAGACAACCCTAAGGGGGTCAAGCCATTCCTTAATTGTTGACATGGTATCTAAGCAGATATCTAATTCTCTACAATTTTTGTGTTTGTATCAAAAAACCCTAATTAAGTAGATCTTGTGTTTGTGTCAAGAACCCTAACCACCTCCATACCAAAAAAGGCAGCATACCTTAGCTACAGTTGCGGCTGTCCACTTTACTTGTCGCCAAACCAAACCTTATCATCATCAACTGTAGTTGTCTGGTTCATTATCATCAAACTCTGGTTCATCTCTGACGAGTGCGATCGACTTCCGGTTGACTTCTGGGGATCTCCGTTATAAGGCAGCTTATCAGGCATCTTTTCCCACTGCTTCTCTTACACACCGAAATAATTCTATTACTTGTCTATCTACTTGTTCTCCTACACCTTGGATTTTAGACTCTGGTGCATCAAGCCATATCTTTAAGGCACTCAAATTGTTTTCTCACATTCAATATTGCTCTACAATTCCCCCTGTAACTACAGCTAATAGTTCTAGCAAACCCAATAAGTGGAATTGGTACAGGTCATCCTTTCCCCCTTTATCATTGTCCTCTGCTTATATGTTCCATTTTCTTCTTTTTTTTTTTTATATAACCTCATGTCTATCAGTAAGCTTGCTAACCAATTAAACTATTCAATAACCTTTTTCCCTGCTTCTTTCACTATTCAGGATATGAAAATAAATGAGATGGCTAGCAGAGAGCATAAAGATAAGGGGTTTACAACCTCGAAGCACCATCCACGTAAACCTCTACAGCTTGTTTTACAGTTATCCCTGCGATGGAAGCTCACTGTTCCCTTGATCATCATTCTCTTGCTTGACTGAAATCTATGAATCCTAGTTTGAGTCAATTATTGTCACTAAATTGTGAGTCATGTCAAATTGGAAAGCATCATCTTATATCCTTCTCTCCTAGAGTCAATAATAGGGCTTTATGTCCTTTTGATTTAGTTCATTTAGATGTTTAGGATCTAAGTCATGTTGCTTCAAAAGTGAGCTTTCAGTACTTTGTTACATTTGTGAATGATTTTCTAGAACTACATCGCTTTATTTAATCAAAGATCATTGTAAATTATTTTATCTTTTTCAAATTGTTTGTACTGAAACTCAAACTCAGTCTAGTATGCCTATTAAAATTCTTTGCAGTGATAATACCAAGGAGTATTTTTCAAAACCATTCACTAACATCATGTCCTTCCATGGTATGCTTCATCAGTCCTCTTGCTCTTAAGCTCTACAACAAAATGAATTTACTAAGAGAAAGAACTTGCAATCTTATGAGACAACACGATGTTTACAATTTCAACTGAATGTCCCCCGAGCACATTAGGGTGATGTTATCATCATTGTATGCTATTTGATTAATAGAATGCCTTACCATCTATTTAACATGGTCGATCACTTTATTCCATTTTGTTTTCCACACAACACACTTTCCTGTCTCATCGCACATACTTGAGTGTGTTGCTTTTGTTCACAGGTTTTATCATGGGGTTAATAAACTAGCTCTCCAAGCTCATAAATGTGTCTTTCCAGGGTATTCTCATTTACAAGAAAGATATAAATGTTCTAGCTCATCTCTTAAGAAGTACCTTGTATGTGTTGATATTAGATTCTTTGAGTCCACCCAATTCTTCTCTAAGTCTCAGTCGGTGTCTTAGCTTGATGACAGTATTCCCTAACTGATTCTTCCTTTTCAGTTTGTATCTTCTGTTGATGAGAGTTTTTCCTTATCGGTTCTTACCTCTCCCTCTAAACGTGTATATCATCCTGATTTGCAAGTTTACACCAGACATCAGATAGTTAAGCCCCCATCTTCAAACTCTCTATTGTCCTCGCATGCATCTCCAGCTTTTGAAAATGATTCATCTTTGCCCATCGCCATCCGAAAACGTAAATGTACAAATAATTCTCACCCTATTTCTCAATTTGTAACATATCATGCCTTATTTTCTTATTATCATGCCTTTGTTTCTAATTTATCTTCTATCCCTACCCCTTAAATCTATAAATGAAGTTGCTCCACTTATGGTGGCGATCAGCCATGAAAAATGAAATTTTAGCTCTTCAAACTAGTGATACTTAGGAATTGGTCAATATTTCTCTTGGAAAGTCCGTCTTTGGCCGTCGATGGAAATGTATAGTCAAGGTGTATATCTCTTTGGTCACCATCTATCACTAGTCTCTTCAACAACTTAATGTCAAAAATTCATTTTTGCATCGTGATCTAGAGGAAAAAGCCTATATGGAGCAACTTCCTGGGTTTATTGCCCAAGGAGAGTCTGAGTTAGTTTGCAAGCTAATAAATCATTGCATGGATTAAAACAATCTCCTCTAGCGAGGTTTAGCAGGTTCAACCCTATGGCAATGGAGTTTGGTCAAACTCGAGTGGATTCTATTTTCTATCGTCACTCTACTTATGGAAAAATACAGCTTTTGTTATAAGTGGATGATATATATCTCAGGCAATGATACATAGGTTTGAGGTCATTCCTTTAAACTAAGTTCAGCACGACGAATTTGGGGCCACTGAAGTATTTCTTGGGTCTTAGAGTAGCCCGCTCACGCAAAGATATTACTCTCTACACAGGAAGTATGTCCTCGACTTGCAGACTAAGACAGGTATACTCAGCTTTAACCCCATTGACACTTCTATGGACTCCAATACGAAACTAGTAACAAATGAGGCTGACTTATTGGAGAATCTCAATTAATACAGAAGATTGGTTAGAAACTTAAACTACTAGAAAATGATAAGACCAAATGTTTCGTTTCCTATGAGCGTGATTAGTCAGTTTATGAAATCACCTCGTGCTACTTATTAAGAGGTAGTTGTGGAAGCACCTAGAAAAGTTTTCAATGGACATACTTTAATACCACAATATTCAGATGAAGATTGCGCAAGATCTACGTCAAACGGACACTCTAACTATTAACTGTTGCATCTTCTTTGGAAGTAATCTAGTGCCATAAAAGAATAAGAAACAGATAGTTATAGCAAGATCAAGTGCAGAGTAAGAGAATAAAGCCATGCCACACAAGTCATAAAGTAATCTAGATAAATAATATGATGAAGGAATTAGGAATTCAGTACTCAACCAATGGAATTATTATGCAATAATTAGGTTACATTTCATATTGCCTCCAATCCAATATTCCAATAAAGGACTAAGCATGTCGAGGTAAATTGTTGCTTTGTCAAATAGAAAATCCTAGATAATACAATTTAAGATTGGTCATGTTAAATTTGAAGACCAGGTTGCTAATTTGATCACCAAAACCCTTAGAAGATCTTGAGTTAGATATATTTGTAAAAAGTTTGGAACATATAATATATACGCTCCAGCTTGAGAGGGAGTGTTAGAAGATTATAAATATAATAATAGATTTATATTTTCCTAGTATAGAAGATATGATTAGAAGGTCTAATTTGATTTGGGAGACTACTAGTTGTTTCCTAGTTTACACACTACTATACATATTGTAGAATTTCAGAGACAGCTTCTTTTATCCAACAAAGAATTAATTGAGAATACAATTAGATTAACCTATATTTATAGGCTACAATAAATTACATAAAAACAAAATAATAAAACTAATTACAGCTAGCACACCCTAAATTAAGAAATAAAAATAAAAACGGATTGCAAACTAGTCCCTATAAAATAAAGATTTAAATCTCCTTTGTATTTTTACACTCCCCCTCGAGCTAGGTGTAGATGTTAATTAAGCCTAGCTTGGGACTCAAATCTTCAAATGTTTTCCCTGGAAGAGCTTTTGCAAAGATGTCTAAAATCTACCGACTGGTAGGAACATAGAGCAGCTGCATAGTGTTATTGTCAATCTTCTCCTTAATAAAGAGACGGTCAATTTCCACATGTTTGGTCCTATCATGGTGCATTGGATTCTTAGCAATACAGATGGTTAACCGATTATCACAGTGGACTTTCATAATTTCTATAGAAATAATTCCTACCACATTCCTTCACATATACCCAAGGCCAACGCCCTAAATTCTGTCTTTGCACTGCTCCTAGACACAACAGATTATTTCTTGCTACACCAAGTCACCAGATTACACCATACATAAGTGCAATACCCTGAAGTGAATTTCCTGTCAGTGAGGAAACCAACCCAATCTGCATCTACAAACACTTCAAGATTGTGCATGGAGCATTTCTTGAAGTATAAGCCCTTGCCAATTGTCACCTTTAGGCACCTTAGAATTCTGAGCACTGCATCGAGGTGTTCCTCTGTCGGATCATGCATAAATTGACTGACCACACTAACTACAAATCCAATGTCTAGTCTAATGTGTGATATATAAATGAGTTTTCTCACAAGTCTTTAATATCTCCCCCTCTCTAGTGGACTGTAGTCTGTCTTAGCCCCAAGCTTAGTACTGGAATCTATAGAAGTATTAGCAGGTTTACACCCCAACATACCTGTCTCCCTCAATAAATCAAAAACGTATTTGCATTGTGCCACAGATATTCCCTATCTTGACTGAGCTACCTCTATTCCAAAAATACTTTAGCTGACCTAAGTCTTTGGTCTTAAATTCCTTAGCTAAGGCCTTCTTCAAATTATTTAGCTCTTCCATATGGTCCCCTGTCAAGATGATGCCATCAACATAAACAATGAGGATTGCAACTTTACCATTAGGTGAGTGCTTGATGAATAAGGTAAGATCAGACTGACATTGTGAATAACCCAGTTGTCTCAAAGTCTTGTTAAACCTATTAAATCAAGCATGTCGAGATTGTTTTAGACCATACCAAGATCCAACTTACACACTTTTCCTTTGTTATCTAAAGATTCAAAGCCTAGAGGGATGTCCATGTACACTTCTTCAGTGAGATCTCCATTTAGAAAAGCATTTTTGACATCCAATTAGAATAAAGGCCAATCAAGGTTAGCTGCCAAACTTAAGAGCACCCTTATAGTATTCAACTTTGCGACTGATGCAAAAGTTTCCTAGTAATCAATGGCCAAATGATTGAGTAAAGCCTTCTGCTACCAACCGGGCTTTAAATCTGTCGATGCTTCCATCAACTTGGTATTTAACTGCGAATATCCACTCACACCCTACAGATGTTTACCATGTGGTAACTCCGACAGAACCCATGTGCCAATCTTCTGAAGTGCTTGTATGTCATCCCACTTTGCCTTTTTCCATTCTAGTTTGGTCAAGACTTCCTAACTGGATGAAGGAATTTGCACAGTAGTCATGTTTGCTACAAAGGACTTATATTGAGATGACAAATTTTCGTAAGACACATAGTTCCCAATCCAATGCCTCATACAAGTTCATACTCCTCTTCTCAAGGCAAGAGGGCAATCTAGATCATTGGCAACAGGGACAGGAGGTAGAGTTTCGAAAGAAGTGTTACCTGAGTCAAGCTAAATGACCTTTATTCGGATCAGACGGCTAACTTTGGGTAGGAGTGTTGTTGTGCTCTATCTCTTCAGTGGTGGTTTTGGGTTGTCTGGAGTAAACTTGGAGCGGTAAGGTCTTTTCTATGGTTGGCTCAGGAAAGATAATGAAGCATGATGGCTCAGGTTCAGGTGACAGGATATCAATTACAATAGAAGTTTCAAGAATAGAGGCTAGGGTTTTAATAACAAGATCACACTAATTGGAATATTCCTCATAATGCTCCCCCTAAATATGAGAAGCGGTGTAGTAGGATTGGTGTTCAAAGAAGGTGGTATTCATGGAAATATAGAATTCTTTAGTGGATAGCGAGTAGCACTTGTAGCTGAGCTGCGTGGGGAAGTAGCCCAAGAACATGCATTTAAAGGCTCAAGGAACTAATTTCCTGCGCTTAGGTTGATGGTTATGAACGAAAGCAGAGTATCCAAACACTTTAAGAGGAATGTCTGACACAAGTCAGGTGGTAGGATAAGAATGAAGGACAACTTGACAAGGAGTTTGAAATTTGAGAATACAAGAAGGCATACGATTGACGAGGAAGGTGGCAGTCAAAAAAGCTTCTCCCCAGAAGTGAGAAGGAACATGAGATTGAAACATGATGGAATGGGCAACTTCAAGGAGATGCCGATTCTTACGTTCGGCAATGCCATTTTGTCGGGGAGTATCAACACCAGAACTTTGGTGGAGAATGCTATATAAGCTCAAATACTCTCCATGGATCTGATTAAAGTAATCCTTAGCATTATCTGTTCAAAGAATCTAGATTTGAGTTTGAAATTGAGTTTGTACCATAGAATGGAAGTTTTAGAAAATTTCACCCACCTCAAACTTTTCTTTCATTAAGATCACCCGAGTGAGTCGAGTATGATGATTGATAAATGAGACAATCCACTGCAATCCCGTAATACTTTTGACACGAGAAGGTCCCTAAATATCACTATGAACTAATGCAAATGGCTGTGACGCTTTATATGAATGCGATGAATAAATATTCTTGACATGTTTTGCAAGCTAACAAGTATCACCATGGAAATCAAAAGGAGTTTTATTACCAAACAAATTGAGAAAAATTCTTTTGAGATACTAAAAATTAGGATGTGCTAATGTATAGTGCCAAAGCGTAACAAGACTTTCTTTATTTGAAGATGAACTAGCAACTTGAGTAGAGAGTCCAGAGATAAGAGCATGGTGGACATGTTGGGAGGCACCTAAAAGTAGACAGAGTCCAGAGCACTTCTTAGCATTGCCAATCGTCTTCCACGAATGTAGGTTCTGGAAGGTGCACATATTAGAAGCAAAGTTAGCAATACAATTTGGGTCACAAGTGAGCTGGCTAATGGAGAGAAAGTTGCAGTTAAGTACAGGAATATAAAGAACAGTATGTAAGATTAGGTTGGGAGAAAGCACTACTGAACCTGTACCAGTCACTTTAGTAAGGGAACTATCTTCAATTCTTACAGAAAAATTATCATCACATACAGTAAATGTATCAAACAAATTAGTATTTCCTATCATGTGATCTGAAACTCCTAAATCTACAATCCAATTTTTACCACTATCACTGTGTGCATTAAGGGCTTTGCAATGACTACCTTTCTGTGCTATATTACTAGAACCAATGACTGAAGAAGAGGAGGCTTGTTATTGCATAATAAATTTATGGAGGATCTCAATTTGTTTGCTGCTAAACAGACTAGCCACTGGTTGACTACTAACTTGAGAAACAATGGTGGTGATAGCAACATTACCATGGCTATCACGAAGACCAGGGTGTGAAGGCTCCCAATCTGCTAGTTTCCCATAAATCTTCCAACAAGTATCCAGAGCATGACCAAGTTTCTTATAGTACTCACACCAGAGTCTATCTTTCCTAGATTTATTGTCAGAAGAGGAATTGTCAGGGTCCTGAGCAGCTAGAGCTGACCCTTCAAGGGGTGTATATGGCAAAGTGGGCCCAAGCATAGCTTTTCTTTGACTTTCCTCTATGCAAACCTCAAAAAAGGCTTCCCTCAAGCTAGGAAGGGGTTTGGATCCTAGGATACAGCTCCGAACTTCATCCAGTCCCTTGTTAAGACCAAGCAAAAATTTATATGGTCTCTTTTCTTCGACAATCTTCCAAAACATATTGCTATCTGCAGTGCAAGTCCAGGCATACTTCTCATACATGTCTAATTGCTACCAATTTCTTGAAAAAGAGTTATAAGTAGTAACAAAGAAATCCCCTTGTCATAGATCATGAAGAGCACTTTCAATGGCAAATCGTTTGAAGGTATTGTCAAAACTCAAAAAAGTCTCTTTCTCTGCATTCCAAAAATCTTTGGCATTGTCATGTAAAAGGAAATTTTCACCTATCTCATTTGTCATTGAGTTGATAAGCCAAGACATTACTAAGTTGTTTTCAGATATCCAAATCCTATACTTTGGATTATCCAATGAAGAAGCAATGGCTTCCCCAGTGATGTACTCATCTTTACCGCAACCTCGGATGAACATACGAACTGACTGGGACCATTGGATACAGTTGAAGCCATTCAATTTATGGTCTGTGATGGAAATAGGTGCAATGTCAGTGCTGCCATGGCTGGAAAATTGTGTAATACTGCCTCTAGAGTGTGGATTTGAAGGTCCGTTAGTGGATGAGAAACTACCTCTGCATGTAGGATTGGCTGCCATGCCATACTTGGTCATAGGGAAGAAATTGATCGATCGATCGATCGATCGTTGAAAAGATCTAATGACGACGAAAGCTCTGATCGGTGAGCCCTGAATCGACGATCGAAGAAGGTTAAGCGATTGTAAAACCGATCATCTGGAATCAACAATTGATGACTGGTGAGAGGGTTTTGAGCTTAATCGGCAATTGATGAGACAATCGATGATGAACCCAATCCACAGCGATCAGGAATATCGATCGATTGCAAAATCGGAGACTGATGAGGCGCTTGATGGTGAACTCTCAATCCACAGTGATCGGAAAATTCGATTGTAATCAATGGACGAGAAAAATGAGATCAAGAGATCAACTGATGGCAGAGTCTGACTCAGTGAGTCATCTATGATGAGTCAACTCAATGAGTAACCTACTCTGATGCCATATAGAATTTTAGAGACAGCTTCATTTATTTACCAAAGAATTAATTGAGAATACAATTAGGTTAACCTATATTTATAGGCTACAATAAATTACATAAAAACAAAATAATAAAACTAATTACAGCTAGCACACCCTAAATTAGGAAATAAAAATAAAATTTGATAGCTAACTTACCCCTATTTATAGGGATTTAAATCTCCTCTGTATTTCTACACATATAAATATACACTTAAGACAACCCTTAGGGGGTTGAGCTGCTCCATTAAATCCTTGTTTGTTGACACATATCAAAAGAGACTATAAGCTTATACAAACCAGATAAGGAGCCTACTGAACCTCTCAAGTATGCCAATGTAAACTCACCTTTCAAAGTTTGCACAAATGCCTTCAAACCAGTAGACGAAAAGATCCTTACTGATGCGGGCACAATAGTTATACGTGAGATGACAAAAGGCTGCATTCCTGTCATAGACCTCTCAGTTATTTAATTCATAATCATTTTATGAGTTGAATTTTAATCCATAATATTCATTTGAGACAAATAAAATGGAAAGTTGCATAGAAAAATAAAAACAAAAAATTCTCATACACTTGTGAACACTTCCAAGATCATATCACAGGGCACAATCCAAAGAATTAATTCATCAGTGACTACAAATGTCATCTAGCATGCACAAAAACATAATCTGACAGCCTATTGCATCCAACCCTCGAAACCAAAAGTCATTCAAAAACCTTATAAAATTGCCAACAGCAGCACAGTAATTTAAGGTTTCTGCTTACAACTTCAACAGTGATTACACAAAGAATGATGAAATTGAGATTCAACCATTGATCAGTACTAAAAATGGTTTCTTGTAATTACCAGCTCACGAGGCAAAAGCCAAATGCAGCTCACTGAGCCCCAAAACCAAGTTTAAAAAGGGCCCAATTCAACCACAGTAAGCTTTCAAATGAGCAACAGATCAGATAGGAAACAAGACATGTCTATGAAGAAGCTCCTAATGCCTATAGTTCTTAAAAATATAATAACACTGATGATTAAAAAATTGACAAGAGGTATGTTGGTATCTCAGATTCTCAAGGATAACAGATTAAACCATTACCTTGATCCTGCTCTACCAAATGATTATACAGTTTGGTCCAATATATTTCCAAGCATCGCATTATGATCTTAAAATTGAAGTTTGTGTAAGATTTTTCTGCTGTTCAATATGAATTACTAGGTTTAATCTTACCCCAAGATTAATGAATCTATTCAACTTTGCTATTCATTGTTCAATGTTTATTTGAGTGTATAATTTTTTTTTTTTTTTTTTTTTATACTAGGGGTATCCTCAAGATGGGACTAATCCCCAGAGCTATCCCATGGCATCATTTACTAGCATTAATGATGGTAAGGGAGGTAACACTAGAATACATCTAATAAATCAGTGACCAAATTTTGTTCTAATCAATGAAGTGATATGTTTGAATTCTCCCCTTACCTACCCCAAAAGAAAATCCTTTTGGCACTTTCCCAATCCCTTGGACACTGAGACTACCAGAACACAAAATAAGTGAGAATGTATTATCTTCATCAGAGTTAATCTCAAAGCCTTAGATAAATACAGCCTTCTCATCCCAGCAATGTCTCAACAAAAATCCAAACATCAACAAATGTCAATACACAAAAATATTACCCATGGCTTTCAAATAACCAAAAAAATAATAACAGTAAAGGTCAAAATTCTACCGAAAAAATAAATCTCACATATGCATGATACGTGAAAGCAATGTAAACTAAAGCACAAAGCAAAGCCAGTGTAGCTAGAAGAAATGGTGTTGTCATCATTTGTCCCAATATTTTGCTTCCTTACAAAACCTTTAAATGAAAGAAGCATTTGATGGAATGTAGGTTTGAGTACAATAAGCAAAAATGTCATGCAAATGTACGTCATACAAATATTGGTAGTTTACAGATCTTTAGTTGCCCCACAAGTGTTTGCTGCCCAACACCACATTTTATTTGCGTCAAAAATGCATGCAACAAGACACTCGAGTACAATGCACATAAATTTTCCTGGATGCATTAAATTTGTTTTAAAATATCTCGTTATCAATATATCATGCCCCTTGATAATTAAAGAGGCAACACTCCAATAAAAAAGCATATATTTTATGCACATGAATAATACATTCCTGAAACTTTTTAATCATATATAATTAGGCAGAAAGATAAAAGCGTAACACAAAATTCTAACGCTTCAAGGATTTGAAGATGCAAAATTTTCCCAACAGATTATATTTGATGTCACTAAACCAGACACAACAACGGATCCATGACAATTTGTTAATCATGCACTGACGCATACCGATAAATGTTTGACATTGATAGATTTCCAATGCCAAATGTAAATATACCACACTAAATAATAGACAACGTGGACAGCGTGCCATGCAGAGACATGGGAATATACCCCACTACATTAAACCTTTTGTATCAAAACCTACCACAGCCACTTTCCTTTTATGAGCCCCTCTTTTAGATAGGCTGCAGCATCCACCTTCCTGGCTCGTTTTGAAGCTGATGGTCCTGCTGATGTACTGACACATGCCTAGGAAGTCAAAACCACGTTAGTGAATCTCCTTTATCTGTTCATAGCTAAAGGAACAAGTCTTAGACTCTTGATTTCTAACAAAGTCAAAAGACTCAAAACTTCAGTTTCTCAATATTTAGCAATAGAGAACTTAGGGGAACATATGTTACATAGCAAATATCATGAGAGCATTCCCTTAGAAGGTAGCAGAGCTTCTGCCACATCTACATGCGATTAATCAAGATAATTTATATAAAAAGGTCAACTTTCATTAAAGATTTATTGACATCCTTTTAGAATTTGAAAGCCATGAGATACTTGAACTTACGAATGTCAATGTTAAATCCACAAGATGACAAAATAAAATTGCAGCAAAAAGCATCAACTCTACAACCGAAATGCGAGTACAAATTTCTGTGTAATTACCCGATAAAAGACAAGGGCAGCAAGCTCCACCAAACTAAACTGTGTGGTTGTCAAGTTTCCAAATCTGTCATCCTTGGTGGTGTCACTCCTAAAAACAAAGTAAATTCACATGGACAATTACAAATCTAATTCAAGAACTTCAAAATTACTATAGTGAAAGCAAAAACTCACCAGGGCAAATTGGAACTGCAAATATTACTTTGATCTAGCTCCTTGCCAACAATATCCAGAAGTTGTTCTACCAAGGCACTCCCATCAGCAGCACCCCTGGTAAAATTTAGTTGTAACCTAGCGTATAAAATAAGTGCATCCTGCAAAATATATACATACATATATATATATATATACATAAATCAATTCTAATCTCTATAAATAGACAGAGAAAAGTAATTCACACGTTGCTAAGAAACCTTTAGACCACGGTCATGGGTGGATATCCAACAACGGAACATAAACTGCTTCACAGCATCATGGATTTCCAAGGACTGACAACCCAAATTTGGACCATCTTTCAACAAATATATATTGATGCACTCAATCAGCTTACGTGAAATCTTCCCTTCATCCCTGACAATGTAGCCATAGAGAATGGGATTGCACATAATGTCATAAATGAAAACTTCCAGAAGGAAACTTCAGCAATACATGACCCACAATAAGCACAACAGAAAAAATAAAAGGTGGCATGTTTATAACTTACCTTACAAAAGAGAAAATTGTAACGAACCCCCTAACAATGTCTTCTCGAAGACTATCTGGAAAATCTCCAGGAGGATTTTCAAGAAGTGAATGAAGTGTCAAGATGCACCGAAACACATCCTCTTTGGGATTAGATTGAACGCTATCATTCTCTCCCAAGCTTGTTTGCACCTTTTCAATATATAAAAGCAC
Source organism: Vitellaria paradoxa (assembly GCA_019916065.1). Lineage (NCBI taxonomy): Eukaryota > Viridiplantae > Streptophyta > Magnoliopsida > Ericales > Sapotaceae > Vitellaria > Vitellaria paradoxa. The sequence goes on from CM034240.1 coordinate 39,244,255, forward strand.
CAGATCTTGCCAAAGGGAAGTAGAATAATATAAGAAAACTAAGAAATGAGAACATCCTGAGGTCTATGAGGAATGTGGTGAAAGGGAGACTCACTGCAATAGACCCGCTTCCTCATGTGAAATCGATAATCTCTCAATGCCAGAAGATGCCGGAGGATAATCCCATACTCAGACTGGAAGCTGGGGACATCCCTCAAGACATCCCATATGTGACTGAAGAGCAGTTTCACCACAGATACCAAAAGTAAACTCTTTCCTGAAAGAGTATAATGATGATACAAATAACTTATATCAAATGAATCTTGCTTAACCATGCTCATTAAAGAGATCAAAAACTAACACATTCAACTAATCCGATCAAAGGAATATATTTTTCAGACTAATCTGTCTTTGTTAGCAATAACACTTATGAAAATAATTAAATTACAACTTCAAATCTTATCTTGCTGCTGTTTAGTTTCTAAAAATTGTATGAAATGAACCAAACAGTTACGTTAAGCTGAAACTGATGATTTCCTTTAAATGCCTCAACCAAATCCAATTCTAATGTTCCAACCAATACAACTCTATCACTCAAACTTATAACTTTGTTAAACATTTCCTTAAAAATTAAAAGACAAATAAAAGACATCGATATTTAAACTCATTTTCCTGTTGAATAAGAATAACTCCACTCAATTCTCTAGTCCAACCTTTGCCCTAGTAAGGTTCACTAATCGCATAAGTATATTGATCTATTCAACCTTTGTTAAGAACGCTAGCTTTCAGGTATACCACTGGAGTTTATTTGACCAGTCCATTATATCTCAGACCAAAACCTATTGTCCAACAACCATTCACCATAATTTATGGGAATGAAAATATAAATTATTTTCTTTCTGTAGAACACCACATAAATTAGCTCAGGGTGCACCAACTCAGAAAAGGGTGTAGTGCCCTCTGAGGTGGTTCAGCCATGCATAGTGATACCAGCTTATGATTTAATGATATAAATGGGATCAAACAAGTCGCATGGTGAAAAGAGATTATAATCGTCATCCTTATAAGTTTCTATGTCTCAGTCAGATTCATAATGAGTAAATTAACTAAGTAATGACGACCATCATAAAACAACCTGAAAACTTAGCATCCTCTGCTCGTTGTACAACAATGCGCAAAGTTTTAGCAAAAATTAACTTTGGCAGTCGTCGCTTGCTTGAAGATATCTCCAGTGCTACACACTTAGTAAGCAACGTAATCAGGAAAGGCCATGTCTCCACTGCAAAAAAAAAAAAATCAAATTTTCCATCAACAGGTTATGGTATACTGACTTCGTTTTTGCTAGTGTAACTATATCAAATCTTACAATGAGGTATATCATCTGGTTTAAGCACTGCAGTTTTCTGGCCAATATATGTACAAAAGCCAATTGATCTTTCACCTTCTAACCAAGTATTCAAAAGCTTAATTCCTTCCTGAATTCACCAATCAAAACCATAATTTAAAATGTGTATATATATATATGTGAACCAAAGTGAATAGATTGATGGTTTTTCCTGGTTGCCAAGAAGATGTAGGAAACAAAATAAAATCAACAATCTCACCAACCAATCCCAACAAGGTTAACAGTTTTAAAATGAGTTCTTTCTGGAATTTAAAAAAAAATAAAAAATACAAACACGTCTGCCACGACAATGCGACTTATTTGAACAACCCGGTGACCCACAAATGCAGAATTACTAATTAGGTCTTTGACTTTCATTTTTTTCTTTTTTTTTTCTTTTTCTTTTTCCCATTTCCTGCATTTTCTAGGCAACCAAACGGAGTGGAAAGAAAATGAAGTGAAGACTAAGCGTTACTTCTCGAGTTTTAGCTTTATCATCGGACAGCTTCGAGACAATGTCTTCAACATCCCTTGAAGTGACCATCATGTTCATTTTGGTAATTTTTCGAACTCTCAACATTCCAAGGCTTCGAATAGAAATCTCAATCTGATGATCGGGCGCAGAGTCTAGGGGACGAGCGCTAGGGTTCGATTGTGAGTCTGTTCATCGGTTACGGTCGCTTGTAGAGTGAGAAATGGCGGGAAAACGAACACTAGCGTTTGTAGGGAGAGAGGAGGCGAGAGCGGTGACAAAGAAAGACTCTCTTTCACCAGAAAATCGAACGGAGCCAAAGCAGGTTTTACGGAAGCAAATCGGCTAGCATCCCACCGTCAAGCGATTTACACTCTGTTTGGCTCGGACAGCAAATGATTAAAAAAATTGAAACGACAAATTTATTTAATTAATTGTTTCATGCTTTGGTTTACTTTGAAAGGGCACGTTTGTTAAGAGGGAAACGGATGCCTCGTAGATTAATCGAGTGCGTGTGAGTTGATTAAAAAAAAATTAAAGAGTAATGGAAGATAAATTTTATTAAAATAATTTTTATTTTTTATAACATTAGTCTAAAAAACAAGATAATAATTACATATAGAGGTAAATAGGGACGAATTGTTAATGAAGAGCGAGTAGATAGTACGGAATAATAAAAAAATTATATTTTTTTTCCCATAACCCCTTAAAACATTTTTTTATACACTTATAAAATTTGAGACAACGTTTTCTTATAACTAATTATAATATATATTATAAACTAATAATTTATTTAATCAAATTAAAATTAATTAATTATTACTATATTTATTTTATCCAAACAATATTTAATAAATAATAATTTATTATTAAAATGATTTATTTTTATCATTAAAATAATATTATTAAAATATTAGTTTGTGATTAAAATTATTTATTTTAATAAATAATAATTACTCAGTAAAATGATTTATTTTATTAAAATTTTTTATTAAATACAAATTATTTCTCATAAATAATAATTTGCTATATTATGTATTGTTTTAGGGCTTGTTTGGAAGCAAAACTTTTTTAAATTTTTAGTAATTTTTTTCAAAAAATTGTTAGATGTAACTTTTTATACCTATGGTAAAATTTAAAATTTTCAATAACTTTTGTTTATTTGGTAAACGGTTGTAAAAATTTTTAGAAACTACCGGTTGTTTGGTAAATAAGTTATAGAAATTTTCATAAATTTTTACTAATTTTTGAGGTATTGCCAAATGTCCAAAAAATAAAAATTACTAAAAATTTCTCTTCTTTCAGTTACAAACGAGCCCATAATATATTTTATTAAAATTAATAATTTATTTAAATAAACTAAAAGTATTTACTTTATTAAATTATTGTATCAAAATAAAAATAATTTTTAACAAATAATAATTCATTACTAAAATTAAGTACTATTAAAAATTAATCTATGATAAAATTATTTTTATAAATTAATAATTTACTTAAATAAACTAAAATTAGATACTTTATTAAATTGCTGTATCAAAATAAAAATATTTTTTAACAAATAACAATTCATTACCTTCATTACCTAAATTAAGTATTATTAAAATTAATTATTATCAAAATAATAATTATTATGATAATTTATTTTATTAAAATTAAATATTAACTTTTACTTCTCGTTGAAATTATTCTCATTCCAAGCCCAATTAACATTTATCCTCATTCAAAATGTTTAGCATTCCAAATCTAATATAGTTATTACCGAATAATTAGTTAATTAACTATTACTAAAATAACAATTACCCCTATAATATTTTACCTCTAATATTTTGTTACCTCGTACCAAACATTCTTTAAAATAATAGCTTCCCATTTCCTCTCTCTTTGGTCTCGTTTGATAATTATAATTTTTGTAATATGTTTTCTATTTTTATTAGGTTAATTACATTAATACTCCTTAAACTATATCTGATTTTCAGTTTATGCTTTCATCTGGTAATCTTAACACTATGACCTTTTCAACTATTTAAAAGGTGATTACGTTTAAAAATTATTAAAACAAACTGGATAGAATAAAATTAACAGTCAACCATTTTATATAATACAACTTTACTAAAACCAAAATACCCTCAAACATAAGAAAAAACAAATAAAATAATCATATACATATACATATAAATTTTATTATTCTTTTACTCTTTTATCCATTTAAAAACTAATTTATAACAAATGTTATAAAATGACAATTGAATTTATAAAAATAAAATTTTAAACTTTAATAAATAATAATTTATTATTACAATGATTTATTTTTTGATACATATACGTATACAAGAACTTCATCACTTCGCTAGTTTTTGCCCTAAGAACACAATCCAAACCACACCAATAGTAATTATCCTTACTTTTTTAATTAATATTTAGTTTTATAATTATTTTTATCTAATGAAATTTGATAAAAAAAATAACAACAAACTATTAATTCAATGATAATATATTTTAATTTGAATAAATTGTAATATATAATATTCATAAAAATATTATTTATTTATATAATAAAATTTTTAGTAATAACTATTTTTAATTTTAATAGTAAATAATTTGATTAATATAAAAAATTAATAAGCAAAACATTCTATTTAATGAATTATTATTTATTAAAGTCTAATTGTTATTTTAATAAATTTCTTTTGTAACCTTTCTTATAAATTAATTTTTAAACGGATAAAGAGAATAAGAGAAAAATAAATTTTTTTTATGTATTCATATATATATATATATTATTTTATTTTATTTGTTACTTTTTTGTATTTAAGGGTATTTTAACCTTAGTAAAATTGTATTATAAAAAATATTAACTATTGACGTTATTCCATCCAACTTTTTTCTACAGTTTTCAAACGAAGCCCCTTTAAAATTGCATTATAAAAATTTTGTCCATTTGATTTGTTTATCAAACAATTGAGTTGCTTTTGAACAAAAGATTAGACTGAATATTATTAAGCTCAACTCTTAAGAGTTTAAGCTTATTTAATAGCTTGGTCTATAATTGTTACATTACAAAAATATTTTTCTAGTGACTTGATGCATTATATACTTATCTTATTGTTATATATGTGATAAGTATTTCAAAAAAATAAATATATCCAAATTTACCTGGATATATATTGATTTAGTTTATATCCGTTAAAACTAAATCACCTATTTTAAAGCCACTAATTAATATGATTTTATTTTCTCCTAAATTTTCTATACCTTAACGTTCTTATAACATTATAATTATATATAATATATATATTAGTCCTAAATGTGGTAGAATATTTACAATTTTCACCTTCTTCTTCCTTTGTTTTTTACTCTAATTCTATTTTAATCCTTTTTAGATTGTTGGGTTATTTTCAAAAATCTAAAACCTTTTGCTGTTCCTTTACACCACCAATTTCCAAAAGAGCCTAAGAAATCTTATGAGAATTTTGTATATCTAATTTTTTTGGCGAAAAAAATCCTTAAGGGCAATGCCTATATGCATGCTTTAGGCTTCATATTTTATCCAAATTTTTTCGAATTAGTATTATTTTCCAACAATCTTAAGCATTATCTTTTGTAATGGAGATTTCTAATGGCAACAAAAATGTTGCAACCAGCACTATTTCTGATCGAGTCAATAATTATTCTTACTTCTGACAGAGTCAATAATGATTCTTCCAATTTGCCAGTTGCTATTGCTCTTACCATGATCATGCCATTTGCAAAAGTTTTTCGAGATATATCCAAAACTAAGATGTGTGAATAAAATTGTAAAATATGGCAAGAATGAATTTTCTCCATCCTTGACATGCACGGTGTGGCTGTTGCCCTTACTGATCCAAGACATGCATCTATTGTTGATCTGAAACAACTGGAAATTTGGATAGAGGCCAACAAAGTGTGTAGGCACACAACTATTAGCACATTATCTAATGATCTTTTTGATGTCTGCTGTTCTTACAAAGAAGAAAATGAGATTTAGGAATCTACGAATATGAAGTATATTGCTAAAGATGCTAGCAAACAAAAATACATAATTAGCAATTTCTATAGATGGGAGATGAAAGAAGATAAGGACATCAAGATGCAGATCAACGAGTACCACAAGTTGTTGAAGGATTTGAAAGCTAAAAATATTATCTGTAAGAAAAATTTACTGTAGGCTTATTAATTGAGAAGCTGCTAGAATTTTGGAAGGATTACAAGACATGAGCACAAATAATTGCCGTTTGGAAATCTTATCACCTACATAATAATTGAAGAGGCTAACAAAAGCGAACTCAAAGCTACCAAAGCAAAGGAAATAGTTGCAAAAGCAAACTTAGGGTAAGATAAACATCACAACAAAATGTTTAAGAAAAATAGTACTTGTTTTGGTTGTGGAAAGCGAGGTCACCATGCAGTCCAACATTGGAAAAAAGTAAGAAATGGCAATCTTTCTAAACCAAAAGAAAATTTGGTTAAAGGAGATGTCATAATTGTTGTCATCATTTCTCAAGCTTATTTTGTGGTCAATGTGAAAGAATGAGTAGTAGACTTAGGTGGTACTATGTATATTTGTGTAATAAATAATGCCTTTACCTCCTACACTTAAGTAGAAGAAGGAGAAGAACATGTTTCTCTTAGTGATTCTTAAACTGCAAATGTTCTTGGTATAGGAAAAGTTCTTCTCAAGCCACATTTGGCAAAACTTTGGCTTTGTAATGGCATGCTACATGTATTAGAGTAAATTTAATTTCTATAGCTCTATTAAAAAAAGTTGGAGTTAAAGTGTCATTTGAATCTGACAAGATTGTAATGACAAAGAATAATATTTTTGTAGGCAAGGGGAATTGTAATCAGGGACTATGTATAATCAATATTTCTAAAAAAAATTAATAGAAATGTATCTTATTTTGCTTACTTGATTGATTCTATTAATATATGGCATGCTAGATTAGGACGTGTTGTTATTTCTTATATTAAGAAAATTCAATCTCATGATTTAATTTCTGATATTAATAATACATGCATAAATAAATATGAAGTATGTGTTGATGCTAAACTATCAAGGAAATCTTGCACTTTTGTTTATAGAGAAACTGAATTACTAAGTTTAACTCATTCTGACCTAAGAGATTTAAAACAATCTATGACTAGAGGTGGTAAAAAATATTATGTAAACTTTATAGATGATTATTCCACAAATACAAAAGTATACCAGGTTTGAAATAAAGAAGGTACCTTTAGTTTTTTTTTTTTTTTTTTTTTTTTTGATCCTATAAAACTAAAGTTGAAAATCAATTAAATAAGAAGATTAAAAAAGTTAGATCAAATAGAGGTGGTGAATATGTGTTGTTAAAATGGAGGAATAATGCATGAAATAACCCTTCTTATCCACTTGAATCTAATAGAGTAGTTGAAAGGAAAAATAAAACGTTAACAGAAATGATAAATGCTATACTTGTTATTTCTTCTGCACATGATAATATTTGGGGTGAGGCACCTTATGATAATATTTTGTAAACTTATAAAATAGAATTCTTTATTAGAAAATGAGTAAAACACTTTATGAGTTGTGGAAACGCTATCTACCTAATCTAAAATATCTAAAAGTGTGAGAGTGTCTTACTAAAATTATGCTGCCTGACACTAAGAAAAAAAAAATAGGTTCAAAGATGTCTGATTACATGTTTATTGGGTATGCTAATCATAGTGCTGCATATAGATTCATTGTTTTGAAAAGTGACGTGGTTGGTTGTAATACTATTATTAAGACAAAAATGCCAAATTCTTTGAACATAATTTCTCTTTGAAATATGAAAATATTTCTTATACACTTAATGTTCAAAATAATTTTTGAAAATATTTTTGAAAATTTAAGAAGAAATAAAAGACAAAGAAAAGAAAAATCATTTGGAAATGATTTTTACACGTACCTTATTGATAATGGCCCATTGACCTAGTCCGATGCTATTAATTCTTCTGATACTCCACTTTAGAAAGAAGCCATTAACATTAAAATTGAGTCTATTTGGTAAAATAACACTTTGGGATTTGGTAAGTTTATCTCCATGAGCTAAACCTACTGGTTATAAATAGATTTTTAAACAGAAATATAATTCTAACGAATCCATTGGCAAATATAAAACTAGATTAATTGCAAAAGGTTTTACTCAAAAACAAAATATTGATTATTTTAACATGTTTGCTCCTTTGGCTAGAATTTCTTCTATTCAAGTTTAAATTGATTTGGCTTCAATCTATAAATTTTTTATTTATCAATGGATGATAAAGCAGTTTTTCTAAGTAAGGGTTTAAAAGAAGAGATTTATACAATGTAACTTGAAGGTTGTGCTGTTAAAGGACAAGAAAATAAAGTTTAAAAATCACTTAAATCTTTATATGGTCTAAAACAAGCACCAAAATAGTAGCGTGAAAATTTTGATCATGTTTTGATTTGTGATGGTTTCTCATCTATTAAAGTTGATAAATGCATTTAAACTAAGCATGTTGATGATGAATGTCTGATTATTTGTCTATATGTGGATGACATGCTTATTTTTTGTACTAGTCTTAAGATAGTACGTTAAACTAAATATTTTCTAACTTCTAAATTTAATATGAAAGATATGGGTGTTAAAAAGGAAAGTTGATGGTATCATCTTATCACAAGAATATTATGTTGAGAAACTTCTTAAGAAGTCTGGATATTGTGATGTCACACCAATGAGTGCTCCTTATGATGCAAACACTCAACTGGAAAAAATAATTTTTTTGAGGTGATCCTACTGCTCAATCTAAGTATACACAGATTATTAGAAGTCTGATATGTTTAATGAACTTTTTTTTGACCAGGCATAGCTTATGCTGTGGGTGGATTGAGCAGGTATACACATAGTCTCAATCGTGATCATTGGACTATATTAGTCAGACTAATGACGTATTTGAAAGGTACCATGAACTACGATATTCCATATAGTAAATTTTTACTAAAATAGAAGGCTATAATGATGCTAACTGGATCTCAGATTTAGATGAGACAAAATTCACTAATGGTTATGTATTCACCATTGGTGAGTGTAGTTACTTGAAGATTGGCCAAACAAACTATTATTGCTAACTCGCAATGAAGCCAAATTTTATAGCTCTTGAATTGCCTAGTAATGAGGCCGAGTGATTGAGAAACTTCTTAGCAAATATTCCGTTAGGCATAAAACAAATACCTTTTGTGTCTATACACCATGATTGCCAAGTGGCAATAGCCATTGTTGCAAGAATAAGGCTTTTAATAGTGAAAATAGACACATTTGTTTGAGACATGATGTGATTAAGCAACTAGTAAAAGATGAAATTATATCCATTGATGATGTAAAGTTAGAAATGAATTTGGGCAATCCTCTGAATAAACCTTTAGGAAGAAATTAATTAATAAAACGTCGAGGGGAATGTGACTTAAGCCAATTTGAAAATTAACAAGTGATAGTAACCCAACCTTTGCGATTAGCGATCCCATGAATAAGGTTCATATGCGTAATAACAAGTTATTTATTAATCCTGTTGGCACTACTTATTCTGCTTCATTTCTAGGATGTATGTAGTGTTAGACTGCAATGAATGAAAGGATGAGCCAAAAGCTCTTAATGAATTTCGTATACCTTATAGATGGTGAATTTTAATGCAATATACACTTAACGAAATCACCCTATATGAGTATGGAGTGGTACCGTCCCCAGGAGATTGCAGCACAATCTCTAAAGTATTCATGAATTACCAGGCTTACGCATGGTTTATTAGTGCAAAACTGCATTGAGCAGCAAAAATTGTAGAGGTGTAATGTGATTAATAAGGTTCTGAATTACAATAAATAGCTTCTTGTTCACAGAAGCAAAACACTTCATCAATAATTTTGTATGATATGTCTTATTATTCAAGGATTAGTCCATAGTTTAAAAGACACTGGATTTGAAACATTTTTTCACTCATGTTTTAGCCCAACAAAATTGATTTCATTTCATAAATCCTTTTGAAATATGTGGTGGATTATTGTATATGTGACAAGTATTTCGAAAAGATAAAAATATCCAAATTTACATAGATATATGTTGACTTAGTTTATATCCATTAAAACTAAATCACTTATTTTAAAGCCACTAACTAGTATGGCTTTGTTTTTTCTTAAATTTTCTATGTCTTAATGTTCTTCTAATGTTATAATTATATATATCAGTCCTAAATGTAGTAATATATCTACACCTTTCACATTCTTCTACCTTTGTTTTTCTACTTTGGTTCTATTTTGATTCCTTTTAGATTATTGGGTTATTTTCAAAAATATTCTATTTTAATTCTTTTCATATTGTTGAGTTATTTTTAAAAATATAAAATCTTTTGCTGTTCCTTTACTCATGGAATTTCCAAAAAAGAGTCTAAAAATTATTGGAAGATTTTCGTATATTTATATTCTTGCGGTAAAATAATCCTTAAGGACAATGCCTATATTGCACGCCTTAAGTTTCATATCTTATCCGAATTCCTTTGGATAGATATTGTTTTCCAACAATTATTACATGCATATGTCAGAGAGATTGTTAGGACTATATTTAGTATTTATAACAATTTATATTTCAAAATCATGTATTTATGTATGCATATGTCAGAGAAATTGTTAGGACTATATTTAGTATTTATAACAATTTATATTTCAAAATCATGTATTTATGTATGCAAGTTTATAATTAAATTTTGTTAGAAGTTGGTTTCTTGCTTCAAACTCCAAAAAAAAAAAAAAAAAAAAAAATCAACAAATTCAAGATTTCTGCACAAATTACCATTGCCACCCCTCAAATACACCACTCATGCTATGCTGCAATTTGTTAAAAAAAAAAAACTTTATATTTTTTGGTGGTAACACTATCTCTAATTACGCTTATACGTTACTTCTCTTTAAAAAAAAATGCTTTTACAATCACCTTATGAATTGACCATGTAGTCGGGCATACATTTACGGAATTTGAAAAGTTGTCTATGATTTTTTAGACATTAATCCTATTTGAAGTTAAACTATTTTTACACAAAATTTTTATAGTTTTACTAGGAAAAGTTTGCTAAGTAAACTTGGTGGATTGCATATAATTCCTAAGCTTAGTTTGATTTCTTAATCCTTTCATTTTCCTACAAATTGGGTTGAAAATTGTACTAAGTGTTTTTTTCTACAAAAAAAAAAAAAAAGATATATAATTGTGAAGAAAACATAGAATTAAAACTCTTATCATTGAGAAGATGCTCCTAGAGGGTTTAAAGGTTCATTAAAAAAAATTAACCATAACATCTTTCTTATTTTTCGAGGAGAATATTTATGAGTTATATAGCAAGTGTAGTTTAAAATTTTAATAATTCTAACTGACTTAGAGCGTAGAAGCATTAGTTCCTAAGAAATAGTGATTCAGAAATTCTACCTTCTAGTGAGATTAAATTATAGTTACATGAAGAACTAATAGATACTTAGAAAAAGTTATATGAAGAAAACATTAAATAAAAAAATATATAAGAATTAGCCCAAAGTTTACAAATAAAAAAATGGGTGATGTTAAATGAATTTCAATTTTAACTTTTTTACACTATAAAAATGTAATATTTATTATGAGAGAAAATATAATATGAAAATATAAAAGTAGAGTGCACCTAATATACATATATATGTATATTTTTAACAAAAATTAATGATTGGTTTTTAATATTATTTAGATTTAGTAGCCTACTTTTGAGAACTGAGTGGGGGCAAATGACCATGAAATATAAAAATAAGTATGTATACAAAATATTACATTTGCCTTCTTTAAAAAATGTAAGTAGGTGTAATCAAAAAACTTCTTGTGATATAAATTTCTCCTAAATAAGGTTTCACAACGACTATTTTTTTGTGGAAAGTTATATCTGACTGTTTATATATATATATATATATATATATTATATATTTATGTATCAGGACTTTCCTGAGAATTAAAAAAATTAATTTTTCTAGTATAATTGAACTCTTTTTTTCTTTAATATAAATTTTAGTTTAATTAATTATAAGAAAATTAATTATAAATTCAAATTATTTAATTATTCTTTGGATTTTGTATTTAAAAAATGTTAGTGTTTATGATGTATAAATAATTTTTAAGATATATAATTGTTTATTTTTTAAAATGTAAGAAATTCATTTTTTTATGTCTTATTTTTATGATCATTTATTTATTTTTTTAACTAATAACAATTGTGAGAAATCTTATTTAGGCTGCGTTTGTTTTGCTAAAAATAAAAAAAAATTTAAAATCTCTGAAAAGTTTTAAAAATTATTCATTTTTTATCTAATTGCACGAATTACGAACCTACAACTTATTTTATTTTATCTCATTTTTTATCACTTCAAACGTTCCCTTATTAGGTTGAATAAAAATTTCTTATTTTTATTCAAATTTTGTTTAGAATTATTTTATTTCTAATTTTTTTATAATTTTTTAATAATGCTTGCCCATAGTTTTTGAAAAAGGGAGGGTTTTTATCAACCTTAATATGCGTTTATATTTTTTTTAATTTAAAAACGTATGAATGTCTCTGAACTATTGAAATAAAATTTATAATGACTCCAAATTTAATATTTGGGAGCTGATGTCAGCTCCGAATTTTAATTTTTCTCCCCCGAACAAAGTAGGGGTTTTTGGAGGCCGGTCACTATTTATGCACTTATAAGGATTTAAGTCATATCCAAAAAACTTGTTTGTAAATAAGTCACACTTGCAACAGAAAGACAAAAAAGGACATCACGCAATTTTCATCACATTTCAAAATTGTCAGTTTTATCCGAAAATAGTGTACACTTCACTCATAACTTCCGTGACTTTCCATCTTCTTTACAAAGCAAGAAAAATCGATTTTTGGAAACAAAATCAAAACTGTTTGGGAAAAACTTAATTTCACGACTTTCCATCTTCTTTACAAAGTTAGCAAAATTGATTTTTGAAAACAAAATCAAAACTGTTTGAAAAAACCTAATTCCGTGACTTTCCATCTTCTTTACAAAGCAAGCAAAACCGATTTTTGGAAACAAAATCAAAACTATTTGAGAAAAACCTAAATCGATCATCATTCCTAAGTATATTTATTTTTTTTATTTTGAAACAGTATCGGTACTGTTTTGAAGATATCTCAAAATACTAATCAACTCCATGAATTTCTCTTGTCCAAAACTTATCATCTGCTTATAATTCATGGTGCTATTTTGAAGACAGTACCGGTACTGTTTTGAAGACAGTACCGATAAAACAGTACCGGTACTCTTTTGAATCGGTACTGTTTTCATACTGCCTAAAAAACATCAATCGATACATAATACAAACCAACGATACGAGCCAACATCATCATATTTTTTGAAACAGTACCGGTACTGTTTTGAAGATAGCTCAAAACGCTAATCGACCCCATGGATTTCTCTTACCCTTAAAACTCGTCATCTGCTTATAATTCATGGTGCCATTTTGAAAACAGTACCGATAAAACAGTACTGGTACTGTTTTGGACCGGTACTGTTTTCATATTGCCTAAAAAACATCAATCGATACATAACAAAGACCAACGATACGAGCCAACATCATCATATTTTTTGAAACAGTACCGGTACTGTTTTGAAGATAGCTCAAAAAGTCAATCGGCCCCATAGATTTCTCTTGCCCTTAAAACTCGTCATCCGCTTATAATTCATGGTGCTGTTTTGAAAACAGTACCGATAAAACAGTACCAATACTGTGTTGAAAACAGTACCGATAAAACAGTACCGGTACTGTTTTGGACCGGTACTGTTTTCATATTACGTAAAAAACATCAATCGATATATAACACAAACCAACCATACGAGCCAACATCATCATATTTTTTGAAACAGTACCGGTACTGTTTTGAAGATAGCTCAAAACGTTAATCGGCCCAATAGATTTCTCTTGCCCTTAAAACTTGTCATCCGCTTATAATTTATGGTGCTGTTTTGAAAACAGTACCGATAAAACAGTACCGGTACTGTTTTCATACTGCCTAAAAAACATCAATCGATACATAACATAAACCAACCATATGAGCCAACATCATCATATTTTTTGAAACAGTACCGGTACTGTTTTGAAAATAGCTCAAAACGCCAATCGGTAAAATCAATCCATGAAGAAGATAGGCCAAATAAGTTCTATCTTCTTAATATCTTCACGACTAAAACTGTAAATAATGAAATTGAAAATAAGGAAAGAAAAAAAAATGGAAGAAGCGTGATTCTTGGTAAACATATCTTCACGTGATTCTCGGAATTCTTGGAAATAACTTGTGTAACTTTGTTATAGAAATAAAGGATATTATCGGTATATTAGAAACTATATTTAAAACAAACTCGTGGGACCCACTCAAAAGTGTGACTTAAATACAAAACTTTCCACATTAATGTGACTTAAAAGCAATACTTTTTTTTGGGTGTGACTAATAGTTTTAAAAGATTACAAAGTATGACTTGGATATAATTTTTCGAACAAAGTACGGTCTCGATCGTTGTTTGCGGCCCAAATGTATTCCAACCTTCACAGTTTGGGCCTTCTCCTGGATTGCGTATGCCCGAAGGCACGACTCGAAGTCTCTAACTTGGAGCTAAGGACCTGTTTGGTACATCTATATTTTTATTTATTTATTTAATTTTTTTTTTTTTTTGGAAATAAAACAATGATAAATTTGATGCGCCATCATTTTACCTAAATAAAAATTTTTTTATTTTTATAATTCAAACAATTTATATACGTGTGTGTTTAATATTTTCTTCAAAAAATAATATAATTATATAAGTTAGTTAATAATGTAAAAATTGAAAGTAGACAATTTAATGAATTTAAATTAACGTAATAGTTAAAATTAGTAAAAAAAAATATAGTAGTTTAAGATTCGGATTTGTCATTAAACTTACTTTTGACTTATGCGAGCATTAATTTCTCTTTACTAATGTCTCCAAGTCAAATTTATTTTTTAATGAAATTAATTTTGTGAGACATTTTGGGAAATAGTGAAAAGGTTTCGCCAAATCCTAATATTATTTCTATCAATTTGACATTTAAATATTTTATAGATACTTGCAATTTATGAAATCAATACTAAGAGTCCGTTTGACGCGATATAAAACATTAAAAAAATTTTAAAATTTTTAAAAATCTTCAAAAATTATTCATTTTTATTTTACTGTATAAATTACAAACTTACAAATTATCTTTTTTTTGTCACTTCAAATGCCTCCTAAGATTTAGTGAGACTCGTCGGGAGTTCACTATTCCCTAGATACCCAAAAACCCCAAGTTAAATCAATGAAATTACTATTAAGAAAGTTTTAACTTTTTAGAATGTAATAATTTAATAAAGAATCGTCACTTTGCACGAAATAAAAATTTTAATTCTCAATTACAAAATCATATATCCCTTACTTTCAAGTTTCAATTACTAGGTTCAGAGATTTTAAATTGATTCATTTAATTATCTACCACGGTAATTAGAGAGAGAAAATGTAATTAGAATACCTGACACTGTAATATTAAGACACGTTGCTAGAAATTAGAGGTGCTGACAAGAAATTACACCTCCAAGTGAGTGAGGGTAGCTTATATTTCAATCTTAAAATTATAAACAATGTACTTTGTGGAGTCAGCTTGACTTATCGTATAATGGATAACACGTTTCACCTCATAAATATTTAACGTAAATTGTTTTAGCTGTAGCAATTCGATAAACATAACTTTTGAGATTTTAGTAATAACTAACTCATACATGGTGAAATCCGAAGAGTTAACTCAATTGATAATATTTTAAATTTATTTTCCAGATATCACTAGTTCGAGTTTCGAGTCTCGTTAATATTGTTGGAGGGTTTACTTGGTCGAAAATTCTAATACTCAAAAAATTAGTTGAGGTGTGCGTAATACATCGTGGGTGGAATTGCGAAAGATGATATTGTATCCAGAGTTATTCTTTTGTTCTAATAAAAAAAAAAAAAAAAAGAGAAAAAACGGGGGACGAAGAAAATGTCAAGATAGATACATATTGGCTTCCTTTTCCGGATCTAAATTGAAAGAACAGAGGACACAAATGTTTTCCCGTGCAATAATTATTTATATAATTATATTATTTTTTAAAACATATAATGAGTGGCAAGACAACTGAGAAATAATGGTTATAATTAAAAACTATCAAATAATGCCAACATAAGCTTGATTATAATTCTGCAATTATGGAAGGATTAAAGGAGCCTAGTCGCGTGCCTTAAAATCAACAAGGTTTATTTTATTATTATTATTATTATTATTTGCTGCGCGCATGCTTTTCAAATCTCAACTAGTGAAGTAACAGTATAAATGACTAACAATCTTCTGAAACTCCATTTACACATGAATCTCCGATAGTTTTTTTTGTTTGTTAATAATATTATTATAGTGAAGAAATTAATTAAAATATGAACTCCTTTTGAAAATGAAGTTAGGAGCCAAACCGGACCTTATAAAGTAGGGCCGCAAAGTGCATCTGGTATGCGTGTCGCAAGCTATGGATAAGGTTATAGCCTGATCAATGCATGCAAATCAAATACTAATTGATCTCTAAATCCTTTTTGAACAGATTTGATGAAGCTGAAAATCAACCGATTTGGATTCAGTTGATGTTAATTTCGACATTAGAGTAGTCAAAACCAAATCTTTTTACAGTACTATGCAGATTAGGGAACGAATTTAATCTTAAATATATATATATATATATATTATTAGTACAAAAAAATATGTGGTACATCTCGTATTTACTTTCGAAAACAGGTGGTAATTCCTCGAACACAGAGCAAATGAAGGCTCTCTCTGTTTCCAATCTATGTTGGGTGTGAGAATTGTTTGGTTGAAACCTCAATGAGTTGATTTTGTACTGACCAATCGATCTTCCATTCCCAAGCACTGATGCGCCGAACAGCTATAAGCTCGGCCCCGAGCACATCCATTCCCGAGCACTGACCCACCGAATAGCTATGAGCTCGACTCCGAGTGCACCTCGTCCCCTGATCTCATTAATTTGGCTCAACCGTAAGAGGCATAAATACTAGTTTAAATGTAATTATAAATACGATATTGTAATTAATTTAGTTTATTTATTACAATATAATTGATTCAATTAGTTTATTATTTAACAAATGACTGACCGATACTTTGAATAGCTATGAGCTTATCCCCTAACCTGATCATTACTTTATTTGTTCTTTCAATTTATAAATAATTCACGTGATATACTAAATAAAGTACATTTGTTATTGTCAACAGAACTCTTATACTTCATACAATTATTCTTTTGAACTTGAACTGACTTAAGCATTCCTTGGTCAGGGACATTCTCTGACCATTCTTCCTAATATTCCTTTGTTTTATAGGTGTTATAAGGTGGGTTCTGTTAATGTGGTAAAGGTGAGTTCTGTTAATGTGGTAATAACACGAGAAAATATTGTTTATTTCCGCACATATATCAATAGTGTTATTAACACTAGACTCAATTTAATTACTATTAATACAAATTCTCACGAGTTATGCGATTTTTGTTTTTATTTTACTAAATCAAGCTCATATAACTCAACAAAATTCACCAAAACTTATAAAAAATTATAAAAAGTTATAAAATTTTTTCAATTTCTTCCAATTAAATTTTATCACGTATCACTTTTATATCAACATCTTTTATTTATTTTTTACCATTCAAACACCACTATCAATTAATTTTGTTTTAGAATATTGCATGATAAGGACTGACCACACTTACGTAATGAAGGATCTGACTCGATTTAACTATACATAAATTTCACTTAAATTATATATGTGATTTTGACTTTGTGTATTTAATTTTCATAAGTTCAAAAAACAGGTAAGGGAACTCTTTTGTGATTTGGGCTTTGTATCTACACTAATAACACCCGTTATTATTAAATAACCGAATTAATCATAAGGAATAATTAGAATATCCTTCAAACAATCGCATCAAATTATATTATATATATAAAATAAAAATATAAAATGTGCAAATTATTTTTATTTTACATATATATTTTCTAATATATATATTAATTAAGAAAACAAATTTAAATTTCAGAGAGATTGCTCCCTAGTTTATTTTTTTAACTCCAAAAAAATATATATATATATATTTACTGGCGGTGTTTTCTTGAATTAATTATGAATTTTTTTAAATTTCTATTTTTACCTCAAAAAATATTTGTATTAGTAGTGACTAAAAAAGCTTTTAATCTAAATTTTTTTTTCATCCTATAGCTTCAACCACTTAAAAATTTTAAAAATCATATACCATTGTTTGAAAAACACCAATAGTATATAAAAAGTTTGGGATCGATTTTTTTTTTTAATATGACATCAGTTTAAGAAAACACAACTAATTAATACAAGTTTCTATATTAAAACAAAATTTAAAGTATAGACTGACTTTCTTAAAATTTAAATATATTTTTTAATTGTTATGCACACTAAAAGAGTCATATAATTTTATTTGAAATTATAAAATGAAAATAATCTATTTGTTTCTATTTTATATACATAATATAATTTATTTGAATTTATTTCAAAGGTATTTTAATCATTTCACATAGTCAACTTAGTAAAAAATTATTTATTAGGAAAAAATTTAATATCAGTAGATGTTGAAATGCAAAATCTAAACTATAAAAATTTACCTCCCCAATTATGAAATCTATAAGAACCAGCTGCATAAAATCAAAATTACGAAAGTGTAGATGAAAATTACCTTATTACTCTAATAAGGTTTAGTAGGATGAAATAATAATCCAAACCACTTGAAATTCTCTCTCCTTTTTCTTATATATATATATATATATATATATATATATATATATATATATATTTGTTGTCTTTAGTTTTTAATGAATTTGTAAAACTATAAAATATACCACCCATAGAATCAAATTATTTTCCATTATGGCTGTGTTTGACTGTGAGATGTAAAATATGAAATTGGATTATCAATTTTGCGACTCCCGTAAATATCTTATTTGTTTGTTGTCTAGAATGGAGGATATATATATATATATATATATATTACAAGTATGTGGTATTTTATATTTTTATTTTTTAACTTTGTTTTTATTTAAAGATTTAAAATTATATCTCTATTTAATTCCATATTACACATACAAACATAAAAAAAAAAAAATTTATTTTTACATTATATTCGACCTCACGTATTATTTTATAATTTTGTTTTCCATTGTCTTATCATCTAGTCCCCGTTTGGAGTAAGAAAAAATAAGATAAATTGAGATAAAATGTGAATTGAAGTTAATTTTGGCGCAATTTTTTTTTTTGAAAATGCGCAAACTGTGGGAACGGCTTTTCAAATCCGTTCCCACGGATTCAAAAAAATTCACAAAAAATAGTGACAATGGTACTTGTTTGAAAGCTCTCGACATGAAAAATATGATTGTATAAAAAATTTACACATTCGGTTAACCTATTTCTAGATTTTTTTATTTTTTTAGCGAAATATTGAAATTTTTTAAAATTAGTGATGGCGGAAAAATTAAATATAAAGATGTTGGATATTTATAGAAATTTTTAGAGGTTTACCTTGATGCCAAATGGAGCCCTAATCAAACTCAACTTTCGCGTGTAAATTCAGTCAAATATATAAGTTGAATTTGTCTCCTTGTATTATCATAAGGGTAAACCTCAAATAGACATGTACGTCTAGGGTTCATGTCGAAATCAAAGGGAAGGTAACGGAAGTTAGAAAGGGGACAACGCAATTGAAGGGGAGGCGCGGTCGGCTTGTCGACGAGTTGGATGGACCCGGCCCAGTCACCACCATGCATGGACTTTGCAAGAGATAAGGTACTGATGCATTAAAAAAAAAGGCTAATTTTTTTTTGTTGGGTACTAGTTAATTATTAAAAAATTAATTTTTTTTTTTGTGTTTCAAAAGAAAAAAATTAATTTTTACTAATTAATTTTTAATTTTCTGTTAATTTAATAGTTTTGCTCTTCATAATTTCAAAGAAATTTAAAATGTAAGAGTATAAATTTGATTATTTGAAAAATAATTACAAAATTGAGTAATTAGAAACTGTGATTTCTCATGCGGAGCCTTAAAGAGCAAAGCGTGCAACAATAATTTCATTATTCTAAGCTGTGTTATAAAACAAAACAAAACAAAAGATTGAGTTAATTATTGGTTTTAAATTAGACAAAATTTAATGAAAATTGTAATTATTATAAATATTTACTTGAAGAGTTAGAAACTTAATTCACCATAAATGAGCGCTATTAATTTTTTTCTTTCAAATATTGTTAAATGTTAAATAATTTTATAAACTTTAAATAACTTTGTAAACTAACTCGTAAATTTTGTATCACCTATGTCATAGCTTAAATCTCCCATATCACAGCCTTAATGTCCATATAAAAGCTTGTTTTCAAAGTTTAGTTGCACCATGGATTCTTCTAATATGATATTCTAAACTCATTTCGTCGGGCTTTATATTGGACCTTGTTGATATTTGAGTCTTCTCCCTTCACATCACTCTACCCTTTCGCATGAATGGGGTTATAGCAAAGTTTCAAATTCAATATCGCTAATATCGTAATTTTAATTTTCAAGATGAGTTAGACTTATAAGTTCTTTTAACATATTCAAAAGTCCAATTTAAATACGTGAATTGAACTAATATGCGAAAATTCAGAATTTGTAATCAATTGGAGTAAAAGTAGATACGATTTTTAGATCAATTGAGATAAAAAGTAAGAAAATAATTAATTGACTGCAGAAATATTATTTTTAAATAAATTGAAGCAAAAGTGCCATTACTAAGTAAATTGAGACAACATAGAGTATAAGTGTAATTTTTTAGATGAATGAGGACCAATACTTCAACTAGGCCTTATATGGATCCACCATTGGTTGAACTCATATTCTATACCTTTATATTTGATTTATTATGTAGATTTCAAAAAATAAAAGAATCTATCATCTACCTCAGCTTTTCTAATTTTTCTTTTATTTATTATTTTTATCTAAAATAGAGATAATGAGGTATTTAGGGGGTTACATTATCATCTTAGTATATTGTTTTTATTTTAGAAATTGTTATATATAGCGTTTCCTTAAATTTAAAAAATCACTGTAATATTCTATCTCATAAGTTAAAATTTGTAGAATCTATTGCATTAAGAGCACTTTTAAATATAGAGTATAAAAGTTGATTTGAATGCTCCTAATACATTAATTCCCTATTATAGAATAGATTTTAAAAAATATATTTTCATAATATAACGCTATCTTGAATAGAGAATTTGTAAAATAGAGAGATATCCTATAATATTTTCGATCGTGAACTAAATAATATAAGGTAGTTGGAAAAAAGAATTTATAAAATAGAAAATTATATATCAATTTGTGGCACAAGTGTGCATAAATTTTTTTTGATGGCTCAGGATGTTCGAATTAACTGTATGGGTTGAGTTTATTATAGATCTAAAACAATCCAAACTGAAATTTATTAGGTTGAAAATATAAATCTAGAACTAAATCGAATTAACTCAATTTTGATCATGTGTCAGTTTAAGTTCACAGTATATTAATACCTTTATATGCCTTTATATATAAAATAAAAATTTTAAATTAAGTTTGAGTTGAGTTTATAAATTTTTAGACCCATAATAAGACTAAAAATTTTTGGATTGGCAATTTTTATATTTAGATCCGATTTCATCCCTAATTGTAACTAAATCAACCCAAATCAAAATGAGAGAGTTGTGTCGAATCACAACAGTTCCAAGTTTTCTTTTTTTTTTTTTTTTTCACACTCCTACTCTGCAGTGTTCTTTAAAGTAATGAATTGATCAGATTCTGTCCACCGACCCCATGGATTCGCCCACCTCGCTGAATTGACCAATGGAATATTATTGTCATGACTTGTTTCAAATTAAGGAGATCCCTTCCGCCAGTCGCTGGCTCGTGGTTGGAGATGTTTCTTGCTGTTGCCGCTCTCTTTTGCTGCTCCATGCGTCAGTGCAAGGGTTAATCACTACCCAATTAAGTATCTCAGAAAATTATGAATATATATGTATATGGCTAGAGCCGATCTATATACTGTTAGAAAAACAAAATTGAGATGACCATAGATAAACAATAAATAAATATAAAAAAGAAAAATTATCAAGAAAGTGAGAAGTTTAGGTGTAAAATTAAATTTGCTGTTCTTAAAAATGATCAATTTAATTGGATTAGGAAAATTAATATTTAAATTAATGTCAGCTTCCGAATAATTAAGTAAATAAATGCATTTAAACTGTTAAATTTTAATCCAGGTGTTTTTAACCATTCTACTCGTCGTTTTCTCTTTTTTAATTCAATTGGGTGTCAACTTTTTTATCGTTGCATTTTTTAATAGATTATTTCATGTCATATCTGATTTCAAATTACATTTTTTATCTTACTAACTAAGCATAAAAAAAAAAGAAATCTCTTATAAAAATTAATCAAATATTATATCTATTTTTATATATTATTTATGATATTATTTATTCTTTGTGATTCAATCTCTCGAACAAATGTCATAGGGTAGCAGTTTGAAGGACGGGCTTTACACGCAGGCATTCACATTGTAAGATAGCAAACACGAACCACTCTTTTTCATCGTGTCCCCATCTGTATGAAATAAAATAAAATAAAATAAAATAAAATAAAATTTTATAAATTTTTATAAACATAAATTACGAGATAATAAAATTTAAATTATTCACTCATTACACGAATTATGAAATATTTATTTTTATAATTTTATTTTATTTTATACGTTTTTATATAATTTTAATCACACCTTATGTATATATATATATATATATGTTGATGTCCAATTCACAACTGAATCCCTGTCAAGTGACGCCAGCAGCGTCCCAAGCCGTTCCAGTGGCCAAATGAAATGATTACACAATCCCCCAACATTTTGATCTCATCATTTACAATATCCTGGGCAATAATTCCACACTTTAGGCCAAAAACAGGTTGGAATCGTATGATTTGCATCATTACCATAACATGTGAGCTTCCTACAGCTGAGCCTTGGTTTCAAAGGAAACCGGAGACCCAAAGTGGCCCTACCCTAGCTCTAGCTCCTACCCTTTTGAGAAGGAACCTTATAAGACCTGATAGAGCTTTTTTTTTTTGACTGCACCCATCACGAGGCGGGGTTGGCTTGACCATCATCATCTGGTGGACCCCGGTCGTTAATGTGATGCTTCATTTTAGGCCGTTTGATCTTATTCTCTCCTATTACTGTTTTTGTTGACCTATTAACGTTTGAATTTATGGGGTCCGTTTAGTAATATTTTTATTTTTTTATATTTTTAAAATTTTATAAATTGATAACAGAAATATATTTGTTAAATCTGTTTATGTTTTCTTATTTTTAAAAAATAAAAACTTAAAAAAAACATAAATAAGAAAAATGTGTTTTTATTCTTTTTTTTTACTACAAACATTTTTTTAATTCTAATACTTTATCAATTTTTGTTACATTATATTAAAATAAATTATTTTATTCAAATATTTTATTAAATTAAAATTATTTTTAATAAATAATATAATTAAATTAAATTAGCTACTTAAATTAATAGGAAATATATATTATTAATTTATTTCTAATAAATCATAAAATAAAATATTAATCTAATTAAATTAAATTAATATAAATATATTTTATTAAATTATTTTTAATAAATATTATAATTATATTATTTAATTTAATTTAATTTATTTAATATGAATTATATTTTATTCAATTATTTTTAGTAAATAATATAATTAAATTATAGCTAAATATAACTGGATTAAATGATATCATACTTATATTTTATTCAATTATTTTTAATTAATAATATAATTAAATTAAATTAAATTAATATAAAATATATTTATAAAATTCAATTAATTTTTAAAAAATAATAAAATTAAATATTTTATGAAAATAAAATATTAATAATTGTAAATAAAATTATATTTTCAAACGTAATTTTAGTTTTAATTTCAGAAAAAAATGACAAAGGAAAATAAAAAACAAAAAACATAAACTTGTAAGTAAACAAATAAAAGTATTTCCAAACGACCCCTAAGTATACCAATTTATACTTATATCATAATAATGTGTCCTATTTAGATAAAAATAATTTATTAAATTATATTTTTATTACATAAATAAGACAATCACATCGTTTTGATAATATTTTTTGGTGATTTTTTTTTGTAAAAAAAGTATTTTTATAATTAATTTATTTTAAATTCAAATAAAAATTGTATAAATTTTAAATTATGGCATATCTGTCTCCCACTAGCTCCGTTTGGGGCTACACAAAATAAAATAAAATTCTACAAATCTCTACAAATACGAATTACCAGACAGTAAAATTTAAATTCTTCATTTACTGCACAAATTACGCGATATTTACTTTTACAATTTTATTTTATTTTATACACTTTTATATAATTCCAAACACACCTATTTATATTACATTTTATTTCAGCAAATCACATTTCTCAACCCTGTCAATCTAAGAAGTTTGAAATTCGAAGAACGTGATAGCTTTCATTGCTTTGTACGTGCTCGAATGGTCCTATCACCGGTCACCCACCACCATGCTTATTAGGCTTCCAAAATTGCATGTCTTCGCCTTCTTCACCTTTTGAGGGGGTGTTTAGTTAGTAAAAATTTGATTAGAAAGTATAGTATTAACATAAAAATTTGATATAAAAGTGATATATAATAAAATTTAATTTGAAAAAAATATAAAAAATTGATAAAAATTGATAAATTTTGGTTGATTTTATCCAACCAAACACCTCACGAGAGTTTGATATTGGCGGTATAAAATTTGTCCCACCTAAAATTGAAATCCCAAACTCATACCTAATTCAAACTTGAAACAAATGTGACTTTCAAATTTCAATTATTAGAGAATTGATTCCATGCAACGAATTCCCCCCCCCCCCCCTTTTTTCTAACGATTATAATTCTATCACTTTGTACGTAACATTATTACCTGAAAATTAGAAAGGGCTCGTAACGCAGCAGATTTTTAAGTTCTATGACGAAATCTACTTTTGAATAAGTTTGGTGGGTTTGTTCTCCAAAATTTAAACGAACAAAGGGGAAATAAATTTAGATCAAAATCAAAAGCAACATTAGCTCGATCGATCGGATAGATAAGCCATAGCTTGAACCTCAAGTTTTCCACTTAACATGCTATTGAGTTATCCAACACGATAGGGTCTTTAAAAAGTGTTCTCTCTAATGTGATAGGGACCATTGTTTGCTTTTCTGGTCCCGTTTGATGCATTAAATTCTGTCAAAACTCATCAACTTTAACTAATTTTTTTGTACTTTTTTCTAATCAAATTTCTCCATATATCATTTTTATGTCACATCTTTCTACTTTTTTTGTATTTTTTGGTCAACTTTTTTTCAATCAAACACACCATATATATATATATATATATATAAAACACTGCCACTGGTGCTGCATGCATGCATATGGTTGGTATATATATATCTTAAATGTCTAGAAAAATAACAAGCCCAAACATTAAAAATATTTTTTGGGCTGTACAACATTATCATTGTGCTAATGATCATTTACCCGAAGGGATAAACAATCCACGGTTGAATAGAAAATTCTTTAATTTCTTGAAAACTATTCCAAATGAGTCGATAGATTAATAAAAATGAATCAAACAGCTTGTATTTGGTGTAGTGGAAGCGAATATTTAATCAAGTTACTTGAATGCGGT
Organism: Vitellaria paradoxa; assembly: GCA_019916065.1. Taxonomy (NCBI): domain Eukaryota; kingdom Viridiplantae; phylum Streptophyta; class Magnoliopsida; order Ericales; family Sapotaceae; genus Vitellaria; species Vitellaria paradoxa. The sequence goes on from CM034240.1 coordinate 39,269,982, forward strand.
TCGATTAAAATTCAACTCGAAATCTTAGGTAGCATTTGTCTTATTTTTTTATTTTCTGTTTTACGTATTTTATATTTTAAAAATTTTTAAATAAGAAAATAAAAAATGTTTTATTTTTCTTACTTTGAGATTTTTCTTATTTTAAGTTGAAATGCTCAAGATAACTTTTTATCATTTTTTATTTTATGTGTAAATTCATTTTTTGTTTTTCAAAATAAAATTTGAAAACGTAAGTAACCAAATGTGTTTTACCTATTTTCCTTATTTTTAAAAGTATATAATAACAAATATGCTCAAAATAGAAAATAAAAAATAAAAAATAAATGAAAAAATAAACTAAATGACACTTAAACAAATCAAATTTGAACATAAGTAGGCTCCGTTTGGAGTTTTTTAAAATAAAATAAAATCCTATAAATTTCTACAAATACGAAATACGAAATAGTAAAATTTAAATTCTTCACTACTACACAAATTACGAGATATTTATTTTTACAATTTTATTTTATTTTATACACTTTTATGAAACTCCAAATTCATCAGTAATTTTAAGTCCGACGTGATCTTCAAACTAATTAATTTGAACGACCTACTGCCCGTCAACTCGTTCACACGAATCACACCTTTTTGGTCGAGTCTTATTTCTCTGTTACCTTTCATTTCTTTTTGGTAAGTACTCCCAATTACGGTTTTGTTTGTTTTATCGTGAAATATTTTTTTAAAATTAAATATTTTACCCGTATTTAAAAAAAAATTAATTTATAAAAACCTAAAAATAAAATAAACATTTTACATCAAACTAACTAAAATTAACTCACCTTTGTTTATATTTTAGCCATGCATGAAAGATTGTGCTGTTGTCCTACATTTTATCTTTTCCTTTTTCTTTTTTTTTTTAATTTTTTTTCCCTTCCTTCCTTGGTGAAATTTACACAGGTAGGTACGACTGGGTAAGACATATGGACATGCAAGATGGTTCCCTAAATAATATAGAAATCAAGGGAACGTGATCCGTGGTTTCCTACGATTGTGCTAAAAGAAAGTGAAATAATGCTGTCTGTGAATGAATATATATATATATATATATATATAGGGCTGTTTGCACATTCTTTGTCCATGGGAACTGTCAGTTGTACTTCTAAGTGTAGGCAGCCCCTTGCTTTATTTATAATATAACTCAAAAATTAATTGATCATTAGTACGTACAGTCTTCGATTTAGGAGATTGAACATTAAATATATATATATATATATATATATGTATAAGCCAGAAGGCTGACTGTCAAGATCTGAAAACGCCCAGATAATTAATATGGTTGATATATTCACAGCTCCAACTTCTATTTTATAGTTGTAGAAACACTCTAGTCTTTGAATTCTTTTACCCTTATGTATACGTAAGGTATGTTTAAAGCGATAAAAACTGAGGTAAAATAAAATAAAATGAGATAAGTTATGAATTTATAATCCATGTAATAAGATAAAAAATAAATAATTTAAAAAAAAATTTTAGAATTTTTTAGAATTTTTTTTTTATTTTTTAGCACGTCAAACAGTACTATAATAATTTGGAATTCGAGATGAAAGATAAGAAAATTCCCTCCTAAACTCCTGCATTTAAGGTCTATTTGGCAAGATATAAAATATTGAAAAATTTTAAAAATTATTAAAAATTTCTAAAAGTTATTTATTTTTTATGTTATTGTGCGAATTACGAACTTATAAATTATTTTAAATTATTTCATTTTATCTTTTTTTTTTATCACTCCAAACCCCTCTTATTATACAAGAAATTAAAGTTCAAGGTTGGATGTTGACATTTCGATTGAAATAACTCTATAAAAGAAGTTGCATCTATCAACAAATACATGAACGCCTTCGTTTGATAATGTACAACATCACTCCCAAAACAAAGAATGACTTGATGGGGTGTATATATTTCTCTTCCTATAGTGTTGTTATACAACTAGAATACTCTATGTATAAAAATAAAAATAAAAAAATCAAAATAATGTGATAAATTTGTAGGCTACTGTTGTGACATCAGAACGATGGAATAGCAAATTTCAAATGTTTCAGATATTTGTTTAGCAATCCTAAATGATGATTTTAATTATATAATATTAAATACATTCATGTATCTTAATTTGTAAAAATAAACGTGACATTCAACTTGAATAGAATTGCACAAAGTGTTAATTATGGTGCCCGTTTGGTGCATCAAAAAATTTTAAAAAATTTTAAAAATTTCAACTTTTTCAAATTCTAAAAAAATTCTATTTTTTTTTAAATTATCAAAATCCGTTGGAACAAATTAAACTGGTGCGTTCCAACAGATTTTGCTAGATTTTTTTTAAAGTAGAATTGACATTTGTACCAAAAGATTTTACAAAACTCCAAAAACTTTCAAAATTATCTACTAAAATTTTGGTACGTGTCACTTTATATAATTTTTAACAACTTTATATCAAATCAAACACAAATATTTAATTATTATTTCAAAATAACTTTTTACATTCTAAACTCTAACAAATTTTATTTTTATTTTTTTGACTCCAAACGTACCCTATATTTGCCAATCTAGCCAAACCAAATTATCAGGCTAATCTCATAAAGATTTGATGTGACGATGAGGTGTTTGATTGGTAAAAAAATATAGTAAAAATATAAAAATTTAATATAAAAATAATATGCGATAAAATTTAATAAAAAATATAAAAAATTAATAAATATTGTTGAATTTTAATTAATTTTCACGGACCAATCACCCCAGTGTAAATTCACTGCATAGTAATGTTGACAAAATCAGACCGCAACATGCGGACAGTCCACTTCAGTACAGTGCCAGTGTGGAAGAGGATTCAAAGAGAGCGAGCACGTGGTCACCACAAGTGGAGACACGTGAGAAGAAGAGGGGAATTTATCCTTTGCTTGCCGAAGGCGAAACGAGAGGGGTCCATCTTGTAGCCACACCACTGTACTCTACTCTAGAGAGAGAGAGAGAGGGGGGGCTGGGGTCCACAAGTGGAGTGATCCTTGGGTTTTGCTCATTGTTTTGTTCTATCCGCCTCTCTTTATCGGGACTCGAGGACGGACCCAAACCCAAATCCAAATATTCTCTCTCTTACACCTATGTTCTGTCAGACGTGACTCCTCTGAATACGATGCCGTGATTTCTGACGGTAGAAAATCTACTTCCCTCCTATTATTATCCACGGATGTGGTTGTTTTTGAGTGAGTTTGGAGGGTGAGGTGTGATTGGATCAGAACCGTTGGATGTAGCAGCCAGCAAAGTCGCGATGTAGTCAAGATGAGACAGTAGACAGAGAGCGTGGTGGCCCACCTGAGCTGCCACCGATGGTGGTACCTATACCCAGCAGCTTGCTCGTTGCTCCCACCACCACCCCCTTTTTCTTCCTTCTTATTCACGAGTCTCTGCCCCCAAATCCATCCCATACAATTACAGCCCCCACCCCCTTCTCTCTCTCTCTCTCTCTCTCGCTTTCTCTCTCTAAATTGTTCACTCATTAGCAGTGCAAGAGTGAAATGCATTCTTCTTCTTAAAAGGGTTGGTCTGAGAAGTTTTGATCACTTTGCTCCATATAGTCGAACTTTGCGGAATGGGTCTTACTTCTCTGCAAGTTTGCATGGATTCATCAGATTGGCTACAGGTATCTTGTAATGGTTGCAGCTTTTTTTTTTTTTTTTTTTTTCTCCCAAAGTTACAATTTAAGCATTTGATCATGAATAACTTCTAATAAGAAGGTATATATGAAAACAACTAGCCGAAATAGATATATATATATATATATATATATATATATGTATGTATATTGCCTGTAATTCAATGTGAAAGAGTCTAGCTAGCATAAGTAATATGACAATTAAGACAAAGGTACTGTTGGCAACTATATGTTGAGCATTCGCATTACTTCTAATTATAAGGGGGAAGCTAAAAGTTATTTTGGAGTACCTTAACTCCTTTCTTAATACACAAAATTTAGACTCAAAGTTATGAAACATTTTTTCCACCAATTTAAGTGTGGAAATCACTATATATTTTAATATATTCAGCTGAGGTGGGCAATGGCATTGTGATGGAAAATGATTTGGTACATGCTTTATGTTTCAGGTATGTTAAATCCTATCACACATGTACACTTGTAATTGAGCGTATCTGAAATTGTGAGTGTTTTTGAGATGAGTCATGTGTCATGATCTTAATGGAGTGGAACATACCAAATAATTGCTCCATTCTGATTGATATCAGAAAGGACAAAGGAGAATATCTAGTACCATTGATAGCTAGTCCTTGCATTATTGTCTGTGATGACTCCATTCTGACACATTTGCCAATATTTGTATGTATATATATATATATATATATGTCAGGGCACAATTCATGAGGAGACTGGGATGGACATGGACTCATCTTCATCGCCCTCTGGCGACATGCAGCTCACGTGTTCAGCAAGGCCTCCCTTGATGATGGATCAGAGGAGGCTGATGATGAGGCCCCCACATGACCAAGCTCTCAAGTGCCCAAGGTGTGAGTCAACCCACACCAAGTTCTGCTACTACAACAACTATAGCCTCTCCCAGCCAAGGTACTTCTGCAAGACCTGCAGGAGGTACTGGACCAAAGGTGGGACCCTCAGGAACATCCCTGTGGGTGGTGGTTGTAGAAAGAACAAGAAGGTCTCTTCCAAGAAATCATCATCATCATCACCCTCAAATGATGATGATCATCATCAACCACTTAACAACACCCAAAACCACCACCTAGGATTATCATCATCAACATCTCACAATCCCACTGATCTCCAACTTTCTTTCCCACAAGAGGTCCAATTTCCTCACCTCAGTAATTTTCTAGAAAACCCTAGTTTCATGGAGAGTAAGTACAATTCCATGGTTGAAAACCCTATGCCTTTTAATTTTATGGGGAGTACTAATTTTGTGGGGGTTTTTGGTGATCAAATGAGCCATGGGTTGGGACCCAATTTTCATCCCACTTGCTCTCCTTTTGGAATGTCACTTGATGGGAACCCCACCACCACCACCAGTGGACACTTCATGGACACTTGCCAGAGGTTGATGCTTCCTAATTACGAGGATCAAAATGAAGTGGTTGATGTGAAGCCAAACACAAAGCTTTTGTCCCTTGATCATCAGTGGCAAGATCAAGGGTGTACTTCTGATGCTGGGAGAGACTCTTTTGGGTACATCAATGGCCTTGGAGTTGGATCATGGACTGGTTTGATCAATGGTTGTGGAACATCCACAACAAACCCATTAGTCTAAACTAATTGATCAATGGTCCAGAATTGGAGCCCGGATTGATCAAGAAATCGTACTTGCTTTATCTTTCTATATGCCTTTGATGGAAAGGTTTTTAATGTTTCTTTCTGTGAAGGTTTTGATCTTCTTCTTCTTTGAATTAACTTAGCCATTAGGAGTGTGAATGGGGAGATGTGAGAGTCCAAAAAAATGACTGCTTTAGTACCACCCTTGTGAGGTTGGCTGCCTCTTCCATCTTTCTATTTTATATAATATTATTGGTGCTGTGATCAATCTTACTTTATATATATATATATTTTTTATCTTTAAATAGGGTGTGTTTTGTGGAAAATATTCAAAAGTTTGTAGGATTTTGTTGAGATACGAGTAAGATTTATATATATATAAGTTCCATGAAAAATGTGTTACAGCTTGGGAGTATATTGTCTCTTCCTGATCTGTTGCATGATGATGATGGTATACATGGTATCTGCAGTGTGTTTGGTGGATTCTAATTATTAGTTATTAGTAACTTGTTGATAAAGTGCTCCTCCTGAATACTCGGGGGGTGTTTGGGACAATAAAAGAAGGAAGAAGCAGAGTTTCCGGGGAAAGCTACATTCTCTCGAGGCTTGTGTCATTGCATGTGACTTGCATGCTCTCTGTGTGCTAGCTTATGCTTGTTGGTAGAGGATTGCAGCTCTCTTTATTACTTTACTTCTACATGTTTGATATAGGGGTGGACATGGACTAGGTTAGACTGGGTTCGGGTTGGGTTTTTTTGGGTCAACTTTTTGAGTATCGGCCCAAGTTCCGCCTGGCCCAATATTGGGTTGAAAATTATGAACCAAAGCCCGTCCATTACTAGAAAATTAAAACTCAAGCTTGTCTATTGGACCGAACGATACAATGCAATTAATACGTGCATACAACACACATTCTGTAAATATAGATAATATATTTTTTAATCCCAGTTTGTAAAGCTATTTTTGAAAAAAAAATTGATAAAATTAAGTATATTACTTCTGTTATAATGAAAAAAATATATGAATAAAATTAAGCTAGAAAGAGAGAAGACTGAAGACTGAAGAGACGAAGAAGAGAGACGAAGAAGAAAGTGAGAGTGAGAGATACATACTTTGTATTATAGATTGAGAAGAGACGAAGAGCGGCTGAGTATTTGAGGTTAGGGTTGTGGGGGAGGGGGGAAAGAGGAAGAGTGAAGCTAAGGTTTGCGTGTTGGGAGGTGTGGGGCTAACTCACTTATTAATTTCGGGTCGAGCCAGGCTGTGATGCATGAACCCAAACCCAGTCCAAAAATAAATCGGATCTAAAAAATTGGCCCAACCCAATCCTATAACCTAAATTTCCAAACCCAAGCCCTACAAAATTTGGGCTGGACTGGACGGGTTTTTGGGCTAGCGGGCCGATATCCATCCCTAGTTTGATATCCTTTGTGCTCGGAACAACAACATTAATTTTTGAGTTCAAAAGAATTTCTACATTCTTATGTCGCTTTTACAGAAGGAATAGATCAACTAAAATTTCTCATGTTGAAACTTAATTGAATTTTTGTATTTTAGAAGATTGTAATACAACACAAAAGATCGATAAACATTCATAATTAATCCTCATGCTTTCTTACTTATTGACATGTCAATTATAGTAATTCCCTTATATTCGTTTTGCAATATTACGTGCGAAGCAATATAGCCTTAGGGGGTCTTGGAACAAGGTTAGAAGTTAAGAGTGTAAAGTTTTAATTTTGAATCATATTTATTTATTTAGAACCCGTTTAATAATGCCGTCATTTTTTATTATTGTTTTTCTATTACTGTTTTCTGTTTTTTATTTTCTGTTACTATTTATTTTTTCTGAAATGAAAACTAAAACTGTGTTGGGAAATACAAGTTCGTTTATAATTATTAATTTTTTATTTTAAAAAAAATTTAATTTTATTAGTTTTAAAAAATTAATAAAACTTAATAAAATATATTTTATATTAATTTAATTTAATTAATATAATTAATTAAATTAATACAGTAAATTATTTATTAAAATCATTTAATTCAATAAATATAAAATATATTAAATTATATTATTTATTAAAAATAATTTAATAAAATATATTTCATATTAAATAAATAATTAAATTAAATTAATTATTAAATTAAATTAAATTATTTATTTTTAAATTAATTAAATTATTTATTAAAATAATTTAATAAAATATATTTTATATAAATTAAATTAATTAAATCTTAAATACTTTAATTTAATTATAATATTTATTTAAAATAATTTGATAATAATTATTAAATTAAATTAAATTAAAAATTAATGTAATTTAATTATTTATTATTAATTATTTTATATAAATTAATTTAATTATTAAATTAAACAAATTAATTATGATATTTATTTCAGATAATTTAGCAATAATTAATTATTAAATTAAATTAATTAATTTAGTTTTATTATTTATTAAAAATAATTTATATTAATTTGTATAATTAATTTAATTTATTGAATTTAATTATATTATTTATTAAAATAACTTGTTTTAATAAAATATTTGAATAAAATAATTTATTTTTATACAATGTAACAAAAATAGAAAAAGTTTTAAAATTGGCAAAATATTGGCAACAGAAAAGTAAACCAGAGTGAAAACACTTTTTTTCTATTTACGTTTTTCCTGTTTATGTTTTCTTTTTTTTTGGAAAAAAAAAAAACGTAAACAGATTTATCAAACATGTTTCTGTTGCGAGTTTATAAAATTTTGAAAACATAAATAGAAAAATAAAAAATGAAAACGTTGCCAAACGAGACCTTAGTAGTGGGCATTAACTTATAACCTTTTAAAGGCTAATCATGTTTGAAAACTTAAAACGTCGATATAAGAAAAAAGCGAGTCTAAAAATAAAATAGTCATATTCTGTTCGATTGCTATTAGAGTTGAAATTCATTTAATTGATAATAAAAATATCGGTAAATATTTCTCAACATTTAAAGAAGCCCAAAATATAAATCTCAATTGAAAATGTGTCTAAGGGTAGAACGGTAATTTTTGCTCATGTTTATATTTGACCAAAATTGTCTTAATTAATAAGATATATGCCAAAAAAATATTTCTTATCATTTTATAAATCTTAGAATATAAATTTGAGTCAAAATGAGCCAAGGGGTAATAAATTTGAGAGAGAGAGAGAGAGAGAGAGAGAGAGAGAGAGAGAGAGAGAGGGGGGGATGATAACTTCCTACGAATATGAGATAATTGAATATCTTTTAAACCCTCTTACTCTAGCAATTTTTACTTCCTCGTTACCCCAAACCCGCGAAGGTTAATTGACATTTAAACATTAGAAGAGAGAAATTTTAACCATTTAAACATTAGGTTAGGAGTGGCCATAACTCGCTAAATTTTGAAAAATATTATTTATACATGTAAACTTTTGATTAAAAAAATTTATATTATAATTTCGACCCTTGGAAATTTTAAAAAGTGAATGACTTTAGTGAAAAAATATCATCAGTAGTATATAAAAATTTTTGGATTAAGAAAATTTAAATTATGTACCAATGTTCCTAAAATTTAATTTTTTTTTCTTAATTGTTATGTATAATTCAAAAATTAAAAGTCTTACTGATTGTGCGATCTCTATATATATATATATATATTAATTTACTTTTATTTATTAAATATTATTTCTAATATTAGCCATGCCTTTTTATTTGTTGGCCTCCGAACTCAAAATCTTGATTGCTTCACTGGTTATGATGAGAAGTAGTAAAAACAAATGAAAAAAGGAACGAAAACTGTGGAAGCATATTGGAGAACGGTTGGACTACCTCCACCACACAATTATCTGATACTTTTCACCGTTTATATTTTTATCATTAATTTTTAAATAAAAAATATTATTTTACGATTGTGATGTGATAATTTTGAATAAAATACACTGATCATTACAAGTAATTACAATATAAATTAGTTTAACAGTGACTTATGCGAGAGAAAAGACCGGTGAGAATAGATTAAATCATTGGAGAAGTAGACACGAGACACGAGAAGCAGCCAGCAGGTGTTACTCCTTTTCCATATAGAGTTAGATGTCACGACCCCGAGTAAGAATTTTTGAGATAAAAAAATGGTTGCCATCTTGACCGCGCAGTGTCATCGTGAACCCCACCCTCAAAGTACTCGAATCGCAGGGGGGCTCCCATCGTTCTCTCTCAACTCACTTCAGAACTTTCTCTCATCAATTCTCTATCCTTCGTAGGAAGGTTGGATTTGTTTTTAATCCAAATTAAAAGCACCCATTAGCAGTGAGTAGATTGAGACTGAGAATTTTTTAGTAAAGATAGTCGAGAACACCAAATGTATACTTGAACATAACTTCAGCTGAAAAAAGAGAATTAAGGCGATAGGCATGCTCAAGAACAATTTAAATAAATAAATATCTGGAAAAGTGCCATCAGATGGTAATTGATTTTTCAGATGACACCGTGGGAAAAGAAAGAGAAATATAGAAGAACTTGCAACAACTATTTGATTGTTACAACTGTTAACTTCCACCATTGATGGATACAGGTTCCACTCAAATCAACGACTGTGTAACTAATCCAAACAACACTAAAAAATGAAAGCTAGTGATCTGATGAATAGGGTAATTGCCTTGCCAAGATGGCCAAATTAGTCAACCGTCTGTGTATATATATAGACTTTAATGTGATGCAAACAACACAGGTTGAGGACTGTGCTTGCGTTATGGATGGCCTAGGCCCCAGCCAAAACTAGGAGGGGAATGCACTTGAGCATTGTTTCCAACACACGCACAGTGAAACAAATTTGAAGTGGAGGAATGTAAAAATCAGTCCATCCCAACACATGCACACAGTGAAACAAAGTGGTTACTAAATTTACACGAGCAAATTAAACAAAGTCACAATCAATCATCATAGCATCATTATTTCCATGTTACAACAGTCCTTGCCAAAGAAAGATCTATATAAATTTTCAGATACTCCACTTAATTATAACCGGGATACAACACTCAAAAAGATGCAGGAGGACTTGGATAATTCTAAAATCCGCACATAATTATACAGCTGGGTTGGGGTGAAACAGAAGGACAAGGAGGACTTTGTGAAACTGGAATAAATCTTGTTCTCAAAATTCTCTTGTAGTAAATAAATACTTCTAGAATTAATGAGCACCTTGTCTTACTGCTCGACTTGTTTGAAATTCACATGGCTGCAGGAATTTTAGTATCCATTGATTTCAGCACCTCATCGCCCATCTCCTTGCATCCAACTAATTTCTGAGGAAATGAGCATAGCCATGCAAAGCCAAACCGAAAAAATATTTAACATATAGAAAGAATTTTGATAGCTACTACCTATAAAATGCCTGACACAATTTAAAGGGTTATAAAAGAAAATCCCTATAGCTATAAAGGACTATACTACAGGGGAGTAGTTTTCTCTTGGTTAACAGCTTAGCCATCCCTACCTAATCATAGCAACCAAATAGACCAATGTGAATCCTTCATTTGCAGATTCTCCTCGAGGAAATTCATGATTATGCATAATATAGTTTAATGGGACCCCCACCCAGAAAAAAATAAATAAGTTTTTTTTTTTTTTTTTTTTTTTTTCAGCCCAACTTATGCCAGGACAAGATCTTGTTGCCTCGCAACCATACAACAGGCATTTGCCAAATGCAGTGCCGCTTTCTACCTAACTGCCTAATGCATGCAAGGGAAACATAAATTCCCCAAACCAGTATCATTGTTTCAAACATCTTCAGCGAAATCCCTCAAATTTAAAGTCGTCCTTTGAAAAAAAAAAAAAAAAGAAAAAACAATTTCAATCCACATAAAGTAAACCATTCCCCTTGCCTTCTGAAGTCATTTATAAAAAAACGACTCTATAGAGAATGAGAAGTGGTGGTTTTGTGTGCATGCCCTCAGGGCCACCCCCCCCCCCCTGGGGGGCGGGATGTGGTAATGAAAAATATAACCAATGTGTGGAAGGTTAAGAAAAAAAAAGAGATGTACATACGTTTCCTTCCGAGTATATGTCACCCGTGCGAAACCCCCTGTCCAGAGTATCCAGAACTGCAGTCTCAATTCTATCGGCAGCCTTCTGTTCCCCTAAGCCATACTTCAACAGCATAGCAGCACTGAGCACTGTTGCTAAAGGGTTTGCTTTATCCTGCATGTTAAGACCCATCCGCCCTATAAACATTTACTACTCATTTCCCACTCACAAAATATATCTATATAAATAAATAAAGCATTTATTTTCGGAGGAAAAAAATTGAACCATCAAAAATTTAACCTGTCCAGCGATATCAGGAGCAGACCCATGTATAGGTTCAAACAGTCCAGGTCCCTAAAGTTGAATAATTACCAAAAAAGTAAAAAATAAAATCATTCACCTAGATAGTAACTTCAATTCATGAGGTAGAAAAACAAACATTTTGCCGGAAGCAAAACATCCAAAACTAAAATCTTTGGAGAGAGGACAAGAATACCCCTTCGCCAAGACTAGCAGATGGAAGCATCCCAATACTTCCTGTGATCATTGAGGCCTCATCCGATAAAATATCACCAAATATATTGTTGGTTACGATTGTGTCAAACTGCAACAGTTTGTAGTAGTTATTTAAAATCCTCATTATCATTAATAGTTCTCTGGATGAGCCATAAATAGAGAAATGAAAGAAATTATGTGGACTTTTGTAAAAATTAAGCAAACCTGTTTGGGATTACGGACAAGCTGCATTGCAGCATTGTCAACATACATGTGGGATAGTTCAACATCAGGGTATTCTGAGGCTATTGCTGTTACTCTTTTCTTCCAAAGCATGGATGCCTGACCAACATCAGAAAACAATGAAATTTCTTAAATATGGCACTGTAGTTTCAATTTTAACCTCATGTAGTTACCAGTATTGCAAATCTTCACAGAAGCATAAATGAACTCTAGTATGATGCACAAGCTATATTTATCTGTTATATTCTGCTTTCCATTTTAACCTCACAACTTCACAACTCATGGTATGTCATTCTTATAGCATTGCCTCAAATCATTAACAAACTAGACTAGAATGCAATTGGTAAAACACTTCTGTGAATTTGCTGTTTAAGATAAACAACAAAATCTAAATTATGTTATTTTGCAGGCCCAAGGGTCAAAGGTGCCACGCTGCAACCTTCTCTCCTCATCTTCCCACCCTCACGTTGGCTAGTAACTTGTGTCAACCACCCCAAAGGATCAATATTCAGTGCGTTGGACCATTAAAAGGGTCTCAAAAAATTTTCCAGATCAAGCTCAAGCACTGGCAGTAGACAAATATGAGAGTTTAAGACAATTTGGTCACTTGCAAATAAACCTGCCCAGTCATAAGGCAGTAAACTGTAGCAATATATGAAATGAGACGGTCCACTCTGTAGTGCTGCTAGGGAGAGGGGAATGGCAAAAGTGAGTCAGGTGGAGGCAATTTAAAATGTTAGTGGTGTATAATTCAATCAAGCCTATGGCCCTAGATTAACAAGACTGAGGTAGTCTATCCCAAAAGGTTTTGATAGATACTACTGAGGTAACTAAACTGACTTAATTAGCATTTTGCATGTTTGACAGATGGCCCCCACCCAATAAAGTAGGTATCCGACTTTAAACCATTGCTATAGATAGTTTGGCAGTGGCAGTCCGTCCTCATCAGCTCATGATTATACATTTTTAAACAGCAGAATCTATATTAAGCCGTTCTTGCTTGCTGCCACTGAAACATAGATCAAATACAAAATTGATGCCAGTACAGGGATCCGTTTTCTATTTTCATGACTCGTACTTGCAGGATGGGAGTCCAACAAAATCCATGCTGATTAATTACCACCTTTTGGTGTCTCAAGAAGGATGAATATCCAATTCCACGCCGTAAAAATTTCTTTAGAGGAAACCTGGAGAATATATGCCAAAAAAATGATTGACCACTTCCCATTACATGGTTCTTTTGTTTGCTCTGTTGATCAGAGCAAAGACTTGACATTCCTAACTATTCTTCTTTTTTAGCTCTTGCTCTTAGTCATGTCAATCCTACTATTAAAACTTCTGGCTTCTACTTGTTCAAAAGGGTCTGCATCTTATGTGTCTACATGGAATTGATGGATAATGCGTATAATATCAGTCCATGGGATTTGTGATGCCTGAATTCTTCACCTCAAGTATCTAGCAAAATGCAGCATGTCATGAACCAAAACCTTAATCTACTAACGTCTAATTTAAAAATCTAAACTAGCATTCTCATAGACATGCTTCAAACATTTTCATGTGGACATCTGCATCGCTCACAGCTTCTTCTTCTTACTCTACTTCGTCTTGTTTATATATTGGGGGCGTAGTACAGGGCCAGACGTAAGCTAAAGCATAGAATGAGAAACAAAAATAAAAAAACTGTTTATCTGACATAACTGTCTAATAGGAAGGAGATTCTGGTTGGCCCCACTACGAGTGTATATCTGTCCAAATAATTATGAACTCCACCAGAACAGCATCAGTTAAGGAAAAGTAACAGCCAGATTGCAAAAGATATCCTTTTTAAGGTAAAATAAACAAAAATAAGTTCTGAATCATATAAGAGAGAAGATTGTCAACATGAATAAGATTCCAAGCTCAAAATATTATTTATTACTGTGTTACAAAATGTCAACACAAACCAGCCAATCATTACGTCTTTCTCTCATGCTTCAGGAATGTACCTGCTACTGGAATTAAAGTAAAATTCCCGAATAACATATTAAATGGAGAATGAGATGCCATGAGATATAAAAAAAATAAAAAAGATAATAAATTAAATCAAGGAAAAAAGGGAACTTTACTATTACACAGCTACCTCCAAGACATTTGCTTTATCAACAGAACAGAGTTTCCCACGGCGCTTCCGAGCAGTCTCAAATGCAATGCGAGCAATACGATCAATCTAGCAAGAAAGCTTTTTCACATCAAATAAAAGATTGAGAGGAAAAGTAGCATATACAACATAATCAATGACATGGGAGATTATGCACACAGTTTTTCTTAGTCAAAATGGAGAACTACTCTAAATCTTTACTCTCCTCTAACAATATTGAAAACATAAATATATATATTTGCAAAGTTGAAAGCGTTACATAAAAGAAAATTTCTGGCATTTACTAGTTCACTATTAAGAGGAAAATGTATCAGAAATCTACCTCATAGGTTGCATAGACCTCAGTGTTAAAACCAATCTCTTCACCATTATCATTTGTGCCAAATCCCCTCGGTTTTCCAAAATAAATACCTATAGTCAGGAAATAGAGAGTATAGTGACAATCAAACAAAAGAAGAGAAGACAAATAGAACCCTGAATATTCAAATCTGCATGACCTTAGCTGAGATCAAAATACACTGACCTCCTGTAAGCTCCCTTACAACCATAAGGTCAACACCTTCGGCAACCTCTTTCTTTAAAGTAGAAGCATCAACTAACTGAAACAAGTGAAAAAAAAAAAAATTCGAGTTCAACAAAGGTGCATTACTAAACAAAATCAAGCATGACAATGGAATTAACAAGACTCTCTCTAGTTAAGTAAGCAGTCATTCTATAAATATATGGCTTAATGTTATACTATCTCAAGAAGTTTCTTGAACCACACAGGCTGCTTCATTTCAGTTAAAATGCAAGTATCCTTGACAAAATGCAATAATCATTTCAGTTAAGGGTAAAATACTAGCTGCAAAATGATATGTGAACTCACCAGAATCTGATATATGAACTCATCATTTCTGTCTAGAAAACTACAAGTCTGCATCCTCAATATGTAATGAAAAAAACACCAGAAGGACAAGGTTTGGAGTTCTATATAGTGTCCAAGCCCATGAAATATCCTTGTCGAATATAGGACACTGGGTTAGGATATGAGATGCGCCTGGCATGTCTAATCAAACATCACCTAACAAATATATTTAAGTATTAGAGCTTACCATAGAACCACATATAAGACTACCATTTTATCCATAAAAGCTCTATGTTTAACACCAGTTACCCTAAATAAATGAAAGAAGCATTTAAGAAAGATGAAATTTAAACATGTCCTTTTGGCTTATAAGAGATGAGAAGTCAATACACTCATAAGTGAGAATCAGATAAATATCCCCACCTAAAACTCTTATAATAATCCACGTAACACAGTATGTCCAAAACAAAAAATGGCTGGTCATAAAACTTCGCCTAGAAATAACATGTTCCAAATTAAGAGCTCTATCTCACTAAGGTAACAATGCAGTAAAAGAAAAAGATATGCGTGTTTGTGTATCATAAAGAAAAAAAAAATAATTAACAAAACCATGAGTAACTCATGATTTGTCTACCTGTCCAACAATCTGCCTACATGAAAGCAGCATTTACAAAGATCCACTATTGTCATTTTGATAACTATGAAAAGGATTCAAGATACAATTGATAACCAAATGTAAAATATTAAGACTGGGTAGGATTAATGACATGAGCTAATCAGAATTAATCACAGTGCATTTTATGCTTATACAATTTTTCTTGTCACTGTGGCATTTTGTGGTGAAATCGATTAAGATGGTTCGGCCATATTAAAAGGCGTCCAACGGAAGCACCTATTAGAAAGTGTGAAAGCATGGAAATTGCCAGTAGGAGAGGAAGAGAAAGACCCAAAAGAAGTTGGAAAGAAACTATTAAATATGACTTTGTCTACTTGGATCTAACGGAGGACATGGCTCTAAACAGATTTGATTGGTATCGTCAAATCCATATAACTAACCCTACCTAGTGGGAAAATGCTTGGTTTGGTTTGGTTTGTGGCATTTTGTGGTGCTTTGGCAAAATTTTGGTCACTATTTGAAATTTTTTGGGCAAGCACGCGTTATTTTTATTGATTGATGGTCTAAACAAGGATGTAACAGTAATAGGCTTTCGCTTCAAAGCCAAATATATATAAATATATATATACATATATTAGCACATAGAATAGCTAACGACAGAGTGTGGTAAGAACATGTACTTTGATGTGATTATTTGAAACTGAAGCTAAAGCCCAAGAGCATAAACTGCCATAGCCAAATGGATATTCTATAATTTATGAATCCCATATTCTATAATTCATTTGGCTGAAACCTTGTTATCTTTGACCAGAGACATTTTACAAACTCTATCCCCCCCCCCCAAAAAAAAAAAACACGCACGTGCACACAACCAAAAAAAAAAAAAAAAAGAAGAGAGAGAGAGAGAGGAAGAGAACTAGCATAGCCCCCTGATGCAATGATATAAGATTTATCGATTTTGAAGGTATAAGATATGACCTTATTTTAGAAAAAAAAATGGCATCCCTTAATGCCTTTCTTTCATTAATAAAATATTACTTATCAAAAAAAAAAAAAAAAAAAAGATATAGGACCTTGTATTAGGTTAGTATTCTGATCACCTTAAATGCCGCCATTCACACTCTTAATTATGCAATGATTAAGGGAAAAAGAATGAATTCCCAACTTCGATTCAGATAACTCAACCACTAGTTACAAAATCTGGACACATGTTTAGAATATGGGGGAAAAAGGGATCACAAATCTCAATAACACCCCGCCACAAATTGATTACCTGTGGCAGAACAGAAGCTGGCCTCAAATTTGCAAAAACCTTAAGACCTTTCCGCAGCTGAAGTAATCCAGTCTCCGGCTTCAAATGTTTCTCGTTCTTATCCCATTTATACCTGTAAACCAAAACATATTTGCTAATTGTCACCAGAGACTATAAAAACGCATATTATAGAACCAAATGATTCATTAGATAAAATAGGAAGTAATGTGAAATGTAATGAATGCAGCACTGACCCTCCAATTGCACCAAGAAGAATAGCATGGGATTGCTTTGCTGCCGAAAGAGTCTCCTCTGGAAGAGGAACTCCAATCAAATCCAAGGCAGCCCCACCCACAGGCATCTCCTTGAACCCAAATTGAATCCCTAACATAAAATGCCAATTATTTATCACCGTTCAACCCTAAACCCTATAATTTAAAAAAAAAAAAAATGGTTTCTGGGAAAAATACGCAGCAAAATGAAAAAATTGCAGCTTGAACTGATGAGCGCCACAAGAGCCCACAATTACATTGTGTTAATTATCTTCTTACTATTCCTTTCTTCTGTTTACTCAGTAACCGAACAGGAAATCGAGCTCGGGGTTTTTGAAATAAGGGTTTTAGTGTACCTTCGAGAGATCCAGCAAGTTGGAGGACGTTCTTGGCGACGGAGATGACTTCGGGGCCAATGCCATCTCCGGGGAGAAGAGTGATGGTGTACCGTTTCGTGGATGTATCAGCGGAGGAGCAGCGGACCGAAGCGAATTTGGGGACGTATTTGGATGCAGATTTGGAACGGAGCAGTTGAGGTCTGAAGGGCTTGACGTTAAGTTGCACGGATGCCATTGTTGATCACAGAGAGAGCGGGGTCCCGACGGAAGTCTGATTCGCAAATTGTTGACGAAGGGTGTGACTGTGCGAGTGAAGTAGGCTTTTTTTTTTTTTTTTTTTTTTTTTGAGAGGAAAAAAATAAGTTTTTTCAGCCCTTTTGGTCATTTTTATTTTTTTCATAGTTAAAAGTTGAATTACTAATTTGTCTTTTCAAACGTACTCTTAGATTTTTTTAATTTTTATTAAAATAAAAATAATCAAAAATTATAATAATTTAGGTAACAATTATTAAACGGACTTTGGTAGATTCTTTAAAATTATTTAAAAAATAAATTCTATATTTATTTAATTGTCTTTAAATTTCCACTTTTCACATTGATAAAATCATATGTTTATTTTTACGTGCTTAAATAAGATTAGTCGTATAAAAAATAATTAATTAAATTTAAAAATTTTTAAAATTATAACAAGTAAAGTAATTAAAAAATGACTAATTTTTTTTTGTTTTTCTCACCAATTTTTTTTATTATACGGAGAAGATTATATACACTTTTCCAAATAATATTTTATTGTTAATTAAATTATACAAATAATATATAACAAATAATCAAATTAAAAAATAAACTAATTAGTTACTACTCCATTTTATTTTTATGGAATTTGTTAATGTTTTAAGCTAAGGATGGTGTTAAATTTTATTAGAATTTATTTAAAAAATAAATTGAATAGTTATATTTATTTTTTTAAATTGCTTCGCATAAAATAATTAATAAAATTATATAATTAAAAATATTTAAAAAGAATTAGCGATATTTAAATGCTTTGCTGTAATCTTTTGACATGACAAATACTTGCTAATAATGTGGATAGGTAGCTTAACTCAAAAAAAAAAAAAAAAAAAAAACTTAAATTTACATGTCAGTAGTCACTACTTGATGGTGCAAATTAGTTCGAATATATATATACATATATACACTTACGACTACGCTAATATAAATTTTAATAATAAGAAAGGAAATTCGTATTGATAGTGCAATAAGAATTAACAAGAGAATTGGAGAGGGAAAGAGAGAGATGAAATTGCAAGTAAAAGATGAATCTCGCAATGAAAGAACATAAGTAAGAAGAAGCACCGTAATAGAATGGGGTGGAAAAGGAAGTAGAATGTGCATTTCTTAACTTCAAAGAGAAATGAAGTTTAGGAAAAGAAATGAAATATTTATTTCAAGAAATAGACATTCTTATTTTGAATAAGATGACAAAGGTTTTGTTTGAATGTCAATTTTCAATCAATTTTTGATGCTTTTTGACGAAAGTTGGTATGTAAAATTTTTGGTACGTTTAATAAAATAAATAAAAATTTTTAGTAATTTTTAACAATTTTTTGTATGTTTGGTAAAAAATTTGGTATTTGAATTGGGTTAAAGTGAAATAACCTTATTAAAAAAAAAAAAGTGGAATAACCTTTATACTCCACACCAGCTTAGCAAAAATTTGTTTGTTGACAATCTTACATATAGGATTATTAACAACTTTTGGTAAGTTGATTTATTTATTTATTTATTTTTGCTCCTTCAAATAAGGCCAAAATCAAAATATAGAAATGGTCATTTTATTATCTTGCACCAATAATTTAGTAAATTATCTATCATAAAAATTAGACAAAGCATTTATAAAGTGTAATATTTCAACATCTCTGTTATGCACCTATCAAATGTGTAATTTGCATCCATATATGTGGATCAATAGCATCAGTAAATAAAATTAATTACACACACACACACACACATATCATTCTTACTTACTTCATAACATTCAATCATATCACAATAATTAATAAGAGAAAAATATTTTCTAACTGATTGGATCAAATAAAAAGTTTCAATCATTCAATTATAATTTGGTTATTAATTTTAAAAATAAATTTTTTGTTTCGTTTCTTGAATTCATATTTTGATAAACACATATTAGAGTGTCCATTGCACGTTTAATGTTATGTTATGTCGAACATTAACATATTTACCTCATATACTTTGTAATTCTTTGTTTTGTATCATTTTGCAGCTAGCATAGAGTATTGGAGGTTTCCAAACCACCGAGGATCCTATATAAGGTGGGGCCCAGGAAGAGAGGAACCGAATATGGGCTGAAACGGGGCCTTAATCCAGACCTTTGGAGTCAAGTCCAGATGCCCACATTCGGACCAGTGAGACGGACGTCCAGGCCTAATAAAAAACTGCATCAATAAAGCCTAAGCAAAGGCTCACATTCTGCTCAACTTTTTTGATCAATGGTGGCCTCAAAGTTCATTTGGGTTAGCCAACTATTTTAGGACAGTTGACCAGAATTCTTGACTATCTTAAGAGAGGTTGGAATTTCGACTTTAAGACCTAATAAATTTTGGATGTTTTCACATAAGGCGTAAGCCTTTGACTTAATCGGTTTGTGTAATTTGTAAAGTATTACGCGGGCTCTCAGTTTATTTATTGATTACATGATTCGTTGAAAAGTGTAATAAATTAGTAGAATTTTGGATCACCCAAAAAATAAAAAAATAAATAAATAAAAAGTTCATTTAGGTCATCATCTCTCAAGCCCTAAGACCAAACAAGAATTTTGGTTATAGAAAATTGTGTTTAAGTCCTACTTTGCAGTCTATTAAGCTTATCAGTCACTCCAAAAAAAAAAAGTATTACTTTTAAGTTATATTTATGTAAAAAGTTTTATGAATAGGTCACATTTTTGAGTGGGTCCCACGAGTTTGTTTTAAATATAATTTCTAATATACCAAGAATATCCTTTATTTCTATAATTAAGTTAGACGAGAGTTGCCGGAAATCTTGCTAATCGAAAATTATGTTTCTTCCATTTTTGTTCTCCTTCCTTATAAATCGCATGAAGATATGATATATCATTAATTTGAATGAGCACTGACTGATATTAATGTTGGTCGAAGAAGAGATATATACAAATCTATATATCGGTACTGTTTCGTATAAATGTATGATCTTGTAAAAATAGTACCGAATAAAATGCATGCTTATATAAATACAGTACCACGTGGATGAGAGTACCACATGCGTGCGATACTGTTTTGTATAAGATGCATGCTCTTGCAAAAATCGCACCGAATGTGTCTAGTATGCAAATAGCACCATGAAATACAAAAAGAAGTCACATATTCGATATATGGCTAACAGTACCACACGGCCGAGAGTATCACATGCATGCGGTATTGTTTTATATAAGATGCATGCTCTTGTAAAAACAGTACCGAATGTGTCTAGTATACAAACAGTACTATGAAACACAAAAAGAAGTCACATATCCAATATATGCCTGATAGTACCACATGGATGAGAATACCACATGCATGGAGCCCTGTTTTGTATAAGATGCATGATTTTGTAAAAACAGTACCGAATGTGTCTAATATGCAAACAGCACCATGAAACACAAAAAGAAGTCACATATCTAATATATGGCTAACAGTAACACATCGCCGAGAGTACCACATGCATACGGTACTGTTTTGTATAAGATGTATGCTCTTGCAAAAATAATACCGAATGTGTCTAGTATGCAAACAGCACCATGAAACATAAAAAGAAGTCACATATCTAATATATGGCTGACAGTACCACATGGATGAAAATACCACATGCATGGAGCACTGTTTTGTATAAGATGCATGATTTTGCAAAAATAGTACCGAATGTGTCTAGTATGCAAACAGTACCATGAAACACAAAAAAAAGTCACATATCCAATATATGGCTGACAGTACCACATAGCCGAGAGTACCACATGCAAGCGGTACTGTTTTGTATAAGATGCATGCTTTTGCAAAAACAGTACCGAATATGTCTAGTATGCAAATAGCACCATGAAATACAAAAAAAAGTCACATATCCAATATATGGCTGACAGTACCACATGACCGAGAGAACCACATACATGTGATACTGTTTTGTATAAGATGCATGCTTTTGTAAAAACAGTACCGAATGTATCTAGTATGCAAACAGTACCATGAAACACAAAAAAAAGTCACATATCCAACACATGACTGACAGTACTACATGACTGAGAGTACCACATACGTGCGGTGCTCTTTTGTATAAGATGCATGCTCTTGCAAAAACAGTATCGAATGTGTCTAGTATGCAAACAGCACCATGAAACACAAAAAAAAGTCACATATCAAATATATGGCTGATAGTACCACATGGATGAAAGTACTACATGCATCATTAATGGTTGGTTTATGATATGTATTGATTGATGTTTTTTATGGCAGTATGAAAACAGTATCAGGAAAAATAGTATCGGTACTGTTTCTAATTGTACTGTTTCGTATAAATGTATGCTCTTGTAAAAATAGTACTGAATATACATTTAAATCTGTTTTGATTATGTTTCAAAAATCGATTTTGAATCTGTTTGTGACGTAGATGGAAAGTCGCGGAAGTTATGAGCGTTCGGATAAAATTGACAGTTTCAAAATGTATTGAAAACGTGTGATGTCTTTTTTTGTCTTTTTGTTGCAAGTGTGACTTATTCACAAATAATTTTTTTTTTGTATGATTAAAATCTTTATTAAGTCTATAAAGAGCGACCGGCCTCTAAAAACGCCTTTTGGTTACCACTGTCAAAGCTCATGAACATTTCCGAGCTTCGCCATTCGTGTTTATGTAAATGCGAAGAAAGTTATCACGTACTTCTTTAATTTATTAAAACTTACTTTGAAATAGCAAGACATTTAAACTTTTTATGATTAAAAAAAAATATATTTAAAATATTGAACTACCACGGCTTGTTTAGGTTAAATTATAAAAAAAAAAATTTTTTTTGGGTAACTAACTATTTGGAGTTACAAATTTTTTTAAAAACTCAAACAAAATTTCAAAAGTTTTTATTTTTTTCAATTAAATTTTATCACGTGTCATTTTTATACTAATTCTCTTTTATTTTTTTTAACTTTTTAGAATTCCAAACGCTATCTATGTTTACCGAGTTTTCACATTTATTTAAAAGGAAAAAAAAGTTCATTTAATGATCATTTAAACGATCATTTAAAAAGAAATCAAATGCCAACCATAGTAGTTTGTTAAATAAATTTACGTTTTTCCTATATCAAAATAAATATTATTTTTATCCAAAAAATGCTAATCAGAGTATTGATTTAATAAAATTTGCCATATAGGTCCCGTTTGAAGGAGAGTGAAAGAAAAAAAAAAAAAAAAAGCAGACAAAATTAACTTTTGGTGTTTTATATGTTTGGTAAAATAATAAAAATTATTAATTTTGTTGAGTTGCCAAATTATTAAAGCACCAACTCTTGCTGAGTTGGTAAGGGGTATAGTGGTTATTTTACTTTAACCTAACTAAAAAATTAGCCACTTAGCAACAGCTTTGTATGACACTGGACGGATTGCCAAGACCCATTTTCTAACGTAGTGTCAAAAGTTGTTAAAAATTTTTATTTATTTTATCAAATACTTAAAAGTTACCAAAAATTGCTAAAAATTTTTATTGTTTTTATCAAAAACACAAGAAAATTTCACCTATCAACTTTTGCCAAAGAATTGCCAAAAGTACTAAAAATTTAACTTCCAAACGGTCTGTAATTAAATGTATTGTTTTTACATAATTTTCTTAAATATGGCAGTAAGAATGTATAATTATAACATTTACTAATTTGAATACTGATCCGATTGAGCATTAAAAAAAATAAAAAAATAATGTAATCTAATCACAAAGACGAAAAAAATTATTCCAAGTATACAAAATATTATAATATATTAATATAATATAATATAATATAATATTAATATTCTCTTAATATTATATTAAAGGTAAAAATCAAAGGTCGAAGAGATCAGTGAGTCAAGTTGTAAATTTTGACCTTGTTTGGAGTAAGAAAAAACTAGATAAATTGAGATAAAATGTGATTTGGAGTTAATTTTAGCGCCTTTTTTTTTCTAAAAAGTAGAAAACCGTGTGAACGGATTGAGAAAACCGTTCTCAAGGATTCAAAAAAATCACAAAAAATAGCAACAATAGTACTCGTTTGAAAGTTTTCAACACGAAAAATATAATTGTATAAAAAATTTACACATTCGATTAACCTACTTTCAGATTTTTTTTATTTTTTTAGCGAAATATTGAAATTTTTTGAAATTAATGATGGTGGGAAAATTAGAGATAGAGAAATTGTTAGAGATTTATAGAGTTTTATTTAGTTTGTTAGTATGCCAAATCGGACCTTTAATGCTAAGGAATATATATATAACAACACACAAATTCAAGTCACACAATGCATCACATCCCTATTTAATTTCATTTCATATTCTTGAAATGCTTAAAACATAGATTGACAAGCGATCAAGTGAAAGAAATAGAATAGTTCTTAAAATCTCAATTTATTTTTAGAGTAATTAGTGGAATTGATTGTACAAATTAGTGGGATTGATAGTATATTTCTCATCCTTTATTTAGAAGGTTTGTTTCGTTTTTTTTTTTTTTTGGTTCCTCTTTTTGTATTATAAATAAAGGGTAGTAGTGGCTTGTAATATTCATACAGTAGTACAGTAATATTCATATAGTATATTTCTCTATTTTTTCATATGGTATCAGAGCCAGTTTAATTGTTGACCCATTCTTATCTGATCGATTTTTCCGTTAATCCATCTTAATCCGACTGTTCATTGATTTCAGTATCGAACAAATTGATTAATTTCAATATTAATTTTTCGATTGCTTGTCAAATCAAGAGTCGGTTGTTTGTTAGTTGCAGAATCCATCGATATGATCGGAATCAATTGTTTGTTGTTGATTCTTTTCAAACGTCAGTGATCAATGTTAATTTCCATCGTCATCAGCGATCGACGTTGATCTCCAACATCATCAATGATCGACGTTGATCTCCAGCATCGGCAAACCCATAGCAGTTAGTCGATGACCCATCATTTGCAGTCAACTGTCGACATCGTCCAAGTCCTAATCGACGTGAACCAAGCCCTAAACGGCGTCTCTCAGTGACTCTTTGATTCTGTCTACGATGACAGTCAGTTTCACAACAAATCAGTTATGGTAATGTCGATGTCTTTCACTAACAGTCCCAACCAATTTCAATTTGGCCTTAGTCTGTCATTGATTTCTTCACTATCGTTGATTTCTAGCCTCGATCAAGATCGCTGAAACTAAATGAAAACTCCTAAAACAGAGGCAATCTCCATGGGTTCAAGCAGACTCGACAATTTATCTTTCCAACTAATAGTGGAGAAATTAAATGGAAAAAATTTTCTTGAATGGGCTCAATCAATCAAACTTGTGATAGATGGCAAAGAAAAATTGGGTTATCTTACTGGTGAGACAAAGAAGCTAGCCTCAACCGGTACTATTGCTCTACAACAGTGGAAGTCAAAAAACTCATGGTGACTGTTTTGCTTATCAATTTCATGAAACCTTCCATTGGAAAAACCTATCTATTCTTGCCATCGACAAAAGATGTCTAGGATGCAGTTTGGGAGACATACTTTGATGCTAAAAATGCCTATCAAATCTTTGAAATTAAGACTCAATTATAGCAGATGAAGAAAGGAGATAGGGAGGTCACAGACTACTACATGGAGATGATAACTCTCTAGCAAGAATTGGATCTAAGTTTCGAAGAAGAGTGGGAATATCTCCGCAATAGTATTAGATACAAAAAGAAACTCAAAAATGAAAGAGTGTTTGAATTTCTTGCTAGACTTAATTGCAACTTGGACGAAGTTAGAGGAAGAATTCTTGGTTGCCGTCCTTTGCCTTCAACATGAGAAATTTTTTCAGAAGTGAGGTGAGAAGAAAATAGGCAAAAAGTGATGCTGAAGGAGAATATTATTTCTACTGGGCCTAAGATATCTGCTTGATGAGCCAAGGAATACCAAATAGGTCAGGCCAAAATCAACAAAAAAGATGTCTTTGATGTGAGTATTATCGTAAGTCTCAACACACAAAGGATACTTGTTGGGAGATATACAAGAAGCTAGCTGATTGGAAACCAAGGCAGAACAACAAAAATCAGGCTACCAAGCTACTGTTAAACAAGCAAAGAAATCTCAAGAGAAAAAAAGCAACAAACCCACTTTAAGCAGAGCATTTAACCCTCAACAGTTGGAGCAACTCTACAAAATGTTTTCTAGCATTCAAACATCTGGTCAGTCTTTCACCAACGTTCATTTCAGTTCGTTAGTCCATAAAGGTAATTTTCTGAGAGTCTTAAGTACCATTTCTCGAACCAAAACTTCCCAGAATATTGACTCTCGTGCTTCTAATCACATAACTATATCTTACCACTTGTTTTTCTCATACTTACTATGTGCTGGCAATCTTAAAGTTAAAATTGCAAATGGTTCACTATCATCTGTTGCAGGAAAAGGAGTACTCAAATATTTGAGTCTATAACTCTAGAATCTGTCCTTCATGTTCCAAATTTGTATTACAATTTGTTATCCATTAGTCAATTAACAAAAAAATTCAAATTGCTATACTAAATTCTTCCCTCTCATTATGTTCTTCATGACCTATCATTGGGGAAAACGATTGACAGTGCTAAGGAATGTGAGGGACTACTACTTTGAGGAGGACAATGTGGGTAAACAATGTCAAATTACATTGTGTGATTCTGCATCTATTTCTAGTGATAGAAAAATTTTGTTATACCATTTTAGAATGGGTCATCCCAATTTTTAATATTTGAGATTGTTATTTCCTTCCATATTTTTGAATAAAAAGTTTTTTTTATTTTTAATGTGAAATCTGTGAACTTATGAAACATCACCGTACTTCTTTTTCTAAATCCAAGTATCAACCATCAAAATAATTTACCATGATTCACAGTGACTTGTAGGACTTTCTCGTATTCTTAATCGTAATCATACAAAATGATTTATTACATTCATTGATGACCATACTTGGGTTAGTTGGGTTTACTCGTTGAAAGAGAAATCTGATGTTCAATTTGTGTTTATTAATTTTCATTCAATGATTCATGTTAGATATTAATGTAAATATAGTAGGAAGATAATTAGTTTCCTAATTTCTTAATTTCATAATATGTATAGTTTCCTAAGAAGTAGGACTCTTGTGTATATAAATAGGACCATGAACCTTAATACAATATATACAATTTTCATCTTTTCAATTTAATTCAGTTTCATCTACATAGTATCAAAGTAGATCATGAAACCCTAGCCGTTGAATAAAAAAAAAAAAAAAAAATTCAGAAACCTTAGCCGGCATAAACCCTAGCAGTTCATACCTGGAATCATCAAAAACTACCTCGTCGGCGTGAATCTCGTCCTAGTCTCGGCGTGAACAGCAGAGCTACTTGCTCGCTGTCGGTAGTCCTCTAAGAGCTCGCTTGATTGTCCCAGAGCTTGCTCGTTGTCGCTTCTTATCGCCCAGTGATCGTCGTCGTCGTTTCTCGTCGCTCTGTCGGGAAGCAGTGGTTCCTCGTCGTTCCTCATTGCTCGCTGCTTGCTCGGCGCTACTTGCTGGAAGACTCCAGTCGGAAACCCTTTATGTTGCACAGAGAAAAAACCACTCCAGTAGTCCTTCCGTGGCAGAGAGAAAACCCTTATTTTTTTTCTCTATCGATTCCTAATTGGCTGACGGCTGCTCCCTTATCTTTTTTTGCTCCCTTTTTGTTGTGTACAGTATTCTTTTGCTGTAACCAGTCCACTGAGCAACTTTTGCTGTATCCAGTCCTCTTTTCCCTTTTTCCAAAGAACAGTAAGTCTTCCGCTTTATTTAGACCTCTATGGAGTCTAAATCTGATTCTACCACTATTGGGACATCTACTATTTCAACCCAGCCTATTGCCCAACTTACTACCAGAAAGTTGAATGGAATCAATTATATACAGTGGTCTAAAGCTGTTAAAATTGCTTTAACGGGATATGAAAAAAAAAATACCTCACTAGTTCACCTCCACCATCGACTGATTCTACCTATGATACATGGGTTCAAACAGATGCCTATCTTGTTAGTTTACTCTGGAATTCTATGGAACCTCATGTGGCTGATATGTGTACTCACTTGGATACATGTAAAGAGATTTGGGAATATGTTCGTTTGCTATTTTCTAGTGACTTAACTCGCATGTATGATTTGTTATGTGAGTTTTTCCAACTACAGCAGTCTGGCAAGTCAGTTACAGATTACTTTGCCTTATTAAAACGAATATCTGAGGAATTGAATTCTATTCAGCCCTTATCATTGGATATGAATGAGATGCAAAAGCAGCGTGAGCAGATGGTGGTTCTCCGATTTCTCGTTGGTCTTGATCCTGAATTTGAACCAGTGAGAGCCCAAATACTTAGTGGGGCTTCTCTTCCTTCATTCGCTGAGACTTATTCCAGAGTTATGAGATCTGTATCTCGAGATTCGTCTTCAGTTAGTCACGATACCTCTCAATCTGCTCTTGCTAGCCAAATACCACCATCTCCCTCTGATAGTCATGATAATCGTGGTACTTGTGGAGGTAGTCATGGTGGACGAGAAGGTTGTGGTAGAGGATCGCGACCAAAGTACACAAATTGTGGCAAACTAGGACATGTTCGTGAAAAATGTTGGGATTTATTTGGCCGACCTTCACACATGGCACATTCTGTCTCTTCTGATCCTGCTACAGAGGTCTCCACTACTAGTGAGCATCCTCAGACAGTGACTCTTTCAGGAGAAGAGTATTCAATATTCTTAAAGTACTAGATAGCTCATCAGGCTTCTCTTTCTACTGCTTCCCTTGCTACTGCTCCTCAAGGTAATTCCCTTACGTGTCTTTTCACTCATTCTCCTGCTCCTTATATTATTGACTCGGGTGCTTCTAATCATATGTCTGGAGCATCCACATTATTTTCTAACATTCAGTATTCTAATTCTCTAAAAGCAGTTACTCTAGCCAATGGCTCTATAACTCCTGTTAGTGGTATTGGTACAGTGATCCCTTCTCATTCCTTTTCTTTATCCTCAGTTTTATATGTTCATTTTTTCCCATTTAATCTAGTATCTGTGAGTAAACTTACGAAACACCATAATTGCTCCGTAACATTATTTCCTGACTCTGTCATTATTCAGGATATGACGACAATGGAGACGATTGGAGGAGGGCATGAAGCTGAAGGAGTCTACTACATTGATACTACGAGGCCTAAAGCTTGTTCTGCCTTTGCCTCTCCTACTGAGATTCATTGTCGCCTTGGTCATCCGTTTTTAAAAAAACTGAGGTCTTTATATCGTAGTCTAAGTCATTTAAATTCTTTAAATTGTGAGTCCTGTCAATTGGGAAAGCACCACCGTGTGTCTTTTGCTTTCCAAGTCAATCAGAGGTCGCCATGTCCTTTTTATTTAGTTCATTCAGATGTTTGGGGACCTAGTCGAGTCACTTCAAAGTTAGGATTTAAATATTTTGTCACATTTATTGATGATTTTTCAAGAGTTACTTGAATTTATTTAATGAAAAATCGTTCAGAATTGTTTTCTATTTTTCAATCCTTTTGTGCTGAAATTAAAACTCAGTTTGATGTGCCTGTGCGAATTCTTCATAGTGATAATGCCAAAGAATATTTTTCTAACCCTTTTACTGAATTTATGGCTTCTTTGGGTATTATTCACCAGTCTTCTTGTTCTCACACACTACAACAAAATGGAGTTGCTGAAAGAAGGAATTTGCATTTAGTTGAAACTGTTCGTTGTCTTCTAATTCACATGAATGTTCCCAAAATTTTTTGGAGTGATGCCATTTTAACTGCTTGTTATTTAATTAATCGGATGCCCTCGTCTGTTCTTAATAACCGTATTCCATATTCTGCGTTGTTCCCAAACCAACCATTATACCCTATTTCACCTTGGATTTTTGGTTGTGTTTCCTTTATCCATCAGCTTACTCTAGGATCTGATAAATTAGATCCTCGTGCTCATAAGTGTATTTTTCTTGGGTATTCTAGGGTACAAAAAGGATATCGTTGCTATAATCCTTCTCTTAATCGCTTCTTTGTGTGTACTGATGTTACTTTCTTTGAGTCTACCCCATTCTTTACTCAATCACAACCTTCAGCTATTCTTGATGAAAGTCTTCCTTTACCTCTTCTCTCTACTGAACCTGTTTCTCCTCCCAAGTCACCGAGTCTAGCTCGTCACTTGTCTCAACCTAATTTGCAGGTCTACACTAGACGTCGAGTAGCAACTACTCCACTTGAAGCTTCATGTGCTCTACTATCGGCCTCTCCTATGTCATCAAATCCTCCCAAAGAGTTAGATTTTCCTATTGCTCTTCGAAAGGGTAAAACGTACTTGTACTTCTCATCCTCTTTCTAATTTTGTATCTTATGATGCGTTATCCTCTTCTTATCTGTCATTTGTTACATCTTTAGTTTCTATTTCTATCCCTAATTCTCTTTTTGAAGCACTGTCTCATTCTGGTTGGCATTCTGTTATGGAAGAAGACATGTCTGCTCTTCGAGCTAATAGTACTTGGGAATTGGTTCCTCTTCCTCCTGGTAAGTCCAAGGTTGGGTGTCGATGGGTATACACAATTAAAGTTCAACCTGATGGCACTGTGGATAGACTAAAAGCTCGTCTAGTTGCAAAATGGTATACACAGGTTTATGGTTTGAATTTTTTTGAGACTTTTTCTCCTGCTGCTAAAGTTGCTTCTGTCTGTCTTATTATTTCTTTAGCTGCAGTGTATGATTGGTTTTTACATCAGTTGGATGTAAAGAATGCATTTCTTCATGGTGATCTAACTGAGAAAGTTTATATGGAGCAACCTCCTGATTTTGTTGCTCAGGAGGAGTCTGAGTTAGTTTGTAAATTGAAAAAGTCATTATATAGGCTAAAACAATCTTCTCGAGCATGGTTTGGTAGGTTCAGCACTGTTGTTACTGAGTTTGGTCTAAATCGTTGTAGTGCAGATCATTCAGTATTTTATCAACATTCATCTAATGGCAGAATTTGGTTACTAGTGTACGTAGATGACATTGTTATCACAAGTGATGATACACAAGGTATTATTAATCTGAAGAACTTCCTCCAAAGCAGATTTAACACGAAGGATTTGGGCCAATTAAAATATTTCTTAGGGATTGAGATTGCCAGATCACGAATAGGTATTTCTCTTTCTCAAAGGAAGTATGTTCTTGATTTGTTATCTGAGACTGGTATGTTGGGTTCTAAACCGATGGACACTCCAATGGAGCCAAATACTAAGCTGGAGGTAGATAAGGGAGAGCTATTACATGATCTTGGTCAGTATCGTAGGTTGGTTGGGAAGCTAAATTATTTGACTGTTACGAGACCAGATGTGGCATTTGCTACGAGTGTAGTTAGTCAATTTTTGGATTCGCCTCGTAGTTGTCATTGGGATGCAGTTATTCGAATTCTGAGATACCTAAAAGGTGCACCTGGTAGAGGCTTATTATATAAGAATAATGGGCACACTTTAGTTCAAGGATACACTGATGCAGACTGGGCTGGGTCACCATCAGATAGAAGGTCCACAACTGAATACTGTGTCTTTGTTGGAGGTAATTTGGTGTCTTGGAAAAATAAGAAACAGACAGTAGTAGCTCGATCAAGTGCTGAACTAGAGTATAGAGCTATGGCACATATGTCTTGTGAGTTGATATGAATACAACATATGTTGGAGGAATTAGGAGTTTATTATTCACAACCTATGGAATTATTGTGTAATAATCAAGCTGCTATTCATATTGCTCCTAATCCAGTGTTTCATGAGAGAACCAAACACATTGAAGTTGATTGTCATTTTGTTAGAGAGAAGATCTTATAGAATATAATTAAAACTGGTCATGTGAAGTCTGAAGATCAACTTGCAGATTTATTTACCAAAGCTTTGAGATGATCTAGAGTGAGATTTATCTGTACCAAGCTAGGAACATATGATATATATGCTCCAACTTGAGGGGTAGTGTTAGATATTAATGTAAATATAGTAGGAAGATAATTAGTTTCCTAATTTCTTAATTTCCTAATATGTATAGTTTCCTAAGAAGTAGGACTCTTGTGTATATAAATAGGACTATGAACCTTAATACAATATATACAATTTTCATCTTTTCAATTTAATTCAGTTTCATCTACAATTCAAACACAATTCCAAACATAGATTCAAATTTTGCACACAGATAATGACAAAGAATATTTTAATTCTATTTTGGGAGATTATCTTCAAAAGTATGGGATAATTCACCAAAGTTCATGTGTTGACACTTCCCAACAAAATGAGATGGCCGAACGCAAAAATAGACATCTCCTTGAAAGTTGCCCATGCCTTGATGTTTACCATAAACATGCCCAAAATGTTTTGGAGATATGCTATTTTGACATCTACCTATCTCATCAATAAAATGCCCGACCAAATTCTCTCTTTTAAAACACCTCTTCATGAACTCCAGAAGCATTTCCCTACCTCTCATCTCAACTCTAGTCTTTCTCTCAAAGTGCTTGGTTATATCGCTTCTGTTTATATTCATTCCCATAATCAAAGTAAATTGGATCTCGGATCTCTTAATTGTGTTTTTATTGGATATTCTCCTACTTAAAAAAAGGTTTCAAGTGCTATGATCCATCAACCAAAAAGGTATTTGTTAGTCTTGATGTCATATTCTTTGAAAACACCTCTTACTTCCAAAAGCCCTTTCTTCGGGTAGAGAATTTGAGTGAAGCTCATTCTTTGAACTTCGATCTCTCATTTTTTTAACCTATCCCAAACACTGAACCTATAACGCCATTTCGTTCTAATATGCCATTTACAGAAGGAAGTTTGAACCCATGGGAAAATGCAGGAGAACAAAATAATAAAGAGATATTGGTTTATTCACGGAGGCCAAACTAAGGCACGAAGAGAATCTCACACCTGAAACACCAAAAGAGTCGGAACCAGTAATAGCTCCAAGTGTCCATAAGTTCTCTTCCAAATCAGGTGATTCTAATTCTCCTGATATCAATTTACCTATTTCTCTCAGAAAACCTACTTCGTCATGTACTGTTCATCCTATCTTGAGGTCCGTGTCTTACAATGCTCTGTCTACTAGGTTTCATGCTTTTACCTCTAGCCTTGATAGTACGAAAATTCCAAAGAATATTTAGAAGGCCTTGGCAGTTCCCAGATGGAGAGAGGTAGTAATGGAAGAAATGTAGGCCTTAGGGAAAAATGAAACTTGGGATGTGATGGATTTACCAAGAGGGAAGAAACTGGTTGGTTGCAAATGGGTCTTTACTGTGAAGCATAGAGCTAATAGGATGATAGAACGTTACAGAGCTCGTCTTGTTGCCAAAGGGTTTACACAAACCTATGGCATTGACTACACAAAGACATTCGCACCGGTGGCAAAGTGGAATACAGTTCTAGTTCTTTCTCTTTGGCAACCGATCTAGATTGGTCCCACCAATAACTTGGCATTAAGAACATTTTTCTGAATGGAAAATTAGAAGAAAAGTCTCCATGACAATTCATCTAGGGTTTTGTAAAAAAGGTGAAGAAAACCGGATATGTAAACTCAAGAAGTATTTTTACGATCTCAAACAGTCATTAAGAGTATGGTTTGATAGACTTACAAAGGTGATAAAGGGTCAAGAATATCAGTAGGGACAATCAGATCACACTTCTCTCTTCCAACAAACTAAATTTAGGATGAAGACAATCCTAATTGTGTATGTCAATGATATAATTATAATCGGAGATAATATAGTGGAAATAGACAGACTAAAAAAAATCCTAACCATTGAGTTCGAAGTAAAAGATTTGGGACAAATGCGAAACTTCTTGGAAATGGAAATCGCTAGATTGAGAAGGGGCATTTGTATCTCTCAATAAAAGTATGTTCTTGATCTTTTGGGTGAAATTGACATGCTTGAGTGTAAACCAAGTGACACACCAATTGAAGCAGGAATGAAATCAGAAAATGTTGGGAACTTAGTTGAAAAAGATAGATATCAGAGACTAGGTAGCAAGCTAATTTACCTATCACACGATAGACCTGATATCACATTTGCGATTAGTATGGTTAGCCAACACATGCATTCACCAAAAGAAGCTCATCTAAAAGCTATGTACAAGATTCTCAAATACCTCAAAGGTTTCTCGGATAGAGAACTATTCTTCAAGAAAAGTGAAAGTAAAGAAGTAGAATTTTTACAGATATAAATTGGGCAAGTTCAAAAAAAGATAAAAGGTCCACTATCAAATGCTACACTTTTGTATGGGGAAATTTAATAACGTGGAAAAATAAGAAACTGAATGTTGTAGCCAGAAGTAATGTTGAAGCCGAGTTTAGAGCAATTACACAAGGGATGTCTGAATGCTTGTGCTTAAGAAAGCTATTGGAAGAATCACACGTCACATTAAAATTTCCAATCAAACTCTACTGTGATAACAAAGCAAATATTAATATTTCTCTCAATCCAATCCAGTATGACCGAATAAAGCATGTAGAAGTGGACAGACACTATCAAGGAGAAGGTTGAAGACGGAATCATTTGTATGACTTATGTTTCTACAAAAAAGCAAACTGCAAATATCTTCACCAAAGGGCTACCAGAGCAAATTTTCAATAATTTTATTTACAAGTTGGATATGATCAATATTTATGATCCAACTTGAGGGAGAGAGTTAAAATCCCAATTTATTTTTGGAGTAATTAGTGAGATTGATTGTATAAATTAGTGGGATAGGCGGTACATTTCTCAGCCTTTATTTAGGAGATTTGTTTCCTCTCCCCCCCCCCCCACCCCTCTTTTTTGTATTATAAATAGATGGTAGCAGTGGCTTGTAATATTCATACAGTAATACAGCAATATTCACACAGTATTTCTCTGTTTTTCCATAACAGTAACAGTGGAAACACTACTCATTTTAATTCTCTCGTCCCAGGCCTTAAAGACGATGGAATAAATACAGAAATAGAATTCAATTTTGCTACTAAATAACGAAAAATAAATAAGTATCCATAAGTCAAGCTAAATTCAATGGGTACTGGAATGAAGATGAAATAATCAAATTCAAATTTATTATTTAAAATTCAATTGGCAAATTACATATTAAAAAAAAAATCTCTTTTGAAACAATTATTCAAACATCTTTCAGACAAAGATTATAATCACTTCCAAACGAAGAAAAATAGAAATAATAATTCTAGACAAATGCCGAATCACAAGAACTCAAAAGAAACGCAAACGATCATTACATATCAAACAAGAATTCAAAGAAAAACATCGGCAAATATAACTACATCATGTTGGAAACTATGAGAAGTTGGAAGCAGAAAAAGAACTTTAGCTCTCCTTGCTGATTTATAGCGTCGGGAGATTCAACCCTTCACGTGGCAGTAATTAAAGCAGGAGAACGATAAAACATGTAGGTGAACTAGTATTTACCGTACCTAAAGACGTGCAGACAAATCTTGACATTTAATTTATGAGAAAACAAATCTGTTGATATCTTGTACATCTTTAAATTTTACGAGCTGCCTTGTAATATATATATTTCAAAAATGCTACAATTAGGATCGAATTTAGTGATGTAAATGAACTAAGTTGGGTCAGGCCTAATCCATCCTTAGACCCAGCTCCGACCCGACAACAGGTCAGCTTGTCTCGGCTGGCCTGGCTCTCCGAGTCAAGTTGGATCAACTAGGGTCGGAAAAATCCACCCGTAATCCACTCCAGCTTATTTTTTAATATTTTTAATTTTTTTTATAAAATTTATAAATACAAATAAAACTAATAAAAACACATTAAAACAAATAAATTTTAATAAGAAATAAACAATTCCATAACTAACATTGAATTCGAATTAGAATTCTAGTTAAAAAAATTATCAAATAAAATTGTTGAATGATAGGATAAACAACTAAATATATCACTTCAAGTTTTATACATTTCTAGATATCTTATGCATTCCAACTGGATTAACACCTGTAAGTATGACTATCATTTGCAAATATTATTTTATCTATATATCAATTCTCACTACTTTGCTAATCTACTTCGTCTAAATACATTATTTTTAAATTAATGTTAATTTCCTTTTTCCATAGGCTTCCTCTAAATAGGTAAAAGCAGCCTCAAGGTGCAACTGAAGAAAGACAAAGTTCAAAACCTTCTATTTTTAAAAGATGAATTCCAGAAGAAGTGAAAAAAAAGAATACCACATGTACCAAAATTGCAAACTCCTAAACTTCAAAAATCTACTTTTACGCACCTATAATTAAAATAAAGTAAAAAGATTAACAGAATTAGCTTTGAATAACTTCAAAAAGTACACACTTCCAACCCTCTGTACTTGCAGCCCTGGTTGGGTTTAATTTTGAACTATGAAGCACGGGTACGGATACGGGAGCAAGAGCGGGTATGGGTACTAGTACGGATACGGAATACGACAATTTTCAAAAAATAAGGATACGGGTACGGCAAAGATACAGTAAAAAAATAAAATAAAATATATATTTTATTTAAAATAATTTTGAAGATAACATGTATATACTACTAAACATTTTATAAATAACAATTATATAACTTGAAAAATACTATTCAATCCATAAATTAACATTATTCATACTCAAAACTACCAACATCATTCATACACAAAACACAAATATAACAAAAAGTATCCAACACAATTTCATACATCTCAAAATAAAAATAATTTTTTCATTTCCTAAATTTTAGTTAGATCAAACTTCAATCATATCAATCTATTTTAGTTAATTATAGTTTGGCCCCTACTAAAATTTTATCACATCAATTGTACCCCCAAAAAGGTTTAAAATATTACATTTGAACTCTCGCCGTATCCTGGAAGTATCCTTCCCGTATCCTAACCGTATCCTATGTAAATTTTAAAATAAAAAATTAGGATACGCTAGCCGTATCCGTATCCCCGAAGTATCTGATACGAGTGCAGCGCCTAATTTGAAGTATCCGTGCTTCATAGATTTTGAATGAACATTTTTGTCCTTTTCACTATAACACCGTTCAGATTTCACTTCAGTATTTAAATACAATGAGGTATGAAAGTTGCTTTTTGTAGTGATTTTTAGCTTTGCTACAAGGGATATAAAAGCAATTATCCCAGAAAAAAAAAAATTACTGCACATTTTGACTGCTGCCATTTATGTCCATGGAGGCAAGATCTAAGTATCATGTGGCTGGCTCTAACACAGCTTTGGAACCTCAAGGTTCCAGAAATGCCTGCTAAGGATCTAGTCAGATCCTGCCTGGTAGAATTTAAAATAATCAAAGTGGTTGAAACAACAAAATTCATCAGAAAGGGTGATGAAGCAGGCTAATTGCTCCTGGCTTCATTGCAAGTAGTAGCAATGACCCTTAGTAGCTCAATAATTACAAATCATTGCTTCTTATGCTCTTTCAATGAAATTAACTATAAAGGTTTTTCAGTTCTAACATATCTAGAGAGAGAGCACAGCTAATATCAGAAACAAAAGAGGGACCATAGCAATCCATGTCTATCAAGAGTCATTAGCCTTATGAAAGGATCCATAATATACATATTCAACTAAGAAGAGGAAGATGTGCCAGCCATGGTGCTAACCTTCTTAAGTAGGCCTTTTACATCCGTCTCCAATTTGGCTCTCATCTCCGGCGAAATATTATTCCCTGCCTTCTCCAGCATTGATGTCATCATCTCCAAGTTCTTTCTTATAAAAGAAAGATCATGTGACTCTCTAGGGTGAGGCTTTTCCAGGATCCTAAACCCATCCACGGTCTGGAAGGTCCCAGGTCCACGCAGATTAGTATCTCCCTCCAAAGCCCTTGAAGCAGCTGGAAGATGGAGGCGATAATTAACTAGGGCTTGCCCAAAAGGGCTGCTCTTTTCTAAACTCTGAAAGGCGTTTCTAGCATCAGAACTGTTCATAAAGACCACCTGTGCGGCACTCCCAGGATCATCCAAAGCCTGTGTTTCTGATTCCTTCAAGGGCCCAAACCCACAAAACTTTGCAACCAGAGCTTCTTTTGAAGGCACCGGAAATCCCTCAGCAAACTTCAACAGAAGAGCAGTCGCCAGAGCCTCTCCATTTGTCTGTACTTTGTTACAGTCGAAATTGATATCACACATTCCAGAAACAGATTTATTTCTTCTTCTCCTCTTGCGCGGGGGTTTAGCTTCAGCAGGAGGAGTAGATTCAGCAGCATTTCCATTCAAATCCGGTAAGGCAGAATGAACTGCTGCTGTCAGATGGTCCGCAGGTGCTTTCTTCTTTCTCTTCTTCCTCTTCTTGGGCTCAGGCTTACCAACAGGAAAGAGCAGGTCCATCTGCCATGGATCTTTGACAGATAAAAAACTCCTTTCAGAATTGTTTCCATTTGTATCTGGTTGGTTAGCATTGAGTTCACCATTCACATACGGCGAAGGAGCTCCTTTCATGGCCCAGTCATTCAGCTCAGCAACACCTTGGGTTGGACAAGGACCCATCACCAGCACATCTTTCAAAAATGAGCCAACTTCAGAATTGTTTCCATTCACATTTTCTAAGCCAGCAATATTTTTGGTCCCAGAATGCTCCGGAGCACCTCCGATCTTCAACTCAGGTTTGTCCAGGCAAGTGATGATGTTGGTTGCTTGCGAATCTTCTACCAATGAGCTTGGTGTAGTACAGTTTCCATTCAAATCTGGCAAGCCCACTGCTACTTTAGCCTGCAGAAGTTCTAGAGTCATTCTTTCCTTCTTCTTTCTCTTCTTCGGCACTGAAGAATTGTCTGGTGCTAGACAGCTTGTCTCCTGGAAATTTATTATGAACGAGCCATTGGTGGGATTACCATTCACATTTGAAAAGCCAGGAGTAGTTGGACCCATAGTTACTATTTCATTCTTTGTTCTCCTCCTCTGTTTGGAAGTAACACTGGGCAATGGATGGCTCCTCCCCTGTGTATTTTTACCCCCTGAGGCAGGATAATCAGCATTTTTATTTACATCCGGTGCAACAGCAATAGGCTTAGTTCCCCTGGGTTCTGTAGATTCTTCTACCATTCCTACCATTTCATTCTTCTTTCTCTTCCTCCGTTTGGAAGTAACACTGGGCAGTGGATGGCTCCTTCCCTGTGTATTTTTACCCCCCGAGGCAGGATAATCAGCATTTTTATTTATATCCAGTGCGCCAGCAAAAGGTTTAGTTCCCCGGGGTTCTGTAGATTCTTCTACCATTCCCTTTGCTTTATCCATTGGAACCTCACCTCTGGGTAATGCTTGGGGGAGATATGTTTGGTTAGATTCCTCCCCAATTAACTCCTGGTTAGACTTGTCATTAAACACTGAACTTCTGAAGTCAGAAAAGAATCTATCAACTGAATCAAAGTATTTATTTTCATCGGGATAATGACAATCTAGAGCTGCACAACGGAGTTCAGAGAGCATATCCACCAAAGATGCATCTATTCCAGCTGGTACACCAGTAGTAGCATGCCCGGAATTTGCTTTCCTGGACCGCTTCTTCTGTAACTTCTCGCCGCCACACTTAACAACTGGAGCGGACCCCACAGACGGGCCAATAGCAATCCCTTTAACGCCCTGCCCTACATCAGAAACTCCTTTACCATCTTGTGTTTCACTTTCTTCTGAAATAGGCAACTTTTTGAGTCCCCAGCTATTGTTTGTGTATGGAGGCAACAAATACTTACTCTTTCTTCGTTCTCTTGATTTATATCCTTTCTCAGATTTCCCTCCATTCCCAACATCATTTAACATGGAGGAAACTCTACTCTTTCTTCGTTCTCTTGATTTATATCCTTTCTCAGATTTCCCTCCATTCCCAACATCATTTAACATGGTGGAAACTCTACTCTCTGCTGTAGTAGGAGAGATTGAGAGCTCCGTTATTTCCCCAGCAGATGAAGAAGCCAATTTTGAGATATCTATACCTGCAACTTCAACACTTCCATTTCTAACATCAGAATCTTTGTTCCCCTCTTTGTTCTTGGAGCTTGGGCATATTCTCTCTTCAGCAAAATCACTCCTGCATTTCTCAAGGACTGTATCCCTCTTTGCCCCGGAAAGTTTAGCCATGTCTTCAACTTTCTTTTCTAAGACTGAATCCGCAGAAACTTCTAATTGTTTCAGTTCATCTTCAGCACTATCTTTAACATCAGTTGTACCCCACAATTGATGCATAGGCAGTTGGAGATGCCCCACAGAACTATAGAAGGCCGACAAACGATTTCGTGTAGCAGCAAACTCAAGCTTTCCAGGCATGGAAACATCAACAGCAAGGTATTTGACAAATGCAAGAAACTTTGCAGGTTCAAATTCACTTGAAAAATTTTCACCGAGTTCACCCATTTTGTCTTCCTGTACCAAAGTTCCGTCCCTACTGCCAGCATTACCAGCCAATGGAGCAGTTTCAGAGAACTTGCATTCTTGATTACAAGTAGCCCCTTCTTGTGCTTCAATCCCTCCTTTTTCTTCCCCATCTATGACGCCATTTCGCATCACGCCAACCATTGAGTCATGAGTCTCTGAAACATTGTCACTAGGGATTTCCTCATTGTCAGATAACAAAGCCCCATTCTTTCCATCCAAATGATTAGAACTCCCCCCTCTTAAAACATGTTCCCCCTGATTGGGAGGACCAAAAACATCAACAAATAGAGAAATACCATTTCCAGAAGCTTCTATCTTCCTAACTGGATTAAACTCATTTGGCCGAGATGCATTTCCTCCTTTCATACCCCCCTCCTCAATTGTAGTTTTCTGGACTACTAAAACCTCCTCATTCCAGTTAACTTGTGAACCAGCCTTTGAAACTGATTCATCTGTATTTTTCACACATTTTATCAGACTTTCTTTAGAACTACATTCAGTACAATGGATTCCTTTCTCAGTATCAATCCCCCAATTCAAAGCATCCACATTGCTGAGCCCCATGTCTCTAACCTTAGTATCAAACCCACCACTATTTCCTCCAGTTAAGAATAGCTCTAAAGTCAACTCTGACCGAGAAAACTTTTCACTTGAACTAGAAAGCCCAGGGGTTTTATGGCATGGGTTTTGAGCTTGACCCAGTTTGGAAACCACACCATCCTCATCTAGGGTTTCGGGGTTTTGTAGTTTTCCCATTTGTGAGTGTGCTTCAAAAAGGGCTCGCCTTTTGTCTCCCAATTTAACAGCCTCACATCAACTTAACAGCTGAACAAAAAGGGAAACAAAAACAACATAAAAATCAAGGACACTTCTATTTGCTATTTCTAGATTGATTCCCATGAAACCACACTCAAAATCATAATTTTTTTTGGCAAAAAATATATATATAAGAGAGAGAGAGAGAGAGAGAGAGAGAGAGAGAGAGAGAAATAAACAGAAACAGAAACAGAACAAATCAACAACCCCATAAAACAAAGGAGCATTAGCATCCACACCCAGGCAGATGTGAAAATCAAAGGAGAACTTCCAAGTACCTGAAGAAAAAAAATCGAATGGTTCTGCATCCTGATTAATGGAAGTGCGACTGAGACTTCCTGGGATCTGCACCAGGAGAAGGTGGAACCGTGGAGGAAATGATTTTTTTCCTTTTCTCTCTTTTTTTTTTTTTTTTTTCCTCCAGACGGGACTGCTGGGATAAAATATATATAAAAAAAAATGATGGGAGGGTTAGATTCTCTGGAGAAAGTATATATGCAAGAAAGTGAGGTGGCAATAAAAGAAAGAACCTATGTAAGCGGTTTGTCGGCAAATAAAGGTATCTTACTTTTATTTATTTATTTTTATTTTTTTATTTTTGGTGAGAGCAAGGTGTCTTGCTGTGGGGTTTAAAAACAGTGTTGTGCGTGTGTTTCTAAGAGGAATGGATGCTCCAATTTCCATAGTCATTCCCAGTGTTTCACTTGATTTGATTGATAATACCACTTGGGTGTGTTGGGTTCTAGAAAATAAGACACCACAATACAAAAATATAGAGTTTTTTTTTTTTTTTTTTTTTTTTTTTTTTTTTTACTACTGCTGTGTAAACTATATCTGCAATTGTTATCTATGAGAAATTATTTTAAAATTTACTATTAATGAAAAATCGTAGTTTCATACCGCGGTTGCTCAGCAAAAATCGCTACTTTGAAATTTACTGTTAATGAAAAACGGCGGTTTCAAACCACGGTTACTCAATAAAAATCTCACCACGAATTGGCTGTTGCCTGAAACTTGTGTCTGAGGAACCGCAGAAACGCGATATGAGATCGCGCTTCTTGAAGCAAGCTCCTCCTGTGAACTTAAAAAAGGTTGCTGACATCTTTTAATTTATTTTTCTTTTTTCTCTTTTTTTTTAATTTACGTTTTTTTGGATTTTTCACAAAATACTTAAAAAACAAAGAATAAAATAAAAGATATGCAGAAAAGAAGAGAAATAAGAAAATATTTTTTCGGATTTTTCAAAAAGTAATAAATTAAACAAAAAAGGTAAAAATAAAGGTGCTTCTCCTTTTTTTTTTTAAAATACTATATGTCAATTCTAATATTTTGTCTATTTTTGTTACATCATATTAAAATAAATTATTTTATGCAAATATTTTATTACGCTAAAATTATTGTAAACAAATAACATAATTATATTATATTAATTAAGTTAATATGTAACTAACAAATAACTAAATTAAATTAGTTAATTTAGTTAATAGGAAATATATATCATAAAATTATTTTTAATAAATAATAAAATGAAATGTACTAATTTGATTTAATTTAACAAACAATTTATTAAGAATTATTTAATGATATATATTTCCTATTAGTTAAATTAACTAATTTATTTTAATTATTTATCAGAAATAAATTTGTAATACAATGTGACAAAAATGGACAAACTATTAGAATTGAATTAGAATTCTAATGGACAAATTATTTTTATAGAATTCTAATTCAATTCTAATAGTTTGTCCATTTTTGTCACATTGTATTACAAATTTATTTCTGATAAATAATTAAAATAAATTAGTTAATTTAACTAATAGGAAATATATATCATTAAATAATTCTTAATAAATTGTTTGTTAAATTAAATCAAATTAGTACATTTCATTTTATTATTTATTAAAAATAATTTTATGATATATATTTCCTATTAACTAAATTAACTAATTTAATTTAGTTATTTGTTAGTTACATATTAACTTAATTAATATAATATAATTATGTTATTTGTTTACAATAATTTTAGCGTAATAAAATATTTGCATAAAATAATTTATTTTAATATGATGTAACAAAAATAGACAAAATGTTAGAATTGACATATAATATTTAAAAAAAAAAGGAGAAGCACCTTTATTTTTACTTTTTTTTGTTTAATTTATTACTTTTTGAAAAATCTGAAAAAATATTTTCTTATTTCTCTTCTTTTCTGCATGTCTTTTATTTTATTCTTTGTTTTTATAAGTATTTTGTGAAAAATCCAAAAAAACGTAAATTAAAAAAAAGAGAAAAAAAAAAGAAAATTAAAGGATGCCAGTAACCTTTTTTAAGTTCACAGGAGGGGCTTGCTTCAAGAAGCGCGATCTCATATCGCGTTTCTGCGGTTCCTCAGACACAGGTTTCAGGCAACAGCTAATTCGTGGTGGGATTTTTGCTGAGTAACTGCGGTTTTTCATTAACAGCAAATTTCAAAGTAGCGATTTTTGCTGAGCAACCGCGGTATGAAATCACGGTTTTTCATTAACAGTAAATTTCAAAATAGTTTCCCATCGACGGCAATTGCAGATATAGTTTGCACAGCAACCGTAAAACCCAAAAAAACTCCAAAAATATATGTATTGTGATTAGATAAAAATTCAAATATATAATTGAGTGTTAAAAATCTAATAAAATCTCTTGCTAAACGGTCGACCAATTAGAATGATGTTTCCGATGTGATCGGACACTTGGTCCGGTGATGATGGGCCTTAGGCCCCTCGATTCTCCACTTGAATCTTAAAATAAAATTACTGGTCGAGTAGTGTTCGGTCAAACGTTCTTCTAACAATCAAATTAAAACATATATAAAGAAAAAGTAAGGTCAAGAGTAATTTTAGTAGAGTTTTTATACAATGAATAATGCTTATCTTTTTTCACCATTCCTCTCGTATTTATAATTTTTTAGACATGTGTAGTTTTTTCAAACATGACGATCCTGATCATAATCCAGGTATCATGGATAATGGAACAGCCAAAATCAAAGTCGTAACATATAGTGGGACACGCGTACCACTGGTACCTTCAATAAATGTGATACAAAAATGTGGCAGCGTGGATGGTTGCCACGTGTCTTCTCTTTAAATATGTATCATGTGTCTAAACACTCTCTCCATATAAAATTTAAAATTTAACAATCATAATTATTAAAATTTATATTTAGTTTGGGAATCATTAACTCAAGCATTTTTTAATCGAGTATCAGCTGCAAAATAATTAGATTTGGACTGTTTACTTATTTTTTGAATTAAAAATTTATAAATGTGTTTAAACTATTAAATTTTAATCTAATAATTCAAATCGAGTTGTCACGGAACTGACATTAAATTTGAGGTCAACCTTTCTCATTTAACTTTTTTAATTTTAGCCCT
This sequence comes from Vitellaria paradoxa, assembly GCA_019916065.1. Taxonomy (NCBI): domain Eukaryota; kingdom Viridiplantae; phylum Streptophyta; class Magnoliopsida; order Ericales; family Sapotaceae; genus Vitellaria; species Vitellaria paradoxa. The sequence continues at coordinate 39,314,330 of CM034240.1, forward strand.
TTTTTTTTTTTTAAGTTCTAGATTGGCAAATGACAAATTTCGGTCAATTTTCTCTAACTTTCAATTTTCTTCAATTTTTTTAATTTTAAAAATTTTTCACCAATATTTACTAAACACAAAAAAACTTACTACATACAAAATTACTAACTTTTTTTTATTTGAGCAAATTATAAAATAAAATAAAATAAAATTTATTTTATAAAGATAACAAATATTTTAGTGTTTATAAAAATAATTTTTTTCATTTCCTTATAGGTGTAAAAATGTTTATTTTAGTCTTTAAAAATAAATTTGAACATCTCAATATTTAGCACAACTCATTTGCAACATAAATAAGAACAAGAAGGAATATGAGTTATATTTCATTTACAACCCTAAATAACAATTAGGAAGAAGATAAGTTGCACCCCGTAATATTACATATATTTAGTTGGACAAGGATAATATATAAAAAAGGTAATAAAATTATAAACGTGCTCTTATTAGAATTATATTTTTTAAGGCATGATCAGGTATGCTTTTGACCAAATTAATGTCAAATTTTAGTAATAGTATTAATAAATTTTAGAATTCGATTAATTCATTAAGGGTAAATAATTAACTATTTTAAGATAATTTTGACTCTTCAAAATAGTGATGTATTATTTAAAAAGAAAGAAATATCCATATAGGCTTCGTTTGAAAGTCATAAATTTTCACAATTTTAGGTAATTTTTGACATATCTAGTAAAATAAAGAGAAATTTTTAGTAATTTTTGACAACTTTTAGATGTTTGGTAAAAATTTTTGACAATTTTTTGACAATTTTTTATGTGTTTAATAAAAATTTTAATAACTTTTGAGTCAGGTTATAGTAAAATAACTATTATATCTCTCGCTATGTAGGCAAAATACAATTTTTAGTATTTTACTAAACACCTAAAATATCAAAAATTATTATTTTCTTTTTTTTTTTAACTAATTTTGCTCCTCCAAACAGGGTGATAGTATTCTTTCTTTGTAATGTAGTGTCAACGAGTTAAAAAATAAACTGCAAATGTCCAACCTAATGGAGTGTGAAATAATGTCACACTCCCGAAATCCTGAGGTCTCGAAGGATGAGTTTAGAATGTAAAATTTAATGCACCCGACTCATTATAGTCTCACTATTTATCTTTTTAGAGTTCCTGACCATTCCATTCATTAATATAGGCAATAGAACTAATTACTTTCATAATAAAACACACACCTAATCTTAAATCAAAACTGGATAACCTAAACCATACTTATTTGTAAAGTAGTATTTCTATATACATCAAACTTTTGAAATCATTACACATAGAAACTATTCAATACGACTGTGAGGTTTAACAGCTATGCCGGCCCTTCTAGGTCTCGGACTTCGCACCTGCAATGTAATCTGTAGGGACATGAACACCAAGTCACATGTGCTCACGATGTATAAAAATATACCTTATAATGCTTTCTAGAAATCACATAAAAACAATGAATATAGCAAGAAATCACCAAATACGTTAACACATAACAGAATAAGACAACATTAATTCCTAACTTTTATTTCTCTTGTCAACCTTTCTTTATATTATTATTTTTTCCCAAGGTAGGGAATGATACTCTACAAGATTGTCCCATAATCAAAGTGGTAGTCTAAAATATTATGACTTCGTATAGATATATGGGTCGCGAAGCACCCCTACGTCGTCGTTTATAGATCCGAGTCTAAAGGCCGCGATGAGCCTTGCCATTTCGTCGTCGTTGTGGATTACTAGTCCACCGGCATGATTACCTAACCCTACATAGGTTTAAGGTCTTTCAACCTAGAGATATCTCATGACCTTTCCTATTTTGTATAGTATCCTCACTTTCCCCATAGTCAACATTTCCATAGGTTTCACTTTTCTCCTATTAAAGTTTAGAAATAATGTTTGTAAACTTTTACAGTTTCACTTTTCTCCTATTAAAGTTTAGGAATAATGTTTGTAAACTTTTACAATTCCATACTTCCATTGCCATTACAATCCATTTATTTTTAATTATTATCTGTTTCGCAACAAACACAAAACATCACATAGCATATCTTAGCACTAAAGAGCAATTTAAAGACATACTAATCACAATTTTGGTGCCACCAAAGATTTAGTTATAAATCTTAATATTAATTTAACGGTATATAAATTTTTAACTTACATTTATACCTTAAAAAATTATATATTTATAGATTATTATTTATAAAATTTAAAGGCCAAAAAGGGAATAAAGTCGGCCAACTCAGGGAGTTGTGGTTGCCGAGAAAATTTAGTTTAGTCTAAAAAGTTAATATTTTTCTTTAAAAACTTGTCAAAATTATTTTCGTGGTTATTTTCTTTCAAAGAAAACATTACAAAAAGTATAAATAATACATCAATTCCCTACCTCGTTCTTTGTTGGAAAATTAAAAATTTGCCGTACGCGTGAACTGGATCTCCTTTCAACAATTGGACAATGTAGGCACGTGAGGAATCAGATTAATTAGAAGACTTCGAAATTAATTTGGGTTTAGATATTAATCTCTCTCTCTCTCTCTCTCTCTCTCTCTCTCTTTTCTTTCTTAATTTTTTTCATTTCCTTTCTCTCTCTCTCTCTCTCCTTTTTTTTTTTCCTTCCTAGTTTACCTTGCCCCACCAGCACTATACACTTATATATATAAGAGTGGGGTAGTCCACGTGGGAGGCTTTCAAGGAGCCCATTTGCCCAAGCTAGTGTAATGCCTCATCGTTATAATTGTTGTAGGGGCATTGCAGGGGTTACAGTGAAAAATAAATGGTTGAGATTTCTTTGCATTTAATCTAATAGTTATAATTTATTTTAATTAAATTTATTTTTAAAATAAAAATAAAAGTTTGAAAATTTTGATTGGAGCACAATTAATGCAGAATATTAAAGATCACGTGTCATTAAAGGGTAAAGAAATCTTAACTGTCCGTTTCTCCACTGCAGCCCTTGCAGTGGATTTGTTCACTGCAGCCCCCTTGAACCCTTGCAGGGGCACTTCACTGGCATGGAACAAATGGGAGGCGTGGCTTTATTGCTACGTGTCCCTATATATATGTACACGTGTATTTTATAGGCTTCTAGATCAAGGGCTAAGAGTTTAGGAAAAAAAAAATCAAAGTTTAAAATTTTGGACCATTACAAATAAAAAGTAGGGGTAGTGATTATGGGATAAAACGACAAAATAATTAATGAATTAACATATACGTTAGGGTAAATTACACCTGTATTCTTTTAATATTTAAGTAATTATATTTATCATTTCTCAACGTTTAAAATTATACTTACATCTCTTATTCTAAAATGTCATTAACATTGATTCATTTTTATTAAATCAACTATTAGAACTTAACAGAAAATGTTAAAATAATAAAAATTTTAGAAATTTTCCTAATTTATTCCTCCCTCTCTAACATATTCATCAGTTTTCTTTATAAAAATCTCTAATTTTTTTATTCTACTTGTATTTTAGTTATTTTTTGAGATTTTTGTGAAAAAAACAAAACTAATGAAAATGTAATAGAGAAAATGATAAAATAAAAAAAATCTAAAATTTTGGTTATTTTGACCATTTTTTGGTAAATTTTAACAGTTAATTCAATAAAAGGATGGTCAATATTAACAACATTTTAAAATAAGAGACCAAGTGTAATTTTTATTTTTAATGTTGAGAAATAATAAGTATAATTACCCAAATATTAATGGGAGATAGGTATAATTCACCCTATATGTTATTTTAAACGATAGCTTGTGGGGTCAAAGTTGGAATGTGCATGTGTAAACTAATTGTTGTAATAATTTATGTATGACATGTTAAAAATTTGTTCGAGATCTATTTGTTATGAAATTAAATTAAACTTGAACACAATTTCCAATTTATGTTTCATTGCAACTTGACTAAACAAGCTTAAATGTAATTAAAATAATTAAAATACTCAAGCATTTAAAAAAACTAAGGCGTAGTTTGAGAAGTAAAATAGGTAATTTTTTTTAGCTAGCAGTTAACTAAAAAAAGCCATCTTTGTTGTGTCTGGGAAAGGAAAAACGGTGACTTTTTCTAGCTAATATTTTAGTTTTTGTTAATCTGACATTTTTGCCCTTAAAAGTTTAAAAGAAGATTAAAACGTAAGAAGATAAATTTGGTCATTTTACAAATAAGCCATTTAGCCCATAGGCTATTTTGCCCAAGGTTCCCAAACAGAGCCTAAGTTTATCTACATTTCGAAACTCAATAAAACTTTTAAACAAATAAAAAAAAAAAAACTAAGAAAATTGCTATGGAGAATAATCACAACCAACTACAACGAAAGCGGGGAGACAAGATTTTAACAAGAGAAACCCTAGAACCCCTTATAGGTAAAACTTCAAGTTTATAAGGCGACTAACATGAAAATCAATCCACTATGAAATCAGAAGATTATAAGAGATTCACTAAATATAAAGTAGAACTAGACCCTGTCCTAACTTTATTCTTCTCTTGCTCATTAGAACTCGTGATGAACTAAACTCGTAGATTGATTTCATTCTTGAACCCAAACAGGACCTCCTAAAAACTCAAAAATGTTTGTTTTCATCAAAATAAAAGGTTGAATCGATGTTCTTTCGAAACCCCACTTGTTGATCTTTTATTGGAAGAGATGTTTATAGCCGCTGGAAAAAAAAAAAAAAAAAAACTTTTTCATACTCTAATGAAATCAAGGCAATAAAAATTTTAGGCAGACCGTTTGAACACTCTTCGAGCTCTTTTCTAGAATATTAAGTGCTTGAACTCCATTCGAGCTCTTTTTCCAGAATGTTGGGTGTTTAAACTGTTTTTAAGCTATCTCACTACTATAAAAATTGTTTGAAGCAATTTTCTTTGAATTAAGGAACGACTCAACCAACAAGACTCAATTTAAGACACTTCAAAAATTTTATAGACTCAAATTTTGATTCACAATTATCATTAATTAAAATAATAGATCTAACACTAAATTGAAACAATTTATGACCCTATATATCTACTATCATATTGTGAAGTTTAACATATAATTTATGACCCTATATATCTACTATCATATTGTGAAGTTTAACATATTCTGCTTGGCATGTCACTAAAAAAAAACAAGTTTTATTTTTTGGACATGAATTTATAAATATTTATTTTAATGGGAGAGCACCTATTTTAGATCGCATAGTTCACAATTAGAGTAGGGTACATGAGATATTAATTTTTGAAAAATATAAAGTCAAAAGTATTATTGTCTATTAAAAAATATTTTTAAATATATTTTATATAAAATAATATTGAACATAGAAAAAATCTTTAACATTTTTATATATGAATGTGTTATGGTTATATTATTTTAATATATAAATTTATGTATAATTATTACATTTATCAGTATATTATCTAAAAATTAAGGTTTATTTCACTTATATCCCCTATAATTTTGACTTTGTACACGTAAATTCCACATGTTCATAAATTTATACTTAAACCCTCTGAGATTTGTATTACATGAACTGAAATCTCTTATATTAGATTTTTCATTTAAAAAGTAACTTTTGACTAATTTAATACTATGAAATTACATTTATACTCTTAGTATTGATTAAAAAATATTTATATTATGACATGGTGTATCTTTTTTCATATAAAAATTATATTATAATTAATTTATTAAATTTTTTGTGAACCTTTTCCATATTAGTACTTTAAAACACTATATTTTACGTTAATATTTTAAATTTATATTATATATAAATTAGTAATTACCCACACACACATATATACATAAATTATAATTACTTTTTTCTATTAATAATCTAATAAATAAAAAATACAAAATAGAAAAGTTTAGGCCTCGTTTAGTAACGTTTTTATTTTCTGTCTTTCTATTTATATTTTTAAAATTTTATAAACTAGTAATAAAAACACGTTTACTAAATCTGTTTACGTTTTTTTTTTGTTTCTAAAAAAATGAAAACATAAACAAAAAAAAAAAGTTTTCACTCTTTTTTTTAGTTGCAAATATTTTGTCAATTTTCATACTTTGTCCACTTTTATTACATCATATTAAAATAAATTATTTTATTCAAATATTTTATTAAACTAAAATTATTTTTAATAAATAATATAATTAAATTAAATTATTATATAATATATATTTTTAATTTATTTCTAACAATAATTAAATTAAATTAGTTAATTTAATTAATAGGAAATATATATTATTAAATTATTTTTAATAAATAATAAAATAAAATATATTAATTTAATTTAATTTAATAAATAATTTAATTGATATAAATTATTTTATTAAATTATTTTTAATAAATATCATAATTAAATTATTATGAAATATATTTTATTCAATTATTTTTAGTAAATAATATAATAAAATGATAATTAATATATTTTATATTTTGTGGATTAAATGATATAATAGTTGTATTTTATTTAATTATTTTTGATAAATAATATAATTAAATTAAATTAATATAAAATATATTTGTTAAATTCTATTAAATTTTTTAAAAATAATAAAGTTAAATATTTTATGAAAATAAAAAATTAATAATTGTAAATAAAATTGTATTTCCAAACGCAGTTTCAGTTTTCATTTCAGAAAAAAATAAAAAAGGAAAACAAAAACAGAAAACTTAAAAATATAAATGTAAGTAGAAAAATGACAACGTTATCAAATAGCCCCTAAATGAATGAAATAGGTTAAATAGATTAAATAAAAGTGCAAGTAGCCACTAAAATAAATAAGCCCATGCAATAGCATGGGGTGGTATAATGTTTTATATTGATAATAATTAAATTTTAAATATAATATAAAATATATTTAATAAAGTTGTATAGTTTTATAAAATAATTATTGAATTATTTTTCTATATTTATATTTTTTATTTATATTAGACTTAATGAATGGATAGAGTTGATTAAAGTTGGACTTCTATACATGTCTTAAAAGTTTATATTTTACCAAGTCCTAATCTAATTCAATCCTAAAATTCAAGTTTGACTTTAAAATATATATTAAATCCAAAATTTACTTAATTGGCCGGAATCTCTCTCTCTCTCTCTCTCTCTTCCAAAGAGTTTATTAATCTCAATATATATATTTTTTCAATATATATTTTTTTTCAACTCTTGATTTATTTTGCAAAATTAATTTGACTTAAAAGTACTATTAATCTTAACTATATTAAAATAACTTTTTGACTAATTTTATAAAAATATTTCAAATTAAAAATATTAGCATTATTAATTATATATCATAAAAATAACTCATATATTAAGTATTATTAAATGTTTTTTTCAGTTATATAGTCAATATGATTAATTTAAATTTAAAATTAAAATTTTATAAACAAAAATTTACTCTCAAACCTAGTTAACATTTAGATATTTTTTCTTTGTGTTTTTAAATTTAAAATATATTAAGAGTTGTTATTACCAAAAAAAAAAAATCAATTTTTGGATTTAATGAATATTCAATAATTTAAAATTTTTTCCCAAGTTAAATTATTAGTTAGGCATTTCTATTTGTCTTTTTAAATTTAATTTATTTGAATTTATTTTGTGTTTTAAAATTTAATTCATTTAAAATATATAAATTTTACATATAGTTTGAGAGATGTTAAATTTTTTAAATTTAATTAGTGTTTTACAATTTATAAACTCTTTCTCAAGTCTAATATTATTTAAATATTTTTTATTTGTGATTTTAAATTTAATTCATTAGAAATATGTACATTTTAACTAATAAATAAGTAAGTCTATTTTAAAAAAAAAAAAGTTTATTTAACTCACTTCACATCTATTGAGATTATATATCATAACTTTAGTGATCTTATAGATAAAAGAAAAAAAATGAGTTATGATCATATGGTGATGCAAAACAAAAAGAAGTAAAAATTTTAGTAAAAGAAAAAAGATTAGTTGGAGAATGGAAATTATTGAAGTATGGCACATAGGATTAGAACGGAAAAGAAGAAAAGAGATGAAATTATTTTTTTAATATTAGATATATATATATATATATATATAATTATAGATAGAGAAAAGTGCAAGTAGTCAAGATGGTTTTTCTGACCACGGCAATCAGTTTAGATCAGTAATCGATTTGGATCTCTCCTTTGTGGACTAGGAGGGGGTAAGAAGCCAGACAGTTGAAGAGAAAATGACTATACTAATATTCTTTTACTTTTAATAAGAATACATACTAATAATTTTTTTTTTTTTTTTGAAAACATACCCTTACATTACAATCATCATTGGCATTCTTGTTATTTTCTTGCAAGAATTTATAGGAAATTTGATTTTTATTAATGCGACAGTTATTGTAATTTCATAACATATTATAAGAATTATTTTTAATTAAATATTTACTTAAATTTAATTATTTTAATTTCTTTACAATTTATTAGTATACAATATATGTTTTAAACTAATTTAATTATTATGTCAATAATATTTACATATTTAATGTATTTTCCTGTACATAATACGAGTTTGTTGCTAGTTTAAATTTATACATAAGAAATTTTCAACTATAAAAAAATTATATGTTTTAAATTAAAGATCAATTCTGTACAATTTTATATGGTAGATATTACTGGGAGATATTAATTTTTAATAAAATTTTCAAATATTAAACTATGATCAAAATAACAATGCACTTTAAAGATAAAATAAATTTAAAAAATCAGGATGTCACAAAAAAAAAATGTTAATTCTAGACAATGATAAATGTACAAAAGTTTAGATATATTGATTACAAAAGAGTACTTTGTTTTATTTCTTCCACCAAATATGCTTGAAGTGTGGCATCTTTAATAAATGATAGCATTCTGTAATTTTTTCTGTTATTTATAAAAATAATAAGTGCATGTTATTTTAAATTACATAATAATCAAAACAACACAAATGAGTCTCAAATTTTAATTAATAATATGATTATTAATGAGGTAAAAAATAATAATATTAATAAAAATATTAGTTATTAGGCACTAATAAATAAATAAACAAATATAACTAACACTAAGTTTGAAATAAATTCTCTTTATTTTATTTTTTTTAAAAGGTTAAATACACTCTCTTTAGCATTAATTTTTTTTTTCAAGTGTGTATATTTGTCAAAATAAATGAATTTAAAATACAAAATTTTATATCACCAATTAATTATAAAGCTGCAAATAATTTTCAATAACATACTAATTGTAAAATAGTTAATAACATAACAAATGGCATTTAGTCATACCCAAACAAAGATTTAAGATCCAACTTCACAAAACCAAAGAGCAATAATTTCTAAGGTCATGTAACTCTTGTCTGCTACAAGTGAAACTTCAAAGTTGAGGAATCTTCAAAATTTAAAATTCGAAACCTCAAAAAAGTTACACTAAAAAAAAAAAAAAAACACTCAATTTATAAACTCAACATTACTCTTTTTTTTCACCTTATCACAATATTGACCTAATAGAAATAATATCGTTACCCAAAAAAAAAAAATTAATAGAATTAATATACGTGCAACTAATGAAAATTTATCTGTCTTACCTCAGCATATTCATAATGTATCAGTATATATTATTATGATCCTTTAAAAAAATAAAAATAGTATTGCTGCTCAAGGCGAAGTCTAAAACAAATAATTATATTTGAGTGTTAAAAATGCACATTTCATAAACAAATTATTTAGTATCAGTATATAAATAATTAAAAATTTCCGTCTCACACATAAAATTATTAACTTTTACCTATTTTTTTTAATTTTTATCAAAATTTTTCAACTTCCTCTAATTTTTACAAAATTTTACTAAGCACGTAAAAGCGACACGTGTAAATGAGTGGTAAAAAATTGCTTAAAGTTGACAAATTTTGTCATCCAAACAAGCAATTTACGGGGGCGTTTGGCAATGTAATTTTTAACAAAAAATCACCAACTTTTGATTTTTGAACATTTAACAAACCATAAATTTTTATCACTTTTCTACTTAGTTGCAATAACTTTTCAACTCAAAAATTACTAAAAGTTGATAAAAATTACCAAAAGTTACTAAAATTTGCCAAAGTTACAAAAGAATGTCAAAAATTAGTAAAAAATTTACCAAACAACTAAAAGTTACAAAAAATTGTTAAAAATTGATAAAAATTACTACTTGTTTCGTTAAACATATTAAAAATTACAACTAACAATATTTGGTAAAAAAATATAAAAAATTACTAAAAATTGTGCCTTTAAACACCCCCTCTATCGTAAATGGGAAGGGATTCAGAAATGTCAAACGGAGGATTTAGCAAAATGCTTATCACATTAACAATATATTTACCAAATAAACTGTAGTTACAGTGAATTTTGGACGGAGCAAATATTCATATTCAAAATCCTTAACTATAAAAATATAAGGTATCTACTGTCTTGGTAGTCGTGGACCCCACCATCCCTTAGTTCGGGAAGAAAAAAAAAAGTTAGATTTTTTTTATAGTTAATTTTTTGATTTTTTTTATTAATTTAACCAACCAACCAACTAACCAGACCAAGCCTTTTTCCACTAGGTGGGGTCGGCTATATGGATTTGTCGACGCCAATTAGATCTGTTTAGGGGCATGTACTCCGATAAATCTAAATAGGTCAGGTCATGTTTAATGATTTCTTTCTAGCTTCTCTTGGGTCTTCCTCTATCTCTCCTACTCCTGACAATCTCCATACTTTCACACATTCTAACAGGTGCCTCTGCTGGACGCCTTTTAACATGATCAAACCATCTTAATCGATTTTCTCTCATTTTATCTTCAATCGGTGCTGTTCCTACTTTACACATTTCATAAATTACAAAAATGTTCTATAAATTTAACAAAACTAATAATTAAAAATGTATGTTAGGTAGTTATAATGATATGGCATTAGTCATTAAATGTGATTGAGTTTATGGCAATGGCATTGCTCTTTACGTACGGGAAGTGGTTAGAATAAAATAATAATAATAATAATAAGAACAACAACAACAAGAATATTAGACACTAAGGTCCCGTTTGGTAATTTTTTCGTTTTCTGTTTTTTATTTATGTTTTTAAAATTTTGTAAACTCGCAACAGAAATATGTTTGATAAATCTATTTACGTTTTTTTGTTTAAAAAAAATAAAAACATAAACAGAAAAACGTAAATAGAAAAAATTGTGTTTTCACTCTGATTTTTTTTTTGTTGCTAATATTTTGTCAACTTTAAAACTTTGTCTATTTTTATTACATTACATAAAAATAAATTATTTTATTTAAATATTTTATTAAAATAAGTTATTTTAATAAATAATATAATTAAATTCAATAAATTAAATTAATTAATAAATTAATATAAATTATTTTTAATAAATAATAAAACTAAATTAATTAATTTAATTTAATAATCAATTATTGCTATATTATCTAAAATAAATAATTAAATTACATTAATTTTTAATTTAATTTAATTTAATAAGTATTAGTAAATTAATTTAAATAAATATCATAATTAAATTAAATTATTTATGATTTAATTAATTTAATTTATATAAAATATATTTTACTAAATAATTAAATGAATTTAATTAATTTAAAAATAAATAATTTAATTTAATAATTAATCTAATTTAATTATTTATTTAATATGAAATATATTTTATTAAATTATTTTTAATAAATAATATAATTTAATATATTTTATATTTATTGAATTATACAATTTTAATAAATAATTTACTGTATTAATTTAATTAATTAAATTAAATTAATATAAAATATATTTTATTAAGTTCTATTATTTTTTAAAACTAATTAAATTAAATATTTTCTAAAATAAAAAATTAATAATTCTAAACAAACTTGCATTTCTAAACGCAGTGTCAGTTTTCATTTAAAAAAAAATAAACGGTAACAGAAAATAAAAAACAGAAAACAGTAACAGAAAAACAACAACGAAAAAAGGACAGCATTATCAAATGGGCCCTAAATAAATATAATTAACACCATGTTATTTTTTTTTTTGAAAGGTTAAATACATTCTTTTTAACATTAGCTTTATTTTTCAACTCTGTATTTTTGTCAAAATAAATGTATTTAAAATATAAAATTTATTATCACTAATTAACTATAAAGCTGCAAATAATTTTCAATAACATACTAATTAATTGTAAAGTAGTTAATTATAACAACTTACCCCGAAAAAAAAAAAAGAACATACCAAAAAAAAAAATAGTTATAACAAAACAAATGGCATTAAGTCTTGTACAATGATGTTAATTACACAAACAAAAATTTTGAGATCCAATTTTACAAAACCAAAGAGCATCAATTTATAATCTTATCATGTCTTTTTTCATCTTATCGCAATATTAGTCTAACAAAAACAATATCGTCACCCAATAAATAGTTAATAAAATTAATATACATGTAATTCATTCGAACTTATTTGTGCTCGTCTTATTTCAATATATTCATATCGTACACATATATTATTGTGATCCTTAAAACATAAAAAAAAAAAAAATAGCGTAATTGCCCGAGACGCTGCAAAAAAAAATTTATTTGGAAGTTAAAAATGAACATTCTGTGATTATAAAAACATTTTATAAATTTAACAGCACTAATAATTAGAAATATACATTAACTAGTTTTGTAATATAAATTGACAATTTTTGCATTTAATAGTTCTTTGAAAATTTTGCATATAATAATTCTTTCTCTACTGTTCCCACATCGTCTCAAAAAGCTAAAAATTTGTAATATATAATTAATTAGTCATTAAATCCTTGACGCAAGGGGGTGCACTTATCTTTAACCGTGGGCTTGCAAGGTGCAATAATGGGGTCAAACGAAGCGGTGTGACTTACATCTGTGGGGTGCAAGGATGGAGACTGGCTTGAGCTCATTGTCTCCATCGGTGCAACTTGCATCTTGTGGTTTACTTCACTTCCCTTGCCCCCTCTATTACATTTCACTTCCCTTACCCAGATTATATATAGTTTCAATCATAGTTCACTTCCCTCACCCCCTCTCTCTACCTATCGTCGTTTATAGAGAATGACAAACACTAGCGCCGATTCTTCATCAATCCCATCCGGTGTCACTGCCTACGATGAGCCCATTGGTCTTCCTAGAGATGTTGTGGTTGCTCCCTGCTCTCCTGGCGGTGACGCTATTCTCGGCGATGCCGTTTCTCCTGCGGACACCGACACGCTTGATTGTCCAGAAGATGCCATCCTCGCTGCTCCCGCCGGCAACGCTTTTTCTGGGGATGCCATTTTTTGTCCCGAAGATTCCATTGTCACCGCAGCTCCTCCCGGAGATGGGATTACCCCCGCTGCCGATGTCAACACACGCCACGGTGACGGTACTTTCTATTAGGTCATGCTCATGTGTGTATATATATGTATAATTGTGTGTGTTTATATAAACATAAAGCATTGACCTATAAACCGTTGGTGAAATAAAAGAAAGAGTTGTGTTGTTGGTGCGCTGTGGAAAGAAAAGAGTATGTGATAATATGAAGGAGAAGGGGAGGCGATGATTCAGGAGGGAGAAAAATGGTGAGAAGTGGCAAGGAGGGGTTTCTTGTTCCGTCTTACTGTCACTACGGTGTGAAAGGGTGTGGGGTTGGGGCTTTTGGTGGTACTGCTTTAGGACGAGGGTTCCATTGTTTACTGTCTGGGTGCTGAGGTTTGTGATACGTATGTACGTGTACATGGCCACATGAATATGCGTGTGCATATTGTTTACAGTCTGGGTGTTGAGGAGTAACAAAAGTGTTGTGGTGTAGTCAGTGCGCTGTGGATAGAAAAGAAGAGAGTATGGTATGAGATACATGACGGAGAAAAAAATGGGCGGGGTCGGTGCTTTTGTAAAATTAATTAACAATCTCTCAACTTATCTCTATATTTACTACATCAAATTTGCTAAATTGGAGTGAATTGCTAACAGAACAATTAATTTACCTGTAATCAAAAATAATATTTACTAACAATATATAAGCAATTAAAATTAGCCCAATTTTTACCTATAATTTAATTAATCAGGTCTCCCATCCACATAAAATTATGGGAAAAACACATAATATTTATTAACATCTAATATTTTACTTTTATTATTTTTGATAAATAATTAGATTGAATAATGATAAGCAATTAAATAATAAACAATATGGAAATATGTAAATTACGTTAATAAAAATATTAATTTGAGCAAAATAATTTTTCTAATCACTAGAAATTCTATATTTTAAAAAAAAATTATATTACACACAAACTAATATTCTTTTTAATTAAAGAGAAAATCCACCTCGAGTTTGGGCGGTAAGCCACCATATTAGATGGAGACTATAATACCTTTGGCTCTTCCTTTGTGTTGTGTTGTGTTGTGGGAGAGGGCTAAAATTAGATATATATTCTTTTTGTTTGGCAATAATCACTTCTAGGAAGGTGAATGACAGGCTAGGACTATTCCATTGAGGTTTAATGATCCTAGCATCAATGGCTTTCCCTTGTATCGGTCAATACCATCGGATCGATTAGGAAGAATTTTTCATCTTTCGGACGTGTTTACACCATCTGAACCCAACTCCTTTAAATAAATCGTCCTATTTGTTAATGGCAGGACGGGGACTCACATTCTGGGAATAAAATTTCATTTCATCCGGAGTGAAGTGTTAGTTTAGATAAGAACGATTATTTTATAAAATTGTGATTTTGTGACAATTATCTATATATTTTCGTTCACTTATATGGATTATAGTGTGTTATATTAAATAGATGACTGTAATAATATATAAATTAAGTAGAGTTAATCAAGTGAATTTGACGAATAACATAAAATCGTACGATTTGTACAAATACGGATACATGTACTGATAACTATGTTAATATTGGTTATTTTTTTGTAGGTCCTCCCAGCACTAATGGGATTATTCCATTAATTCCATCGTGGAAGACATATATATAGTTTTGGCTGTTCGTGTTTGGACAAATACTTTTAGCGATTTTTTTTGCCTCAATATTTTACCTTTCCCAATCCTATCATTCTATTATATCCTATATTGATATGTTATTTATTTTTGTTTTAGTTCATATTGTCACACTTTTCCTATATTTTACTCTAGCACACTCCATACAGTACTTGAAAAACAAATTTCCCAGTACGTTACTATTGTTATCATATATTGTACAATTATAATCGTGTCTAGTGAACTAAGTAATCCTGATCTTAGCCCATATGTCTACTTTGTCGTTGCTATTTGTTCGTGTACCTTCATGGCATTATTGACCTACATTTTTTACGAGGATGTTGGCAAAATAAGGACCACATTTACCCTGCAAGCCTTGGCCTGTTTGTTGTATTATTTTCTGCAACACAAAAGAATCTATGCATTATTTTACTTGGTGCCTTCTGCAGTGGGATATTTGACATTGGTAAGTTGTAAATACTCTTTTTAACTGCTTAATTGTTGGTAGTGTTTAATTTTTGCATTAATTATTAATTCATTTATTAACGGATTATTGGAAGTGACGGCCCCGTGGAGGACATCAATGTGGCTTTCTTAAGGATTATTTCCCTTACTTTCAGTGTCCCGCCAAATTACGAAGACTTTCATTTGAGATCTGTTGTATGACTAGTTGATGGATAAGAAATACTTATGATGCATTGATTGATAATTTAATTTTGGAATACTTTAATATTTAATTTCGCTAGCTAATTTTATGTTTTAATATTTTTGTAAGAGGGACCCAGTGCTTGCTGAAAATTTTCAAAGAAATTAGTGGGAGCTTTTTGTTTTTCATATCTACCAACTTCAGAAAAACTTTTTGTTTTTCATATCTACCAATTTCAATTTGTTTGACACTTTCTGAACTATATATTTTTACAACAACTTATCTTTTTTGTGTACTTGTTCTATTAGAACTCTGCCTCTAATTAACAGATGGTCAAACCTTTTTAGCTTCAAGCTATGTCTCTTGTTGTACCATTTTCAACTTGATTAAGGATGCGTTTAGAGTGATAAAAAGTAAGATAAAAAGAGATAAAGTGAGATAATTTATAAATTTGTAATTCGCACAGTAAGATAAAAAGTAAATAACTTTTAAAAGTTTCAGAGTTTTTTAGAATTTGTTAGAATTTTTAACAAACCAAATGCACCCCAATTATTTTAGGGGCCGTTTTGAGTTCTAAAGAATTTCTAAAAAAAACTTTAAAAGTTTCAATTTTTCCAATCACCAAAAAAATTTCAACTTTTTTAAAAATTTGTCAAAGTTCATTGAAACAAACCATTATAGTATGTTCCAATAGATTTTAGCAGATTTTTTAAAAAAGTTAGATTGATATTTGTATCAAAAAGTTTCATAAAACTTAAAAAATTTTCAAGATTCTTTACTAAAATTTTACCACGTATCACTTTATATAATTTTTAATAACTTTATATCAAATCAAATACAAATATCTAACTATCATTTTAAAATAACTTTTTACACTCCAAATTTTAAAAAAATTTCACTTTTGTTAATTTTGTTTTATTTTTTTTTATTTTTTTTTTCAACACTCAAAACGGCCTCTTAATTTATAACCTTATGCTAAAGGTGAAAGTTATTAATGTTCTCTAAACTTTAAAAACTTACTTTTGTAGATTTTGTAAGCAAAACTAAAGCATAGTTGTACATAGAATTAATTTTTAAAGTAAAAAGATAAAAATATATATTCAAAATCGAATTAAATTAATTAATGGGTGTGAGTGCAAGGGTGCAAAGTAAAATCGTATAAATACATTTTTTAAAGTTATTATGAGTCAAAATAATTATATTTAATAGATTTTTTAACGTTTATATTAGTCTAAAGCATAAAGAGTAATAATAATTTTCGCTTTTAGAATTTAAAAACTACCATTAAATTGTTAAAATTAAAATTTTAAAATTTTAAAATTAATAATGATTTTTATTTTTAAGAACAGAGATTTCACCCTATAATACTAATTTCTCCCTTTTTTAGAATGGCTCCAATGGCTACTTACCCTGTTCGAAAACAAGTTCAATGTTAATTTTGGGAGCTTAATTAGTAACTGTAGATCTTGCCGCGAAAGGTTGTTTATCTTAATATTGGGTTAGTTTTTGATTAAAGTCATCCAATTATTCATAAACCTGCTGCTTGCAAAATTAATTATGACCCTGCAATTTAACTAGTACTAAATTATTCTTTGGAAGCAAGAAACAGAATAATCCTACGAGCCCAATCAGAGGGGAGATTCCACACAATATAGGAATCTGGTTCCGAAGATGTCAGCTAGTTTACCAAAGATAAATTTTGTCACATTTTACAGGAAGAATGTCAAGAATTTTATAGAAAAATGTGACAATTTTTGGATAAAAGATATTAAAAATTCTATTGAATGTAGAGAATAATTTTATAAAACATCGTAAGTAATCTATGTAATTGAAATTGTGCCTCTTGAATCAACATTAGTTGAGGAAAAAAAAAACAGATTTTGCTAAAAGAAATAGATAAAAGTACGTTTTTATTAATTTTTATACTAAAATAAAATATTTTTTTATTTTTAAAAAAGTCTCAATACATGATTTACAAGCAAAATTACTGTACTTATTTTTTCAACAATGACACATCAGCCCCTATAATACATGAGACATTAATTTAAGCCGTGTTTGGTGGAACTAAAAATTATCAAAACTCATCAATTTTAACTAATTTTTATATTTTTTTCTAATCAAATTTCTATACATATCACCTTTATATCATATCTTTTTACTTTTATTGTATTTTTTAACTTTTTTTTATGAACCAAACACCCCCTTAATAAATTTGACAAATCCTATTAATTTTGTCGACCCAATTCAATTAATTTTGACCTAGCTTTGATAATATATCTGTAAAAATCCAATCCTAATTTGTTCCTACGCTTTAGGGTAAGGGTTTGGGGCACCCTCAATTGGATCCTAACCCTACCAAAAGCTAACTTGACACATTTAATTTTGTTTTATTATTTTCTTAATTATTTATTTGTACCATATCAAAATAGATAATAGGCATGGGTATTTTTATTATCATAAGGGTGGAGACTCAATTAATTCTCCCATTTATAATTAAAAAATTAAAACATGTATGAATTTACAATAATTATTAATAAAATTTATTTATTTTTAAGACTAATTGGTTAATTATTATATTTTAAGACAAGTTGTAATTAATTTATTTTAAAAATATATATAAAAAAATATTTTTTAGACAGTTTCAGAATTGAATATGCACAACTCTGACTCGACTCAATTTTTACGGCGACAAATCAAGCCGAATCAACTTAATTTTCAAATCAAATTGACTCATTTTACATGCCTACATAAATTCTCTCTCCAATAATAATAATAATTAGTTGAAGCTTTAGCTAATATTTTATCATACATAAATTCTTCCTAATGACAACAATTAGTTGATAGCTCACTCCATCAATTCATCATCTCTCTAGTAAGAGATGGAGCGATGGGAGTACTCCCTTGGTGTAAACGAAGTTAATACCCAACTCCACGAGAAAACATTTAAGACAGAACACAAATTTACGCTTGTCATGGTGGCCGACTCATTAAATTATTTTTACGCACTAAATATATATTAATTTTTTTAGAAACTAATTATAAAAACATAGCCTATTGTGAATATAAATTCAAAAGAATTGAATTACGGTAATTCACAAATAATAATTTTATTCTAATCGAGGAAATTTTGTATCAAGGAGCTCGACAAAATGCCATCGTCAATGCTCAAATTGACTAATGAAATTGATATATCTTATAATTGGCGTGGCTTCCAGCAACT
Source organism: Vitellaria paradoxa (assembly GCA_019916065.1). Taxonomy (NCBI): domain Eukaryota; kingdom Viridiplantae; phylum Streptophyta; class Magnoliopsida; order Ericales; family Sapotaceae; genus Vitellaria; species Vitellaria paradoxa. Next base: position 39,333,194 of record CM034240.1, read on the forward strand.
TCTGAAATAAATAATCTTTTTTGTTTTTTTGCAAGGCATAAAACAAATAATCGAGTATAGCAATGTTTATACATTCTTTGTGCCCATTTACCCGACTGGAGTCATAGTTTTTTTTTTTTTTTTGTGAAAAAAATTCAACCATTATTTTAATCCATATAATTTTATTTCTCTCATTACTAAGATTGTTATTGATAAAAAATTTGTCAAAATAAAAAGAAAATAACAGAGATTCAGAATTATTTCTCATGAAAATTTGAGAAATTATAAATAATTAAATTAAAAATATTAATTAATGAATACTTTTTATTTTATGTTCAAATAATAATACGTACTTGACATTTTCTGTTTTCTCCTTCTTTTCTTACGTACCTTTTTTCCAATGTTTTAAAAATCGAACTGTTCATCGAAAAAGTGATCGGGTCACAGGTTAGTGGTTCAACTGGAATTGAACCGGAGTTGAATCGTGACATCATAAATATATTTAAATATATAAATAAAATATAAAAAATATGTTAAAATTATATAATAATTTAAAAAACTTATATTTGTTCATATATATTCTTCTATTCTGTTTTGTTTTACTAATAAAAAGTGTCAACAAAATATGTTGTAAAATAAAATTATTTAAAACTAATATATTATATAAGTAAAATCAAGCAAAAATAAGAAACAATAACTATTAGTGGTTTAGTGGGACAATAGTACTTTACCACAAACTAGACCCAAGTTTGATTCTAGGCTGGTGCATTTAGTTTATTTGTTTTACCATTCAAAGAAATAAAAAAAAAAAAAAAACTGGGTTTAACCTGCAAAGCCGGTACTGGTTCTCGCCGATTGAACCGAAATCGGTTCAACCTTCCACTAGGTTTTACTGCTTGACTAGACTGTTTCTTGGATTGGTTGAACTGGCCGGTTCGATCCGATTTTTAAAACAATGCTTTTTTCTATTACTTTTCCGTTTCATTCCTTTTTTTTCCTCTCACCTAGTACTTCCTCCAAACATACCTTAACTAATTCTGTACAAAAATATATATCTATATAATAAAACACATCATTTGATGTGATATTTATCTTACATGGCTTGAGAGAGAGAGAGAGAGAAAGAGGGGGGGATGGGGTCGGTTGGGTTGTATTATTGGGTTGGTTGGATTCAATTATTATTTTACGTGGCTGGCCTATGAGGGTGTAATTGTGCACTCTGACTTATTTTAGAATTTAATACAATGGCATGTTTGTGTAACTTTCTAGGAAAAGTCAAAGTATACACACAAATTTTGAAATTTGAAATTCAAATAAATAAATATATTTATGTATATTATATATTTTTTTAAATTATATAAATTATATTTTACTTATATTATCTATAAATATTATAGAGAGCTATACAACAATAATAATAAAATTATACACATTTAATAAACAATCTATAGATACGTATTAGAAAAAGTCAATTAAATATTTTATTTAAAAAATATATTTAAACTTTAATTTTTTTAAAAAATAAACATTAAAATGAAAATTTCAATTTTAATGTACCTAAAACTTAAGTTTTAAATGTATATACTTTTACATTCTATGTCATTTATATAATAAGGACGTTTAAAATTTTGAATTTGAGATATTTTTAACTATTGAATTTGCTAAATAGTCAAGATTATTTTTTTTTTCTTTTACTCTTCTCATTTTTTTTTTGAATATTTTTTATGTAAAAGATTTTAAATTAATATTTTAAAAATGTGATAATATTTGTAATAAATAATAAAATTTTATAACTTAATATTTTTATTTTTATAAGTTATTTTTACACTTTTTTTATGTATGTTTGCTTTATAAATTTAAATATAAATTATTTACATGTTAAATTATGTTTATGTACCTTCAAGTACAGGCAATTGCTAGTATATTATATTTTGTAAAATTATACATATATACACTTTTACACTACGTGTAATTTATATAATAGGGAAGTTTAAAATCTTGAATTTGAGATATTTTTAACTGTTAAATTTGTTAAATGATCAGAATTATTTTTTTCTTTTTCTCTTACTCTTCCAAATTTTTTAATAATTTTTATATAGCAAATGTCATTTATATAATAAAAAAGTTTAAAATTTTGAATTTGAGACATTTTCAACTGTTGAATTTACTAAATAGTCAGGATTATTTTTCTTTTTCTCTTACTTTTCCCATATTTTTTTGAATACTTTTTGTATAAAAGAATTTAAGTTGATATTTTAAAAAATATGATAATATTTGTAATAAATAAAAAAATTCTATACCTTAATCTTTTTCTATTAATGATTTTTATTTTTACAGGTTATTTTTATACTTTTTATGTAAGTTTATTTTATAAATTTAAATTTGTGTTATTTACACGCCAAATTATTTTTCTGTTTCTTCAGGCACAGGCCATTGCTATTAAAAAAATATTCAAAAAATATGAAAAGAATGAAATAAAAAGAAAAATAATTCTGGTCATTTAGCAAATCCAACAGTTAAAAATACATCAAATTCAAAATTTTAAACTTTTTATTATATAAATAACACAAAGTGTAAACGTGTATGTATTTAAACTTTAAGTTGTAAGCACATTAAAATTAAAATTTTAACTTAAATATTTATTTTTGATAAAATTTTAATGAAAATAAAAGTTTAAAGATATTTTTTTTAATAAAAAAATTTAGTTGACTCCGTCAAATTTTTATAACAAAAATTATCAATTTTTTTATTCATTTTTACATTTTTTTATAAAAAATCTAACGAAAATGTGAAAGGAAGAGCGGTAAAATAGAAAATCGCTCTTCCTTTCACATTTTCATTAATTTTTTTTAATAAAATCTTCTAAATAAATTTAAAATATTAATGATTTTTGTAAAAACAAAAATTGACGAATATGTAAGATAAGAAGGGGTAAGATAAAAAAAACACTTAAAATTTTGATTAGTTTGACATGTTCTGTTAAATTTTAATGGAAGCGGTGTCAATATTAACAATATTTTAAAATAAGGAACATAAGAATAATTTTTTAATATTAAAAAGTGTAAGTGTAATTACCAAATACTGAGTAAGGGAAGGTATATATATCTTACCTTAAATAATATTATTTAAACAAAGTGTTCAAAATTAGATAGCATTTGAGTAGAAAAAAAAATCAAGTGCATAATATTTTATTTATTTATTTATTATTGTTATTATTATTATTTTTGGAGAAAAATAGATGGTCCAACGTGCTGTCAAAATCACATCAACACGCTCAAAAAGAAAATTGAAAATCGCATCAAGTGAAAACAACAAAAAAAGGGCCCCGTTTTGACTAACTTCAGCCCGCGCAGTCAGTGGGCGACTTCAGGCCCCCTTCATCGCCACGGGGCTTGCCGCGGAGGATAACATGATATATATATATATATATATATATTCACACCAAATTTCTTCACCATTTCCATTCATTTTTTTTTCCATCAAAAACCAACCAGTAAAACAAAGACAATGTGTACAGACAATAGGAAGAGGAAACAGGATCAACCATGTTCTCCTTTCCTACATTGATAAGGTACATATCACACCACCCCCCCCCCCAAAATAAATAAATAAATAAAAAGGGTCAAATTATCTATCTATTTCTTGTGATTTCCATACACCATTCGAAGAAGAAGCTAGAGTTGGTTATTTTTACAATTTTCTGTTTAGATTGCCTCCTTTTTCTATTAGCGCATCCGCTTTCTACTTTGAATACGTCAACTTTCACTATACGATGATCAGAAGTCCCTTTCGAAGAATAAACAGAATACGGCCCTGGAACAAACTGTTAAAAAAAACCAAATTAAAATTAAATTAAAGGTAAAATAGCTTCCACGAAACAATGAAATGAAAGGTAGAAATAAAAAAATATATATATATATATATATATATATATAATTTTTTTTTCTTTTAAGACTAGAATAACAGTTGCAATATATATATATATTATCAGAATAGAAAATGTAGAAAGACCGAGAACTGTGATGTACACAGTTTCCTTAAAACAGATTCGTCCCCTCTACCTGTGCTCAAGGTTATATGGACGTCTGTTTCCCACGATGCAATGATTAACAGCACCGAAGATAGCACAGCACTTCGATACTTTCGACAAACAGTGAACAAACGCAGAACACTATCACTAGAAAAGGATAAGGAAAATACGCAGAGAAATAAGATGAGAAAGAGAGTCTTTTGCTGCTGGTGTAACTCCTGGAAGCAGGGAAAAAGACTGTATATATAGATAATGTGGGGGAAAGGGCAATCTGGGAATTAACATGCTGCAGTTACAGAATTGATTAACAGAATTTTAATTCTGTAATAAACTCATTCGAAAGGTTTATAATAGCAGGATTAAATCTGTTAATTATATTATATATAATTATGTACTGTTACATAATTAATACAGTATCTGTAACTGCCGCTGGATAATTAAAAGGCTAAAACTGGACTATTCGCGAGACCCGCTTTTCGGACTGACATTCGTGTCCGCAGGTCGCGCCCTTGCACACGACAGAAGTTTACTGGGCCTCCGTCGAGGCGTAGGATTTGCCCCCCCTGCGCGTGCACGCGAGGCATAGTATACTTAACATTGGTTACCACTCATAAAAAGTGTAACCATATATGAAGCACTTAGCCTCTTACCTCTTTTCCAATGTGGGACAAGTGTTTCCACACTTTCCACTTAGCCTTTCACACTTTCCAATTCAAGAGTACTTGAAATGCAATTTCTCATTCACCATTTCCTATTTAATTCCAAATTTTCCAACAGTCCCCCACATGAATGGAAATTGTTTTAATATAAATTTGTGATAGTGTTCAATAGTTGAAACCTGCATAGGATAGGTAGGAGTTATCCCTTGAACCTTCCTTTATGACAATATATTTACTTTACTAGTTGTTCAGCAGACATGATGTCCTTGAACTGAACTGCTTTTTTATGTAAATGAACCATATATTGCACACAGGAATCATCTAAACATTTGTTCAATTCTCATGATTATGCTCGTTTTGGCCATGAACATCAACCTGGTTCTGTAAGAGTTTCTAAAGAATTGAGCCCTAAACAATTCTCCTTTGAAGCGGCCCCACTTCTCTCTCACATAGGTGATTTCTTAATCTTGAGTAATTTACTTACTCTACTTAAGAATCATTAAAGCAAACCTTTGCTATCCTTTTTCTTTCAATATCACTGTTTCATTTTAGGAATGGGTTGAGGGATAGCCCCCCATAGTGACCTTATTAAGTTTTATAATTAGGTTGTCCCTTTGAACTTAAATCTTGGGATCTCCAGTCAAATAGGTTGGGTTTCCTTTATAAAAGCTTATTTTCCCATGGGCTTCAGTCCTATTCCCCTTGACAACTTTTCAACTAATTCTCTATTTAACCCTTTGGTTAGCGGATTCGCAATATTATCCTTTGACTTCACGTAGTCAATGGAGATAATTCCAGTTGAGAGTAGTTGTCTAATGGTATTATGTCTACGACGTATATGTCTAGACTTACCATTATACATATTGCTCTGTGCCCTTCCAATAGCAGATTGATTGTCACAATGTATACAAATGGGTGGCACAGGTTTTTTCCATTTTGGAATATCCTCTAAGAAATGGCGTAGCCATTCAGCCTCTTCACCACATTTATTTAAAGCTATAAATTAAGACTCCATTGTGGATCTGGCTATAACAGTCTGCTTACAGGATTTCCATGATACAGTTGCACCTGCTAATTTAAATATATATCCACTAGTAGATTTTGAATCTTTTATATCAGATATCCAGTTTGCATCACTGTATCCTTCTAAAACAGCTGGGTATCTGGTATAATGTAGACTATAATCCCGAGTATACCGTAAATACCTAAGTATTCTCACTATTGCTTTCCAATGGTCAACACTCGGATTGCTCGTATATCTACTCAATTTACTAACCGTATAGGCAATGTCCGGTCTAGTACAACTCATTAAGTACATTAGACTTCCAATAACTCTAGAGTACTCTATTTGAGAAATACCCTCTCTTCTATTCTTGGATAGATGAACACTATTATCTAATGGTGTTCTTGTTATTCCAGAATCATCCTTGTTGAATTTCTCAAGGACCTTGTCCACATTGTGTGACTGATTCAAAATAAGACCATCTGATGTTCTTGTGATTTTAATTCCTAAAATCACATCAGCAAGTCCCATGTCTTTCATGTCAAATTTTGAATTCAACATATTCTTGGTAGATTTAATTGTTTTGTAATCACTACCAACAATAAGTATGTCATCCACGTAAAGACACAAAATGACATAGCCATTTTCAGTCTCTTTACTATAAACACATTTATCACACTCGTTGATCTTAAATCCATTGGTAATCATTGCATTATCAAACTTTTCATGCCATTGCTTTGGTGCTTGTTTTAAGCTATATAGTGATTTTACCAATTTACATACTTTCCTTTCTTGTCCTGGAGCTATAAAACTCTCAGGTTGTTCCATATAGACTTCTTCATCCAAATCACCATTTAGGAAAACTATTTTTACATCCATTTGATGTATCTCTAGGTTTCGCAAAGCGGCGATAGCTAGCATCATCCTAATGGAATTTATTCTCGTAACAGGAGAATAAGTATCAAAGTAATCTAGGCCTTCTCTTTGCCTGTATCCTTTGATCACAAGCCTGGCTTTATACTTATCAATGGTGCCATCTGCTTTCATTTTCCTTTTAAAGATCCATTTGGACCCTAAAGGTTTACAACCAGAAGGAAGATCCACTAACTCCCAAGTATGATTCTGCAAAATTGAATCTACTTAACTTTTAATTGCTTCTTTCCATAGATGTCCCTCAAGAGAATTTACAGCCTCTAAATAATTTAGTGGTTCTTTCTCTAACAAATAAGTTAGAAAATCATTTCCAAATGATTTTTCCACTCTTACACTTTTGCTACGTCTAAGTTCTAGTTCATGATCAGAATCATGACTTCCTTCATTCATAGTTTCATTTGTTCGTTTAGAAGAACTTGACACCTCGTTGGATTTACAAGGAAACACATCTTCAAAAAATGATACATTCCTAGATTCCATTATCGTGTTCTTGTGTATCTCTGGTATTTTAGATTCATGCACAAGAAACCGATAAGCATTACTGTTATGTGCATACCCAATGAATATGCAATCCACCGTTTTAGGACCTATTTTTATTTTCTTTGGTGTTGGAACAGCTACTTTTGCAAGACACCCCCACACTCGCAAGTATTTGTAGGATGGTCTCCTACCCTTCTATAACTCATAAGGAGTTTTTTTTTTTTCTTTTGGGGTACCTTATTTAAAAGGTAATTACTTGACAAAATAGCTTTACTCCACATATTTTGAGGTAATCCTAAGCTAAGTAACATCGCGTTCATCATTTCTTTCAATGTGCGATTTTTACGTTCAGCAACACCATTTGATTGAGGTGAATAAGGTGCAGTGATTTCATGTATAATTCCATGTTGCGTACAAAATTCACCAATTGGTATTTCGTACTCGCCACCTCTATCATTTCTCAATCTTTTAATCTTTTTATTAAGCTGATTTTCAATTTCATTTTTGTAGAGAACATATTTCTCTAAAGCTTCATCTATACTTTTTAGCAAATACACATAACAGTATTTTGTACTATCATCAACAAAGGTGATAAAATATTTATTACCACCTCTTGTTTGTACAAATTTTAAATCATAAACATCACTATGAATTAATTCAAGGGGTTCGGTGTTTCTTTCAATTGTTTGGAAAGATGATCTTGTTAATTTTGCCTCAACACAAATTTCACATTTATGTTTTAAATCAATTTGGAATGCGGGTATGTGATCCAAGTTAATTAATCTACGCAATGTACCAAAATTAACATGTCCTAGTCTGCCATGCCACAAATTGGAAGACTCAAGCAAATAAGCAAAAGACTTCTTATTTTTATTAATAATAGCCATAACATTGAGCTTAAAAAGCCCATCAGTTACATAACCCTTTCCCACATACATTCTAGATTTTGACAAAATAACTTTGTCTGACTCAAAAACCATACGAAATCCATGCTTATTCAGCAAAGACCCAGACACTAAATTCTTGCGGATTTCTGGCACTTACAACACATTATTCAGAGTCAGTTCTTTCCCAGAAGTCATCTTCAACAGCACCTTCCCTTGGCCTTTCACAGCAGAAGAAGCAGAGTTTCCCATGAAAAATTTCTCCCTATTAACTGGTTCGAGAGTAGTGAACAAGTCCTTGTTAGAGCATACGTGCCTAGTGGCACCGATGTCAATCCACCATTCCTTTGGGTTTGACCCAACTAGGTTCACTTCAGAAACCACTGTAGAGAGGTTTATATTTGACACATCTTGAGCAATTTCATTTGCCACATTTGCCTCGTGTTTCTTCTTTGGAAGTCTACAGTCAACAGATCTGTGACCTATCTTGCCACAATTGAAGCATTTCCCTTGAAACTTCGGCTTGGAAATTCCACCTTTTGGACCTAATTTCGGTTTGGCAATTTTCTTGTTGTTGGGGCCTTGCTTATGCTCCATTACATTTGCCTTAGCAGCAGCAAGATTGAATCCTCTATGTTCAGAACTTCTGTTGTCTTCTTCAATACGAAGTCTAACAATCAGTTCTTCCAGATTCATTTCCTTTCATTTGTGTTTGAGGTAGTTTTTGAAATCCTTCCACCCTGGAGGTAGCTTCTTAATAATTGTAGCCACTTGGAAGGTTTCACTCAAAATCATTCCTTCTGTCTGAATCTCATGCAAGATTACTTAAATTTCTTGCATTTGACTGATCACAGTCTTGGAATCCACCATCTTATAATCAAGGAACTTACCGACCACAAATTTCTTTGCTCCGGCATCCTCTGTTTTATATTTACGGTCTAACGATTCCCACAGCTCCTTTGCAGTCGTCATTGTACAATAAATATTGTACAATGAGTCATGTAAACCATTCATGACATAATTCCTGCATAAGAAATCAGAATGCTTCCAAGCATCAACCGCATTGACGACTTGCATATCTGTTTCTTCCTCGGACAACTTAGGAGCCTCCTCAGTCAAGAATCTCGCAAGATTCAAGGTGGGCAGATAGAACAGCATCTTTTGCTGCCACCTTTTAAAGTTCAATCCATTGAACTTTTCAGGCTTCTCACCATGGTTTACAGAAACCGTAGGTACATAAGTCAGTCTGGGCAAATGGACAGTAGAGACAGAGGCAGAGGCTTTGGCTTCATTTGCAGCAATCATATTAGAAGCATCATTTCCAATAGCCATTTTCCTTTTAATTAAAGCCGAATCTGTTTTAAGATTGTTAAAAAAAATAAAATTAAAATTAAATTAAAGGTAAAATGGCTTCCACGAAACAATGAAATGAAAGGGAGAAATAAAAAAAAAAATATATATATATATATATAATTTTTTTTTCTTTTAAGACTAGAATAACAGTTGCAATATATATATATATATATATATATATATATATATTATCAGAACAGAAAATGTAAGAAGACCGAGGACTGTGATGTACACAGTTTCTTTAAAACAGATTCGTCCCCTCTACCTGTGCTCAAGGTTATATGGACGTCTGTTTCCCAGGATACAACGGTTAACAGCACTGAAGATAGCACAGCACTTTGATACTTTCGGCGAACAGTGAACAAATGCAGAACATTATCACTGGAAAAGGATAAGGAAAATACGCAGAGAAATAAGATGAGAAAGAGAGTCTTTTGCTGCCGGTATAACTCTTGGAAGCAGGGAAAAAGACTGCATATATAGATAATGTAGGAAAAGGGCAATCTGGGAATTAACCTGCTGCAGTTACAGAATTGATTAACAGATTAAATCTGTTAATTATATATATGTACTGTTACATAATTAAGCCAGTATCTGTAACTGCCGCTGTCGCCGCTGGATAATTAAAAGGCTAATACTGGACTATTTGCGAGACCCGCTTTTCGGATCGGCATTCGTGTCCGCAGGTCGCGCGCTTGTACATGACAGAAGTTTACCGGGCCTCCGTCGGGGTATAGGATTTGCACCCCCTGCGCGTGCGTGTGAGGCATAGTATACTTAACATTGGTTACCACTCATAAAAAGTGTAACCATATATGAAGCATTTAGCCTCTTACCTCTTTTCCAATGTGGGACAAGTGTTTCCACACTTTCCACTTAGCCTTTCACACTTTCCAATTCAAGAGTGCTCTATTGAAATGCAATTTCTCATTCACCCTTTCCTGTTTAATTCCAAATTTTGCAACACAAACTTGTATGGTGAGTCCGATGATGCCAATACATAATCTACCCCGAGTCCTATACTTGCACGTCCCTTGCACACCTGTCTCATACATACAACATTTCAAACTCATTGTAGATTAACTGTGTTTATACACTAAGAAGGATGGGAGTAGACGCGGGATACAAACTCCATACGAGTATGACACAGCAGTAATTTAAAAAAATAAAAATAAAATACAAGACAAAAAATTTTATAATTTAAAAGGTCTTATCTATTTAGATTTAAGTTTGTCTTAATCTTTAAAAAATAATAAAATAATGAGTACTCTAAATAGTATACCCAACCTGTCTTTTGATGTGTCTGTAAATATGTGTGTTTAATACGTGATAAACATAGATACAACAAACTATTTTGAAGTTCCCATGCCTATTAAGACATAGCGAAAATTATGTAATTTCAATCAGTCATTCGGTGTGTCTGTAAATATGTGTGTTTAATACATGACAAACATAAATACAACAAACTATTTTGAAGTTCTCATGCCTATTAAGGCATAGTGAAAATTATGTAATTACAATTATTCATTGGGACGAGTTTTAAAGTAGGCCCAACAAATGAAAAATTGAGATTGCGATCATAATTGTGAATAACACTTCCTATGCATGATTGGTTAGTAGGGACTTTGCAATCTACGCTGTGCATCTGACAGGGCAGGCCCACAATGGAACCCACTCGCTCATATGAATAGCTTAGATTACACAATTGAGGCTCTCTTGATCTATTTGGTTGACAAGGAAAACTCTGATTGATGAAACAAAAAATTAGGACAAAAAAAAATAGTGCCTCACTTTGGCCTTTGGCAATCATGACGACTGATTCACATTCCCCTACAAAGTCCTTAGCATCTTTATATTGTTTACTTTTCAGAAATCTCAGCACCTCAACCTTTGGCGTTGGCTTCCTCTTCTCTTCGTGATACTGGTGTTAGATTTATATTTTTTTGGAGCTCTTGAAAGCATATTTTTTGTAATGATATTATATTTTATAAAATATTTATTTATTTTGATATAATAAAATATTTATTTATTTAAGCATACATTATTGTCTCTTATTTATAAAGTATGTGATTTAAGTATTGGGCATAAAATACCAATACAGAAAGATTTAAATCACAAGTTTTATAAATTAAAGTAAATTACAGTTATTAATGAAATGGGCATTTCATTATGATCAAACTGTAACTTTTCTACTTCTTAATTAGGTGATTTATCTTGATCACTAAAGTGGTGAGTTTGAGTAAGAAAGTTAGTATCTATATGTGATATACATATTGAAAGAACTGTTGTAAATTATGATTTAGTTAATAAATGTCTTTAATCATAATTTATATAAACTTTAATAAACTTAATAAGCTTTAATAAACTTAATAAACTTTAATCCTAAGTTTGTAATGGACTCATATTCATGAATTAAATCTATTTAAGTTATTACGGAATGAGATCTTATAAACGGTCAAAACCTCGATAACTTGGAGATTTAATTTCATGAATCGTGGGAACATATACTTACAAGATGGAATCCATATTGATATGCTTACCTAAGCTATTTATCTTTTTGATCATTAAATCTGTGGCCGCAGTTTATTCAATAAATTATTTATTGAATAATAATATTTATTTGTAAATTGTTTACAAATATGGAAATATTGAGAATGATCAAAATTTAGATAAATAGTAACTTAGAGTTAAATATGTAATTAAGGGGTTCGACATTTAGTCTAACTTAATTATGAGCTTATAATGGAGGGTTAATTAAGTGGATATTATGGGTCTAAGATCAAAATTCATTTTATTAAAAGTTGTTTTAACTAAATGAATTTCAACATGGACTACTAGAATGTAGCTCAGAACTTTTAATGGAATAGGCCTGGGTTAATTTAAAAGATAATGGGTTATCATGAGATAACAAGACACAAATATCTTTTAAGTTAAAGTTAGGAATCAATGGGCCTTCAGTCCCTAAGCTAGCTCGATTTTATCTTGATGGGCTAGGTCCAGTTGGCTAATTATTTATAATTTATTTATAAAATAAATTATAAATAATTAATATATATTTAGATAAGATGATATGGTTGGAAGATTTTCTCAAGATACCATATCTTCTAAATATATATTAGGATGATATATATAGATAAGATATATATGCGAGTGGATAAGAAGTAATCTCTAGAATTAGAGATCTTCTCTAATACAAACTCTGTATCTCTCTCTATAAATATATTTTATATATTAATAGGCCATGTGATCTGAAATAAAGTGACCACACACATCCATTTAGAGAGAGACAATTGAGAATAGTTTGAAAGATTGAATCATTGTGAACAAGGTGTTTTTATTGTGCATCAAGAAAATTTTAAAGAGTTCATCTTTCCATTCGAGGTATTTTTTTTCAACTCTATGCCATAAAAACCAACGACTGAAACACGTGCAACAATTTCGTATGAGTGTATATATTATCTGCTATATTATATATTAGATGACTAATATTTCACAAACAAATTATATATGTGTGTGTGTGTTTTTGTGTTTGTGGAGATTTATAATCGACCTTCACAATATCTGGCCATCTTTCTGCTGAGTAATCCGTCTCCTCGAGAGAATTCAGACCTCTGGCTAAAATAAGTGGCCCGTCATTGGATTGGATTATCGAATTTGTATGCTTCATTCGCCAATTCTCATCTAGATGATCGAGGTGGGTACAGTGGAAGTTCACTTCTCCTGCCTAAGGAACGTCAATGGTGGCCTGCAATACATTCCTGAATTCATCATCAAATTTAGTCATATATATGCATGCACCAGGATGTGAATGTAGAGTGTGGCAAATAGTAAATAATCTAAACGTTCTTTCTGGTAGAGGTAATGACTGATGACAGAACCCACTTCAAATTAATTAAATTACATTTTTTCTTAGAACTAGAAAACTATTGGGTATTAATAAGCACAATGGTTCTAACTCAAAGGCAGTACTTATTTTATTTTATTTTTCCCTTGCATGTTTTTGTAGAAGAATGAAGTGTGTTGACTGGATATATGCCCAAGGAATCCCAAACGAGTGAGGAATTCATGACTCTGGAATTGTTTGACTTTGGCCTCAACTCATTTGATTGTGAAATTAATGGTCAATAAAATACCCAAAATCTGCTCCCATGTCGGGAGTTGGGTGTGTATGTTCCATATAACCTCAATCAGTAGACCAACATTTGAGTTGGTTTGTTGATTTTGGTCTTCATAAAAAAAAAATAAGTTTTGACTTCTCAGTATTGGGCCTCACTATTTTTGATGGGCTGTTCTGCAGTTCGAGCTTAAATCCAAGGAGATATCTGGTGGACTCTTTAGGAACTTGCTCCCACATCAAGAGTTGGCTGTGTGTGTGTTCCATATAACTTCAGTCAACAGACCAACTTTTGAGTTGATTTGCTAACTTTGGTTTTCATAAAAAAAAAAAAAAAAAATACCTTTGTTGACTTTGGTCTTCATCAACCCAAAAAAAAACCTAAAATCAGTCGAAGAAGATCCATTGGGGAATTGAGTCAGAAGTGTCAATGTAAATTTAGAATTTCAAGGTGAAGTTCTGGCAATATTAAAGACATTTAACTACCTGGAATAGTTAGATACATTTAGGTGTCATACATTCATCAATATGTAAGAGTCCGTTTAATAAAACAGTTAGTTTTCAATTTTTTTGTTTAGTTTTTACGTTTAATTTTCAGTTTTTATGTTCAGCTTTTAATTTTTTATTTTCATTTACATAGTAAAAAAAAAAAAACTTGAAAATACGTTTGCTAACGATAATTGTTAGTTAGTAGTTATAGTTGTTAATTAATTAAATTTAATAAATTTAATTATTTTAATTATATTAATTATTAAAAATAATTTAATTCAACAAAAATAAAATATATTAAGCATGATTTATTATAATTATTTTTCAAAACAATTTAACAAAATATATTTCCTGTTAATTAAAGTAATTAATTTAATTAACTTAAATTAATTTGATTTAATTAATTAATTATATTAATTAAATTTAATTATTTTAATTATATTATTTTTTCAAAATAATTTGATTCAATAAAAATAAAATATACTCAATATAATGTAATTATATTATTTTTTAAAAATAATTTATATTAAATTATTTTTATATTAATTTAATTAAATAATTAATTTAATTTAAATTAATTAAATATATTTATTTTAATTATTTTTTATTAAAAATAATTTAATTCAATAAAAATAAATATATTAAATATAATTTATTATATTATTTATTAAAAATAATTTAATAAAATAATTTTATATTAATCTAACAAATTAAATTCAATTATAATTAATATAATTTAGTTAATTAATATATTTAATATAATTTATGTAATTAATATATTTAATATATTAAATTAATTATTAATTAGATTATATTTAATATATTTTTACATAAATAAAAATAATATATTACTAATTTAATATATTAATATATTTTATATATTAATTAAATATTTTTATATTAAATAATAATATATTTAGCGATGACCGAAAATGAGTGGAAAGTAACGGCACCGATGGCTAAATGTTGATGACAACTAGTGGACGGTGATAATTGATGATTGTGACTGGTAGTAGTTATATAAGAAACTGAAAACAAAAAATGAAAACTTAAAAAAATACATTTTCGATATTTTTATAATTTTGAAAATTTTGAAAATAACTTTAATTTTTTTGAAAGCTGAAAACTAACAAATTTACCAAACGCGTTTTCCTATTCAGTTTTCAAAAAAATGAAAACAAAAATAGAAAATTAAAAACAAAATAATTGCCAAACGGGGCCTTAGTTTATTCGTTTCTTCTCCTTCCTTTCCATTACTATAAAATAACAACGAAAAAACCTTTCTTTCAATTTTCTTTTTCATTAATTTTTTTATAAGGTATAAAGATAACTTTATAACATTGAATTAGTTAAAAATTATTTTTTTGATAAAAAATCTAATAAAAAAGGCCTGAATGAATGTACATGCAAGAGTTTATGTGTACATTTATAAAATCTATGAGATCTAAATAAACTACAAGGAGTGTACGCGAAATAACCTGCTAAAAATTATCCATAAAGATTCAATGTACTTTAACTATAATAATATTATTATGCGGGACTTTCAAATAGTAAATAAAAAATAAATTTATTTTTAATTCAGAGAATTTTATTTTTTAAATGATGAAAAAAATAAAACATTTATTTTTAGGTGGTGGTTGATTCTAAAAAAACATCCATTTTAATAACTTTCGCTATATTTCATTTTTACATCAACTTTCAGCTTTTTTATTTTATTTTATTTATTATTATTATTTTTTTTGGCAAATCAAATAGAACACTTTGTCTAAGGATTTAAGGATATTGTGACATAGAATTTCATGTGGGAGTCATGATTAGGGATGGAAACAGATCAAATGGGGGTCGAGTATTGGCTTTACTATCTTCAAACTTGTCGAACAAAAAAAAATTTGGATTACGTAGGTATCTAACAGGTATTTTTAACTGACTACCATCTTCTAACTCATCAGATAATCGAATATCCATCAAGTAATTAGATATTTATAACTTTCAAATATGAGATAGTTATATCAAGAATAAAGGTTAAAATTTTTTTGAATATAATAACTTTATAAGTAATTTTACATCTTAAAAGACTAAACAAATAATCTTGAAATGAAAGTTTTTAAATATTTTGTATTTAGTAAAATTTATTATATTTTATAAAAAGAAAATATAAAAAAATCTCATACTTGATCACGTTTCAAACCTTTATTACAAAAAAAAAAAAAAAAAAAAATTGAATCCAGGTGCTTCATTACATCAAGAACCAAATTCTAAATCTAAAATAAATTATCTATAGACCGTTTAGTAACGCTATCCTTTTTTATTTTTAATTATTTATTTATATTATCTATTTTTTGTTTTCTATTATCATTTTTCTGAAATAAAAATTAAAACTATATTTAGAAATACAATTTTATTTATAATTATTAATTTTTATTTTCATAAAATATTATTTTTTAAAAAATTGATTGAATTTAATAAAAATATTTCATATATACTAACTTAATTAATTAATCTAATTAATTAAATTAATCAATTAAATTATTTATTAATAATCATTTAATTCAATAAATATAAAATATATTAAATTATAATTTCATTATATTATTTAAAAATAATTGAATAAAATATCATTATTATATCATTTAATTCAATAAATATAAAATATAATAACTATAATTTAATTATGATATTTATTAAAAATAATTTAATAAATTATATTTCATATTAAATAAACAATTTAATTTAATTAATAATTGTATTATATTTATAAAAAATAATTTAATAAAATATTTAATATTAAAGGAAATTTAATTAATTAAAATTAAATTAATTATTAATTATTAATTAAAATATTAATTATATATTAAAAATAATTTGATGATATATATTTCATATTAATTAAATTAAAATAATTTAATTATTTATTAAAATAAATTAATAAAATATATTGCGAATGAATTTAGATAATTAATTTAATTTAATTTAGTTTAATTTAATTAATTATTAATAATAATTATAGTTTAATAAAATACTTGAATAAAACAATTCAATTTAATATAGTGTAACAAAATAAGAAAAAATAGAATGAAATACCTTTTTCATTTATTTTTTTCTGTTTAAGTCTTCAATTTTTCGAAAAGAAAATAATATAAATAGATTTAACAAACGTATTTTTGTTACCAATTTATAAAATTTTAAAAATACAAATAAAATAATAAAAAATAAAAACGTTATTAAACAGGAACTTAGTATCAGAATTTTAAATTTTTGATATTAATTAAAAGATATATGTTTATTGAACATAATATCTATATATATATATATATAATTTATATCAAATTATTAATGTTATTCACATAAATTCGAGTATTGGATAATTTGGCCGGATAAACCCGGGTAATAACCGAGATGAATTCGGATAATAGCTATTGGGATTGATTCGGATAATAACTATTGAGTTCACTGTATTTATTTTGATTGTTTTATTTTTATAACCGGCAGTAAAAATTTAAAAATAGATTAAAAGTGCCCCAACCCTACTCGCTGTGTTAATTTAATTAAACTATTTAAGTAGCCAAACGAACAAAAGGGGCATTCCGAGAATCGAACTCGGGACCTCTCGCACCCAAAGCGAGAATCATACCACTAGACCAAATGCCCGCTACGGAGTCGTTCTCCTTTTTTTGATACCTTGATGCCGTGAGATTCAAACACGGATTTACCACACAGCAAAAGGGAGAAGAAAGAGGAAAGCCTACCCCAAAAAAAGAGAGAGAGAGAAAATGGAAGTAAAAATATGCATTTTTAAATACAGGGTCTTATTTACTTGTGTTATAAAATATAAGCAAATAAGATACAATTTCTATAAATAAATATTTTAATTATTTTTTATATATCCATTTTCATAATTCTCTTAAATATTTTTTTACAACTAAACAAAATAAGTATTTTGGATTCTCTTCATTTTTTTTCCTTTAATAGAATCACAATCCAAAGTCATGTTTGGCAAGAAAAAAATAAATAAATAATGTTTAAATTATTTTTATTGCAATTAAAAATAAAAAAATATTTATTAAAAAATTGATTTAACAAATTATTGCTCCTTTCATTTTAATATAAATAGTAACAAATTATGAAAACTAAAAATATTATGGAGAATAATCACAATCAATCTTAAAAAGAGTAAGAATACAAGAATTTAACGAGAGAAATCCTAAAATCATTTCTAGGTAAAATCTTAAGTTTATAAGGTAACCAACCTGAAAATCAATCCACTATAAAATCAAAAAATTACAAGAGATTCAGCGAATACAAAGTAGAACTTGACCCCATCTTTACTCACCAAAAAAAAAAAAAAAACTTGACCCCATCCTAACTCTATTCTTCTTTTACTCGCTTGAACCCGCGACGAACCAAACCCGTAGATTAACTCTGTTCTTAAACTCAAACGACACCTTCTAAAATATAGATATGTTTTTCTTTATCAAGATGAATAGCTTGAATCGTTGTTCTTTTAATCCAACTTGTATATCTTTTTAATTTGGATGTTAGAGATTTAGATCTTAGGATTTTTTCAATAGAATAGCTGCTCTTTTTAAAGTTGTTGGGAAAAAAAAACTTTATATTCTAATGGGATTAGGGCATCAAAAAGTGCAAAATGTGGATAGATTAGCAATTTTTCCTGACAACCACTTAAACGCCCTCCAACTACACTTCGAGCACCTTTTACAGAAGCCTATCTGCTTGGACTTGGTTCGAGCCCTTTCTTGTAACATAGTCCAAGTGCCTTTCGAGCGGTTTTTTTTCAGACTTCCATGCACTTGAACTCTTTTTTAGCTCACTTCTATTGTATAATATGTTTGAAGTGATCTTTTTTAAACCAAGGAACGACTCAATCAACAAGATTGGATTCTAGACACTTCAAAAACATTATAAAGTTGAATTTTGATGTGCAAATTTCAATAAACAAAAATAATTAACCTACCAAATTGTATGCATAAAAAATAAATTTCTATTAAAAAATAAATTTAACAAATACTTTCCCTTTTCTTTTTAATATATTACATATAATGAAATATGTATAATATAGCAAAAATTTAGGATTACATTTGATTTGGTTGAAATTAAACTAGCTATTTATGAACAATTTGGCTTGGCATGTCAAAATGCTTTTTTTTTTTTTTTGTTCATTTTGTAAATAAGTTGAGTTTAAACAAAAAAATAAAAAACAAAAAAGAAACTCATTTATTAAAAGAATTGTGTTTAAACAAGCTTTAACTCGATTTGATTCATTGTAATAAAAAAATATATGTCATATTTTAATATAAATTGTAACACCTGGTATTTTATTTTGACTATTATTTTAGTTTCTAGGTCATTTTAAAATTTTAAGTATGAGGTTTGACTTGTATGGATGTTTATTTTATTTTTCAAAGTCAAATTGGACACTAAGTGGTTATTCAGCTTAGGGTGTGGGCCAAGGCCTAAATATTTTCTTCCTCAATTATTTTTTTCCTTTCTTTTCATTTGGACATCCGATTGAGGGGGAGAGGAAGAGAGAGAGAGAGAGAGAAATGAAAAGGTAGAGGGAAAGATTATATAGGTTTTGTTTGTCTTTTAGAACTGATCATGGTGTCATTACAGATCAAAGGATATCGTGATTGTGGAAAGATATCCAAGCTTGTGAAGTTTAGAGATTTTTTATGAGTTTTTCATGTTCTTGTTTTTCTTTATATCAAAGGTAAGTGGAACCTCTTACCTGTTTATTTTATAGCATGATCTAAAATAGATTTATACTTTAGTTTTGGAGTTTATTAATATTTATGTGCATGTATATGCGTATATATCTGTGTTTATATGCGAGAAATGTTAAGATTTTTTGATAGATCTATAATTTTGATGTTGGACAAGCTGGAGTTTATTAATATTTATGTGTATGTGTATGTATATTTGTATATGTCTGTGTGTTTATATACGAGAAATGTTGAGATTTCTTAATAGATTTATGATTTTGATGTAGGACAAGCATGTATATTAGTTGTTTATATGCTACAACTTGTTTATTTTTTTTTTTAATTTGAGAATTACAGTATGATTTGGAGTAATTTGGGTTTGTTCTTAGGTGAAGAACAAGCCCATTTATTGAAATTAGGTCTTTGGCGGTCTTGTCCGATGGCTGAAAGATCAAAAATTAATGGCATCTAATAAATTTTGAAAAAAATATTTAAATGTTCAACTAGTTTTTAAACCAAACCTTTCAACCCTAAGTATTGTTATGGTACATATTTCTCCAAAATCATCAAGCCTTCTTATGAATCATTGTCAGTTAACTAAATATTGTTATTTAAGTTATGAGTATGGTATGTTCAGGTTCTATTATTGATCATAATTAAGTATATCGTGTGCATTAGACTTGGTTGTATCATTAACAAATTGATCAAAATTAAGCATATTATGTGCATTAGACTGAGTTATATCACTCGATTGTTGTAATTGGTTAAGAGAGCCTTATTATTGATATATTAATGTTATGAGTCATAATCATATCTATGGAGATGATCTATTTTTTGAAAAATGATAAAATGTGTTTTTGAAAATATCAAATGATCCCTAGTCAATATATATGGCTAGAGACTAGTCATTGGTGACGGGTCATATTTGAGATATGATTTGACCGAATTGCAGACCAATGCGTGACTACGAGTGGATGGCTATCGTGAGATATGATAGAAGAGTTGTTATGAGGCTACGTGACTTATTAGGGATCATTAAAAAGATAGGAATTATTGAAAAGATACGAGTTTTTCATTAGCGAGACAAAATAATGTGATTTGTGGCTCAGCAAAATGGTGTACTTGGTGATTCCACATACTGGGCTAAGTTTCATTGGTTCTAGAATAAGGTTGGGAGTAGATGAAGTTTAGTATTGTGTGATCGTGTCATATGCATCCACATTTATGTTATATTTATATTAATAGATATATATTATGTGTTGTTGAGTTTATATAGTACTGAGCACACATGCACTGTTTTACCTACTGAACTATCGAGCTCACTCCTTCCATATTATAGGTGATCTCTAGAGGATTAGAAGCAATTGTTGGGACTTGAGCTAGAGTTATGTTAATTATTTACATATAAGAACAAAGTTTGAAAACATGTTAAAGTTTTATATTGCTATTATTGAATATTGTACAAATTGACTCAACTAGTGATGTGTAGTTATTGTTTATGAATTTGACTAAATATTGAAATATATTTTATTTTAATTTAAATAAGCTTTCATTTGCTTATGTTGATTTAGAGTATGGCATACATAATATTTATAATGCTTTTTATAAAATTAATATATATAATACATTATTTTATATACATAGTATTTATAATGCTTTTTATAAAATATATATGTATGTATATATATATATACACATTATTTAATACTTAAACAATTCGAGATGAGCTCAAGCCCAAGGTGATCAATATTAAATAAGCTCAAACTCGTCAACTCCATAAATGAGTCTAAGCTCAACTGCACAATAAATTAATGAATGTGCTTAAACACAACAAAGGGGAGTTTGAAGTCCCAAAAAATTTAAAAAGGAAATTAAAAATTGATGTAAAATTGATACGTAACGAAATTTAATTGAAGTAAATTGAGAACTTTTAAATTTTTTTTGAATTTTTAAAAAATTTTTAGAAAAATTTAGCAACTCCAAGCGGAGCCAAAACTCAATTTGAATTAAATGGTTTGCATCCACACATTTGGCATATTTTCAGATATCCAAAATGTATATATATATATATATATATATCAAATTAACAAAGATAAACAAATAAATAAAAAGGAAACTAGAGGGGTTAAGAGAAACAAATGACCCACAATTTGAACACTTTCTTTTCATTCTAAAATCATAAACAAACCAAAGAGAAATGACTTTTTAGAATTATTTTAATCAACATTACACACACACCCCCTATATATATATATATTAATCTGTGATATTTTTATCTATTCACCCTTATTTCAATTACTGTTATATGTTATATACTCTACTCAAAAGTGGCAGTATCAAAGTCTCTATACCTAATCTTTATCCTATTAAAATATTAATATTTTCTTTTTTTTTATTCTTTATTTGTCTTATTTGATTTCAAGTGAAAATGAAATTATTTAATGATCACATTATTATTCATTATATATTATTTTTAGAAAGAAAATAAAACTAATTATAAATAAAAATTAATTTATAAATTAAAAATTAATATTATCTAATGGCCTAGAGAAGATCCTAACTTACCAAACTAACATTCCCTTAATTTCCCTTCTATATTATCAAAGGAAGTGTTAACCATTGGATTAAAGAAACTCACACCATATCAATGTTGTTTCCAATCAAGCTTGTGTTAAACTTCACTTGCTAGGTTGATAATACTGGAGATAGTAAAATTATCGTAAAAATACAAACACAACACAAATATATTAACTTAAAATTGAATCGGCTTAATCTAATTTTGAAATATATTAATTATTTTAAACATAAAATAACGTAAAACGAAAATAAAGTAAGCTTAATATGATTCAAGCTAAATTAATTTTTTTTTTTTGGGTAATTAGGTAAACTAAAAATTGCTAGTTCTCATACTAGTTGAATGCAAATTTTAGAATAGAAAATAGTAGAATCCTCAAAAAATAGAGAAAGAATTCTAAAAAATAATTATTTTATTAGTTCCAATATGATCCGCTTATATGTTACAATACGTTTATATAAGAAAACTATCTAAACCCTTGTCATTGAAATAGAAAACGATAATATAGCCGAATCACGAAGAGAAAGGATAGTAAATTAGTAAGGAGTTTATATATAAACCATTGGTTCTGCAATCAATAGATAGTTTTCTTATTGCATAATTACAAAGATAAAGGGAATTAAACCAATAGAGAATTAATGGTGATCAATTCTGAATTTTTTCTTACTGAAAATTGCCAAGTCAAAAGATACCAAAATTAGAAAAAAATCAATTTGGATTCGTAAAAAAAGGAATTTTGCCATGAAAAGTCTATGCCACTATTGTAGGTAATGAAAATAGTTTCTCCTACAAAATACATATATATATATATATATATTCAGAATTAATATATTGATTGTCCAAATTGGAGACAAGTTACCAAAAAAAATCCTTAGGTATACGAAATGGATCGAATCAATTAATGGAGTCCAACGCTGCTTTTTCTATGTCATAAACATTACGGGTATATTTGGAGCGTTAAAAAATATCAAAAAATGTGTTTTTGATAATTTTTTGACATTTGGCATAAAACTATCAACTCACGTTTTTCAGAGATGAATAATGAACCTTTTTTATTTTTTTGTTAACATTTTGAAAAGAGAATGCTCGAATAGTTTTTTTGGGTCTATTCGAACGATTTTATGTTAGAATTTCTTGAAAGTCATTAAAAAATTTTTGAGATTTGTGAAAAAATTATTGAGGTTTGTTTAAATATTATTGGGATTAATAAAAAATTTATTGAGGTTTGTAAAAATTATTGGGAAAAGTAAATATATATAAATTTATAAAAATTTTTCGAAGTACGAGGAAGATAAAATGTGTTAAAGAGTTTTAGAGATTTTTGGATATTTTTTCACATTTTCAATGTGCCAAACAGACCCTACATCATAAACACTAAGAGTACATTTGGATGAGTATAATAAGACATAAGCATTCGATCCTTTATTCTTCTCGAGAATAAGTAAGTGTTCCCAAAAACTATTAAAATGGCTTATTTTTTTATGAAAAGAATGAGTTTTTGTTCAACATTTACAAAATTACCCTATATAAAATGCAAAATTCACCATTATATTAGATAATTTTAAGTATTGAACGAAACACCTCGTTAATTTTTGTTATATACTACTAAAATAATTGATTTTATTTAACTATTTATTAAAATTAAAATAAAGCAATTAATATTTGATAAATATTATATTATTACAATTTTCTATTTTTTTAAAATCTATTACTGCCCAAAACAATAATTTATGATTAAAATGAGTTATTTTATTAAAATTAAAATTATTCTTAAAAATAATAATTACATTTTAAAATGATTTATTTTATTGAAATATTTTATTAAATTAAAATTATTTTTAACACACAATAATTTATTGTTAAATTATGTTCTTTATTAATAAAATTTATTAAACTTAATTATCATCACAATAAACACTTTATTATTAAAATATTTTATTTTATTAAAATAATTTACTAAAATTAAATACATGTTTATTTTTTTATTCTTTTTATAAATGTAGCATGAGTATTTACTCATATATTCATTCCATTATAGCATTTATTATAGTTTACAAGCAAACATCATTCTCACTCCCAAACTCATTCCCCATATATACCAATCGTTTGGCATAAAATAAATAAATAAATAAAAAACCTCCAAAAAACTCTATAAATCTCCAACAACTCCTCTACCTCTAATTTTCCCGCCATCACTAATTTCAAAAAATTCCAATATTTCACCAAAAAAACAAAAAAAAAATTCTGAAAGTAAATTAACCGAATGTGTAAATTGTTTATACAATCATATTATTCGTGTCGAAAGTTTCAAACGAATACCATTATCGCTATTTTTTGTGAATTTTTTTGAATCCATGGAAACGGATTTGGCAAACCGTTCCCACGGTTTGCTACTTTTCAGAAAAAAAAAAAAAAAAAAAAAAAAAAAAAAAGCTGTCAAAATTAATCTCAAACCACATTTTATCTCAATTTATCTTATTTTTTCTTACTCCAAACGGGCCACAAGTATGAATATTCCCACCCTCACGCTCACTCCATTGCCAGCCTCACACTCGCCTCATCCTTCGTCCAACTAAATGTATCCCAATAGACACCATTATGACAAGTCAACAAAAATTACCAACCCTATCCAAATGTTTCCAGCAATAGTTGCCCAAAGGTTTCACAACTGATGCACCGGGTATCAAAACTTTATCTTTCCCAATTCCTTATCAGGACCAATGAGTTCCATGAAAACACAACAACAAACTCCAAACAGGGCTATGCTGTTCAACCGGATTTAGAGGCAAAGATAACTAATACCACTTACAGAAGCAACTTGCAACCAAAAGGAGTAAATTCAAACTGAGGACATACAGCAAACATCATTATAACTAGAGTAAATAACAACCAACACTCATATACTTTATCACTAGTCTCAATTCAGGATTTGTATTTTAAACGGTTCCACTATTCCCTTTGTATATTTAATCCAATTCAATTCATCACTTCCGTCAATTATCGCACACAACAGGCTGTCGACCAATATTTTCCTAAAGTGAGATTGGTAATAAAGTATAAAAGTACTAAATGTAATTTATCCTTTGTAATGGATTTTGCAACACCGAAATGTCATCATTCATATTTATTCTGTATTCTTTCCCATACAGTTCGTGCAAAATATTTTCCTAATTCTTCACAACGGAAGCACTATAAAGTACATAGTTTCTCAGCTTTATGTTCCCAGCAAGCAGAAGAGAAGAGAACTTCATGCTTCTGAAATTTCTATTGTGGCCCTTCAATGACTGTTTAAGTTGGCACTCTACTAAATAACTAAAAAAATAAAATATAAAAGGAGAAAACAAAATGTTAATCCCCATTTTTGGCCTCTAACCTTTCCATCCCTAGATGTTACACCCAATTCTCAAGAGTCAGAAAGAGTAGAAATACTTTATCAGATTTAGCAAACTTGAGGTTCAAAGCTTTCGGCATGCAGGTTCGTACCGGCAGACACAGTCATATATGTTCCCTTTAATCAACTTTTCTGCCAACCGCTGATTCTTCACCATTGCAAGCTGCAAAAGAAAGTGTTCACGTTATACAAAGGGAAAAAGAACCACCTTAAAAATCTATTTACCGGCACTCCTCAAGCAGCCACAGTTCCGAACAATGTTACATGGACCCTTCTATTTCCTCTAATATATCCACGTCCAATATGGGATATGTGTCCGGCACACGTACACAAATTGGATCCTTGAATCCTCTAATTTTTAGTATCTCTTAAAGAAGTAAAGACATATATTTGATAATAAATAATTTTTTATTTTAACCTTTTTATGTAGATAGAAGATTAGAAGGTCTTTTTTTTTTAATTTAAATTACGTTTAATTCCAAGCACAGTTCTAATAGTAACTGTATTTTATGTCAATATATATTATATATAAATGTTAAGGTGTCCATGTATTTTACTCAATTTTTGGACCCATGTCCTAATATCATAACATTAAAATTATGGAATGTTTGACACTGGGACACATACCCATACTCATACCTGATCCTCTTACTCGAGTCTATGTAACATAGGTTGTAAGATTTAGAGCGCCATAGATCTAATACAAATAGTCCTCTCATCTTTGGTTGATGAAAATTTGAGGGTATTTCTAATTATAAAACAAAGGCATTCTGATGATGAAGATCGAAAAATTGGTTTTAAGACTTAAAAAGATCTTATTAGTGGGACCAATTCATTGTGAGACCCAAATGATATGTGAACAAGCAAAATTACCAACTGCGTTCTATCCATGCATTCCAAGACCATACGGGACAGAGAGTTACCTTCAAAGCATCACAATTAAAACGAGCATTATAGTTGGTATGAAGAGCTCGACCCATTCCTTCCAAGATGATCTGTCACACACACCAACAAAAAAGAGCACTTCATAAAATTCAGGAAGCCTCAGCAACCACCACCCTTTCAACCGTTCACCCCCACAAAAAAAATAAAAACCAAAAAAGAACAGTCACGAGGTTCAATTACAATTGGAAGAAGAAAATCTTACCAAATCAGCATCTTTTGCCGCAGCAGCTAGCTCTGAGCTAACCTGCCTCAAGTCTATGCATGGACTTCCACAGCCATTCTCAACAACCATCAAAGGAACCGAAGAGGCATTTTCTTTGGAAGAATCCTGTATATTAATCATTGCGTCCACCAGCAGGCCACCTGCTTCAGCAGCCCTGCGAAGAATGTCACAATGCTGTGGACCAAAGAAATCAGAATGTTGTGTGGATGGAAAAGAGAACTCCATAACTATTTGTTACACTAGAACTCAAAGCCATAGATAAAATAAGTCAACCACCAAAATGTGCGAGCAAACAACCTTAATTACATTGAATATTGTAACACAGGGAAAAAAAAAAAAAAAAAACATGCTCAATTATTTTCTTTTCACCCGTTAGATTGTTGGGCACCATCTCACCTAAGATCTTAAACTATTATAGAGGGAGGCAACTTTATTAATTATATTAACTTATTTCTCTTAACACACCCCTTTATATGTGGCTAAATTGACTTTTTTAAGAGGCCAAACACATGAGACTATTAATTTAGACTTAGAAACTTTATTTTATTCTATTTGTTTTTGGTGACGGTGAGATTTGAACTTAGAACTTTTGTCTATTTCGATACCATGTTTGATTATTAATCACCATCTCACCTAAAAGCTTAAGTTGTTATGAAGGAAGCAATTTTATCATTTATATTATTTTTTCTATTTTCAACATGTTAGATTGTTAGTTACTATTTCTCATACAAGTTTAAACTGTTAGGGAAGGAGGTAACTTTATCATTTACATTAAATTTTTTGTACTCTCAACACACCCCTCGTGGGCTGGAATGAATTTTTTGACTAGGCCAAACACTTGCAACAGTGACATTTGAACTTGACTTTTTGACTTTTGCCTGCTTTGATACAGTTGAAAGAAAAGAGAAGAAAAGGAGAGAGAATTGAATTCTCTCTTTTCCCTAAGGTCTTATTTATAATAAAAAACTTACATCGCATAAGGAAAAAAACCAAGACAAGGAAATATCATATCAAACCTAATTAATCCTATATCAATCCAAATAAGAAATAAAATCATATCCCTCCTAAATTCTAACACTCCCTCTCAAGTTGGAACATATAAGTCAAAAATGCCCAGCTTGGATGAGAGACTCTGAAATGAAGACCGAGGCAATAGTTTTGTGAGAAGATCAGCCAACTGAGAAGAGGATCGAACAAACGGAGTGCTCAGCTCTTTACGAAGTAACAAGTCCCGAATAAAATGACAATCAACCTCAATGTGTTTGGTACGTTCGTGAAACACAGGATTATTCGCAATAAAGATGGCAGCTTGATTGTCACAATGCATAACCATAGGAGTAGGAACATCGACACCAAAATCTCGAAGTAGTGAACGAACCCAGAGCATTTCAGAGGCAATATGAGCCATAGCACGATACTCAGTCTCAGCACTTAAACGAGCCACAACTTGTTGTTTCTTGCTGCGCCAAGTAACCAAATTATTACCAACAAAAGTACAGTAACCCGAAGTGGACCTTCGATCATCACGGTTTCCAAACCAATCATCGTCACTATAGCCAGTCACCAACAGAGAAGAAGGACGATAAAATAAACCGTGGCCATGAGCACCCTTCAAATAACGTAAAATACGACATACTGCTTCAAAGTGGGTGTCACGAGGAGTATGCATAAATTGACTGACAATATGGACCGCATACGTAATGTCAGGACGAGTGACTGTGAGATAAATCAACTTCCCTACTAGACGTCGATATCGATTCACATCAGAAAATGGTGAGCTAGTAGTCGCATCCAGTTTAACAGAGGCATCCATGGGAGTTTCAGCAGGCCGGGAACCAAGTAAGCCAGTCTCAGATAAAAGATCTAAAACATACTTGCGCTGAGAAAGCATAAGTCCTGTTTTGGATCTTGCTATTTCAATGCCAAGAAAGTAGCGAAGGGCACCCAAGTCTTTAGTGTGAAAGTGGTGACTCAAATGAGTTTTTAAATCAGCAATGCCTGCGGCGTCATCACCCGAAATAATAATGTCATCAACATATACAATCAACACAATTGTACCAGTAGAAGAATGCAGAGTAAAGATAGAATGATCTGAGGTAGACCGCTGCAGACCATACTTGAGTAGAACATTACTGAAGCGATCAAACCAAGCACGAGGGGATTGTTTCAGACCACATAAAGACTTACGAAACCGGCAGACTAAGTGTTCACTCCCAGGAACCACATAGCCTGGTGGTTGATCCATATAAACCTCTTCGTAGAGTTCACCATGAAGAAAAACATTTTTAATATCCAGCTGCTAAAGTGGCCAAGATCGACTTATAGCCACAGCAAGAAGAATGCGAACTGAATTGAGACGAGCAACTGGAGAGAAGGTCTCTAGATAATCAACGCTATAAGTCTGAGTATAGCCTTTAGCAACAAGGCGTGCTTTAAGTCGCTCAACTGAACCATCCGGAAGATACTTGACGTTATAAACCCAATTACAGCCCACTGTTTTCTTCCCAAAAGGTAATTCGGCTAGGTCCCAAGTATTATTGGCATAAAGTGCCTCCATTTCCTCATCCATGGCACGCTTCCACCCAGGTGAAGACAACGCTGCTTGATATGAGACTGGAAGGGAGACTGAAGACAAGACACAAATAAAAGAATACAAACGAGGAGAAGCACGATGATATGAAACAAATTTAGCAATAGGATATTGGGTACAAGCACGCTTACATCGACGCAGAGCAATGGGTAAATCAACATTAGAGGTAGATGGAGCAGAGGTTTGGACCTCAGACAAATCTAACGAGTTGGATGGGCCATAAGAAACAACTTGTCTATTCTGATCCCGCTGGTACACCTGCAACTGATTTTGCTGAGATTCCTGCACGGAAGGGTGAGAAAGAGGTAAAGGTAATGTAGGACTAGGGTTTCCCTGACTAGTCTCCCCCTCACGAGTAGGATATGTCTCCCACTGAATGCTGGACAGTAAGTCATGGGATAATTGAGTCCCAGAGTCAGAGAAGAAGGGTGTGGATTCAAAAAAGGTAATATCAGCACTCACAAAATACTTACGAGAAGGTGGATAATAACAACGATACCCTTTCTGAGTACGAGAATAGCCTAAAAAAATACATTTTCGAGAACGAGGAGATAACTTATCTAAACCATGATTCAGAATATGAACAAAGGCCACACAACCAAAGACTCGATGAGTAAGAGGAAAAGAATTACCTTTACGATACAAGATAGAAAAAGGAGACTGGTTACTTAACACAGCAGATGGCATCCTATTAATGAGAAAACAAGCAGTGAGGATAGCATCCCCCCAAAAAAGTTTTGACACATGCATATTAAACATCATAGTACGAGCAACATCGAGCAAATGACGATGTTTGCGCTCGGCGACACCATTTTTGTTGGGAGGTGTGAATACATGTGGTCTGATGGATAATACCCTGATCAGTACAAAAGGTTTCCATAACAGATTGCACGTATTCTAGAGCATTATCTAATCGAAAAATTTTGATACGTTTGTTGAATTGGGTAAGAATCTCATTATAAAAGCGAATCATAATGTATGGCAAATCAGACCTCTGTTTCATCAAAAATAACCAAGTCATGCGAGAATGATCATCAACAAAAATAACAAAATACTGACAACCATTAATACTAGTAATTCGAGATGGTCCCCAAATATCAGTATGAACTAAATCAAAAGGTTCTAGTTGACGACTGACACCATGACTAGAAAAAGAACTACGGTAATGCTTGCCAAGCTGGCAAGCCTCACAATCTAGACTCGATATAGGACTTAAATGAGAAATGACAGACTTCAATTTATTTAATGAGAGATGCCCAAGACGAAAATGCCATTGGAATGGAAAAACTGTTGCAGTCAAAGCAGGTGAAGAGGCAGTAGAAAAGCTAGCTGGATCAAGATAGTAGAGCTCATCTTTCTCATACCCCAAACCAATCGTCCTCTTGTTCTTGAGGTCCTGAAATACACAAGAGGTAGGAGAAAAGCTTACAGAACAATGTAAGGATTTGGTCAATTGGCTAATAGAAAGTAAATTGAATGAAAAATTAGGTACATAAAGACTATGAGGCAAATGAATTGAAGAATGAGGAGAAATAACTCCTTGTCCATGTACAGGTCGAGAAGATCCATCAGCTAAGACAACATGATAATTAATGGGATCTAAATGAGAGAATAAGGAAGATTTACCAGAAATATGAGAGCTTGCACCAGAATCAATGACCCAGGAAGGTGGAGTGGAAGCAATACAAGCAATATTACCTGAATTTGCCAAGGTAACAGTGGAAGTAGATGGATGAGGTTTCCGAAGAGTTTGCAATAGCTCACTAAGTTGGGCAGCAAGATCACTGTTGGAACTAGAAGGTTCTGAAGCAGTGTGTGTTGACTGGGTGGACGTGACAGGAGTAGAACCATCTGACACATAATGAACTTGATTCGGTCGACCATACTTGGCCCAACAATAAGGCTCGGTGTGATTGGTACGACCACAGTAAGTGCATTTGCGATCCCCTCGTCCTTAAGAAGAGCGACCACCACGCGATGAACCTCGAGAAGAACGACCACGTCCACGCATACTACCACAGAAAGCTCCTGTAGCAGTGTCAGCGGAGATCAAGGCAGATGTTTCTGAAGTAGTGGCCTAACCTTGAGTATGATGGCCTAAAGATGATCGCAAGAGGTGTGAGTAAGCATTGGCAGCTGTAGGTAAAGTCTCACTAGCAAGAATTTGATCTTTGAAGCCACGTAGATCAGAATCAAGCCTAGAGAGAAGAGAGGCAATCATAAAATCTTCCAAGTGTCGCTTTTGTTGCTCAAGGTTAGTAGTAAAGGGCCTATACTATAACAGTTGATCCTAAAGGTTCTTAAGGACGCTGTAATATTCTGAAAGAGGACGACCACCCTGTTTGGTTGCAAAAATCTGCTCATATAACTCAAACACTTGTGAGACATTACTCTGTTGTGAGAACAAGTCAGCAAGAGAATCCCATATTTTCTTTGAAGAGTCACAAAACTCCACCGTAGTGGCAATGTGGGACTCAAGACTGTGCTATAACCAGCCCATAACAACTGAATCTTCACTCAACCAATCATCATACTCACTGTTATCTGATTTGGGTGGAAGATCAGTAAGAAATTTCAGTTTCTTTTTCCCACAAAGAAACACCTTCACAGCATGGGCCCAGGCCAAATAATTTAATCCATTCAATTTTTTAAAAATAATCGACCGAGGAACATCTTCATCTTTCATTAAGATTGATTTCGGTTTAATAGCATTAACTTTCTCTTCCGCCATGAATAATAAACAAGAAACTGAAATCAACAAGGAAAAGAATTACCAAGAGCCACCAAATCAGCAATCAAGACATCAAGAAGAAAACAAAGCAGACCTAGATCAATAGATCATCAACAGAGCGTCACAGACATTAACAGATCAGCAACAGAGAACAAAAGCAGCAACTGAGCATCATAGATTGGTAGCAACAGCAAAGGGAAACAAGATCATCAGTAAAGGAGAGCCAGATCATTAATTGACTCCCACAAATCGAAGAACAGCAGCAGATCGAAGAGCAGATCAGGAACCGAAGAGCAACAAATCAACAAGGTTCAATAACAGATCATCAAATCAGAGGTTACCGGCGGCAGAGATGACTCTCTTTCATCAGGCGATCGCTGTCGTGTGCCACCGGTGGGACGTCGGAAGGCCACACGCCGAACAGAAGAAGGCGCGTGAGGCCTGGACGCGGGTGTCGACCGGCGCGTGGAGGTGCGTCAGACCCTTGCCATTGATGGGCTCGGGTGGGTCACAATCGTCAGTGGACG
Source organism: Vitellaria paradoxa (assembly GCA_019916065.1). Classification (NCBI taxonomy): domain Eukaryota; kingdom Viridiplantae; phylum Streptophyta; class Magnoliopsida; order Ericales; family Sapotaceae; genus Vitellaria; species Vitellaria paradoxa. Next base: position 39,365,820 of record CM034240.1, read on the forward strand.
ACGACCCTTCTGTTGTGGTCGGTGGCTGGCTCCGATTGCTGGAAAGTCGGCGACGGCGAAATTCCTTCTCCGGCGAGCTTACTATGTCTGTGTGTGTGTGTGTGTGTGTTTTTTTTTTTTTTTTTTTTTTATCTTTTCTTGAAATCAGATTTAATGCTCTGATACCAAGTTGAAAGAAAAAGAGAGAGTGAATGAATTCTCTCTTCTCCCTAAGGTCTTATTTATAATAAAAAACTTACATTGCATAAGGAAAGAAACCAAGACAAGAAAATATCATATCAAACCTAATTAATCCTATATCAATCCAAATAGGAAATAAAATCGTATCTCTCCTAAATTCTAACAGATACCATATTAGATTGTCAATTACCATCTCACCTAAAAGCTTAAACTGTTAGAAAACGGGACAATTTTATTATTTATAATAATTTATTTTCTTTCAACATTAGGCTTGATGCAATTTGTGGATATCAATAGACAGCCAGCACAATAATAAAATCAATTCTACACAACAACTAGTTAATATAGCTAAAATAGCTTTATCATTTATCTCTACAACAAACCACATATGAAGACGAGAAGAAGAAGCAGCAGAGTGACATGGTGCTATTTTAAGTTGGCGAGTATTCGAGGCACAACAAATAATTGGTTAGTCCTGATGCTTATAGTTTTAACACAAACCTTGGCTGCCTCTGCCACAATATCAGGAACCTCCATAGCAGTAACATCATTTAGTGCAGGGAGAGAGTTTGCTACCAGAACAACCTGCAAAACTATCCTCATTACTTGTAGGCGGGATTTATTTTGTTATGAGAGAGAGAGAAAGGGGGGGGGGGGACAACAACAACAACAAAACAATTCTTCGCTTCAGGCTGACACTCAAGCCTACGTGGTATGACCCGAAGAAACAAATACCATATATTGCACAATAGCCATATATCAAATAATTACTAATGATATCATAAGACAAAATAAAGTATTTCAAATGTGTTTTACAGTGAAACAGATGATGCAATCTTAAGATATAATTGCATTTTTTTTTTTTTTTTTTTTTTTGATATCAGTAACACCAGTAATATATACTGGAAAGACAAAAAGACCACCACACTCTTTTGAACTTGGGAATAATGGATGTTTGGAGCAAGTATCAGTAATGTAGCATCTAGATGGCTCCAAATTCTCTTCTTCTTCATTGCCCTAGGGAAAAGGGGCTGCAGGGAAGAGGTTACCTGGCTTCCATCTTAATAACCCTTTTGCACAATAACCAATAAAATTTTATCAATCAGAACACAGAAGTGGGTAAAGGCATTTCCAGATTTTTTTTTTGGGGGGGGGGGGGGGGCGGAGTTTCTAACTAGTCAAGCTTCGAACGAAATGGTTCAGAGCTATTCATTAGCACTGCCGAAGAAACCACTTACTTCCGTTCCCCGTCTAAGGAGTTCCCGTGCTAGTGGAAGCATTCCTAGGACAATGTCAGCACCTGAGTTGTCTACAAAGAGTAATGCTCTTTTATGTGGGCGAGGTTTCTTGTCTCCAGACCCTAACATTCTCTCCTTGAAAAGATCAAAATCATCCACCTAAAATAGATGAATAAAAAATCTAATAATTCAGAATATAACATACAGCAATAACCGTGAAGGAAAAATTCTGCATGTTGAATATAATGGCTCCCAAAAAATTTTCCTTTCTGTCCACCTACCCGCCAAGGTCTTTGCATCTTTTTTCGACTCATTCTATATATTTCAATAATTGTTCCCTTATGATAGAGATCTACACAGGCACGGGAACCCCAATCAAAGATGTTTGCAGCAAGAACACCTTCAATAAGTGTAAGAAGCCTTGTTTCCTGCAGATGAACAATTGCAGCAGCAAATCAGTAGAATGATTTGCAAAAGTGCCAAAAGGGTAAAAATTAAGGGTCAAAAGTGCTGAATGAGCATGTTTGCAAAAAATTTATGATTATTTCAATGATAAGTACACTTCAATATCAACAGAACTTTGTTAAAGTGAGATTTAAATCTGTTTTCACGGTAAAAGTTCTAAAAGTTTCACAGAGAAGAGGAGTGACATATGAATTAGGCTAAACCAATGCACAAACTATCACAATATGCATAGTTTTCCATGCTATGCACAGGCTACAGGCTACCACAATGTCCATGGTTTTCCATACAAAGACAACCTCGGACGTCTTCTTCCACTTATGAGGGGAAGGAAAGCAAAAAGGCGAGGATGAGTTTGAAACTACACATACCTCATTCATGCTATCAAGCTCCATCAAAAGGTCAGGTAGAACAGCAAGGGAGGCCTCATTTTCCCTATCATATGCCACGGGAGGGGGGAAAAAGGTAAATATGTGTGTATCAGCAATTCTGTGCATCTCAACTGGTTTCTGATGCATTGAAACTCCAATCTAATTATTAAACTAGCAATATAAAGCTAAAAGGCATTTATGACCTGATACTGCTTATATGAATGGTTAACAATGATCCACAAACAAGAAGAAAATATATTCACATAAAAAATAACTTTGAATGTGGATACCTTTGCTTTATAGTTCGATAGGCATCAACAAAATGAAACTCCCTCAAGCATTCTTCCCTTAGTTCCAAAAGGTTTGCCAGCCCCAATTTTCCATATGCAGCAGGTTCTTCCGTCAACCTATTTCACAAAATTAGGGGTTTGTAAATGGAAGAAAAAGGATAAATAGAACTCATTTGTGGAGTAGCCCAAATACTATTCCAGTCAATGATAGTAACCATTGTTACACAGACTCTTCTATTCCCTTCAATATACCCGCATTTACCAAATATGACAAGCGTTAAGGGTATGGGAATATATGTCTTGACTCCTGTACCCAAATTAGACAATTAGATCCTCTAATTTTTTATAATATTTGAATAACCTACAACTTATATTTGATGATTAAGAAAATCCTCTAAATTACATCTAAATAATGATTGTATCTTATGTTCGTATGCTACAAAATACAATATATTTAAATATTCACAACGTGTCCATGTATCCACACTGAACTTTTGGATACATATCCAATATTTAAGAGATCTAACATCTGCATGCTCACACGCAATACTCATGTCCAAGTCCATGTGACATAGTAACAGGAAAGGTGTTTCATATTGCAGAAGCTTTTCACCAGTATCCATTAGTAAATAAAAATTTTGACAAGTCAACATGTTTAAGCAAAATCTTTTCCTTAGTTGTATGAGATACCCCATTAAAAATATATATTCATGAACAACAGCTGGATGAGGTCTTGAGTCAGCAGTAGAAGGTATGTAGGTAAACAAACAGGAATGTCAATTGTGTAGAGTTCAATTAGATTAGCACCATGTAAATATTAAAGACTTCCATAACTCTTGTCAGGATTAGTAATCTCATATTCAAAAGAGGTCAGCTTTATTGAGCAAATCTGCTTTGGATTTGGAAATTGCTCCGAATGCGACAGCCCTCATCACAAGGCCTTTCCCCATCTGCTAAGGAATGATGTCAAATCGCAAAGATGTAATAAATGCTGAATAATATAGAGAAGAAATAAAATCAAATTAGGAGACAGAACACAATATCTTGTATGTTGGAAAAGGAGATTTGTTTCTATATTTTCTTTATTTTGTTGTAAATTAGGAAGTGCTATTCTTGGTAACATATTGTGTAATTATGGATAGCTAGTTGGAATCCAATAGTATATGTATGAGGTTAATGGTCTGGTCATAGATTAATTAACCCTTTTCATTATTTTTTTGGGTTCTGTATTCTTGTTCTCAACTTGGCAATAGTGCCATCTCCGAATATTCTTTAAAAAAAAAAAATCCTAACCCATCAATAGTCTGGTTGACAATCCATGACCACCGCAAAGCCTCAATGGTTCTCGGAGTCTACCGATGAGTGTCGTGAAACCTAGCCAACCTCACTGATGCTCGTCGTGATCCTCATTGTCAGTCATCAACCTGTCATTGAAGTTGCTGCGCCAATCGCGTCATCATCTCTAATCCTTCACTGATGCTTGTCAAGATCTTCGTCAACATCGCTGCTCGTTAACACTGCTGATGGTCATTGCTGAACCTCCTCGTCGTCGTTGATCTTTCAACATCGCTACTCGTCGCTACATTGCTGCTCGTCGCTTGTCGACACTACTGATGGTCATCACAGATCATCTTCGTTGATTAGATTCTTGGAATTTTCTTCCTTATTGATTTTTGTTCTTTATTCTTGATCTTATGGCTGAAGGAAAAGTTAATGCGATTGAACCAAAATCAATATTGGTTAAAGATAAAGACATTCCTTGTTTTGTTACTTTTAAAAAATTGAATGATGTAAATTATTAGGATTGGGCTCATGCGGTGAAGGTATAACTTTGTGGAAAGAAAAATTTTGAAACTTCTTACTGAGCTACCACCCCAAACCAAATGATAGTATGTACGATGATTAGCCTAGTGAGGGCTCTATTATTATGGGGGGCTTATGGCATAGGCTTAAACCTTAAATTGCTACCATAGTAGAATTCTGTAACTCTTCTAAGAAAATTTGGGATTCTCTTGCTGACTCATTCTCAGAGCTAAATAATGTTTCACGGGTCTTTGAATTGTATAAGCAGATCTTCACAACCATTCAACTAAGCAAGTTGGTTGTCCTCTTTCAGAATATTTCAGTGTTTTTAAGAACCTATGAGATCAGTTGTTGCAGTATGGAGACTTTATTTGCGTAATAAAATTGGCATTGGAAGATTTTATGATTGCCTCTCTTCTCTCGACACTTGATTTAAGACCCACGTGGTTTCAAAGATCAAATTCTTGCAAGTGAGACCTTGCCTACTATTACAAATTCCTACTCTCACTTGTTACAATCATCCTTAGGCCATCACTCACTTATTCACACCTCTACTTCAGAAACTTTTTCCTTGATTTCATGATACTGCTCAAAAGGATCTTCTCATGGGTATACACAAAGACGTGGTGGTCGTTCTTTTCAAGGTTTAGTCAATGGAGGTCACTCTTCTCAAGGTTGAGGAGATAAAAAATGTTCTCACTGTGGTCGTACCAATCACAACAAGCCATATTGTTAGGCCAAGTATGGCAGGCCAAATCAAGTTCACCATGTGTCAAATTGTTTTACTCTGTGGGTTTCCCTCAGTCAATGCCAATTGCTTCAGAGCCTTCAGTTTCCAATACCCACAACAACCTTACCACCCTAGTAAACTATTGCGAACTCTTCCAACGTCTCGTTCATCTACTTCCACTATTACATTAGTAAATTCAAGTAAAATTGTTCACACTGTTTCCACTACACCTTCTTGGGTCATTGATTCTGGTGCAAGCTCTCATATTTCTAATAAATCTTCCTTCTTCTCTCATTTAAATTCTATTAATCATCATGTTATTTTAGCTGACGGGTCATCTTGTCCTATACAAGGAAAAGGATTTCTTTCTCCCCCTTCTTCAATCCATTTGCCTCATAGCCTTTATGTGCTTAACTTTCCATTTGATTTATTAACTATTAGTCAGTTGACTAAATCATTATATTGTTCTGTAATCTTTCCTCCAATGTCTTGTGTGTTTCAGGACCTCAACACTAAGAGGACAATTGGTTTAGACCATGAGAAAGGCAGGCTTTACTACCTAGATCCTACTAATTTTTCTGCTACAGCTTCTTCTATTATAAGTGTTACAATATCTCCTCTTCAGTGGTACTTTTTCCTTGGGCATCCTTCCTTAAATAAATTGAAGTCAGTCATTCCTCATTTGAGTCCTGTATCGAGTCTAAAATGTGAGACCTGCCAACTTGGCAAGCACCACCGTAGTTCTTTTCTAGTCATAGTGTCAATAGTCAAACAGAGTCTTTTAATTTAATTCATACAGATACATGGGGACCATCTCACATCATGAGTATTACTAGTTATTAGTACTTTATTATTTTTGTTGATGATCATTTTCATGTAGGAATGTCAAAATTATCCGTACTCGTCGGGTATCCGCTTTACCCACCTCATTCAGGGAGAGTATAGGATACTATTAACGGGTATAAGGATGGGTATAGAGATTTCAATGTGTTTCTCGAACGTGTACGGGGATGGAGACGGGTATGATAGTCTCCACCTTACCTCGTACCCGTTTAAATACAAATTTATAAATTAATATATATTTTTAATTATATTTAATATATTATCAAAAACCCCTTTAGAATTTGATGTTCTAAGTTCATTTCAAGTTTCTAATTGCTGCTTCTGCAAAATCTCTTCATCTCTCTCATCTCTTCTCTATGATACTGTGATAAAGTAAGTTGTAAATAAGTTCATAACTTACTTATTTGAACAAAGCTAGAATAAATAAACTAAGTTTGTGTTCTTTGGGCAAAATGATCACTTATTTATCATCTGAGTATTTGAAGGATTACTTGGAAGCTTTGTTCAAGCAAAATTAGAGTGTAGACTCCTTATTTATTCTGCCCAACCTTCTGCCTATTTGTTGATGTAGATGACAGAAACTTAGGTGAATAATAGGGGAGCCATATAGTGAATCCAAAGGTTGCTTAATGGTTTTTTTATTCTGATTAACTTAATAGTTTGTTATTATGTTAGACGGGTAAACAGGGATGGAAGCGGGGAATTCACTACTTAGCAGGGACGGGTATGGAGGATATTTTCATCCCTGGGGACAAGGACGGGCACCAGTATTGCTAAACGGGGACGGGAACGAGTAATGTAATCCACTCCCCATACGCGCCCCGTTAACATCCCTATTCTCGTGTGATTTGGCTATTTTTTGATGAAAAAGCTATCTAACTTGCCTTATATTGTGATTCGCTATTATAATAAGATTTTATCCAACTTAGCAAATGTATCAAAATTTTTCACTTTGATAATGCTTTGGAATACCTACAATCTATTATGGTTTCTTTTTGTATTGATTGGGAGAAGATGCCTGATGCATAGAGGAAAAGTATCCTTATACCCATGTACAAGAACAAAGGAGATATTCAGAATTGTGCGAAGTACCGCAGGATTAAATTGATGAGCCATACGATAAAATGATGGGAGAGAGTTATTGAGAGAAGACTACGAAGGACAACAAACGTTTCAAAGAATCAATTTGGTTTCATGCCTGGAAGATCAACCATGGAGGCTATCTTTCTTTTAAGGAGGTTAATGGAACAGTATAGAGAAGGTCAAAAAGATTTACATATGGTGTTCACTGATTTAGAGAAGGCATATGACCGAGTTCCTAGGGAGATTCTATGGAGAGTATTGGAAAAGAAAGGAGCGTGTGTCGTATATATTGAGGTGATAAAGGACATGTATGATAGAGCCATGACATCGATACGGACGATGCGTGGTGAGACTAACGAGTTCCCTATCACGATTGGTTTACATCAAGGCTCAGCGTTAAGCCCATACTTGTTTGCTTTAGTTATGGATGAGATTACAATACATATTCAGGATGAGGTGCCGTGGTGTATGCTATTTGCAGATGATATTATTTTAGTAGATGAGACGAGAGAAGGAGTGAATGCTAAGCTAGAATTGTGACGGAAAACGTTAGAGACAAAAGGTTTTAGACTAAACCGATGGAAGACGGAATATATGGAATGTAAGTTTAGTCAAAGTAGGATAACGGGTAATATAGAAGTAAGTTTAGGCACACAAAAGATTGTAGAGAAAGATAAATTTAGGTACCTTGGATCTATGGTGCAATAAGATGGGGGGATTGATACTGATGTAAGTCACAGGATTCAAGCCGGGTGGACCAAATGGAAGAGTGCCTCGGGGGTTTTGTGCGACCGAAAAGTCCCCATCAAGGTGAAAGGAAAGTATTATAAGATGGCGGTTAGACCAACACTGCTATATGGATCAGAGTGTTGGGCAGTAAAGCATAATCATGGTCAGAAGATGGCAGTTGCGGAGATGAGGATGCTAAGGTGGATGTGCGGGATTATAAGGAAAGATAGGATTAGGAACGAGGAGATTAGGGGTAAAGTAAAAATAGCACCAATTAAAGATAAGATGAGAGAAAATCGATTAAGATGGTTTGGCCATGTTAGAAGACGTCCAGCGGAGACACCTGTTAGAAGGTGTGAAAGTATGGAGATTACTAGGAGTATGAGAGGTAGAGGAAGACCCAAGAGAAGTTGGGAAGAGACTATTAAACATAATCTTGTCTACCTAGATCTATCGGAGGATATACCCCTAAACAGATCTAATTGGTGTCGACAAATCCATATAGCCGACCCCACCTAGTGGGAAAAGGCTTGGTTTGGTTTGGTTTGGGAGATTATTCACCAAACCACTTGTGCTCATACTTCACAGCAAAACGGTGTTACCAAGCATAAACATCTTCATTTGCTTGATGTTCTCATACTATGATGTTCAACATGTAGGTGTCAAAGCCTTTTTGGTGGGATGTTGTTCTCACTACCTATTCTCTTATTTATTGTATGCTATCTATTGTATTGGGTAACAAGTCTTCATTTTCCATTCTGTATCTTGCTCGTAACCCTCTTACTCCTCGAGTTTTTGATTGAGTTTTTTCCCCCCCGATCATGGTATAGATAAGTTCTCCTCGTTCACAAGAATACATTTTTCTATGTTATTCTCGTACACAAAAAGGGTATCATTGTTATCACCAGACCATTAACCTCGTGTATATATACTGTTGGATGCCAATTACACAATATGTTACCAAGAATAATAGATCCTAATTGATAGCAAGATAAGAAAAATATAGAAACAAATCTCCTATTCTAACACTGTAAACATAATTGCAGAAACCATACTGAAGAATGGACATTGACCTTCTTGCAGCCAGAGGGTTATCACCAAGACTAAGTTGGAAATGTGACATTATTAATCCCCGGGGGGTAGGATTTTGCATTAGTTTGAGTACTTTTTTACCTAATAGGAGCATATTCTATTAAAGCAAGATGGCAAATATAAGCAGACAATTCAAATGTACAAATAGGATCATGCTGTGTAATTGGAAAGGAAAAAAAAAAAAATTTGATCCATGGAGCTACCAAGTTTACCAAAATAGCAGTGCCATGGAAACATGACAGCTCCAGTGCAACTGAAACTGACATTGGAGAATTTTAAATCAAAGTACTCTGATCCAATGAGCCAAACTTTCAAACTTCTTATCCATTCACAGCATTTTGGTACTATATAAAGTATGATGCAGGTCACCGTTTTAGATCATCAGATGGATTCCTTGGCTTCTGAGGTACTTAAAACCCACCAAACTTTTAATAAAGAAAAACGTAGAGGCAAAAGAATGAAAGAAATTATGTCATTTCTCGCTCGTATATACCTTGCTAAATGGGCAGAAAATGCCCGAGCAAATGCATCACCCCGTCTTTTAGCATCATCGGTCCTGCCTTCACTTGCCACTGCCTGTATATTTAAATCAAGTTCTCATGGTTATAATCTTATGACTAACCTTTAACTATTTTTTTTTTTTTTCAAACACTAAATGATGGATTTAAAAACATTTGGGCAAATTAATACCAATGACCAAAAAAATGGGAAAAAGCTCTAGCACATGAAGGAATTTTAACTTCATAGCAATAGGTTGGCTGCCATTTTTTTCTTTTCCATAGCAATAGTTAGTTGCTACGATGTTATTGCCATAGTAATAGCAGTCCCATGCTATGAAGATATGCACTTTCAATTCTCATTATGACATCTATATGATACTTTATGCATTTTCCTGCCACTTTTAATTTCACCTAAACAGTCATACTCAGTATGAGTGTATAGAATTAGTTAGAAACAAGTAATCTTAAATCCAGCATTCCAATACCACCCCCCATGCACCTCTCATATTTTATTTTGGAACTCGAACGTCTACCTGATGCACACAGCTTCATTCTGTGTGAAAAAAAAAAAAAAGTAATCCACAATTTTACTTTATTTTCTAATTCATAAAAACCTCTAGGGTGCCGGGGGAACAAAAGATAGCTTCTAACTTAGAAGAAAGAAACAACTGTTCAAAGATTGAAACTGGTATATGCTGGCTCCATGAAGGACTTGATTAAAATCAGATAGCTCTTTCATCCACATCTAGATCTTTCATGAGGTACAGGTGTTGACTGGTTAAGTCTAATTAGTAGATCCTCATTCATTTGTGATGACATCAATCAGAAAGGTAGGGAAGTGAGGAGAGGGGGAGATAGAGATTGAACATGTAAGCAAAGGTTTCAAGAGGATATGAATGTTCAGTGCTTACCTTGTCGACAAGGTCTGGCAAATGCTCTGACAGCACTGTGAACCAATACCTATGGGAAATGCACATTCAATAGAAGAAGCAGAATGTTATACAACCCAGTATAATACTAATAAATTTATCTAACTATATAAAATAAATAGTGAATTAACAGCCTGGGACTCACTCCAGCTCACTGTGATCAGCAAGATCTATGGTGTTGGGTTCATATCTGTAGGAAAGGAAGTTAATAAACATTAGTAGTCGACAAACATTTTCAAATCAAGATTTTTGTACCCATGAGTATATGCAAGTCTACAACAGCAGTGAAATGAAGAAGGAATGCACTATACTGGAAGCTGGCACTGAAGGGAAAGGTCAGCCATATCCTAACCAGCAAATAAATCAAAACTATATCCAGTTTTTCAATATATATTTTTTTTCCTCTTTTAGTGTTTTGGATTATATATATGAAGCACAAACAATTTAAAGTTAGTGCCGTATCCATATCCAACACATATTAGACACACCATGTAGCGTGTCCCTATTACTGCATCATTTTTGTGTATTGAATTAGTTTTCTTATAAATGTTATATTCACATATATAACTAATAAAAATATAAAACTATATTTTTTGTCGTATCCCTACAATATATGCACCCTCAATTTTTAAAAACCGCCATATCTGTATTCATATTACAATTTCTACTTACTTATTATTATTTTCTTTTTTTCTTTTTGGTTTTTTTGTTGGGGGGGGGGGGGGATGCTCAAAGAAAGCAGCAATTTAACAAAGAATTGATTCAAGCAGTTTAAATGAGAGATGTCATGAAAAGAAAAAGGGATTTAAAAGCAGCATTTAAGATGAAATGCCCAACCACTAAGGTAATATGCAACAAAACTACGGCAAGTGACATAACATGAGAATCATTATCAGAATGAAAAATGCATTAAATACCATATAGATGTCATCCATGTCTTCTGAGACCTTTATATAGGATAAATCTAAAAGCCAACCAATCTACCCATAAAGATCAGTAGATGAGGCATTGAACAAGTCATGTAGCAAAAAAGTAAACAATGCTACTGTAAGCATACATTTTTGGGTCTGCCAGTAGCGGGAACACCTCCAAAGTGGGTACGAGATGGAGAACACCAACATTTAGATTACTTGCATCAGAACGCAGAGTATCTCCTTTGGATGATGGAACTTCAAAGCCACCAAGGCCAGTCGTTCCTGGTGGAGACATTGGAACGGGAGCAGTTATCTCAGTTCCCTTCTGAACAAACTTTTCCATCCATGATATCTGCAATTACAAATACATGTTAATATTATTCAGACGAATGTGTTGAAAAAAAAAAAAAAAAGATAGACGCTTGCCAAGACAGAGGATATTAGTTCTAGGGAACTCTGACTGAGATAAATTAGCATATTTGCATTTTATATGCCAGTATGAAAATCTCAGGCAAAAAAATTTGGAAAATGTGGGAGAAAGTGACCTGAACCACTGTACAGACACCATACAAACATCCAAAATCTCATCAGATACACATCTCTCTCAATTATGCACCAATGCAAAATGACCTTCCACTTGACATAAGATTTAACAAGCCATAGTAATACTTTAGAATCATTTACATCAACATCAAGCATAAATGGATTTATTCAATTTTTTCTGAAAGACAACTCAGTGGGACTGGAATTCAAGTCTCTTTACCAGGTAAATTAAGCATAAACTGCCACTAGAGTCTTCTTGGTCCTTTCAGTCATTACTTGATAGATTCCAAAACTTTCCCTATTTTATTGGTTGGTCTCTATAATCCCAATTCTACAGAACATATGTCAATTTGGTTGCTTGAAGAACATATTTTTCTTTGGAGCCCAGACTTTTATAAATAAAACTAACATTGAAGCATATATTCCAGAGAATCATCAAGCATGAAGTTAATGAGAAGTAATTGGAATTAATAAATAAATAATAGACCCCATTGTGCATATTTCTTGCTTTTTCTTGTTTTGTTTATTTATTTTGGAAACACTTGTCAGTGGGTGTGTACATGAGTAGCATATGCAATAAAAGTGAAAAAGCAACCTAGACAAACAACATTTTCTTTCAATCTTTTTTTGTTTTTTTTTTTTTTTTTTTTTTTGGAAGGGGGGGACTATAAGCCAATAAGGGCATGGAATGCTAGTATTAAGCTTCTAAGTGTATACACTGAGAATTACTTGTACATGTTAGGTAATGAGAGCACATTTGGATTTCTTCCTTGTTCTAAAAAGGAAATACACATATGCACACACCTTTAGCATATTATCCAGTAAAACATTTTTTGGGGGAGAAAAAATATATAACTACAGGCTTAGGGAAGAAAACAAAAAATCTTTATGCTCCCCTTCCACTTTGATTTGACCTGCATGGTAAGATTTCATCAGTGTAAAGCTTATACCTAAAATTTAGGTGAACTTCAACACCTGATCATTTTAAATTCACATGACAACTCTGATTTTAGTAACATATAGCTCTTTATAATTCATGAAGAAAAAGGTAAAATAAAAAAATAAAAGACATCAACAATAAGAAATAGAATTAATTTGCAGTTAAATAAAATAACTGAACACAAAACAAATTTAAAATATCAGTGAAGAAACCTTAAACAATCTTAAATATCATTATTTTATTGGCATCAATGCGATCTTTTGTTCAACTTTTTGTTCATTGGCAATTAATATGTTCAACTTTTTAGAGTGGAAAGCACGTCAACTACAATTTTGAGAAATAAAGATACAAAATTACTAGGTCAAACAAATACTTGGGTTTGACACCACTATGACTGAAGCTAGCAAGCTTTTGCGCAATACTCGCAAACCAATTGGGTCCCAATAATTTTTGAGTCAAGCTTGGACTGGCTAGATCTCTATGCTATTCTGTTGGAAAATCGCCAGTACAAAAAGATAATTGTTATCTCAGGCTCAACAGTCAACACAAAGGCTACCTATAAGATGATTATCAGATCATGCATTCAAAACATCAAAAAGAATAAAACCCATAGAAGATATAAAATAAATAGATAAATAAATAGAACAACAAATATAAAAATTGATAGTCAGATTGGACTGGGTTTGGTCAGGTGGATATTTGGTCCCAGTTACCATGTATTTATAAAAAAGGCAGATTAAGGGTACAAAAACAGATCCCCTTAGTTCAGGACCCAATCCAGACCCATTTAATTTTAAACAAATCAGAAGATCATCCTCCATATTTTGCCATCACATGGCAACATACTTGCCTTTTCATTCAAATCCCCCAGTGGTGGACCATGAATCTTTCCTCCAGTGTATGGTGCACCCATTGGGAACCTTTCCACCAATTGATGGACCATCAAGTCATCCAAACCATGCTTTTCATAGCTCATAAATGCTCCTAAAGCTCCCAGAAACCCTTCATGCCTCAGAAACATTGCCTTTGCATCTCCTTTTGACCTGAACGATGAATACGCTCAGCTTCAGAATTAATTATAAAGAATAAAAGTTGAACCTATGAAAAAAACAGAAAGACTCCTGTTGTAACTTTCATAGTTAAAGCTAATTCTTAGTTGTTTACCAGAAATGAACTGCAAAAGAGATTGTGTCCATTGTATAAGCATGACCTCTAATGAAGAATCCCCCAAAAAATATCCTTTTTAGCCCAAATCGTAGCGCATTTAAATAAGATATCTACAAAAGAGAAAACTTGAATTAGAGGCATCATATAATAGTGATCAAGTGGTTGACAGCACAATTGTAGGCTTTGTAGCTTCACATCTCTATCTCTGCATCTCTCTTTTGTGGGTGGATGCAATCTGAGACAGATGCCAAAGACAATTCGAAAGTGGAATAAAAATATATAAAATGTGTTGAAACATAAAATTTATCTAAATTATAAAGGCCTACCATTACATTAATTAAGCAACTTGCTATTTTTGTATGTCATGCTATATTTTGGTGTATTATTCCACCAGTATTTCATTTCACTGTCTTAAAACAGAAAAATTTCAGCTGCTTTGATGGAAAGGATACGATATGTTATTACTTCATCTCAAAGTAGTTTCTAGATGTCATGGCTTACAGGCTGTCGCAAACAAATCTGCACGATTTTCATTCTTTTGGTTATTCATGCCTTTCGTAGGACTGACAATAAACTTCTGTAAGCAGAAAAGGAAATGTTATATACTGCGCACCAATGGTATTTTCCCTCCATTTCAAGTTAAAAGGTTGTATGCAGATTCATGACACATGCACACCACAGCATCCATTGAATCAGGCAATGATGCTTCAGGCACAGCATTGGGTCCAACAATAGATCAGATTTTACAAACAATATCAATTTATATGGTAAAAATATTGACACAAGATTATCCCGAAAATAACTCAAAGTTGAATGAAAATCTAAAAATCTCTCTTTTTTTGCCTAAACCAAAGACAAGCAACAAAGGGGGAAAAAACACAAACAAAAAGAATGAGACAGAATACAGAACAAGCAATTGCTGACAAAGCAGAATGCTGAACTTAGTATGTAGCTCAATTTGAAATAATTCAGACAAGGCCCCGATAAATAATTGATGACAGTGATGATAACAGTCAGAATTGTAACTAATGACAAACTCCTAGATTATTGTAATTCTATTACAAGAAAGATCAATTGTTTCATAAATTTCACTGTTGGTTGCTAAAATACTATCATAATGAAAACATGCTATGCTTTCTTGATAACAAATTTATTTCCCATTCACAATACATCCTTTACATTTACCCATTTCATATGCAAAACATTTGAAATCCTAAAATTCTCCTGACATCCAGTATCTACAAACACTATTGACCATTCATCACAGATTTTCGCATGATAAATATCTTGTTCCTGCAACTCACCTGTCCAATGTTATATGAAATCATTCGCAAAAGGGACAAAGAAATATCCTCAGGTCTGTAATCTTCAAGATCCTTGTTTTCAGAAATTGCCTTGCCAAAACTAGAAGCAATTGTTGATGCAGAGAGACCAATCTGTGATCATTTGTCAGGTTAAACCATATCCAGTCCTTTAATGAAACAAGGAACAAATGTAACTTCACCTTTGAGACATGGAGGGGGCAAAAAGATGTTCAAGAGAAAATTAAGACAAATTTCATTTCTTGAGATGTAGAGGTGAACAAAAAGATGCACATAACACAATTTCTAACTGTCACCATAATTGAAGTTCAAGAAACGAAAAATTGATAAATAGCATTCAAAATATTTTTTTATTTTTTGACGAATAAATACATATACCTTTGAGTAATCTGTTCCACCATAGATGTCACCAACGAGCATGTCTATGGTTCTGTTATCTCCCCGTTGACTCAGCTCGAGCAATTCATCGAAACTGAAATAAAAATAGCTCATAAACTTTATTCAATCACAATTTGGAGGCCATCGAGGAAAAATATAAACTTGACCAAAAGATTAAAGTGACCTCTTGCATTTTGTTAGCAGCTTTCCCAATCCCCAATATGTACCACCGCCAACATTGGTCCCGCTAACCCGCTGAAACTTTCCATCCCCATCAACCTATCCCATTGTGATATTAAAAGATCTAGACATGCCTCATAACTGTTCTCAGGGTAAGTGCATAACACCATTTCTGGCTTATCACAATTACAGAAATGCCCCTCAAATTTTTTGAATTATAGTGACACCCCTTAATTTACCAAATAATGTACAAAAACACCCTATCCGTTAACTGTCCATGAAAACACTGAATGGAAATGCTGACATCATCATCTTAATGTTTTGATGTGGAAAATTTTCCATTCTTTAAGATATTTAACATAAAATAATTTTTTAAAAAGTTCAATTAAATGTACTAAATGAGAAAGGCAAAAATGTAAAAGCCACATGTTCCAATGAACACCCATTAGTCCATTACTCTAATAGGGGGTCTTACTGTAATTTTAGTAAACTGAAGGGACATCCTATTATTTCTCAAAAACTTTAAGGAGGTGTTTTTGTAATTCAGCCAAGTTTTTACGATGGCTCAGCCCAAGTTCTCAACAACAAAGGAAATCAAATGAAAAACAAAAGGAGATGGTACCTTGATCATGCTAACACCAGATCCAATATTAACAAGAAGATAAGGAAATAACTCGTTATGGTCAATCTGCACAAACTCTTTTTTACCCTCCATGTGTGTGAAAGCTTCATGACGAATTGCCTAATCAAAGCACCCTCAAAACAAAGGAGTTTGGGAAAAGATATTAACAAAATGTAGAAGGTAGTGATAAATAATGAATTTATTGAAGGTTAAAATTCAAATTAATTTGCATCATCAAATATACATTCCCCAAATACTTCACATTTAATAAGCCAATGAGGACAGTTTACCATGGAGATAAGCCATTAAAAGTTGGGATGCATACAATTCAGTTTGGTTCAATTTGGTACCAAAACCTAAACCAAAACGCAGGTTATTGGTTTGGATGATTTTGAAACCATAACCAAACCATTCAATAATGAAACTGAACCAAACCAAACTATCTTTTTTCAGTTTAGTTTGGCTTGGTACTGTTTTTAATTTCAGAAATTTTTTTACTATTTAAAATATAAAGAAGAGATGACTCAAAAACCACATGCAGTATGAAGAAAACCTGAACAAGGCTATTAAAATTTGAGACTATTAAAACATGAACAAAAGCTTATGAACTATCTTCGTCCACCTGAACAATATGATTCTTTTCCAAATACAACCACAAAATAGAGAGGATCAATGATTCAATATCCTAAAATGCATAGCAACCCCATGAAACAAACTTGAATGATAAAACTCCTCCAATCTTAGGCCAAAATCTTAAAAAACTGCACACACACACACACACAAAACAAAGTTATTCTTCACAATCAACTTAATCTATATCCATATATATATATATATATATGTATATTCTATATATATTTATGTTTTGGAGATTTATGTTAATGTGTTTATAAGAATCATGAACTTTAACAGATTTGCTGAGTACTTGTCTCAGAAATCTATCTTTTGTGTTATCTAGAATTATATCTATGTATATATTGTATATGAATAGTATTGATTTAGTTCAATTAACCAACCCCTCAAACCACAAGCCAAACCGAACTGTTACCAAATGGTTGATACAAAAAACCAAATCAAATTGAACCAAAGGAGGCGGTTTGATTGGGTTTGAGTAGTTTGGTTGTGCACCCTAATTAAAAGGGTGATGTATCATTTTTTATGGTTTTAATATACAAATTACCTACAATGAGATCAAGCTCAAAGTTTTTCACTAACAGAGTTGAAGCATAATAACAATTAAGTAGGTAAATCCTTTCTAAACTGTTTTTCATCTTCTGACCATTGCAGGTGAAACAAAAGAAAACAAAACTCAAACTAATTTCCATCAAGATTTTTTTTGGTAGGTAATACTTTGTACAATATACCCCAAATTATAAATTAAACAAGAATTATTTTTAGGTCTGTTTACTTTTTGTACTTACAATTTTGTGAATTGGGTAGACTAGCAAAAATCAATGCCAAATACCAGCTCGCACATCCAGGTCTTTTAAGACAAATTATTTTGGTTCCTTTGTGCCTGTGCAACCATCTGTTGGATTCAATTGCACTGAAGATCTGTTTCATCTCATTTCAGTCAACAATTATTTACAATTCCATAAGAACCCTTTTCTTACAAGATTTCTCATGAAGTCCCACATCCACAACCATAATTACCTATGGTATTTATCCAATATGTACCAGCAAAGCAAACACAAAGAATATAACTCATTGAGTGGCCTTTCGTATTCCTTAAATGAGAAAAATTCATAATGAGATCAAAGAAGCTAGACAAAAGAAAAAGACTAGAACTTCTAGCCAAAACTAATCCAAAAAACTTATGAACGACAATAAAAAATTTTAAGAAAGCGGAAATTTGCACTATTTATAAGCTGATAGAGAATTTAATCAACCAAATACATGTATATAAACAAATCAAAAGAACACTTGGAACCAGAAACCCATGTAGCATAACATGCAGGAACTAACTACACCAGAAAACAAGAAAAGGTTTGAATTAGGATTGCACCTTGAGCAAGAAATTGGCACCAGCCACAAGACAATCCATTTCGTCTTCCTTCTCTATACTAACCCCAAGCCTTTCTTTAAAGAGGTCTGCAAATTTGTATGCTCCACCACCTGTAGCCTTCTCACAGATATCAACTAGTTAGTAAAAAAGTACATTAAATTCAATTTTATTTTTAAAAAAAGAAAAAAAAAAAAAACACAACAACAACAACAACAGAGGAACTGCATATTAGACAGGTGTTGTCATGAATTCAGTTCAAAAGTGTTCAGATGGGTAGTCAAATGATGACCAGCAGTGCAACCACAAGTTATGTGGAAATTACAAACTCAATATGTGACTATTTTAGAAAAACCTTCATTATGTGACTATTTTAGGATAACCTTCATTTGTAAGTTTATTTTATTTTTTGATAGGTAACTTAATGGGACTCGGCCTTAAGTCTCTTTATTGGCAGATGCGACCTAAGCCACTAAGGTGTCCCCTAAGCAATGGTAGATGGACCCCTGATATTTTGACCTTATTATAAAATTAAAATTAACTTAAAATTTTTAACATAAAGGAGAATACAAGAATTGAACCAAGGCATTTTTTGAGGCCTAAGGTGCATTCTCCCATTATAGCATTGAATTTTAACATAAAGGAGAATACAAGAATTGAACCAAGGCATTTTTTGAGGCCTAAGGTGCATTCTCCCATTATAGCATTGAATGCTTTTGTTAATGATATCATAATATATAATATAATAAGTTCTATAAATAATAAAACATAATAACAACTTTTTTTTTTTTGGGTGACAGGAACCGTCCTAGTCAATCCTCAAGTGTTGTTAGGAGTCCACAATTGAACCAATAAAATATGAAAAGTATCTTCACCAATTTGATATCCAATTCGATTATGATAATTTTCCCTCTCCCTGACAGGCAACATTGCTTCTCTCCCACTCCTAACCCCAACCCCAACCCCGACGTGACTTGCTGCCTTTTTCCTAGGTGCCTTGTACCCCCATATAGTGAAAATCCTGAGTCCGCCCTGACCATAAGGGACCTTCAATATATGATTAATGTGAACTAGAAACAGATGGTTTGTGGTGCACTGCTTTATCCTAATTCTGAAAAATAAAAAAATAAAAACAAACAAGCAGCTAATTGCTAGGCCAGTTAAACATTAACAATGTTGTAACTATAAAATAAATAAACAAATACCAAACTGATTGTATTCTCCCCATGCTGGAGATTTGTCAAAGATTCTTCCAGACACCAGTTTAATTCCTAACCAGTTGGTATGAAATTTATTTAACACTAATCAAAGAAATGAAATTTATTTAACTAATAAACTTAATAGTGAATGCAATTCTGTCACGCGATTTGGTCCTTAGTCTTCACTGATAGGCATCCCATTAAATATGCTTGTTCACTTCATGCTTAGAGCTTTACAAAGTAAATAAAAGTCAGAGAGAATTTCGTAATACTACCAGTTCTACTAGATGTAGAAGCAGCTGTGAAACCAAGAAATTATTATTATTATTACAAGTAAAAAACTAAGAAATTATTTTCACTGTGCATAGGGCTTGTTACATTTAAAATTTTGAAATATTCTCTTATTTTTTAAACAAACAATTACCATATGAGTATAGTCATCCATGGTCAGTATTTGCTGAAAAAACTTCTTGGCATGCGATCATCCGTATACGAATAATAATATTAGTCATACAACTGAAATGAAAAGAATCAACTCCCTAAGTATTGCTTTGTTTATTATTTTTATTTTGGTGATTACTCAATTCCAAGATATTCTCACATTTAGGTTTACCAGACACTTTTTTGATACTGTAATTGAACAAATCAGTTCCTTTATTTATTTATTTATTTATTTTCATTTTTTTTCAGCTAAATCAACTCAAACTATGTAAATTAGAGGAGCTGTTGTTGGTCTCAGATATTTGATACAGATTTTTGCTCTATCCAATTGACAGAATATCGAAAATCATCTTGTATCCGCTTTTATGCAAGTGATACATTCTTTTTGTATCTTATGATCCACAAAATATATTTTATTATAGTTGAGAGAATGGGAGAAAAATATTGATGAGTATTAATTTTCCTCCTCTCATTTATTATATTTATAATAGAGGATTACGATGAATAAGAAAAATTACAATCCCACAAAATCAAGAAATCAAAATACCTAATTAGCCTAGAATTACTCATAATTAGAAAAATAATCTAGAATATTCAAATACTCCCCCTCAAGATAGAGCCTAAAAATCAAATATGCTCAGCTTATTAGATAACTGCTTAAAAGCAGGACTAGCCATTCGCTTGGTAAGAATATCACCTAACTAAGAATCTAAACGAACAAAAGGTATAAAAAGATCCTGCTTGAGTAAAAGATCTCGAATCTAGCAATCAACTTTAATATGCTTAGTATGTTCATAAAGACTGGATTATTGGCAATGAATATGGTAACTTGATTGTCACAAGACATGGACATCAAAGCTAGAACTCAATGCCAAAATCACGAAGTAGATAAAGAACCCAAATCCCAAAACACCTAAGAGGCAGTGTGAGTCATGACTCGGTATTCTGTCTCAACACTAGATCGAGTAACAACTGCCTGCTTTTTACTGCTCCAAGTCACAAGATTACCTCC
Source organism: Vitellaria paradoxa (assembly GCA_019916065.1). NCBI lineage: Eukaryota > Viridiplantae > Streptophyta > Magnoliopsida > Ericales > Sapotaceae > Vitellaria > Vitellaria paradoxa. The sequence continues at coordinate 39,386,790 of CM034240.1, forward strand.
AACAAAGGTGCAATATCCAAAAGTGGACCTCTGATCAGAACAATTACTTGCCCAATCTGCATTACTACACCCAATAACATCTAATAATCCAGAAGGCTGATAAAGTAACCCTCATCTAGGTGAACTCTTCAGATACCTTAATATACGGCATACAGCATCAAAATGAAGTTGGTGAGGTGCATGCATAAACTCACTAACCACAAAAAGTGCACATGTAATATGAGGCCAAGTCACAGTGAGAGATATCAATTTTCCCGCAAGTAGGCGATATTAACTAACATCAAGAAAGAGATCACCACTCACAGAATCAAGCCAAACAGAAGAATCCATAGATGTGTCAGTAGATCAAGAGCCCAAAAGTCCAATCTCATAAAGTAAATCTAGAACATATTTCCTTTGAAACAAAGATACACCATTGGAAGAACAGCCAACCTCAATCTCTAGGAAATAGAGTAAAGTTTCAATACAGAGATACCCTTATCATCATCTCCAGAAATAATAATATCATCAACATAAACAATTAGAATAATAGTACCAGAGGATAACTGATATATAAAAATTGGATGATCAAATGTGCATCGGTGAAAACCATAGTCAGTAGAACAATACTTAACTGATCAAACCATGCTTGTGGAGACCGCTTAAGCCCATATAGAGTTCAGTGAGACGACAAGCAAGATGCTAACTCCCTAAAACAACATATCCAGGTGGTTGGTTCACATATACCTCCTCTTGAAGCTCACCATGCAAGAAGGCATTTTTAATATTTAATTGAAATAATGGCCACGACTTACTGCTACTGCTAAAAGAATACGAACTTAGTTAAGGCGAGTAACTAGTGAGAAAGTCTAAATAATCAACATCATAGGTTTGTATATAACCCTTAGCAACCAATCGGGCCTTAAGTCTTTCAACGGATCCATCCGGCAGATATTTAACAGCGTACACCCATCGACACCCAACTATCTTCTTCCCAGGTGGAAGAGATGTATTCTTCTTCTGAGAGTATATGTCTACCAGAGAATCTCAAATGGATTTCGAGGTGCAACACAAAGCAACAATACAAAAGATTGACAGTTCCAGGTTATGCCATAACCAACCCATTACTACGGCATCTACTGCACGCCACTAATAATAGGTAGTAGAGTTAGAATCTGGTGGAGAGTCAGTAAGAAAATGCTCCATATGTCGATCAAAAAGAAATAATCGAATAGCACGAGACCACGTCAAATATTTAGAGCCATTCAACTTCTCACTCGAGATAGACTTAGGAAGACTGTCAATTGGAACAATAGAGATAGATGGAGGGCCCAGATATGAGTCTCCATCAAAGACCATCTTAATAGTTGAAGGGTTAACAGCCATGTTAAGTCACCAATAACCAAGATACCAATCAACCACGAGCAATAAAACAAAGCAAATATTAATCAAAACCAACAATAACCTCAAAACAATGAGCAAATCATGAGAATAAGCCAACCAGCGAGATATAATCAGTTCACAGCCTAGAAAGCCAAGATTTAAAAAAAAAAAACACAAGCCGAGCTTCAACAGTACCCAAGATGAGATGTCAATACATCACTCGAGCATGGACTTCAATCCAAGTATTATAGACATGGAAGAGGAAGAGATGAGCACTGGAAACGAAGGTGATAATCACTGGAGCATGGCATAGACACAAGGACTGCTCAGATGTAGCAACTAAGCAGGGGAGGAGATAGATTGGCGAGAGGCAAGCAGCAGAAAAAGTTTCCAGAGATTAGCCAATGACTAATGCGCCATCATTCGCCGATGGTTCAACACCGATAGTGGACGTCAAAGGTTAACAAGTCTGGCGGTGGTGTCGCCGGCCGGCGAAGGTCACCGGCAACGAAAAACAATACGCGAGGAACAACAATGACAGCTAGGACAATATGCTTTTTTTTTTTTTTTTTTTTTTAATCTTGGGATCAAATTGCCTTAATACCAAGTTGAGTTGAAAGAATAAGAGAAAAATATTGAGGAGTATTAATTTTTCTACTCTCATATATTGTATTTAGGGCATTATAATGAATAAGAAAAACTACAATCCCACAAAAACAGGAAATCAAGAAACCTAATTAGCCTAGAATTACTCATAATTAGGAAAATAATCTAGAGTATTCTAACAATTATGAACGTACTACTTGCTTCTTTTTCAAATAAATGAATATGACTAAAATAAATCTTGTAGGGTTAATGTCCTGCATAAGACAATGTCACATTTACCTTAATCACTGCATTGCAATTGTCTGGGGCCTCAGAATCCCAATGGCGTGCATCTATCCCTATCCATCATATGACCAAATTAGAGACAAATATAACAAGATAAAAATAAATAAATAAATTGTGTGCGTATGAATAATTTTCAAACAACAAAGCATGGCTTTTAACTAAAAAATTACATGGAAAGCCAAAAAAACACAATCTGACAATATGCATTGGGCAATTAGGAACAAGGAAATCAAACAAAGGTCAAATGGCAAAAAGATATACCACCACAGTGAAGCTGCTTGGAAGAAATAAAATCTAAGCACTCATTAATCTTATGTGACTCAAACTTCACAAAATGTAGCCTTCCCCCAAGAATAGGGTAGCTCCTCCTGTTACCATTAGAAACGCCAAATCTTTGCTTAAGAGACTTCTTTCTCCTGTCATTGACTGATCGGTCCTCATGTCTTGAAAAGTAAATCAACTTGATAAGAGATCCTAATATAAACAATCAATAGTCACATGATTAGATGGCTTGAGGAGATACCAAATTATATCAAGCTCTAAATTGTCAATCTATGTTTAAAATGACAATCTTAGCCAAGAACCGCGATGACAACTAATGATGGCAATGATAATGATTCAATATGTGATGATGACAAAGTCACAACAGTGGAAAACTTGACATAAGGGTTGTCCAAAGACAAAAATACCAACCATAATTTTGTTACCACATTATATGGACATTGAAGGCTAAGTCAAAGAAAAGTAATTAATTTCTGGTTGACTATATAACATTAGCAGCATCCTACTACATGACAACGGCCAAAGTGTTGTGTTGGCAAGAATATAGCGAGCCCCAAGTATGGGCTAGTTGACTTTCAAGCCATCAACAATTAATGTAAGGAAAACTTGCGCGCACAAGATCTCTTCAAATCTGCCAACCATTAAATACATTCTCATATAAGCATCAAGAAAGTCTACAAATTATTTTTATCGGCCTACAACAGGACAATACCAAACATGTACACATAGCTCGTTTATTTTGAATTCTTTAGGATTGATTTTACTTTACCAAGCATACCAATAAATGGAGGCACTGCACGAGGTAATTGTGCAGGGTGTGGTGGATCAAAGTGGAGAAGCAATGACAAATTTAGTTCTCTTCCTTGTTTGAGAGATTTTTTTTTTTTTAACTGGGGTTTAAGAGGGGCAGTTGAGAGGGGTGTACAAAGGTTTAAGGGCTTAGATCTGGGAATTAAACTTGAGTAATGTAATTGTACTATATTCTCAATTTCTCTCTATAGTAAAAAAGTAAATAGGATGTGCTCCACGGATGTAAGCAAAATTTTGCTAAACTATGTAAGCATTGGTGTTCACTCTTTTTTCTTTGTGATTTGATTATGTTACTTATCTATTTTCTAGCCATTATACTGATCAATCACTCCAATAATTTCCAATACGATGCAGATGGCTTTAGACAATTGTTATATACAATAGGGGGAGCCTTGCCCAGCAATAGATGGAAAATGGCAATAGCCAATGTTCTTGTTGAAGTTATGTAAATATGAAAGAAATTGTAATCAATAAAATCACCAAAGAGGACACAGTGCAAGAAAGAATTTTACAGGGTGATGTGTGTGTGTGTGTGTGTGTGTGTGTGTGTGAGAGAGAGAGAGAGAGAGAAATCTAAAGTGGTAAGAAATTAGTGTAATTTCTTAATTGTCTCACAAATAATTACCAGGTATACATTAAAGTAGGAGACCTAATAGTAGCATTGATCATTTTCCAGTCTTGTTCGTCGACGCAGTAAAACGCTAAATGAGGTAATGTTTGAAACCATTAGGGTTGGCCACGAATCAAACTACTCACAGACTAATCGAGCAGCCAAGTTAATACATGGCCTTAGCTTTTTTGTTCAATAAAATAATATATATGTATATATATTTCATAATATTTTTGACCTTATATTTTAGACCATAATGATGTCATTTTTTTTTTTGGTAAGTAATGATGTCATTTTGTTTGTCGAGTTATTTACAAATCAATCTTGAATCCAAATTGTTCTTTATTGAGCAGATCTCGAGCCCTGTACTAATAGCTACGCTTGAGTAAGCCAAAGCTCCATCAACTCGGCGCGGATCAATTTATTTCACCCATAGATATCACAATGTTGAATCACCATTAACGCTGGAAATTGTCAAACAGTAGAAATAATTCCTCCCCTAAAGCTTTGACGACAAGTTGGACCAAATGATAGAAAAATCAAGACAAAATTACACAAAATGTACAGGTATACACCAAACCTTCACTTCACCTCCACAGAGATATGGGTAGCATAGGAATCAAGGAACTGATAGAAGCATAAATATATAAAACGGGAAAAGTGTGTGAAGATCACTGTAATGAAAGCTGAATTTTCAATTAAACAAAAGTTAAACACAACTAAGCCACGAAAAAAATCATTAGAATTTGTCAAACTAACAGAGGTTGAAACTCACCTCCAATGTCTAGAGCCAAATGGGAAATATCATCAGACTGATTGGGCAAGAGTATAGTTGGGTCCCTCTCCTCGAAATTCCCTTGAATGGCAGCCTTACTGAGGTCAAGCTGAGGCCGAGAACTCGACCGGTGAATCGGAGTTCCGGGCGGCGGCACCATCTCCTTCTCCCCCCCTTCAGTGGCAATCTTCTCCTCCACAAAATCCTTTTTCAATGTCTGCTTAGTTTCCTGGTTTATATCGTCAATTCCAATTGGCCGGTGGTTCCCTGTTAGACCAGCCATAACTCCCACCCACCCTCTCTCTCTCTCTCTCTCTCTCTCTCTCTCTCTCTCTCTCTTTATATATATATATATATATATATATGTATCAGCTACCTACCCAAGACCAGACTTGTGTCGAGTCAAAGGTCCAATTTTTGGTCACTTGCATTGCATACAAATACAATTCAAGACAAACCCAGCTTCATGATTAATTAAAAGAAAAAACCCAAAAAAAAAAAAAACAATAATAATAACAATAATGGAGGAGAGGAAGTCAACACACAAAAAATGAATAAGCACTGAACACGCAGATAATTGATTGAAGAAATATATCAAAGCTACACAAACAGAACCCAAATTCAAAAAATTTTTGAATCAAAATTCGGTGAAGCAAAGAACATTGAGATAACCCAATGGTAAAATCTCTAAGCAATTGAAAACCCAATAAACTAAAAAACGGCTTTTGAATGATTCGCGATTGCTACCTCAACTCAACTCAACTCAGTCAATAAAATGAGAAACACGATACCCACGTGTTCAAATCAACCTAAACACTATAATTGCAAACAGTAATAATAATAATAATGAATAATTTGGTTAATGTTTTGCGGTAAATAAGGTAGGAGATTGGTTGAACAAAAACATAGGGAATCTCGAAGAGTAATTTGCAAGAAAAGTGTGGGGAAGAACTGGGGGACCTGGGTAGGGGCGATTGTAAGTGAGAATTCGTGAATAAAATTACGAGGATTTTCAAGAGAAACGAACCCACTGGAAGGTGATGATTTTGCTTTGGAGTTTGTACCGCTGATATATGGATATTGTTTATATGAGCATATAATATATATATATATATAAATATATATATCTTATAAGACTCGCAGAGCGTTCGCGTGAAGTGACATCGAGAGCGGGAGGGAAAAAGTAGGGAAGTAGCGAATTGGGTAAATGGAAGAAGCGAGTGAGGAGTGGGTAGGTAAGAAATGAACAGAGAATAGAGCCGTGCCACCAGGGGTGGAACAGGAGGATCGATTTGGAGTCGCCGAAGCGCTGCATATAAATCAACAGTAGCCGTAAAAATTATCCAAAAAAAAAAAATAGCTATTTTTAATTTTTAATAGAGAAAATCAAGTCTTTGTTTGGTTAAAGAAATTTAATTTTTTTATTTTTTTATTTTATAAGACTTTTTTCACCAAAATTAATTTTTTTATAAATTATAATTTGTAAGTGTATTAATAGCATTTGTAAAAAATATTTATAAACTCACCTTCGTTTATATAAATGTTGTAAAAAATTAAAAATAAACTTTTATTATTTTTTTACCAAAATAGAGAGCTTTTTACGTAAATGAACATACATTTTTTTAATTTTTTATATTTTTTGCATATGTGATTATTAAGCTTAAAAGTTATAGTTTTAAAAAAAAAATTTAAATTTTGGTGAGGAAAGTATGACGAAAAAAATACCGATAAAAAAATAGTGTCTTTTGGGAAGCTCTACTCAAAATTTTGACTTTTGTTTGAAGTATCGAATTTATCATATTATATTTTAATTTTTTAAACCATTAAATACAAAAATATTAAATTAATAAAAAATTTAAAGACTAATTTTTTTCTTTTTCAAAAAATTGACGGTTGAGTTTGGCAAGAAAGTCCAACTTAACTTTCTAAAATTTATTTGTGGTGTTTATCAACCGAATGATCTACAACTATCCATTCTTTGGATGTCCAACTCATCATCCATGTTTGGGTTGATTATTTTGGTTTAGTTCTCAACTATAAAAAGCAGAGTCTAGAGAATGGAAAGGTATAGATAGAGAAGAAAAAGTCCAAGAAATAAATAAAGAAAATAATTAAAATGTAGACAGGTGCAAGAGAATTTAAGTGTGGAGAGTGAGATATATTTTGAACACTTTTGTCTCAATTTTAATACCGAAATATTTTGTAACATTTTTTCACATTTTATATTTTCTTTTTTCTATCTTCTTCGCTTATATTTGAGAAAAGAAAAAAGTTAATTTTTTACAAACTGATTTTTTAATTTTTATTCATTTAACATTTTTATCTTTAAAGGTGTAAAAAATTAAAATATAAAAAAATAAATTTAATTATTTTACAAATAGACAAATATGTAAATAAGCGAATAAATGAAGTTTCCCAAACGGAGCCTCAAACATATTGAGAAGGGGGCGGTTTTGCTTGCCTCAATTACCGCCGGTTGAGACAATAATATTATTTTCAGGTGTGTCAGACTTCAGATCGCCGTTCAATGCATCAAGACGGTTTTTAGATTTTTTTTTTTTTTTTATAAAAAGAAAATTGAGGATTTACCGTTAATTTCAAAATATCTGGAAATAATAGAGTTAATAAAAATGCTAAATTATTCGACCGCTTCAGAAAATTAGAAACTGCTAGATGTGATTTTGCAAAATCTCCTAAGATGACGTTTTCATCTAACCAAATTTCGAATGTTCAAAATTTCACTTCATTTGGAGTTTAGAAAAAGTTAAAAAAAAAATTAAAAGTTAGTATTAAAATGATGTAAATATAACAAATGACGAAATTTGATTAGAGAAAATTAAAAATTTTTGAAACTTTTTAAAATTTTTTAGAAAAATTTAAAACTCCAAACGCCCTAAATGGATAAATTGTTATAAAATTAAACCTATGACATCCAAATAAAATATCGAGAGATTGAAAATTCATCATATAATTCAAATTAAAATTAAAATAACTATTTATATTTTGAGTTAATTTTTCTTAAATAAGTAGCCAATATTTATTTATTTTCAAATAAAAAAACTTGGGTTTAAAATGTAGAGTTGGCAAATTCTTTGATTAAATAGGATTTGGTTTGTATTTAATTTCCTATATTGTATTGTAATTCTAATAAGGCTTGAATTATTATAGTTTATTCTGAAAATTCCTAGGTGGGAAATATTATTCATATTCTTTTTTAGGATTGAGAGTATTAAGAAATTTCCAATGTAATTAAAAAGTTTCATATTTTGCTCTATTCATGTTGTTTTTTTAGGATTGAGAGTATTAAGAAATTTTATATGTAATTGAAAAGTTCCATATTTTGTTCTAAGTTTTGACTCTTAAATATAAATTAAGTTATTTTGGGTTTAGGTTTAATATTGAATCTGAATCAATTTTTTAGAAAATTTTTTTTAATTCAAAACATACTAAGATTACTTTGTTTTATAAATGAGAACTTTCATCGAGGTTATAAAGTAAGAGGAAAAAATATATTCATTCATTATGTGTCGAGAAGAGATTTTTTTTAAATACTTTTAACAACGAAAATTAATCTTTTTAACAATTGCGTAAACATTTAAAATAGTTCGAAGACCCATTCTTTATTGTATGTCGTCGAAAATTCTTCATTATGTGTTGTGAATAGGACATAACTTGGTTGATTGTGCAGAGTTTAAGAATAGATTATGTAAGTTCTTGTAGTAAATTCGTTGTAAACAAATTATGCATAATTAAGGGTTCGTTTGAGAAAACTGTCAGTTTTCAGTTTTTGTGTTCAATTTTTATATTCAGTTTTTAATTTTTTGTTTTCATTGACATAGTAGGAAAAGAAAACAAAAACTTGGAAACACATTTGGCAACGATAATTGTTAGTTAGTAGTTACAGTTATTAATTAATTAAACTCAATAAATTTAATTATTTTAATTATATTAATTATTAAAAATAATTTAATTCTATAAAAATAAAATATAATAAACATAATTTATTATAATTATTTTTAAAAACAATTTAATAGAATATATTTCCTATTAATTAAAGTAATTAATTTTATTAACTTAATTTCATTTAATTTAATTACTTAAATTTAATTGATTTAATTTAATTAATTAATTATATTAATTAGATTTAATTAATATAATTAAATTATTTTTCAAAATAATTTGATTCAATAAAAATAAAATAAAATATATGCAAGATAATTTAATTATATTATCTATCAAAAACAATTTATATTAAATTATTTTTATATTAATTTAATTATATAACTAATTTAATTTAAATTAATTAAACGTATTTATTTTAATTATATCTTTATTAAAATAATTTAATTCAATAAAAATAAAATATATCAAATATAATTTATTATATTATTAATTAAATATAATTTAATAAAATAATTTTATATTAATTTAACAAATTAAATTCAATTATAATTAATATGATTTGGTTAATTAATATATTTAATATAATTTACCTAGTTAATATATTTAATATATTAAATTAATTATTGATAAAAGTAATTATTAATTAAATTATATTTAATATAAATTTTATATATTAATATAAATTAATATATTAATTTTATATATTAATATATTAATTTTATATATTAATATAGTTTAATATATTAATATATTTTATATATTATTTTAATATTTTTATATTAAATAATAATATATTTCGTGGTGACCGAAGATGAGTGGAAGGTAGTGGCGGCGATGACTGGATATTGATAACAATTAGTGAATGATAGTAATTGATGGTTATAACTAATAGTAGTTGTATAAGAAATTAAAAATTGAAAATGAAAACTTGAGAAAACACATTTTCTATATTTTCATAATTTTTGAAAATTTTAAAAATAATTTTTATTTTTTTAAAAACTGAAAACAAATTTACCAAACGTAATTTCGTATTCAGTTTTAAAAAAAAAAAAGAAAACAAAAATAGAAAACTGAAAATAAAATGATTACCAAACGGGACCTAATAGTTTATAATTTTCATGACTTGTGGCTTTTCACCATTAGTGATGAAGTTTTATTTTTATTTTTTGTTTTTTTCATAAAATTATTATATTCAATCTCTTTACTTTTTAAGTACTGTGAGATCGATTATTAATTGTTAATTATTAATTACTTACTCTAGCTAGTAATTTTTAAATTTTCAAAATTCACAAAAACACTAGCAAATATGGAAAAAGGCTAGAGAGGAGTCAAAACATTAATTTTTTCGGACTGTCTTTAGATTCTTCTGTCTGTAAGAATTTCCTTAATTGTGAATAATACATTTAAAAATTATTGAAACCAACAAGAAAATCAAATTTCAATAAAAATAAATCATATGAGACTCCCCTACAAAATAATAATAATAATAATAATATCATTTCGTTTAATTTAACACATGATTCATTGTAATTACAAAATTGATAGAATCTGTTAGGGTGTGCTTGGAGTGAGCATTTGGTAAGAGAAAATAAAATTATAAGGTAAATGTGTGGAAAATACAAACAAAAAATAATATAAATTTCGATTGCATGATTTTTACTTGAATGGGTTAAAAAAACTAAAAATCATTTATCAATAAATCATTTTTTATTTTAATTACGGTTAACTTTTTAAATCCCATAATTTTTCGTTTCCATTTTCTATTATAAACTAACACGAGAAAATATTTGTATCCTTATCTATTTTATTTTTCTCTCACAATTCTTAATCCAAGTGTAACTTTAAATTTAATTAGCTTTATGTCTTATGTGTTATGAAAATACATATATAATTGTGCAAAAAAAATTGTTAAAAAAATATAAGCATATTTACTTATAATTAGGTATTGAATCTTTTTAAAAATGAACAATGTTTTATTCTAACATAAAAATACCTTTATATATGTATTTTTTTTTTGAAAAATAATTTTCATCTAGTCATTTTTACTCGTAAAATATGGAGATTTATTAAATTTTATTAATTTTATAATTTAGTCCAAATTACAAGCACGACATGTGCTAACATTTAAATTTGATGAAAGTTTTGTAATTTTTTACCAAATTTCAAAAAGAGTAAAGTTGTGTTTGTGTCTTGGAATTTAAAATTAAAATATTTTGTACTAATTATTGAAGAAAATTATTTAATATAAGTTTTTTTACTTTAAATAGAAATTTAATGATTAATTTGAGTGCTTTAACATAATAAATTATAATAAATTTGAAATGATCATAAAAAATTAATTATTTAAAATTCTTCTTAATTAGTGACATCATTATTTTGGTGACAATTATTAGAAAACTTACATATATTATTACATCCATTAACTCTTTTATTTATAGTTTAATACAATTTATTATTAAATTCATTGATTTGACATTTTTAATTATCTGAAGGCAATCCTAATTATAATTATTATTCAATAATACGTTGATCTCTCATCAAAATAAAAAAAGCATTATTAAACACTTGTTTATTTTTTAAATATTTTATCAAAGTGATTTCACTTCTTATATTTTTAAAATATATTTTAAATGCAATTATAAATTTATTAATCGTCAAACGTCTAGTTCATAAAAAATTTAAACTACACTAAGATAATGTCTGAGAAGAAAAAAGTCTTGATTTTTTTTATATGAATCTTTGTTTTATCAAAAATTTATTTTTCATTTTTAATAATTTTTAAATATGTTATATACATTTATTAAAAATATAAAATAAATAATTTAAAAACAAAAAATTCACCTACGAAAAAGAAAGCAACTTTTAAGTTATTGGTTCTTGATATGCCATACTCATGTATCCAATTCAAATAATTGAAGTAACAATGGCATTCCACATCTGTATGTTAGGGGCAGGTGTGTGTGCGTGTGTGTGTGTTGCCGGGGGGGGGATATAAGTCTCAATAATAAATTAAGTTTTTAACTTAATTTGTTTAGGTTGGGTTAGTTAAAAAAAAAATTTAAAGTTGCGCGCGTGTGTCTCGATGGGCTGCTTGATTCAGCCCGGGTCTCGCCCTAAGGAGTTGCAACTGGCAAAAATCCCACATTGATACGTTAGGGTGTGTGTGAGGTGTCTCACCTGCAAACCAAAATTTTGAATTAATTTGTTAAGTTGGATAAGTTTAAGAAAAAAAAAGTAATAAATTTTCACCCTCTCCATGTATTTGCATATATTTAAAAATTAATTTTCATATCTTTCAAAAATTAGAATGTAGAGTAATAAGTTAATCCTTTGTATTTTGCTGTTGAGACAAAAAAATTTGAAAGAAAGTTGTTTATTAGAAAAAAAATATTTGACAAAATGTCATTGATATTACGAATGTATTTTCCTTAAAAACACAATTGATTATGTGTTTCCTTCTAACCCAAAATTTATATAAATAGAAAATATATTTTATTATGCATTTTCAGTATTATACTTGGACTCCCTATTTATATACAATCATCATCCATAGTTGCCAGATCTTTACAACAAATTGCAACTAGCTTTAGGGTGTCATGTGAAAACTTTGTTAAATCTAATTTCATAACTAAAATTAAAACAATTTATATAAATAGGAACATACCATAAAACTTGATCTTTCACAAATTGAACAGATTCAACCACAACAATTCAACTCTTTAGGAATCACAAATTGAACAGATTTAGGGGGCGTTGGGCGCCCCAAAAAATCTAAAAAAATCCCAAAAAATTTCAAAAGCTGTTAGAACAGATCAAATTGGTGCATTCCAACAGATTTTGCCAGAATTTAAAAAAAGTGATTTGACATTTGTACAAAAAATTACACAAAACTTCAAAAATTTTCAAAATCCTCCACTGAAATTTTGACACGTGTCACTTTATCTAAATTTTAACAATTTTTATCAAATCAAACATAAATATTCAACAATCATTACACATTAATTCCAAAATTCACTTTTGAAAACTTTTAATTTTTGTTGGGACTCCAAACGCTCCTTAATCATAACAACTTAACTCCCTAGGAATCGTTTTATTATTATTATTATTATTATCTATTTTACTCCCCCATTTTATCACTGTCCAAAGGAAAAAATAAAATAAAATTTCCGTTTGTGAAGAACAAAGTTTTGGTGCAGCCATCGGTTGGTTCAAGGGCTCAATCAAATTTATAAAATTTTTTGAAATTTTATTGTAAGAAACGTATTTTAATTATAAGTTTTTCTCATAAAAATTTTAGAAAGAAAGACGTATTGATATTTTTAGTGTAATTGAAATTACAAAATTAAAATATATTTTCATTATCAGCACTTTTGTCAAATTTTTTTTTTGGTAAACAGTTTTATTTTAAATCTTTAATAGCCCCAAAAAAAAATAAAAATAAAAATCAGTTAATCCAGGGTAACAAAATATAGTACTCTCATTTTTCCAAGAAAAACATAAATAGGCGCGACTATGGTCCAAAAATGAATCAAACCAGGAGGGTTTAAGGTCTCAACGTCTGGGGTTTTGTAAGGCCCCAAATTCGCATGATCTCCGCACAGCATGTGGACTTAACGCAGCTGCTGGGCGGAGCTCCCGTCTCTCTACACGAAAGCGACGCCTCCCTCGTTCCCTTCTCTCAAAGGAGTCCTGGATTCACTCGTTTTAGTTAGCTGGCACGAATTTGACTCTTCAGTGTACAGAAAGAGCTATGCTTGTCACCATGAACTATCTCACAACTTTCTCTAAGGTACGTAGATCACCCAATTATTTGGGTTCTGCAAAAGCCCTTGGTTTAGTGAGAAAACTCAGTACTGCTGCTAAAAGATTAGATCTTCAAAACTCTAATGGGTCTAGTGGGGTAAATTGTGTGGAGAACGAACAGAACTCTGGGGGGGTTTATAGTGAAAACCCAAACCAAAATCATGTTGAGTTTCAGCATAAATCTGATAGATTTGGTCAAGAATGGAGATGTAGAGGAAATACAGGGCAAAACCAAGGAGGGTTTTTTAGAGGAAACACGGTAGGGGCTCAGCAAAAACCTAGAACTGAATTTCAACATAACCTAGTTGGACAAAATGTGAACCTACCTACTGGGTATTGTGGGGAAAGCAATAGAAATTATTTTCGGGAGAAATCAGTTGAGAAAAATGGTAACTTTAGGGATAATAATGAGGGGAGTTTGACAGAATTGCAGCAAAACTCAAGTGGATACAACGTTGAGAGCCCCAGGACTCCACTAAAAAGATCAAAGTTATATGAAAAGCACACAAGTATACAGAATCCAGATGGGTCTTATAGAGTAGGACAATTTGCAGTTCAGCAGCCGAATGGATCTTATGAACAATGTATGTTACAGCCTTCAGGAATTGTTACTGGCAATCATGGCGGAAGTGTTAAACAATTTCCACATAGTGCAACTAACCATTGCTCAGGAAACGCTGGAGCATTTCAGCATAAGCCAAATAACTATTCCTTAGGAAACATGAGAACAACCCAACAAAGCCCTGAGAGCTACTACTCGGGAAGCACGGGCATGTCTCAACATTACCCAAGCAACTATTATGGTAACAGTGGTGGAGTATATTGGCAAAATCTGAATGTGGGTGATATTAATTATTCTGGTAGCACTGGTATGTATCAACAAAACCTGAATAACACTTACACGGGAAACACAGGAATGACCCATCAAAGGCCTGGTAACCATTGCCTAGGAAGCATTGAAGTAGATCATCATGGCATGGGAACCCATTATGCTAGCAGCAATGGGATGTACCGGCAAAGCACAAGTGAGTGCCATGAAAATTTTGTTGGGACTTCAAATGGGTATGTAATGAAAAATATTGTGGAAGATCGTCAGAACCCAGGTGGAAGTTACAATGCTGATACTGGAAATTTCCCAAACTTAAACAAGTCTCAGATCAGAGTGATGGATTCTCAAGTATCAAATAATTTTAAAGCTGACGCAGGATCTGATGAAAGTATCCAATTTAGTGGAACTATTGAGGAACTAGATAAATTATGCGAGGAGGGAAAATTGAAGGAGGCTGTGGACTTGTTGGGGTTACTAGAGAGACAACAGATTCCTGTGGATTTGTCCCGATACCTGGCCTTGATCAAGGCATGTGGAGAGGCCAAAGCTCTTCAAGAAGCAAAATATGTCCATGAGCACCTCATGAGATCAGTTTCTGTTCCAAAAGTCAGCACTTATAACAAGATCCTAGAGATGTATGGAAAGTGTGGTTCGATGGATGAAGCATGTTCAGTGTTTGATAAAATGCCGCAGCGCAATCTGACTTCTTGGGACACCATGATAACTTGGCTTGCCAAGAATGATCTTGGAGAGGATGCAATTGAAATGTTCACCCAATTCAAGAAATCGGGATTGAAACTTGATGAGCAAATGTTTATTGGGGTCTTCTCTGCTTGCAGTGTCCTAGGGGACATAACTGAGGGTATGTTGCACTTTGAATCGATGAGCAAGGATTATGGCATTGTTCCGTCAATGGGTCATTATGTGAGTGCTGTGGACATGTTGGGAAGTGCAGGCTATTTGGATGAAGCATTGGAGTTCATTGAGAAAATGCCAGTGGAACCAAGTGTAGATGTTTGGGAAACTTTGATGAATCTTAGTAGAGTTTATGGGCATACAGAGCTTGGAGATCGTTGTGCTGAGCTTGTTGAGCTCATTGACCCCTCACGTTTGATTGAGGAAGCAAAGTCCGGTTTGATACCAATGAAGGCTTCGGACATTGCAAAAGAAAAAAAGAATAAAAAATTGGCATCTGAAAATCTTCTTGCTGTTAGGAGCAGGGTTCATGAATATAGGGCAGGAGATACATCTCACCCCGAGAAGGATAAGATCTATGCTCTGCTTAGGGGGTTGAAGGAGCAGATGAAAGAGGCTGGTTATTTGCCAGAGACTAGATTCGTGCTTCATGACATAGACCAAGAAGGTAAGGAGGAAGCTCTTCTTGCTCATAGCGAGAGACTTGCTGTTGCTTATGGTCTCATTAGTAGTCCAGTTCGTGCACAAATGCGGATAATCAAGAATCTTCGTGTTTGTGTTGACTGCCATAATGCATTGAAGATTATCTCAAAATTGGTTGGAAGGGAACTTATCATACGAGATGCTAAGAGGTTTCATCATTTCAAAGATGGATTGTGTTCTTGCCGTGATTATTGGTGAAAGAATCGATTTTGAGGTACTATTTATTCAATTCTCCTAGCATTCTTTTCTTAGATTATGTTGAAAGCACCCATGAATTAAGCATTTAACTATAAATGTGGATGTTCTGTGTTCATTTTTGCCGAGGTTGGCAGAAACTCAACTTTGTGAAGATGGATTTTCTTCTCTTGTCCCACTTTTTTGTATTTATTGAGTACTTTTAGTTTTGTCTGTCTGTCATGCATCTTGGATGAGAACATCAATGTTATACTACAAAAATGGATTTTTCCCCTCATTACCCTTCTCTTTTGTAATTGTTTAATATATTTAGTTTAGTTGGACATATTCTGTTAATCAAGATTCAGTTTTGTCTCCCACTTTTCTCATAATTTAATTGTTTTATGTAATTTAATTAACTCTTTTGATAGTAATTTAATTAGACGTTGGTGGAAACTCAACAAGTATGTTTGAAAATTTATTGGAATGAGATCTCTGGTAATCAAAATTGTGATTCTAGTCAGTGGCGAAGCTACTATAGGGCTAAGAGGGGCCATGCCCCTCTGGAGTCTCGGAAAATGCCATCTTTACATTTAAATTTTTGACTAAAAAAGATTATATTTTGATTTGGCTCCCCTTAAAATTTTAAAAAATGATTTGACCTTATTTAAGGAAACACCACCACTCATACATATAAATTTTATGGTTAAAAACAGATTTAGGTTGTGGACCAACCTCTATAAAATTTAATTATTTTTTTCTTAATTGTTATATATAGTTTAAAATTTGGACGTCCAACTAATTGTACTATGTATATTAATTTATTTTTTATTGCTAAATATAATTTATAATATTAGATATAACTTTTCTTGGCCCATTCAAATCCAAAATCCTAACTTCGTCCCTGATTCTAGCATTGTTGTCTCATTGAATACTCGGGTTATCCAAGAGCATAGAACTTCTAAATCGGAATTTGCTTATTTCCATCTTTTAAATTCAAAGGAGGCATTAATAACTTGTGGGTTTAGATATTGCTATTCACCAGTAATGAAATCATGACAGCTATCCTTCTTTTCATTGATAAAATTGTACCAAATCAAACCAAATCAAGCCTTTTCCCACTAGGTGGGGTCGACTATATGGATTTGTCGACGCCAATTAGATCTGTTTAGGGGCATGTTCTCCGATAAATCTAGGTAGGTTAGGTCATGTTTAATGGTTTCTTCCCAACTTCTCTTGGGTCTTCCTCTACCTCTCCTACTCCTGACAATCTCCATACTTTCACACCTTCTAACAGGTGCCTTTACTGGACGCCTTCTAATATGGCCAAACCATCTTAATTGGTTTTATCTCATTTTATCTTCAATCGGTGCTATTCCTACTTTGCCCCTAATCTCCTCGTTCCTAATCCTATCTTTCCTTGTAATCCCGCACATCCACCTTAGCATTCTCATCTCCGCAACTGCCATCTTCTGGCCATGACTATGCTTTACTGCCCAACACTCTGATCTATATAGCAGCGTTGGTCTAATCGCTACCTTATAATACTTCTGGTAATGAAAACTGAACTTGCAAATTGTTAACTTAGGGGGAAAAAAATAAAAATTTCTCTTTCTCTCTCTCTCTCTTTCTGTTTTTCTTTTTGCTATTTCAAAAACAGTTACAGGAGTTGATGGTAATTTGGGAAGACAACTACTCTGCCAGCATTGCATGCCTTTTCCTTTTCACATTTTCAAAATTGGGAGGTTATTATTATTATTATTTTTTTTTTCTTTTTCACATTTCAAAAAGGTGTCACACTCAAAGGGTCCTTAGTGTTATTGAACTTGAAGATTTTCTTTCATTAATTTGCTCTCTCTTGTCATTATTATTTTACTTTTGACTCTTCCTCAAATATATTTTAAGAAGTTATTGGTCTATTGGGAAGGCATGAGAAAACAAAGAGATCTGTTCTTGGATTGGGTACACTTGAAACATTAAAACTACCGTGGTTATGTTTGGATCATGGATTTATTGAGGGAAAAGGAAACAGAAACGGATTTATAAGTACTTCCGTTGTTGGTTGTTCCAGGAAAAAGGAGGGGGAAAGGTATAGAATTTAAGAAATAAGTAGATTAGAAAATTAGTTTATCAAAGTGTCTTTACTTTCCTTTTATGTTCTAAACCCAACCGAATAAGGACTTCTTTTCAGAAATTTTTTATTTTCGTTCTCCTTTTCTCTTGCCTTTTCTTTCCCTTTCCCTTTCTCTTTCCTTTCCTTTCCTTTTACCCTCGATAAATCAATGATCCAAACACACGAGAAGGGTAGGCCTTCTAACATGTAGATAAAAATTTAATTAGTTTAGTATAATCTATACTAATATATAAAGGGAGAACACATTTTGGTGTTTCCCTATTTTGGTATAGGCAACTCGCATTTTTGAATGAAATACCTGCTGATGCAACATAACACGAGAAGGGTAGGCCTTCTAACATGTAGATAAAAATTTAATTAGTTTAGTATAATCTATACTAATATATAAAGGGAGAACACATTTTGGTGTTTCCCTATTTTGGTATGGGCAACTCACATTTTTGAATGACTCAAATACCTGATGATGCAACATATGATATTTCTTGTATATAGAAAATATAAGGGAGATGACTTCCATGTGGGTCTTAAAGTGTCTAACTAACTAGTAAATTGGCTACTTATACAAATTAATGCCAGAGCATATTTGGTCTCTCAAAGGAGAAAATATCATGTGGTTGTGATATTTGTCATTTTTGCATCTGCTACTTTGTCCTAGGAGGTGAAAAAATCATAATACTTTTGAAATTGGTCAGCGCTGCATAATTTTCATGCTTTTCTGCTTCTATCTTCTAGGTAGAGTGCATTTGTTCTCCCTGGCTTATCAAGATCCACCAATTATTGGGACATATATTTTTGACCTTCACTGGATCTATGCAGTAATTTAAAGGTATAATCACAACTCCACTTTTTTCCCCTTCTGCAGTTGATTCTGATTGTGTCCATTTATCACTTCATCATGGTGGAGTAATGCTATATTATTGTAGTCATTTTAGGTTTCATCAAGTGTAATGTACTTTGATAAGTCAATAGACTGCTAAAAAGTTTTGCGTGGTGAAATGAGGGTTCTTTTGATGGTGTAAAAATTTGGTAATAGCCTATTGGGCAGGGGAGTGTTGATCAGTGTAGAGTGTATAGAGCACTTTGAGCTGAAACATCAAAATAATCACATTTAGCTGATCATCTATATAATTACATTTCTTTTTAGTGAAATATGAAGATGGTAGGAAATGTTTCTGAAAACTTAGAACCAATTAACGGACTAAGATGACCGCCAGATTTTAATTTTCTCCATAAACTGTAATTACACTCCAGTAAATCAACCAATTATTGTCCTGGCTGTGAGTTGCTGGTTTTCCTGTTGAAGATTATTGAATTGCTTTCTTTTGTTGATGGCTTAAGGGAAGCTGTCGGTTAGAGAACAAGCTGGGTAGTCTTTTGGTGTTTGTCCCATTGGCCTGAATGACTTCTTGAGGTGATGTAGGAGCAGCAAGATGTGGAAAAGTGATGTAGGACAAATTAGGAAACTTGATCCTAATGTTCTCAACATTTTTTTTTTTTATTGGGAATAGATGGTAGTTTTGGGGAAGAGGTTGAAGAAGATTCTAGGTGCGAAAGTTGCAGGTTGCGGGATTTTCAAAAACTCTGTGCTGAAATTTTTTCACCGCCACCTTTTTTTTTCGGGGTATTAGTGTGGAATTGAAGGCCTTTTGTGTGGTAAAAAAAAAAAGGTCGGTGATGATTTTTGTTCATGATTGGGCAAGGTTTTTGTGGGAGTAATCAATGAATGATAATTGTGAGAAGAAATCATCACTAATGTTTACAAATGTATCATATGAAGTCACAAAGGTTCACACAAATTCTCAAAATCTTTACTCTTATCGAATGAATGGCAATATTACGCTGTTGGCTTTCCCAAGTCTACCAGGAATTTGCACTGACGAGGTTTGGGAACTATGAATATTTGACTTGATACTCGATACAACAATAAACCAAACGAAATCAAACCAAACCAAACCAAACCAAACCAAACCTTTTCCTACTAGGTGGGGTCGGCTATATGGATTTGTCGACGCCAATTAGATCTGTTTAGGGCTATATCCTCCGATAGATCTCGGTAGGCAAGGTCATGTTTAATAGTCTCTTATCAACTTCTCTTGGGTCTTCCTCTACCTCTCCTACTCTTAGCAATATCGATATTTTCACACCTTCTAACAGGTGCTTCCGCTGGACGCCTTCTAACATGGCCAAACCATCTTAATCGCTTTTCTCTCATTTTATCTTCAATCGGTGCTATTCCTACTTTGCCCCTAATCTCTTCGTTTCTAATCCTATCTTTCCTTGTAATCCCGCACATCCACCTTAGCATTCTCATCTCCGCAACTGCCATCTTCTGATCATGATTATGCTTTACTACCCAACACTCTGATCCATATAGCAACGCTGGTCTAACCGCCATCTTATAATACTTTCTTTTCACCTTGAGGGGGACTTTTCGGTCGCATAAGACCTCCGAAGCACTCCTCCATTTGGTCAATCCGGCTTGAATCTTGTGACTTACATCAGTATCAATCCTCCCATCTTGTTGCACCATAGATCCAAGGTACCAAAATTTATCTTTCTCTACAATCTTTTGTGTGCCTAAACTTACTTCTATATTACCCGTTATTCTACTTTGATTAAATTTACATTCCATATATTCCGTCTTGCATCGGTTTAGCCTAAATCCTTTTGTCACTAACATTTCCCGTCACAATTCTAGCTTAGCATTCATTCCTTTTCTCGTCTCATCTACTAAAACAATATCATCTGCAAATAGTATACACCACGGCACCTCATCCTGAATATGTCTTGTATTCTCATCCATAACTAAAGCAAACAAGTATGGGCTTAATGCTGAGCCTTGATGTAAACCAATCGTGATAGGGAACTCGTTAGTCTCACCACCTGTCGTCCGTATCGATGTTATGGCTCTATCATACATGTCCTTTATCACCTCAATATATGCGACACACGCGCCTTTCTTTTCCAATACTCTCTATAGAATCTCCCTAGGAACTCGGTCATATGCCTTCTCTAAATCAATGAACACCATATGTAAATCTTTTTGACATTCTCTATACTGTTCCATTAACCTCCTCAAGAGAAAGATAGCCTCCATGGTTGATCTTCCAGGCATGAAATCAAATTGATTCTCTGAAACGTTTGTTGTCCTTTTTAGTCTTCTCTCAATAACTCTCTCCCATAATTTCATCGTATGACTCATCAATTTAATCCCGCGGTAGTTTGCACAATTCTGAATATCTCATTTGTTCTTGTATATGGGTATAAGGATACTTTTCCTTCATGCATCAGGCATTTTCATACTTGATGCAACAATATTTGGCCAAAATAGACCAATAAGTGACACTTGTACCTGTGTTGAATAATTTATAATTAAATCTAGTAAAGATCAATAGAATATGCCCAGTAGCATTTTAACCTACAAAATACATAAATATGTAAGGCTCAAATTAATCCTAGCCGGGTTTTTAAAACACCCAGAGCATGTTCCATGGGAAATTCCAGATTTTTGGTTTTCTTTTTTCTATGTGCTGTATTGAAAAGTTAATTCCAAAGACATTTATTAGTTGTTAGCATACTGGTAGCTATAGATGTTTGTCTATATTAGGATTAACTGCTTTGTTTGCATTCTTCTCTACTGTAAGCTTATAAAAGTTGAGATGTGTCTTTTATGAGATGATACGCTCCTTTTATTTATTTAATTTGTAATTTATTTCCCAATAAGTATGTTCCTTTTATTTATTTAATTTGTAATTTATATCCCAATAAGTGAAACTTGTGTTATTTCTAGGAGAAACTCCTCAATCTTTGAAAATTTGAACTTTAATTGTCTTGGGTCTTTTTTTTGCCAAAATGTCATATCACCTTTGGGCGATCTCCTTGCCAATAGCCTCTAGAATTTTTTTTTTTTTTTGGGGGGGGGGGGGGGTTGACCCGGAACCCCTCCGAGCTGCAACTCTCAACGAGCCACGTAACTAATGAGTAAACCGGGAGCCACACAATATTCCTCAAACCACTCGAACTGGATAAGTCCGAGACTTACACTTTGTATGGAAACCTCCGAAGTTTGTTAAACCTTGGAATCGAACTCCCAACCTCTTTTAGGAAGCCAAGAGTTCTAGCCAATTGGCCTAGAGCAATTGGTTTAAAAAAAAAAAAAAAAACTACAACTTTCGCTAACATATCAGCATACAGTCAGTCCTAAATTAGTTGGAGCCAGTTATATGAATCTTTCTATTTCATTAATTCTGTTATGAGTTACTTTTTTTGTGAGGTTATATTAACTTAAAAGTCTTTCCTCACACTTTCAAACCATATAATCTTATATTTACTTTTAGTCTCACTCTTCTGTATTATTGCATTCCTAAACCTATGTTTGGACATAACCAAATTATCTTCTACTTGAATCGGTATTGGTGGATTTTTAGGTTTATGTTGGACATAACTAAATGATCTTAAATGACTTCACCAACTTCTCCTCAATAAGATAATCGTCAAATAAGTAGTAAATTTGATTCAATAGTATCACCCCTTAGATGGGAGTTGGAACAGTAATTTCTATACCATGTGTATTTAGCCAAAGGCTTATTATTTAAAAAAAAAAAGTTGTAGTGTTGCTGATGTGCTGGCCCAGCTGATTTGACGCTGCATATTGTTGTCCGTTGTGCTAGATGGAGCGACATCGTCAAAGTTTGATCTCTGCACTTGCTGTCTACCTTCACTGACACTGAGCTGCACCTCATGATTTTTTTTTTTTTTTGGGTAATTGTGCACCTCATGATTTGCTGCAACTCATGGGGTCTGTTGCTATTGCAAGAGGGAGGAACGAGTTTCGTTGCTGCTGGTTTCTGATTTCCGATGCTGCAAGCTGTCATTGCCTTGGATGTCATCCCAGGCTGTTGTGCTAAAACTGTTGCTGATGCTGACTGACTACTTGCTGCCTTAGTTTCATTTCTCATCATCTTCTCTGCTGCTGCTTTCTGTTTTGCTACCTTGTTAGAGAAGTAAGCCACAGTTGTTCCCTCCAATGCAAAGAAGCACAGCTTATTGGTTGCTATCTTTCTGAATAGGTGATTTGCTGCAACAGAACCAGTCACTCTAGAATTTAAATTATCTTCTTATTCGAGTCACTGATCTCTGTTAGCTGTGAGTGGCTTGCTTGCTGTTTTCTCTCATAAGTAGTTTGGTAGGACAATTTTACTCATTTGTTGAGCAATCAGTGGAAGAATTTGATACTAGCTGAGATTTACTTTATTTATTTTCTAGCATTAGGCTAGTGTTTTGGGCATCTGGATATAAGGCTTGGTTTGGAAAGAAATTTAGCTAGCTTATTTTTAGTTACCTAGTATTTTTGTGTTTGGGAAGGGAAAAAAAATGGCTTTTTTTGAGGTGGATTTTTAGTTTTTGTTAATTTGACATTTTTACCCTTGAAAGTTTAAAAGAAAGTTAAAATGTAAGAGGGTAAACTTGACTAACCACTGTTGAAGCTAGCATTTAGTTTGGCTAATGGCTACCGATGCCAAACGGAGCCTAATTGTCAATTTGTAAACGGGAATGTTGTATGCACTTGTCTCTTGGGATTAGTCAGAGTGGCTTGTAGATATGCTCTTAGAAACCACCCGAGTTTGATTCTTAACTCAAGTAAGATGCGCGTAAAAGGCAAGGTACATCTCCCTGGTTTACCCATTAGTTCTGTGATTCATTGAGAGTTGCAATAAACCAGTAAAAGTTTCGAGTTATCAAAAAAAAAAAAAATGTTGTTTGCCCTATGGTGGTCTTTATAAATTTGGAATGTATGACAGGGATAATTTGGTCTGTTTGCTTGTAACCCACAACTGCATCCGGTCAATCAGACATGAGATGAACAAATCCCTTATCTTTATCTTGTCTGCCATCAAACATGGGACAGAAATTTGCTAGATTAGCTGCAGGGACTGGAGGACTCATCCTCCTTGATTGTCACGGATGTGTTATCCCTCCTCATCCGGTCCGAACAAACAAACACTGCCTAAGTCCCATAGTTCTATTCCCTCCAATTGGATTTCTGCTTTTTCATTTTTTTTTTTTTTTTGCCCTTTACATTGTCGCTTGCCTTCCGAAATTTTTGTGACCCTGGAAAATTCTGTATTTATAGTTACAAAACTGCCACCTATCGTTTCTTTTGAGCCTAACCTAATGTTTTGTTGTTATTTTTATTGTTATTATCATAGTGGTGTTAGGCTGGGAGGACATATGGATTAATTGTTGTCAGGCCTGAAGTTTTTCCCTACCTCATGCCTTGTGCCATTCTTTGGATGAGGGTGGTCTGAAGTTATTTTTGAACTTTAGATTACTATAGATAAATCTTATTCATTAGTCAATGTGAAGTTGATAATTGTGTTTTAAAATTGAACAGTTAGATAATTAATTAACGGATGAGGTTTAATTTTAGGAGTTTAAAATTCAAAAATAATTTCATCCCCCGGGCCGCTGCCGCCGCCGCCAAAAATAGATCTCCCATTCTTTGATAGATCGAAGAGGATGGCTGCATCTGACACTTCTTCTGGTTTAAGGTTCTGTTCATCTTGATGAACTGCACGTTTGGATTATTGTGCGGCCATTCATTTGACAATTCCTCCCCATAAAACTAGGGAAAGGAACTGGTTTATGTATCAATGTGGATGTATATTCTTTGATGAGCTCTTGTTCTAGGAGGTTTTGAATTCAAAGTTTGTTTGTAATATTTTTAGTCCAAAAAATTCATATATACAAATGGCATTCTCTCAAATCCGGGTCCGGCCTCCTCCCATCCCTGAGTGAGTGGTAAGAAAATTGAAAATATTAATTTAGTGTGGGGTGAAAAATAGGGTAATATTATCCTCGTAAAATTTTACCTTTTTTAATTATGATTAATATACTTTATTAAAAATGAAGTGTGTTAATATTTTCCACTCTTGAGGGTTAAGTATTATGTTTTTAAAGTGAGATTAAAAAAAAAAAGCAAAAAGAAAATGAGAGAGTAGAGGATTAGCAATTATGTTGATAACATTTATGTGGAGATAATTTTGAGGTGTGGATCATCTTTTGATCAATTGCTCCTCTCATAGGGTATGGCACTCAGTTATGGATAAGATAGGTTATTTTTTTGCTGCTACTAATTGGGATGAGGTAGTTCAGTGGGATGTGGACGAGTTGCGGAGTGATTCTTTGAACAAAAGGTGTAGCCGCATTGCTTTTGGAGCTATTGTTTATAGCATTTGGAGGCATAGGAATGCAATTACTTTTGAAGACTCTAAACTGAATGTCTATTCAGTAATAGAGAAGTGTTAAATGTTGTTTATACTTGTAAAACTTTTGTATAATTGGTTAGTGGCATCTTGTATTACTTTTTACTGAAAATAATGCAAGACACTACAGAATATATGGTTCTTCTATATTTTGTATTTTTTTTATTTAATGAAATTTTATCTTACCCATTAAAAAAAATAAATTAATGTTGATAACAGTTACTCCATTGATTTTAAACTCCATGCCAAAAGCATTCTCAAGTATAGGATAACATGTATATTGGTATTTTAATTCATACGCTATTTGTTCTCGTAAATTATTAGTACCTAAATAAAATTGCACACAATGTTTCGCGGTCATTTAATGCCATTTGCTTGATTTGAACAATTAATAGAAAAATTAAAAATTTTAAATTTACAAAATCTCAAACATAGAATGATGAATACGTCATACCACATCATTCAAGTTAGGAAAAAATTTTGTGGATTAAACGTGGTAGTAAGTGGAACCAACAAATTGGCAAGCCAATCCTTCTCCTTATGCCCCACAATAAAACACAAGCTGATTAGTGAATGTAACTTCAGTAATTTGATGGAGGTTGTAATTTTTTAGATTTTTACAAAGAATGAAGTATGGGGGACAAGATAATTAAGGGAGAATGAAAAATTATGCAGAGATTGAATATAGAGTGGAGCGTGTGTGAGAGAGTTTATTGAGAGAATAATAAAGACTAGAATAGTAAACAAAGTGCGTCTGTAAAGAGAGAAAAAAAATAATTGAATTATATAGAGAGAATGAATCAGGGTATTTGTAAATTGAGAAATAAACAAGTTGATAGATAATTAACCCCCCCCCCCAAAAAAAAAAAAAGACGATGGAAAACAAGAGAGAGAATCTGTTCATGAATATCTTCAAGCCTCCTGAGCAGGTGATTTTGCACGCTTAGCTTCATAATCAATTACTAGAAAATAACATAAATATAACACAAAGTTGATTGCTAAAAATATATTAATACAACCAAACACAAACACGTTAATATATACATTACATCCATGAACAATCCTTAATTATTCCAAGATAAAATTAGATAATCACAAAGTCGGAAAGATCGACGCTTCCACGGATACTCCAACTTTTCCCCCCCTCTCTAATTCGTGTTTCATGATTATCTTCAAGCCTTCTCAGCGGGTGATTTTGCACGCTTAGCTTCGTAATCTTTGACAGCTGCCTTTATTGCATCCTCAGCAAGCATGCTGCAGTGCAGCTTAACCGGCGGAAGAGAGAGATGTTTCGCAATTTCCCTGTAACATCATCCGATACCACTTTAGAAGTTCAAATTGATAGAATCGCTAAAAGAGGAAGCAAGCTCACACAAAAGTCACAAAACTTAAAACTAGAATAGAGGACAAGATAGTTGAGATGACCAAATTGATCTAAGTCAGCAGGTTCAGTCAGTCTTAAGTAGGTTCGAATCCAACTTCCAACAATTTTTGAACATTAATTGCATTAAAAAGGATGCTTCTAAGAAGAAAGATAATCCCAGAAAAGGTTTTTTAGGATTACATGAAGAGGAAGATTGTCACCCCAAAAAAAAAAAAAAAAAAGTGCTCCTTTCATCTAGTTCGCACGAACGATACAGAGCACATCCTTCATGTCAATCATTACAAGCTATGCATTCCAGATTAAATGCAATATTGGTTTTCTTAAAAGAAAATCTAGTTATAATCTCATACTTTTTATTGACATGTGTACACATTCACGTGCAACACATGGAACATTCTCAAATAAAGCTTGTTCGAAGACACCAAAAAATATGTAAAATAAATAAAAACAAAAGCTTGACCAACTTCCAATCAAGAGGTTTACTCCATGATTTAACCATATACATACATAACAGATTTCTAGATATGCTCCTCCAGTATAATGAAAGGCCAATGTTATGTTTCTTTCTGCAACTGATAGATGCATATGAATCTCAAGGTATGTCACATGATAGTATTTTCCAAGTGATCGCAAAGATGAAGATACTCAAAATCATGAAATTTATTTAGTTAGATGGAAAGTAATAGCAGGAAGAACAATGTGCAATTAGATAAAATTGGTCCACATTAAAAAGTTGGTTCACAAAATCAAATAAAAGGCATTCTAATACAGCAAAATGCCTACAAAACGCACAAAAAGAAGAAGGTTCTTATATTGGCGAGTATTAGAATCAGAAAGGGAATGAACTCACGTATTCTTGATAGACAGGACTTCTTCCATTTGCTTTCCCTTCACCCATTCAGTAGCTGAAAATAGCAAACCAAGAGTCAATAATATCCTCGCTGCAATCAAGAAATGCTGTACAGTTTTGGTATACTGACTTGCCACTTCTAAATTCTACTTCTACAGGTTCCAAGGATATAGAGAAAAGATATAAGAAGAAATGCATTTTTAACCGCCACAATTTCATCTGATTTATGCAGCCAAAAAAATATGAATTACTCTATTCTGATGTCAAGAGAAGGCAACATTGTTTTAGTGTTCTCTTCAGTGATGTAGTTGCTTGGAAAAGAAATGCAAGTGGCATGCAGGTCTGGAAATCAATGCCAGTTAATTTGTAACATGATTGCAACAAGTGAGAGTTAAACATTTGGAACACTTGAACCAAAGACAGCCTAATGTTTAGCATCATCAATATTGATGCATGGCAAAGAGTTTCATGCTATATAAGATATTCAGTTCAAGCTACCCACCAGTTTAGCACACCCTTTGTCCAATAATTATTTCCAGAAACTAATTATAGAACATAGGACTAACCATTCTGGAAAAACAATACAAAAACCAGAAACAAGAAGACAAAACAAAAATATATGCGCAAGCTGGTGATCAGGAAAGCAGTGAACAACTCAGAGTGCAATTTTTTCGGCTTTTGGTCAATCCTCCATTGCAACAAGTTGGCATCAGGCTACAGTTCAAGATATATTTATTCTAAGGGTGTGTGTGATATGTGGTTAAAAATTAAGGGAGAAATTGTTAAGGTGGTAAAGAGGGTAAAGTTTTAATTTTAATCATGTTTGGTTGTTTAGTAATGAACGTTGACTTTTAATCCCTGATAAATTAATCAAGTTTTGTTTGAGAAACATGTCAAGGAATATTTCTTAACCTTTTTCAGAATACAAATTTGAGTAAAAAGTGCCCAAGGGTAAAACGGTTATTCTTTGCCAGAATTTAATTAGGGTGAAATTTGCTTGGTTGATGAGCAATATATCAAGGAATATTTTTCAAATAGAATGTGCATTTGGGTAGAAAACAGGCCTAAGAGTAAAATGTTCATTTTTTTTTTGCTTGAGATCTTATCGGGTTGTAGTTTTCTTAGTTGATAAGAAACACATCGAGGATTATTTCTCATCCTTTTAGGGAGTCCAAGATGCGAATCTTGTATAAAAACGAGCCTAGGGATAACATAGTCATTTTTTTGCCCAAATTTTTATCAATCCAAAATTTGCTTAGCTAATAAAAATCATGTCAAGAAATATTTCTCCGTCTTTTAGAAAGACAAGCAAATTTAGGCCAAAAATGGATCTACTATAAAACAATTAATTTTTTTTTTCTAGAGTTCAGCTTAGGCTAAAACTTGTTTATTGATAAGAAAAAACATGTGAAGGAATATTTCTAAAGCTTTTTGAACGCCTAAAATGCAAATCTGGGCCGAAAATATATCTACGGGTAACATTGTAATTTTTCAGTCTGTGCTCATACTAAGGCAAAATTTACTTAATTGATAAGAAACATATTGAAGAATATTTCCCTCCATGTTGGGATGCCTGAAATGCGAATTTAGTCTGAAAAAGGCCAATGAGTAAAATGACCATTTTGGCCCCCAATTAATATTAGGTCGAAATTTGCTTCGCTATGAGAAACATGTCGATAAATATTTCTAAAATTATTGGAAAGTCTAGAATACATATCTAAGCTGAAAACGGGTCCAAAGGTAAAATTGCAATATATCATCTTGAGTTTAGATCGAACCAAATTTTATTTAGGTGATAAGAAACTTGTAAAAGAATATTTATCAACTATTTCAAAAGCACAAATGAAAATGGGGGTCGAAAATAAACTTAAGAGCTAAAACAATCAATATAGAGAACTTCATAACTCGATAGAGGGCAAAGACAATTGAATGTCTTTTTAAGTCCTCTTAATCCAGCAATTTCTCAGCCCTTAGACCCTTAAAGGCTAACATTTAAGCCCTTAGGAAGGGGAAAGTTCAACGCATTAAATTTTCAAGCAGTGTACCAAACATAATTAAAAGGAGATTAAAATTACAAAGTAACATTTACTTGCTTTTAACCCCATTATAAACACCTCCCTAAAAATTATTCAAATTAAGTAACGCCATCATACCAATTTTCATCCCGCATTCAAAACCCCCCCCCACCCCCCAAAAAAAATCATCCATCTAGAGATTATCAAACACCACCCCAAAATCCAGGAAAAAAACATTGACAATCCACAAAGTCACTTTTGCCAATCAAATTCAACCTGCCTTCAACATTAAGGTGAAATTCAAACAACCTATTCCGCAAAGCAAAAAATCCCAACTTGTTTAAACCCCCCCCCCAATATTCAAATTCAACACAAACAGCAATTGGCACAAATGATAATCCACGAATTATTTTCTTTTGCGCGCGCGCCCACACACATGAACATCCTTAGATAGACACAAAATACGTCTATACTAACATATAAAAGGAGAAAACAGTATATAAATATACATGTATAACCCTAGAATTTCCATAGAATTCTCAGAAAATAAACTAACCTACGGAAGAAGAAGCAATAGCGGACCCACAACCGAAAGTCTTGAAGCATGCATCAACAATCTTCCCGCTCTGATCATCGACCTTAATCTGGAGCTTCATCACATCACCACAAGCGGGCGCACCAACGAGCCCCGTGCCTACGTCGGCATCGTTCTTGTCGAAGGACCCGACGTTGCGGGGGTGGTTGTAGTGGTCGACCACCCTCTCGTGGTAGAGTCGCGGCAGCAGCTGCTGCGCCGCCGCCGGCGGGGGCTGGGCCTCCCGTAACCCTACCCCTAGGAGCCTTTTCGCGGTGAACCTCAACATTTTCTCGCCTTCCCCTATCGCTGTTTCCGAGATTCGATTCGTTGAGACCGTAACGATAGATGTTTTCAGACGTTTGAGGGGATGCGTATTTATCAATGGAGGACAAAGGCGGTCGGACAGAAAGGGAGTGTGGAGTCGACATGTGTCTCTCGTCTCCATCTTATTTGGAACATTGGAATGGTATTTAGTTTAGGATAAGTTACATCAAACTCCCCTAATTGAATTATTACATTTATTATCTCTCAACTTTTAAACATTATATTTACCTTTTTTTTTATTTTGAGATGTTATTTATATTGATTCTATTTCATTAAATCAACTGTTAAAACTTAATATAAAATATCAAAATAATTAAAATTTTAAGTGATTTTTTAATTTTATCTTTCTCTCTCCCACATATTTATTACAAAAATCTCAAAAATAAATAAAAAAGTATGAATAAAATGTTTTTGAAAATTTTTGTAAGAAAAACTGAAAAACGATACAAGAGATAAGGGGTAAAATAGTAAAAATATTCAAAATTTTAGTTATTTTAACTTTTTTTATTAAGGTTTGATAGTTTATTTAGTAGAAAAAAAGATCAATATTAATACTAGTTTAAAATAAGAAAGTAAAAACAATTTTTAAATGTTGAGGCATAATAAATATAATTATATAAATATTGAGAAGGAACATGTGTAATTTACTCTTTAATCTAAAATTGAGTACACACAAAAAATTTTTAAAAATTACATTTTTTATCAACTTTTATTAAAAACATTTCATTTTTATGAGCTTAATTTTTAAAATGTTAAAAAAATTAATTTTAAAAAAATAAAATTTTTAATGACTTCAACGTGCAAATTAAAAAAAACGAGAATTTCATTTGAATGAAATGAAAATTTAAAATTCTAAATACATGTAACTAGTGCAATTGGTTTTTTTTTGGTACTAATTACAACTTATTTTGCATTTATTGCAATTGATGTTGGCATAAATTGTAATTTATTCTATAATTAAAGTGTAACAAAAGTTTATCTGTCATGCCCCTAATTTAATTGTTCGGGACAGACGACATAGGAATAAGAAAATCAAGATAAATAATAAAATCCAATCCAATTCAATTCACATTTAATCAAAGTTATCAAAATATCCAAGATCGTTACTCATTTTCATATAAAATAATATTTAATTGTGTTGCTGTTTATTTATTAATAACTTAATCTACCTTGACCTCATTTCCTTTAACCATGTTCAAGGTCTACAAGATTTGAACACTTATTATAACCATGTTTATGGCTATTCAAATAATAATGTTATAAATATCAACATCAGACCCACCCCTTAGATCACACCACTATAATACTAACAATTCAACTCTTAGTTAGGAAAACTAAACATAAATATTATCATTCATAGTTAAGACCGGACTCAGGTTACTCTAGCCGGAGCTGCCTACGTATCCCACCTCGGAAATCAAGTTACCATAGTTCCTATTTTATATCACTTATTTCATGACCAAACTCATGATCAATAAAATAATCTATACATCTCATCAATAGATGTAATAATCACATTATCTCAATATATATAAACCTAATGGGGAACCGTGTTACATTCCTTGGCCCTTCTGCTAGGGAACCGTGTTACACCCTTAGTCAGGCATCTGCTTATCTCAAGCAGGGTAATCAATATAAATAGCAGTTAGGGAATTGTGTTATACTCCTAATCAGCTAAGATTTAGGGGAACCGTGTTATACCCCCTGACCATTTTGCTAGGGAATCGTGTTACACCCTCAGTCAAGTATCTACTTATCTCAAGCAGGGTAATCAATATAAATAGAGGTTAGTGAACTGTGTTACACCCTCAATCAGCTAAGACTCAGGGGAACCGTGTTACACCTTTGGTCTTTTTGCTAGGGAATCGTGTTATACCCCTAGTCAGGCATTTGTTTAGCTTAAGTAGGGTTTGACTGCAGTCCGGAGAAACTCTTATAACACCTTATTTCAATATTTATGTCCCAACTCCAAATAACAAAACTCTGGTCATATATATATTAATTGGAGATCATCCGGTATTTCCAAAATCTCAGTTTATTGTTCTTCTCATTTTATGGATCCCGTCCATATATATATAACTCGTGTCTTGGCACGTCACAACATAAATATGGCACTCTCGACAAATCAATGTTCTTAACATAATCCAAATGATATCACCCCAGCCTCATGCACATGATATGTTCAATCATGCATGTAAATATCATTTTAATATAAAATACATTCTCATTTCGTTTGGTGATGATTTGGGATTTATTTCATCATTAGAAATCTAGAATAATCCAATTCATCATTAGAAATCTAGAATAATCCAATTTAGACACAAAAATATATCTAAAAACTCATTTTTTTACACTTTTCTAGGGTTCCACTATACTGTGGTTGAGACCACCCTGTGTAGTGGTCCGGACCACCTGAACAGTGGTGGGGACAGCCAATCTGTGGTCCGGACCACCCTATCAGCTGGTCCAAACCACAGAGTCCAGACTTTAATTTTTGGGTTCGTTTCTAACGAGACCCAGCCACAAATCACCCTTAACTCGTTATTTCAAGTTTCAATCTCAATAATAATTCATGTATAAACACTCAAACACATAAATCACATGCTTCTTCATCATTTAATCCAAGAATAACTCAAATACATGCAAGATATCAACATATATATGCATATGTACACACACACACACACACACACACACACACACACACACACATATATATATATATATATCTCACAAATCTTCCTAAAATCCCAACCAAATCAAACATATAATATGTCAAAATCTTTCTAATAATGTTTAGAATACAAATATAAGTCCCACCTACCTCGAATCCGAAGAGAAAAGAAGAAATAAGGAGATTTTGGTTGTGGCTCCCGAACTTCAAAAGCTAATTTCTTCCACCTCGAGCCAAATCACACGAAATGGACATCACCATGACATTCAAGGCCTTAAGTACTACCCCGATCCGTTAGCTTTCTACTTTAAATCACACTTTCTCTCTCTTCCATTTCTCTTTTCTCTCTTTTTTTTTCCCTCTTCTCTTTCTTTTTCCTAGCTGCCTAGGCAACAAAACAAAATAAAAGAGAAAAAAAAAATGAAAGGGAAAAGAAAAGAAGGGAAAGGGAGTTGGGCCCATGACCCAATTGTCTAACCTATTACCAATTCTGACCACACATGGCCCAAAAAAATAAAATAAATTAATTAAATCTCAAAATAAATGTTTATTAGTCCAAAATAACACATAAATAGTCAAAGTTAAATACCAAGTATTACATTATCTTTGTAGAATTTTACATTTTTTGAATTTTACTTAAAATTAATTAAGCTTTTTTGGAAATAATAAAAAATTATTTTATGGGAAAATTCTTAAAAATGAACTTTTGCACTGAAAATTTTATTTCAATAAATTAAATGTTTTAAATTTTAAATACATGAATTTTTATTGCATTCAAGTTGCACATACCAAAAAAAAAAAAAAAAGTTGCACATATTAAAAGTTCATGCATTTATAATTTCAAGTTTTCAGTTTATTAAAATTGATTTTTAGTAATTTTTTATTTTGTTTATAATTTTTATTGAGTAAATCTTTTTTGGCATTTTAGTTTTTCTATGAATATTTGATCTTTATTTAAAAATATCTTACATATGTACTCATTATTAAAAAAAAAAGGATAAAATGGATGTGAAATATAAAAATTATTAAAAACTACTTACATAAAACAAATATTATTATTATTTTTTTTAAAGATATGTTCACCCTTTTCTTCCATTTTTGATAAAAATTTAATATTATACCTAAAAATAGTAAAATAACAAATCAAATTTTTGTAAACAAATCATACAAACAAAAAACAACTATAAAAAGTGTGTTTATAACATTTCGGCTAAAATGCCCTAAGCAAACTATTTTCAATATATAAATTTCTAATCTTGTATGCAGGGAGTGGATTCAGAACTTTTATTAGGGGGCACCCGACACTCAATACAGAGACAATAAGTTATACCAGGGATAAGAGTAGGAGAGAAATAACATTTACTCTTAGAGAAAGATAAAAATTATTCTTAAACATTAAACCTGTGAATATATTTTTCACAATTTAATGGTTAAACCGATCTTTTTAGTAGCACTTGATATTTACCAGGGTGTTCCTCATTATTAATATATGTATATAATTATTAAGTTTTATTATTTATAAGATTTATTATGTTATTTTTTTTAATGTCATACATAAAAATATTCAATACTGTACTAAGAGAATGCACTTAATTTTATAAAAATTGTTGGATTCGAATCTTGTAAACTTTTTTTATATTAAAAAATTTTGAGTTAATCTTAATTTTTTTAATTAGACCAAAATACTTTTTTTTGAATTAAATTAATTTTTTAATAAATCTAAAATATCAAGCATATTTTGATAATTTCACATAAAAAATTAAAGGGGTCAGTTGCCCTCGTTAAGGTAACGTAAGTCCTCCCTTGCTTGTGTGTATAATTACAAGTATTTAAATTGAATAAAGGTCAATGCAAATGGTCTATCGATAATTGCCCGGGGGGGGGATAAGAAAAATTAGATTACACTTACCCAAAAAAAAAAGAAAAATTAGATTACTGTTTGATAATTTTCTTTGGTGCATAATGAATTGTTAGTGTGAACCGTGGGGTGAATTTTGGAATTAGATGTATATATGACTATATTTTGGTTCAAAAAAAAATAAAAATAAAATTAACTTTTATCAATTTTGTTAAACTTTCTCCATTAAACATAAAAATAATTTTTACTAATTTTTTTTTAATCTTTACCTACTTTTACAAATTTTTATCAAACACTCAATATCCATCTTTGAATGACACGTGTCAATTTTATGTACAAAGTTGACAAAACTTTGTATGCCAAACAGCACCTAAGAGTAGGGCTGGCCAATGAATGAGAGAGACTCAACTGTTTAATGTTAGGTATGTCCACATATTCCTAATTATTTTAATAAGTATTTTTAAATTTTTTAAGTAAAAAATAATTTAAAAATCATAAAGAATGAGTAATTTAGGATTAAAATAAATGATTTGTTTTATAAGCTCTGATATAAACTAATTTTTTAATAAAAAGTAATAGATAAATACATAAAATATAAAAATATTTTAAAAAAATTTTTGAGCTAAACTTGTTTGCTTAACGATGGACATTTTATGCAGCCTGTTACGTCTGCATCAGGCCACTCAATTTTATTTAGGTTTCGGATTAATCTTGTAGGCTCGAGCCTAGTTGAAAAAATATTAAAAAAATATATTTGTATAAAATCAAGTTTTTTTTTATCAAAATTTTTTAAAAATATTTATTTTTTTATCTAAAAATATAGTAAAATAACTTTTTAAAAAAAATAAATAGATTTATGTGGGTGGCTTTGAAATTGGTCTAGGTCGAATGTGTAAAATATTTTTGACATACTCTGTCCCGCCTAACCCATTATCTACGATTAAGGGTCCGTTTGGCGCTGTGAGTTGCTTTGAAATTGGTCTAGGTTGGATGTGTAAAATATTCTTGACCTGTCCCGTCCTGCCCAACCCATTATCTACGATTAAGGATTTATTTGGTGCGACGAAAAATAATGAAAAATAGCGAAAAATATGATTTGAAAAATTTTTAACATTTAATGCACACATTTCAAATCGTATTTTTTTGGAGATAAATAGTAGGATTCCATCTCGACAGATTGGATTTCTATTTGAATGATTGCAAACTCTGAGAGAGGTTTGTAGTAGTAATTTGAAGCATTTTGCATCCTCCAATTGATGGATTGATATGAAGAATCAATGGGTCTTGTAGGCCTCTCTCTCTCTCTCTCTCTCCCCCTTAATATTGGCTACTGCATAAAGACAAAACACCCGTGAATACCTGCAGCATCTATCGAGTGGTACTCGTCCAAATGACATTTAGCTTAACGTCAGGATAGTTTTCAGTAGAACTACGCAAGAAAAAAATGGAAAACATTTAAACGGTTTCTACAATTTGTCGAAACAACCAGAAAAATTAGACACAGTTGGTGTTATTCGCTAGCTTGGGAGTCCATGATGCGAATAGCAAAAAAAATTTTACTATTTGATTAACTGAATTTTAGTTATCGACTTTTTTTAGCAGGTATTGAACTTTTTTCAAATTTCGACAAGGTAAGAATGTGTAAAAATGTAACATAAATTTTCATAGATTTTTAGAAGTTTTCATAGATTTTCACCAAATTTTGTTGTGCCAAACGGGTCCTAAGTGGCAGCTTAATTCATTCGTAGGCTGGATAACAAATTGGATTCAAAAAATTCAAATCCAAAAAAATGGACCGGACCAAGCCTCAACCACTGCTTGAAACTTGGGTTGGGCCAGCTCAAACACTTGGCCCAAGTAATTTCTAGTGCAAGGTCGATCGCAAGTGTGAGCTTTTAATAATTTTGAACGCCACAGCTGCGTGAGCCTTTTTCGTTAAGAAACAGACACAATTGAAATTATATAAATACAAAAACACAATGGGTTTGTTTGGAGTAAGAAAAAATGAGATAAATTGGGATAAATTGTGGTTTGGGGAGAGTTCGTAATACGTGCAGTGAGAGAAAAAAGTTGATGTGATATAAAGTTAACAGAGATTTATAGAAATTTTTGGAGATTTTCAACAAAAATTTATAAACCAAACAGGCCAAATATAAGAAATAATCACGCCATCGCTTGATGGGTCTAAACGCATCTTTACAGCCTTATACAGCCAGAAACTGGGAGGTTGAGGTCGTAAGGCATGTTGGGTCGGTGATATTAAGTTGATTGTTGAATTAAAATCTAACCTTCCAAATCTATTTTCATTTTTTTAATTAAAAAAAACATGAATACATCTAGATTACTAAATTTTAATTAAACACTTTCTGACCACAAGTGAATGGACTGACATAACTTGTTATGTTAGCCCCCAAATCTATATAAGAAGGCCCATGAGTTATAAAGTAAGAGCTTAAAATGGAGCTTGTTGGCCATTATATTGCATTCAAGTCTGTGCAAGTTCATTGCCAAAAAATGGTTAACAGATTAAAATTCTGGTTTTAAAAATTACCTGTTAGTGTTCATGTAACAATTTTGGATCTCTCCAATTCCGTTACATATATATTATATCTCTGTTACACTTCTATTACATGTTAAATTTTACATTTACATCATCTCAGTTGTGTTACTATTATACTTAACGGTATGCTATCATTTTTTAAAATTAATATTAGAAGTTTCGTTATACATTTTGTTAATTTGTAATATAGACGCATTTTTTTTGGTTAAATTTCTTTCACTTCTATCCATGTCCATGTGTAATAATTTAAGGTTACAAATAGTGGAAAGTGTTAAGATGGCTTAATTTTACATAAGAGCACTTCCTTTTTTTGATACATTTTTTTAATAACTTAAGTTTTTAGAAAAATAGGCCAACATGAAGAATACAAGTACTGTGACTTGAACATTTATTTGCGTTGAGTTCATTTAAAACCCACATAGATCAATAGTATATCATTTGGGGGGGGGGGGGGAGGGGAGGGGGGAAATGAAAAGTACAGTAAGCTCCTGTGACTATCGTACTTATATTTTATATCAAATAAGCAGTAGATACGAACTAGCAACCAATTATATAAAGAATAAACTCACCAACCAGTGGAGGGGTAATAAACTTCCTCCAATTCCAATTAATCCTCTATGTTGTCATTCCCCAATATAGTTCCATATCCTAAAAGCCGGCCTAGTAAACCTATCCGATTGGAGATCTCACATTGACACCATCCATTGCAGCTGTAGCGTGGTACCACTGTTCATGTTATGTTCATCGATCAAAAGTATATATATATATATATATAATATACATACATATTAAGTTTAGCCCTGTCCTATAAGTCTAGCCCTGTCCTATAATTCAATACTAAATTCAGAAACCAAACCTTTCTGCAGGAATACTATTCACAGGTCAAAGGAAATTTTCTGCAACCTCATTCAATAGTAAGGATGAGAAAAAAAAATAATAATAAAAAAATTCGTTTTCGATGGGTAATCGCAATACAAACCTTGTTTGGAAGGGTTTGGAAATATTTTTTATGAAAACGAGAAAGAAGCTTTTAGGTAATTCTGAAACGGATATGGGATTTCTAGAAAAGAGATGGTAGTCTCTGGCCGGCTTCACACCTATTTATATATTGATTATATTATATATAATTAATATAGTATGTATTAATATAAAACATATTTTATTTAAAATAATTTTTAATAAATATTTTATAATATTGTTTTAATTTAATAAATAAATTTTACTTTTAAGCAGTGATAGTAATAGAAAAATAATTTTATTTGTTAATTAATAGGAACGGTAGTTTATCTGACAATTTAATTGTTTATATATATATATATATATATTAGCATTTGTCTGTACCAAAAACATGCAGATGATTGGACAGATGATTAGATAATTTAAGTAGAAAGAGTTAAAAAAATCTTAACTGTTAGTACAGTAAAACAAAATATCAGTTGTTGATCTGATTATATATTTTGAAAACACTGAACTGTATTATAATATAAATGTATAAAAAAATAAATCAAAAAAATAAGGAACAAATTCGCTTGATTGCACGGTTAACTCGCTACTAACATCTTTGACTTCACCGACAAAGTCTCTGGCACAAAAAACTTGCTGATTTTTTCAAGTTGTATTCTCAAGTGCAGAATTACCAGGAATAATAACTCTGGCAAGAAAGATCAACAATGTTTTATAAAAGTAAAAATAAAAATTTGGAAAAAAAATTTATTTTGAAAAATAATTGAATAAAAAAATAAAATTTTAAATCAATAGCCAAATAATTAGGTTTCTGCATCTTAATTTTAATATATAGTTTTTATTCTTCAATGCTAAAATATAATTCAATCGAACAACTACAAACACTGGAAGTTCAATCAAAATATTTTCAATAAAATCAAATTTGATGTTTAAAAAATTAAAAAAAAAAAAAACTAATCCGAAGATTTAAGAATGCAGAAAATCTAAGTATTAATTAATCATGCCAAAAGATAGTTATCGTAAGCATTTACTTTGCCAAATACGCCACATCTGTTTATGACAAATCAATAAAATATAGAAACTAAAGCATAAAATTTACACTGAAATAATAAAAAAACTTACATAATCTATCATGGTTTCCACCCTATCCTAATTAAGCTAGGATTTTTAGTTAGAAATCATAATTAAAACCCTAGGAGAAGAAGAAGAAATCAGGGTTAGGATCCCCTAAAGAGGTTTTTATTTATAGGGGTTGTTTGGAGTACAAAAAAAAAAAAAAAACAAAAGAAAAAATCAAAAGTGAAATTTTTAGAATTTGGAGTGTAAAAAATTATTTTGAAATGGTTGGATGTTTGTGTTTGATTTGATATAAAGTTGTTAAAATTACATAAAATGACACGTGACAAAATTTTAGTGAAGAACTTTAAAAATTTTAGGAGTTTTGTGGAGGTTTTTGTAACAAATTTCAGTCCAACTTTTTAAAAAATCTGAAAAAATTCATTGAAACACAGTATAATGATTTGTTTCAATGTATTTTGGCAAATATGTTGAAAACATTGGAATTTTTTGAAATTTTAAAAAGTTGAAATTTTAGAAAATTTTTGAAATTTTTAA
This sequence comes from Vitellaria paradoxa, assembly GCA_019916065.1. NCBI lineage: Eukaryota > Viridiplantae > Streptophyta > Magnoliopsida > Ericales > Sapotaceae > Vitellaria > Vitellaria paradoxa. The sequence continues at coordinate 39,426,845 of CM034240.1, forward strand.
AATTTGGTTAGAACTCTAAACGGCCTCGTAATAATTTAATTTACAAGAGAGATCTAACTAAAAAAATAGTGTACATAATTAAATCCCTAAAGAATTTTAAATGAAAAAGAATATTAGGACTTTTTTTTTTAAATTTGAATTAATAATTTTAATTATTTCGCCCTACTCCTTCATTGAATCTCCATCCTAGGCACATCATCACAACTCCTAGTTAATAACTTCTCGTTGCTAATTTGATCAAATTTTCTTGAAATTTACAACAAAGAACAAAAATAGATCAAATATATGCAAGATTTACCTTCAAAACACATAATTAACTTTAAAATTGTAATAAATGAGATGAAAATATAATCTCAAAAATTCAATTTTAAAGAATAATCAGCTGGGAGTTGGGATTGTTAGATGAAGATCATGGGGATCGGAAAAAAGGATCCTCTTCACTAGCTTGTAACTTTAAAATGGTATAAATGGATGATTTTTTTGTAATGCAGTGCACTCAAACCTAGTAATGAATTGCTATGCCGTTGATCCAACAATGGGGCAGTGCATTGTTGGGTTGCAAAGACCTTCGTTTGACATATGAGGAGAGCAAGAAATAGAACGAAATGATCAAGGTAGAGTTTTATTTATAAAATATTTTAATTTTTAATTTCTATAATTTAAGTTTGGGCTTACTCCAAACCTATTAAAGTAGTTTCCCACTTTATCTAGGAAACCTTATTTTATTTTAGATTAGTTCCTTTTCTTATCTTAATTAAATTAAATTTAATATTATAAATAAGACTCTTTATAAACCCGTTTAATTTATTCATTCAAGTATTTAATATATTTTAAATTAGTTAAGAGAATTTTGGGTTTTTTACATTGATTTTTACGATTTATGACTGCATTCTTGTAAGTTTAAGAGCCAGTGTCGTATTTTAGAATAATTTTTTGCCAAATACTTTACTTCTTTCCTCAAATTAGCAAAAAGAAAAAAAGGAAAAAAAATAATGCAATATTTATCAACTCCTTCACTTTCTATCACCTCACAATTGAGCATCCCAAGACATTCCAAAATACTACGAAGGAAAGCGTCTCTTTCTATGTGTAGGCTTTACCATCAAAAGAGAGGCAAACATGGTCGGTCCTTGTAATTCAATGGACTCTTATTGATTTTGGAATCGTTGCTTTACTAGCATTATTGCAATGCAAAAGATATCGATATAGATACACACACATATATATATTTACACATCAAAGCTACTATATCTTTGATTCGTAGACTTGTGATAGTTAACCGGCTTACTTTTAATTGGCGTGGTTAACAATTTCAACGGTAAAATTTGTTATCGAACAAGTACTTTGTTTGTGTCTATCATGGGTACCTTGTCTTCTCCACAGCCCAATGACACCGTTTGTCATATCCCGTAGACTCGAGGATGCTATATTAGTATCAGTCGGTCGAATTTTTACTTCGTGCGTAATTTTGTTGTCTTGAATCTTTTAGCAATGAAGTTTTTGTAATTCTTACGTATTAATTTATTTACCAAATTAGAGATGAAAGATTGAATAAATTTGTTGAAATTGGAGGGAGTAATCAAAATTTCTCGCCATCTCTTAATATACATCAAATGAAAAGTTTGATGAAATTTAGAACGGAAAACAATTATCTGAGTTTAGTGTCTAAAACATTACTTCCTTTTTTTTTCTCTCTCTTTTTGATTCCACATCTTTCATCTCACTAAAATATCTAATTATGTCCCAACTCTTCTATTGTTGTTGCTTGTTCTTTTTTTATTTCATAAAACAAATACGACAATGGTAAGAAAATGAAAGGAACATGTTTATAGAGTAAATAAGTCTAAACTGTTTATTTTACACTATCTTATTATTTTTTTTATGGTTTTTATTAGAGGAAATCATCTTTCCATTTAGTTCCCTTTTTTCTTGATTCAAAGAGACAAAATATAGAACCAATGCCAAAGTTCATCACAGAGGAAATGACTTACTATACCGGAATCACTAATTAATACTAATCTAATAAAAAATATTAGTAGGATAAAAAAGAACTGCATTTTTAACATAGTACTTCCTCCAATGACGGACCAAAAGTATTGCGGACAGCAGCCAAAACACCCCCTTCAGTTTTTAAAACCCCTTATACTGTATTCATGTTTTGAATATTTATATTAATACATATAATATATTACTTCCTCCCCCAAAATTTGAAAATTGTTACATTGCTTTCTTAAAGCCTTGACACTCTGGTTCAAATTTGTAGGTCAGCCGTCTCCTATCCTTTCACTTATAAGGCATGCTGAACTAATGGTGCAACTTGTGCAGCAGTCTTTCATATGTCTTTTCATCTTCTAGAATTATGACTCACGAAGACACTTTCTCTCTGTTCAAATTTGTTTTGATTCACAAGTTGCATCTCTCTCCAGATGCTCATGCTGGCCACCAGTCTATGACTCCCCCAAATAAGACCAAAAGCTAGGGTTGTTGAAACAATGCGTCACCCTCCTCCTTTCAGGCATATTGAGCCGTAATTACGTACCTCTTTCTATGCATACAAACAGTGCCGGCCCAACTCACTTGGTTGTTTCAGTCTTTGTGTAAAATTAGTTGTCCTAACCCAAGATCACTTGGCTTGGGGTTGCCCTTTGCCCATTTGACCCGGGGTTGTCTTAACCCAAAGTCTTATTGGACTTATTCCTGGGCCGGCCCTACATACAAACAAACATAAATACATGCATATATATATATATATATATATATATATATATATATATTAGCATGGCATCTCTTTGAGTTTGAGCTGGATTATTTAGAGATCTTGTGGCCAAGAAAAATTTTCTACTAGTTTCAAACTACTGTACTTATGAAATTGGGGTTTGGTTTTATGTGACAAAACGCGATTGAACAATATGTGGGTCACTTTACATGCCCTATATATGAATTCAATTATCCCAGAGACAAAATTTAAGTAAATTATTTCATCTGCTTTTGTTGGTCACGTTCACTTAAAGAACTAGAACGATATTAGCAGAAGTTAAGGACATTCCACTAATTGTTTAGGACAATTTGGTAACATTTATACTTTCTGTTTATGTTTAACAATTTTCATTTTTATTTTTTTGTTTTCAATTGTCGCTTTTTCTCCCGAAATAAAGAACAAAAACTCAACTGATAGTGCAATTTTGTTTTTCAGTAACTAACTTTATTTTAATAAAACATTTATTTTTAATAAAATTAATTCAATTTAATAAAATATAATTCAGTTTAATTAATAAATTTAATAAAATATAATTTATTCAATTAATTCAATTGTATAAATATTAATTTTTTAATAAGTACATTAATATAGAGAATGATTTAATAGTAAATTATTATTTATTAAAAATAAATCACTTTAGTAACAAATTATTATTTTAATTGTAGTTAATTTTAATAAAATAAATCGTTGTGATAATATCTTGTTATTTATTAATATAATTTTAACGTAATAAAATTTTGAATAAAATAAATTATTTTAATATGATGCAAAAAAAATTGACAAAGTATTTTGTTAAGAATTTAAAATTAAAAAATATTTATGAAAGAAAAAATAAACGTGGAAACATTTAAAATTTTTACCTAAATTTTCAAACAACTTTTACTTTTTTTTTTTTTTTTTTTGGGCAACAAAAATATAAAAACAGTTCTACCAAATATGTTTTAGTTGATATTTTTCAAAATTTTATAAACATAAAAAAATAAGAATAAAAAATGTTTTCGAAAAAAACCTAAAAAATATAGAAGGGAGAGTGCCTACGAAATAATTGTCAACTTAACCCTAACTGGCCTTCGGAAATATTATTTCCCTAACTACATATGAAGTCATTGTAGCATCCAAGAAACCTTGCAATTACTCATCCTCTTGTTAATCGGTTTCTGTTCTATAGTTTTGGGAGGACCATCCGGTCCTTAACCAAATTAATTGAAGCAGCGGCAGACTTGCCTTGAGGCAAGAGTCGGGGCAAGTGACTTCATTCCTTAATTTTAAACTTAAAATTATCAAAATATTTTTGGTATTCTAATTTATTAAAAAACTAAATTAATTAAAACTTAAGGAATTTTAGACTTATTAAAAAATTAAGATTAACTCAAAAGCTTTAATATAATGGAGTTTAAAAAAATTAAATTTAAGTTTTTTTGTGAAATAAAGTACATTCTCTCACTATACTATTAAATACTTTTGTATATAACCACAAAAAATATAACATAATAAATTCTATAAATAATAAAAAGTTAATAATAATTTTTTTAGTAACAAGAGATATTCTTAATAAATCTCAAGTGCTGTTAAAAGAACCAATTAACTATTAAACTTAAAAAATATATTAATTGATTTAATATTTAAGAATAATTTTATTTCTTTTTAAAAATAGTATTGTTTATCTTCTACTCTTACTCCCAACGTAACTTGTTATTCTTATTGGTCGTCTTCACTCGTCCTAATGGTGCTTAGAGCTCGATGTCCCTCTTATGAATACCCTAAATCCATCTCTGAATTGAAGCATGCATACATACATATATACATATATGTTTAATTGAAGTGGGTCTTTTCGTCAATATGTTAAAACTTACGCTTTCTAGTGACCATTAATGCATTATTTTCTCTTGATTGCCAAGTGACCAATGCATTATTTTCTTTTGATTGCCAATCCTCAGCTCCTAATGGTGATTGATGCTTCTAGTTTTTATTTTTATTTTTCTTTATTGGTACGAAAATGAAATTCATTGATGTTAGTTAGAGAAAGTCATTGTAGGGCCAAAATGTTTTAGAAGCTAGCCCGATTATTTACCTAACATCCATTCGCTCAACTTAACATGAAGTATTTTTAATTAATTTTAAGTGCTTTTTTAGTTTATTGCCGGCCACCATGCACGGCCCTTCAACCCCCATGCCCATACCCCTTTGCTTCTCTATAATTAAAAGGATCTCTTATAGATAAATATAACAATTGCACGGGGGGACCTTTTCTCCACTATGGTGGTGACCCAAAAGGATGAAAATAGAATCATAAATTCAACAAACAATTCCCTATAATTTTACGTATAAATCGATCATTTCATATATATTATAACATATATTAGACAATGTATAATTTTTTTCTTATACATATAATATATATATGTGTGTGTGTGTGTGTGTGTGTGTGTATGACCAAATTGTTCCAATGAGAGGAGAAGATAACTTTCATAAGTTCGTGCATATGTTTCATGAATATCGATTGCATTAAGTGGCTTCGTCAAAAAATAAAAAATAAAAAAACAATAATAATAAATAAATAAAAATAAAAAATGTACTACTTTTGATTACTAGTACTATTTTTCTATTATATTTACCATCCATATATATATAGTTGATGAATCCCTTTTTATAATTGAAATATAATTAAGGGACAGAAATTAATTAATACTATCTACGTCGCACTAATTAACATGTTAATTTTTTTAAAGTGTAGACTTTTTTATAAACTGATCCCCATATAATAACACTCTATATATATATATATATATATCTGTTTATCTAAATAAAAATTTTAAAATTTTAGACAACTATTTTTTCAATATTCTTATATTCCTTTCTTCTTAAAAAGTGAACTTCTTCATATTGAAATAATGAATGAAGTGTTACTGTTTAACACTCTAAATTATTTCGAGTAATGTATGAGTTTAAAGTTTTAATGCAAAGCAAGTAATATCATTTTTTTTATGAAATGATATTGTGAATTAATTAAAGCGTGCGTTTAGAGTAACTAATAAAAGTGACCTAATCATTTGACTTGCGAAAATTAAGCCGCAAACGCACAAGGTGCCTCGCCTCACAAACCCTCAAAATGAATAAATAAATAAATAAAGTGGGGGCAGAACAACTAACGCCCTTATCCAATTATCTCTTCTTGAATTTTATTAACAAAATATATTAAGAAAATTGGTTTTCAAATCAATTGTCTGAAGCAACTAGGGCTCTCTGCCCCACCACATAAACAAGCATGAACCACAATATATATTTAATCCACCCTATGAAAAATAGATAATTAACTATTTATTGGGTGCGTTTGATTTATTAAAAATTACTGAAAAATTTTAAAAATTTTTGAAAATATCTAAAAATAATTTACTTTTATTTTACTGTACGAATTATGAACTCACAAATTATCTCATTTTATCTCACTTTTGTCACTTCAAACGCACCCATTATGTTTATGTTTGAACCCTAATTTTATTTCTTCATATCTGCACACATCACTTCATTAAAAATTAATTCATGTTTCAAGAATTCTCTTTCGGGCACCCTTGTAAAACTATGTACATATATTCCTCAGGATGAAGAACTTCTTGAAAAAGTTTTTGAGCCAAACACACCAGCAAGCAATATTGTGTGCTAATCCTAGAAGAGACCAGATTATATAGTTACTCACAACTCTCAAACATATACAAAATAATTGTTTGACCTTCTTCTGGTGCAAAAGGAACGTTAATGGTGTAGCTCACTTTCTAGCATTCAACTCTTAAAAAGCACACTCTCTCCCATAAACTCCTTTGTTAATCTCCCTTGTGAATTGTCTCTATTTGTAGAAAAGGAAAGCCTTGTAACTTGATAACCTTTAATACAACATATTTCTTCTCAATTTAAAAAAAAAAATATTAAGCCCGATTACCTTATTATTTATATCAAATAACTTTTTTAGCAATTTTAATTTATATAACTTATTTTGCTTATCAAGTCATAAATGAAAAGTTCCTTTTAACTTTCTTATTTACAAAATGAACATATATATATATATATATATATTTAATTTGATATGTATTTTCTATAATTATTATTTATACTCTGCTAAATTATAAGATGACATATTATATTATATTATATATGATGTGATGTTAATCGTACAAATTAATAATCCATATAAATTGATAATATATTAAAATTAAAAACTCTATAAATTATATGTATAAACTAATTAATCACTATGTCAACTAAACCAACTTGATCAACTGCATATTAAAATATTAATATTAGCCCTCTCGGCTGTTGGCACCTCATAGCACACGCAGTAGTGATGTAAGAAAGATTCTTTCTTCAGAAACCTGGCTGGATTGTCTTATGCACCAAGGGCGAAGACTTTTTATCACACCTTATTTTTCCTTTTTTCTTCTTTGATCATATATATATATATATATATATTTATGTATTTACATATGTATAGGCGAACCATTATCTAAAACTCCACTAGCCGCAGTTATTGATGTCATTAAAGCAAATGCAACCAACCAGTTTCTGATCAGCAAGCATGTTAGGTTTTTGCACTCACGTCGTCAGATAAAGTACTTAGAAAAAATTATCTCAAGTGGGAGAGGTGTATATATATAAGAGTAATGAAGATATATACTATATCAATATCATTACATAATGGGGGGAGTCACACTGCGAGCTGCTGTGGGTTCCAGTTCAGTGTAAAAAAAAAAAGAGAAAAAAATCTCTTTTTATTAAGTAAATTTTGAGCCAAAAAAAGAATTAGTCTAACTTATTTTTTAAATAGTTCAACCCATCACTTGAACAGATCAACCTAGCCAACCATTTATGAGATCTTTAATTTACTAAATTTTGACTTAAATATTTTATAATCTTAACTCTGCTCCTGATTATATATATAGATATACACACACATATGATGGATCAGTTAGTAGTCTAGAAATTAAAAAATATTATCACTACAACTACTAGTAAAAATTGGATGTTGGGGAGGAGGGCAAAAAAAAAGCCTATATAAAGAAGACGATATGTATCTATCCCGCATCAACCTGCCTCGTTAAGCAGCAAAGCGATCCAACTAAAGCATAAAAGTTCTGTATATATATATATCTATATATTTATAATTTTCAACTATATATTGGCAGGAGGGCGTATCATTAGATATATATGTATGTAGATAAGAGGTGACAGTGGATATATATGAGAGAATGCAAATTAACAAAAGAAACTTTTTAACATGCACTAACCAAAAAAAAAAAAAACTTTTTAACATGTGCCCAAAAATCTATAATCAAATTCTAAATCTAGGTCAAATATTCTTTATAACATTACGCTTAATGGGGCATCAGTATCTGTATCTTGTTGTGACTTGTAAAAGTCATTTATTTACCCTTGATATTTAAGGCCCTGTTTGGCAAGTCCTAGAGAGTTCAGTTTTTCTTTTTTCATATGAAGTGTTTTTTTTTTTTTTTTTTCTTAACTGAAATTTGATTTTTTTTTTCTCTTTTGACTTTTGAAAGTTTTTAAGTATGTTATTTACATTAATTAAAAACAATTATAAAAATGCTTCCAAATTAGAAAATCAATTTACGGGACAAAAAATCAAAATTTTTTATTCATACGTGGGTACTCCTAAATTAAAGCAATATTGTTTTTGTTATTTTTTTTATAAATGTAAATAATATGTGTAGAAATTATTAAAAAATAAAATCAGTAAAACATGTCATGTTAAAAAAAAAAAAAATTGACTGCTCTAGTAGCCAAGGTTGGGAATAAAAAGCTATCAGCTACTAAGTTTTGGTATTTTTAAAATACTAAATTTACTCTCTTATATTTTAAATTTCTTTTAAATCTTGAAGAGTAAAAATATCAAATTTAACAAAAAAAAATAAAAAATTAGTTACTAAAAAGTTAGTTTTTTTGGCTTCCTAAATACATAAAAAATCAACTTTTTTATAGTATCTAACTAGTAGCTAGTTACAAAAAAAAAAAAAAAAAAAAAAATAACTTTTTTTTCCTGCAAACTCAACCTAAATGTCGTCCGTGAATTTGTAAAAACAATTAAATAAATAAATAGAAGTTAAAAATAATTAGAATTTGTGACTAGTCACCATTCTATTTATATAGATGGAACTATCATTCTTAAGTAAAATTCAGTTAGACCTCTATAAATTAATAGAAAATTGTATTTAAGTCATACTTTGCAATCTTTTAAGCTTATTAGTCACTCCAAAAAAAAAGTATTACTTTTAAGTCATATTTGTGTGTAAAAAGTTTTTTGTGACTAGGTTACACTTTTGAGTAGGTCTCACAAGTTTGTTTTAAATATAGTTTTTAATATACTAATAATATCCTTTATTTCTATAATTAAGTTACACAAGTTATTTTCGGGAATCACGTGAATATATGGTTTATCGAGAATCACGTGAAGATATGGTTCACCGAGAATCACGTTTCTTTCATTTTTTTTTCCTTCCTTGTTTTCAATTTCATTGTTTACAGTTTTAGTCGTGAAGATATGAAGAAGATAGAGCTTATTTGGTCTATCTTTTTCATGCATTGATTTTATCGATCGGTGTTTTGAGCTATCTTCAAAATAATACCGGTACTGTTTTAAAAAATATGATGATGTTGGCTTGTATGGTTAGTTTGTGTTATGTATCGATTGATGTTTTTTATGGTTGTATGAAAACAATACCATAAATTATAAGCAGATGACGAGTTTTAAAGGCAAGAGAAATCCATGGAATTGATCGGCGTTTTGAGCTATCTTCAAAACATTACCAATACTGTTTTTAAATATATGATAATATTAACTCGTATGATTGGTTTGTGTTATGTATCGATTGATGCTTTTTATGTCAGTATGAAAACAGTACCGGTATTGTTTTCAAAACAGTACCATAAATTATAAGCAGATGACGAGTTTTAAGGGCAAGAGAAATCCATGGGACCGATCGGCGTTTTGAGCTATCTTCAAAATAATACCGGTACTGTTTTAAAAAATATGATGATGTTGGCTCGTATGGTTGGTTTGTGTTATGTATCGATTGACGTTTTTTATGGCAGTATGAAAATAATACCATAAATTATAAGCAGATGACGAGTTTTAAAGGCAAGAGAAATCCATAGGGCCGATCGGCGTTTTGAGCTATCTTCAAAACAGTATCGGTACTGTTTTAAAAAATATGATAATATTGGCTCGTATAGTTAGTTTGTGTTATGTATCGATTGATATTTTTTATGTCAGTATGAAAACAGTACCGGTATTGTTTTCAAAACAGTACCATAAATTATAAGTAGATGAGGAGTTTTAAGGGCAAAAGAAATCCATGGGGCCAATCGGCGTTTTGAGCTATCTTCAAATCAGTACCGGTACTGTTTCAAAAAATATGATGATGTTGGCTCGTATGGTTGGTTTGTGTTATGTATCGATTGATGTTTTTTATGGTAGTATGAAAATAGTACTATAAATTATAAACAGATGACGAGTTTTAAAGGTAAGAGAAATCCATGGGGCCGATCGACATTTTGAGCTATCTTCAAAATAATACCGGTACTGTTTCAAAAAATATGATGATGTTGGCTCGTATGGTTGGTTTGTATTATGTATCGATTGATATTTTTTATGGTGTTATGAAAATAGTACCATGAATTATAAGTAAATGACGAGTTTTCAAGGCAAGATAAATCTATGGGGTTGATCAGCATTTTGAATTATCTTTAAAACAGTACCGGTACTGTTTCAAAATCAGAAAAAAATAAAGATACTTAGGAATGATGATCAATTTAAGTTTTTCCCAAACAGTTTTGATTTTGTTTCAAAAATCGATTTTGCTTGCTTTGTAAAGAAGATGGAAAGTTACGGAAATTATGAGTGAGGTGTGCACTATTTTCGGATAAAACTGACAGTTTTGAAATGTAGTGAAAAACGCGTGATGTCCTTTTTTGTCTTTTTGTTGCAAGTGTGACTTATTCACAAACAAATTTTTTTGGTATGACTAAAATCCTTATAAATCCATAAATAGTGACCGATCTCCAAAAATCTCATAAATTAATATTCTTGCGACCAAGAAAATTTGAATTGTAATATTATTTAATCAGTAAATTAATAATTTATTAATTTATTCATTAATTAATAAAAAAATAATTTATTAAGATATTCTTTATTTTTTCCAAAACATTGAATTTTATAATTATACGAATATTACTCAATTACCAAATTATGAATTATCATTATTTTATATATTTGTTTAACCAAAATAGGTTCATAGATGTAATTAGTTTTATTAAATAGAGGGCTTGAGAAATGCCATAAAGCATGAAGTTAAAGACAATCACATTGCATAATTTTCTGTACTAGAGTCTGAATTTAGCTAAGATACACTCTAAGTAATAATCACATTATATAATTTTCTTTTGCAACATGAAACATTACACCAGAAGCTTCTTAATATGTATATAAAGAAAATTAGTTGGAGAGGAGATCCAAAAAGACATCAATTTCAAGGTGAAACAAGTAATATTAGAGTTGTATTTTACAAATGTCTCCTAGTTGAGTTGTGTGTGTATATATTAATTTATATATCAAGTGAGACTTATATATTAATTTATATTATATTATAAATTTAACAAATTATTAATTTAATGACCACTTGATCTCAAGTCGCAATTGATCAAAAAATATTATTTAATTGATATTATTTTATTCACCATTAATTTATTGAGCTCGTAGTGTATCTAACATATCCGTAAGAAATAATGTCGCACACACACATATAGACATTAGTTGACTTGACTATTGTGTATATATATATATATATATAAACTCATGGCAAGGAGGCGGAACGAAATTCAAGTTAATTAAATTGGTGCTAGCAATTGAGCATGGAAGATTGCATCACTTTGAAGATTTTATTTAATTTTACATATTCCTAATTAACTTAAAATATTGGAACAGCTAACCGTCCCTCCTATCTCCAGGGGTCAAAATATATAGTCCAACAATAATTGAACTATAGTAAATCTTATTTTGCGAATTATTTAATTTTGTGAATATCATTCTGTTATTAATTAAATGCAAACGACTGGCTTTAACTTTTGACAATTAAGTTTTAAATATTTATTTTCAGAACGAACGAAAACCAATTTTTTTTTTTTTTAATAATAATTCATCAGAAAGTCAAATGATATTGATTGTATGATTGAATTGATCAACTTATGTGAATTAAATGTGTTAGTTATAAAACTCCCATCTATTCATTGCATTTTTCTTGTCGGTGGGACTCACCAATCATGCACATGGCTTTCCATTTATCGTCTAGTCTTTCATTAAATTAAAATAATTAATACAACTGGCTGGGCCTCATATATATATATATATATATATATATTAGTCCAAATTACTTGTCTTATACATCACGTCTTCCTTGGTATTAAGGGTGAAAATCAACCCATCGTTTTTTTAGAGTTATTTTGGGTCTGTTTGACAATGCTGTCGTTTTTTTGTTATTGTTTTTCTATTACTATTTTTTATTTTTTTGTTTTTTTGTTGCTGTTTATTTTTTCTGAAATGAAAACTGAAACTATGTTTGAAAATGTAAGTTTGTTTATAATTATTAATTTTTTATTTTAGAAAATATTTAATCTTATTAGTTTTAAAAAATTAATAGGACTTAATAAAATATATTTTATATTAATTTAATTTAAATAATATAATTAATACAGTAAATTTTTTATTAAAATCATTTAATTCAATAAATATAAAATATATTAAATTATATTATTTATTAAAAATAATTTAATAAAATATATTTCATATTAAATAAATAATTAAATTAGATTAATTATTAAATTAAATTATTTATTTTTAAATCAATTAAATTATTTATTAAATTAATTAAATAAAATATATTTTATATAAATTAAATTAATTAAATCATAAATAATTTAATTTAATTATGATATGGAATATTTTGTGACCTCCATGATTGAGTGTATTTACGTAATTGTGAAGTCCCCAAACATTCCTTGTTTAGCTAAGGGCATGAAAGCTAGTTGTTTGAATGTTTATGGATTTCCTTTTCGAAAGCAAACGCGCATTGGGGATTGTTTAAAGACTGTTCTTGACATCGACAGTCCCCTAATTAACGAAAAGTGGTGGATGAACGAGGGAACTAGTTTTGCATTGATTAGCACGTTCCAATGTATTGATCAGAAGCATTATAAAAAAAGGATTCGGGAGAGAGATCGCGATGCCAGTGCCAGTTCTTGAACAGCAAGCCGAGAATTATTAAATTAAAAATTAACGATTCAGATATATTTAAAATTTATAATTTAAAAATTTAAAAATATATCTGAATTATTAGATTTGGTAAAGTTTTATAATAATAAATTCATACAAAATCTTAAATTAAATATGATAAATTTGTATATTTTTTAATTTGAAGAGGAAAGTAATTATTTTAAGTTTAAAATATTTGTAAGTTTCTAAAAAAGGGTAATATTGTAAACTAAGTCCAAATAGGAGTGAGAACATTTTTAGATTTTAATTCAACAATCCCCAATATCAATATCATTGATCTGGATGTCATAGCTAACGTCGAAGTCTTAGCCTTTCCTATTTATAAAAGATTATTAAAGAGTCTAATTCAGAGGCATATATATATATATATATATATATATTTATATAGGGCTATATTAAACTATTTGATAATCTAAGGTGAAAAAAATTCATATATTTTTAAACATTTTCTTATAATTTTGGGCCTGAAAATTTTCTTATAAATACAAATAATGTATTTAAAAGTGATAAAAATATAAATAAAATAAAATTTTGATGAAAAAATCATATAAAACAAATAAAAAATAAGTCAAAATAAAAGTAATTTTATTACTAAGTTAAATCTAATGAACTTATTTAGAAAAAGTACTCATAATATTTTTTAGGCAGGAATTATTTGTGCAAAAAAAGTGAGAATATTTAGAATAGTAATTGAAGATAAGTGAATTTAATCTAAAATTTGAAGTGAAACTAAATTATTTAAAATTTTTATTATAATGTAAAATATTTTAAAATTTTTATTTAAAAATAATTCTTCTACCTGTTTGAAACATAACTTACTTATTAAATTTTTGTAGACCTCTTTAAACAATAATTTGAGACAATTATTATATAATTAATTTGAAACTAATAATCATTAAATACATTTTTAAGTTGTGCAAGTCACTTTTAGAATTAAATATGAGGAAATTTATCTTATGATGGGTGAAAATAAAAGGAAATAAAGTTAGTATTAAAATATTTATTTTTATAATTTCTAATATTATTTTTATCCAAAAATATAATTTAAAGCATATGTCTTGAGATTTAAATCCTAGCTTTTGATTTGTTTTAGGCCGGTATAACTAATAAAATCTATACCATTATAAGGTAAACCGATAAGTTTGGTGAAACTATTTTTTTTTTATGGTCCTTATTTTTTGTGAAATCTGTTTTTTTTTTTCAATAATATCCTTTAACTTCCTTTAATCATCTACGTTTTAATAGAATTAAAAAATAATTTCTTTATAATTTTCACGTAATTAAGTAATTTCACTTATTTAATTTTTTATCTTCCTTGAATATGCTCTTTAACTACCTATTATTTTATAATTTTTTTTAAATGCTCCTTAATTATGTGCTATTTACTTAAATATTCTTAACTACTTATTTTTTACTATTTGAATCACATTTATTTATTTTCTTATAATTAACAAATTAATTAATAATACACAAATACTTTTAAAATAAAAATTTACGTGTAACGAATGTGTACCAACATCTAGAACATATATAAAAATAAAAATTAATAGAAAAATTGAGTAGATATTCATAATTTGAATCACTTTTATTAATTTCCTTATAATTAACAAATTAACTAATTATATGCATATAGTTTTAAAATAAAAAAATTATGTGTATCGCGTGTATACTAGTCTCTAAAACATATATAAAAATAAAAATTAATAGAAAATCGAGAAAATATTTATAATTTGTAAAATTAAAATATTTTTATTAATTATAAAGACAAAAAAAATTACATACATTGTGTGTACACCGGTATTTAATATTTATAAATTCAGCCTGGCCTGTTCCAAGTCTACCCCTACAGCTAGTCTATGATCACCCATTCTAATTATGAATTAGTGTTAAATTTTCAGTGTTAGTGTTTCTTTTAGTAGGCTTCGTTTGAGTCCCATTTGTTTCAATATACATATATGTATTTTAAGGATAAGGAAATGACTGCAGCTGCAGAGTAATTATATATATTATGAATGCGGCCTGTTTGGCATAATTAAAATTTAATAAAATTTATTAATTTTAATTAATTTTTATATTTTTTTCAATTAAAAATTTTTATATATCACTCTTATATCATATATTTATACTTTTATTGAACTTTTTACTAACTCTTTTTACTCTACCAAACTGGCCCTTTGTTCGTTATAATAATGCAAGGATTTATTTTATTTATATTTTTTTCCTAGTTAAGTCCAATCGCACCCGATGGTTACGACACTACGAAAAGGACAGTAACCTGTATGATTACTGGGCCATGTAACTTTTACGCATTTTTAACGCTTCGTTTGAAAATATTTTATTATTAAAATTGATTTCTTTTTAAAATAAAGAAGTGATGTGATTCATTTTGATTTAATTTAATAAATAAAATTTTATATTTAAAATACATTTTGAATTTAAGAATTAAATTAATTTGATTTAAATGAAATATCAAATTTGACCATGTGAGTAAGAAGTACAAAAAATATGATAAATATAATATAAACGGATAAATTTGTCCAATTACTTAAATTACTTGAGAAAATAATAAATTTTCATCAAATTCTATTGTTTTGGATTAGTTTCAAATTCTAAGAAAATTCTGAAATTTAAATTATGAGATAAAATCAAATCTAATTTATAAAATTTTATTTTAATTTCAAATATAAGAATTAATAAGAGTTTTTATCATATAAAATCAAATATTATTAAATTCGCAATTTCAAACAGAATGCAAGGTTGAAAGGGTGAGAGGCACATTTTTTTTATTTTATTTACTTTAATCTATCAAATTATGGTTGTCATATACATGGCTTGGTTGGGCTGCGCGCAGTGACTTTTTGCGTAAAAGACTAAAAGGGTGTGTTAATTTTGTGAGTTTATATAATTTTTTTATTAAAATTTAATTATTTATTTATTTAGTAGTTTATGGGCATATTATTTATACATGTTTTAAAATAAAATTAAAAAAATATTAAAAATAAAAAATTTAAGTACAAGTGAAAAAATATTTTTTTAATAGTTTGTAGGCATGTTACTCATACTTTTTTTTTTTAAAATAGAATTATAAAAAATATTTTAAAATAGAAAATTCCTCATAAAAGTGAAAAAATAATGTATTTAAATATTTTTCATTTGTACTTAAATTTTTTATTTTTAATTTAATTTTTAAAAATACAAATAATATGCATAAAAAGATACTAAAAACTTAAATTTTAATAAAAAAATCATATTAAATAAAGAGAACCAAAAGAAGAAGTCAACTTCTTTTAGGCCCCGTTTGGGGGAGCTAAATTAACCAAAAAAAAAATTAAATATTTTATAAACCACTAAAAGTTAGTGTCAACGTACCAATTGCTTATGAGAGATATAATGATAATTTTACTTTAAACTAACTAAAAAGTTACTAAAATTTTTACTAAATACATAAAAAATTGCTAAATGTTACCAAAAGTTTTATCAAACACCTAAATTTTGTTAAAAATTATTAAAAATTTTCATCTATTTTATTAAACATACCAAAAATTTTACTTGCCAAAAACATACCAAAAATTATCACAAATTGTAAAAAGTTCCAGCTTTCAAACCGCGCTTAGGATGTGTTGTGGGCTCTCTCTCTCTCTCTCTCTCACTCTCAACACACGCATGCATTCACACAAATAAAAGAAATATAAACATCTTACTTCACTAAGATATGTGATTATAGTTATTTAACCAAAAAGTCTTGCCTACATATAATATGCTAAAACTTAAAGGTTAGTATCCATCAATTAATTTATATATATATATATATATATATGCTCTCGTGCATAATCGTGTGATTAGGTAAGGAATTGTGCATTGAACCAAAAAACAGAGCCAAAAGAGAATTGAGAAGTCTGTTAATAAATAATTAGGCAATGAGAGAAGCAAGCAATTGCGGCTTCAATTGCAGCCTGCCAAGACATGGTTAGGAAGAACAAACATAATAGGTGTGTTTGTTTGTAGGCTAAATGTGGGATGAGGAATTGGATTGTGAATTTGGTAGACTCCATCTAATTTTATGTTTGATTGGCAACATTAACACTACACATATATGTCCAGTTTGAATTGTTAATCTCTTAAAATGAGAGATATGGAAGGTATTTGATTCTTCAATTTTGACAAATTTTTATTAATTTTTATAAAATTTTACCAAATTTTATTGATTTTTGCCCTTCTCGTTTTTTGTGTGTTTAGTTTGAAATTCTAAACTTTACAAACTTTTGTCGATTTTAAAACCGTTCGAATAGATTTGATTAAAATTTTTAAGTTATGCCAACCAAATGCCAAAAATTAAAATCTATCTTCTTTCTAATTTTTGGACCGCCAAACGGCCTCATTGTAACATTGTTTCTATCTCTATTGCTTACTTAAAAATAAAAATTAATAAAATATAAAAAGCATTTTATTTTTAACTTCTCATATTCTATCGTCTTTTCAGAGTAAATAGTATTTTTTGAAGTATAAAAAAATTAAAAGCAAGTCAAAAGTGGAGTACATTTAGCATTATCCTAAAAAATATTATTTAAAATCGAACTAAAGTTGTATAAAAATTATAAATATTTTAAATCAAATATTAATATATAACAAGTGACGAATCAACAGTGATGTTGGTGGGCATATAGATAACACTAACATACAATGAAGTATTCTCGTCTCGCATCGGTTAAATAAGGTGAGATGAGATGAAGGATTGCATATGTTAGATTCAACATATCTATAATACAAAACGTTTTAAAATTGTGAGAAAATCAAATTCCAATGAATGGATTCGCATTGTATCTAATTATGCCCAAAACAAATAATTTTGTACTATGATGGATACAGGTCGGCGATATAATATAATTAAAAATAAAAATTAGAAATATTTTAAATCAAACAATGTTATATATTAACATATATTTTGTATAATATAACTAATGTATAAGTTGATATGTAAACAGGTATTTAGTGAAGAAGGTTGGAAATTAGAATTTTCGTACATATTTGGAATCACTTAAGACTCTTATTTTTGTCCCAGTTCTTACGAACAATATCTGGACAAAGAACTTAACTTTGATGCTGGGTAAGGCAAGTGCCATGAGAATGAAATAAGTGCCACAAACAACTGACATTAGGGGCATAAAAGAAGAAAAGTACAGCCTATATCGATTAGCTAATCAAAACCTAGCGCATCATGCTCTCGAGTTGTCAGGTGTTATTCTCTAGGAAGCAAGCTCTACGAGAAGGTGGAGCATTCAATAGCCCTGCTCAATAGTCACTCTCTTTTTGTCCTTTTGAAATCCGAGCAAGGTCTCTCTCTCTCTTATTTTTGTCCCAGTTCTTACGAATAATATCTCCCCACCCTCTTCAAATGGAATAATTAATATTTTTGGACGGAAGAAAATATGAATATACAAAATTTTTTAACAAAAAAATACCACATGAAGAATGATGCAGCAGTGATAATTAATATTAATTTTTTGTTATATTTGTAAGTCATATTATTCTTAAGATTTTTTTTTGGGGGGCGGATGGTTTAGCAATATGATACCCAGAGAAATAAGAAACAAGCAACGACTTCAAATATATATATATATATATATACATATGAAGTTATCGTGAAAGGTTTAAGGCTAATTTGGATGCATGTATCACTTGTACAATTACCTACTTTGGGTACTTCTCAGCTCCTTTTTTTTTTTGGTTAAATCACAACCGTTTTCAGTTGAATCACACCAATTTCACCTCTAGTTCTCATTTACTTTAAAATTGGTAAATACTAAGAATCAGACAAACAAAAGAGGTTATAAATATAATTAGTAGAACTAAGACCACGGCCTGACATCGATATTAGTTTTCTATGGTTAGGGTAGTGCTAGTTATCTCAAAATTAGGTATTTAGTGGGTAAGATGATTGATCCAATATATAATTCAATTATCACTTTGATTTGCCATATCTTATTTCATTTTGGAGAATATATATATATATATATATATATATCCACATATGTAAAAAATTATTTATTCATAACAGGGTGGTGGAGGCTTGAATTTCTAGAGAAAAATCAAAAGTGAAAGGGAATGGTAAATGTAAAAAATTAAAATGAAGTAATACTCATTAAATTTATTTTTTTAATTTCATATGAAGTTATCGTGAAAGGTTTAAGGCTAATTTGGATGCATGTATCACTTGTACAATTACCTACTTTGGGTACTTCTCAGCTCCTTTTTTTTTTTTGGTTAAATCACAACCGTTTTCAGTTGAATCACACTAATTTCACCTCTAGTTCTCATTTACTTTAAAATTGGTAAATACTAAGAATCAGACAAACAAAAGAGGTTATAAATATAATTAGTAGAACTAAGACCACGGCCTGACATCGATATTAGTTTTCTATGGTTAGGGTAGTGCTAGTTATCTCAAAATTAGGTATTTAGTGGGTAAGATGATTGATCCAATATATAATTCAATTATCACTTTGATTTGCCATATCTTATTTCATTTTGGAGAATATATATATATATATATATATCCACATATGTAAAAAATTATTTATTCATAACAGGGTGGTGGAGGCTTGAATTTCTAGAGAAAAATCAAAAGTGAAAGGGAATTGTAAATGTAAAAAATTAAAATGAAGTAATACTCATTAAATTTATTTTTTTAATTTTGGTTGATTTATAAAAAGAAAAAAGTAAATAAATACTATTGATTTTTTAAAAAATTTTTATTTGATTAATCATAAAAAAATAAATTTGTCTAAGCAATTTCAACCTTATTTGATTTTGGTTTTAGAAAATTTGATTCAAAAACATATCTCCAAAATATTGAAATCTAATTTGTAATTCACAAAATGCGTTTAGTAGTTAAATAAAAAAAAATAGTTCTGAAACGAGAAAATAACCAAAAAAAAAAAAAAGCACATAGAAATACAAATAAATACAATTTAGTAGTATAATAGAATATATAAATTAATGTTTATTTTTAATGAAATTTGTGCCAAAGCCAAGTAAAGAGAAATGCCACAATAAGTTGGCCATCAACGTAAAATATAGTCACTTCTTCTTAACATGAATCCAAACTCAAGATAGAAATCAATTGAAAAAAAAAATGATACTACCTCATTTGGAGTTGAGACTTTATTGAAATAAGTAGTAGAATATATATATATATATATATATAAATAGAAATTTAATTTCAAAACTGTCAAAAACATTTTTTTGATAGTTTTATTTTCTTATTCTAATTTATTGAAAATGAGATAAAAACAAAATTTTTAAAAATAAAGTAAAAAGATGAAATTTAAATCAAAACAAAATTTCCTTACTTTTTCCTCCACTTTCTTTCTTTGGATAAATCACTAATCCAAACATCTATATTATTATATAAAGTATAGTGATTGATAATGAGCCAGGGTGGGTCTGACCCAGCTCTAACTCGGCCACAGGTTATGCCATCCTGGGTAGCCCGTTGTCCCACCAGATCGAGTTAGGTTAAACAAGCAAAATCTGCCCCTCACTCACTCTAACTTTTTTTTAATTTATTTTAAATTTATAAATATAAATAAAACTCATAAAAATACATTGAGAACATATAATGTTCTTTATCAATAAATTTTATTAAGAAATAAACAATTCCATAAATAACATTGGATTCGGATTACAAATATTAAATTCTAATTAAAAAATTGAACAATAAAACTAATTGTAAATTTACAATTGTACAGTGATAGGATAAATAACCAAGTGCATTACTTTAAGTCTTAGACATCCCAATTAGGTTGACACTTATAAACCTGACTATCATTTGCAAATATTACTGTATCTATACCTCAATTAGCACTACTATGTTCTTCTAATTTGCCTAAATACATTACTTTTAAATTAATGTTATCTCTTCTTTTTCATTGGCCTCTTGCTATTTTCGAAATTTTGACAAAGTATCAACCATGCAAACACATTAGTGCCTCTACTATTTGAGGTACTAGTCAACTTTTATGTTCACTAATAATGCATGTACTTGTGTTAAACGCTTGTTCAAATGTGATGATAGATAATGACGATGTGAGGACATCACGAGTTATAATGATCAAAAGCACTAAAAACTTGTGTCATTACTTTCACCAATTCAAATGATCAAAATCATCATCATAGTTTATCGTATGTAAATCCAAATAATGTTGCAACTCTGATAAAAGGGAACCGTTACTAGTTGATGATGAAATTCATCGAGATTTGATTTTTTGCCAAGTTGAGGAGCTAATGCCATGAGACGCTATAATTGTCATTTGTTTAGGAATAATTGTCATTTGTTTAGGAGTACGGTTATCACTACACTGATTACTAGATTTTGTAAACATTCTTAAATAGTTTTTATTTGGTCTTGGGTACTTTCAGTGCCATGTATTATATCTAATAATGCATAAAACTTATCTTACTTATATCTACAATCTAAAATAATTATAACACTAAAAATATTTGGAAGTGGGTAAAAATATTTATTAAATTTATCCTTCATGCTATTAACCATAAAATAAAAATATTCTTAGACAATATATTTTTTGAAAACATTATCGATTAGAACAAGTTGATACGTCATAAAAGAGATAGGATAATAAACAACAAAAAATATTTTATTTGTAACATAAAACAACACGTAGAATATATTTATAAAAAAATTATGTTTGCTCAATCAAGGGACTCAATAGTTACTAACCTTAAAATATGATTATCTATCTATGCTATTATAAAAGAAACACTAAGGACATTGGTGAAGTTAAAAAATTAATGAAATTTCAATTTTTGTGAAACTTTTTAGTTTATTAAAATACCCTTCAACCTTCCATTACATTCATATATTAAATTAAATAACTTCTAAAAACTTATACCAAATTAAGTCATTTTTACAAATTTTAAATTTGTAACCACTAAGTTTTTTTATTTTTATATCCCTAATTAAATTACACAAATATTTTTTTATAGTTTTTATTTTAAAATTTTAACAAAAATCACATACATTATGTACACTTCAACTTTAAAATAAATAAATCCATCGTTTTTTTAATATTTAATAGCTGCTTGAAATATTAAATAAGTTGAATTCCACATTATACTTATATCTATTGATAATTTTGTATATTTTAAACCTATTTGATTACATATATTTCCAAATAAAACAATTCTTTTAAAATAATTAAGGTAAATTACAAAAATCACCCCTACACTTTAACCATTAGGTCCCTCTATCTGTTTCTTGTTACAAACCACCGTTAAAGCGAGAGTAAAACTGTCATTTCATAAAATGGTCCATGTGATATAGTGATGAGTGACACCCTCAGATGACGTGGAGGCTGTCTGTCATATGTTAGATGCTTGTTTGTCTATGTGTGCTAGTGTTGAAGGTGAGGGTAAAATTGTCATTTTGTAAAATGGATGTTAAGTAACTTGAATTTCACACTATACTTATATCTATTGGTAATTTTCTATGTTTTAGACCTATTTGATTGCATATATTTCTAAATAAAATAATTCTCTTAAAATAATTAAGTTAAATTACAAAAAAAGCCACCCTTACACTTTAGTCATTAGGTCCCTCTATCTGTTTCTTGTTACAAACCACTGTTAAGGTGAGAGTAAAATTGTCATTTCATAAGATACGTGATAGAGTGATGACATGGCATCCTCGGATGATGTGGAGGCTGTTTGCCATGTGTAAGACGCTTGTTCGTCCATGTGTGCTGGTGTTGAAGGTGATGGTAAAATAGTCATTTTGGAATATGGTCCACATGACAAAGTGATCACGTGGAGACTGTCAGCCATGTGTCAAACACTCACTCGCCCACGTGTTCTGATATTGGTTTCCACCATGGAATAACTTTACTTTAAAAAAAATAAAATAAAATATTACAAATTATGTTATCTCTAAGAACCAAACCAAGAACATTAAAGATAGGAAGCCAACAATGAAACCAACTCATCAAAGACTTGGTTTGTCTAAGGTTTTTGGATAATATTTATATATATTCAAAAGTTGAAGTAGATCCTCTCTCATCTTCTATATAAATAATTATATATATATAAATATTATATAGTCTTCCTCATTTTTTTAGTATATATAAATATATATTATATAAGAATATAAATATTATTTATAAATAAATATATATAAATATTAGAATGAGGAAAAATCTACTTCAGCTTTTTAATATATATAAATTTTATCTGAGAATCTTACACAGACCAAGCCATTGGTGAATTAGTTTTATTGTTGATTACCTATTCTTAAGGTTATTGGTTTGATTTCTGTAGGTAGCATAATTTGTAATATTTTATTTTCTTTTTTAAAGTGAACCCATTCCATGGTAGCAACCCACATCAGTCAACATCAGCACACGTGGACGAGTGAGCGTCTAAAAGATGGTACATAATCATCCGATGTTGCCACATTATCACTTTGCCACGTGGACAATTAGCAATCTGATACATGACGGACAGTCTAGCAATCAGACACATGGTAGATAGTCTAGTAATCTAACACATGGTAGACAGTCTCCACGTCATCACTCTGCCACGTGGACCATCTTATGAAATAACGAACAACAAACGGATGGACTTGATTGCTACTTGATCGAAAGTGTAGGGATAATGACAGATAACAGATGGAAGGACCTGATTGTTGCTTGACTGAAAGTGTAAGGATTTGACTGTCCTAATTAAAACTATTGAGACCAAAAAATATAGGGATTTAACTATCCTAATTGAAACCATTGGGACTAAAGTGAGACCAAGGTTTCAACTGAGACCGAATGTAAAATATATGGGTGGTTTTTATACATTATCCAAATAATTATTAATAGAAATTACAACTTATTTGATTTTAAAAATAAACAAATCATAAGCACTTAATCCTTTTTTTTGATAATTAAATTTAGTATATGTGAATAACAATGCTCATACAATAAAGTGCCTTTTACAAGCAGTGCATGAATACTAACCAAGTAACGAACACAAATATTATTATACAAGGTATAATCTAAAGTAATTAAAAATATTTTTCACCCCATACATGAGTTCATTAAAAATTGTTTTACTAACACTCATTTCAGTATAAGGTTGTTCAACTATTTAAAAAAAATAATTATTTATTTAATTTCTAATTCTTATCAATATAATGAGCAATTGTGCATTGGTGTTCAATACTTTGACAAAACTTCCATTTATTGGAAGGCAGTTGAACTTTTCTTTAAAATTTTTGAAAATATGTTTTAATTGATTTTTATTATTTCAAAATCTTTTAAACATGATTTTTTTTTTTTTTTTTTTTGCAGTATTTCTTGAAAAGTCAAGAAATTGTAGTATAAAACTATCACGAATAAATTCTTTAAATTTTTTATTTTCATTCCTAGTAAAAGGTTGTTCATCTTCAACAATAAATCTAATCAAATTATTTTGGATTCTTATAAGATCGTAAAAAAATTTATTTGAATTATCCTATTCATTACCTAGCTAATTGGTTTGTGTAGTTTGTAGAAAAAATGATCAATTAAATTATTAACACGAGGATCACGCCAGTGTTTTCTATTTAGGTGTCTCTTTAAATGACTAATTTCAAAATTAGTTTTACAATCTAATAAGTCTCCACTAATATTATATTTAACTTTTTGCAATCTATCCTTGTGTACAACTTTTATAAATGGTCTAATACTTTTGAAAATTGACGCGATGATGATAATATTACCACATTACCACCACTACTGCTCTCAAGCATTGGAATTAGTTGGTGGGTGGGAGAATTGATTGAATCGCTACCCTCAACATACAAAATATCGGCTTTCCTAGGATCTATATGATAAAAATTATTTGATGAAAAAATTCAAAAAATGTAAATTAAAAAAATTAAAGAAGCAAATTAAGAAAATTAAGGATCTAAATTAGTATAAAATAAAATAAAATTTACTTATTTGTAATAATTTAAAACCTGAAAATACTTGGTCTTTCGATCTATATTTTCAAATTTGAGAGAGTTGAAAGCACTTGAACACAATTAAAGAAAGCACTTGAGAGTTACTAGTTTGAGATTACAGAGATTTGAGAGAGAAAGAAATAATTTTGTGATTTTTTAATTGAATATATGTGAGGTATTTATAACAGAGGATTGGGGTTTTACAATTAAAAAAGAGACTTTTTTGATTTTTAAAACTTTTTTTATTGTTGGAGAAAAAATTGAATTCTGGGTTGCAAGATGGGGTGACGGGCTAGGTTAGGGTGACATAAGACTTGATCCAAGGGGGTTGGAGTTAGGCTGGGTTGGGTCTGTAAAGATAGAAAAAGCAAACAAGAGAGAGTTGCAGTGTGATCTGCCCTATTTAAATCTTTTTCTTTTATAATAAAGGACATACTAGGAATATTGGTGAAGCAAAAAAGATAATGAAACTTCAATTTTGGTGAAATATTTTTAGTTATCTAAAATGCTTTTCAACCTCCCACCAAATTCAATTTTTTTTTTGGTAATTAAAATCAAATTCAAATTTAAATCAAACAACTTCTAAAATTTTCCTTAATTAAGTCATCTTTCAAATTTTAAAATTTAAACCACACATTATTTTACTTTTGCACCCATATTTAAATTACATAAATGAAGCAACAACCACGCACATTTTATGTGCATATCTCTAGTAAAATATAAGAAGTGAATGAATAACTATGAGTGAGATATATTATCGCATTGATTTATTTCATAGTACTTGAATACTATAGAGAATATATTTGTGGTTCGTTATATTTTAAAATAATTTTTATGGTTAATAAATTATCCTGATAATATATCAAGGTGAATTACACTAATTTTCCCTTAAATTTTTTCAAAAGTTAGACGATATTTCTTATATTTGAAAAAATATTCTGATCTTCCCTACTTTTAAATTTTATTAACATATTATCCTATGTAATACATAAATGTTAAAA
The DNA here is from genome assembly GCA_019916065.1 of Vitellaria paradoxa. Taxonomy (NCBI): domain Eukaryota; kingdom Viridiplantae; phylum Streptophyta; class Magnoliopsida; order Ericales; family Sapotaceae; genus Vitellaria; species Vitellaria paradoxa. The sequence continues at coordinate 39,452,920 of CM034240.1, forward strand.
AAATTACCCTTATATAAAATGTTATAACTGGTAAACAATTTGATTTTTAAATTATGAGAAAATTTTGATTAATTCATATAAATATATTTGATATAAGTAATAATTTGTACATTTTTTAGCAATTATAAATGGTATTAGAAAAACCAGTTACAAAAACTTAAAATAAAAGAAATGAAAATAATTTCTTATACGATCATTAGTTCGAGTCTCTGTAGGGTTATTAGAAATTTATTCGCTCGTTAATTTCATAATTGAGGTATGCAAATGACCTCGTATCTCAAACACCTTGAGTTAAAAAAAATAATGATAATTTCTCAAATATGAAAAATACTGTCTAATTTTTCCAGAGCCTTAGAAGAGGTCAATGAAAGATACCCACGGTAGGTCTATTCCATTTAAATCCAAACAAACATGGTCCATGAGGAAAAAAAAAAAAAAAAGAAGAGTATGGATGGGATATCCCCCCTATCCCCATACACAAATGAAGCCGTACTATGTTTAAATTTTTTAATAATTTACATTTTTAATCGTCCATTCAAATAATATAGTAATTGCTTTCTCTATCTCTAAGCTCCGTTTTTTATTTGTTTGTTTGCTTGTTCGTCTTTTTTGAGGAAAAAAAAAAAAAAAAAAAAAGTTAT